>LR990362.1:13848307-15177597 GCA_905147345.3 Mythimna impura | reverse complement strand
CGAAGCATAAACGGACTTGTCTTTAGATTGCGTTGATTTAGAAAGTTTAGTTTTTTCACTCCAATACAAGACCTGCGTTAGTTATTAATTTCAGTTTCATACCTCTACGCGTTCCTGAAAAAAGGGTCTTGACAGACGGACAGATGGACAGACAGCCAGACGGATAGACGAACAACAAAGTTATCCTATAAGGGAACCCTTACAACAAGGTTTTTTACGGTACCCAAAAAAAGGACAAACACTTAGGGCAGTTTATTTGTTTCACGTACTTCAATTAAACGAATTATTCGCAGTTAAAAAATGCCATGTTAAATGTTCGCAATAAAATTAAGGTTCGGTGTGACAGCGGCGCACAGTTTTCCTGTACGAACACTTCCTTAACGAGAGATATCCGGCGCGTCTTCCCGTGCACTCAACGATGTGCGATCAACACACTTTTCCTCCACTAAGTGCTACAATTATACCTTGTTTTTTTAGTAACAGCACTTATTTATCAGCGGAGGTAGTAAAAAAGTGAGGTAAATTGTTAACTGTATTTTTGCTTGGATTTAAACGTAAAATAACAAGATGCGTTTTGGAGAGTGCATGAAGCATCGTCGTTTATACCGCGTACATCGAAAAAATGGAACAATTTGCCTGCTGAGGTCTTTCCATCCGATCATAATTTGGGTGTCTTCAAGGCTAGAGTGAATAGGCTCTTAATAAACTAGTGCGCCTCACCATCAACGATTGCATCACTGCTTACCATCAGGTGGGATCGCAGTGAAGCACTAGTTTATATCAATTAAAAAAAGAAAAGATCTCTGAAAATGTACTCATAAATTTAAAAAGTAAAAAAAACTATATATATAAAATGAGAAACTGACATATCAACGCACAGCTGAAACTACTGGCCCTAGAAACATAAAATTTTGCACAAGGCTTCCTTTTATGACGTAGGCGAGCACTAAGAGAGGATTTTCCAAAATTCACCCCCTAAGGGGAAGAAACGGGGATCCAAAATTTATATGAAGAAACCTACTCAAACGCGGGCGACGCCGCTGGCAGAAGCTAGTATATCTATAGAAATCTTGCGCAAGTTGTATTGTTGTGTTGGTGTTGTGCAAGGTTTTTAAAAAAACGCGTCTTTTTTTTTTCAGGTAGGAAAATCATCTTATGATATTCCCCGCTCTTGGGCGGAGCGCGTAATAGTGTCAGACTTTTACTGACTAAAAACCCACTCCTGTTCCTTCTTTGCCATTTTTTCCAGGGCCCCGGGGATCTCTTTCGCATCACCCATGACCCCAGTAGGCTTCGACCCTACTGGGCCCCTACGGTTGCTGCGCGTGGAACACTACGCGCCGTCGACGATTTGGGCTTGGTCCGGACGGTTACCGGACGATCGGACGGCGAGCCACCCATTGCTCGCCGTCCGCAAGCTCGCGCCTACGGTGGCCGGAAATCGGGATCGGAATCCCGGCGGCGGTTGGGGCGTGAGGATCGTTGCCTCACGCGATCGGCCGCTTCCTTTGCTAGCATTACTGCTTCGCAGAAGGAGGCAACCGCCTGCCACTCCTCCTCGATCCGGACCATGGCTTGTACCAAGGCCCGACGCGAGAGATCGCTGCCGCCGATCACCCCCACGAGAACACGGCGGTGCTCTGCCCAAGCGGGGCACACCTCTACCGTATGCTCCACCAACGCGTATGTCTTGGAACAAGTTTTGTGAAGTATTCGAGTGAGTGACCGATTTACCGTTTGGATGAAACATCAAGCTTTTTAAATTATGCTCACGTTGGCGGTAGATGGGTCAGAAAGGGCCCTCTAATTGTCATATATTTATTTCTTGAATAGCTAAGTTAAGCGTGCTGTACCTCACACATCCTTACGTAATTGGCGACAGCGACTGTCGCAACCCAGTGCTGGGCACGCCATAATTATGGCGGTAAGTCCCCTTCTTGAGGAGTGGCTGGAAAGACAACATGGCGTCCTTACCTTCCGCATGACGCAAACCCTCACCGGACATGGTAAGTTCAGGAAATTCCTGCACCGGATTCGTGCGGAAGAAACGCCCGGGTGTCACCATTGTTTGGACCGCCCGGAGGACACGTTGGAGCATACGGTAGAGGTGTACCCCATCTAGGCAGAGCACCGCCGTGTCCTCGTGGTCGATCGGCGGCAGCGATCTCTCGTACCGGGGCTTGGTACAGGCCATGGTCAGGAGCGAGGAGGAGTGACAGGCGGTCGCCTCCTTCTGCGAAGCAGTAATGCTAGCAAAGGAGACGGCCGCCTCGCCCCAGTCGCCGGGATCCCGATCCCAATTTCCAGTCACCGTAGGCGCGGCCTTGCAATGGGTAGCTTGAGCCCAAGTCGTCGACGGCGCTTAGTGTTCCACGCGCGCCTCAAGGAGATGTCAGCAAAACCGTAGGGGCTCAGCAGGGTCTAAGCCAACTGAGGCCCATGGGTTGTGCGAAAAAGAACCCCGGGGCCCTGGAACGAAGACAAAGAAGGAACAGGAGTAGGTTTTAGTCAGTAAAAGTCTGACACGCCCCGCCCAAGGGCGGAAAAAGTAATTAGATGATTTCCCACCTAAAAAAAAAGACAGCCTTACGTAATACGTACTGTGATTACTCATTTACGCAAGTACATACAAGTATAGTCCCAGAATGACTGAGAATATCCTACATCGAAGAGCATAATCATCGCACTATCGAATTAGTAGCTTAACTTCCATACAGCGGGCTGCAAGCCTTCAAAATTCAATTCAAGCTATTCCAGCCTGAAGCTAGGAAATAATCGTGGCCAAATTAGAGCGAAAATTCTGCCGGGTTTACTAACTGATATTTAATCTAGACTGAGGCACGTGTTTGTAAAATACAGATGCTTATTTTCGTGAGGTAGGAAATCATCATATATGAATAAAAGAAAAACAATATATTTGCTCGAAATTATGCTATTTTAAGACTAGCTTACAATCAGAATCATTATAAAATAAGTAAACATTGTTTCATTTGTTTTTTGTGGGATAATTATATTATTTTAGTGGTAATGTATATGTATTTTCTTTTTTTTTATTTCTAAATTATATGTTAGTTTTTTTTTCTTCAATGTTTTTGAAGAAAAAAAAAAACTAACATATAATTTGATTAATCATATAGTTTTGTATGATTTGTTATTAGTTTATTATTGATTTTATTAAATGTATTTTTTTAGTTTCTTATTTTCTACTGTACAACGCCTTGGATATCCTCCGTAACGTTGTACAAGTGTTTGTAAATAAATAAATAAATTATAATCGTTATTATCTGTGACATGAATGTATGACTGTGTATAATATTTATAAAATAGGTACCAATACTGCTAAAAGTCCTGCGCGACGTGTGACTTGTCTGTTTTAAGTTTTGTTTTATATTTTATTGTTTTATCTTTTTTGTATTGTCTGTGTTTAAATGGTGTAATTGGCTTCGGCCGTTCTGTTTAAATTAAATAAATAAATAATGGGGAAAATATTATTTATTTATTTATTTATGTACACACAAACACTTAAAAATAATGTGTGTCACATCCGTAAAAAATGATAGATTTTTCTATAGAAATAAGCATCACTTTTGTCTCTATTTTTCTGTTTTCTTCTTCTTGTCTTACGCGTACATAAATTACTACGAGAAAATTAATTAAACTAAAACAGCCGAAAGCTCAGCATAAAGCCGTGGCCCCATGCATAATGCGAGACCACAGCGCTGGTTTTCAACGTGGGCCGGTGGCGGTGTCAACACAAAACCGTGGGAACGGTGTAGTGTACCAAAAAAAAAAGAAATAGAATAGGATAGAATAAACTTTATTGTACTCTAAAACAGTAACAAAACTTTTTACATTAACTAAAATGTACAGATAAAGTCATAAATAATGTCTTCTTCCGCTCTGGAAGGTGGAGCGAGAGGGAATAAATATAGTGCTTCTGGGTCTGGGTGTCTTGTGTATACATGTTTATGAATGTACCCACGATACAAAAGTAATTCCTAGTGTGGGAGATGTTTAAAAAAAAAAATACGTGTGGCACTCGGGGACTGCCGCGGTAAAGCTATTGCATAGCATGTACGGAATTTCTGGATTCGGTCCCCGCGTTCAAGGCCCTCGATAGAAGCTATGCAATAGCTTAAAAAAAAAGCAAAAGCAAAAAAAAACAAAAAAAAAATTTTTTTTTCTTATTTACTTCATAAATTGCTACAAGTATGTTCAGTTGTTATCATAGAACATTACTATAATCTATTATAATACAAAAAGACTATTTTGTTTGACCGAGATTTGAACTCGAGGCACGATGATAACATAGGTAGAACGTTGTACCAATGCGCCACACAGGTCGTTAACGACTTTTCTAAAATAGGTGTTCGGTCTCTGTCGGCCTTCAAGCCACACCTCCGTGCCCGTCGGAGTGGGGAGCGTGAGATTTTTTTCGTTACGGAATTTCTGGATTCGGTCCCCGCGCTCAAGGCCCTCGATAGAAGCTATGCAATAGCTTAATAAACCTATGCTTTTCTCCTTTTTGTTTCGTTTACAAAATATTCCTAACCTAGAACCTAGGTATAACCATGTAGTAACCATCCCAGATTGATTGGTTCAACACAACCCTTACTTGAAATTGAAAGCTTTCGGTCTGTAGGCGTTCAAAGTGATCGCAATTTGTAATACAATGAGACCTACGTCGTAGCACATCGTCTACGCCGTAGCTTTGTCGTAGCATTAGATCTGCGACCGTACAGACTACGTAGTACATCTACTACGTAGTCTCTAGTAAGCCTATGGAGACTTTAATCCTAGTTTATTTTGGATATTTATTGTAAACTAGCTTTGGCCAGTGGCTTCGCCCGCGTAAAAGTAGGTTTCGCGATATAAACTTTGGACCCCTTTAGTTTTATTTAGGTGGGAAATATCCAATGTTTTCTCACGCACTTGGGCGGAGCGCGAGGGCGTGTCAGACTTTTACTGACTAAAACACACTCCTATGTTCCTTCTGTGCCTTGCGTTACAGGGCCCCGGGGTTTATTTTCACTTAACCTATGACCCCAGTAGGCTTCGACCCTGCTGGGCCTCTACGGTTTGCTGACATATCCTTGAGGCACGACGCGTGAAACACTACGCGCCGTCGACGGTTACCGGACGATCGGGCGGCGTGCGGCGGGCGGCTACGCCTACGATGGCTGGAAATCGGGATCGGGATCCCGGCGGCAGGGGTGTGAGAGCCGTTCCCTCGCGCTAAGGCCCGCTATGACCTGCCGTGACCAGTGTTGTGCTTAGAGTCGGTGGTGTCCAACTTGTGATTTTTTAAAATATTTTTGGGAAAAAGCAAACATGGTGTAAAATTATTGGAATCGATTCAGTTACACAAACTATATTTAGGTTTCGCATGTACTAAAAATAATCGAAATATAAATTAATAAATAAAAATAAAAGTAACGTAACACCATATCTGTTTGAGTCGAAGGGTTAGGCGGAAGTGTACCGTATTGTTCATCTATAGGATAATCATTAATCAGCCATGTAATGTTCCTACAGCTGGGAATCCACCACGCGAGCATGGTGAGGGTTAGTGGATGTCAAGTTTTGGTTCTAGGACATGCCTGATTTCCTCAATATATTTTCTTTCATCGTTTTGAGAGTAGTGGTGATGAAATAAATTACACCAAGTAAATCGCCTGCCTGGGTTTGAATCCACTAAGATCAACTCGTAAGTCGGGCCCGTTACCATTGGGCCACCACTGCTCTTAACCTGGGGTAGCGGATCAGAGTATTTGATCATTTCAGCTTCATACCTCTGTGCACTAATAACAATTTTTCTTTCTTCCTTTGTCTTATTCTTCATTGCCAAAAAATATGTATGTAGCAATTGCCGTATAATATTCCATAGGACTACCGTATAGGTTTTCTTTTACAACTATCACACAACGCCGTCTAGTCCCAAGCTAAGCAGAGCTTATGTTATGAGTCCCAGACAACTGATAAACATACTTATATATTTCTAAATACATACATAATATAGATAAATTACACCCAGACACAGAACAAATGATCGTGCATCATACAAACATTTGTCTTGGGTGGGAATTGAAACCACGACCTCCAGCATAGCAGTCAGGGCCACAAACCACTAGACCAACAGGCCAGCTCTGTCTGGCCATCCGATAAGTACGAAGCCCGAGCTGATGGGGCATTGTCTTCACGCGCGCCTTAAAGAGATATCAGCAAAAACGAAGAGGCCCAGTAGGGCCGACGCCCGCTAGAGCTGTGGGAATGTTCGAAAGGGTTACCGTAGCCCTAGAACGCAAAGCGGTTTTAGTCAGTAAAAATCTGACACGCCCTCTCGCTCTGCTCAGAGAGAGTGAAGTTAGTTCATGACTATGTTTTTCCACCTCAAAAAAAGGAGCAAGCTCATAATAGACACACATGTTAATTTGAAATGCAGAGTCAGGCTCAGTAATAGCGCTCACGACTATTTCACCAACCAAGCAGTTTTAGTTTAACTATTCAATTAAATACAGTTCAAGTAACATCCAGTGTAAACAAACTCCCAATCTCAATCGTTAACTAAATTAATATAAAGATGAATCAAGAATTCGGTATTTATCATTGTAATTTCAGGAGCCAAGTAACAAAGGCGAACAGTCGAATAGTTTCCGAAATAACGTTATTGTTCTAAGTGGATTGTGTCAATATTAACTCCCACAAATCCAAAATGGTAGCACAAGGTCTAAATGGTTAATGTCGTGTCGTATTCTACTCGAATTAATGTTTTAATAAGACCTGATGCGAAGGAGAAGTCGGGAGTTTTGTTTGTTATGTTTGTACATATACAACATTATTAGCGTTCCGTACCTCAAAAGGAAAAACGGAACCCTTATAGGATCACTTTGTTGTCTGTTCGTCTGTCTCTCTGTCTGTCTGTCAAGACCCTTATCTCGTTAACGCGTGTAGGTATCGAGTTGAAATTAAAACCATATACTTAAGTCTGCGGTCCCTTGAAGCTGGGAAAAAATCGAATTTCTGAGTTAACGAGAAAAAAATATATGGCCGTTTATGTCGCAAAAACGTGTATTTCGACACTTTCAAGGGAATCAAAATTCATAGGGTACTTCCCGTTGACCTAGAATCCTGAAATTTGGCATGAAGCAGGGTCTTATAGCACAAGTATAGGATAAAATCACACACACACACAAAAAAAAACTTTTTTTGCGATTCGTTAAAATCTTTGTAACTCAATTCGGGAAGCGAAGAAGCGAAGTGTTTTCATGTAAGTTTATACGGAACCCTCAGTGCGCAAGTCCAATTCGCACTTGCCCTGTTTTTTTTTTTAATATTAGCGAAACCTGAATATAGTTTGTTTAGAATCACTAACTGAATCGAATCCAATAATTTTTACACCTTGTTATATTTTTTACCAAAAATGTTTGAAAAAGGTCAAAAGTTGAACACCACCGACACTAAGTACAACTTAGGTCACGGCAGTCCATAGCGGGCATTAGGCGCCAGCACACTGCTGGGTGTGGGAGCAAAACAACCCCTCAGTCGCCCGGATGGCCAAGTAACATAACAAGCTTTATGTTACCCATTTGTCATGATACAATTATAAAATTTTGGACATAGATTCTTAACATAAAAATACTAGACACATGTCTCGGGTTTCGCATAAAAACTAATGTTGTATAGGTACAATGTGAAGACGACCATTTTATCAAGCCGTCGGAGAATCTCTCTCCTGGACACGAGTTGCTATGGCCAACCTGGAAAACTCTAAACAGACTTCGCACCTAAGGTTGCAGCAAAGACAATCTCAATCACAGATGGGGGGTTTCAGACGGTTCCGACCTTCAGTGTTTGTGCGGCGTCTTTCCGCAGACCATGTCGAGTCTTCCATCCTTCATCACGTGCCCTGTTACCTGTTCACGTAGGGGCCTAATGACAGCATCAGTGGACAACATTGCCCTGGCCGGATACTGGGCCAGGCAATGGAATTTAACTAGTATTGCCATCGATACTCTAAGAAGAAGAATTTGAAGACGACTACACAATAATAAACGTTTGTATTTGTATTTTCGGGCTGGTATCCGCAACTCCACGACTAAAGCGCGTATTTTGCGTGCGGGTGGGACAAATGCTTCATTAAATCCACCCGAGCTCCTCCTGGAAGGCCAGCAGCGCCTTGGTGTTATTGACCATTTCGCTGAGGTTACCTGGGTTTCCGAAGTATTTTGCTCTGTATCCAGCGACAACTGGGCAGCTTAGAAGCAGATGTGCTGCTGTCTCTTCCTTCTCCATGTAGGCTCTGCACAGTGGGCTGTCTGTAACTCCTATGACAGAGAGGTGCTTATTAAAGGTCCCGTGGCCAGTTATTACGGCCGTCAATTTAGGCAATTGAGACTAGAATAGAATAATAAACGTTGTAGAAATAATAATAATAAATAATCGTTTATTCACAAAAAATACAGATAGTACGTACTTATTACATAAAACAGTTGTTGGTAAACCTGTATAAATCAAGTTTTATAACCCTGCCTCTTAAACAAAGATAAACCTGTATTTTGGTTAATTCCTTAGAATAAAAATATGATTTAAGACAATAACTGAAAGGTACTGAATTTATTCTTATTTATCTCCTGTTTTTTGTAAAAGAGTGTAGATGTGTGGTGTAGAGTCTACAATGCATATGTACTCACACCTTCTTCCCATGTCGGTACGTTAATACATCCCAGCATATCGACCCTATTTACATAGATAGAACATCGTAAGTAACAGTTTAATTTTTTTGCAGGAATGGGTTTTCTCTTCCATAATTAAAAATATTTTATGATAATATAATTCTAAAAAAATATGACTCGATATTCATATAATTACTGATCTAATATATACCTAACACAAATTCAAAATCTTTCTTTAAGAAATGTGACGCATTCAGTACTACAAAACAATAATTTCGCAAACCTAACCGTGATCCCAAACTAGTAACTCAGAGGTCCTCAGAACATAATAGTAAGCTTAGTTCGAAAGTTTCCTTTTATTATACACAGAGGGCGCCCGTGGCGGCGCGGTAATTAGCTGGCCTACTGGATGTATGCGTCTTAAACTAACCCCTTACCGTTTGTCTAGGAGTGTTGCCATATTGAATTTGGATTTCCCCTAGCTCTGTCTAAAAAGGTCCTAATCATCATAATCATTTCAGCCGAAAGACGTCCACTGTTGGACATAGGCCTCCCTAAGCTTCACTACAACGACCGGTCTTAGGCCGTTATCCCACTGGCGTTTTTCTAGCGTTTGCGTTTATCGAACGTTTGACCAGCGACAACGTTACGTGTACGTGACGTTGACGTCGCGAGTTTTTTGTAACATGTACAATCACGCCGTTCGAGTCTGCTCGTTTTGTACCTAGTTAAAATATTTGTAATAGCCTGCGGATGCGCGACGTTAACGTCGCGTCTATGTAGCGCAGACACTGTGCAGACGTTGCCTAAACACCAACGCTAGTAAAACGACAGTGGGGTAACGGCCTTATGCGTCTCGCTTCCAATGGATTCCCACGACCTTCGCCAGGTTGTTGGTCCACCTAGTACGAGGCCTACTAACGCTGCATCTTTCGGTACGCGGTCGTCACTCCAGAACTTTTTGGCCAAATCGACCATCTGTTCTGCGGCGAGCAATTTGTCCTGGCCACTGCTACATTTTTATCTAAATCTGACACTTTTTTAAATTTCTGCACCTAAAAACAAAACACAAATAAATCCTTATACATATTATGAAACAAAGTCCCCACCGATTCTGTCTGTCTGTATGAACGCAATAAACTTAAAAACAATTGAATAGATTTTCATGCAGTTTTCACCACCAAACAGAGTTCAAAGAATCAAAGATTCAAAGCATTTTATTTCAAATAAACCATTTACAGGCACTTTTGAAATGTCAAGAAGTCAGTCAGTCAGAAAAAAAATGATGCTAATTTTACATTCCAAAGCGTGAAAGAAACTCCATGGACACTCTATTCAATCATGTTATATATTACAAATATCTCGGTTGATGTTTCTTGTCGCTACTATCATATGAGAACAATGTAAATAAAGTAAAAATATGATGAAGCTAAATTGCACGTTCCAAACGTGCAATTTAGCTTCACTTTTTTTGACTGACCGACATTTTGACAATTCAAAAGTGCCTGTAATTGGTCTATTTGATATAAACGTTTCTGATTTCTGATTTCTGCTCATCGTCCGATCGCCCAGTAACCGTCCGGACCGAGCCCAAGTCGCCGACGGCGCGTAGTGTTCCAAGCGCGTCTCAAGGAGATGTCAGCAACCGTAGGGGCCCAGCAGGGTCGAGGCTTACAGGGGCCATGGGTGATGCGAAAGAAATCTCGGGGCCCTGGAACAATCGTAAAAAGGAACAGGAGTGGGTTTTTAGTCAGTAAAAGTCTAAAACGCCCCGCCCAAGAGAGGGGATTTTATTAGATGATTTTCTCACCCTAAAAAAACCCACAAATGAAAAATCGCCTCAATTTCGGGGAAGATGTCCTAAACTGGGGACACTGTGAAGTAGGACTGGAGTGACCTTCGAATGAAAGTTAGTGAGGCATCGTTGCCCCATAATTTGTGGAACTGCTTTAGTGTGTTGTGTTGAAAGGGCAAAACTTTACTTGAATGTAAATAAGGCATTGTGTGAGGGTGTCGGAAAAACTTTAAATTCCTGATCTTTGTGAGGTCAAGTAAGACTGAAAATCGACCCCAACATAGTTGGGAAAAGGCTAGAATTAAGCTCAGCTCTTGACTTAAAGACCTTCTATAACTTGGGGATCTTTAACAGGTTCAATGTGGAACAAGGTCTAATACGCCTCACACGTGTTTCCCTTGCGGTGTGGCTAAGAAAGCCTAACTTCAATTTGGTTTAGTTTCGAAAAGAGATGAACGATGAAAAAAACAACAAAATGCCAATTACACTGATAACATTAGTTAGAAATAATGTAAAATACGTTAAAGAAAATATAACACAGAATATAACTAAACCTCTCAGTCTTCTCGCAAATCACCAGACATTCAGTCAGTATCTCCTTCCATTCATCAGCGAATAGATCTAGTCTAGGACCGGATTCAAGGAGAGCGGAATAGGTGGCACTACAAATAATTTATGCCGTCTTGCCTGGCAGTAGTTATCGGGGACAAAAAATTTACACAGCTCCCCATGCAAACTAGGCGAGTCGATGTCGATGGTTTTCGTGTATGATCTTGCAGGCAGTTACAAGCTGATCAAAAGCTCGTCTAACCTGGAGCGAATTACAGAATGCAGTGGTGTATCTACTTTAATACGGGATCACTTTGACCTCGTACCGCACTTAGGCAAAATAAAAAGCTTCTTCTTAAACGTAACGGGGTCTAATAAGCTATTTACCGTCATAATGATAGTTTTCAAACGAGGTCTTAAAAGCCCCGTACCGCGGGAATGGAAATAATACAAAAAGTAGTGTCGCTGTAAACGTGTTATGTTGAGAATCAATAGGTTACTTCTAGGAAAGCATGCTCCATCGTCGACAGCAAACTTTTTATTTCCACTGACCCATTAAACGGTACTTTTGAATTTCAAGGAGTCACTCAGTCAGAAAGATGAAGCTAACAAATAAATAGGTAATTCAGTCGAATAGAACTCTCTGAAGCAAGTTTCACTATAGTTCATTTGTACGTGTGTTTATCACCTAACTTCGCCTGAGCTGCTTGGCCGATTTTGATGTAATTTAGTGTGTTTGAGTAGATCTCCGGATGGTTCGAAAATAATAGGTCTTTACCTATTAAATTGCTGTTTTTTAAAAATGGGTTACTTTGAACTGTGATATTTTCGGATTGATTTTAAATTATAAGTTCAAATAAACTTTATGTTATAGGTACGTTATTCTTTTTTCGAAATTAGGTATTTATTGGTTTCTTTGTGTTTTGTATTTTCTTTAATATCGGTGTATTTATAGCCATTTTTTAATTCATATGTTTTGTAAGGAGAAAACTTGTTGATATGCCATTTAAAAAAAATGTAAAATTGTTTGAAATAAAGTTATGTTTATTTAAAAAAAAAAAAAGTGTGGCACTCGGGGACTGCCGCGGTAAAGCTATTGCATAGCATTTTGTATCAACTTATGCAATTACAATTATTTATTTATTTTATTTATGCAGTATTTCTTTTTCTTTGATATTAATTCAAGTTACACTTGTGGTGACCGATAAGAAAAAAAACAATTTTTTTTCTTTCTTGTTTACTTCATAAATTGCTACAAGTATGTTCAGTTGTTATCATAGAACATTACTATAATCTATTATAATACAAAAAGACTATTTTGTTTTTGACCGAGATTTGAACTCGAGGCACGATGATAACATAGGTAGAACGCTGTACCAATGCGCCACACAGGTCGTTAACGACTTTTCTAAAATAGGTGTTCGGTCTCTGTCGGCCTCCAAGCCACACCTCCGTGCCCGTCGGAGTGGGGAGCGTGAGGTATATTTTTCGTAACGGAATTTCTGGATTCGGTCCCCACGCTCAAGACCCGCGATAGAAGCTATGCAATAGCTTAAAAACATTTATTTACCTATCTAAGTGTTTGGTACTTACCTTGCAATAATCGAATTTATCTAAGTAGGTAATGTTAAATTTTTATATTGAAACCATTATTAATTAAAATTGTTTGAATTTGTTTCGAAAAATAAATGTTGTGCATCCCTGCTTCTATGTACCTCTTTTGTCTAATGCAGAAGTGAATGGAGTATAAGTCTTTTGTTGATGATATTTCTACGTTATTTTCTAACATTAAATAATATCTCCATTTATTTAATGGAGGTCAGTAAACGCCTGACTCTTCCTCTCGCTCCAGTCAAAGCTCTCTGCTTTAAAAAAAGCATATTTTATGTAAGCTTCTCTATCCAAAGGCGGAGATACACATGCCTTTAACTAGCACAAAGGTATGCAAGTAGCCATAGTGATTTTCATCAATTAGAACTTGTTTAAAACACTGGCATTCAAGTTATACTTGCATACTTTTGTGAATATGGATGCCTAAACTTGTTTCTATCTGCCACAGTACTCATACATATTTACATGAATCATTTCTCTTAGGTTCAACTCACAGTGGCTCAGAGTTGAAACCGTGCACTAGCTTCACGTCGCGTGTTTTGCAACTACAACGTATATAGACGCGCTTCGTCGTGCGATGACGCTTGCATTAGCGCGCCCGGATCACAGTGCTGGACCAGTTCTGAGACTTTTGATCGTTCGTGCTCGTCAGCTGACGCGTCAGTGTGCATCTAACGCACGGCGACGCGCGAAGCCGCTCGATTCCCACCAATTATAAGAATTTTATACATTTTTATCACTATATCATAACATAGAATGTGACTCGAGCCCTCCTTTTCCTTAAGTAGCTTAGTATGGAATAGAGTGAATCTAAGCAAATCGCGCCGTTTTATATTCAAAAAGGATCTTGGGTTGCCACAAATATAAAATTAATTCAATGTCAAAATTTTTTGTATGTGTAATTTGTTTCTTTATGTGCAATGTTTTATGGACTCTGATTGTCCGAAATAAAAATTTATTATCATTATTACATCATTTTTTTTTTTTATACATACTTTATATATTTTTAGTTTTAATTTAGATTTAATTTATGTTTAATTTTTTTTTTTTTTTTGTTGTACTTACATTTAAAGTTCCTCAAATTAATGCAAAATTTATTTCTTACTCATATGGTTTGCTGTAAGAAAACCCAGTTGTGGGTTAAGCTCGCCTATGTACATCAATTGTCCTATTTATAATGTATGTATAAAATGGTGTGTACAATAAAGAATAATAATATTTTTAAATATTTCTTAAAACAAAGAAGCAAAGCAAAGTCGGGAGCAGGGTCCAAGTTACCGGTGGTTAGGGCTCCAGAGACAGGAACCTCCTCATAATGCGAGCCGTATCAAGGAGTACTGCCTTCTGTATCAGGCCCTTGATCCAACCGCGCAACGACAGCTTCGACGGATGGTCGTCGAAGCTTAAGCTTATTATATTATTATTAAAAATGTGTGTTGCTCAACCCACAAATAAATAGTCGATTATTAGAAACACAAGCATCTACGTGCAATACAATATTTGTATAATACAATTTTGTACCTTAACGATGGGAAAATAGAGATGAATAGACTCGTATATACGAAAAACATGACGCATCGCGACGCTTGTACTCTGCGGTAGTGGCAGTGTGTGTTGAGCTTTACCGTGTTCATACCATTTCAAAGCAAACACACTTTCGTTCTCAATGTCATTCCACCCCATACATACATACGAGTACATGTAAACACCCTCACATATCATACCAGTATTGTCGTCCTCATATGTCAAGCCTGTGTGTTCTCTGTGATACATCATGGTGCTATCAGTGATAAATCTCGCATAGTTTGTATACCCATTGTCCTGTCCGTCTCGCAGACGTACAGTTGGACAAAACACCCTGTAGGTACGCACAAACTAGATATATATAGATACGAAAACTATATGTCGTTAGCAAATTGTTAAATTGAACGCAAAACTGTGTTGTCGTAGTATGAAATCATAGAACAAATAATGTTTTATATATATCTGTGTGTGGAATCGTTTATTTTTATTTTGTAGTGAACATTTTTTTTTCTACCATTCTTTAGGGTTTCGTATCTCAGTCGGCAAAAACGTAACCTTTATAGGATATGATAAATGATAAATGATAAATGATATTTATTTTGTAAATAGGTTCAAAAAACACTTTTACACGTCAATTTTTTTTTCGTCATTTTTAAACTAGATGAGGCCGGTGTTTCCTAGCTGACTACCCTGAGAAGAAACACCGAAACAAACTCAGGGGTCAAAGTCTCTTTTAAAGTCCATACAGTAAATATGTAATGGTCAAATCACATGAGAACCATGCAGATTTGTCTGAAATGGTCTTTTGAAGAAAGAACCATACCTACAGATTTGAGTGGACCTGTCCAGTCAGTGCAAGCATTTGTCAGTATTCGCAAAGCTCAACTCAGGACTACTAAGGAGCTCAACGACTTGATGAACAATACCAAGGAAAGGACATTTGGGTAGGCCGCAGAAAATACTCAAATTGCCAGACATACATTAAAATTAATGAAAAGGAAAAAAAAAAAACAATCAACATAGTCCTCACGTTCACAATAATAAAAGAAAAATATAGTTTACAAAATGTAATACTTTAGCAAAGTAAACATTTTTGTCAAAAATTAATAGAAAAAAAAAATTCAATTGCAAAATAAAAATAATCTACAATATCGAATTGTAATAAATAATAAAAAACACAATTAAAAATAAAAACAAAAGAAAATAATAATAATAATAAGACAACAGTTGCAGTGCGTACTGGAGCAGGTCAATCCCAAGCCTTTTGGTCCTCAACATAGTCCTTTATAGTGTAAAAAGCCTTTTGGCAAAGTTTTCGCTTTACAAATAATTTGAATTTATTAAGGCTTAGTTGTTGAATATGACTAGGAAGTTTATTATAGAAGTGTATACATTGGCATCTAAATGAGCCCCCTATTTTTTTCAGCCTGGTTGTAGGAACCACAAATTTGTGTTTGTTCCTAGTATTAAAATTATGAACATCACTGTATTTTTTAAACATGTTTATATTTTTATGTACATACAAAATGTTCTCGTAAATATACTGTGAAGGTACAGTCATTATATTGATTTCTTTAAATTTATCTCTGAGGGAGTATCTGGGACTTAATTTATAAATTGAACGAATAGCCCTTTTTTGCAATACAAAAATTGACTGTATTTCGGCGGCATTTCCCCACAGTAGAATACCGTACGACATGACACTATGGAAATAGCTAAAGTAAACTAAACGGGCAGTCTCTACATCAGTTAAATTTCGAATCTGTCTAACAGCGTATGCTGCAGAGCTAAGTTTTTTTGATAATTTGTCTATATGTGGGCCCCACTGCAGCTTAGCATCTAGAGTTATGCCCAAGAACACTGTATTATCTTCAGGACTCAACTCTTTACCTTTTATTAGCACACTAGTTTCTACTTGCCTAACATTCATTAAGAAGAAGGTTATTTACATCAATTTCTATTTTTGAAAGTGCTATATTTATATCATCAGTAACCGGCTGCTGACGTTTAAGTTTAAACAAAAGTGAAGTGTCGTCTGCAAACAACACTATGTTATGGTTATCCTTTATGAGGTAAGGTAAATCGTTTATATATATAAGAAACAAAAATGGGCCAAGAATTGAACCCTGAGGGACACCCATTTTAACTACAGATCCAGGAGATCTTTTTCCATTTACATCAACTCTCTGAATCCTTTCACTCAGATAAGATGTAAGAAGATCCAGGGAGGAGTTCCGGATTCCGTAATGGTTTAGTTTCCTGATTAATGTTTCATGGAGAACGCAATCGAAGGCCTTTGACAAATCGCAAAAAATGCCCAGGGCATCGCATTTGTCTTCCCATGCATTATAAATATGTCCTAAAAGTTCAACACCGGCATCGGTTGTTGAACGACCCTTTGTAAAACCAAATTGTTTGGTATGCAATAATTTATGTCTGTTAAAAAATCTTTGTAGTTGCTCTAAAATAAGTTTCTCAAATATTTTACTAAAAGTGGGTAGCACTAAAATGGGTCTGTAATTCGTGGGGTCAGATGTACTACCCGTTTTGAACAATGGAATTATTTTACTATTCTTCATTAGATCAGGAAACTCACCGCGATCAATACAATTATTAAAAATAAAAGCTAAAGAAGGAGCTATAATGTGGATTATAGACTTAACAACGTCCACAGAATTACCCCATAAATCTGCAGTCTTTTTTACATTCAAGGAGTTAAACGTCTTAATAATATCTACATAAGTCACATGTTCGAAATTAAAATCAGAATCGCAAACTTTAACATTTTCTTTAAGCAGAGACTCTGCAGCAGTGGGTGACGAGTTCAGAGATTTTGTTGTTGATATGGGGATCTCTGAAAAGAAGTTCTCAAAAGCCGCGGCAACCTGTGAGTCCGATGTGATCACATTGTCATTAATTACAAGTTTATAGTCACTAGATGGTCTTGTAGACTTTCCAGTTTCACTATTTATAACATTCCAAGTAGTTTTAATTATATTATTACTGTTTTTAATTTTGGAACTCAAATAACGCGATTTCGCTATAGAACAAATTTTTTTAAATAATTTTGAATAATTTCGCATATATGAACTAAATTCAGCAGTATTAACAAGAACCCTTTCATCATACAATTCGTAAAGCCGAGTTCTACTTTTATGAATACCAGTGGTAGCCCATTCACAGAACGAAACGTTACTATTGACCGAGATAGTCTTAGGTATAAAAGTAGAATTAAATTGATTACAGTACATGTTAAAGAAACCTTCATATTGGTTATTGAGATCATCATTATGTAGACAAGTCTGGTAAATTATTAATGAGTTTAGTTTTAAAAGTTTCTAAACGACTTGCAGTTTTAGGGTTAACAGTGATATTCTTTTTAGCCACTATGTTTTTTTGGTTTTGAAAAGTAATTAACTGTCCACAATGATCAGAATCTAATAAATTTATAATTTCTTTGTGAGTTGGTACAACATCCGTATAAATATTATCTATGCATGTGGCACTAGTAGGAGTTAATCTTGTGGGCTCCAAAAATAAGTTTACAAGATTGTAGGACTGAAATAGACTTAAAATTTTACTACGTAAACCTGAGTTTTCTAATAAATTAACATTAAAATCACCACAAGTGATTCATGTACTTGTTTGAATTGGAAATCTTGTGGAAAACTTCATCCATTACCTTTTCAAAGCAGTCATACAATCCAGAAGGGGGTTTGTACACACTTAATATAATAAACTGCTCCATTTCAATACAGGCTATTTCAACTGACCGCTCAACAGATAGGCTCACAATATCCTTTCGTTCTTTGAACTTAAGGTATTTGCTTACTAAAATTAATGAGCCACCACGTATGGCATTAATTCTACTAAATGAACTACCAACCTGGTGATTACTAAAATTGAAAATGAACTGATGGCTCTTAAGCCAATGTTCCGTTAAGCATAGAATATCAATATTATTGCAATTAAGGAATAAGTCTACTTCTAAATCCTTGTTCATAAGTCCTTGAATATTTTGATGTACCAGGTTGATACTTTTTAATGATTTTAAAACTTGATTGGAAATATTTTTGTTCGTTAATACATTCATGCTAGAGATTGTCTCTGTTGTCTTAATTTCTAATTTAAACGAATATCTATGTCAACATTTGGTGCCAATTTATTGGCAAAATCATATAACATGTCATTGCATTGCTCAACAGGAGCAATTTGTTTAGCCAAGTTCTTGGCTGAAATAAAAAAATAATATGATAGCGACACAGCTATCTGTCTCCTATAAAAGTTTGAAAGATAGTATCTATCTACAAGATACCTATCTTTTGTCAAATAAAAATTTGTGCCAACATAATTGTTGATGTCAATTAAATGAAACAGATCATTATTTAATATCACATTGTACAATGTCATATTAATCTTATATCTAATACGATTTTCTTCCTGTGGCAAACTCTGGCTGTATGGGAATGTGAACATCACAATTTTTCTTACACACAAGTTATTCAAAGTCCTATAATATTGGAGTAATTCTCCTTTGTTCACATTTCCCCTATTTCCAACAAAAATTAAAAGTATGGCATCCTGGTTAAAATTACATTTAATTATTTTTTTCATTATATCAAATAAAGAACAGCCAGGCATACAGTTATTTATTATCGAGTGTCCCGGATATTCATTTGTCAAAAAGTGGCCTAAATCTTTTCCAATTTCATCACAAAAAAACTGTCCGGATAACTGTCCGGACCGGGCCCAAGTCGTCGACGCGACGGCGCGTACTGTTCCACGCGCACCTCACAGAGATGTCAGCAAATCGTAGGGGTCTAGCAGGGTCGACGCCTACTGGGGCCATAGGTAGTGTGAAAACGAAACCCGGGGCCCTGGGACGAAAGCAACAAAGGAACAGGAGTGGATTTGTAGTGAGATTTGTCATTAGATGATTTTCCCACCTAAAAAAAAACCCTAATAGGATCACTTTGTTGTCCGTCTGTCAAGACCCATTTTCTCTGGACCGCGTAGAGATATTAAGCTGAAATTAATATTAAATACTCAAGTCTGAAGCAGTGAGAAAATCAAACTTTTATGTCAACGCAATTTTTGTACGCCATAATCGCGGTGGTTTTTTTTTTTTTTTTTTAGGTGGGAAATCATCAAAATGACTTCTTGCGCTCTAATCGCGGTGGTAAGGCTCCTATTTGAGGAGAGGCTGGAGAGGCACCTTGGCATCCTCACCTTCCGCCTGACGCAGGTCCTCACCGGACATGGTAGATTCAGAGAGTTACTAAAGCGCAATCAGTGGAAATGTCAGCTTAGGGCTACGGGATTGTTCGATACAGTCACCCTGGGACGTAAAGAGCAACTGAAGGAATAAAGAAAAAGAAAGAAAGAAAATGAATGTATTTGGTACAGTACGAGGCACACAATATTTAGGTAAACACGAACACGGCTGCACAAAAATAGGTCCAGTTGAGCATGAATAATAATAATATTTTACAACTATTACACAACGCCGTCTAATCTCAAGCTAAGCTGAGCTTGTGTTATGAGTACTAGACAACTGATAAACATACTTATATAGGGTGACTGGTAATTAGTGATCGAGTTGTTTGTTATCATGAGCACAATCACGTGTTTAAGTATCGTACACTAATTGCCAGTCACCCTATATATTTCTGAATACATACATATTATAGATAAATTACACCCAGACACAGAAAAAATGGTCGTGCTCATCACACAAACATATGTCCTGGGTGGGAATCGAACCCACGACCTCCAGCATAGCAGTCAGAGCCACTAACCACTAGACCAATAGGCCAGTCTAAATAATAATAAATCGAATACTGGACAACTAGTACCTGATGAATGGAACTGGAATCCGATGGATGCGAGACGCACAGGACCGGTCGTTGTGGCGACGCTTGGGGGAGGCCTATGTCCAGCAATGGACGTCTTTCGCCTGAAATGATGATGATGATGAGTGCCTGACGCTGGTTTTTTTAACTGAAGTTGTGACGCAACGGACGTAAAACAGTTTTGTAGTGTAAGATGTGTATGATGTGATGCGTACTTAAATAATATAATCCATCAAAACAGAGTTTCAGTAACTAGCGAAATGTGTTAAGTGAAATAAATACGCGTAAGATAACGTACTTATGTGTTTGTTCATAGTGTGAAATAAATAGGTAATAGACTAGTAAAACAAAAATGTAATATGAGAAAAAGAAACGGTACAGCTTGATTTTAGTTGGTAAAAATCTGGCACTTCCTATTGCTTCACCCAGAGCGGGAAAAGTAATTTTATGATTTCCTACTCTCAAAAATGTGGATGGGTCCGTATTGGATTATCCATATTGGACGAACGTATGCGTAGCCTTTCAATTTTATTTTCACTACCGCAGTCCTTCCTATTATTTTAATATTAAGAACCCATAAAACACAGTCGCTAAACAATTTACCTTTTATATCAGATTTTTTTAACGTATCTGTAACCACCTTCGTTTTGTAAGGCCGCTAACACACTGGCGTTTACCAAGCCTTTGCGTTTATCGAACGGTTGACCAGCGATAATGTTATGCGTTCGCGACGTTAGCGTTGCGAGTCTTTAGTAGCAAAAACATTTAGGAGTCGATACAGTACGAAATATTCACTTTCTTTTAAAAAATAATTGTCATTCTTTATTTAAGGTATAGGATTTCTAACAATATATGTATATACATAAGAAAATTAAATATTAACTAAGTATTTATGCTTCCTTGTAATGGATTGGACCATAAAGGATTTTCCTGAAATTCACGATAATAATTTCTTTTTCTTTTACATAACTTTCGAGAAAGTACCAAAGACAATAGTAAAGTTTCCTCATCGGAATCTATTTTGTCTCTGGTTATATGCCTCAAATCGCAGCATATGCGCTACGTTGACGTTGCATTCAGCGGATGCACAACCGTAATATAAGTAGTATAATGCAAGCCGTCGCTACGCGTACGTCGCCGAAACGCCAACGCTCATAAAACGCCAGTGGGATAGCAGCCTTAGTGTCCAAGACAGGAAACCACATTCCGTCCGACAGGCCGTCGTTATTTACACCAAGAAAAATAATAATCTACGTAGAAATCTTATCGATGGCGTTTATCATTTTGCTTAGTAAAATAATAAACAGGCATTCAGCCGTGAAAAGGGCTTTTGTGGTTTTAAGAACGATGTTTACAAAATAACAAAGGAACGCTACCATAAAGGTTTTTGTTAATTTAAGTTTGAGACTCCAAAGTTTTTAGCGTACATTTTCTTTTATCAATTTAGGCTTGTACAATTTCTAAAGTTTTTATTAGTATAACAGTGTTTTACGATTAAGACTTTTGGTGTAATTTTATATATCTGTGGCCCTAGTGAAAGGGGTATAAGTTCAATTTTGACAAAAATGAGACAAGTATACCGAAATGATCAGAAAAAAAGCTCTACCGTTTGGTGAAAACGGATCTAAGCTATCTCTAAAAATAAGGAAGTTACTTTGTGTAAAAGGGCCCAACTGACACAAAAAAAAAAACTACAAAATTGGTTTCAAGTGCATTTGTATCCTTTTAAACGAAAAAATAAAAATTTTGTTTTGCGTTTTTTAATCTAAATTAATCTGGTTGGTGTTTATTAATACAACATCCAGTCTTTAAAAATGGTTTAGTTAGTAATGATATTACCAGACTTATATTCGTTTTCACCAAAATAAATGGAAAAAATATCTCTTTGCATCAGGTATTTAGTTATCATAAAAATCATTCCAAGCGTATCTCTTTTCACTTGTATGAATTAACATTTGACGTAAGGGAGAAGGGGTATAACTTATTTTATACCCTCAAAGAATTAATTTTGTGGTCGGTTTAAGTCATCGTTTTAAAAATTATTAACTTTTCATAAAAAATAACCCAATAATAATAAAGAGCATAAATCTATTACCTATAAAAAACATCACATGTATTTCATTAGGTAGCGGTTTAAATGTCACACGAGGTCAAACACGATTTGGAGCGCGTGGAGTGTATTTTGCGTCTCCTGCAAAGTTGCAATATTGGACTTAGATCCCTTTTCACTAGGGCCGCAAAAATAGGGGTGTTTCAAAGACCGCTATGAGTATGTGTGTCTGTCTGTGGCACCATAGCTCTAAAACGGGTGAACCGATTTAGTTGCGGAATTTTTGTTTGAAAGTAGGTTTTTTGATAACGATTCTAAGACATGTTTTTTAAAATTCGGTTCAGCCATTTACAAGTTATGGTGGGGGGGTAGAAGGGGCAGTGGACCCCTGAATGTTCATTAATATGAACCAAGTATGGTATTAATGATGAAAGGGTTTAAAAAACACACTTGACAATCATTTCAACTTCAACACCTATGAAGTTAAAAGTTAAAGTTAATTATAGTAAAAAAAAACTCCGCCCCAAAACATCTAATTAGAAAATAAATAAATCGAGGGTTTTTAAAATGAATTAATGTTAAGTGTGTTGACGTCTTTTCTTTTAAGTTTTATAGTTTTTTTGCCGTTTCGCTGAAAGCACGAGCGGCGCAGTGATTAAGCAGTTGGCTGCTGTGGGATGTATCGCGGGTTTGATTCCCGCAAGGAAGATTTAAAAAAATAAGTTTACAGAACTAAAAACTAAAGGCGCTTTTCTATTATATTATAATGTAGTTTTGCTTCGATATTATATTGTGTTCGGGTATGGTATTGGTGTATTTATTTATTTATTTGTTTCTTCAGCAAATGTTAGCTTTGTATAATTATGATTTATGCTGTAACTGTACAAAGTGACAACATAAATCACAATTATACAAAGGGTTTTATAACGTGTGCTCCTTCAGTTATGGGAGACCACAGCAGGAACCTTTGACTAGGTGAAAGATATGATGTGATGATTTGTGGTGCGGGTGCCGACTCACCATTTGGAGACCTTCCTCAAAAGAGAGTTTTGGCCGAGGGTGTCGTGTATCGAAGATTTCGTGGAAGGATACCGACCTCGCAGCGGAACACGACGCCGTCAATTCGTGTGCAATAGTGTTTAATAATTGTTATAGTTTCTTTAATACATATGTATTAGTTTATTATTTTATAAGATTATTTGTGTATTTTTTCTATGGGCCTTAGTTGCCTGATAATAAAGGATTATCATTATTATTATAAAATAAAAATACACAAAATAATATTCAAACAGAGCAAAAATCCGGCCAAGTGCGAGTCGGACTAGCGCACTAAGGGTTCCGTACAATTATTATCTATACAACATTTAAAAAAAAAAACACGTTTTTTGTACAGGAGCCCCACTTAATTATTTTATTTTGTCCTGTTTTTAAAATGTCACGGATGATGATTATGGTACCACCATTAAAAAGAACCCCTCAGCCATACTTAAATACCGTATAGCCAGAGTGCATCTCATTACAATTCTAGCCATATCAAACACGGTTAGATTAAATTAATTTATTACAGAGTTCCGGTGCCTAACTTCAGGCTTCATCATCAGATCAGTTCGATATATTCCGCCTCTTCTTTCAGTCAGTCATCGACTACACGTATAAATAAAGCAATTTTACTTGTTACGACAGTTCAGCTGCGGTCCTATGAGGAGTGCTGTTCCATATCTTCGAAGTTCATGATCAGATCATAACAATATTTCTATGGGATCAACTTGTAAGAATAACCTTACAAAAAATTTCAAAATCGGTTTACAATTGACCGAGAAATCGGTGAAAATACATAAAAAAAAAATAATACATTCAGCCGAACATAGAACCTTCTCCTTAAGTTAGTTAAAAATGGAATTTACATCGTTATTAAGCGGCGGTGAAGCTATTTTTGTATTTTGAGAGTGGGGCTAGGTATGTCTAAGTTGAAACACTTTGACAAATTGTTGCACTGTTTACTGGCCTACAGTCTTCTGGACACGCCATAATCATGGTGGTTCCCTCCCAAGTCCCCTCTTTAAGGAGTGGTTGGAGAGACGTCACGGCGTCCTCACCTTTCGCAAGGCGCCGGTCCTCACCGGACATGGTAAGTTCGGGAGGTTCAGGCGGAAGAAACGCCCGGATGTCACCATTGTGTGAAACGAACATCCTCACGGTCCACAATTGGCCGAGAAATCGGTGAACATACATAAAAAAAAAAATACATTCAGCCGAACATAGAACCTCCTCCTTTTTGAAGTTGGTTAAAAAGCATTTAACATGAAACACCTTTTTAGGCGACATTATTTTTGAACAAGCAATATACCGTTATTTTCAAGTCCATTTTCAAAATCCTACCTTACTACACCCATTCAATTGAGAAGAAAATCGAAACTCGTCACACTCTATTAATACTTATGAATGTCGGTTACTACACATATAAAGACACAAAGACTATTGTAGACACTTCGCCTTACTGTGAAAGCCTTTAATTAGAAGTCTAACGCGGCTTGCATGCATGGAAGAACCAGTAAGTAGGTAAGCTCAGAAAGCCAGCTTCGTACAACGAGTGAAAACATGACTGATCTTGAACTACAAACTTAAACTGAAACCTTAAACTTATGAAAAAGTATGAAACAAGATTTTCAGGATGCTGAAATAAACAAGGTAACTGGAAAAACAAGAACAGAACAAAAAGAAAAGCCGTAGTCACACGTTATTAAAGTGTTTCGGTTGGTACCTATAACGTGTGACTGTTATTAATTTATAAATTATAGCGGTAAGTCCCCTCTTTAAGGAGTGGCTGTAAAGACGTCACGGCGACCTTCTGCATGACGCAGGTCCTCAACGGACATGGAAAAAGAAACGCCCGGGTATCACCATTGCGTGGACCGCCCGGAGGACACGGTGGAGCATATAGAAGAGGTGTGCCCCGTTTGGGTGGAGCACTGCCGTGTCCTCGTGGAGCTTCTGGAGCTTTTTTATTGGCGTAACTGTGTGAACCAACTCACTAGTTCCAGGATGGAAGTAATGTTTGCCGACATAATCGCTGTTGGAGCTTGATTCTTTCTCTACAGGCGACAAAAGAACTTGTCTGCGGTACGGCAGTTTAATTTTCTGTTTAAGTTTGAACAGTTTGTTGATACTGGACGTTAATTTATAAGTGCATTTAAAAGTGACATTTTGCATAACTATAGGGTATTTATTTTTTAGTATCTCGGGCTGGTATCCGCAACTCCACGACTAAGCGCGTATTTTGCGTACGGGTGGGACAAATGCGTCATTCGAGCCACCCCAGCTCCTCCAGGAAGGCCAGCAGCGCCTTGGTGTTATTGACCATTTCGCGGAGGTTACCTGGGTTTCCGAAGTATTTTGCCCTGTATCCAGCGACAACTGGGCAGCTTAGAAGCAGATGTGCTGCTGTCTCGTCCTCCTCCATGCAGGCTCTGCACAGTGGGCTGTCTGTAACTCCTATGACAGAGAGGTGCTTATTAAAGGTCCCGTTGCCAGTTGTTACTGCCGTCACTTTTCGCAGCTGAGGTTTAGTCAGTCGTAGGGCCTGTTTCGTAAAGCGGCCATCGATGGAGGGAAGTGCCTCCTTGGCCTGCCTGCACTCACTATGGTCTTTCCATAGTCTGTGATGTAGGTCTCTAGTTCGTTTCCTTACCAGATTGCGTAGGTATCCGAAGGGGAGCGGCACAATTGGCTCAGGTCCCATTGCTGCCATATTCGATCCCCTTCTGGCGAGTTCATCCGCTGTATCGTTGCCTCGGGAATCGCTGTGTCCTTTGATCCATTGGATGGTTACTTGGTTGTGTTCACCCACCTGGTTTAGGCGTTGGTGACACTCGTAAATCAGCCCAGAGTTAACTGTGTAGCTGTTCAGCGCTTGCAGTACAGACATGCTGTCCGAGAGTATGCGTATTGAGTGATACTTAACTTCCCTGGTTGCGACGGCCGAGGCTGCCAGGGAAATGGCCAAGCACTCAGCCTGGAACACCGTGTTATGAGTCCCCAATGGTGTGGCTATGTGAATGTTGAGATCCTCCGAGAAGACTCCCGCACCCGTGCCATTACCTGTTTTGGATCCATCAGTGAAGATCCGCAGCTCTGTAGGGCACAGCCCTTCGCAGCGGTGATCCTCATACAGTTGGATTTTGTATTTTTTATCAAAAATAAATTGCTTAGGTATCCGGTCATTAATTGCTTTCGTTATGGGAAGCTCATCATTGAGTTCCGTAAGCAGAGCGGTGTGTTGTGTTTCTCTCTTACCCCAGAGATCCAGTGTTTTAAGACGTACTGCCGCCATCGTCGCTTCCTGTTGTATGTACAGGTGGAGTGGGGGAAGTCCCAGCATGGCTTCCAGCGCTGCAGTCAGTCGGAGTAGTCCTCATGCAGCCCGTAATAGCCATGCAGGCCAGCCTTTACATGTGTTGTAGTTTGTTTACGGCTGTGGCTAACTTGGTGCGGGGCCACCACACCACGGCGCCGCCGTAAGTAATCATGGGCCGAATAACTGCACTATACAGCCAGAGTATAATTTTGGGGGATAGGCCCCACCTCTTACCTATCATTTTCCTACATTGCCAGAAGGTGATGCAAGCCCTGTTTAATTTGTTGTCTATATGAGAGCTCCAATTTAACTTACGGTCAAGGGTAACCCCCAGATATTTAACCTCGTTTGACAACTGGAGTTCAGTATTGAACAGTTTAGGCAGATTGAAGCGCCCTAGTGCTCGTTTTTGCGTGAACATGACTAATTCAGTTTTAGAGGGGTTCACTGACAGATCATATTCCCTGCACCATCGTTCCACGATGCGCAGTGCTTGTTGCATGAGGTTGCAGATCGTTCCAGTCACCTTCCCAGGTACAAGGATTGCGAAGTCGTCAGCATAACCTATTGTGTAGTAACGGTTCGCGTTGAGTATGGTGATGAGTTCATTGATAACAAGATTCTACAGTAGCGGGGAGAGTACCCCTCCCTGTGGGCAGCCTCTGGCTATCAAGGCTAACTGCTGTTCTTCCTCAAGGCGAACTACTCGTTTGCTTAACATATTAGTAATCCAGTCAATTAATACCTGGTCAACTCCGTGCTTGGCGAGGGCGGCACTTATGCTGGAGAAGTTAGTTTTGTCGAAGGCTCCTTCGATGTCTATAAATGTGCCCAGGCAGGTACCTTTCTGATGAATCGCTTCCTCTATCTGGTGTACCACCAGATGAAGAGCAGACTCTGTAGACTTACCTGAGCTGTATGCATGTTGGTTGCCATGTAGTGGCACTGTCTTTAAAGCGCCATCTCTTAGTTCCCTTTCACATAACCTTTCCATCGTCTTTAATAGGAAAGAGGTCAGACTTATAGGTCGATAGGATTTGGCGCTTGTATAATCACTCTTACCTGGCTTAGGAATGAATATTACTTTCACTTCCCTCCATCCTTTGGGAACGTATCTAAAAGCCAGGCACGCTCTCATTAGAGGCACCAGACTAGTTGTTAACGGTGTCCCCCCCCACTGCAGTAGCGCTGGAAACACACCGTCAGGACCCGGAGCCTTAAAAGGATGGAAACTTTGGATGGCCCATTGGAGTTTTTCCAACGTGATCATTCTGTGAGCGCAGAGCCAATCATCTTCTGATGGTGTTTGTGTCACATCTGACCATTCTGTTACCATAATATAACTATAGGGTATGATGAGGCCGAAAGTTTCTGTAATGTTAGAAGGCCCACCATCGGGTGGACTGACGATTGTGAGGATCACGTTAGTTTCTGGATTCGAGAAGGACCAGTTGATATGGCAAGGCTGGGTTAATGTCTAGCTGTGGTCGTCTTTTGACGTTTTTTTTTTGAGGTGTGACATCTTCAAGTTGCTTTTTCCTCTCTGGGTAGACCGAGAGGGTGTGTCAGATTTATACTGACTAAATTCCACCCAAGATCTTTCAGTTACCTTTTAGAGATATATGATACACGATGTAAAGTCCCACAAACCTCCGTTGACAAAAGAGGATCCCCGATCAGACGGGTGTTGTGTCTGGTCCAGGCCACTGCTTGGTAGTTGTTTTCAGGCTTTTATGTATTTTCTAATCGCGCGGAGATACAGGGCTGCGGTAAGTCTTGCGAGCCGTTCTGTTGGAGCCGAAAGGTTCTGGAATGTTGGAAGATGAAAGTTTCTAAATTCGCGAAGCATAGGATCAGTTGACTCTAGGGATTGCTAATGACTTCTTTAGGTGAAATGATGATGAGAGTAATCCAAGCATGTCTAAAACTTGCACGAGGTTTTTTTGGGTGGGAAAATTATCTAATGACATCCCCCGCCCTTGGGTCCGCCCAAGAGCGAGAGATAGTGACAGATTTTTACTGACTTACAACCCACTCCTGTTCCTTTTTTGCCATTGTTCCAGGGCCCCGGGGATCTCTTTCACATCACCCATGGCCCCAGTAGGCTTCGGTCCTGCTGGGCCCCTACGGTTGCTGACATCTCCTTGAGGCGCGCGTGGAACACTACGCGCCGTCGACGACTTGGGCTCGGTCTGGACGGTTACCGGACGGTCGGACGGCGAGCTACCCATCGCTCGCCGTCCGCAAGCCCACGCCTACAGTGACCGGAAAACGGGATCGGAATCCGGCTGGGGCGCGAGGGCCACGTGCGGCCGCCTCCTTTGCTAGCATTAGTGCTTCGCCGAAGGAGGCTACCGCCTGCCACTCCTCCTCGCTCCGGACCATGGCCTGTACCAAGGCCCGGCGCGAGAGATCGCTGCCGCCGATCGCCCCCACGAAGACACGGTGGTGCTCTGCCCATGCGGGGCACACCTCTACCGTATGCTCCACCGTGTCCTCCGGGCGGTAAAACTTGCACGAGGCGAGTGCGCAAAAATTTGAATTAAAGATTTAAGATTTTTGCATTTCACAGGTCAGAATCAAGCTAAATATTGGTTAAAATATGATTCGCGGGCGTAATGTATTATATTATATGGTATTTATTTACGGAATTTGTTACGGCCTTGAACCATATTTCAATGAACATAGAACCTGACACTCACCTGCAAAATGCTAAAAAGGTAAAAAAAAAGGATTTTGCGAGCTCTGTAGTCTCTGTAGCATTTACCTAAAAGGCGCTTTGAATCCTTTTCTCGATTTGTTCCGCTTAACAAAAAAATCCCAAATCAAAGTAAACAATCTGTTTTAAAAAGCGAGTCACGCTAAAAAAGGCTTCTACCAAAGAGAGAAAGGGTTCCGCAGAGTAACACAAAAACAGGTGTCAATTAAGAACAAATTAGCGTCTCGAAACACTAGAGGGACCACAGTTTTGTTCAACTTAGGACGATTTATTTTTTCAAAGGTCTTAAAATAACTGAAGTAGCTTCGAATAACAAGTATCTGCTT
Organism: Mythimna impura; assembly: GCA_905147345.3. Classification (NCBI taxonomy): domain Eukaryota; kingdom Metazoa; phylum Arthropoda; class Insecta; order Lepidoptera; family Noctuidae; genus Mythimna; species Mythimna impura. The sequence continues at coordinate 15,148,145 of LR990362.1, read as the reverse complement.
TTACAGAAAATTTATGTGTTTTAGGAATAAAAGCGATGTAGTATCGTGAACGTTATATTATTATAATTGACAACATTAGGTTTACTGGTTTAATTTGATTGTCTCGCATTTGATCTCAAGAAAAGATTAAAATTACAACCTTTATAAAGTTCACTGTTGGTATTTTGAATTTTCAACCTAGCCTTGGTCCTTAAAAATCGTTTCAATCCCAGCTATTTTATTCCAAGTAATTTATGAGAATATAGTAAACACACAAGCATCACGTTTAAACCTTTTTTTTAGAGGTGGGAATGGGAGACGAGAATGGGCATGTCAGACTTTTATTGACCTTCTCTCTTGCTCTCTTTTTTATTTTTTTTTTGTAGGTGGGTAAATCATTCAATGACATCCCTCACTTTTGGACGGAGCCCGAGGGCGTGTCAGACTTTTACTGACTAAAAACCCCACTCCTGTTCCTTCTTTGCCTTCGTCCCAGGGCCGAGTTTTCTTTTCTGAAACAAACCCTTTGCCCCAGTAGGCTTCGACCCTGCTGGACTCTTACGGTTTGCTGACAACTCCTTGAGGCGCGCGTGGAATAGTATGCGCCGTCGACGACTTGGGCTCGGTCCGGACGGTTACCAGACGATCAGACGGCGAGCTACCCATTGCTCGCCGTTGACAAGCCCGCGCCTACGGTGACCGGAAATCGGGATCGGGATCCCGGCGGCGGGGGCGTGGAGGGCCACTCCCTTACGCGTGCACGTGCGGCCTCCTCCTTTGCTAGTATTACTGCTTTGCAAAAGGAGGCGACCGCCTGCCACTCCTCCTCGCTTCGGACCATGGCCTGTACCAAGGCCCGGCGCGAGAGTTCCCTCTTACTCTGCCGCGGCAAAAGTTATTTGATGCTCATCCAAATGAATGTGAATAGTCTCAATTTTCGATGTTCATTTCTACAGCATATTATACCCATTTCTGTTACAAGTTATAACCTGTAGAGTAAAACACTTCTCAATGAACACGAATACCAGTTGACAATATTCTCTTTGTCCGACCCCCTTTGTAAATCGTGGTCTCCCTACTGGATACACGACACTGATTACACCTACCGCCTGTTTCAGGGTGTTTCACGGGGTTTCAAGCTTTGTAATCATAGCACAATTAGCCACAGTGTTCGTCTACTAATAAGGTGGAAGAAAAACAGGCTCGGATATCACAAAAACGGTTTTTGTTCGATTGAAAGACGATTATTTGAAGGCGCTTTGTAAGGAGTGAGAATGGAGTTGGATTTTTTGTTTCTTTGTTTCAGTGGTTTCTTGCAAAAGACTTTTACACTGTTTTTTAAACATGTACACATAAATTACTTTACACAAAAAGGTGTTTATTTATTTTTTTTAGGTGGGAAAATCATCCAATGACATCCCCCGCTTATGGGCAGAGCGAGAGGGTGTGTCAGACTTTTATTGACTAAAAACCTACTGCTGTTCCTTCGTTGCCTTTCACACCAGTGCCGAGTCTTCCTTTCAGAAGCAGACCCTTGGCCCCAGTAGGTTTCGATCCTGCTGGGCCCCTACGGTATTTTATTTCACATAGGCCTACATAGGCACTTATACTTAAAACGCCGTTTCCTATGGAAATTAAATGATAATAATGTAATTCTCAAGAACAAGAATGTAACAACCATTTAAAACTATATAAATGCATAGGTGTGACAGGTGATGCCATTATCATCATCATTATTTCAGCCGAAAGACGTCCACTGTTGGACATAGGCCTACCCCAAGTGTCGCCACAATGTACGGTCCTGTGCGTCTCGCATCCATCGGTGATGTACCTATAAAAAAGTTTTAGCAACTGAATTCGAACTAGGAAGAACCTGTATTTCAAAATTCAGTCATTGGAGTTAGTACTAGTACTAACTCCAATGATGTGTTTAGAAAATTGACCTTCATGATTTACCATACATAGGTAATGTATATATTCCACAACTACGATCCTGATTTCCGGCCACCGTAGGCGCGGGCTTGTGGAGGGCGGGCAATGGGTGGCCCGCCGTCCGACCGTCCGGTAACCATCCGGACCGAGCCCAAGTCGTCGACGGCGCGTATTGTTCCGCGCGCGCCTCAGGGAGATGTCAGCAAATCGTAGGGGCCCAGCAGGGTCGAAGCCTACTGGGGCCATGGGTAGTGTGAAAACGAAACCGGGGCCCTGGGACGAAGGCAACGAAGGAACAGGAGTGGGTTTTTAGTCAGTAAAAGTCTGACACTATCTCTCGCTCCGCCCAAGAGCGAGATTTGTCATAAGATGATTTTCCCACCTAGAAAAAAAAAAAAAAAAAAAAAACTATCACACAACGCCGTCTAGTCCCAAACTAAGCAGAGCTTGAGTTATGAGTACTAGACAACTGATAAACATAATTATATATTTATTATCGTTGTGCTCATCACACAAACATTTGTCCTAGGTGGGAATCGAACCCACGACTTCCGGCATAGCAGTCAGGGCCACTAACCACTAGACCAACAGGCCAAAAATGGCGTACAAAGCACGAATTTTTATTCTTTATACCTACGCACAAGTAGTTACCAAATACAGTTCTACACATTTGAACAAAATCTTTAATAATTTCAAAAAAAAAAATTGAGGTTCTGATGCTGAATTATTAAAGTCAACAAGTTAACGCAACTTTATGCAACATAATAAGTCATATTTTTTAGAGTTCTGTATCCAAAGAGTAAAAACGGGGCCCTATTACTAACACTCCACTGTCCGTCTGTCTGTTACCAGGCTGTAATTTTCACAGATGATGTATTTCTGTTGCAGCTATAACAAAAAATACTAAAAACAGAATAAAATAAATATTTAAGCGGGGCTCCCATACAGCAAACGTGATTTTTTTGCCTATTTTTTATAATGTTTAATTTTGTATAGATAATGGTACGGAACCCTTGGTGCGCGAGTCTGACTCGCACTTGGTTAGGTTTTTAGAATTAACACTTTTTAATTTAAGGAAGAGAAAACCTATTTCTGGAGAAAAACAAATTGTCCGGACCAAGCCCAAGTCATCGACGGCGCGTAGTGTTCCACGCACGCCTCAAGATGTCAGCAAACCGTAGGGGCCTAGCAGGGTCGAAGTCAATGGTTTGTTTCTGAAAGGAAAACTCGGCCCTGGTATGAAAGGCAACGAAGGAACAGGAGTGGGTTTTTAGTCAGTAAAAGTCTGACACTATCTCCCGCCCCACCCAAGAGCGCGGGATGTCATTGGACGATGATGAAGCGAAAAAAAAAGGTACTTACAAAGATTTTCTGCAAATGCTCGTAATGAAGTTAAAGAGACCTTTTTGTATCACCAACAATATCTGTAGAAGTTAAGAGACATTTAGAACATAAACAAATTGATCTACCTACCTGATTATAACTTGAAATTCAGTACCTATTTCAAAACACGTCTCAAACCACTACATTATCATAATGTTTTACGTCAGAGACAAGATCATGAGAGCTATGGAATACCTTGTGATGTCGAGTAGTAGTAGGTATATTGAATAGGCGTCGCTTAAGAGTTATATTAATACATAACTAGCTGTAAAAAAGGCCCCGACTTACGAGTTATTCGTCACGGGTCCACAACCAGCCCCCCTAGCCAAGTCACAAACGATAAACGTAAACTCTCAGTAGTCTTTAATAGATTTTCAACTTTATGTTATTGGATATAAAGTTGAAAATCTATTGAAGATTACATAGTGTTTTCGTTCATTCCGGTCGCTAACGCTCAGTAGTCTTTAATAGATTTTCAACTTTATGCTCTTAGGTATAAAGTTGAAAATCTATTGGAGATTACTAAGCGTTCACGTTTATCTTTTGCAACTTGGCTAGGGGGGCAGCACCTCTAGCCAAGTTGATAATCTGCAATCATTAACGCTAGTCGAAAACTAATCAAATGTATGGGAATGACATCATCTCAAGTCGCGTGGTTAGAACAAACGAATAGAAAATCCGTAGCCAAGTTCACATCACTCAAAATGATAGAATTAATTGTTATCGTTTCTACAATGTTCAACGCTACATCCTTTGTTATTGTAGAACGACATTGCAGAACGAGCGGCCGACTCAGGAGCGTCAACATGGCTACCAACTTATCGTTTTCTACAAGTGCTGACACCGAGGTGTTACCGATTGAAGTACGGAATTCGACACGAAACGCTTGTAACTTGGCTAGGGGGGCAGGCAAGCGCATTACTTTGTATAATTTATTTAATCACCATTGCGATCAAAACAGTGAGGAAAAATATCGTGAGGAAAGATAGATAGATAGATATATTCTTTATTGTACACCAAAAATAAAAATTACATTAGGAACTTAAAATTGATAGGCTGTCACAATGGGCGGTCTTATCGCTGAAAGCGATTTTTTACAGACAATCTTTGTATGGATTTGACAAAGAAGGGAAAAAAAAACGCGGGTAGTTCGTGGTGTACTATTTACAAATACACAATACATAAACTAATAAATTGCATTTAAAATTACAAACAATATATAATAAGGAGGAAACCGATCTGTCCTAGAGCCAAAAATTCGAAGACATATATCGCTTGCCCGCGAGTATAGGTACTGTTATCAACTCAAAAAACGTTACAAGAGATGCGATTAGAGCATTTAAGTGGGAAATTAGCAAATATTTTTTTCTGCTCAGGGTGGAGCGAGACAGAGTATTAGATTTTTATTGACTAAGACCCACCTGTGATCCTTCAGTTGGTAACTCTTTCGAACAATCCTGCAGCCCACGTTTCCACTGCTGGGACTCCAGGCCTCTTCTCCAGGAGACGGGAACTGGGCCAAAATCCACCACGCGGGCCCAGTGCGGATAGGTAGATAATGCAGAAGAAAACTTATACGATAGTGTATTTTATTTAATAAGTTGGTTTAAATTAATTTTTGGAGTATTTTTTTTTTGTATAGTGGTAAAAATAATAATTTCGCAGAACGGATGGCCAGTGGGGCCGAAAGGTTCTGGAATGGCGACCACGTACTGAAAACGTAGCGTTGGAAGGCTTCCTACAAGGTGAACCGATGATCTGGTAAAGGTTACGGGAATCCGATGGATGCGAGACGCACAGGACCGTTCATTGTGGCGACACTTGGGGGAGGTCTATGTCCAACAGTGGACGTCTTTCGGTTAAAATGATCATCATCATCATCATTTCAGCCGATAGACGTCCACTGCTGGACATAGGCCTCCCCCAAACGTCGCCACAGCGAACGATCCTGTGCGTCTCGCATCCATCGGATTCCCGCAACCTTCACCTGGTCATCGGTCCACCTTGTAGGGGGCCTTCCGACACTGCGTCTTCCGGTACGCGGTCGCCACTCCAGAACCTTTCGGCCCCAACGGCCATCCGTTCTGCGAGCAATGTGCCCTGCCCATTGCCACTTTAGTTTGGCGATTCTTCGCGCTATGTCGGCAACCTTGGTTCTCCTGCGGATATCTTCATTTCTGATTCGATCACGCAAGGAAACTCCGAGCATAGCCCTTTCCATTGCCCTTTGGGTGACTTTGAGCCTTCTGATGAGGCCCATTGTGAGCGTCCACGTTTCGGAACCATATGTCATCACTGGCAACACGCACTGGTCATAGACTTTCGTCTTGAGACACTGTGGTATATTGGACGAGAAGATACCGCGCAGCTTCCCGAACGCTGCCCAGCCGAGTTGGATTCGACGGTTGACCTCTTTCAAGCCGGATTCCGAAAAGGCTTTAGCACCATAGACCACATACACACGCTACGGCAGGTTATACAGAAGACCGAGGAATATAATCTGCCTCTCTGCTTAGCGTTTGTGGATTACGAGAAAGCCTTTGATTCGATCGAGACTTGGGCTGTGCTGCAGTCTCTCCAACGGTGCCAGATTGACTATCGGTACATCGAAGTGCTGAAGTGTTTGTACGAAAACGCCACTATGTCAGTCAGACTGCAGGACCAGACCTCGAAACCTATCCTCCTGCAGCGGGGTGTGAGACAGGGAGACGTCATTTCTCCGAAACTATTCACGGCCGCAATGGAGGATGTCTTCAAGGTTCTGGACTGGGGTGGATTGGGCATTAATGTTAATGGCGAGTACATCACTCATCTTCCGTTTGCCGACGACATAGTAGTCATGGCTGAAACTACGGAAGAGCTCAGCACAATGCTCAATGACCTCAGTAGAGCTTCCGAAAGAGTGGGTCTTAAAATAAACATGGACAAAACCAAAGTCATGGTAAATAACCATGTAGCACCCACTCCGATCAAGATCGGAGACTCTGCACTCGAAGTTGTAGACGATTACGTCTACCTTGGACAGACAGTCCAGTTGGGTAGATCTAATTTCGAGAAAGAGGTTAAAATGATGGTTATGATGAACGTGGTAAATCATCAAATGACTTCTCCCACTCCAGGGCGACAAAGCGCTTCAGATTTTAACTAACTAAAATCACACCTATGTTCCTTCAGTTGCCTTTTGCGTTCTAGTACCACGAGTATCCCTTTCATACTTTTCCCTAGCAGACCGATGCCCTGCTGGGCCCCTATGGTTTGCTGAAATCTCTTTGAGGCGTCGAACACTAACCACCATTGACGACTCGGGCTTGGTCCCTATAAAACAAGCGGACAGCGAGCTACCCATTATTCGTTGTCCGCAAGTCTGAGCCTACAGTGGCTGGAGATCGGTCTACAAAAGAAACTGACATCTGTAGCTGAACTAACGGCTATCAGCATCAATTTTCTCTAATATATTATTATAACAATGTTTGTCCTGTGATAAGTTAAGGTGTGCAATAAAGAAATAAATAAATATATGTAGGACTGGACAAACCATCGAGCAGAATTGTAAAATTTTAAAAACAATAAGTATTAATAAAAGTACAAGTTATGAGTTTACATGTGGATGGATGGAGAGGGAGAGGGAGACCAAAGAAAATATGGTTGGATTGTGTGAGTAGTGATATGAAAGAAAAGGGAGTTAGTGATAGCGTGACGGGTGACAGGACAGAATGGAAGAAAAAAACGTTGTGCGCCGACCCCAAATAAAACGGGACAAGGGCAGGAAGATGATGATGATTAATAAAAGTACGCACATATTCATATTTTTAGATCTTAAACATCTTCAAACCAAACAGTTCTCGAATTCAAATTTTACAAAACACACAATTGTCCTATTTTCTGTCAAAAATGCACACAAATGAAAACAATGCCCTTCATGACCACGGTAGAACATTAAAACAAGCAACATACCAAACAAGCGACAATTAAACATGAACAACAGTCGCCTAACAGGTGAACCTGGCGTGTAAACGAAGCAAACACGTTGGATGACTTATTTCTCCCTTTGTCCGCCGGACCGGACCGTGGTGCGACCGGACTCAAAGCTAATGTGGACCGGACAGAGCCGTGCCGATAATTAGGAAGACCGCTTGCTACTTCGTTACTAGTGTCAACTTGTAGGTGTGGGGGCCACATATATGTACGTATTTACTTATTTATGTACCCATGACTTTGTTTGCGTCAGAATTGTAAAACAGCACAATGCGATCTGGTCACAATATCAATTATTTATTTGCGCGGAACTGTAATTCGTTTTCTAAAATAAAAGTAGCCTTATTTACTTTTTATAACGTCAGCTATCTACCAATGAAAGTCCCGTCAAAATTGGTCCAGTCGTTTCAGAGTTTAAACAGACATTTTTATTACATTACACAGACATACAGACAAAAATTAAAAAAAAAAAATGATTTTACAGACTTCAATTTTGTGGGATATAGTTACATTGGGCGTTAAAATCATCAAAGCCTCGATTTTTTTTTACTGTGTATGAAATTTAAAAAGAAAATATTATATTTGTAAAAAAGTTTACCTATTAAAAAATTTAGATAATGATTTTGAGAAAAAAAAAATGATTAGGTACAATAGTTCACCTAATATCTCAGAAACTACTAGTTCAATTGAAGAGGTATTTTTTGTTGTAGATAGCTCATATATCGAGAAAGGCTATACTGGCTATACATTACGACCACAAAATGGGTATAGAAGTCAATCTCATGTGTGTACTTCACTTTTCATACCTACGCACGGCCGGTCCAGCTAGGGTCGGCACCACCGCTCTGACCGAGCGCGCCTAGGCGCGGCGATAAATACGTAATATAAATTGTAAAAATATTACATCTTGTATTCTATACAAATAATAACAATAATATTCCACAACTATCACACAACGCCGTCTAGTCTCAAGCTAACCAGAGCTTGTGTAATAGAATAGAATAGAATAGAATAGTATTTATTCGATGCAGGCAATACAATAGGCAACAACAACAAAAAAAAAGTACAGATTTACAATATAGCTGCGCTGAGCGTGCCCGAACCGAAAGGGTCGCCAACTCAGCAATTGCTGGGCGTCAGACACCCAGCGCTGATTTTCAGCTGGCACCCCGCAGTGACGCACGGATGATGGTAAATAAATATAAACATATAAATAAACCTATATAAAAATAACCCTTATTTAATCTAAAAAAATGATACAAGTGTATTTGTGTGATAATTTTGCTTTTATAAATATTTTATATGCCACGGTAGTTTCAAACTATTTTGCTCACTATACCCACAATATTCAACAATAATATAACGTCAGGCGACGCGACGATCGCCGTGATGACGCATAAACGAGACAGACTCCGTTGCACCGGCTCGGCAATCGAGTAATGAGTACTAAACAACTGATATACATACTTATATATAGGGTGACTGGTAATTAGTATACGATACTTAAACATGTGATTATGCTCATGATAACCTACAACTTTTACTACGGAAACAAACCTGAAATCGCGGAAAAAAAATCAGCTGTTCAGTACATTTATGTTTGCCTAATGTACTGAACAGCTGATATTTTTTTCGCGATTTCGGCTTTGCTCCCATAATAAAAATTGTTTGTTATCATGAGCACAATCACGTCTTTAAGTATCGTACACTAATTGCCAGTCACCCTATATTTATAAATACATACGAGTACACATTACATGGGCAGAAACTCATGTTCGGTTTCTCGGTGCGGGGCCGGGGGCCGCCGGGGTATTTACCTAACTGTTTTTACGTTAAAACAAACCATCAAATACAAGCAAATATCTACCTACTTACGTCTTACAACTAGTAGCTTAAAAAACGATAAACAACCATCCACTGAATAGTTATAGTAACTTTTTATGCTCCCTTATTTCATAAAAAAAAGTCAGGCGTGTGTCATCCTCATCAGACGCATGGCTCAAGCGGATGGCATCATGGTACCTACTCGCGCTGGCACCGGTCCTAACGTTTCCGAGATATCATGTCCATGAGCTGTGTCTATATGTGCGTTGCCCGAGAGTGCATATGTAGATTGATTTCTGTACCTATCTATTTTGTGCTACGACTAAAGCTAGAACTACATTAGACCGACGCACACGTGTTACACGCCTGATTTGTACGTAGAACGACGTCGCGTGGCTTGGATCTAGTGTAGCTCTACAAGTCTAGTTTCCATATAAAATGTATGGAGACCGATGCGCCCCGATTGGCGTGTGTGGCACACGCACACGTGTGAGCAGTGTAGTTCTACCTTAATAGGAGTGAAACACCTGGAACCAGTTTATTTATTTATTATAGTCAGTGTACCACCAACTGTCTGTAGCTAGGACCTAGTTTTGAATAGTTTTGTCCAGTTATAATTGATGTGGTCATATTAGTCTTTAAACATGATATGATTTATACCCAATTTTCATTGAAATATTTCATTCTTTCGGCCAGTTTATCAATGATATTTGTTGAAGTAATTTTATTTGTGATAAAACGTTGCCTCATATTAGGGATGACTTCTGTATTATAGTTGCGTACACAAACGTATAAACTCACAGACACAAGACACCCGGAACACCTATGTGTAGGCCATACAATTATTTTTTCAGTACGGGAATCGAATCCGCAACATGCAGCGCATAAGTCAATTGCCCAATCACTGCGCCAACCTTCTATATTGTGTACTAGCTTTTGCCCGCAGCTTCGCCCGCTTACCTACATAAAATATAGCATAAGTCATTTAGGAATAAAGCAGCTTTCTATCGCTGAAAAACTTTTAGCAATCGGACCAGTATTCTCAGAGAATACCTCCTACAAAAAAAAATAAAAAAAAACAAACTTTACCTCTTTATTAGTGTAGATTAATATTTAAAATATTTTTTACTTGTCAGAATTGTGTGAACAACACATAATTAATCGCACTTGTACTACTTTTCACCATTAACAAAGTTCCCATTGAATTTTCTTTTAAACAAATTTCATTTTTTTATACTTAAATTCTCACAAAAAGTTAACTTCCTGTCAGGCCAAATGACGCAGCCAATCAAAACTGGCCCTTGTCAGAAAATTATGTTCTTTTTAATATGAACAAAAGAAAATTTCGTTTTCTATCAAACTTAATTCAACAATGCCAGGATTCTCTTATTATATTTTTTCTTTTGTTTTGATTGGCTTAATCTTATACTGGTTTTCGTTTCACAGACATTTTTATAAATTAATATGATATAACAATTTTTCTTAAATTACGTTTTATTGGGAAATTCTATTGTGGAAATGTTATAAAGCTTCTACATTTCAAGGTTGATAACATTTGAAGGTTACTTACTCCTGTTTATTTGAATCAATAGTTATCAAGGAGGATAGTTTTGAATTGAAACTTTTGAGCTAGAAAAAGAATTCAGCCCCCCTAGCCAAGTTACAACCGTTTCGTTTCGATTCTCTTTTCGTTGATCGCCTCGAGTCGGGCATGCCTCCTATTCCTTTGTTCTGATCACGTGACTAAACAAAGGAATTTGAGGCGTGAAAATGGAAGAAAAAAAACAAGTTGCGTCGACCTCAAATACAGGAAGGAAGGTTCTCAAAAAAAAAACAACACAATGTCAATTACTTGAGAACAATGTTTACATTATGCTAATCTAATGAGGTTCGTGTTTTCTCGAAAGACTTACCGCGGCCCTGGAACGCAAAAGGCAACTGAAGGAACACATGCGAGTTTTATTCAGCAAAAGTTTAACACTCTCTGTCTATTCAGAGCGGGAGAAGCTAATAAAAAAAGCGCATTTAATGTACTTATAATTTGTTAGTTCTAAATTTGCGCCTTGTTCCGCCAAATAAAATGTTTTTCTTTCTTTTCTTTTCTTTCTAATTGATGATATCCCACTAGGGGCGGAATTCACCAATAAAACTATTCGCGTTTTAACTTTTGTCTCGCATAATCGCGTTTAGCCGCTGTCACTAGTGTCACTTGTAAAAATACAACAAAAGAAAAATACAGACAAGTGACACTAGTGACAGCACAGCAGAAACTCGATTAGTTTTATTGGTGAATTCCGCCCTTAGTTTAGACTATGTCGGTAACCTTGGTTATCCTGCAGATATCTTCATTTCTGATGTGATCACGCACGGAAACTCCTACCATAGACCTTTTTATTGCCTTTTGGGTGACTTTAAGCCTTCTGATGAAGCCCATTGTGAGCTAACACGTTATGTGCAGTGGCAGTGGGCAGGGCACATTGCTCGTAGAACGGATGGTCGATGGGCCCGAAAGGTTCTAGAGTGGCGAACGCGTACCGAAAGACACAGCGTTGGAAGGTCTGCCACAAGGTGAACCGATGACCTGGTGAGGGTCACGGGAATCCGATGGATGCGAGACGCACAAGAGCGTTCATTGTGATGACACTTCGGGGAGGATTATATCCAACAGTGGACGTTTTGTCTGTCGGCTGAAATTGATGATGTTGAATGATGTCCCCACTTAAAAAAAAATGCTCATGTAATAAATAACATTGAGTTCGTAACGTTCGTTGTAGACGATTGCGTTTACCTGAGACAGACAATCCAGTTGGATAGGTCTAACTTTGTGAAAGAGGTCAATCGTCGAATCCGACTCGGCTGCGCAGCGTTCGGGAAGCGCGTATCTTCTCGTCCAACATACCACAGTATCTCAAGATAAAAGTCTATGACCACTGCGTGTTGCCAGTAATGACATATGGCACAGAAACATGGTCACTTATAATGGGCCTCATCAGAAGGCTTACAGTCACCCAAACGGCAATGGAAAGGGCTATGCTCGGAGTTTCCTTGCGTGATCGCATAAAGAATGAAGATATCCGCAGGAGAACCAAGGTCGCCGACATAGCCCAAAGAATCGCCAAACTAAAGTGGCAGTGGGCAGGGCACATTGCTCGTAGAATGGATGGTCGATGGGTCCGAAAGGTTCTAGAGTGGCGACCGCGCACCGGAAAACGCAACGTTTGAAGGCATTCATCAAGGTGGACCGACGACCTGGTGAGAGTCGCGGGAGTGCGGTGGATGCGAGACGCACAGGATCGGTCGTTGTGGCGACGCTTGGGGGACGCCTATGTCTAACAGCGGACGTTTTTCGGCTGAAATGATGATGATGATTTTGAGTTCGTAACCGCATACAAAGTCTTTACTCCAAAAATCCTCATTGATATACTGAAAAGAAAATAGTTAAAAAAATATGTAACTACCACCCATGTACGGTGGTCACGGCGTCACGTAACACAGGTATTTCCATATTTGTTTATTTACGAAGCTATAAGCTATTATGCCGTTCCCAGTAGCTACAATTTAAACTGAACATTTTTACCCCGACTAGTGAGTTATGACGACAATTAGTTCCGAGCACGGCTCTACAATAAACTTGGAAATGTATACTAATTGAAGTAAATAACCTTTCACACCTAGGTTTAAAAGGATACTTTAACTATTGAAACTTACAATCTATTTTACATAGCATAGTCGGCCTTATAATGTTCCCACTGTTGGGACTCAGGCCTCCTCTCTAGGAGAGGGAATGGGCCGTAATCCATCACGCGGGCCCAGTGTGGGTTGGTGGATGTCACATGTCTTCGAATTTTTGATCCTAGGACATGCCGGTTTCCTCACGATGTTTTCCTTCACCGTTTTGAGAGCAGTGGTGATGAAATAAATTACACAAAGTAATGCGCCTGGCTGGGTTTCAACCCGCGCCCTACAACTCGTAAGTCGGGGCCGTTACCACTCGGCTACCACTGCTCCATCACAATCTATTTAATTTGAACTAAAAAGGGTCTCGCGCAGGTTCGACGACTTCCAGCCTCCCGAACAAGCCGGATTCCGAAAAAGCTTTAGCACCATAGACCACATACACACGCTACGGCAGGTTATACAGAAGACCGAGGAGTATAATCTGCCTCTCTGCTTAGCGTTTTACGAGAAAGCCTTTGATTCGATCGAGACTTGGGCTGTGCTGCAGTCTCTCCAACGGTGCCAGATTGACTATCGGTACATCGAGGTGCTGCAGTGTTTGTACGAAAACGCCACTATGTCAGTCAGACTGCAGGACCAGACCTCGAAACCTATCCTCCTGCAGCGGGGTGTGAGGCAGGGAGACGTCATTTCTCCGAAACTGTTCACGGCCGCAATGGAGGATGTCTTCAAGGTTCTGGACTGGAGTGGATTGGGCATTAATGTCAATGGCGAGTACATCACTCATCTTCGGTTTGCCGACGACATAGTAGTCATGGCTGAGACTACGGAAGAGCTCAGCACAATGCTCAACGACCTCAGTAGAGCTTCCGAAAAAGTGGGTCTTAAAATGAACATGGACAAAACCAAAGTCATGGTAAATAATCATGTAGCACCCACTCCGATCAAGATCGGAGACTCTGCACTCGAAGTTGTAGACGATTACGTCTACCTTGGACAGACAGTCCAGTTGGGTAGATCTAATTTCGAGAAAGAGGTCAACCGTCGAATCCGACTCGGCTGGGCAGCGTTCGGGAAGCTGCGCGGTATCTTCTCATCCAATATACCACAGTGTCTCAAGACGAAAGTCTATGACCAGTGCGTGTTGCCAGTGATGACATATGATTCCGAAACGTGGACGCTCACAATGGGCCTCATCAGAAGGCTCAAAGTCACCCAAAGGGCAATGGAAATGGCTATGCTCGGAGTTTCCTTGCGTGATCGAATCAGAAATGAAGATATCCGCAGGACAACCAAGGTTGCCGACATAGCACGAAGAATCGCCAAACTAAAGTGGCAATGGGCAGGGCACATTGCTCGCAGAACGGATGGCCGTTGGGGCCGAATGGTTCTGGAGTGGCGGCCGCGTACAGGAAGACGCAGTGTTGGAAGGCCCCCTACAAGGTGGACCGATGACCTGGTGAAGGTTGCGGGAATCCGATGGATGCGAGACGCACAGGATCGTTCGTTGTGGCGACATTTGGGGGAGGCCTATGTCCAGCAGTGGACGTCTATCGGCTGAAATGATGATGATGATGAGTTCGTAACCGCATACAAAGCCGGAGGAACTGCTTTTTTTTAAGAAATGTTTTGGCAATCTTACGGAGGGTTAAAAATTAGTATATCTTAAACTGTAAAAATATTGAAATAAAAATATTCTCATATAAGGTTTTTATTTTTTAAAGATCGTACACACGCTGCAATATCTGAAAGGAGTTAGATGGAAATAAGGATTAGGACATTAGATAGATACTAATTTATTTCGGTAGTAGGTATGAATTTTGCTGTGGAATAGTTTTAGACTTTTGCGTAGGCGTAGTCACTGTCTAAACCTAGTGTTTTCATTATCTTAAAGTATACATGATTTTGAAATTTCGACGCTAAATCTCAATTAGGTTATACCATGCTGTAGGTACTGAATGTGTAATGAAGCCCTAACTTATAAACACAGAGTTAATATAAACCAAACTTTTCTATTATTCTTTCAGACGATTCCTTACAATTAATCTTCCATAAATTTTAATTAACCAGCTGTTTTAAATACATAGAAAATAAGATCAAAGATGTTGAAACTTGTAATTATTACAAGAATGAAAAAAGGTCCGAATACTGACTTAATTAAACGTTATATTGGGTCGTGTTGAAAATGAGAAAGTTGGCCGTTTTTCGTGGCATCGCCTTTTCTCTTTATTAATTAATAACTTGATATAAAACAGAGCTGCAGGTACCTACTTACTTGGTTTTTGCCCGCGGCGATGTTCTCTGAAAGGCAGGAATTTGTGCTCGATGAAATTTTTATCAGACGAATTGTTTTATTCAAATGAGAGCAATATTGTAAGTATAATAAAAAATATAAGTTACTATTTCAGATGTATATTGGTAGTATAAAAATTAAAGCCTTTTAGTTACTTAAAAAACAAGTTTAAAACGTGTAAGGTTTAATATGACTAAATATCGATAAGAGTAGGTTTCATTTTATTTTTTGAGGCTTGATATCATCGAAATAACTTCTCTCATTCTGTGTAGAGTGAGAGGGAGTGGCAGGTTTTTACAGATTAATACCCTACTATGTTCCTTTAGTTGCCTTTTGCGATTCAGGGCCGCGGTAACTCTTTCGAACAGTCCCGCAAGAGTATTTTTCACTTGAATAGAAAACCTGATACAGCTTGCATGCACTTTCCGATGACTGCAATTTAAAAAATGTTTGTCTGTCTATCGGTCGGTCTGTTTGTTCCGGCTAATCTCCGAAATGGCTGAACCAATTAGGACAGAACCTTCACAAAGATAGCTGATGTTATAAGGTACTCCTCATAACATCAGCTATCTTTGTAAAAATAGCATACGAAATAGTAACGTCGTATGCTATTTTCATTTTCGGAAAAGAATTCTATTAATTAGGGATCCGCGTTAATATAAACTACTTGAAATTGCGACCAAATGGTATTGTGCTATTTTATGAGTCTGACCCGGGCAAAGTCGCGGCTACCAGCTATTTAATAATATATTTACATCCTCAATTAGTTTGTTTGCACCTGGCAATAGTTAATTTCATTAACTTTATTATTATTTATTTTATATTCAAGCATAATTTCACGTTTTATTTAAATTTATTATTACTGTCATAAAATTTTTTTAGCCTTTGTTCCGTGAGGTGACCGTGTCATCATAGGCCGACTTGTTTTTTTAAACCAGGACTCAGAGCTGCGATTTGTTTTAATGTCGCAGCATGTGCTTATTGAGGCGCCCTTTTGACCTCGCACAGGATTTTTATATTGATATTTTAATGATTTTAATTTAGTTACTTCATGTTTATGATTAGTTAATCATTTATTTTACTTTAAAATTTTTCTGTGATATTCACAAAGAAAAATCTTTATTCGAGATACAAATACATTACCTACATTTTTTTTTTGTCGCCTTCCCTAAATAATAGTGTAATAAACATGTTCCGCATTTAATCTGAAAATAAATGCCACAAATCTAAACATAGTTCTCGTAACAAACAAACAAACCAGCAGTATTTGTATACTTAGTACCAAAATATATAACATCGTTTACATTAGGCCGTCCCTCGGTGCGTATTATTAAGCTTAACGAATGCTATGAATATGTAATAAATATTCCGCTGAATATTATTACCACATGAAGGAATTACGATACTGTAGTCTTGGGAATTTATTATTATGTTTCTGTATGATTTTGAAATAATTACAAGGTGGATCGATGACTTGGTAACGGTTGCGGGAGTCCGATGAATGCGAGACGCACAGGACCGTTCATTGTGGCGACACTTGGGGGAGGCCTATGTCCAGCAGTGGACGTCTTTCGGCTGAAATGATGATGATGATGATGATTTTGAAATAATTGTCTCCTCCTTTCTGTCTTTTTTTGTGCTATAGATAGTGTATGGACTTTAAAAGAGATATTAACCTCTGAGTTTGTTTCTGTGTTTCTTCTCAGGGTAGTCAGCGTCTGTGTTTTCCACAGGCCTCATCTAGTTTAAATTACTGAATAAAATCATCTTCCTGTCCTTGTCCCGTCTTATTTAGGGTCGGCGCAAAACGTTTTTTTTTTCCATAATATCCTGTCAACCGCCATGCTATCACTAACTTTCTTTTCTTTTATATCACTGTTCACACAATCCATCCATCTTTCTTTGGCCTCCCTCTCCCTCTCCACCCATCCACATGTATACTCATAACTCTTTTAGTAACATGCGCTTCATCCCTCCTCTTTACATGACCATACCAAGACAAACGATTCCCCTTTAACTTTTCAGTCACTGGCGCCACTTTCAAACTTCCTCTAATATACTCATTTCTCACTTTGTCCATTCTCGTCACACCACACATCCATCTCAACATTCTCAACTCCGCTACATGCAATCTTTTTTCATCCGTCTTTTTCACAGCCCAACATTCTGACCCATACAGTATGACAGGTCTTATCGTACGTAGTACATTATAACTCAATGGTCTTTTATCACGGACTTGTATTTTACCATGTTTTTTTAATATCTTATTTTTATAAATGGATATATATATACTAGTACTTGACTGCGATCCCACCTGATGGATTTGCACTAGTTTATTAAGAGCTTATTCACTCTAGCCTTGAAGACACCTAAATTATAATCGCTCGGGAAGACCGCAGCAGGCAATTTGTTCCAGTCCTTCGATATCTCCTGCGTACTCGGCTAATCAATGTTAATATTGGCCACCGTGATCAAAATCCGGTCGAGAGGGTTTAAACACTTGGCTAATAATTTAAAATCACCATCTTAACATCCAAAGGGTCTGTTAGTACACTCAAGTACATTCAAAAGTACACACGAGCAAGGCTCTTATTCTTGAAGGCTTATTGAAAACACAATGGATCCGCAAACAATACGCCTGGTTCCGTATTGTATTCCGATCCTGCTATGAACGTATATACGTCGTACAACGCCATCTTTTCTACCCATTGTACTGTAGATTTATTTGAGTTATGATTTGGGTATTTAAGTGACTAATGGTTTATGCATGCTTGACGGTTGCTGGGGTTTTAATGCTGCTCATATGAGCTGAGGAGGATGTGAAAATGACAGCCAGTATAATTTTAAGTCCCCAGTAATAGTACTGCTGGTAAAGAAGGAAAATAGGAAAATATGTAAGGTGACAAATTGTCCTCCAATATCACGTGCAACACTGAAAAATTAAAACTTCAAATACACTAGGGGAAAAAATATCCCCGGCATGACGCGCAACGCTGTACAATTGAAATCTCAGAAAGAATAGGGGACATGAATGACGCAAAACGCTGTTAAATTGTCCAACAATATATATCTCACGTCACGAGAATGCATCGCAAAATATTGGGAGGCAAGTTGCGGGACACTCTCAATCTATGTGAAGCTGCAACAGCCGACGCACACGTGTAACACGCCTGATTTGTACATAGAACGACGTCGCATGGCGTCGCGTGGCGTGGATCAAGTGTAGCTCTACAAGTCTAGTTTCCATATAAAATGTATGGAGACCGACGCGCCCAGATCGGCGTGTGTGGCACACGTACCTTACTAGTTGCAGCGTGGAGCACTACGGTTACTGGACGGCCGTACAGTAAGCTACCTAATGCTCGTCGTCCGCAAAACCGCACCTACCGTGGCTGATAGGCGACTACCCTGGAGCATTAACCTTAATATTAATAAGCCAGCAAATACAGCAATTACGAAATCTTACGGTGACGACGTTCAGTTCATTTGAGCCATTAACTGTCTCGTTAGCCGGTACATAATACATGAGGCAAATGAAACTATTGCCAAGGTTATATAGTCGTCTTGTCAAGTAATTGTAATGTAATATTTATTACCTTATATACGAATATATATTACTTCAATCTGTGGTATAGAATAAGCTTGCAGCTTCACATGAAGATATTTACTCGTTTAAAATTAGGTTTCATAGAAATAGACACACGAGTTATTATGTTTACTGAAGACGAAATTATTTTAATCAATTTTTAAAAGCTTTTCTTTTATACGGAACCCTTGGTGCGCGAGTCCGATTCACAATTGACCGGTTTTTGTTTTTTAGATCAACATTTTAAATTTTCTTCAGAGACTTGTGATCCCTGTTTACGACAAAAAAAAAGTCTAAATGGTTCCCGGTCAAAAAAGGCCTAGGAAATACTGATCTACAAGATCCACACAACACGGGCTTGCCAAATATTTGCGAATCTACAGGTTTTCAACAAGTATCGAGCCCGCTAGCTGGCTTACTTAAACCTAACGCAGTTATCTGTGTTGTGATCACTCTTTATATTAGGGGTTAAAGTATAAAACTGCCGTTTTTTAAAATGGGTTGCTTTGAAGTGTTATATCTTTGGATTGACGATTATAAGTTCAAATAAACTTTATATTAAAGGTACGTTATTCCTTTTTCAAAATTAGGTATTTATTGGTTTCTTTGTGTTTTGTATTTTCTGTAATATCGCAGTACGTTCCAAGTTTAAAAAAATGGCAATTTCATACTTTAACCCCTATTACGTATTACGTCACGATTTTTTATTATTATTGATATGTTCGCGCTAGACCAATATCTCACCTGATGGTAAGCGATGCTATGGTCGACGATGGTGCACACTTGCCTAGAAGTAACCTATTCATTTTTGACTTAAAGACCCCTAGGTTTTAGCTATCAGGAAACACTGACTCCAGCAGAGAATTCCACTCCATAGCTGTACACACAATGAATGTGTTCCTAAAACGTTTTGTGCGTATGGGTGCCAGCGGCGCATCGCTGTATGGCCGGCCGAGCTATGTTAGTTAATACTATTAATTTTTATTTTAATAATTCAAATCTATATATTTCAAGCCGGATTTCGACCTAGCTTTTCAACTACCAACCACCTACAGACCTTGAACCAAATTTTAGTAAAATATTCAGCATTTAATAAACTTCTATAACTAGCCTTTGTAGATATACGAAGGCCTTCGATAGTATCAAACACTCCAAAATATTTAAATCTCTAGAAAACCAGGAACTAGAACAGCACCGCAGATATCAAATTATATATTACAAGACCTTTGTTTGTGATACCAAACGGTGTTAAACAGGGTGACTCGCTCCCTCCGAAATTATTTACAAGCACTCTCGAGGAGATCCTTAGAACACTGGCAGCCTCATGGGTGAACAGGGGCATCGATGTTGGTAGTAAGAGACTTACAAATCTATTTTTATTTGTCTATCTTATTCAAATCTATTAGCACACAATACCGTGCCGACGTCTTTATGTCGATACCGTTACGCTGAAAACCAGCGCCGTAGACTCGTCGCATTTTGCGTGTTGTCACGGCATTATGCTGAGCGTTCGGCCGTTTTGCGCGGATATGGTACATATTTTTCACAAAATATAATTTGTAAGTTCTAAATTTGCGCCTTGTTCCGCCAAATAAAATGTTTTTCTTCGGTTTGCTAACAAAAAAAATATATTTTTGTTTAGTCCATCCAAAGGTTGTCTGTAATAGTTTACCCTGTATGACAAGACCGCTGACTAAAACCTACCTGTGTTCCTTCCGTTAATCTAGGACTACGGTAACTCTTTCGAACAATTCCACAGACAACATTTATACCAGAATCGCAAAGTTGATAATAACATCGCAGTACAATTTATTTCATATGCATTTCCCGATAACGACGTTTTTTTTTTTTTTTTCGGTGCGAAAATCATCTTATGACATCCCCCGCCCTTGGGCAGGGCGGGAGATAGTGTCAGACTTTTACTGACTAAAAACCCACTCCTGTTCCTTCGTTGCCTTTCGTACCAGGGCCGAGTCTTCCTTTCAGAATCAGACCCTTGGCCCCAGTAGGCTTCGACCCTGCTAGGCCCCTACAGTTGCTGATATCTCCTTGAGGCGCGCGTGGAACAGCACGCGCCGTCGACGACTTGGGCTCGGTCCGGTCGGTTACCGGACGGTCGGACGGCGAGCCACCCATTGCTCGCCGTCCGCAAGCCTGCGCCTACGATGGCCGGAAATCGGGATCGGAATCCCGGCGGCGATTGGGGCGTGAGGACCGTTGCCTCACGCGATCGGCCGCCTCCTTTGCTAGCATTACTGCTTCGCAGAAGGAGGCGACCGCCTGCCACTCCTCCTCGCTCCGGACCATGGCCTGTACCAAGGCCCGGCGCGAGAGATCGCCGCCGCCGATCGCCCCCACGAGGGCACGGCGTTGCTCTGCCCAAGCGGGACACACCTCCACCGTGTGCTCCACCGTGTCCTCCGGGTGGTCCACACAATGGTGACACCCGGGCCCGATAACGACGTGCAACACTCATTGAGAGTTGCCAGCTCACAATAAAAAAAACTCGCATTATTATCATATCGTTTCAATATTTAAAATGTTTCAGTGCAGCTGTGTTCCGAAATATCGTAACAAGTTTCATGAGATTTTTTGCAATATGTTTAATTTGACTGAATATTTTTCAGTTTTTGTGTATGAAACTTTTTAATCGACCCTTTGTTATGCCGAAGTGCCTTTGAAAATACAATGCTATATTTTTACGAAAGATTGGGATTTCTAGATAGTACCTACTTATTGATGAGCACCGCCGGGGCCCTGGTACATGCCATGATCCGGAGCGAGGTGGAGTGGCAGACGGACGCCTTCTTCTACGAACCAGTAATGCTAGCGAAGGAGGCAGTTGCACGCGTGAGGGAATGGACGTCCTCAGACCCCAGCCGCCGGGACCCCGACCCCAATTTCTAGCCACCGTAGGCGTGGGCTTGCGGACGGCTTGCTCACCGTTCTGTAACCGTTCGGACCGAGCCCGAGTCGCCGACGGTGCGTACCAGCGTATTGTTCCACGCGCGCCTCAAAGAGAAGTCAACAAAACTGCAGAGCCTACTGGGGCCATGGGTTAACTTCCGAAAGGGAAACTCGTGCTCCCACTCCAGCCCAGAGCAAGAGAAATCATTGGATGAATTCCTACCTTAAAAAAAACATACTTTAAGATAACTCTTTCAACCAGAGTGTTCAATTTCAAATATCGCAAATATACACTATTATTTTTCTAGTTGTTAAGTTGTAGAGAAAAAAGATAGATAACGCCTGAAAACTCTGTTAGCATTCGGTAATTTCCTCGAATATTTTACAAAACATGTTCCAGAAAATATGTTTTTTTTAAACCCTTAAAAGTTTTTGAACAAGTTGTTGTCATTTAGAATTTTGGTCATTTTAAATTTGCAAAGCTTCTATTGTTATACTTTTTTGACTTTTTAAATGAAGTGTCAAAGTTCATGTAAAATAGCAGATTTTCATTGGTTTTACACAAATTTATAAATTGATTTCAATAGAATCCTAGATAATATCCACAAGATTCGTTGTTTCGAAAATATCTAATGAAAAATGTGTATTAACCTTTTGAGTGCGTAATTAGAGACACAATAGTAAGACAATGGCGCGTGAACGCCGGCGTTAATGCGGGGATCAACAGCTTAAATTAACGTCATAATCGCATAAAAGCGGTTGGATGAAAAACAGTGAAAATGTATGTCGAGTTGCATTCCCTTAACCGCCCTCTACACCAACAAAAGCTTATATAGCGCTAGTTTCCCATACAAAAAAAAAAAATACTACTACCCCCAAAATTTTAACCTAGCGTTAACTGAAGAGCTTTTCAAATCGCAAGCACGTATGAACCTAACCATCGCCCCACAATGGTCCACGTCCAAAACCCGAACTAGAGTACCCACAGAACGAAAAATGCACAAAAAATTCAATTTATATTTCTTGCACAGTTTTGCGGTTGGTTTGCTTCTGAAAGACCTCTCGTTACCTAGTACTAGCATACGTAGTTTATGAAAAAAATGCTCAGATTATAATAGTCACGTTTGTGGCAGTTGAAATGTTCGCAGAGAATTGTAGGTTTTTTTTTAAGGTTGGAAATCATCTAATGGCTCCCAGTCTAGGGCGAAGCTGGTCGTATCAGACTTGTACTGACTAAAACCACACCTGTGTCCTTCAGTTGCCCTTGCTTTCGAAGACTACGGGTTTCCCTTTCAGAAGTCTATCGATGGCCCCAGTAGGCTTCGGCCCTCTACGGTTTGCTGACATCTTTTTGAGGAGCGCGTTGAACACTACGCGCTGTCGACGGTTTGGGCACGGTTCGGACGATTACCGGACAGCCGGACAGAGAGCTACCCATTGGTCGTCGTCCGATCTCTCGGTACCTAGTATGTAGTTTATGAAAAAAGCGCTGAGATTATAGTTGTCAGTAGTCACGTTTGTGGCAGTTGAAATGGTCGCAAACAGAATGTAAGGTAATGGTTTTCAGATGAACTGCGGAATGATTCGGAAAAATCACTGCGGCCCTGGACCACAAAGGGCAACTGAAGTAATACAGGTGGGTTAAACTCAGTAAAAGTCTGATTTACCTCGCTTTATCCAGAGCGGGACAAGTTACAGCAATTCCTTGCCGGAATCTGTTTTTCCTGATGGCTACAACCCGGGAATCTTTAAGTCAAGAGTGAATAGGTTACTTCTAGGTAAGCGCGTTCCATCGTCGACCGCATCGTCGCTTTCCATCAGGTGAGTTAGCGGTCAAGCGCGAACCTATCAAGAATAAAAAAAAAAAAAAAAAAAAAAAAAAAAAAGCATTTTGCTGAGCGCTGGCCGTTTTGCATGATTGTGTCGCATAATTTAACTTTTTTGTATAATTTGTTATATATGTATGTTATTATTATTCTTTTTTAAGTTATGTGTCATGTTTGTGCAAATAAACTGTTTTTCTTTCTTTCTTCTTCTTCCTCTTTCTTACTTGATGATTTCCAACTACGCAAAAAATAAAAAACAGTTTTCAGTTGTAAAATGTAATTTTAATGATCCCGGCCTTTGTAGGTCTTTGACATTCTTTAGGACGGTTACGTGTAACTTCCTGTTTCATCACATTTCGGATTCGTCAACGTTTAATAAATTTCTAAGAGTAAAACTACGAATACTGGTGACATTACGTCACTACTTTAAGTTTCACACGTTCATTCCCGTTTTTAACCGACTTCAAAAAGGAGGAGGTTCTATGTTCGGCTGAAAGTATTTTTTTTTTATGTATGTTCACCGATTTCTCGGTCAATTGTGGACCGATTTTGAAATTTTTTTTGCTTCCGAGTTGGTCCCATAGAAATATTGTTATGATCTGATCATGAAGCCTGAAGTTAGGCACCGGAACTCTGTAATAAATTAATGTAATCTAACCGTGTTTGGAATTATTAGAATTGTCATGAGATGCACTCTGGCTATAAGGTATTTAAGTTTGGCTGAGGAGTACTTTTTAATGGTGGTACCATAACTAAAAAGTGTAAAATAAAAAACGTTTTACAAAAAAAAAAACAACCGACTTCAAAGTAAAAAAATCACTGAAAAGAGCAAAATTTCTTTAATTTCGGAAGTGTTTTTTTTTACTTTGAAGTCGATTGTTTTTTTTTTTGTATAAAGTTATTTATTACAAGTTTTATTTGGTGAATAGTCATGTTGCATGCCGATTTACTAATCGCCCTGAATATTTTTTTTTTGTGACGTAAGTACAAATTTACAGTTATCAGATTTTTCCTACACTTGTGCTATGAGACCTTGCTTCATGCCAAATTTCAGGATTCTAGGTCAATGGGAAGTACCCTCTCAATTTTGATTCCTTTGAGAGTGTCGAAATACACGTTTTTTGCGACATAAACAACCGTATTTTTTTTCCTCATTAGTTTAGAAGTTTGATTTTTTCACAGCTTCAAGGGACGGCAGACTTGAGTTGGACGGCATGTTGTAATTTTAACTCGATACCTCCACGCGTTCTCGAGATGAATTGTCTTGACAGACAGACAGACGGACGGACAACAAAGTGATCCAATTCTTTCTGTTTTTTTCTTTTGAGGTATGGAACCCTAAAAAATACAATTACATTTAAAAAAGGATTTTTTTTTATCCTAAAAGAATTCTTCATTATTTTAGGATAAAAATATCAATTATTTAAAAAATAGCTGAAAGCGATCGGCTACTAAATGTAGCTGATTCTGATGGGTGCTACTTTTAAAATGCAAACATTCAACCCCAAGCGAACGCCGGCGTTCGCTCGCTTATTGTCTTTCTATTGTGTCTCTAATACGGTACTCAAAAGGTTAAAATGCGCGTTTAAGTATTGTGTAAAGTGTTGTATAAAGGATTGTTCTTAATTTGTTCGGAAGAGAAAAGTAATCATGAATTTAAGCAACTTTAATTAAGGGATTAACTGTAGAAAATGAAAAAATAAATCATCTCTGTTTTCTTCACCTTGTTTCGAGAAATCCTTTTTTTTTTAAATGATATAAACTAGTGCTTGTCGGCGATCCCACCTGATGGTAAGCAATGATGCAATCGTTGATGGTGAAGCGCATTAGTTTATTAAGAGCCTATAACCTTGAAGATATCTAAATTAAGGGAAGGTGTACATTTCTGTAAAAGCATTCCTTAACAATGTAAGGGTTTTTGTTTTTCTTTCTGTGGAAAAATCATTCAATGACATCCCCCGCTCTTGGGCGGAGCGCGAGATAGTGTCAGACTTTTACTGACTAAAAACCCACTCCTGTTCCTTCGTTGCCTTTCGTATCAGGGCCGAGTCTTCTTTTCAGAAGCAGGCCCTTGGCTCCCGTAGGCTTCGACCCTGCTGGGCCCCTACGGTTTGCTGAATTCTCCTTGAGGCGCGCGTGGAACAGTACGCGCCGTTGACGACTTGGGCTTGGTCCGGACGGTTACCGGACGGTCGGACTTCGAGTTACCTATTGCTCGCCGTTTGTAAGCCCGCGCCTACGGTGGCTGGAAATCGGGATCGGAAACCCGGCGGCTGGGGCGCGAGGGCCACTGCCTCGCGCGTGTTCGTGCGGCCTCCTCCTTTGCTAGCATTACTGCTTCGCAGAAGGAGGCGACCGCCTGCCACTCCTCCTCGCTCCGGTCCATGGCCTGTACCAAGGCCCGGCGTGAGAGATCGCCGCCGCAACAATGTAAGGTGTTTTTTTTTCCGTGGAAAAATCATCTTATGACATCCCCCGCTCTTCGGCGGGGCGGGAGATAGTGTCAGACTTTTAATGACTAAAAATCCACTCCTGTTCCTTCGTTGCCTTTCATACCAGGGCCGAGTCTTCCTTTCAGAATCAGACCCTTGGCCCCAGTAGGCTTCGACCCTGCTAGGCCCCTACAGTTGCTGACATCTCCTTGAGACGCGCGTGGAACAGCACGCGCCGTCGACGACTTGGGCTCGGTCCGAGCGGTTACCGGACGGTCGGACGGCGAGCCACCCATTGTCCGCAAGCCCGCAACAATGTAAGGGTGGATATTCGCACTATGTCGGGTTGTCGGACGGCGAAATCAAGTCATGTAACTCCTGTGCACACTCTCCAAAATACATCCTGTAAAATACCGAAAGAATCCTGAAAAACTTACTTTTGCAGACAGTAAATTCGACTTACGTGGATGTAGGAAAATATATACATATTCCGAATATAGAACTCTTCAATGTGCGAGGTCCAATACCTTTAGGTTTTACGGGGAATTGCGGGTCACTATGTTCCTCAAAAGTCATTTGAAACTTCTACGAATTCTATACGCCTACGTAAGTCCCAACCCACCTTTCTCTTGTTTCAATTCCTCACATAAAATGCTATTTTGTACTTGAAACATTTTGTAATTATTTTTAGCAGCCTTTTCATTTGATATGTTCAGAGATTGGAATAGGTAGAGTATATCTACCTACCAGTGTTGGACAATATGTAATCTAACTACTGATTAATAATTACGACTACATATTGTAGTTAGTAATCATAACTGCAAATTATATTAAATGATCGTAAAAAGTAGTTAAACATTTTGATTACTAACTGCAAATTGTAATTGCAATCACGATTACGAGATTACTTTTTATAACTAAACATCCTATTATTTAGATTTTTTTATTCGTTTTTTTTAAATTAAATTTTTAGAGCCAGATTCAGTTGTTGATAAATCAATAATTCCAACACATTAGCTGTTTATTTAATTGCAAAATATAAGTTCTCAGTACTCAATCATTCAGTAATTATAACTACTAGATTACAGCAATCAAATTAACAACTTTTTCATGCAGTTTGACTACTGTAGTTAAGTTACATGTAATCATAACTACAGGTAATCAAACTACATATAGTTAATTACTTTTAATCGTAATTTGTAATCTGATTACTAAATAAAAAATAAATTAACCAACTGCATTATCCACAGATGAAACATAGTTGTTAAGAATTGATTGCCAGTGATCAATTCAGATCAGTGGTTCCTAACCTGTGGTCCGTGCACCACTTGAGGTCCGCTAGAGCTAAAATTTAATCCACGAAAAGGGTAAAAATTTCAAACAATTCAACTGAAAAGTAACGTTGATGCGAACAGATTTTAAGTTTTCATCACAAATATTGTGTTTTCTGTATCAATTCTTGTTAGTTATGGTTTCAAAGAAAATGTGTGCTACAAGTTTTAAATTTTTATACCCCTATCCTTTTTTTATTAACATAGTTAAGTTTTTTAATGGATTTATGGTCCCTGCTAACTAAAAAGAAACCAAAAAAGGTTGGGAACCACTGCACTAGATGGACATTATTTTACAATAAATATAATTAAACACTATTAAACTAAATAAAAATATTTGTTTAAATAATTTCATATATATTTTTTATATAAGTTAAATAACAATAACATGTATGTGATCAATTGCAATTAAGAAATGGACTGTATCTATTTAGGTACTATATAATTGACATTAGGCACGTCGAACTTCAGAGACATTAGGATTGAATTATGATTGTTATTAAATACCTATTTCTTTTCCATTTCTTTGTATAAAACAAATAACTTTACATGCCAAACCCAGGTTAAATAGAATATAAGATTCAATAATGTATCATGAGAAAACCAACGATTATAATTACTCTATTTAAATGTGTATAAATGAATTTGAATTAGAATATAGAGAATTGATAATACCTCTACTAAAAGAATCATATAGATGACGTTTAAATTCCAGGATTTGAGAATAATGTATCCAGGATTTTTTTCTAGGGGACGAAAAGAAATACTGAAGAAATACATTCTTGTTAAAAAAACTTACGTGTCTCTAATAAAACCTAAGTTTTACTGAATGAGAGAGTATAAGACCGAAATCACAAATTTTCACAGAAAAGTTCGGACTTTTACTAATAAAGTTTAGTAAATCTTAGGTTTTACTGGTAAATCCTAAGATTTATCGTAGTCCTGCATTTTATAGTAACATAATATACACTAGAAAAACATTACCCGCGTTTAGGGGCAGCCAGGTAGGTAATAAAAAGAGTATCAAAAAGAAGTTCAGTAACTTTTGTAGCTGACTGTACTGTACAAAAACTGTAGTTAAACGATAGGTTGACAATACAGAAAGAAATAATAAAGAAAAACAGTTCATTTACGCGAAATGACGCAATCTTAAAACTACCTAACAAACATAATCAATAGATATGGAAGATATGCGTCACATCCGCGCAAAACGGCCGAAAGCTTAGCATAAGGCTGCGGCCTCACGCACAATGCGATGAGCTCACAGCACTGGTTTTCAGCGTGGGCCGGTGGCGGTGTCGACACAAAGACGCCGGAACGGTGCAGTGTACAAAAAGATTTGGATAGAAAAAGGAAATAAAAATACATACATATGAATTATAAATTAAAATAAAATAAATTTAATTTAATTAAAAAAAAATAATAAATAAGGTGACAAATACATATATATATATAATAGTATTTTAGTAGTTTATTAATAATAAAATAATATGTAATAGTATTTTATTTTATTGAGTGATCAAAGTACAGACAAAACGGCAGCTGTGATAAGTTGTTTTAAAAAATAATTGACATGTGGTCGTACAGAGAACTTCATAGTTGACCAGCTAAGTGTCGCCGCACACGGACCACACGCGACAGCCACATACGCCGCCACGAGAAGCTAGAAGCGGCCACAAAGGAAGCCGAAGCGCGCGTCAGCCACTTGTGGCCGGTGATTGCTACTTTTTTTTACCCATATGCGCAGTATCATAATGGACTCTGATGAAGAAGGTTTAAATGCGCGAGTGGCGTGTGACGGGGTTTTGTATCGGCGTTTAATGGCCAGTGCGGGCTACAAGAAGCGAGCAACGGCGATTTGTAGCGTGTGGCAGCCACCGGCGTCAACCGTGTGCGGTGAATCACAATAAAATGTATGAGGATTATAGGAAATATGCCGGTGGCGGCGTTTTGTGGTTGTGGCCGGTGGCCCAAGTGAGGCGACCCTTAGTGTAAACGTGCTATTGCGATTAATTGATTGATTTAGAAGATTTTTCAATTTTTTTCTTGTTGACGAGCACGATGCAATAAAATAAAGTTGACCAGTTTATAGGTCAACAAACGCCAACTAGCCTACTGTGTGTAAACACTTTTTTATGTGGACAATCATTAAATAACTCCTTCCGCTTTGTGTGCATCGAAAGAGAGTGTCAGATTTTTACTTTCTAAAACTCACCTGTGCTTCTTCTTTTACTCTTTGCGTTACGGGACCACGGTAACTCTTTCGAACCAATCCCGCAGCCTTGGCAGGCATCAGTTCTAACAGGCTGACGGAGCCTGTTGTCTTATTGACTTCTCTTTCAACTCTGTCAATCCGGGCTAATTGGACGGTGAGCTACCCATTGCTCGCCGTCCGCAAACCCGCGTCCACAGTGGCCGGGAATCATGTTAAAACGCCTGAAGCGTCACCTGCGGCTGGAGCGTACATTTATAGTGTGAATCGAAAGAAATTCTAATCACAGGCTTTTTTTTTTTTTTTTTTTTTTTTCGGTGGGAAAATCATCTTATGACATCCCCTTCCTTTCAAAATCAGACCCTTGGCCCCAGTAGGCTTCGACCCTGCTAGGCCCCTACAGTTGCTGACATCTCCTTGAGGCGCGCGTGGAACAGCACGCGCCGTCGACGACTTGGGCTCGGTCCGGACGGTTACCGGACGGTCGGAAGGCGAGCCCCCCATTGCTCGCCGTCCGCAAGCCCGCGCCTACGGTGGCCGGAAATCGGGATCGGAATCCCGGCGGCGGTTGGGGCGTGAGGACCGTTGCCGTTGCCTCACGCGATCGGCCGCCTCTTTTGCTAGCATTACTGCTTCGCAGAAGGAGGCGACCGCCTGCCACTCCTCCTCGCTCCGGACCATGGCCTGTACCAAGGCCCGGCGCGAGAGATCGCCGCCGCCGATCGCCCCCACGAGGACACGGCGTTGCTCTTCCCAAGCGGGGCACACTTCCACCGTGTGCTCCACCGTGTCCTCCGGGCGGTCCACACAGTGGCGACACCCGGGCGTCGCTTCCGCACGAATCCGGTGCAGGAACTTCCCGAACTTCCCGTGTTCGGTGAGAACCTGCGTCATGCAGAAGGTGAGGACGCCGTGAGGTCTTTCCAACCACGCCTCAAAGAAGGGACTTACCGCCATAATTGCCGGAAATCACAGGCTGGAACTTTAAAAAGTTTAACTGAAAAACACGCTCGCCAACTGCACCGCTTAACTTGGCTTAAGTTTTTTGCTCATGGCGCATTGCATTGGTGTGGAGAAAAATACAGGCCTTAAACCAGGCTTAAACCCCTGGCTAGGTGGTATCTGAAACTGGGGTGCCAATTAAAAATATTCGTATTTTTTCTGGGAGCTTTTTGAAATTTTGTATGGTACCTACGAAGGTACTGTGAGGGCTGTCACTTTGGCTCGATGTGACTCTAGTTAGGCTCCTGGAATCTGGAGTTTATGATGATAAACTCAGAACACAATAATAATCATAATAAAATTTATTCAAATTATAAAGTAATTCAGCAAATACAGTTTTTCTTAAATCTACGTCAAGTTCTCAAGTGCTGTATGCGTGAGCTAGGTCATACTGTGTTTTAGGCGACAATATTCTCAAAACACCAATAATATAATTCATCATCATCATTTCAGCCGAAGGACGTCCACCGTTGGACATAAACCTCCCCCAAGTGTCGCCACAACGATCGATTAAACTCCTCTTATTAAATTTTCTAATTACATCATTTACTTTTTTTTGATTACACTCTCGCTCGTGGTGGAGATAGGAGTATCAGATTTATACTGACTAAAACTTCTGCCCTGTCAGGTATCGACCGGGGATCATTGGGTGTTGTGTAGTCTCTGGGGGACTGGTTTAAGTGATCTTTGTGGAACGATAGGCCCTAACTGGCCCCGTCTATCTAGCTCTTTTTAATGTACAGTTAGGGATCAAAAGTGCAGTAGCACTCTACATCGGTAGAGTGCTACTGCACTTTGTTGTGCTAAAGTGTCTAAAATTTCTTTGTTGTAGAAGTTCAATAGTCCACAACTAGTTTATTCAATACTTTAGATTATGTGCTACCAATTATATCAGTCATGAACCATTGATCCTCCTCTACAAAGAAATTTTAGACATTTTAGCATTGGTAAGGTGGAACTGCACTTTTGACCCCTGACTGTACCTACTACTCGACAAGAAGTTGGGAACAAATTACAGAGGAATATCAACTGCCTGAGCAAAGACTTTAATGATTGGATTATGTACAAATGCATTGCATTGCCTAGATTAAAAACTTTAAGGTTTGCCTAAAAATCGCAATAAAAAAAAAGGTCAGTATAGCTAACTATTGTTTTAACCTACTTACATCCCGCTCATCCCCACCTTGGTAGTATACAATCCTGCGGCTATAATTTCATATTCATTTTATCAATCTTGAAATAAAAAATAAACCGACTTTATCGGCCAATTTTAGATATTTAAACTTGTTTCTAAAGGCCAATGCAAACTATTGACATGTTTTACTTTTCGCCAGAAATGAATCCTAGGTTATATGTTAAAGGCCAATACGAGGAATCAATAGCAAAAAGAACCAGGTCTTTAAACCGTAACCGAACGAAGATACGTATAGAAGCATTGATAGTATATTTTTGCCAGGCGTTACCTATTTTCGTTATATTATAATGAAATGGAAATACGTGGGACACACAGAAAGTTTTGAGAAACTAAAAAACTAACTTCTATGGATAAAATATTCTTAATAAACCTTTCCAAAGAACTCTCAAGAACAGTGGTCTCAAGTGGCAGTGGTGGCCGAGCGGTAACGACCCCGACTTACGAGTTGTAGGACGCGGGTTCAAACCCAACCAGGCGCATTACTTTGTGTAATTTATTTCATCACCACTGCTTTCAAAACGGTGAAGGAAAACATCGTGAGGAAACCGGCATGTCCTAGAACCAAAAATTCGAAGACATGTGACATTCACCAACCCGCACTGGGCCCGCGTGGTGGACTATGGCCCATTCCTTCTCTTAGAGAGGAGGCCTGAGTCCCAGCAGTGGGAACATTAAAAGGCTGATTATGCTTATGCTTATGCTAAAGAACTCTCCACCAGTCTCTATACAAAGTTTAATGCGCTTGAACCAATTTTGAAAAAAAAACAGGTTCGCCGCAGACACTCTTCCACGACCTTCTCGAACTTTACTAGCGCGTCTTCCAGCGATGAAAACTGTATCCCTTTCAGCTGATTTTTTATTTTAGGGAATACAAAAAGTCACACGTTGCCAGATCAGGACTGTAAGGAGGGTGCCCCAAGACTCTGACTGGTGTAGTGTCCAGGAAGTCCCTCGTTTTGAGCGCCAAGTGCTCGTTATTATGGTGAAGCAGTACCCCGCGGAGCCCGGTGTTCGGTCGCTTGTTGCTCATTGCAGACAAAACTTCTGGCAGGCATTTTGTGGTATACCCTTTGGCGTTGATGCAGCTTTGGTCTTGTAATGGAATTGAAATCAGATACCCCGTCAAAGTGAAGAAACTAGCGATCAAAATTTTTCCAGCGCTTCTCGATCGCTTCATTTTCATAGGCGTTGGTTCGTTTTGAAACAGCGAAACTATCGAGTGACGCTTTGTTTCTGGATCGTATTGATAAATCCAGGATTCGTCACCTGTCACAATGTCGTAAACACGCCACCACTCCACACGGGCCTGCTTCTGAGCTTCGGTGAGGTTGTGTGGCACCCAGCGGCTAACTATCCTCCTCACATGAAGGTGCTCGGGTAGAATCTTGTGAACGTTTCCCGAACCGATCTGCTGTGCATGCTGAATCTCCTCGTATGTAATTCGCCTGTTTTCTTGAATTAATTTTTTTACTGCCTGCACATTTTCTACCGTGACAGCCATCGTAGGACGACCACTCCTTTGTTCATCCCCCAAAGGAAGGCGACCGCGTTTGAACTCGCTATAACAGCGGTAGATGGTTGCTTTTGAAAGTCCTTCATCCATAAAAGCAATTTGAAGTCGAACAAATGACTTATCAGATTTAAGGCCACATTTAAAATCGTAGAAAATCATCTTTTTCGGAAACTTATAATTCGAACAATGGTATTTTTACTTTTAAATAACCAAAGTTTTCAAAATAATTACAAGTGGCCAGTGCCATATACATAAAATCTTTTTTTCGCTAAACTTTCTGAGTGGCCTGGTATAATATGTAATATTTTGTAGAAATATAGATTAAATTGGTTATTACTGTTATATTTTTGTTGAATGTTTCTCTCCTATTGTATAAGGTTTATGAATGAATAAATATTAAATTATATTTTTTCTACATTCGCAGTTTTTCATCACTAAAACTAGTAAAAAAAATAAGTGATAAACAAATAGCAAAGAAACGCGCTAGTGTTGTGATAGTGATTGACACTATTTAATGCGTACTCACCATAAAAACAGAAACTAAAACTATATTTAACAAAGGTAAACTTAAAATATCAGACATATAGTATTTTTATTTAAGAAAAATAACGCCTGACAAAAAACTATAGCAATATACTATATAGTCTCTAACTTCGATTGGTTACGGCTGGTAGACATAATTCTTTATGCTATTGATTTCTCATACAGTCTGGCAGTTTTACGGGCGTGATGTAATTTGACGTTAACATCCATATCTGACTTCTCATTGACTTCTATTTCTTATTAGCAGCTTTGAAGCTGTAGGACTCCATTGTTGATGAAGATATTTTAAAAATTCTTTCATATTTGTTTACTAGAGTTAAAAACGATTTAATTTGGTAAATAAAAAAGTTGCATGTATATAATCCCATTGCAAAATATATTTATTTAACACGCTGTTTGTATCAAACAGAAAGAAAATCCTGTTCTAAGAAATAAATAAACACAAGTAAGCTTCTTACACTTGCCAATGGCCAAAGAGTATATTTTTCAATGGGGATCTTATGGCGTGAGAACCTCCCATTACAAGGGGGCCATGAGGCTTAAGCTGCTTAGACTGAATAGGGAAAACCGTCTGGAACTCTTTGAGTAAAACCATCGGATTCGAGGAAAGAAATTAGGCTTGTTTAAAAGATATATCGATATTACAATAATAATTTTTATTCGATATATTGGTACTTTTTTATATCGTTAGTCCTGCTGTTGCAAGTGCGACTGCCGAGCGTAGACTCCATTTTTTTTACATGGGAAATCATTAAATATCTTCTCGCGCTCAGGTTGGAGCGAGAGGGAGTATCAGACTTTACTGATGAAAACTCACAGTGTTCCTTCAGTTGCCCTTTTTTGCTAGGGCTACGGTAGCTCCTTCGAACAATCCACAGCCCTGGCAGGCGTCGGCCCTAGCTGGCCCCGTCAATTTTGCTGACATATCTTTGAGGCGCGCGAGGAACAATGCGCCGTCAAGTTATCCATGGCTCGCTAACCGTAAGCCCGCGTCTAAAGTAGCTGCCCCCCTAGCCAAGTTACAACCGTTCTCTTTTCGTCGATCGCCTCGAGTAGGCCACGCCTCCGATTCCTTTATTCTGACGTCATCTCAACGCTCAGTCACGTGGTCCGAACAAAGGAATAGGAGGCGTGGCCTACTCGAGGCGATCGACGACAAAAGAATCGAGACGAAACGGTTGTAACTTGGCTAGGGAGGCTGGTAATCGTCCTGCGACTGCCGACGGAATATGGGGCCTAGGTTCCATTCCCAAGACGGCATAAGTGTTATTGGATTTTTCTATTACGAATTTCTCAGTAGCAGTCCAGAGCTTTAAAGTTTGTGGTATAGGACTTTTACGTACTTGGTTAATATCTCGTTGAATTTGACCATCGGGATCGAAATTCGGTTGCGACGATTACTTTTTTGCGAATATGAAGAGTGTCAAATAGTAGATTATGCTGTGATCTAAAAGCAGTGTCGTCATGTTGGATCCCAAAAGTATAATGCGGGACTCCTTGAAATGTCACTTAGACATTGAGGTACAATCAATCACAAATCACCCGACTTTGAGATTGATTGTTGTTTGATTTTTTAATTTTTTTAATAGTATTCCACAACTTTCACGCAACACTATCTAGTCCTAAACTAAGCAGAGCTTGTGCTATGACTACTAGACAACTGATAAACATACATATATATATTTCTAAATACATATATATTATAGACAAATTACACCCATACAGAATAAATGATCGTGCTCATCACGCAAACATTTATCTTGGGTAGGAATCGAACCCACGACATCCGGCTTACCAGTTAGGGCTACTAACCACTAGACCAAGCGGCCAGTCCCTTTTATTTAGCATAATGGTAACTGTATAATATAAACAAGGGTTTCTGTTTCTCAGTATTTAGTATATTATTATTCCCCGGTATTTACTCGATCATAGTATTATTTACTTTTACCGAAAGCTCTGTATGTTCAAAACAATTTACTTACTGAATAACAATGTAAAAGTTGCAAACCATTGAATCGCTTATGAGATAAACCAAGTTGAAAGCAATGGTGAAAGAGTTTAAGAGCGTTCAACACGAGATAAATTTTTATTATCTTTCATGCAACCGCTTACGTGTTTTTTTTTATTATGAAAAAGAAAGAAAGAAAGAAAAATATTTTATTTGGTATGCATGGATACACACGCTGTAAAAACAAAAATTAAGACAACTAAGAAAACAAACAAACATATATTATAAACATAAACAAAACAATCATATATTAAACATATATTAAGCTGTTGATCCCCGCAATAACGCCGGCGTTAACGCGCCATTGTCTTTCTATTGTGTCTCTAATTACGCTACTCAAAAAGTTAAACATATATTATTACTTTTTTATTTTTTTTATTTATATAACTTGTTCCAGGACATATTTCAAACACATATTTCCTGGAACAAGTTTTGTGAAATATCCGAGAAAATGACGGAATTACCGAATGACATCAGAGCGTTCAGGTCTCTCTTTTTTCGTATTGCCTCTTTATCAAACATTGCGTTCGATAAACTGACAAGCTTTTAAATCATTCTTAGGTGAGCGATAAACGGATCGAAAAGGGCCCTCTTAAGAATGCTACCTAGCAGAACTTTTTCTCTACAGCTTAATTTAGGTCCACATTAGAAACAGAACACGCAAACAAATTACTTAAGAACGTACCTACACCATTGTTATTACAAAACTAGTAATTCCGCAGAGGGGGAAACAAAGTGAATTCGCACTATTGCTGGAAGCACATAAATGCCTCACTATCGGGCCGCGAACGGGCCTCCCGAACGACCTCCGAACGGCCACCTAGCACGGCAACCTCTTTTGCAATGTAAATACCGATACCAAACCGTGTAAAAAATCGCTCGCGTGGTTCCTAACAACCACCAACATAGACCCCTCTACACACGAACTTTCAATAGTATTAAACCTCCATATCGTATATCAGAGACCTTCTAAAACTGGTCAGGAATGTGTCAATTCTACCTTTTCGTTGTGGATAAAAGATTGTGAAGAGGACTGAATAGGATCGCGATAGTTTTTTTTTTCTAGTGAAGTAATGTTAGTCGTTTTGTTACGACTACGAATGAATAAATCTAGTGGTTTTCATTATCTTGCTTTTATGTAGTGTATATACTTCCTAGTAGGTAAGGTTTTTGTTTATTTTTTGATGTGGGAAATCATCAAAAAGCTACTTTCGCTCTGGGTGGAACGAGAAGGAGCCTCAGACTTTTACTAATTAAAAGCCTGTGTGTGTTCCCTTTTTTTATGGTGGTAAATCATCTCATAACTTCTCCCGAGTTTTTGTCTTGTCTTTATTAATTAATGTGTACCTATAACTTATATGTGTGGTGTAAACCGTTAGAGTAAGTTGGCAATAAATTAATAAACTTGTTCAGGTCAAAAACAGGAAATCTTGAATGTCGAGTCGTTGTTATTTTTTGTGGTTTATTAATAAATCTTTGGTGTACTGTTTTCACGTAAAATTCGGTTAGTAGGAAAATGATAAGAAAAAATAGTGACACACCTTGATAGAAATTTAAGTTTTTTAAACTCTTTTTTGACTTTTTTTATTTGAAAAGTTTTTTGAATTTTTAAAACCGCTCCATTGGTCTAAAGGCCCAAACGTTACTGCTGGCTGTGAAGTCTTGGATTTGATGGCTGGTTTCGGAATCGGTAAAGTGTTACTGATTTTTTTCCATATTTTTTTTTAATATACTCCATCTGTTTACGAACAAGATATATCAAGATTGTTTACGTTTAGTTAACTACCTAAAAAAAGGAGAATAGAATTTCTTAATAGCAACTTGGAATCACAGGTTATAGAGTAGGTACATTGAGGGAATGTTCGACAGAGTTAGGTACCGAAACCACCGTGGCCGTGAAACGCAAAAGGCAACGGAAGGAACCCGGGAAAACTCACCCGGGTTCCTTCCGCCAGTAAAAGTCTGACACTCCCTCTCGCTATTTCCTCGGAGCGAGAGAACTTATTTGATGATTTCATACCCTAAAAAAATACAAAATGTAGGTGTCTTATAGACACACCTCTACATAATAATAATAATAATAAGCTACGTCACTTCGTGCTAGCGACCGTTTTTGGGGGCCCATTTGTTGAGTGTGCAAGTCACCCCCTTCCTTTTTATCGATGGAAATTAAAAACATTGTGCAGGCAGGGGCCATAGTCTTAAAATAGTTCCTGGTAACCAGTCCATTCTTCAGATCACAGACTCGTTAGAGCTACTTACGAGTATCTCTTACAAAACAGCAAAAAATGCAGGCAAGCATTCAAATTATCCTTAAACACACTTAAAACAAAAGAAGAAATAACATAATTATACACTAGAAGGCTAGAACAACATATAAAAGAATTAGACTCATTGAACGGCGATGACAGTGTCCAGATCCTG
The DNA here is from genome assembly GCA_905147345.3 of Mythimna impura. Lineage (NCBI taxonomy): Eukaryota > Metazoa > Arthropoda > Insecta > Lepidoptera > Noctuidae > Mythimna > Mythimna impura. Next base: position 15,110,102 of record LR990362.1, on the reverse strand, counting down.
TATAACAAAATAGAACATATCATTAAAAAAAGTATGGCAAAGAAACAGAAAGATAAAAAACAGGAGAATAAGAAATATTAACGAAACCTACACTGGAACTAATGTCAAGACGCTCAAAACTTATGAAAACACAACACAAAACAAAGGAAATGAAGGAAGAGTTAAAAATACTATTCAAAAAAACTAACAAGACGATCAAACCGGACTACTTGGACTACAGAAAACAGGTCATAGAAACTAACATAAAACAATACAGGAGCACAAAAAGAGCATATAAACAACTTGCCACTCATAAAAACTGGATACAAAATTTAAAAACAACCACTGGAACAAACACGAGGAAAGATATTATAGACTGCGCTACAGAATTTTACAAGGAGCTATACAAACACAACGTTGGAACTTATAGCTGTACAAATAAACACAGATCTGTAACTCAGAGCGATACCGAAGACCCACCTGTAAAAGTCGATACGATGGAGGTAGTAAGGTTCATAAAGAAACTTAAACCAGAAAAAAGCCCAGGACCAGATTGTATACCGAATGAGGCTTTAAAAATCGGAATTACTATGCTGGCACAGCCACTATCTCACCTATTCAGCAAAGTTATAAACACGGGACAAGCACCTGAACAATGAAAGAAATCGGATATAATTTTGCTGTATAAAAAAGGTGACCCTCAAGATATTGGTAATTATCGGCCAATAAGCCTTCTCCCTAGCACTTATAAACTGTTTACCACCATATTACTAAACAGAATCAGCGCCAATATTGAACATCTTCAACCTATAGAACAAGCGGGGTTCCGATCAGGGTTCTCAACTATAGATCATTTACATGTCATGCAACAAACAATGGAAAAATACAAAGAATTCAACAAACCATTATATTTAGCGTTCGTCGACATTTGACATAATATCACACGATGCAATATGGGATACACTGAATAAATGTCAAGTCCACAAAGAGTACTACAACATCTTGAAAAACATAGACGACAATAATAGTACGAGCTGTGTAAAACTTGAGAAACGAGGACCGGAAATACCAATTTTACGTAGAGTGAGACAAGGAGACCCGCTGTCCCCCAAGATTTTCATAGCAGTGCTACAAAACATCTTTGAAGATCTGAAATGGGATAACGAAGGAATAAAATAGGCAACCGATATCTAAGCCACCTCAGGTTCGCAGATGATATAGTCCTCTTGACTGAAAATGGTAAAAATTTAGAAATAATGATAAACCAATTAAATGAATACAGTGCTAGAGTAGGTCTTCTGTTGAATAAAGATAAAACAAAAATTATGACAAACAGTCATAGGTGTTCAATAAAGCTTGAAAGAAAAAATTTAGAATACGTAAACAAATATCTGGGAAAGGAAATATCATTTCAAGACAAAAACGAAGAAGAAGAGGTAGAACGCCGAATCAATATGAGTTGGAAAAAATACTGGTCCCTTAAAGAAATAACGAAAGGTGACTATCCACTCCACCTAAAAAGAACAGTTATGGATACATGCATTCTGCCAACTCATATGGCTGCCAGACGAGGACCTACAACACTAAAATAAAAACAAAACTAGTGAACTGCCAAAAAGCGATAGAAAGAAGTCTTTTAAAAATAAGTAAAATACAAAAAATAAGAAGCGTATTCATACGTAAGAAGACCAAACTAATTGACGTTCTACACTACTGTCTAAGTTTTAAATGGCGATGGGCTGGCCATGTAGCACGTTACAATGATAAACGATGGACAGCAGAAGTAACGAGATGGAAAGGACCTAGCGGAAAAAGGCGGAAAGGACGACCTACGACGCGGTGGAGTGATGACATAGTAGCTACAGCCGGCAAGGATTGGAGTAAGCAAGCTGAAGACAGAGACAAGTGGGGAAAACTGGAGGAGGCCTATATAATACCCAAAGTGGTCAAGTGGGGTTCCTATCCAATAAAACAACTGAGAAAGGGGAAAAAAAAAGTGAAATTTAAATTTATGTACATACATGTAACTCTTAGGTGAAGGCAAAAAAGAGGTTTTATTATTATATTATTATTAACCAGTCCATTTAAGAATCCTAAAACTAAAGCCCTATTGTTTTTGTTTTCCATAAGTTGCAAGATTTTCCCGTCGTCCGGGGGTTATTCTTGGATGAACTAGCACAGCGCGTACAGGGATAATCGCCGGTTGATACCACGTTCCATTAAAAGATCTATATAAGTCTTCAGTACATACAGTCGCAATAATGAGAACACTACAATTAAATAACTCGGAAAAAAATTCTCTTATTTTCCGAAGCCTTGTTAAAACATTAAAACGTTCAAACTAAGCGAAATTAATCAAAAAGATGTCCGACAGTTTATTCAGCATGTTTACATCACCATATCACAGGAAGGAAGCGCAAAACATCGAACTTCCCTCGACGGAGACCATGGACAATATACACTTCGTTTTATTTAAATTACAGACTAATGGTATTATGGAACGTTTTCAGAATTTGTTTATAGACTTTTGATGGCTCTCTGGTGAAGTCAGAATGTAGAGAATACTGTTTATTGAATTAAAATACTTGGAAAAATTCTTTGGTAAGATTGTTTGTTGTTTTTAACTCCCGGGGTTATAAGTTTGAGTAGCTCTGTGTTTTTGTCGTAGGTCCTAAACGGATGATTCGATTTTGATCTACATAGTTCCTTTTGTTTGAAAGGTGATTTGATCGGGAATATTCTTAGCTATGATTCAAGAAAATCTGTTCAGTCATTTCGAGTTTTTTCTTTTTAAGGTGGGAAATCATCCAATGACTTCTCCCGCTCTGGTCGGAGAGGGAGGGCGTGTCTAACTTTTACAGACTAAATCCACACCTGTGTCTGGAAGGACAGGTTCAGTCCAGTTGCCCTTTACGTTCTAGTACTAAGACCTTTAGGTGCTAGATTGAGGGCATCGGCCCTTCTGGGCCCCTACGGTTTGCTGACATCTCTTTGAGGAGCTCGTGGAGATTTGATGTGTGTGTGTTAATGAAGAGATGTTAGCCAGTTCCACGGATCTGATCAGTGAGCAGTATTGATGAAATAAATTACACAATGTAATGTATCTGGGTGGGTTTGTACCCAGGACATGCAACTCACAAATCATGGCCGTTACGTACCACTGGGCCATGCCTGCTCTTTTTTATAAGCGACTAGCTTTTGCCCGCGGCTTCACTCGCGTCTGTGTACCGATTTTTAGCTTTCCTACCTTGAAAATTGCGAAAAGTCCCATATAAAATTTCACCCCCCCCTTTTGAGAGGTTGGGGGCAGATTCCCAAAAAAAAATGATGCACGATTCTTTTGTTAGTCACAATTTAGTCCACATACCAATTTTCAGCTTTCTACCTTGAAAATTGCGGAATGCTCCATACAAACTTCCACCCCCCATTTTAGGGGAGTGGGGGGTTAGAAAGAGACAAAAAGTATCCTATGTCACTCTCCATCCCTTCAACTATCTCCACTTAAAAAATCACGTCAATTCGTCGCTCCGTTTTGCCGTGAAAGACGGACAAACAAACAGACACACACACTTTCACATTTATAATATTAGTATAGATGATATAATCTAATTAACTGTTACTTCAGATAACTTTCATCTTTAATCTAAACACTTGAGGGAATGAATTTTGAAATGATAATTAATTAAAAAACTTTAATAAGTTTTAGACATCATACTCACACTATAACACTAATACCAATTATATAGGCGAAAGTTGTGAGTGTGTGTGTATATGTTGTAACTTCTTCACGCTCGAGCGGCTGAACAGATTTGGATGAAATTTGATAGATGGGTAAACCATGTAATGGAATGGCACATAGGATACTTTTTATACCGGGAGTATGTTACCTTAGGGCAATCTATATTATTTATTTTATATTATATATTTTTTGCTAGTAATATTACGAAAGGCTAAAGGAGATTGGCAGAAACCCATGTATTTTCAGTATCACATACAGGCTTACCGTTTCAGAGAATGACTATATGGATTTGAATGCTACAAGGCTACAATAGAGTCTATCAAAATATGTAATGTTAAGACATACATTAGACTTGGGGATATTAAATTGATATAAACATAACCTCAGGCCTCAGGTTATCATCCTCGGCAGACAATACAATGCCGGCGAAGCCGAAGGCGTGATAAGCGTCAATTACAGTATATACACCGAAGATCTACTGCCGACATTGTTATAGCATGAACAACATTCACAGATCATACATTTACAAAAATATCATGACGATTCTATTTCATAATGTGGCAAGCAAAGCCGATGTCGACCATTCTGCCAATGTCAAAAGTGAAGTAGAAAAATATCATGACAATGACGCTATTAGATAAATATTTTTTTGTATTTGACATAAGTGACAAACACTGGCGCGTAATACGTATATTAATATAATTGGGTCTATTTAATGCGTTTTGTTTTGCATTAGTGCGTTTTATTTCCGTAACGGGACTGCACCCTAAAATCATGGTTTTTTTAATTACCTACTCCCAACAACTATTAAAACATTTTAACTTGGAAAATTAGTAAATTACCTATAATTTGCATCTAACTAGATTTTGAAACGTTTGGATTTTGATGAGGTACCCAACTCGTCAATCTCCTTTGTGAGTGTGTATGTTTGTTACTTCTTCACACTGGAACGGCTGAATGGATTCGGATAAAATGTAGCACACAGGTAGAGTATGTCCTACTGGATACTTTTTATCCCGGAAATGTGTTCCCTTGGGATAACTTTCAATTTTTTTTCCTGGGCGACGCCGCTAGCAGTAGTTTGTTTTACATATTCCGAAATAAAAACTGTACATGACCTGGCAACATTTTCAACAGTAACTATATTTCCAAAAAATCGTATTGAAAACCATGGTACGAATATATCTGTCCACAGGCAGTGTAAACATTCCAGTTTTCCGAGTGCAGTTTTTATGTGAATTTACCCAATACGTACATCAATTAGTCCCGACTAAAATGTCCCGTTTAATTAAAATGAACGTTGTCGGATGTCGGCTGTTTCATAATTACTAACGCAAACTGTAGCAGGATCAGAATCAAAGCATTTATTTCAAATGAACCAGGGTACATTGCTCGCAGAACATATGGTCGATGGGGACGGGAAGTTCTGGAATGGCGACCACGCACCGGAAGACGCAGCGTTGGAAGGCCTCCCAAAAGGTGGACCGATGACCTAGTGAGGATTGCGGGAATCCGATAGATGCGAGACGCACAAGATCGTTCGTTATGGCGACACTTGGGGGAGGCCTATGTCCAACAGTGGACGTCTTTCGGCTGAAATTATAAAACCATTTACAGACACTTTTGAATTTTCAAGAAGTCAGTCAGAAAAATGATGCTAATTGCACATTCTAAAGCGTAGATCTCTATGGGGAAGAATGTGCAAGAAACTCCATGGACACTCTTTTAAATCATGTTATGAGTTATAAAAATCGATTGTGTAAATAATGTTGTGTGTTAGAAATATCTCGGTAAAAAAAATTTTTTGGTCGCTTTTATGTGAGAACAATGTAAATTAAGTAAGAAAAAAAAACAAGCAAATCTCAGTTGCACAAGGAGCCCAGCAGGGTCGAAGCCTACTGGGGCCATGGGTAGTGTGAAAACGAAACCCGGGGCCTGGGACGAAGGCAACGAAGGAACAGGAGTGGGTTTTTAGTCAGTAAAAGTCTGATACTATCTCCTGCTCCACCCAAGAGCGAGATTTGTCATTAGATGATTTTCCCACCAAAAAAAAAAAAAAGTTGCACAAAGTGATGGCCGTTACAACTGGCCACGGGACCTTTAATAAGCACCTCTCTGTCACGGAAGTTACAGACCGTCCACTCTGTAGAGCCTGGATGGAGGAGGACGAGACATCAGCTCGTCTGCTTCTAAGCTGCACTGTGGTCGCTGGGTACAGGGCAAAATACTTCGGAAACCCAGGTACTCTCGGTGAAATAGTCAGTAACGCCAAGACGCTGCTGGCCTTCCATGAGGAGCTGGGGTGGATCATCATTCATCATCATTTCAGCCGAAAGACGTCCACTGCTGGACATAGGCCTCTCCCAAATTTCGCCATAATGCCCGGTCCAGGTCGGAAATTTACTTATTAACCGACTTCAAAAAGGAGGAGGTTATATGTTCGGTTGAATGTATGTTTTTTATTTTTATTTTTTATGTATGTTCACCGATTTCTCGGTCAATTGTGGACCGATTTTGAATAATTTTTTTTTTATTGAAAGGTTGGCTTCCGAGTTGGTCCCATAGAAATATTGTTATGATCTGATCATGAACTTCGAAGATATGGAACAGAACTCCTCATAGGATCACAGCAGAACCGTCGTAACAAGTAAAATTGCTTAGTTTATACGTGTAGTCGATGACTGACTGAAAGTAGAGGGGGAATATATCGAACTGATCTGATGATGAAGCCTGAAGTTAGGCACCAGAACTCTGTAAAAAATTAATGTAATCTAACCGTGTTTGGGATTATTAGAATTGTCATGAGATGCACTCTGGCTATAAGGTATTTAAGTTTGGCTGAGGGGTACTTTTTAGTGGTGGTACCATAACTAAAAAGTGTAAAATAAAAAACTTTTTACAAAAAAATACAACCGACTTCAAAGTAAAAAGAAACACTGAAAAGTGCAAAATAACTTTAATTTCGGAAGTCGGTGTTAAATAACGAAGAGACAAAACTATTATAGAAACACCGACTTCCGAAATTAAAGTTATTTTGCACTTTTCAGTGTTTCTTTTTACTTTGAAGTCGGTTGTATTTTTTTGTAAAAAGTTTTTTATTTTATTAAATTAATAAAACAAGTAAAATTGCTTTGTTTATACGTGTAGTCGATGACTGACTGAAAGTAGAGGGGGAATATATCGAACTGATCTGATGATGAAGCCTGAAGTTAGGCACCAGAACTCTGTAATAAATTAATGTAATCTAACCGTGTTTGGGATTATTAGAATTGTCATGAGATGCACTCTGGCTATAAGGTATTTAAGTTTGGCTGAGGGGTACTTTTTAGTGGTGGTACCACAACTAAAAAGTGTAAAATAAAAAACTTTTTACAAAAAAATACAACCGACTTCAAAGTAAAAAGAAACACTGAAAAGTGCAAAATAACTTTAATTTCGGAAGTCGGTGTTAAATAACGAAGAGACAAAACTATTATAGAAACACCGACTTCCGAAATTAAAGTTATTTTGCACTTTTCAGTGTTTCTTTTTACTTTGAAGTCGGTTGTATTTTTTTGTAAAAAGTTTTTTATTTTATTAAATTAATAAAACAAGTAAAATTGCTTTGTTTATACGTGTAGTCGATGACTGACTGAAAGTAGAGGGGGAATATATCGAACTGATCTGATGATGAAGCCTGAAGTTAGGCACCAGAACTCTGTAATAAATTAATGTAATCTAACCGTGTTTGGGATTATTAGAATTGTCATGAGATGCACTCTGGCTATAAGGTATTTAAGTTTGGCTGAGGGGTACTTTTTAGTGGTGGTACCATAACTAAAAAGTGTAAAATAAAAAACTTTTTACAAAAAAATACAACCGACTTCAAAGTAAAAAGAAACACTGAAAAGTGCAAAATAACTTTAATTTCGGAAGTCGGTGTTAAATAACGAAGAGACAAAACTATTATAGAAACACCGACTTCCGAAATTAAAGTTATTTTGCACTTTTCAGTGTTTCTTTTTACTTTGAAGTCGGTTGTATTTTTTTGTAAAAACTTTTTTATTTTATTAAATTAATAAAATAAGTAAATTTGTTCATTTTTATTTTGTAATTTATAGTGTGTAAATTCAGATACAAATTATTGTCTATGTCTATGAATAAATGACTACGACTATGACTATATGATACGAGCAAGAAATGTGTGTGAGAAACGTACTACACATCACTCAGCTGTGTCGTTTAGGCTCCTTAGCCCCGCTTCGTACAGTGCAAACCCCTCGCACAGCGTTACTGGAAATAATTACCTACCTTAAGGGAGCTACTATTAGTAATTCGATTCGGCTGTCCGTCTGTCAGTTACTAGCGCATTATGACATCACTATGTCAGTTGGTGACTAGAATGGTTGTGACGTCACAACTCACAACGCCGGCTTGTGTTAGAAATGGCAGTTTTGATGTGTGGTTGCTGTATGTTTTATTATAATAGTTTTTATGTAGGCTGTTCAAAGTTAAATATTGTATTATTAACGTAGGTATCTGTGGAGTAATTGTTAAACACACAAATATTATTATTCATTTTGTATATTTATTTAGTTTATTAATTTGAGACTATATCACACAACTCACAAATCTATATAATTTTTTAATATTAAAATTATATAAAAGTGAAATACCACTCACTGATTAATCACGAAATGTCAGAAACTATAACACCTACATACTTAAAATTTGGCAGGTAGGTTTCTTATAGGATGTAGACATCCGCTAAGAACGGATTTTACGAAACTCCACCCTTAAGAGGGGTAAAACGGGGGTTGGAAGTTTATATGAAAAAAACACATTTTCACGCGGGCGAAGCTGCCGGCAGAAGCCAGCTTAAGCTAGTATATTATAAAGACGAAAGTTTGTGAGTGTGTGTGTGTATGTTTATTACTTCTTCACGCTCGAACGACTGAATTGATTTCGATGAAACTTGGTACAGGGGTTTTTTTTTAGGTGGGAAAATCGTCTAATGACAAATCCCACTCTTGGGCGGAGCAAGAGATAGTGTCAGACTTTTACTGACTAAAAACCTACTCCTGTTCCTTCTTTGCCTTCGTCTCAGGGCCCCGGGTTTCACTTTCAAACTACCCGTGGCCCCAGTGGGCTTCGACCCTGCTGGGCCCCTACGATTTGCTGACATCTCCCTAAGGCACGCTTGGAACTATACGCGCCGTCGACGACTTGGGCTCGGTCCGGACGGTTACCGGACGGTCGGACGGCGAGCCACCCATTGCTCGCCGTCCGCAAGCCCGCGCCTACGGTGGCCGGAAATCGGGATCGGAATCTCACCTCACGCGATCGGCCGCCTCCTTTACTAGCATTACTGCTTCGCAGAAGGAAAACTTGGTACAGGGGTAGGCCATGTCCTGTAATAGTACCTACATAGCGTAGGACGTTTTATCATAGAAGTATGTTCTTTTAGGATTATATATGGTTTATTTCTAGTAACCAGAAAAAAATACATTTCCTTACTTCATAAGCATCATCATTGTACAATTACAAGTTTTCCTTATAATTCACTTTATAAACAAATCACCAGTTAAACATTCGTTTAATAAACGTTACGAGTTTTGTTACGCGTTTGACATGGACGAAGTCGCGAGTACCAGTTAGTCCCTAAATAAAAGAAAACGTTAAATGCATTGAATAAAACAAAACACGAACGTATAAAGCTAAACGGTCCAAAAATCTCCTCAATCTTATACTCCATTGTGTGTTTAATATCGGTGTAACAAACTAACAAGAAAAAGGGGGGAGGATAAAAGTTTCACGTAAACATCTACCCCAAAACATCGTAGTAACAAATAAAGTTTTTACTCCAAATCGTAGCACTTATCTCTGGCAATATCTTACTTGTTGTCCTGTGCGAGTTCTTAAAGCTATAAAGCGATGCAAAGATATGTTGTTATATGAAAGATGAATGATCTTTTCTATGTTTTTTTAGGGTTCCGTACCTCAAAAGGAAAAAAAACGGAACCCTTATAGGATCACTTTGTTGTCAGTCTGTCTGTCTGTCTATCAATACCCTTTATCTCGTGAACGCGTGGAGGTATCGAGTTGAAATTAAAACCATATAGTAAGGTCTGCGGTCCCTTAAAGCTGTGAAAAAATCAAACTTAAGACTTAACGGAAAAAAAAATATGGCCGTTTATGTCGCAAAAAACGTACATTTCGACACTCTCAAGGGAATCAAAATTCATAGGGTACTTCCCGTTGACCTAGAATCCTGAAATTTGTCATGAAGCAAGGTCTCATAGCACAAGTATAGGAAAAAATCTGAAAACTGTAATTTTGTAGTTACGTCACAAAAAAAAAAATTTTTTTTGCGATTCGGTAAAATCTTTGAGATTCGATTCGTGAATTAAACTGTTTTCATAAGTAAGTTTGTACGGAACCCTCAGTGCGCGAGTCCGACTTGCACAGTGCAAAAAAATATTGAAAAAACCGGGCAAGTGCAACTTGCATTTGCCCGGTTTTTTCAATATTTTTTTCCCTACTTATATACAACAAAATACACGTACATAAATTACTTTTTAACTAATTAACATAAGCCAGTGGTTTCTTCAGCGTGAAAGTAGACAATCTCTATGTCAATCAGTGATTCCTTTTTTAGGTGGGAAATCATCCAATGACATTCTCGCCCTTGGGTGGAGCGATAGGGCGTGTCAAACTTTTACTGACTAAAACCCACTCCTAGTTCCTTCGTTGCCTTGCATTTCAGGGCCGGGTTTTCCTTTCAGAAGCGAACCCATAGGCATTACCCATGCATGTAAAGCGAGGGAAGATTATGGAATCCATGGGAACCCAACTCTCGGATATCCCGATTACCGGCCACCGTAGGCGCGGGCTTGTGGACAGCGAGCAATGGGTGGATCGCTGTCCGACCGTCCGGTAACCGTCCGGACCGAGCCCAAGTCGTCGATGGCGAGTACTGTTTCACGCGCGCCTTAAGGAGATGTCAGCAATTGTAGGGCCCATCAGGGTCGAAGCCTACTGGGGCCAAGGGTCTGATTCTGAAAGGAAGACTCGGCCCTGGTACGAAAGGCAACGAAGGAACAGGAGTGGGTTTTTAGTCAGTAAAAGTCTGACACTATCTCACGCTCCGCCCAAGAGCGGGGGATGTCATAAGATGATTTTCCCACCGAAAAAAAAAAAAAAAAACTCGGATTCCATACACCTTAGATCCCTCTGCTCAACCTTAACTTACAAGTATTTAGGTATGTCGGAAGCGTTAGGCATAAATACTGCTGACGTGAAACAATCGTTGACGCTCGTTTGCCGCCTGAATAAGGTAATAAATAGTCTTTTATCAGGAGGTAACAAGGTGCGCGCTTTTAGCGGTTGGGTCATGCCGGTTCTGATGTACTCTTTCGGCATACTCAAATGGACTCAGAAAGAACTAGACGGCCTGGATAGGGCGAATAAATAATAAATCAATAAATTAGTTTTGGTACGAATTTGCCATGTATTAGTAAAAACTACAGTATTATTTTAGAAAATGTCTTTTATGGTAGGCATTTATTAATCAGGATTGAGACATCTGCCCCCCTAGCCAAGTTACAACCGTTTCGTTTCGATTCTCTTTTCGTCGATCGCATAAGATTCGAGTCGGCCACGCCTCCAATTTCTTTGTTCTGACCACGTGACTGAGCGTTGAGATGACGTCAGAACAAAGGAATCGGAGGCGTGGCCTACTCTAGGCGATCAACGAAAAGAGAATCGAAACGAAACGGTTGTAACTTGGCTAGGGGGGCTGATTGCTATCATTTATATTTTTTTTTTATGTGGGAAATTTTCAAATAACTTCTCCCGCCCCGGGTGGAACGTGAAGGCTTTTACTGACTAAAACCCGCCTGTGTTCTTTCAGTTACCCTTTGCGTTCCAGTGCCGCGGTAACACTATCAAACATGCCTTTGGCAAAAGGTTACGCCGATTCATTACGAAATATTATCATGAAGATATATTCCTCCTCTTACATCACTTTATAGCCTCGTATAGCAACCGTTCACCCAGCACAATGTCTTCCCGCAGTAAGTCGTTCGTAAAACCGTTACGTACGCATCAATCTCGGAAACTTTTCCAATATCAACTTAAATTTTGATTGAAAGAGTTCCCAGTGTGTTCAGCAGGATCCTCTAAGATGTTCGGCGACTAAACTTCGCCAGGAGACAGTTGGGAAGATATCGTGAATATCGTTATTTTCTACGTGTATTAGATGCGGTTTTGTTAGAGTTTTGGATAAAGGTGTAGGTTTTGTTTTGATAGGGAAATGGGCTGTGGGATTATTGTGGGGTAGCTTCTACCGGCGAGTTTGGCCCGCGTTAAAATTGAAAATATATGCCTCTGCATATGCATGCCTATGCATCTCAGTAACAAAGTACTTAGCATTCTACTGATGAAATAATTTTTAAAATTGTTCCACTAGTTTTTCAGTTTATTCATCTACACTGATATTATAAAGAGGTAAAGTTGTTGTTTTGTTTTTAGGAGGTAATCTCTGTAAGTACTGGTCCGATTGCGAAAACTTTTTCACCGATAGAAAGCTGCTTTATTCCTGAGTGACATAGGCTATATTTTATGTATGCGGGCGAAGACGCAGGCCAAAGCTAGTTAGTTAAAAATAATAATACAATATTTTCTATTTTGTATTTAATTTTAGGTCCAAACTTTGTAAACTTCTGCGTCTGAAATAAAAATTTATTATCATAGACTTAAAACTGTAGTTTTAGTTTTAAGTAACAGAAGCTATAAACAGTGTTTTCTGAAATAAAGTCACACAAAAAATTCACTATTATTCGCATTTTTTTAAAATTAATAAAGCCTACTATATTGTGATTTTAATTCCTATTGATTTTAAATTTAATACATTATGATTTTCAATCATTTTAATAGAAACACTTAACTAATTAAAACTATATATACACTAAAGGCAAAAACTACTAGCTAAAATATGGCGTCATAAAATTCCTCCGCATCGCTGTCGACTGGAAGTGTGCCCAAAAAGCTGGCGGCATTGCCACGTTGTATGGCAATGCTTAATCTTTGACCGAGGTAAAAGCCAGCCCTTGGGTCACGCGAAGTGTCAACTAAGCGTTTGGATAATTCTTTGAAAAGCTTATGAGCACTCGAACCCCACGGCCCAAGAGTTTCAACCCCAAACGGCTCAAAAATATAACTACCGACGAGGTTGTTATATTTCCGCCGCTTGAGGTTCATACATTATTATTATAGTAATAAATTACAATGTATTCTTCTTCTTAGCGTATCGATGGCAAAACTAGTTAAATTCCTTGCCTGGCCCAGTATTTTGCCAGGGCAATGCCGTCCACTGATGCTGTCATTAGGTCCCTACAACGCATTTAATCATTTTAGTATCCCAATTTTAGAATTTAAACTTTCAACCCACATTCTCTATAATTTATATGATAAAGTATTGATTTGCATCAATTGATGTAACGTGTGCCTAATTTAATATACCAAATAGTTCACTTGGAAGAACCAGGATGGCGGGCTCAAAGACCCTAAACTAATGGAAACCAATATAACCACGGTTCAAAGTTATCGCTTTCTACATGTATATATAATATTATATATAATGTTAACCTATTATACAGGCTGTGTGTCTGAATGATTGGATTTTGTGGTATGTTGACCATGCTTAAAAAGGTGGCTCAGTTAGTTATAAGACAAAATAATCCTAAATTTCAAAAGATAAATAGAAAAAGTTATATTAAGGAAACACAGGCACAGTAACATTCCGATCATATACCTAAACAGGCGTTGGACTGGAATCCTCAAGGGAAAAGGAAGATTGGCCGTCCTTGGCAAACCTGGCGACGCACCAAGCTGGTAGGAGCGTTGACCATCGGATTGATATGGAGCGAGGTGACCGGTCACGATGGGTAACTACAATGGACGCCCTCTGCCTCAGCTAAGGCATCTTAAGTCAAGGGAAAAACAAATGTGTGATACTCAAACTACTCGCGTATTCCTTTAAAATAAGACAAAACCTATAAATCAACAATCCAAAAAAGCAACAGAAGGACTTTTTTTTTCTTTTTTCTTGGGCGGAGCGGGCGTTTAGTGCCAGACTTTTACTGACTAAAAACCTACTCCTGTTCCTTCGTTGCCTTTCGTACCAGGGCCGAGTCTCCCTTTCAGAATCAGACCCTTGGCCCCAGTAGGCTCCGACCCTGCTGAGCCCCTACAGTGTAGGGGCCCCCTACACTTGCTGACATCTCCTTGAGGCGCGCGTGGAACAGTACGCGCTGGCGACGACTTGGGCTCGGTCCGGACGGTTACTGGACGGTAGGACGGCGAGCTACCCATTGCTCGCCGTCCGCAAGCCCGCGCCTACGGTGGCCGGAAATCGGGATCGGAATACCGGCGGTGGTTGGGGCGTGAGGACCGTTCGCCTCACGCGATCGGCCGCATCCTTTGCTAGCATTACTGCTTCGCAGAAGGAGGCGACCGCCTGCCATTCCTCCTCGCTCCAGACCATGGCCTGTACCAAGGCCTGGCGTGAGAGATCGCCGCCGCCGATCGCTTCCTCGAGGAAACGGCGTTGCTCTTCCCAAACGGGGCACACCTCCACCGTGTGCTCCACCGTGTCCTCCGGGCGGTCCACAGAATGGTGACACCCGGGCATTTCTTCCGCACGAATCCGGTAACAGCAGGACTTACCAGATGGATGGACAAGGTAACAATGCCCTTTACACTGTATATTATACTTAAGTTACTAAAACATACCGTAATATAATATCTTCTCCCACTCTTCGTGAAACTCTTTCGCAGTCCACCTAAGCACAGCCTGTATATCGTTCGCTACAACTGATTAGCATAGGTAGGTAGTTAGACGAAGGAGATTGTATAAAGTTCAACATCGATTACTTGTCTAGTTAATATTAAGTTAATATTGGTACTCGATATTGGTTTTCAATTACATGTTATGAAATGAGTCTACGTTTTGTAATGGGTTTTCCTTGTACACCCACATGCTTCGATAAAATATTTATGTAGGATCGTGAATAAAAGACTGTGATTCGAACTTTAGTGCTCGGCCACAGTGGAAGCGCGGGTGCGGGGCGGGCGCGGCGCGGCAATCTCAAACACAAGAACTTCCTTTGAGTGTCCACAGTGGGCACGCGGGCGCGGGAAACGGCGCGGACTGCGACACGCGGAACGCGCGCGGGCATCTCACGCCATAGTGACTTCATACAAGTGGCCACAGTGAGTGCGCGGGCGGCAAGCGGCAAACTAGTTCGAGCCATGCTAGAAGTTGATCATATATCGATGTATCGATATTTATAAAAATATTAATATCGGCCTGGATTTATCGAGGAAAAGATATATATCGTCAAACTTTCCGAGATTTTCGGTCTTAAAATAATAATTCATTTAGTTCAGTCTAGGTCAATAATAGGTAATACATAGTAATTTCTATTAAAAATTCACATTATTTTAATATATGAGAATCTGTATAAAACTTCTTCTTCTTCCTGCCCTTGTCCTATATTACTTGGGATCGTCGCAACACGTAATCTTATTAAAACTAACTAAATAACAATATACTAATATTTTGAAGATCAATTAGTTTTTTCAGGCATTATAATAAAAGTAAAACCTAACAGTACAATATAGAAAATACAGGTTTTTTTCCGTTTGTTCCTATCTTTTACGGCTTTGAATTAATTTAAATATTCTGCTGATAAATAAATTTTGAAAAAAAAAAATCGTTTTTGATACGATTTTCGATATATTGAATATTTTGTATCGATGTATCTGATTAAAATATATAGACTGAAAATTTTGATATATCGAAGCAAAAATATCGATATTTTTTCAACAAGCCTACTTCGGACAGGCCCTATTACCCGCGCCGCTGCCCGCGCCGCTGCCCGCACGGCGCTGCCAGTGTCGCCACGCAAATCGCGCGCGTTGCCGCTCCCGCGCCGCTACCCGCACCGCGCTGCCACTGTGGCCGAGCACTTAAACTAGTTTTTATATAAAACTAGCTGACCCGGCAAACATCGTACCGCCAAATAGTAAGGGTAACGCCATCTACTGGCATTACCAGAACAGCATAATTCATTTTATAATGACATTTTAATTAGAGATGGCAATGTATTCGGATTTTTTCCATTTTTTCTCACCGTTTAAATCTTTCCTGATAGTCACGAATATTTCAAGACCAAAATTAGCCGAATCGGTCCAGCCGTTTCCGAGTTTTAGCGAGACTAACGAACAGCTGTTCATTTTTATTATATGTATATATAGTAAAAGAGTACACAAAATAAAAGAGAAGAAACGTACAGAATGCGCCGAGTGTGAGGTAACCACCTCAGCATTTGCTGGGCGCCAGACACCCAACGCTGGTTTTCAGTTGGCACCCCGTAGTTACGTACCTACATGCGAGGGTAAATCATGTTTGTGTACTTGACAATAATTTTATTAAAATACGTAAATAACTAGTTTATAAATAACAACTAAATATTATAAAATAAATTTTGTGCCACATTGATGCTATATCAAAATACCGGCCAAGTGCGAGCCGGACTCGCGCACGAAGGTTTCCATACCGTCCCGACTCCCGTCCGTAGCTAAAATCGGCAAAAAAAATATGGAGAGGGAGAGGGAAGGCCATAGAAAATATAGATGGACTAGTTTTTACCCGCGGCTTCGCTCGCGTTAAGTATTATTATTAATTAGGTATATTTTTTGCGGCTTTACTTTTGTTTAGCGTGTGTAAAAAATTAGGGCCTAAAAAACTTCTTTGTACACAATATTCTTAACTAATCTGTCATTAGGCGCTAAAACTATCAAGCTATTGGGTGAACTTACTCGTGAGCAAGCAACATAAAACTGTCCATGAGAGAAGCAATGTTCTCTCAAGTCAATACCCGCAAATTTGAGAGTTTGCCCCTGAGACTTATTTATTGTCATGGCAAAGCAGACTTTTAGGGGAAACTGTAATTATTTAAATTCGAACGGGATATCATTCGGTATTAATGGGATTTGCGATATAAATACAGTTTTCCCTTTCGCACACCCAGTTAGTATAATGTCTTCCACTATATTGCGATGTAACGCTTTCGCTTGCAGTCTCGTACCGTTACAAAGTTTTGGTGGTCGACAGATTGCCTGTTTTTCAGGATTTGCAGCCTGGTAGGTGGCGACAGATTGCCTGTGTTTTTCAGGGTGTGCAGCCTGGTAGGTGGCGACAGCTTGCCTGTGTTTTTCAGGGTGTGCAGCCAGGTAGGTGGCGACAGCAATTGCACAACGCCATCTATTGTCAACATTTAGAACTAAAAATTATTTTGTTCGTCTTAATTTATTCGTTCCATTAGGTACTGATAGTTCAAACTAATACATTGACATCCTCCATCATCCCTTATTTTATCCCCATGGGGGTTGAATTTACCAAAATCCTATTGAAGCGGACGTCTTCATCATAGTAGCTCCAATCTTTAATTTCAGTTCAATCAGTCGAAAATCTAAGAAGATTTATACAAACTTTCATCCCCTATTTTATCCCCTTAGGGGTGGAATGTATCAAAATCCTTTCGTAGGGGATGCCTACGTCATAGTAGCTATATGCATGCAAAGTCTCAGCCCGATCGGTTTAAAATTGACAAAGTTTCATACAAAGTTTCATCCCCTATTTTATCCCCTTGGGGGTAGAATTTATCAAAATCCTTTCTTAGGGGATGCCTACGTCATAGTAGCTATATGCATGCAAAGTCTCAGCTCGATCGGTTTAAAATTGACAAAGTTTCATACAAACTTTCATCCTCTATTTTATCCACTTGGGGGTAGAATTTATCAAAATCCTTTCTTAGGGGATGCCTACGTCATAGTAGCTATATGCATGCAAAGTCTCAGCCCGATCGGTTTAAAATTGACAAAGTTTCATACAAACTTTCATCCCCTATTTTATCCCCTTGGGGGTAGAATTTATCAAAATCCTTTCTTAGCGGATGTCTACGTCATAACATCTACCTGCAAGCCAAATTTCAGCCCGATCCCTCCATTGGTTTGGGCTGTGCGTTGATAGATCACTATGTCAGTCAGCCACCTTTGAGTTTTGTATATTTAGAAGATTGTGTGAGGAGTGATATGAAAGAAAAAAGGAGTTAGTGATAGCATGACGGGTGACAGGGCAGAATGGAAGGAAAAAAACATGTTGCACCGACCCCAAATAACACGGGACTAGGGTAGGAAGATGATGAACTCGGATTCCTCACAAAGTATCCCTTTACGACTTTCAAAACAAATTGCACAAAGTAGAGTGCGCACACGAAACAAAATATAATTTCACTCAGCGCGCTCCTTCATATATTATAAAGGTACATAACATATTGTGCACAATTAGGGGCGGCCATGCCTTTCACATTTTAATTGACTGAAGCCAAGAGCGGCGGTTTTAATGAAATTTATTAAAAGCCAAATATGGACGGGTTTCTGTTGTTATGTTTGTTTTGATGTTGTTGTAATGGTTTTTTGTGATATGTGATAAAAAAGTTCTTTTTTAATTTTCTGTTGTTGTATTTGTGAGTGTTGAAAATTAATAATATAATATTTCACAGCTGTCACACAACGCCATCGAGTACCAGACTAAGCAGAGCTTGTGCTATGAGTGTTAGATAACTGATAAATATACTTAAATATTTCTAATTACATTCATATCATAGATAAATTACACCCAGACACAGAACAAATGATCGTATTCATCACGCAAATATTTGTCTTGGGTTTTTTTTTTTGTTTTTTGTGGGAAAATCATCTAATGACAAATCTCGCTCTTGGGCGGAGCGAGAGATAGTGTCAGACTTTTACTGACTAAAAACCCACTCCTGTTCCTTCTTTGCCTTCTTCCCGGGGCCCCGGGCTTCGCTTTCACACTACCCGTGGTCCCAGTAGGCTTCGGCCCTGCTGGGCCCCTACGATTTGCTGACATCTCCCTGAGGCGCGCGTGGAACAATACGCGCCGTCGACGACTTGGGCTCGGTCCGGACAGTTACCGGACGGTTGGACGGCAAGCCACCCATTACTCGCCGTCCGCAAGCACGCGCCTACGGTGGCCGGTAATCGGGATCGGAATCCCGGAAATATTTGTCTTGGGTGGGAATCGAACCCTCCGGCATAGCAGTAACCACTAGACCAAAAAAAAAAAATTGTAGGAACACTTTTTTTGATTACTTCTCCTGCTCTAGAGTGGAGCAAGAGGAGGACTTAGACTTATCGTGCGAATTTCATCACGCATGCGGGGCTGCTGCCCGATATCACCCCCTAAATACTTGTATCAAAATCAAAATCAAAAATATTTTTATTTTACATAGGCCTACATGGGCACTTATAAAACGTCAGAAGCTAGTGCACGGTTCCAAATTCGTCGTTTCGTTCTTGTTATAAAAGCGTATGCTGTTTACTAAGTATGAAAAGGACATTTTGAATTACAAATAAAAGACAAATTGCTGCTTGAGGTCAAAGATGAGTCGGACTGTGAGCGTTTGCAGGAAGACATAGACAGAGTGGTTGAGTGGAGTCATAACAACAAACTCTATTTCAACACAGCGAAATGCTCAATTATGTCATTTACGCGCGCAAAGACTGCCATAGCCTACGAATACCAAGTAGAGGAAGTGCCAATCCAGCGAGTGTCTCAAGTACGAGATCTAGGAGTACTATTTACACCAGATCTAACATTCCGGGATCATATAGTTAAGATTTGCAAGAAAGCGTACAGAAACTTCGGTTTCGTGTTGAGACAGTCGCAGGGATTCACTAATATTACCACGCTCAGGGTACTGTATGACGCCTTGGTAAGGAGTCATTTGGAACACAGTGCGGTGATTTGGGCTCCTCATGAAGCGAAATACAGTGTCATGCTGGAGCGAGTACAAAATAAATTCACAAGACACTTGTATTTCAAACTTTATGGGGTTTACCCGTTTTACCCACTGATGTATCCTACACTGTTTGTACTGGGTATGGTGGGGTACAACGAACTCAGAGTGCGCCGGGAATTTACACTCGCGGCGTATGCTGTAAAGCTCTTGCGTGGAGTAGCGCACAATCCGGGTGTGCTGCTGCACCTGAAGCTGTGCGTGCCAGACCGGTACGTGTGGAGGCGGCGGCGGCCGCCATTGCTGGCCGTACCTGCTGCCAGAACCAACCTACTGTCAAAAGCACCCCTCACCCGCACAATATGTGTACTAAATGAAGTGCATGAGAGGATGGACCTATTTTCGAGCCATGAGAGTGAAATCGCAAGAGTTTTATTAAATTTTATTAGTTCTAGTTAAATATTTGTTACTGTACTAAGTCTGATTTTATATTGTATTTACATATAGGTTAACGTTAAGTTTTTTATTTATTTTTTATGTACTTCTTTTATTTTTTATAGTTAGTAGTATTGTAATAGAGTTTAGTGTTATTTTAGCTTTTTAGGATGTTAGTGTAAGATTATGACTTTTTTCAATTATTATATTTTTTTTCGGTTTGGAAACCACTATTGTATTAGGTTCCGCCTGTGAAGATAGTGTGTGTATATTTAATAATAAATAAATAAAATAAATAAATTTTCGGGGGCTATGCATGCGGAGTAATCCCGCATGGGTGATGAAATCCACATGATATTAAAAGTACCCTAAAACAACACCGGTGTCTTTCAACAACTATACACATATTTTCGGTCTTATCACATGTCATTTATGCGTAATAATATGGCAAATAATATAAAGCTCGTAACCACCGTAATTTTTAAAAAATAATATATTTATTTTAGGGTTCCGTACCTCAAAAGGAAAAATCGGAACCCTTATAGGATCATTTTGTTGTTCGTCTGTCTGTCTGTCAGTGTGTCAAGACCCTTTATCTCGGGAACGCCTGGAGGTGTCGAGTTGAAATTAAAACCATATACGGTCTGCGGTCCCTTGAAGCTGTAAAAAAATGAAACTTGTAAGTTAACAAAAAGAAAGATATGTTGCAAAAAACGTATATTTGGACACTCTCAAGGTAATCGAAATTCATAGGGTACTTCCCGTTGTCCTGGAATCCTGAAAGATCTCGTAGCATAAGTATATCTATACATATAATAAAACAGTAGAATTATTTTGCGATGGTATTAATTGGCGCAAAAACTACTGAACCGATCCTGTTCAAATTTTGCATACATAATCTTTATAGGTCGGGTCAACTGTTAGGCTATAAATTATCACGCTATGTGCTGTGGGGGGTGAGCAACAATCCAAAATGTCGATATTAAACGACATTTGCCACGAGTTCGATCCCCAGCTACAGTTAAAAAAATTGTCATTATTTTATCTTCTTTTTTGTAATAAAATAACTTTTACCATTTTTTCAAAACAAAATTGACATTTCTATTCGATATCTTCTAAATATTTTGTAAAAACTAATCAAAACACATAATAAAATCAAAGCGGCGAGTAAAATCACGTACTATAATGTTGTAATTAAATGGCACCACAAGCAATTCAGATATTCGCAACGCCATCTAAAGACTGAAAGTAGAAATAATGATGACAATCATAGTTTAACTTCATATTTGATAGATGGCATTATGTATTTTACGTAATTTTCTGAGTAGCGGAAGAATGACCATCGCCCAAGTTTGCAGACAGTTCTATTGTTTAAAATTGGACAAAAACCATTATGGTTAAACTGGAGTTAGACGGAGGCATTTTTAATCCTACTGCTTTTTTTTCCCCGTGGTTGTAACAAGCTAATTGACCGTGATTATTCAAGGGATACCAACCAAAGGCGATAAAAGTAAATACTTTATGTATTTAATTATTGACTTTAAAATAACACGGCCAAATTTTCGGAAGGAAGGCCCCCAGGTGGACCGATGACTTGGGAGGGTCGCAAGAAGCCGATGGATGCGAGACGCATAGGACCGGTAATTATGACTACACTTGGGGAGGCCTATGTCCAACAGTGGACGTCTTTCGACTGAAATCATAATGACAATGATGGTACCTTTTTTATTTTTTAAGTGTGGAAGTCATCCATTGACTTCTCCGCTCTGGTTGGAGCGGGAAGGCGTGTCAAACTTTTACTGGCTAAAACCACACCTGTGTCCTTCAGTTGCCCTTTGCGACAGCTCTTTGAGGTGCACGTGGATCACTACGCGCTGTTGACGACTGGGCTCGGTCCGGTCAATTACCGGACGGCCGGACGGCTAGCTACCCATTGCTGGATGTCCGCAAGCCCGCGTCTACCGTGGCTGGTTGTCGGGGTCGGAATCTTGGCTTGGCGTGAGGACGTTCGTTCCCTCACGCGTGCGGCCTCCTCCTTCGCTAGCATTACGGCTTTGCAGAAGGAGGTGACCGCCTGCCATTCTTCCTCGCTCTGGACCATAGCCCGAACCAAGGCCCGGCACGAGAGGTGACTGACGCCGATTGCCTCCACGAGGACAAGCCGGTGCCCCGCCCTTGCGGGGCACACCTCTGTATGCTCCACTGTGTCCTCCGGGATGATGGCACCTTGCGGCCTAATAATGGCGTGTTTTATTATTAGTAGTCACTGCTTCATATAAAACGGGGTCGAAAGTGGTTAGCGTTCCTGATCACAGTTCGACAACGTATGATGTATCTCAGATTCCTTGCAGCCTTACGTCGACATCCGTACGTTACCTTCTTTCAGTGAGTGGTGACCAACACTGGAACAACCCTCTGAAGGAGACCAGTCTCAGGGATAACACTAATCGGCTGCTACATTTGTTTACCGGAATTTCATTGTTTTATGGATACACAAGCTCAGGACTGTTGAGGGTGTTTCACGCGGTTTCTGTTCCGGATTCGGTTGGAAGTACCCTGACGATTTTGCGAATTGCCCGGAGGACCCGGTGTAGCATGCGTTGGAGGTCTATCCCACTTGGGTGAACCGCCGTGTCTTCATAGAGGCAATCGGCGTCAGTGACCTCTCGATTTGGCTATCAATATGCGAGTTCGATTGGAAGGAGATACACGCGTTCAAGATTTCGCAGAAATTCATTTAAAAGTTGGAGACTCTTCATAGGGTAGTTTCCACTATGGAATAACATTTGTCTGATATACGAGGACGTCAGTCAAATACACACCAAAAAATCCTAGGTAAATGAACAAGTAATTTTTACGTCCAAAATGATCAAGCTGCAACAATCAATGCAAGCATGCTCTCGAAAATTCTTCATATGTACTGTTGTGGAGGAAGATAGTTGATGATGATGGTAGTTTTTGGATTCACTGGCTTTTTGGCTTTGCACAATCAGTGCACGTTATCCAGCTGAAGGTCGGTGTCCCGATTATGCTCCTTCGTTTACCTCTACCAAAGTTGTCGGACGGCTTAAACTCTTCAGTGAAACATTATTAAGGCGAAAATTTTACGGGAGGTAACTCTTTCGAACAATCTCGCAGCCCTAGCAGACATTGGCCCTAGAGGGCCCTATCCATTTGCTGACATCTCGATGAGTCGCGCGTAGAATACTACGCGCCGTCAATTCAGGATTGCTTTGACCAGATGGCCGGACGGCTCCACCGCAATCACCCTGCGACTTTCAACACCTGGAGCATCACTTGCAGCGACAGCTGAGCAGTCAGGATGTCATATCCCTCATAGTTTCAGCCACCTTCTTCGATCGTAGTGCTTCACTGAAGGAGGCTACTGGTTGACATTTTGTCCACCAATCGCCTCCATAAGGACACGGCGGCGCCGGCGCTCCTACCAAGCGGGACTGACTTTCACCGTAAGCTCCATCGTATTCTCCGGGCGATCCGCACAATGGTGAGACTCAAGTGTTTCTTTTCGCTGAATTCGATACAGATACCTCCCGAAATACCTACATCCGGTGAGTCCTGCACAAAGGGAGGATGCCATGACGCCTCTGTAGCCACTCCTCAAAGACAGGCATTACCGCTGCGATTGTGACGTGCTCACTGTGACAATGTTGTTTTACCAGAACATAAACCAGAAACATACCTAAACTAGTGCCTTTTCCCCTGGGGTAGGCAGAAATGCCAACTGCTACGACCCTTACATACTCTTTCTATTCATTGACGTTCATACATCTGGATCTGGACGACTAAATAACATGTATCCTAATTTGCGTTTTTACCGTTAACCGTTAAGCACAGAATGATTGTGCAGTTTTACGAACTTAACGCAGACGAAGTCGCGGGTAACAGCTAGTATAGAATAAATCAGAAAACTGTAAATTTGTAGTTACGCCACAAAATAAAAAACTTTTTTGTGATTCGTAAAAATCTTTGAGAATCGATTCGGAAATTCAATTGTTTTCAAAGGTAAGTTTGTACGGAACTCTCAGTGCGCGAAAGTAACTCAGTAAATTTTAACTAGTGATCAGTGGATTATAGTGTTGGTTTTGCAATAAGTGCTGTAAATTTATGTTTCTATGTGTAACATGATATTTTGTTACCGTTTTTTATCTCTAATGAATAAATAAAAAAGAAATAGATATATAAGTAAATAAATAAATAATTAGTTACCACGGAAACCATATAATTATGCAGAAGTATTCATTGCCTCTTTTTCTAATATTACTTTTCCGTAACACCACTTCGGGTTTTCCGACATTCCTATAAAACCTTTTCCATGTATCGCTTCGAGATCGCAGACGGAAACTTGATAATGTAATCAAAAACAGCATTATTTCTGGGCCAGGAAATTGGGAGTGCTATAATGGCTAAATTATTCATGGCACTGACTTGTGTATCACGTGACCCGACTGTCATTCAATTCACATTACCACTTTTTTAGGGTTCAATACCCAGAGGGTAAAACGGGACTCTATTTCTAAGACTCCGCTGTCCGTCCGTCCGTCTGTCACCAGGCTGTATGTCAAGAACCGTGATAGCTAGACAGTTGAAATTTTCACAGATGCTGTATTTCTGTTACCGCTATAACAACAAATACTAAAAACAGAACAAAATAAATACGTATTTATTAATTATTTATTTATTTAATCTTCATGCAACAAAAGGTACAAAGGCGGACTTAATGCCTTAGGCATTCTCTACTAGTCAACCTAGGGAGAGACAATATGGCAGGTGCATAAAAAAAAAGAACATATTGTTTAGACAACAAGTATTACAAAATTATATATAAAACTAAAACTAAACATACATACTATATAATTATATATATACACATTAAAGGAGTTTTGTGATGATTCTGCTATTTGTGTAGAAAGTAATTCCCAACTTTCGCTTAAATGCATACTTACTCGTGGCCGTCCTGATATCAAGAGGTAGCGAATTCCACAGAAGAATAGACTGTATATAGAAGGAGGAATTAACAAAATCAGAAGTATGAGAAGGACAACGCAATAGGAGATTGATAGAAGAACGCAGATTCTTAGCGTGATTTAAGTGGGGCTCCCATACAACAAACGTGTTTTTTTTTTGAAGTGAAACTTCTTTATCGGGGTTGGAAAAAAATTTAGTGTAACATTTTTCCGTTACGCGCCATCTTTTTCTTATCCCTACCACGCGTGATTCGAAGATGGCGTTGAAACGCAAAGGGCAAGTGAAGGAACAAAGGTGTTTTTTAAAAGTTACCGTGGCTGTGGAACGCAAAGGGCAACTGAAGGAACAAAGGTGTGTTTTGAAAGTTACCATGGCGTTGGAACGCAAAGGGCGAGTGAAGGAACAAAGGTGTGTTTTAAAAGTTACCGTGGCTGTGGAACGCAAAGGGCAACTGAAGGAACAAAGGTGGGTTTTGAAAGTTACCATGGCGTTGGAACGCAAAGGGCGAGTGAAGGAACAAAGGTGTGTTTTAAAAGTTACCGTGGCTGTGGAACGCAAAGGGCAACTGAAGGAACAAAGGTGGGTTTTGAAAGTTACCATGGCGTTGAAACGCAAAGGGCAAGTGAAGGAACAAAGGTGTGTTTTAAAAGTTACCGTGGCGTTGGAACGCAAAGGGCAAGTGAAGGAACAAAGGTGTGTTTTAAAAGTTACCGTGGCTGTGGAACGCAAAGGACAACTGAAGGAACAAAGGTGGGTTTTGAAAGTTACCATGGCGTTGGAACGCAAAGGGCAAGTGAAGGAACAAAGGTGTGTTTTAAAAGTTACCGTGGCTTTGAAACGCAAAGGGATACTGAAGGAACAAAGGTGGGTTTTGAAAGTTACCATGGCGTTGGAACGCAAAGGGCAAGTGAAGGAACAAAGGTGTGTTTTAAAAGTTACCGTGGCTTTGAAACGCAAAGGGATACTGAAGGAACAAAGGTGGGTTTTAAAAGTTACCATGGCGTTGGAACGCAAAGGGCAAGTGAAGGAACAAAGGTGTGTTTTAAAAGTTACCGTGGCTTTGAAACGCAAAGGGATACTGAAGGAACAAAGGTGGGTTTTGAAAGTTACCATGGCGTTGGAACGCAAAGGGCAAGTGAAGGAACAAAGGTGTGTTTTAAAAGTTACCGTGGCTTTGGAACGCAAAGGGCAACTGAAGGAACAAAGGTGGGTTTTAAAAGTTTTGAAATCCAGGTGGCGATTGCATCGACTTATAAAGCTGTAAACATTGACTATAGTTGGCTAATTATTTTTTGAAAAATAACGTCATAAAGAAGTTTCACTTCTTACGAGTGTACGTTAGTACACGCACACATTTTTTTTTTTTTTTGCCGTTTTTTGGTACAGTCGGCACGGAACCCTTCGAGAGCGAGTCCGCGTCGCACTTGGCCGGTTTTTTTTTTGGGTGTTGCCATATTATTCTGTTATTTGGTTAAGTGTAATTTCTGTTTACGTATGTTAATTATATGTTCAAGCAACGTTAGTATGGGCTGCGGAATTGTTTGGAAGAGTTCCCGCGGCCCTGGAAAACAAAGGGTAACTAAAGAAACACAGGTGGATTTTAGTCAGTTAGTCTGATACTCCCTCTCTCTCCACTCAGGGCGGGATGAGTTATTTCGTGATTTCCCACCTGGAAACGAAAAGGTTAGTAGAGCCTTATTGTTAGTAGGAGAATCATCATCATCATCATCATTTCAGCCGAAAGACGTCTACTGCAGGACACTTGGGGTAGGCCTATGCCTACCCCAAGTGTCGCCACAATGAACGGTCCTGTGCGTCTCGCATCCATCGGATTTCCGCAATCCTCACCAGGTCATCGGTCCACCTTGTAAGAAGCCTTCCAACGCTACGTCTTCCGGTACGTGGTCGCCATTCCAGAACCTTTCGGCTCCAACGGCCATCCGTTCTGCGAGCAATGTGCCCTGTAGATCTATATCTGTGGCCCTGCCCATTGCCACTTAAGTTTGGCGATTCTTCGTGTTATATCGGTAACCTTGGTTTTCCTGCGGATATTCTCATTCCTGATTGGATCACGCAAGGAAATTCCGAGCATAGCCCTTTCCATTGCCCTTTGGGTGACTTTAGGTCTTCTGATGAGGCCCATTGTAAGCGACCACGTTTCGGAGCCAGAGAATATATTTATGATATTTATAAACATTTTGAAAACCGGTTTCAGCAGAGTAACCAAATTTTTCCAAATTAATTTTTAAATTGCATAAATAACCATACAATTCAATTAAAAAAGTAACTAATCTACACTAATATTATAAAGAGTTAGATTGTTTTATTTTGCATTTTTGTTTTTAGGAGGTAATCTCCGAAAGTACTCGTCCGATTGCTAAAATTTTTTCACCGATAGAAAGCTGGCTTATTCCTGAGTGACATAGGCTATATTTTATGTACGTGGGCGACGCCGCTGACAAAAGCTAGTTTCTAATAGTTTTAATATTAAGTTACAAATACTCATTTGCCTACAATCCAATTTTTTCTTGTAACACTTGCCTCCGTCATTGGCTTCGCCTGTGTGAAAGTCAAAATTTATCCCAAAAGAACATGCTCTTAGGATAAGAAGTATCCAATATTCAAATTTAGGACATGGTCTACCCATATACCAAATTTCATCCAAATTCGTACAGCCGTTTAAGCGTGAACCAAATATACACACACTCCTTTCACAATATTTATATGATTATTTTAAAGTTTTCGCATTGGCAGTATTGAAAGTAGAACAAAGATGTATTCAAAATTCAAAATTTCAAATGTTTTTATTTCACAATGGCCTACATGGGCACTCATAAAAGGTCAGAAGCTAATGCCTATTGACAATACGATAAGGTAAAGAAGTACTTATGCATTTACGAAACATTCTCAATATGCTAGAGCCTTTTCTAAACTCAAATAACAACTAGTCAAACAGTGTTAAGCACTTCAAAATCAAATCGCAGTTGCAATCTTTGACCGCGTCAGTATTCTCCTACCTTTCAATTTGGCGGGGTTTTCGTACCGACTCGAGTGATCCTCAAATATAGGGTGCATACAACTCAGATTTCCAATATAAGTCGAGGCCAATATGCCTCAAGACTAGTTCGATCCTAAGTCAAGTTTTATGAGTTACCGAACAAATATACTTACGTAAAATGGAAAAATATTTAGCGTTTTATATCTGGGGACTTAACGCCCTCCATAGGGTGATGTAATGATTTTTTGGAGGCCTTTTTTTTGCACATTTTTGGTGTATTTTGTTTGGGATTAAAATTTGGTTTTAGATACTCTGAATGCGTGAATTGTTTTGACTGTAGTTTAAATGAAATTTTAATGTTAAAATGTAAATGATTTCTGTCAAATGTGTTGCGCAATTATTACCGGTTCTTCTAAATGGAACGGCCAATTGGTATCATGTTAGTTTTATAAGTATATATGTGAAATAAAATCTTTTGAATTGAATTTGAATTACTGTGCAGCATAATATAGTAGATTATTATTTTCTGTTATTATTTGGTATTAAACAAACTAAACATGTCCCTGTCTAGACTATGATCAACATTTTGGAGTCACCCAAGTCCAAAAATAACTATGCTTTCTAGGATGTGTCCATAAAAACTTAATGGCTACCTTCCTTTTGTTTCTCATAAATTAACAATCGTCATCATCATTCCAAACAAACACGTCCTGGCTAGATATTTTACAGGATGCATTTTGGAGTGTGCGCGGGAATTTATTCTGTCATCACATTTCTACCATCGGACAACCCGACGTACGGCGAGTGTCCTCCCTTAGATGGTTGACACCTCCACGGTCCGGACTAAGCGTTTTGACCTATCATTCATACCGTGTACATCGAAGAACTGGAACGATTTGTTTGCTGCGGTCTTCCCGTCTGATTATAATTTTGGTGCCTTTAAAAGTGAATAGGCTCTTAATAAACTAGTGCGCTTCACCATCAACGCATTGTATCACTGCTTACCATCCGCCGGGATCGCAGTCAAGCACTAGTTTACATCATTTAAAAAAAACATACAGGCCTCACCCAATGCACCCAAGCAGTGGTGGCCGAGTGGTAACGGCCCCGACTTACGAGTTGTAGGTCGCCGGTTCAAACCCAGCCAGGCGCATTACTTTGTGTAATTTATTTCATCACCACTGCTCACAAAACGGTGAAGGAAAACATCGTGAGGAAACCGGCATGTCCTAGAACCAAAAATTCGAAGACATGTGACATTCACCAATCCGCACTGGGCCCGCGTGGTGAATTACGGCCCATTCCCTCTTCTAAAGAGAGGAGGCCTGAGTACCAGCAGTGGGAACATTAAAAGGTTGATTATGCTTATATTATAGGCCTCACCCAAGCGTCGCCACGTATGAAAAAAAATATAATAAAAAAAGAACTTACAAAATAGTGATCCATTGAGGACAAGTGACATCGGATAAGCTCTGTGACCGGAAATATGGGGCATCCATCGCAAAAATGACGCGCCCTTAATAGTCTTCAGTGATTAATGGCATTCATTCATTATTTATACAGGGTGCATTAAAATAGCCACGAGAAGGTTTTACGGATATATCGTTGGCATTGAGGACCAATACAACCTTCATGACTTATATTATTTTCATTACGGTAATTGCTACATACATATTTTTTGGCAATGAAGAATAAAACAAAAGAAGAAAGAAAAATTGTTTATTTGTGCACAGAGGTATGAAGCTGAAATGATCAAATACTCTGATCCGCTACCCCTGGTTAAGAGCAGTGGTGGCCGAGTGGTAACGGCCCCGACTTACGAGTCGAGTACGTGGGTTCAAACCCAGCCAGGCGCATTACTTTGTGTAATTTATTTCATCACCACTGCTCTCAAAATGGTGAAGGTAAACATCGTGAGGAAACCGGCATGTCCTAGAACCAAAAATTCGAAGACATGTGACATTCACCAACCCGCACTGGGCCCGCGTGGTGGATTACGGCCCATTCCCTCTCCTAGAGAGAGGAGGCCTGAGTCTCAGTAGTGGGAACATTAAAAGGCTGATTATGCTATGCTATTATGCTATACCCCAGGCATCAGTGAAAAAATCAAATTTGTAAGTCGAGTCTATATTCGGGAATTGAACTACATATTTACGAGCATAGGTAAGTGTGTACGGAATTTTTAGTGCGCGAATCCGACTCGCAATTGCCCGGTTTTTAAAATTGTCGTACGTTTATTGGTGTCTTAACCTATGAGTACACAAATGTTTTGTTCACATAGTGTAGTTGTCCATAGTGTTTAAATGCCAGTCCATAGCTGTATGCAGATTAAAAATTGACCCTGGGGTGGAAAGAGTCACCGCGGCCCTGCAACGGAAAAGGCTACTTAATTTTAGTCAATATAATTCAAAATTTGGCTATGATGGAGCGACATATTCAATATTGTGACAAAACTCCTTAATAAAGATTAAAAAGAAGTCTGAGGGTCGACGTTGCGTTGCGCGGTTGCTCGCGCGGTCCTATACAAAAGTGCATCGTTGTGGCTCGCCGCGCGGGCTTCCGTCGCGGGGAGCCGAGCCCCGCGCCCGTTTTGCTACGTCATAATAGATTAAAGTTCTCCATCAACACGACTACATGCACCCCTTTAAAGTTGAACTAGCGACACTGCGCAGGTAATAATCCGATATCCGCTCGCGATGGGTGCCCGCGGCGCCCGCTTAACGTAGCATTGGCCCTGACACCCTATCGCTCCGCCCTCGAGCGAGAGAAGTCATTGGATGGTTTCTCACCTTAAGAAAATAGAAACGTAGGTGGGTTTTAGTCAGTAAAAGTTTGAAATTCTTTCTCGCTCCACGGAGAACCGGAAAAGTTATTTAATAATTTCAACTCCAAAACAGGGGTCTTATAAGTTGTGAGTGAATGGTTGACTTCAGGCTTCCATTTTTTTTTTTTGAGTTTCTTTCCGATTTTTCAGCATAGAAAACGACCAATTGGAACCGTGCACTAGCTTCTGACGTTTTATAAGTGCCCATGTATGCCTGTGATTTTATTTTTAATTTTGAGTTTTAGGCAAGCGTGATCTATCATTGTTCAAACGCGAGCCTATCAATTAAAAAATATAGGCTAGTTAGTTTTATACCGAGAGAAGGTAAAGCTACACAAAATAAGCTTCTTTAACAGTTTTTAAACATTATCTTTTAAAAAATAATATTAAAGTAATGCCGATATCAAGAATATTTATTTGAATTATATAAATAATAAACTAAGACATTGAACCATGGCATATAAGTGGACCGTTTGGCACTGCCGGGGCAAGCATTTGGCGCCGACCCGAGCAGCGTAGCGGTCGCCCGCCGGCCTGAGTGCTACGTGTAGCGATCGCGCGTAGCCGTGCTACGAAATTGCTACGGATGTACTAGCTGTCATAATGTATGAAAACTATTTCATGCCGGTTTTGTAAATATACAGAATAAATTTATAAGATGGAGCGATTTTTTTTAGGTGGGAAATCTTCCAATGACTTCTCTCGCTCTAAGGCAGAGCGCGAGGGCCTGTCAGACTTTTACTGACTAAAACCCACTCCAATGTTTCTTCTTTGCCTTTGTTCCAGGGCCCCCGGGATTCTCTTTCACAAAATCCATGGCCCCAGTAGGCTTCGACTCTGCTGGGCCCTAAGGTAGTAAAGTCACGTACTTCACAGTATACGCCTTTTAGGCCCCGCACAGATTTTTTTCTCATGTATTGATAATAAGATTATAATTACCAATTACAATATAATTTTGCCTTTTTGGCCTCGTACAGTTCTTTTTTACTGTTCTGTACCACAAAAGGAAAAAACGGAACCCTTATAGGATCACTTTGTTGTCCGTCCGTCTGTCTGTATGTCAAGACCCTTTATCTCGGGAACGCGTGGAGGTATCGAGTTGAAATTAAAACCATATACTAAAGTCTGCGGTTTCTTGAAGCTGTAAAAAAAATCAGATTTTTAAGTTAACTGAAAAAAAAAGATAGGGCCGTTTATGTCGCACAAATCGTATATTTCGACACTCTCGAGGAAATCATAATTCATAGGGTACTTCCTGTTGACCCAGAATCCTGAAATTTGGCATAAAGCAAGATCTTATAGCACAGATATGGGAATCAATCTAAAAACTATAATTTTGTTGTCACAACAATTTTTTTTTGTTTCGGTTAGCGGAAAAATCTTCAAGAATCCATTCGGGAATTGAACTGTTTATTTATGCAAGTTTGTACAGAACCCCCAGGGCGCGAGTCCGACTCGCACTTGCCCAGTTTTTTTTATTATTTGGTTTTCTTTTTAATTTTAAAAGGCATGTATAGATTAGTTAACATTTTTTTATTTTCATTTATTGTTGTTTGTCCTCTGCGAGTCACGAAAATATGTTTTCTTTCTTTGTTTTGTTTCTTTGTTTTCTTTCAATACTTAGCGATGCAATACAATCATAATATCTATTTATTCCATATTTAGAAGTCCAAATCACCATGACTTGGCCGTTTATCCTCCATATCAATCCATCAGATTATTTGTCAGCAATTATTATAATTAGATTTCTATTTGGGCTGTAAGGTATCAATCATATGTTCATCCTTCATTTATTAATTCTGGATCCTCGACCAAAGATAAATAAATCACTTTTAGTTAACAAAGTATATTTACTTATGTAAAGTAGACCTATTGGTCTACTTTCAACTTTTATTTTCACTCCTGGATTTCATGAATGATTCTAGGTTATTTGCATATGCACTGGTTACGAGTATGAATTCAAGATTTCCCCATTATAAATTTCTCTTTCTTTTTCTCCTTCCATCCACATGTATTAATCCTCTCCTACTTTTTTTTTGGTGGGAAAATCATCCAATGACATGCCCCGCCCTTGGGCGGATCGGGAGGGTGTGTCAGACTTTGACTGACTAAAAACCCACTCCTGTTCCTTCGTTGCCTTTCATACCAGGACCGAGTCTTCCTTTCAGAAGCAGACCCTTGGCCCCAGCAGGCTTCGGCCCTGCTGGGCCCCTACGGTTTGCTGACATCTCCTTGAGGCGCGCGTGGAACAGTACGCGCCCTCGACGACCTGGGCTCGGTCCGAACAGTTACCGGACGATCGGACGGCGAGCCACTCATTGTTCGCTCTCCGCAAGCCCGCGCCTACGGTAATCCTCTCTTACTAACATGCGTTTCATCCGTCCTCAGACTTCAACAAATAGTTTTAAGAAAAATTTCATCCAAAAGTTCATTAGTCCAGTCATTCTAAAGTTCTGTGCTTAGCAACACATCTATATATATAAAAGAAGAAACTGACTGACTGACATATCAACGCACAGCCGAAACTACTGGGACTAGCAGCGTGAAATTTTGCAGAAGGTTTTCTTTTATGACGAAGGCGAGCACTAAGAGAGGATTTTCCAAAATTCACTCCCTAAGGGGATGAAAAGGGGGTCCAAAGTTTGTATGGAGAAACGTACTTTGACGCGGGCGAAGCCGCTGACAAAGCTAGTTTAGTTATATATAGGTAGACAGATACCTATAGATTTAACTAAATCAATGAGTACATAAATAAATATCCCATTTTCTCATAAGAACCCTCTTCTTGAAAGGATATTTACACAACAATTCATATCCTAAAACTAGTTTACCTAACAAATTATAAGCCAATATCCAACAAAATTGGATATCAATAAACCTATAATAATAGTGGATAAGTAATCACATATTACATAATGTAAACAACTGATATGGACTCAATATTGGTGTACATAAGGGCCGTGAGTTATATATTAGTGATATAATCACATATGTACCGATACTATTATGAGGGTTACGACATGCTCAAATTGATAAACTATATAGTGATGTCGTTAATATGGAAATATTGTGTTTGATTGTGTGGAAGATTATACTTACATACATATTGCTAGCTTTTGCCAGCAGCTTCACTCGCAAAATATATGCCGATGTCACTCAGTGATACAGTAACATTTTACTGGTGAGAGAATTGTTAAAATCAAGTTTAACAGTCTTTTATTTCTCCGAGTAGACCACCGTCGTACGCCGCCGCACACCATTTTATTTTAAAGTAGGAAATCATGAAATAACCGTCGCCCTTTTTGCGAGGGTTACGAATACGTCGAATACCCCTTCGAACCATCCGCAGTCCTGACTGGCGTCGGCCCTGACTGGTCCCGTCAATTTTGCTAACAGCTATTTGAGGCGCACATGAAACACGATGCGCCGTCGAACCAGAAGGTAGGTCTCCTCCAAGCGTTCTACATCAAACAATCTTGTGCGTCTTATATCTTTTTATTTTTAATTACTGATCGGCTCGTGTTTGACCACCCCCCCTAGCCAAGTTACAACCGTTTCGTTTCGATTCTCTTTTCGTTGTTCTGACCACGTGACTGAGCGTTGACATGACGTCAGAATAAAGGAATCGAAAGCGTGGCCTACTCGAGGCGATCAACGAAAAGAGAATCGAAACGAAACGGTTGTAACTTGGCTAGGGGGGCTGTTCCACCTGTTAGTAAGCGATGATTTGATCGACGATGGAACACGCTTGTTTGTAACCTACTCACGTTTGGCTTAACTGCTTACGTTGGATTAACCCGGCAAATATTTTCGTGTTCGTTTCGCCAGGGTCTATTTACGACCAAATACTCCATTTCGTTTAACTCTTCAATTCCCAGTGTCACCTGTAGTTTACTTAGGTGTATTGTTTTTCTTTCTTTTTTTCTTTCGTTCTTTATCAGAGAATTCATCATGATCATATCAGCCGAAAGACGTCCACTGCTGGACATAGGCCTCCCCCAAGCGTCTCCACAACGACCGATCCTATGCGTCTCGCATCCACCGCGACTCTCACAAGGTCGTCGGTCCACCTTGTGGGAGGCCTTCCGTCGCTGCGCCTTCCGGTGCGCGGCCGCCACTCCAGAACCTTTCGGCCCCATCGACCATCCGTTCTACGAGCAATGTGCCCTGCCCACTGCCACTTTAGTTTGGCGATTCTTCGGGCTATGTCGGCGACCTTGGTTCTCCTGCGGATATCTTCATTCTTTATGCGATCACGCAAGGAAACTCCGAGCATAGCCCTTTCCATTGCCCTATTCATACTTATATGTAATAATCACAATCATTTGACAATGCTTATAATTTTTTAATTTTCTATTTATTACAATTCATTTCATTATTGATTTAATTAGCAACAATACCTGTATTAATCACTTTTTCAGTTTGTTTGTTTTGTCCTCTTTTCTGAGAAATTATTTCCACAAGATGAAGCAATCGGAATAAAAACACTAAATAACATATTGTCTGCCCCGATTTAGGCTTCTCATGAGTCCATGTGATTCATATTTCGTCGCGGACTCTTAGAACGCTGTACAAAGCAATAAAACACACATATTCTACGATTTCACATCGCATCTTTTTGAAATTTTGAACTTCAATTACCATTTCCGTAGAAACACTTGTCACAATTAATGGCGTAGCGTCATAGCATGCATCACATCATTTTCACGCACGTCATCGCGTCCATAGACTATAGGTACACGAAAACAGAACCGCGTACTTTGGCACAGACGGAAAGTAATGTTGCCACTTTATATATATTATGATTTCGTATTTCCACTTTATTTATTCATTGTTCTTTTTTTTTTCTCCTTTCCCTATAATTTATTTATATTTATCTATTTTATTCAAATCTATTAGCACACAATACCGTGCCGACGTCTTTATGTCGATACCGTTACCGGCCCACGCTGAAAACCAGCGCCGTAGACTCATCGCATTTTGCGTGTGGTCACGGCATTATGCTGAGCGTTCGGCCGTTTTGCGCGGATGTGGCGCATATTTCTTCATGTTAGTTTTAAATTTGCGCCTTGTTCAGCCAAATAAAATGTTTTTCTTTCTTTCTTCTTTCTTTCTTTGGGTGACTGTAAGCCTTTTGATGAGGCCCATTGTAAGCGACCATGTTTCAGAGCCATATGTCATCACTGGCAACACGCACTGGTCATAGAGTTTCGTCTTGAGACACTGTGGTATTTTGGACGAGAAGATACCGCGCAGCTTCCCGAACGCTGCCCAGCCGAGTCGGATTCGACGATTGACCTCTTTCTCAAAGTTAGACCTATCTAACTGGATTGAGACCTACCCAACTGGATTGAGAGAATTATTTTTCCTATTTAAAACAATTTTAACTGTGCGGTACCACAGCTAGGTTGTATTTTTAGTAAAAAAAACTTAAAAAAAAAAATTTATTTAGACAACGAAAGCATAATCCTTTAAAACGATATTAGTCTAACCAGCCCGTAAGTATATTATATATCTCCAAATATATAGTGTCCCAATTTAAACCCATAGCCACCCCATAAGTCACGTCGCCATATCAAAACATAATAATAACACATTCACACGTCAGCCATAGTCACACAGCTTCGCACACGACCACACTGACATCTAGCGTTTGCATCCCGCAACATTAATCATAGGCGACGTGTGTTGTTGTCGTCGAGTTACACGTAATATCCGCTGCAAAAAGTTGTGTGGAAACGTATTGTATTGTGTTTAATATTAATTTATTGTGTATTGGTTTTTTTGCTGGAAGTTTATGGGTGTTTGTGATACGGTTTCGTTTTGTTTTGCATTATACGGGGAACTTGTTTCTGGAATGAAATGGGTTTTAAAAGTAGAAGTGTTAAAACCAAAGACAAATCATAGTAACATGTAAGTTTTTTTAGGGCTCAAAAGGTAAAAGCGGAAGCCTTATATAATCACTTTGTTGTCCGTCCGTCCGTCTGTCTGTCAAGACCCTTTATCTCTGGAACGCATAAAGGCATCGAGTTAAAAATAAAACCATATACTTAGGTCTG
The DNA here is from genome assembly GCA_905147345.3 of Mythimna impura. Lineage (NCBI taxonomy): Eukaryota > Metazoa > Arthropoda > Insecta > Lepidoptera > Noctuidae > Mythimna > Mythimna impura. Next base: position 15,073,213 of record LR990362.1, on the reverse strand, counting down.
CGGTCTCTTGAAGCTGTGAAAAAATCAAACTTGTAAGTTAACAAAAAATAAAATACGGTCGTTTCACACTCCACTCTCAAGGAATCAAAATTCATAGGGTACTTCCGATTAACCTAAAATCCTGAAATTTGGCATGAAGCAAGGGTCTTATACACAAATATAGGAAAAAATCTGAAAACTGTAAATTTGTAGTTACGTCACAAAAAAAAACTTTCTTGGCGATTCGGAAAATATCTTCGTAACTCGTTTCGGGAATTGAACTGTTTTTATAGGTAAGTTTGCACGGAACCCTCAGTGTGCGATTCCGACTTGTGTTTATATCATTGCCCCAGTCTAGGAATTACTCCTGTATCGTGGGTGCGCCCACAAACATATGAACTCACATACACAAGATACCCAGACCCGGAACACCTGTCTGTAGGCTATTAAAATATTTTTTCCGTGCGGGGATCGAACCTGCGACCCGCAACGCAGCAGCTAATCGCTCAACCACTGCGCCAACAGTGCCATCGTGTCATAGTTTGTGAGTGTGTGTATGTTTGTTACTTCTTCACGCTCGAACGGCTGAACGGATTTCGATAAAACTTGGTACACGGGTAGACCATGTCCTGGAATAGTACTTACTTAGGGTAGGACTTTTTATCTCAGAAGTATTTTCCTTTTAAGATGATATATGGTTTATTATATTAGTAAACTTGGTACACGGGTAGTCCATATTCTGGCAATAACACAGAGGATTCTTTTTATCCCAGGATGTTCTTTTGGGATAATTTTACTTTGTGAACTCTCGTAAAAAGTTTTAAATAAAATAATGTGTAGATTGCAAGAGTAAGCGAAGCGAGCTCGAATATTTCATCTGCTTCAAGGTAAAGAACACATATTGAAGAAAAATAAGTTTAGGTAATTTCGAAAGTTGGTTGACTTTTAAAAAATAAATTGAGACGGAAAGCCTTGAAATGCCATCCTCAAAAAGAAATGAATAGAGCGACAGTGACCATGAAGTCTTACTATAGTGAAAAAAAATCTACTTCATAAAAAAACTTTCACTGACCTCCTTTGTTCCAGTCTAAACTTCAAGAGACGACTTTGTGAAAATGCTTTTGCGTTTGTCGTGTCATTTTCATATTTCCGGCGGCTCAGATGACAGACAACGATGCGGATGACTACTTAAAAAGAAAAGAAAGAATAACATTTTATTTGGCGGAACAAGGCGCAAATTCTATACTTCGATGTTATGTGTATTTTGTTATTATCTATATAATATGGTTAATACTTGAAACTTGCCACAAATTCAACCCCGCGTTCCGAATTATGATATTTTCGATGTTAGCGAGCCAACAGTTGTTCCGAATTACCGTAAACGCAAACATCAGACGATTATTTGACGCGCTAACGCAGTTATCGTAATTCGGAACGCGGGGTTAATAAAAATAAATAATAAGGATTGTCATAAATAATTTTTCAAAACTTCCCTAAAATACGATTTAAGAGCTTTAAAAGCCTTTTAAAAGCTTGTTACTTCATCTAACGCAATCCAACGCGATGTTTGATGAAGAGGCAACGCGAAAAAAGAGAGAGAACGCCTGAAAACTCTGCATTCGGTAATTCCGTTAGTTACTCGAATATTTCACAAAACTTGTTCCAGGAAAATACGTGTTTTTTTAAAACCCTTAAAAGTTTTTGAGAAAAATTGTCGTCATTCTGAATCTTGATTAAATGTGCAAGGCTTCTATTGATGTACATTATATATTTTTAATATATGAGTATATTATGGAAGGTTAAAGTTCACGTAAAATAGCAAGATTTTTACTGGATTAGTATTACACAAGATATCTATCTGTGTATCCAAAATATCTAGAGAAAGATGTGTAATAACATCATAATCACGAAAGAGAGCGGTTATATGATAATATACCTTGAGTTGCCCGCTCTTAAGCGATGTTAAAGTTTTTATGAAAACTTTGTCGCGAACGAAGTCGCTGGCTATGTGCTAGTTTCTTAATAAAGAAGTCAAAAATTCAAGATATTTTATTTCACATAGGCCTACATGCACTTATAAAATGTCAGAAGCTAGTGCACGGTTCCAAATTGGTCGTTTCCTATGGAGAAGAACCATAAACGTCATAATGGCGGGACCAACTCTTGTATCCGAATGATTCTACCACGTATATTTAGTACGTTTTAGTACTATTTTGTACCCTTCCTGAAATTTTTGTACCTCACACGGTGTATACAGAATTTCACGATATTGTTGGCCCCGCCATTATAACGCGTTATAATGGCGGACCATGCTTGTACGTCAACGGACGTTTATGAAGAAACGGCAAGAAACTCCATGGTTACTCTTTTAAAATACAATCAAATCAACAATCTACCTATCCAAAGTAAAAAAAAGTTCTTAGGTATTACAATACCTGAAGATGTAAGGCGTTACAATAACGCAAGGGCTGAACTTTATAATATTACACAAGTAGTCACTCCAGCCGACGCTAACTTAAGGTTCTCACTTAAGTTATTAGATTAGCTTGGCTGAATTAATCTGCTGTTGTTCATGTTTTCTTCGTTGTTCAATGGGAGGAAACTGATGTTATACAATGTATCTACTTTATTGGAAAAGCATGTTTATTTATTTATTTAAAACTTTATGCACTAATGAAACATTGTACAAAGGCGGACTTAATGCCTTAGGCATTTTCTACCAGTGGTATGGCACTATATACCCATGGCAGGTGCAACTTAATAGAAGACTGACAGAGAGGAAATAAGGACAATAATAAATATATACTTAGATACATACATACAAATAAAAAAATGATATTGAGAGAAAAACGAATACAACAAATCAAGAGTGTGATGAATCTACCAACTTCTTGCGAAAGTGTTCTCGTGCTTTCACTTTAAAGGACAACGAACTGGTTGCCGTCCTGATGTTCAGAAGGAGCGCATTCCAAAGGAAGATCGCCTGGACAAAGAAAGAGGAAAGGACAAACCCAGAGCGGTGTGTCGGGCATCGTAGAAGACGATTATTTGTAGATCGAAGGTTTTTATTGTGCGCAGAGCAAAGAAATTGAATTTCAAAAGTCAGATAAGAAGGAGAAGAAGGGTTGTCTAGAAAAGAAAACAGGGTTGTCAAGGCCCTGTTGTATTAAGCATAGCATAATAGAATAGCCTTATAATGTTCCCACTACTGGGACTGGGCTCTCTAGGAGAGGGAATGGGCCGTAATCCACCACGCGGGCCCAGCGCAGGTTGATGGATGTCTTCGAATTTTTGGTTTTAAAACATGCCGGTTTCCTCACTATGTTTCCTTTCACCGTTTTGAGAGCAATGGTGATGAAATAAATTAGGTACACAAAGTAATGCGCCTGGCTGGGTTTGAACCCACGACCTACAATTCTTAAGTCGGGACTGTCACCACTGGGTCACCACTGCTCCCTGTATTAGGCAGTACCTATAATTTTTAGGGTTCCGTACCTCAAAAGGAAAAACGGAACCTAATAATGTAGGTATACAGATTACTTATATAATATAATATTCTGCTTATAGATTGAAGTAAAACGTATGTGCGGCTGTGCGTCAATTGCAATCTATGTTTGATTCACTAGATCAGAACATGTTAATTAGTAGCTTGCGCCCGACAGGGCAATTATTTTTATTATTATTATTTTATTTTATTTGGGTGGCTTACAGCTAACAATACAAAATATAAGACAACAAAGTAGATCACGATGAGCCATTTACAAGCCTCCACATATAATATGAAAGTATTGTTGAAAATACAGTGAAAAAGAAGTAATTGAGATAATATACAAAGTTTGGTAAGAAGAAAATATAGAAGACAATAATGTAATGCAATTACAAAACAATGCTTTTAGACATAACAATGTTTATGGATGCTAAACTGCTTGTAAAGAGATAATTATAGACATAAAATTACCGCTGCCTTACCTTAAATTGAAATCTGACTTTGGCCCTGGTTTTGTCCTAGGGCCGCGGAATTGTTCGAAAGAGTTACCACAGCCTTAACGCGCAGGGCAACTGAAGGATTGCAAACGGCGAGCAATTTAGCGCGGCACATTGTGTACCACGCACACCTCAAAGAGATGGCGGTATTAGTGACAGGGCCCACTAGGGCCAATGCCTGCCAGAGCTGCAGGAGTATCCAAAAGAGTTACTGTAGCCTTGAAACGCAAGTAGCAACTGAAAGAACACAGGTGGGCTTAGTCAGTAAAAGCCTGACACCATGAGCGCCGGCTTTCAGAAAACCTCATGAGTGCTCATGCTCATTTGATGGACTCAAAAAAGTGGCGAAGTGTGAGAAGAGAAATACACACTGATCGACCGACAAATAAATAAATGTCCTACTTACATACTGCGCACTTAATTACTAATTATATTTGATAAAAATATAAAATGAAACCATTATATAAAAATTGAACTAGTTTTTATCATCAAGAAATATTATAATTTATACGTAACCTAGGCGATTACTGATCTGTTTCTTGATGTCTATCCTCCACTGTTTATTTCTCATGGGTGCTTGAGCCCCCAAGCACCCACGGCGTCGGCGCCCATGCCTGACACTCATTCGCGTGTCGGGAGTCGCGGGGCGACTTCTGGCCAGCTTAGGCGCAGGGTTGTGGACGATGAGCTATGGGTAGCTCGCTGTCTAGCAGTCCGGTAAGGGCCCGAGTGTTCTACGCGCGCCCCGTAAAAAAAATATCAGCAAAACCGAAGGGGCCCAGATGGACCGATGCCTATAGCTAGGGGTGTAGGAATGTTTGAAATAATTTACCATGTCTCAAAAAGGCAAAATTGAAGGACATAGGTGGGTTTTAGTCAGTTAAAGTCTGGCACGCCCTCTCGCTTCGCCCTAAAGTGGGAGAAATCATTTGATGATTTCTCCCACTCTAGGGTGAACCTAAAAAAACAAAGTGTCTAGATCAGTTTATTTTGTTCGAAAACTACAACTTCCATTTCGTGTTAATATTTTGTATGAAGCTTCAAAAGATTTTTCAATTTGTCATTTTCAAAAACCTACCAACATAATATAATGTAATTCAATTGGTCGAAATATCCATTGTTATTAAGCAACAAAATATGCAACTAGTTACAATAATGTGATGACCTTATTATCGTTAATTAATCTCATATTGCCACCCTAAAATGTGGTGAGACACACGTACCTATATAGGTACCTAGTGTACGTTCCGCACTGATGGACATTTAGCCATTGCAGCATTAAATTGGGGAGCTAGTGGTGGCCCAGCGGTAACGATCCCGACGTACAAGTTGAAACCCAGCCAGGTACATTAGGCGGTCGCCTCTTTCTGCGAAGCAGTAATGTTAGCTAAGGAGAAGGCCGCACGTGCTCACGCGAGGGCGCGGCCCTCACGCCCCAGCCGCCCGGATCACAATCCTGATTTTCGGCCACCGTAGGCGCGGGCTTGCGGACGGTGAGCAATGGGTAGCTCGCTGTCCGATCGTCCGGTAACCGTCCGGACCGAGCCCAAGTCATCGACGGAACGTACTGTTTCACGCGCGCCTCAAGGAGATGTCGGCAAACCGTTGGGACCTAGCATTCGAACCTGCTACTGCCTACTGGGGCCAAGGATCTGCTTCTGAAAGACTCGGCCCATGTATGAATGGCAACGAAGGAACAGCAGTGGATTTTTAGTCAGTAAAAGTCTGACACACTCTCTCGCTCCGCCCAAGAGTAGGGGATGTAATTGGATGATTTTCCCACGGAAAAAAAAGCCAGGCACATTACTTTGTGTGATTTATTTCATCACCGCTGAACCACCAATACGCATTGGGCCCGCGTGGTGGATTATGGTCCATTTCCTTCCATAGAAAAAGCCTGAGTCTCAGCAATGGGAACATTATAAAGCTGATTACGAGAGCATAGGCTTAAGCTGTGCATTAAATTGAAAATCATATAACGTCAACATCAGGAGTCCACCATATTGAATTTAGAATGACGACACTATGCATTGTCATAAAAAAAAATCACATCAATCGGTTTGGGAAAATTGTTTTTTAATACATTCGCAAGATTTAACCTAAACATTTACAAGTATTTTTTTTAAATTTAAAATAAGACAAAAATATGGTCCAGTTTGTTAGTAAATAAAATATCTTAAAATTAGTGTTAATAGTGGATAAACAAAAATACAAAAAAAAAACATACAGTGAAGTGCAGAGAACGATCAAGGAGGCAAGGAGTAAACTATCTGACAATTCTATCCACTTAGTGCCTCAGAATAGGGGAGTAAGGACTCTCAACCTTCTCAAATCTTCAGGATGCTATTGCCACTGACCCGCATTCTGTGCATCAGTGATGCGACTTTCTTCCGAATCACTGCATAGAAGCCGTCTGTTCGATTTAATTTTCGACGCACTACAGAAACGGGTCAGTTTTAACAGCATCCTAAAAACACTGTTTGTATTGGATACGTAAGACATCCAGCGACCTTTTTCGTTACAAAATTCTTTTTTTTTTTGTATCCTTTTGTTCATCTTGCAGCCAGCTCTGAAAAAAGTTTAGAGTAAGTAAACGTAGATTTTTTGGTGTAAAATCGCTGACAAGGAACAAACAAACAAGTTTATCAATTCTTGTAACTTCCCTGCAGGTAATTTTTTTTTGTTTTTCATTACATCGGAACGCCTTAGGGCAATTACACTAGTTAATGGAGCACAAATAGTCCAGAATCTGCTACTTTCCAACATCGTGTGCGCAGTGGAATGGTAGTCATCAAAGGAGCGGTGCGCCGAGGGTCACGTCGCTCGCTTACGCAGCATCAGGCCATCGCTACTCCAGGATTTCACATGCATCATCCCATATCGAACACATTTTGAAATGTCAAAGCTATTTCGATGAGTTTTTACAAAGAAAATTGATTTAAATTGAAAAATACGGAAAATTTTGATGGCCTAGATCCTGCAGTACAACAGATCTAAGAAAACATACATAAGAAATGTATAAAAACAATGACATTAAATATATTTTTCGTACGTTACAATAAATATGAACATTGCTTTTCTTTTGTTTTATCTATTTCGATTTTTACGATGTTACAGGAAAGTAAAAACTCCGTTTCATCAAATACTGCGCGTAAGACACAGGTAAGACCAAACAATTTTATACTGTCACCTATAAAAAGACATCTTTTGTTACGTTTTAAAACTAAGATAAAAATTCTAGCTACGAGATGATCGTAAACAATATAAAACTTTTATAAGGGCTTGTAAATTTTTTACGATTCTGTATATTGTTATCATTGGCCCACTTTTACGATGCACCTTTATTTCGGATGCTTTCTTCATATTTTACGTTTACGTAAACGACTGCGTGAACTAAGTGAGATAGCGCTCTCTCAAATGTTTACGGTCATCGTAAAACTGTTTAAACGTCCTTTGAATCCATATTCGCGCCTCGGAATAATAAGTGGTGTGTTAAGGAAAGAAGAGAAAGAAGGAAGAAAACATGTTTACTCTGCCTAAATAGACGCACAATTCGTTACAAAAATACAAAAACCAAGTTCCCTGACAGGCTATGTGTGTATCGGGCATAACTGTGTTGCACCATATGACCATAGACAACACAGTTGTCTGGGTTATCTGTTGCATTTTGACGCCGGCCTCAACAGAGACAAACATAAACAAAAATAAACCAAAATATAAAAGAAAAAAAACATAATTTTAATTAAAGCAGTTACATATGGCGTTTTTTAATTCAAGCTGTTACTACTTGCTAGGGCTGCGATATGGTTTGAAAGAGTCTTTGGCACTGGACCGCTCATGGTAACTGAAGAAACACCTAAAATAATAGTAAATTTTTATCAGACCAGCAGAGTCCATAAAATAAATCAACACATAATACAATTATATTACAGGCCTGTTGGTCTAGTGGTTAGTGGCCCTGACTGCTATGCCAGAGGTCGTGAGTTCGGTTCCCACCTAGGACAAATGTTTGTGTGATGAGCACGATCATTTGTTCTGTGTCTCTGTGTAATTTATCTATAATATGTATGTATCTAGAAATATATAAGTAGATATGTTTATCAGTTGTCTAGTACTCATAACACAAGCTCTGCTTAGCTTGGGACTAGACGGCGTTGTGTGATAGTTGTGGAATATTATTGTATACGCAAACAAATTCCACATACAGTCTTGTGATAAAAATCCGCCAATTTAATTTTTTAAATAATTTTGATGTACGAGTAGGTACCCAGTTCCACTCACACAACTAAGACAATCTAACGACACATCTCAAACTAAACGGCATGTTGCATTTCATTTTGAGTAATAGTTATACACCACCAATTACAATTTAATTAGTATAAATGTCTTTTGAGAGCAGTGGTGGCCGAGTGGTAACGGCCCCGACTTACGAGTTGTAGGTCACGGGTTCAAACCCAGCCAGGCGCATTACTTTCTGTAATTTATTTCATCACCACTGCTCTCAAAACGGTGAAGGAAAACATCGTGAGGAAACCGGCATGTCCTAGAACGAAAAATTCGAAGAAATGTGACATTCACCAATCCGCACTGGGCCCGCGTGGTGGATTACGGCCCATTCCCTCTCCTAGAGAGAGGAGGCCTGAGTCCCAACAGTGGGAACATTATAAGGCTGCATAAGCTTAAGCTAAGCTAAGCTAAATGTCTATTTAATGTAGAAAACATGTCTATTTAATGTTTTACTTTTGACTACACAAATATGATCAGTAACGGGTACGGGTAAAGCCCCATTTTTTTTGTACTAATTAAAAAATTGTGCTGTATAGTTAGATCAGTGGCGTTGGAAGACCACAAGATGGACCGTCGCCGTCGACCTGGTGAGAGTCGCAGAAATGCGGTGGATGCGAGACGCACAGGATCGGTCGTTATGGCGACGCTTGGGGGAGGCCTATGTCCAACAGTGGATGTCTTTCGGCTGAAATGATGATGATGATGATGATGATAGTTACAACATGCGCCCCAGAGAGTTTGCCAAAGAAACACAGACATAAACATAACCTTCTTTCTGGCACAGTCGGCTGAAAAGCAGTAGCACTTATAAGTTTACGTCAGAAGTACTTACGTACGTGCTTAGTTAAGGTTTTAACAAGTGCATTAACACTTAGCTTGTGCTACCTGAGTTTGTTTTTCTTCGCACTAGTGGAGTTGTCTGTGAGGAAGTGCAGGCACGAGATATATAGTAGATACAGTATCGTTGCAACCTACTTTGCCAAGTTTGTGTTATAACAAGATTATTATGAGATATTTCCGAGCTCGTTGTAATTGTGCAGCTGTGGGTTCCAGATAAGAGTGTAGTAGGGTAATGGGGTTTCCGAGAAAATTATGAAAGATATAAAAAATAATATATGAAATGCATATGTCGTGGCCAGATCTTAGAATTGATCACTTCACGAAATGGCCAACTAAAACCGGCCAGATCGTTTAAACGTTAACATTTGATGATATGTCAATCCTCGTTTGGCCATATCATTGATGTAGGATTTCTATGATGATAAAAGGTTTAAAGAGGCCAGACGAGGATTGAAATATCATCAAACTTTAACGTTTAAAACGATCTGGCCAGTTTTACTTGGCCATATCATGAAGTGATCAATTTCTAAGATTTTGCCACGACTTAACCTTTTGAGTGCGTAATTAGAGACACAATAGTAAGACAATGGCGCGTGAACGCCGGCGTTAATGCGGGGATCAACAGCTTAAATATATATGATTTATCAACAGTTTGAGTATAATTAGCCTTATAATGTTCCCACTACTGGGACTTCGGTCTCCTTTCTAGTGGACTTGCGGACGACGAGTAATGGGTGGCTCGCCGGCCGAACTCGTCGACGGCGCTTAGTTCCTCGCCTGCCTCAAAGAACCTGGACCAATAGGGCCAATGCCCATAAGAGTCTCGGGGATTTATGATTTACTGTGGTTCTTGAACACAGAGGGCAACTGAAGGACACAGGTGGGTTTTAGTCAGTTAAAGTCTGATACGTCCTTTCGCACCACCGTAGAGCAGAAGAAGTTATAACTTACTTAAAAATACTCTTTTTTAAGATAGAGAATGTGGTGGTAATCCACATGGTCATAATGTCACCATGCGGGTTCAGTGCGGGTTGGTGGTCATATATAATACAATAATATATAATATTCCACAACTAATACACAACGCCATCTAGTCTCTAACTAAGCAGAGCTTGGGCTATGAGTACTAGACAAGTGATAAACATACTTATATATTTTCTAATTACACCCAGACACAGAACAAATGATCGTGCTCATCGTACAAACATTTGTCCTGGGTGGGAATCGAACCCACGACCTCTAGACCAACAGGCCAGTAAAAAATAAAATATTCACTTGTATAGGAAGTTTTGGTCCTAGGATATGCCGGTTTCGTCATGATGTTTCCCTTCACCATTTTTAGAGCAGTGGTGATGAAATAAATTACACAAAGTAATGCGCCTGGCTGGGTTTGAACCCGCGATCTACAACTCGTAAGTCGGGGCCGTTACCACTCGGCCACCACTGCTCTCAGAACCGTGTTCATTATTATTTTGCTGAAAGAGTTCTAACTTCTACTGCTAGATGTAAAGTGGGGGTGTTCGAAAAAGTTACCGCGGCTCCGTCAGCAAAAATTCGAAGACATGTAAGAAAAATAAAAAAACTGGGCAAGTGCGAGTCGGACTAGTGCACTGAGGGTTCCGCACAAACTTGAAAGGTAAATTGCGGTTTACGATTTATGACGTATTAAAAAAAAAACTACTTACTAGATCTCATTCAAACCAATTTTCGGTGGAAGTTTGTATGGTAATGTACATCATATATTTTTTTTAGTTTTATCATTCTCTTATTTTAGAAGAGGGGGGAGCGGGGGGGGCATTTTACCACTTTGGAAGTTTCTCTCGCGCAAACTATTCAGTTTAGAAAAAAATGATATAAGAAACCTCAATATCATTTTTGAAGACCTATCCATAGATACCCCACACATATGGGTTTGATGAAAAAAAAAAATCAGTTCTGAGTATGGGGAACCCGTTAAATTTATTGTTTTTTTTCTCTATTTTTGTGTGAAAATTTTAATGCGGTTCACAGAATACATCTACTTACTAAGTTTCAACAGTTTAGTTCTTATAGTTTCGGAAAAAAGTGGCTGTGACATACGGACGGACAGACAGAAATACATGACGAATCCATAAGGGTTCTGTTTTTTGCCATTTGGCTACGGAACCCTAAAAAGACATTCATCAACCCGCACTGGGCCCGCGCGGTGAATTACGGCCCATTCCTTCTCCTAGAGAGGAGGCCTGAGTCCCAACAGTGGGAACATTAAAAGGCTGATTATGTTATGTTATGGTTCTTAACATCCTTGCTTTGGGAAAGGGAATGGAATCAAAATGGCGGCGATGACATCAGCTGGTCATTAGTGTGTCATCCGTCAGTATGAGGGTACAGGGTGCAAGTGTGCCTGACATTTGGGGAATTAGGATGATGTGTGTCCACCCTTACAAACGACGGCATGAGTGGCGCATTGATTGGCTATTGGCTGCTCCGCTTCGTGACAAATATTTCATCTGCTTCTAAGCTGCCCTGTGGTCGCTGGATACAGGGCAAAGTACTTCGGAAACCCAGGTACCCTCCGTGAAATGGTCAATAACACCAAGGCACTGCTGGCCTTCCTTGAGGAGCTGGCGTGGATAGAATTACTCATTTGTCCCACCCGTACGCAAAATACGCGCTTTAGTCGTGGAGTTGCGGATAACAGCCCGATATACAATACTATACAATGGCTACAGATAGTTGTTCCGGGTCTTTTTTTTTAGGTGGGAAAATCATCTAATGACAAATCCTGCTCTTGGGCGGAGCGGGAGATAGTGTCAGACTTTTACTGACTAAAAACCCACTCCTGTTCCTTCGTTGCCTTCCTCCCAGGGCCCCGGGTTTCATTTTCACACTACCCATGGCTCCAGTAGGCTTCGACCCTGCTGGGCCCCTACGATTTGCTCACATCTCCCTGAGGCGCGCGTGGAACAATACGCACCGTCGACGACTTGGGCTCGGTCCGCACGGTTACCGGACGGTCGGACGGCGAGCCACCCATGGCTCGCCGTCCGCAAACCCGTGCCTGCGGTGGCCGGAAATCGGGATCGGAATCCCGGCGGCGGTTAGGGCGTGAGGCCCGTTGCCTCACGCGATCGGCCGCCTCCGTTGCTAGCATTACTGCTTCGCAGAAGGAGGCGACCGCCTGCCACTCCTCCTCGCTCTGGACCATGGCCTGTACCAAGGCCCGGCGCGAGAGATCGCCGCCGCCGATCGGCCCCACGAGGACACGGCTTCGTCGCTTCCGCACGAATCCGGTGCAGGAACTTCCCGAACTTACCGTGTTCGGTGAGAATCTGCGTCATGCGGAAGGTGAGGACGCCGTGAGGTCTTTCCAACCACGCCTCAAAGAGGGGACTTACCGCCATAATTGTGGCGTGCCCAAGTTGTTCCGGGTCTGCGTATGTTGTGGAAGTATATCTGTTTATATGATTGTCAACCCGGGTGTCACAATTGTGCGGGCCCCGAAGTATATGGTGGAGCGTGCGGTGGAGGTGTGCCCCGCATGGGTCAAGCACCACCGTGTCTTGGCGAAAGTATCGACAGCAGCGACCTCTTGCGCCAGGCACTGGTTTAGGCCATGGTCCGGAACGAGAGGAAAAGGAATGCGGTCGCCTCCTTTTGCGAAGCAGTAGGTAATGGTAGCGAAGAATATGGCCGCAGCCGTGAGGGAACGGGCATCCTCACACCCCAGCCACCGCGAAAGGAGACGCCCCGGGCTTCGAAAGTCGCAGGACGATCTTCCGCTACAGTAGGCGTGGTTGCGGACGAGGAGCAACGGGTAGCTCGCCGTCTATCTCAAAAAAAGAAATAAATTGTCAAAAATACAGTTTCTACCTTGCACCTTTTATTTGTTGTTGTATGATTGTCTCCACACTGTATTCTGTGATAGTTCCTCTATAAACATTTTTACACTTTATTTATTTGTTATTTACTTGTCTTGTCAACTATCTTCGCAGAACTTAATATAATTCGTTAAGGTGTCCATCGGTTGAAACAGAAATAAAAAACTTTAATATTTTTTTAAGTCACTTAATAATTTTCGTACAATTTTACACCCAGAAAAATGTTTAACCCTAATGAATGTGTTGGTGATTCTCAGAGGTGGTAGAAATAAAATAGCGGACTGTAAATTTAGGTAGGTTCGTATATTTGATTATAAGAACGCCCGCCTCTGGTCCGTGTCGTATGAGTCAATGTCGGAGCTTTCTTCGCAGCGGTGCGGACGGCGGCGCTCTGCCCCTCGTCCCCCGCTCCCCGCAAGCCGCTCTCGCTCTCCGGTCGTTGCAGTGGTACACGGTGCTACGTTTTGTCGCCAACAGAATGAGTCTAGAGAAGGAATACTGAGATACATAAGGAGCATGTAACCGGACCGCAATAATTCACATGCTTATACACTCCAATCAGAAAATTAAGTTACAATCATAACATAAGCACTGAAATTGTACTTATTGCACTTTTTTTTAAATTGGAAATTATTCAATGTCTTCCTTCGCACTAGGGTGGAGCGAAAGGGCGTATCAGACTTTTATTGACAAAAGCCTACCTGTGTCCTTTTGTGTTCTAGGGTCATGATCACTGTTCAAAGGTTCCTGCAGAAATGTACTAAGGTAATGTTTTTAGGGTTTTATACCTCAAAAGGAAAAAACGGAACCCTTATAGGATCACTTTGTTGTCCGTCCGTCTGTCTGTCAGTCAAGACCCTTTATCTCAGGAACGCGTGGACATATCGAGTTAAAATTAAAACCATATGCTTAGGTCTGCGGTTCCTTGAAGCTGTGAAAAAATCAAACTTCTAAGTTAACGAAAAAAAAGATATGTATGTCGCAAAAAACGTATATTTCGACACTCAAGGGAAACAAAAATTATAGAGTACTTCCCGTTGACCCCGAATCCTGAAATTTTGCATTAAACAAGGTCTTATAACACAAGTATAGAAATAAATCTGAAAAAAGAAAATTTGTTGTTAAGTCACAAAAAAAATTTTTTTTTGCCATTTGGAAAACACGGAACCCTCAGGGCGCGTGTCCGACTCGCACTTGCCCAGTTTTTTTTAATAAATTATTTATCCTAATTGTAGGCAAATAATATGGGAATCGACGCACTATATTGGTAGCGCATCAGTTTTGGTATCTACGCACGAACACAGAAACATACTAGTGGCGCAATCAAGATTCATCTAGAATCCATCAAAATAGGTATTTTTTTTATCTATATCAAAATAATTCATATCCAGCATCCATCAAAGTTACCTACTTTAAAAATAGCTGAAAATCTATTACGAACAATGCATTTATGTTTTTAAACCAACTTACAAAGCCTGGTGCACAGACGTAGGGTAGTCGCTAAAAATCGCTTTTAGCGATAAGACCGCCCATTGTGACACCCTATTAATTTTAAGTTCCTAATGTAATTTGTGTTTTTGGTGTACAATAAAGAATATATCTATCTATCTATCTAGTCAGCTTTTCGGTATTCCATAGTGAGCGCGGGAATTACATCACTCATCTTAATTCCGCCATTGTCTTTCTACCATCGGACGATCCGTCATACGACGAGTCTCCACCTTTACATTTTTAACACCTCTACGGTCCGGACTAAGCGTATCGCCTCGTCGTTTATACCGCGTACATCGAAGGACTGGAACAATTTGCTTGCTGCGGTCTTCTCATCCGATTATAAATTGGTCTTCAAGGATAGAGCAAATAGGCTATTAATAAACTAGTGCGCTTCACCATCGCGGGTACCAACCCTTACTGGGCCCGCGTGGTGGATTACGGCCCATTCCCTCTCCTAAAGAGAGGAGGCTTGAGTCCCAGCAGTGGGAACATTAAAAAAGGCTGATTATGCTTACGCTTTTTATGCTTCACCATCAACGATTGCACTTCTGCTTTCCATTAGGTGGGTTCACAGTCAAGCACTAGATAAAATCATTAAAACAAAAAAAAATATATCCTTACGCTATTTTCTATTTTGAGGGGCAACAAAAATAAAAAAAAAACCTTTAAAAAAAAAAACAGACTTCACTAAAAAAAAACACTAAAACGATCAAAATAACTTTAATTTCGGAAGTCGGTGTTTCTCGTTGTTGTTTGTTTCTTATTTCACACCGACTTCCGAAATTAAAGTTATTATGATCCTTTTAGTGTGTTTTTTTTAGTGAAGTCGGTTATTTTCTTTTTGTAAAAAGTTTTTTATTTTACACTTTTTAGTTGCGATACACTTATATATAACCAGAGTGCCTATTTCTCATGAAAATTCCAATTAACCAAAACACTGCTAGGTTACATTGTTTTATTATGAAGTTCCTGTGTCCACCTTCCACCCACCGACTCCATCATCAGATCAGTTTGATACTCGTAGTACCTTATAGCCAAACCGCATTTCATGACAATTCTAATAAGCCATAAGCCCAAACATGGCTAGGATACATTATTCATTAAACCCCGCGCGAACGCCGGCGTTCGCTCGGTCATTGTCTTTCTATTGTGTCTCTAATTACGCTACTCAATAAGTTAATTACAGAGTTTCGGTGCCTATCTTCCGGCTCCATAATCATCAGGTCACTACGATGATACCATTTTCAACATAACTATTCAGAACCATTTCTAGTCGCTTGACTATCTTCGTTTTGATATATATGTGAGTATGAAGTTCATAATTGAGTTAATCATTAGTAAAATATCATTCAATATCACGATTAAAAACACATACCTACAAAGAACTCTCACAGGCATAAATCAGTAAATAACGGCAGATGTAATGCTCATTGAATTCAGTTTAATTTCCTCCCGGAGCGCAGTGGATTGCAATTATTGCTGGACGGCACTTTACGGATGCTTGCTTAATAACATTGTTTATCATACTTTATATGTATTTGTATACGTTATGTGTAAATAACGTTATTTTTTTCATGGGGGAAATTATCAAATGACTTCTCCTGTTGGGGTTGAGCGCGACTTTTATTGACGAAGACCCACCAGGGTCCTATAGTTGCGTTCCAGCCCCCCTAGCCAAGTTACAATCGTTTCGTTCGCGCCGAACGCCTTGAGTAGGCCACGCCTCCGATTCCTTTGTTCTGACCACGTGAGTAAGCGTTGAGATGATGTCACAGAACAAAGGAATCGGAGGCGTGGCCTACTCGAGGCGTTCGGCGCGAACGATACGATTGTAACTTGGCTAGGGGGGCAGGACCACGATCTCTCTTTCGAAATTTCCCGTGGCCCTAGTGGTCATCGGATCAGACGGTTTGCTGACATCTCTGTGAGGCGCTTGTGAAATACTACGCGCCGTCAACGACTCTGGGTTCTGTCGATACTGGACGGCCGGACGGCGAGTTACACATTCTCGTCGTCCGAAAGCCTGCGCTTACAGTGGCCAATCCCCATGTGACTCACGACGCCTATGGCATCTTCTGGGGCGTGAGGATGTCCGTTTCCACACGAATGCGGCCATCCCCTTCGCTAGCATTACTGCTTTGCAGTAAGAGACGATTGCTTCCCATTTTCTCTAGCTCCAGACCAGGGCCTGAATTAGGGTCAGGTATGTAAATACGGTTGGAATGGAAATCCTGATCATCATTGTCGCAATCACAATGTTCCCTGATGATGCTGGGACTTAGGCCTCCTTTTTAGGACAGGGAATGGGCCATAATACACCGTGCGGGCACAGTGTGGATCGGTGGATGCCACATGTCTTCGAATTTTTGATTCTAGGATATTCCCGTTTCGTCAAGATGTTTTCCTTCGAGACAAAACAATTGACACACTGCCTAGGTTTTAACCTGGGATCTACAACTCGTAAGTCTGGGCCGTTAGCAAAGGGCTTGATGATGTTTCATCCAAAAAAATTAGCACATAAACAAACCTTACCCTTTTCAGTCTACCATGTCTTTTATTACGAGCTCAAAACCTTCACTATCTTTAGATATTCTGTCATATATCCGGACGATCACAAAACTAAGACAATCCGGACACATGCACACACTAATTGCTTAAGTAAACTAATAATATCCAACAGTATCAAGCTACCAAAGTTCCTTAAACACACTCCTGCCTAATGACTTCATACCGAAGTTTCTCTTCTACACGAGCTAATACAATTTCCCAGTCCGATGTAATTCCAGGGTAACTCCAGGGTAATTCCAGGTATGCCCTACGAAATAAGAGGAAAAGGTAAATGGCGCGAAAAAACAGTCTAGGAACACTCGAAACGAGGGAACGCCACAATTTAATTTCACGTTTGCCGCGAGCCCACAGTTAAGGAGAAGTCCTTACTTTTTATCATTTTATTCAGTTGAGCTGCAATTACAGTGTATTGCATAAGAACATTGTGTTTTTTTAACTTTATTTTACACTGTCGAGCTAGAAGACTAAAGGTCTGGCCACATTACCACATTAAGACGTCGTTAATGCGACGGCGAACGCGATGCGATGCGGCGCGAATAGGACAAACAATTAACACTCTATTGCAGTGACAAACCAAACGTGGGTGCGGTGCGGCGATCAGTGAAGCGAAGCGGTCGCGTGAGTTGGTTTGATATTTTCGCGCGAACTCTTGCGGTGCGGTGCTTGTTTTATATAAATGGCGGCTGAAGCGGCGACTTCACGCACACTTAGGACAGAGCCGCCGCGTCGCGTTCAATTAGCGTGAACCACATTGGATCGCATCGCAACCGCAAACGTTGCTGTGTCGTGCAAATATACATTACTTAATTATTATTCAAACACATTCATGTGCGTACAGCTAAGGAGTGGCATTCCCTGCCGGAGTCTGTGTTTTCTGATAGCTATGCAACCTTGGAGTCTTTAAGTCAAGAGTGAATAGGTTACTTCTAGGTAAGTGCGCTACCGTGCATCAGCTCGATATGGCTCGGCACCATACATTTGCTCGATGCGGCAACTTGACGAAGATACAGAGATGCTCCAGGCGTCTGAAGTCACAGGGCGATATCCCGCAACTGTAGGCGTGGATTTGCGGCCGACGAGCATATGGTAACTCACCATCCAGCCGTCCATTAAGGACCAAGCCCGAAACAACGGCACGTGGTATTCCACGCGCGCCTCAAAGAGGTGTCAACAAAACTGATGGCCAATAAGGCCGAAGCCTACTAGGACTGCGGAAATATCTGAAAGAGTGACCGGAAACAAGTGAAAAATGAACGCAAAGAGCACCTGAAGGTCACAGGTGGATTTTAATTAGTAAAAGTCTGACACACAGCCCTCTCGTACCAACTAAGAGAAGGAGAAGTCATTTGATGATTTCCTAACTCGAAAAAAAGGCGCCGCGATATTTTACGTAAACGACACGACGCGGCGTGTTAATGTGGCCACGCTCTTAGTGAGAACTAACAAGTTATTCGTCTAGGTTGATTTTTAGTGTTTTACAGTGTAATTGAGTTGTTTACTTTTATGAAAATTGCGTTTTTCTGTTGCTTAGTTTCTATGGATTATAAGTTTCGTTCGGTTTGAAGTTGAAATGTATGGGAGTGCAGTTCAATATACAGTTCAATATACACTTGAGAAGTGTTTGTTGTAGTTTGTATTATTTCGCAATCAATCAACCTCGCAATGGGACGGATTTGGAAAGTTGAACTATTATTGATTTGTTATTTTTTTTAAATTTTTATTAATGATAGGCTTGCGTTTGACCACCATCTCACCTGATGGTAAGCGATGATGTGGTCGACGATGGAGCACGCTTGCCTAGAAGTAGTCTATTCACTCTTGAGTTAAAGACCCCTAAGTTGTAGCTATCAGGAAACACATTGTTATTGTTGTTCAATATAATTGCCAGCTTCTGCTAGCTACTTTATGGAGTCCATGTAGTTTCTTGTGCGTGTGGTAAACCAGGCTAGAAAATTGAAGTGTTCCCACTGGTGTATACTGTTTTCGTGTAACGCCTCGAAAAAGTACCAAAAACATAAAAAAATATATTATAATTTCTATATTTTGTTTCTTTTCTTTACTTTGTTTACATTTTCCTACACAATAGAGGCGACAACAAATATTTAACCGAGATATTTGTAATACATAACATGATTTAAAATACTGTCCGTTGAGTTTCCTGCATATTCTTCTCCATAGAGATCTACGCTTTGGAATGTGCAATTAGCATATTTTTTATGACTGACTTCTTGACAATTCAAAAGTGCCTGTAAATGGTTTATTTGAAATAAATACTTTTCAATGCACTTACTCGAAAACCCGCTCTTATCCCACCACTTTTAGGCACGCAATAGACTGTTTTACGCACTAGTGCAGAAAAGTGCGCGTGCTCTCCCCCGCCTCAATTTTATTACATGTATCGTATCAGGCTGGGCGCACGTTGACCCCCACGAGTCGCTGGTCAACCCCCGTTTATTCATTTGTTCGTAAATATATTGAAAAAACTGCAGCCCTCGTCTCCATAACACACTCGCCTACGCCTTGTGCGAATTCCGTCTCGGTCGCAATGACAAACTTTCTGCACTTGTATCAAAATGTACCTACTATTGATTCTTGACTTCGCTCGCGTGAACTTAGAACATTATCCTAAGGGAACATAATCCAGGAATAAAAAGTATCCTATAAGCTATTCCAGCTTATGATTTACCCAAATCCATTCATCCGTTTGACAGTGAAGGAAAAATATACATTGATTTTTTTTCTCTTTTTATTAGAAAGTCAAGAAACATTGGGATTTTCTTAGAAATCGATTTTTCCCATAATTTTATGTGTTAAAGGTTTCTGTGTGTCATGAATGCTAGCCCTTAAAACAGTGATTTTAGCTATGGTAGTAATTAAGGTATTTGGCATAATTTTACTTGTAAATGTTCGTTTGAATTTATGTATGAAGTGTAATGTGATACTGTCATGCTATATTTTGTTTTGTTTTATGTGAGTGGTAAGAGCGGGTGTAAATTGAAATTGCTGGCGTTAATGTATTCAATTATATCTTAAAATCTGATCTTTTACGTCAGCATTTGGAATATTTTTAACTTATATGTACCTACCGGTACAAGAAAAATGAAATGATTAAATCAGCTCAGTTGCTGAAAGCATATTCAATTCCATGTCGCCCGTCTCATCTCAAGTGCATAGATTACTATCATCATTTCATTCAACTGTAGCGACATCTATGGCGTCACATAAGAACTAATCCTGCATCGCGCAATCAAAGTTCTCCGCGCGATTGGAACATATAGAACAGCCCGAAATCATCTATCGGGCAATAGCCCACCAGACATAACACCCGTCTGGTTGGAGGATCCTCCCTTTTCAACGGAGGTATGTGGGGCTTTACTCTCTGTTCCACATACTCCACACTGGTGACCCTCGACAAAGAACGTCAGCGCAGCCTTCGTGCAGCTACTACTTCGTGACGTCATCATCACTTCCTCGAGCTTTCGAGCAGCGAGCCGTATAGCCAGCACGCACGGCTTTAAAGGGTATACTGACCACCAGCATGCCTACCTGGTCATACCTGGTCATCACCCTCAGCCTCATCAGCGACCTTGGCTAATCACACCGCACCTTCGGCCAGTCACATGAAGAGCTATGAAGAATCTCTCCTGGTCGACGCAAGCAGTCAAGCCACTACATCGCACAGCACCGCTCCGACTCACTGGAGCCAGCAGCACTACTCCGACTCACTGGAGCCTGCAGCATCATCCCGACTCACTGGGACATCATCACCCCGACTCACTGGGGCATCATCCCGACTCACTGGGACATCATCACCCCGACTCACTGGGGCATCATCCCGACTCACTGGGACAGCAGCACCCCGACTCACTGGGGCATCACCGCAGACAGTTCCGACTCACCGAGAACTATGCGGCATTCGGTTCCGACCCACTGGAACCAACCTACCACTGGTCTGGCACGCATCAAGAAGCATCAAGAAGCATCAAGAACCATCGATCTCCGATCTCCGGAGGGGAGTGATGTAGCGACATCTATGGCGTCACATAAGAACTAATCCTGCATCGCGCAATCAAAGTTCTCCGCGCGATTGGAACATATAGAACAGCCCGAAATCATCTATCGGGCAGTAGCCCGCCAGACATAACACCCGTCTGGCCGGAGGATCCTCCCTTTTCATCGGAGGTATGTGGAGCTTTACTCTCTGTTCCAAATACCTCCACACAACCAATTACAACTACAACTCATATGGATCACGAAACATTTATCAAAAATCAGCTAAAAACCGACAAAAACTCGTCCACTACCATTTTTACTTTCTCTGCTGCAACATCCTAATCCCTACTAACGAAACAACCGAACTAGTAACCACTCGAGGCTCCTCCACTCTATTTTGGCCTCAGCTACCTCACGATAACCCTTATGTCATCATTAGTGAGCTCCTCATGTCATCTGTCATGCTCTCATCGTCAGGACACTTTGATCTCGGCAGCTAACTGGGTCAAAACATTGCCGATCCTTGAAACATGCACGAACGTGTTTTGTGTGTCATTGTGAATTTAAAAGCAGAAGATTTAGTGTGAGGAAATTTTTAAAATGCACATTTCCTCCCGTAATGGGTGGAGTGAGAGGGAGTAAAAAATTGAACTATTAATCTTATTTATATTTGGTAGGAATTTTTTATATATTTTTAAACAATACACGCCGTCGACGACTTGGGCTCGGTCCGGACGGTTACTGGACGGTAGGACGGCGAGCTACCCATTGCTCGCCGTCCGCAAGCCTGCGCCTGCGGTGGCCGGAAATCGGGATCGGAATCCCGGCGGCGGTTGGGGCGTGAGGACCGTTTGCCTCACGCGATCGGCCGCATCCTTTGCTAGCATTACTGCTTCGCAGAAGGAGGCGACCGCCTGCCACTCCTCCTCGCTCCGTACCATGGCCTGTACCAAGGCCCGGCGCGAGAGAGCGCCGCCACCGATCGCCCTCACGAGGACACGGCGTTGCTCTGCCCAAGCGGGGCACAACTCCACCGTGTGCTCCACCGTGTCCTCCGGGCGTTCCACACAGTGGCGACACCCGGGCGTCGCTTCCGCACGAATCCGATGCAGGAACTTTCCGAACTTACCATGTTCGGTGAGAACCTACGTCATGCGGAAGGTGAGGACGCAGTAAGGTCTTTCTAACCACGCCTCAAAGAGGGGACTTACCGCCATAATTGTGGCGTGCCCAGCACGGGGTCGCAACAGTCGCTGTCGCCATTTCTCCATGAGAACCCGCCGGACCTCTGTCCGCCATGCTGCGACTTGTCGCGGCAGCGGAGTTTCGCCCCGGCGTTGCATCTCCATGCGCAGATCGTGCTTGTGTGCAAGGACTGTTGCCTCCAAATCCCATGGTGGCTGACCAGCAAGGAGGCTCGCCGCTTCGCGGGAAATCGTCCGGTATCCTCGCACCATCCGTATGGCCATGACCCTCTGAAGGAACAGGAGTGGGTTTTTAGTCAGTAAAAGTCTGACACTATCTCCCGCTCTGCCCAAGGGCGCGATTTGTCATTAGATGATTTTCCCAACTAAAAAAAGCACGGTTTGTAGACAACATTTGCATACTCGTCCAGTGTTATTATGGTTAAGATTCTTGAAAAGCAGGCTGACAAGACTTCCCCTACTAAGTCCAGGAGCTCAAGTAATCCTTCTGTTGCACTCATATTGTGACACAACACTCTTGAACTAATAGCTGAAAAGTTAGCCCGTTTGACTGCACTTATGCTACAATTTATTATTATTGTTATACGAATATAGCACAAGTACCAACTGTCATTAATGTTGAGGAGATTACGCTAACTTCTGACTTCAGGCTATTACAATAAACGCGTATTATCTGTTCGGTTCTGAGAATATTGTTTGTTATTACAGTTTCATATTAGTTTCCTCTTATAGGTATAAGTGGTAATAACAATATATATAAATAAGAATGGTTATTGAAGTGGGTCTGAAAAGTTTTAAGCGACGCGACGACTAATTTGTACGTAGAATCGAGTCGCGTGGCGTGGATCTAATGTAACTCTACAAGTCTAGTTGCCTTATAAAAGTATGGAGACCAACGCGCCCAGATCGGCGTACGTGACCCACGTGTGCCCAATGTAATTCTACCTTTAGAGTGGCAGCCGCGTAGTGGTGGACACAGCGTTTTAAAGTGATTCAATTATGGTTATTTTTTTGGTGGAAAATCATTCAATGACTTCTCTCACTCTAGGGTGGAGGAATGTTGAGATGGATGTGTGGTGATAAAGTGAGAAATAATTATATTAGAGGAAGTTTGAAAGGGGCGCCAGTGACTGAAAAGTTGAAAAGGAATCGTTTGTCTTGTTAGGGCCATTAGAGGAGGGATGAAACGCATGTTACTAAAAGAGTTATGAGTATGCATATGGATGGATGGAGAGGGAGAGGGAGACCAAAGACAAGATGGATGGATTGTGTGAGAAGTGATATGAAAGAAAAAGGAATTAGTGATAGCGTGACGGGTGACAAGACAGAATGGAAGATAAAAACGTGTTGCGCCGACCCCAAATAAGACGGGACAAGGGCAGAAAGATGACGGATGAAGGCGATGGAAATGAGAGGGACGCGAGAAGCACAGGACAGATCAACAGTGTGTTAAGTTTTGATGCGTAATCAGATTGTTTACGTTTTTTTTTAAACAAGAATATGATTTATTTTTTGTTCGATTATTTATTAAAATCGACTAATTGTGCTGGCAACACCAAAACGTATTTGTGATTATTATGTAGTAAAGCTGTCGATACAGCATAATGGCAGGCGACAGCCCTCTTGTTCAGTTGGCGATCATTGAGATCGGACGCATTATTTGTCTCTTGCATTATTGTAGCGACAAGAAATATGTAACCGAGAGATTATAACATAACATGATTTAAAAGAATTGCACATTAGTTGTAAAAAACTATATGTCAATAAATAATTTATTATTATTACATTCCTCTTCATAGAGATCTACGCTTTGGAATGTGCAATAAGCATCATTTTTCTGACTGACTGACTTCTTGACAATTTAAAAGGGCCTGTAAATGGGTTATTTGAAATAAACGCTTTGATTGATTAAATGATTAATTAGTGTATACATACTAACATAGTTCGTAAGCTAAAAATTGTACTAACACCCTGTATTGTTTTTTTTTTTATTGTAGTATTTTTGTTGTGTGGACTTTGTTGTCTGTAATAAAAGTATTATTATTACATTTATTTTCTATATATACATATTATTTACATTTTGCTTTCTGGATCAAGCCCTTAATCCAGCTGCCCAACGAGAGCCTCCTCAGATGTTGTTCGAGGCTCTTAGCTATTAAGCCATTCGCCGTTACGACTATCGGCACAATGACTGCTCTATCCACTTCCCACATGTCGACAACCTCGCGAGCTAAGTCAAGATATTTAGTTTGTTTATCTTTCTCAGCTTTCACGAGGTTCTCGTCATGAGGGACCGCTATGTCAACAATCATTGTGCGACGCTCTAGTCGATCTATCACCACTATGTCAGGCTTATTGGCAACAATAGTCCTGTCAGTGATGATAGATCGATCCCAATACAATGTGACGCTGCCATTCTCGAGAACTGGGTCGGGCACATACCTATAGTACGGTACTTCTGATTCCACAAGATTGTATTTAAGAGCAAGTTGCTGGTGAATAATCCTGGCTACAAGGTTGTGTCTATGCAAATAGTCTCCGTTAGCTAAATGAGAACATCCAGAAATAATGTGTCGGATTGATTCTCCGGGTCGGTGGCATGCCCGACAGATGTCAACCGTACCGTCCTTCACAATGTATTTCCGGTAGTTGTTCGTCATCATAACTTCGTCCATAATTGCAAAGACAAAACCTTCGGTTTCTCCAAAGAGATCACCAAAGCGCAGCCAGGATACGGACGCTAAAAGATCTACATCGGGCCCATGTAAGGCCCGGTAAAAACGCCCGTGAAGCTCCTTGCCCTGCCATACTGCCCTGCGTTCATTAGTATCCATTACTGTAGGTTTGCGCCAGTTCTCGTTAACCAAGGAGAGCGGGGTGAGGCCTTTGTCTACCGCAACCACATCTCGGTGCATCCCCACGTCGGTTTTCAGGAAGTATTCCCTGAGACTGCATATCTCGCGGTTGTGCAGGGTCTTAGCATTCAAGAAACCACGACCTCCGCACTTCCGCGGGATATACAGCCTCATGACCGATGACCGTGGGTGATGCATCCGATTTGCGGTAAGTAGTGAGCGGACCCTCCTATCCAGGGCGTCGAGTTCCGTCTGAGTCCATTTGAGTATGCCGAAAGAGTACATCAAAACCGGCATGACCCAACCATTGAAGGCGCGCACCTTGTTCCCGCCCGATAAAAGGCTATTCAGCACTTTATTCAGGCGGCCAAAGAAGCGCTCCCTCAACGATTGTTTTATGTCAGCAGCATTGATGCCTAACGCTTCCGACATACCCAAATACTTGTAAGTTTCGGTTGAGCAGAGGGATCTAATGTATATGGAATCCGAGAGTTGGGTACCCACGGATTCCATAATCTCCCCTCGCTTCACATGCATGACTGCACATTTGTCCAAACCAAATTCCATCCTGATGGCACTACTGAAGGTTTCAGTTACCTTCAGTAGCTCCATCAGTTGCAAGTTGTTGGAGGCAAAAAGTTTCAGATCATCCATGTAAAGAAGGTGAGATATAACCTGACCACCTCTTCTCAACCGGTAACCTAAGCCTGAACCCTCCAGCAGTGCGCTGAGAGGGTTCAAAGCTAGGCAAAACCACAGTGGACTCAGACTGTCGCCCTGGAATATGCCACGCTCGATCCTTATCGGTTCGCTGCTCTCTCGAATTTGTTGACATCCTGGATAGTGAAGGGCCGTCCTCCACTGTTTCTTTTAAAGTCCATACAGTAAATATGTAATGGTCAAATCACATGAGAACTATGCAGATTTGTCTGAAATGGTCTTTTGAAGAAAGAGCCTTACAGATTTGAGTGGACCTGCCCAGTCAGTGCAAGCATTTGTCAGTATTCGCAAAGCTCAACTCAGGACTGCTTAGGAGCTCAACGACTTGACGAACAATACCAAGGAAAGGACATTTGGGTAGTGCTGAAGCATATCAACAACTGCACCAACAGTAACACTGTTTTAAGTTAACCAGTTCACTGCAAGAATATAACATTATTTAGCTGATATATCTGGAACATCCGTAAATATAAGAAATCAATGACACCCACCGAACAGTGGAAACAGAAAGTTCCACGAAACGTCCAAACAATCGAGAATATCAAGCCGAAGTCGTCTGAAGTCGTAAATTGCATTCAAACTTTCACCACATTTCACCCGACTTCTAGTCTGATCCATTTACGTTCAAAGTCCAGACTTGGCCTACTTTCTAGTCTAAATCTAAATAAACGTCGTACCTCAGAATAGAGTAGTGTATTGATTAAACTTAATCTTAGAAAATAAAGTAAAGGGCACATTGTAATTCGAAGTATTGTAATTATATTATAGTATTGTCATTCGTATAACGAATACATCACTGCTTACCAGTAGGTGGGGTCACAGCACTAGTTTATACTATTAAAAAAAACAGTTATACACGTACCCTAGGCGCCTTCCTCCTTATACGCCTTCCAATGGTCCAGGACGGAGCTTTGGAAGGCGTATAAGGGGCGAAACCAACTCAAAAAGGTCTCTTAGACAGTTTTCACGGAATGTGATATCAACCGACGATTGTCCTTGTACACGCTATGCAACTGCATCCAAGGACAACCCCCGGTTGGTGGGAAACTATTGCGACAGAAATATGTACAGACTAAGAACTGCCTGAAAAAAAAAAAAAAAGAACTGCCTGAATAATGTTATTAATTTACATTGATAATGAAGGCAGGGGATGACTTGCAGCTCAATAAATGGGCCCCAAAAACGATCGTCAATGATTATTATTATTACATCTAGCCTGTCCTGTCCCACTGGTGGGCAAAGCTCTCCCTCCATCCTTTCCACTATTCCTACTTCTAGGCCACTTCTTGTCAATTTCTAAGGAAGATTTTTCAGTAGCCCCATCATCTCCTTTGTGTGATTTCAGGGTACCAATTTTTACTAGCGTACAGCTCGATTGGCTGTAGACATGTCTAGCCCAGTCCCAGTTAATCTGGGCAGTCTTCTGAGCCACGTCAACGACCTGTGATTTGGAATACAGTATAATGTTTCCTCTTTTTCTTTGATAAACATTTTTTCAAGATATCATCTTAGAATCAAATAGTGCCTTTAACTAGGTTTCATTCGATGTACTTTAAAACTACAAAATCTATGAACCATGCGATAACAACAGAGCCAAAAATCTGAATATAAAATCTGCTTAAAACAATACCACCAACAAAAGCTTCAAAATACTACGAATCTCTGTAAACAAATGAAAACAAAGCCGAAAAATTCCATATTCGTAGCTTTTCGACGCAAAATACGTTAATATTTGTCAACACTAATTCGCAAACATTGAAGTCACACCAATCCATCAGGAGTGACAAAGTGTTGGCAAAAAAATTCCAGTCCCATTATTTCATTTTCGCCGGCTCACACATCAAAGGTACCTGTAATTGCGAAGCGCGGAGCCCATATACATAACGAATACCTTTCGTTGTTGCTAGAGTGGTGTACGTGATTTTTCACTCGACGCCGAATGTGAAATTCGGCCTTGCAGTTACCGAAATACCGAATAAAGAAATATGCGAGACTTTTTGTTGCTTTTTTTTACGTCATCAGTGAATATTGAACGGCTTTTGTACCGTCTCTAGGAGGCTGAAATGTTGGTATTTTCCTAGCTTTGTTGTTGCTGTTTTGACGTTTGTTTCCAGCTAAGGGTTGTCGTCGGTCGACTGTTTGGCTTCCCATCAGCTTTGCCTCTAAACGAGCCGTCACAGCGCTGACCGCTCATCGTAAGCCCTTTGCCGACAAAACTGTGACTTCTGTTGGCCGGTAGCTGCATTTTCTTTTGTTTATACTAACGATTTGTCAAGAGTTTGAAAATTGAGATGTACTCTTACATATAAGGAAAGAAAGAAAGAAAAAACGTTTATTCGTGCCTTATACAATCGTATAAACTAAAAATAAACAATGAAAAAGAAAGTTATAATCAGTGCGAGGCCAAAAAGGCACCTAACTCAGCTTATGCTGCGTTATTTAAAACGATAAATAACACAGCGCTGGTATTCTGTTAGGCCCCCCTGTGATGCCGCGAACACATTTACGGACGTATGTTTCTTGATTACTTCATTGATTTTAACTAAACGTTTGATGTTACGTTGATTAGGTCTTGAATGCTGAATGTCTTCAATTATAAGATTTTTTTTCTACCGGTTTGTAAATATTATTATTTTTAATTTGTTTATATAACTATTAAGTTATTAATATTTATTAGTATTGATATAAAAATTAAGTAGAAGACCATCAAAGAGCTCAAATACGATGAGGTTATCCTGTTGCACTCTGACTGTGGCCACTACCCGACTCGATCTTCAGACCAGCTCCATGGTACCATTTTTTGTTTTGGTACCATAGAGCTCGTCTGGTGATCGAGTGCACATCTAAGTTAGGCTTAAAGAGTTACACAGATATAAAAAAAAATCACCAAAAATCGGTTAAGGGTAACTGTTTTAAAATTCATTTGCAAGATTTTCCATATACGAACATACATACAAACAAACATTGCAAGTTAAATACGAAGCTTGTAATATAAAAAAAAAACTCGTCAAGTGCGGGTCGGACTCGCATACGAAGGTAAAAAAAACGCCGACAAAATAACATTTCTTGTATGGGAACAGCCTTTAATTTTTAACTTTTATTTTAATTTTGTTATTTGTTGCTGTAGCGGCAATAAAAATACATATTCTGTGAAAATTTCAACTCTCTATCTCTTACGGTTTATGAGACACAGCCCGCTGACAGACGGACAGAAGAACAGCGGAGGCTTAGTTATAGGATCCCGTTGGCATCCTTCGGGTGCGGAACCCTAGAAATGACTGATTTTTTCTTATAATTTTGTCCAACATGGTGATGATGTACTAGCATAGCATAGCATATAAGCATAGTCGGCCTTATAATGTTCCCACTGTTGGGACTCAGGCCACCTCTCTAGGAGAGGGAATGGGCCATAATCCACCACGCGGGCCCAGTGCTGGTTTTTGAATGTCACATGTCTTTGAATTTTTGGTTCTAGGACATGCCGGTTTCCTTACAATGTTTTCCTTCACCGTTTTGAGAGCGATGACGTATTAACTACAAATTAATTAACAAAGAACGATTATCCAAATTATTTAGATTTCACAAACAAAATTCGGTAAAAATCGAAGCTAGAACATAATATCAGGTGTCCCTACACCAGAAACATTTTAAAATCGCCACTTTTAACCTTTTCACATAGCCAATGTGTTTGCACCGAGTACAGTCAAACTCTTTGTACAATTAGCAACACATTTCAGCCCGGCTGTGATGACGCTAAACGTACTCTCGGCAACTGTACCGTGAATTTATAGTGTAGGTACGTCATATGAATTATCATATGACGTATTTTGAGTACCATTTTGTAATTTTTTGTTTTGTAATTATTTTTGGAGTATATTTTTGCTTGTTAGGTGTAAAATAAGTATTTTCTGCATAGTAATTGACGTTAATTTTAGGATTAAGTACTTAGTTACAATATTTTTAAAATCAATTTTTGACTCGACTCGACGATCCTTGACACTCAATAAAATCGAGACCTTATATATATTATGTATTATATATACCTAAGTTATGTACAACCCTTTACATTTTCAATAAAAAAAAAACTAATTCAAAATATTCTCACAAAGTGTGCCTTTTTAAGCAAATATTTTATTAATCCACTTGAAAAGGCACACTTTATCAAATTAAAATCTTAATAACACTTTTATTGCATTAGTACCAATTTTGACAAAAAAACACATTCAATTTTTTTAGTATAAAATTACTATTGAATACACAGACGGAGTCACATTGAATTAAAATTAAAAACCAATATAGATATCATCAATATCAAAGTGGTATTAAAAAAAGTTATTTCATTTTAAATGGCAATATGATATAAAAATGTAATCTGTATGACTTAAGAATTCTTTCTGTTTCAAAATTTAATTAAAACTTTTTATTTGACGCATTAACTGCATGTTTCATATTACTTTTTTAAAAGATTATTTGAGTATTCAATTTTGGGGGCAAAGAGTCACAAAAGTTAAATTGAAATAAATTATTCGGGCAAAATTAAATTACGCTGTGAATGTATGTATAGTTAAGAATGAAAAGGGTTTGCAATTTTTTGTTTTTTTATTACTATGCCTCCGCTGTCTGAAAGTCTGTCCGTCCGTCTGTCAGCGGGCTGTATCTCATAAACCGTAAGAGGTAGAGAGTTGAAATTTTCACAGAATGTGTATTTAGAAAAGAAAAATATTTTATTTGGCACACGTATACAGACAATGTAGAAACAACATTCTCTCATTATTACATTGTCATTATTTCTATTCCCACTACAACAAAAAATATTAAAATTAAAATAAAGTGAAAAACCGAAGGAGACTGTTATAAGAAATATTATAATTTTTCCTTGCCTAGAAGACGCCGCTAAAATAATAACCTATTTTATCGGCGTCTTTTACTCGATTTTAATATTTTAGTAGGTAAGAAACCCTTCGTGTGCGAGTCTGAGTCGCTCTTGGCCAGTTTTTGTCTTGCACCATACACGAATGTTCATAATTCCTTCAAATTTTACTCAACATTTCGATACAAAAAAAAATACAACCGACTTCAATGTAAAAAAAACACTGAAAAGTGCAAAATAACTTTAATTTCGGAAGTCGGTGTTTCTATAATAGTTTTGACTCTTCGTTATTTAACACCGACTTCCGAAATTAAAGTTATTTTGCACTTTTCAGTGTTTTTTTACATTGAAGTCGGTTGTATTTTTTTTTGTAAAAGTTTTTTATTTTACACTTTTTAGTTATGGGACCACCACTAAAAAGTACCCCTCAGCCAAACTTAAATACCTTATAGCCAGAGTGCATCTCATGACAATTCGAATAATCCCAAACACGGTTAGATTACATTAATTTATTACAGAGTTCCGGTGTCTAACCTCAGGCTTCATCATCAGATCAGTTCGATATATTCCCCCTCTACTTTCAGTCAGTCATCGACTACACGTATAAACAAAGCAATTTTACTTGTTACGACGGTTCTGCTGTGATCCTATGAGGAGTTATGTTCCATATCTTCGAAGTTCATGATCAGATCATAACAATATTTCTATGGGACCAACTCGGAAGCATAACCTTTCAATCAAAAAATTTTTTTTCAAAATCGGTCCACAATTGACCGAGAAATCGGTGAACATACATAAAAATAAAAAATAAAAAACATACATTCAACCGAACATATAACCTCCTCCTTTTTGAAGTCGGTTAAAAATGAGGGTTCAAGAAGGTGACGAGTGCGCGCTACGTGTGAAAGGAATGAATTTGAAAATTGTACTTTTGTATACGGTGACTTTTGCATGGTGCAACCGTAATCTTTACGTCATTATCATATATTTATTTATTCATCCCCCTCCGCATCTGTTTGTCTATCTGTTTGTAAACTCAAAAACTATTTTTCATTCGGTTTTCACAAGAAGATAGAGCAAAGTTTTATGTGTAATGCATGCCTATCACAGTAGAGAAAACCCGAGAATTTTAAAGTTGTGTAACACCCGTGTGAATCTGGAGTGGGTCACTACTAACGTAATAAAAATTTAACTAATCCAATTAATTTTTGACATAACATACCCGTGGTCCCGCGACGCAAAGGGCAACTAAAAGAACACGTGTGGTTTTAGTCAGTAAAAGTCTGACACGCCCTCCCACTCCGCTCTAGAGTGTAAGTAGTCATTACATGATTTCCCCCCCAAAAAAACCCACGATACTGAAGTAACTCTTAAGGTTTTATCACACTAGCGGTTTGCGAGCGGCTGCGGGGTGGGGCGGGCGCGCAGCTAATGCGTTGCGAACATGCTGCGGCTGCACAGTGAAGACGTCGCGGACGCATAGCTAATTTGCAACGTTTTCAAGGCGTATTTGTAGCAAGTTAACGACTTACAATACACTCAGTAACAAAATGGATTGCGACGAGGAGACACTGCTGTTTGCACCTCGTTGCCGGATCAACGAGATCCGTCCGCAACAAATTCGCTGAGCATGCACGGCGTGTTCGTTGTGCGCCCGTAACGTATTCGTTGCGCACCCGCTCCGCTCTGAGGACGCTCGCAATCCGCTAGTATGATAAGGCCCTTAGTATGGAGCAACTTACGGCGCGTAGTGTTTCACGCGCGCCTCAAAGAAATGTCAGCAAAACCGTAGGGCTCCAGTAGGGCCGAAGCCTACTGGGACCTTGGGTTTACTTTCGAACACAAGACAAAGGAACAAAAGTGGGTTTTAGTCAGTAAAAGTCTGACTGCTCTAACAAAAAAAAAAGTATAGTGCAACTTTTAAAAAATCACGCCTGATTTGTTCCCAAACCTTCAACGGACTAGTTAGTTCTTAAACTCTTAAATAAAACCATCGCAAGTTGAACTAAAAAACTGTTAGTTTTACACCGTCAGCTGACGCATGCGTCCTGTTAGAAAATTCAGCTTTTTCTTGTAATTTAATTCATCTACAAGTGTTGGAGGAAACTGGGGAAAAAATGAAAAAAGCGGACCTTTACCGTTTTGCCACAAGTAAAGTCCTCGCGGTCCAAGTTAATTAACTTACCCACTCTTTTAACTGAGAATGAATTTCTTTAAAACGTTTACTGTAATATGGCGAAGGTTTTGCGCTGTTGAGTGTACGTAAGTACGTGTGAGGTGAGTTTTTTGTGAAAAACTTGTGAATAAGTGTTGCTTTTGATTAACGGTATGCGTAATATTTTAACTTAATTTAAGTTATGGACATTTTTATCTAGCATAATCAGCCTTTTAATGTTCCCACTGCTGGGACTCAGGCCTCCTCTCTCTAGGAGAGGGAATGGGCCGTAATCCACCACGCGGGCCCAGTGCGGATTGGTGAAGGTCACATGTCTTCATTTTTGTCTAATGACATTTTAATACATTGACCACTGTGGTTTATTCTTTTATTTCATTCATTAATAATTTTAAGTTGTTACGACATTTGTATGAGTTAATTTTAATGTTATTGTAAAATTACTATCTATCTATCTATACATATAATAAATCTGTCGAAGTTTTTAGTAGTGCGCGCATCACATAAAATGTAAGAAATCGACGTAGATAACTTTTATGCATGTACAACTTGATATATTACTTAGGCTTTGTTTCATCGCAATCGGTTGACTATATCGAAAGTATATCTTTACGTTCACTGACTGTCAGGCGGTACGAAGTTCGCCGGGTCAACTAGTAGTTAATATACTAGTATTTTATCTGTATGTTTAAAAGGCAAAGTTTTGACTCATTCACTGACTCATCAACGCACAGCCCAAACTATTAGACCAAGAACGCTGAAATTTTGCACAAAGGTTATTCATAATTTATGCAAAGATTAAGATAGGATTTTCCAAAATTCACCCCCTAAATGTATGAAACGAGGGGGGAAGCTGCTTGCAGAAGCTAATTGTTATACCTTTAGATCAGATAGACAGGTCAGAACCAACCTAGAAATAAGTGCTACTAACAAATATTGTGAACCAAAAGTTGACTTTTCAAAAAAAATATTATAATAAAAACATTTTCCATGAATTTTTTGATAAATATTTTTCACACCCACTTTCATTTTTTATTTTTTGTTACGGGGAAACATCAAACAACTTTTCCCGCTTTAGAGTGGAGCTGCTCTCGCTTTACTGTAGAGTGCATGACTTTTATTGACTAAAACCAACCTGTGTTCCTTAATTTGCCCTTTGCGTTCTCGGGCCACGGTAATTCTTTCAATCGTTCAGGAAACACAGACTTCGGTAGTGAATTCCACTCCTTAACTATACACACAATTAATGTGTAACGTTATATGCGTATAAGTTTGCTTTGAGGGGGAGGAGACAATTGCACATGTGCTCCTAGACTGCACAGGTGTCACTCACATACGCACACGAACCTTAGGATCCCGAACTCACTTAGTAATGCCCTGAAAAACCTGAGAGGCCAATTCTGTGTGTGTGTAATTTAATTTGCAGTACACCGCAGTCTACCCCCGTTTTTATGTTAAGTTCTTACAGTCCATCCTAAGGTTGTCTGGTAGATATCGCTGTTAGTGATAAGACCGCCATTGTACCCATAGGTTAAGTTACTTTTAAAGTTTTTGTTACTATTTTGGTGTACAATAAAGTTTTATTCTATTCTATTCTATCTGTTTTTGGAGAGAGGTGGGCTAGTTGGGATAAGCCCACCTAAGGTTAGGCCATGGCCCACTTACAATGGTCCGCATTGGACTAAGTGCGGAAACCATACTCAGACATAACATGCGTATAAGTGGGACGTCTACTATGACAATATGTGATTAAAATCATGTATTTTCAATAAATAATGGTGATTAGTATCAATATTAGGAATTAGACTAAAACTCACGAAACGACGCGACCACACTGATCACTATAGTAATTACTTCCTTGATTAAATTGATTACTATTTTACTGATGTACACCGGTATTAAGGGTATTTTACATGGGGGCGACAATGTTTGAGCGGCTCTATTATTTAGAGAATTGATTTATTGATTCATGGTTTTATCACAATAAGGGTGGGTTTCTGAATTGAGTGTTTTGATTTAGGAACGCCTCCAACCCTACTTTAATGCCAAATTTTGACCAGTTTTAATAATAATAATAATTTGGAATGATGATTGAATGGATGTGGCGAACTGTTGGGCATTAGCGACCCCACGGACCCGATCTCCCGGGAAAATTTTTGTTCTTCATCTCCGGCTTGCCTTTATTGGCCGGTCGTAGTGAACACTGACGAGGAACAGAGCTCCCACCTCTCTCTTGCCTTTATTGGCTGGCTTGAGTGGAGATTCGCAAGAGCAAACGTGCTCGGGAGAAGGATGTATAATCCAGTAAGGTGCTGGTAGGGATCTTGACCGTACTTCCGGGATTGTCCTGATAGCCGTGGTATACCTCTCCATTCCTTAAGCACCTCAGGATATGTTGCCCTCTTGTTGCTACGCCACTTCGTGCTAGCGACCGTTTATGGGGGCCCATTTATTGAGTGTGCAAGTCACCCCCTGCCTTTTGTCGATGGATATTAATAACATTGTTTAGGCAGGGGCCATAGTCTTAACATAGTTCCTGGTAACCAGTCCACTTAAGACTCCAAAAACCTAGCCTTATATCTTAGTTTTCCATATGTCGCAATAGTTTCCCACCAACCGGGGGTTGTCCTTGGATGCACTAGCATAGTGCGTACAGGGATAATCACCGGTTCGTACCACTTTCCATTAAAAGCGTCTAAAAGGGCCTCTGCGAGTTGGTTTCGGCTCCTCGTACGCCTTCCAAAGGTCCAGGACCTTAGGATGCTGAGATAAATAAATGTATAAAAATAATAATAATTTAATAATAAATGCTTAGAGCAGTGGTGGCCGAGTGGTAACGACCCGAGTTACGAGTTGTAGGTCGCGGGTTCAAACCCAGCCAGGCGCATTAGTTTGTGTAATTTTTTTCATCATCACTGCTCTCAAAACGGTGAAGGAAAACATCGTGAGGAAACCAGCATGTTCTAGAACCAAACAATTCAGACATGTTCTAAAACCAAACAATTCATTCACCAATCCGCACTGGCCCGCGTGGTGGATTACGGCCCAGTCCCTCTCCTAAAGAGAGGAGGCTTGAGTCCCAGCAGTGGGAACATTAAAAGGCTGATTATGCTAATAAATGCTTTATTTGCACAAGAGGGTCACATTAGTGCGTATATAAGGGTGGTATATAGAGCAACTATTTATAATCCAACAATTGAGGAGCGTCGGAACAAAAACCGATATGTCGCATTTATGCCATTATTTTTTTATATTTTTTTCCGTTGCAAAATGTTGTATTACATACCCTTCAGGAAAGAAATCTATTCAAAAACCGACATTTCCAGCTTTAAAAAAATATCACAAAACAGTGGTCCAATCAAAACCCGACACATACATATCTAAGGAGGTTCAGTTTCTAGTTGTGTTTTAAACTTTTTTCTAATTTGTGTAAAATACGGTAACTTGGATATATCGTGCTTTGTTCCGATGCTCCTCAATTGTAACCATGTTGGTATGGTTAAAATCCAAAAGTGCTCCGCCGCGGGGACCCGGTCCCCGCGCCCCCTTTTCACTACGTAATAAATATTAAGTTCTCCATCGACACGACTACATGCACACCCTTGATTTTGAACTAGCGACACTGCATAGGAAATAATCTGGTTTCCACGACGGAGACCGTCGCACACGACACTCGCGCTTTGTCACGCGACGGGTGGTCGTCGCGGGCGTCAGTTTTGTACAGTTTCAGCCCTAAAACTCACTCGTGTTTCTTGACTTCCTTAGCATTCAACTCCGCGGTAACACTTTCAAATCATTCCGCTGTTCTAGCGCGAATCTCCCTCTGTGTAAGCGAGCCATACAGTTGGTGTTTAATACACAATGAGCTCAATCATTACATTACACGCTGTATAATTAGAATTTGGATTATTTATCAAATGCGGATTAGTAGCGTCGTATAAAGTTCATGTTGTGGAGCTATTTGAATTTGAAAATTAATTATTAATTTGTCAAATAGGATTGTTATAATAGCTTAATCTACACAGTCATTGTGTTTGTGTAGATGGATGATAGGAAGCTGATAACGATATTCACGTAATGTTAGTCGTCACGGTTGGCACAGAGGTTGAGCGATCGGCTGCTGTCCTGCGTGTCGCGGGTTCAATTCCCACATGAGCAAATATTTTTATCGTCCACAGAAGGTTGTTCTGGGTCTGGATATCTTGTGTATGTGAGATTATACG
Organism: Mythimna impura; assembly: GCA_905147345.3. NCBI lineage: Eukaryota > Metazoa > Arthropoda > Insecta > Lepidoptera > Noctuidae > Mythimna > Mythimna impura. The sequence continues at coordinate 15,036,162 of LR990362.1, read as the reverse complement.
TTTGTGAACGCATCCGCAATATCGGAGTCTCTTAGTGAGAGGCAACGTTAAAAAAAAAAAACCAGACCGGTTAAATGTGCATGTTATAGTATATATGCACTAACTTCTTACAGCGGCTTCGCCCGCGTGAAAATAGGTTTGTTCATACAAACTTCCAAACTCCGTTTTACCCCCTTAGGGGTTTTTTTTTTTTTTTTTTTAAGGTGGGAAAATCATCTTATGACAAATCCCGCTCTTGGGCGGAGCGGAAAGTAGTGTCAGACTTTTACTGACTAAAAACCCACTCCTGTTCCTTCTTTGCCTTCGTCCCAGGGCCCCGGGTTTCGCTTTCACACTACCCGTGGCCCCAGTAGGCTTCGACCCTGATGAGCCCCTACGATTTGCTGACATCTCCCTGAGGCGCGCGTGGAACAATACGCGCCGTCGACGACTTGAGCTCGGTCCGGACGGTTACCGGACGATCGGACGGCGAGCCACCCATTGCTCGCCGTCCGCAAGCCCTCGCCTACGGTGGCCGGAAATCGGGATCGGAATCCCGGCGGCGGTTGGGGCGTGAGGACCGTTGCCTCACGCGATCGGCCGCCTCCTTTGCTAGCATTACTGCTTCGCAGAAGGAGGCGACCGCCTGCCACTCCTCCTCGCTCCGGACCATGGCCTGTACCAAGGCCCGGCGCGAGAGATCGCCGCCGCCGATCGCCCCCACGAGGACACGGCGTTGCTCTGCCCAAGCGGGGCACACCTCCACCGTGTGCTCCACCGTGTCCTCCGGGCGGTCCACACAGTGGCGACACCCGGGCGTCGCTTCCGCACGAATCCGGTGCAGGAACTTCCCGAACTTACCGTGTTCGGTGAGAACCTGCGTCATGCGGAAGGTGAGGACGCCGTGAGGTCTTTCCAACCACGCCTCAAAGAGGGGACTTACCGCCATAATTGTTGCGTGCCCAGAACTGGGTCGCGACAGTCGTTGTCGCCATTTCTCCATGAGAACCCGCCGGTGCTCTGTCCGCCATGCTGCGACTTGTCGCGGCAGCGGAGTTTCGCCCCGGCGTTGCATCTCCATGCGCAGATCGTGCATGTGAGCAAGGCCTATTGCTACCAGATCCCATGGTGGCTGTCCAGCAAGGAGGCTCGCCGCTTCGCGGGAAATCGTCCGGTATCCTCGCACCATTCGTATGGCCATGACCCTCTGGCATGCGTTCAGCCGGGCCGCCGACTGCTTCCGCAGCGCCGGCGCCCATACCGGTGCGCCATAAAGGGCCATGGACCGAACGATTCCTGCGTAGAGCCTCCGGCAGGAGGCGTCTGGACCCCCCAGGTTGGGCAGGAGCCGCCCGAGGGCAGCCCCAGTCCGATTTAGTTTGGGAGCCAGACGTCGGAAGTGCTCCTCGAAATCCCATCGGCTGTCGAGAACGAGTCCCAGGTACTTCATCGTCGACCCGACGCCGATGTGGACTCCTCCTACCGTTAGTTGGGAACCCGGTGGTGGCGCGTTCCGAGGACCGTGAAAGCACATGGCCTCGGACTTGTGCAATGCCACCTCGAGTCCCAACTCCTGGATCCTGCCCACGACTGTCGCAACCCCGTGTGTCGCTAGTTCGACCGCCGCCTGGTACGACTCTCCCCGCGCCAGGACCAGCGTGTCGTCTGCGTAGCAGACTACGCTGACCCCGTCAGGGAGGTCGCCGCGCAGCAAGTAGTCGTATCCGATGTTCCACAAGGGCGGCCCTAGTACCGATCCCTGCGGAACACCGCACGACATCTCTCGGCGCTCCCACTCTCCCTGGTGACCAGGGTAGATGATGTACCTGTCCGACAGGTACGCCTCGACCACACGACAGAGGTAGTCGGGCGTCCGGTGATACCGGAGTGCCCTCCTAATGCTACTCCAAGGCAGGGAGTTGAAGGCGTTGGCGATGTCCAGAGACACCGCCACGACACACCTGCCCTGGGCCACCGCATCCCCCGTCGTGAGGGCTCGCACGCGCATGATGGCGTCCACCGTGGAGCGCCTCCTGCGAAAACCAAACTGGCCGTCCGCCAGATCTTTTTTTTTTTTTTTTATTAATGATAGGCTCGCGTTTGACCACCATCTCACCTGATGGTAAGCGATGATGTGGTCGACGATGGAGCACGCTTGCCTAGAAGTAGCCTATTCACTCTTGACTTAAAGACCCCTAAGTTGTAGCTATCTGGAAACACAGACTCCGGCAAGGAATTCCACTCCTTGGCTGTACGCATAATAAATGTGTTCTTAAAACGTTTTGTGCGTATGGGTGGGATGTCTACCATGTACCGGTGGCGCATCGCCGTACGTCTAGTGGTCCGATGATGGAACGGACTTGGCGGAATTAGATTGTGCAATTCCAGTGCACACTCCCCGAAATGTAAACGATAGAAAACCGACAGGCTAGCAACTCGGCGGCGATGCCCAAGGCTTTGGAGCTTCGACTCAACAAGTGCATCATTGCCGATGATCCTCTTGGCTCGCCTCTCAATCGACTCTAGCGCATCAAGCTGGTATTTGGCAGACCCGTCCCAAAGATGAGAGCAGTACTCCATACACGATCGTACTTGCGCTTGATAAAGGTTGAGCAGCTGTTCCGGCGTGAAGTACCGTCTCACCTTTGCTAAGATCCCCAATTTTTTGGCAGCCAGTTGAGCCTTTGCCTCGATGTATGAGCCGAAATTTAGAGTAGACGACAGCGTAACCCCAAGAAGCTCAAGGTGGTCGGTTATTGGCACGGTCACACCTCGGAAAGATGGAGCCGGTTGGAATTGACTCCGTTTAGCGGAAAAAAGACACGCTTGGGTTTTAGTTGCATTGAACTTGACCAGATTGGCATCGCCCCAATCGGAAACCGCCTTCAAGGACGAGTTCAAGCGTTCAACCATAGCCTCTCGGGATGACTGGATCTGTGACCCACTAGCACGTGCGTCAGACACATATCTCTCGGCAACAGTGCTGTCATCTGCATACCCAAAGATACCGGGTTTAAGTAAGTCATTTATGTGCAGCAAAAACAGTGTTGCCGAGAGTACCGACCCCTGAGGGACCCCGGCATTAATATCCATTTGACCGGACGAGTAGCCATCAACAACCACTCGGATGGATCGATCCCTCAAGAAGTCTGCGATCCAATCACACAGTCCAGTGGGTAGGCCGAAGGAAGGAAGCTTAGCAATAAGGCTTTCGTGCCAGACCCTATCGAAAGCCTTCGAGATATCGAGGGAGACGGCAAGCGCTTCCCCATGCTTCTCGATGGCCTCGCTCCAGATGTGAATGGCATACGCTAGAAGATCCCCAGTGGACCGATTTTGGCGAAAACCGTATTGCCGGTCACTGAGGATGTCGTTAGCTTCTAGGTATGCCAGAAGTTTCTTGTTAAGCACCCGTTCCATACTCTTACAGAGGATGGACGTAACAGAGATGGGTCTGTAGTTTGCTGGGTCAGCTCGACTGCCCTTCTTGGGCACAGGCTGCACGTTAGCTTGCTTCCAAGCAATCGGCACTTTTCCAGTCTCATATGAGATGCGAAATAGGCGTGTCAAGATCGGAGACAATTCAGGCGCACAAGTTTTAAGTACAATTGCTGGTATCCCGTCGGGGCCACTAGCTTTGTTCACGTCGAGGTTACGCAGGACCCTACGAACGTCCTTTTGATGGATACGAACGTCTGACATCCTCGTCGCGCATCCATCAGGAGAAACAGGTGGCCGTGCGTCTCCAGAATTCAGACGTGAAGATTCCGCAAAAAGAGAGGCAAACAAGTTTGCTTTCTCCTCAGCGGTGTGAGCCAGCGACCCATCGGATTTCAGCAGTGGCGGAAGTGACGGACGGCAGAAGTTCGATTCAACCGACTTAGCCAGGGACCAAAACGCTTTACTACCTGCGGGGTATGAAGCAAGTTTGCTCCCAATTCGGCTTATGTGGTCAAACCGAGACCTCCGCAACACCTTCTTGCAGGACTTGGCAGCCCTGTTAAAGGCCTTCTTCTTCTGAGCCACGTCGCTTGCTTTGCGCGTACGAGCGTCAGCCCAAGCTCGATATGCCGCGTGCTTAAGCGCGTCTGCGCGATCACACTCGGCGCCAAACCATGGACGAGCTTGGCCAGACATTGTTACGTCAGAGAATGGGATGAAGTACTCCATCCCCTGCCGCAACACATCCGTCACGGTATCTACGCACGACGAAGCATCATCTGAAGAAAAGCAAGTGGGCTGCCAAGGATAGCATGCGAAAAAAGACCGCAAGCCATCCCAATCTGCTGACCTGTATCGCCAAACCCGCCGGGTGCCCCTAGGGCTGGGATCGGGTGGGGAGTAGACAGACACAGACTTAACCAGACAGTGGTCGGAACCGCCTAAAGGCGAACATATCGACACAGAGTAGCGGTCTGGATCTGTTGTCAGCAGAAGGTCCAGGCAATTGGCTGTGTGCGAATCCACATCCGGCACCCTCGTTGCCCCCTGGACCAGCTGGGTAAGATTTAATGCTAGCGCTAGCTTTCGCATCTCTCGCCCAGCGTGGTCTGTGGACTGGTATGGGAAAAGCCACTCTTGGTGGTGGGCATTAAAATCCCCCAGTAACACCAATTGGGCAGAAGGGTACCGCTGCTGAGCCGCATCCGCCGCCTCACTCAGATGCTGCGTGAGCCCAGATGTCTCCTGATCTCCGCTGTGCGAGCGGTAGACACAAGCGTAGATTATTTTATCTAGGCCTGTGTCCACCAAAGTCCAAAGCGTCGAGAACCTGGAGTCCTCAAGGTTACGGAGACGCCGATAGCAGATGTCGTCACGGGCGTACATACATACACCCGCACGTGGTTTGAAATTGTGCTCCAAGGTAAAACCTGGGTAAGAAAGGTACGACACGTCGGACGGACCTCTGATCTGCGTCTCCGAAAGGAAGAAGAGAGCTGGTTTTTCAGTCTCGAGGTGGTGGTGGACTGCGACGAGATTGGAGTGCAGACCTCGTATGTTAGTGAGGTGCACTTTGTGAGAGAGGGAGTGCAGCCGCTGTTTATCTTGACTCTTTCTTTTCCTTTTCATTTTTATTTGAGTGAAGGGAGGAGAGGAGAAGGAAGTGAAATGAGGTTCCACGCAGCTAACCTTCAGGCACGCACTGAAAGGACGACATCATTAGGGGACTAGTCTGGAGACTGCGGGGACGCCCGAGCCCCCCCGAGAATGTCCATCGGGCCCTCTCGTCTGGTCGCCAACCAGCACGATGGCGCATTCCGGGATTTTTCGACAGTTGGCGGGGCAGCCTTTCATGTGTGGCTAGCACATTACTTGGGCCCCCAGCTACCTGCGGTCGGCCAGCGGCAACCGTGCCTCGGATCCCGCTACCCTCCGCGACTAGCCTCCCGATTCCTCCATATCAGCACGAACCAGGATGGTCTGCTTGCGCTGGAACAGCTATTTCGACCCAACTCCTCTAGACTGGCTACACTGAGCATCATACCGGAACACGGCCAGGCCGTTTGGCGGCACGTCTTTGCTCAGTGGGTGGTCGCAAGCCAACGGTCGAAACCTACCACCAGTTAGTGTCACCTGATTAGCACCACCCGGGGACCACGTGTAGGGACTTGCTTCAGGTGTTCTCCTACGGACGCGGGTGACTCGGCCCCCAAGATCCGGCCCCACCCGTGTTAGGTGCGCGACAAGGCGGTCTGCAATTACTCTTTCAAAGAGCTTGCCCACCTCGTCGAGCAGCACAATGGGCCGGTACGCGGACGGAGAGTCCGCAGGGCACCCCGGCTTCGCGATGAGGACCAGTTTCCCAGTCTTCCAGCGAAGTGGGAACTGGCCCCTCTCCATGCATGCGCTGAAGAGCCCTCTTAGTCGAGGCCCGAGAGCCTCCATGGCCAGGACCCAGGCCTTCCCAGGCAAGCCATCGGGTCCTGGGGCGGTATTTTTGGCACTCAGCCTTCGTACCGCCACTCTCATCTCTACCTCGGTCACCTCTGGAGCGTTGTCGTCGTCGTCGCCATCGTGGTCCGCGTCGGACACCGCTGGTGGCGGAGCCATGGGCGGGGGAGAGTGTTCCTCTCGCGTGGGGAACAGAGTGCTCACCACACCCTCCACAAGCTGAGGCCGGAGACTCTGCGTTAGCGGGGGAGCCCAGGGGCGGAGCTTGTCCCGCACCACCTTGTAGGGGCGTCCCCATGGGTCCCCGTTCAGAGTCCCCAGCCACACGTTGCGGGCCTCGAGTTTGGCCCGCCTTATCTCCGCTCGGAGGGTGCGCTTTGCCTCTCTGTATCCCTCGTACAGCTCCGCCTCTCTGGCCTCCGCATCCAGTAGACGGATACGGCGCCTGCGGTATCTGGCATACCGGCGTCGCGCGGTATTGCACGCATTGCGCAGTGCCGCAATCTCCGGCGACCACCAGTATACCTGGCGCCGAGCACGTCCTGGATGGACTCGGGGCATTGCCGCGTCGCAGATTTGCGACACGGCCTCCCGGAACCACTCTGCCTCGACGTCGATGTCGACAGGCCTGTCCGGTGCTTGCACCCAGGCCTGTACCGTCGCGGCTTCCAGGAGGAGCTCCCGGTCCATCTGCCTCAGCGCCCACCGCGGACCACAAGGGTTCTGTCGGACCGGCGCGGTCGAGGTTTGGGCGGAGACGTCAAACCGGATGTACCGGTGGTCTGAGTACGTCTCCACCCCCTCCATAACACGCCAGTCGACGACACGCGGTGACAGAGCGGGGCTGGCGAACGAGATGTCCACCACTGAGTCACCCCGCATCCGCACACACGTGGGGACAGAACCCCGGTTTAGGACGACCAGGCCTGTCTCCAGAGCCCAGTCCTCCACCATCCGACCCCGCTGGTTCGTGAATCGGGAACCCCAAGCCAAGTTCTTGGCATTGAAGTCCCCGCACACGACCACGGGAAGGGAACCAAACCCAGCGACGACGGCTTTCAGCTCCATTAGGGAGATGTGAAGTTCACCGAGAGATCTGTTCGGGGACAGGTAGACGCCCACCACTGCAATGTCCCCGAACCGTGCTGCCACGCAACCCCGTCCCCTCGTGATAGCCTCAAGGGTAGGGGTACCGGCGGCGGCCGACGAAATTAGGGTCACCGAGCCTTCCAGGTCCCGCACCCAGTCTCCCCTGGGCAGGACATAGTACGGCTCGGAGACCACGGCGATATTGATCGACCACTGCGCCATGCTCTGGAGCAACAGATCCTGAGCGGGGGCGCAGTGGTTGATGTTCGCCTGGAGGAGACGCAATGGAGCCACTAGTGACAGTCCATTACAGTCTCCTCCCGAGCCCCCTGTGAGGACCCCACCGCGGCGGGTGCGGCGGCGACAGCGGCGGCAGCCAAAGAGGCGGCTGTGGCAGTGAGTACGTCCGGGTGGATGGGCCTCCGTACCTTGCCCTTGGCCTTGGCGGGGGGGTCGCAGGACCTGCTCCCAGCCCGGTGGTCGGCCGGCTTGCCTGCCGCCGCACATGCGTAGCAGTGCGGCGTTGCACGGCATTCAACGGCCTTGTGACCAGCCTGACCGCACTGGTAGCAGCGGTCACTGCGGTCCACCTCCGCGGCGCAATAGGCCCCCACGTGGTGCCCCACGTGGCAGCGGTAGCACCGCAGAGGTCTGGGCTCCAGCAGTTTTACCTGCGCGGAGACCCAGCCCACCAAAAGCCTTCGGCCTTCGCCCGTGATGGCTTTGGCCGCCGACACGGGGCAGCTAACCGTAACGGCTCGCATGCCCGTGCTGTCAGCACGGATGGTACCCGCTCGCACTTGATCGGCCTGGCACCCTCCCGTCCTGACGACGGCGGCCACCACCTCATCCACCCTAACGGAGTCATCCAGGCCCATGATGCGCATGTCTATGCACTTTGTGGGCCTGGACACTCGGACCTCCTCGACGTCCAGGGACGCTCTGATCCTTGCGGCCAGGGCGTCCGCGGCAGAGCCACTGTCCGCACCAGGGACCTCCAATATTCGGGCCCCGGTTGCGGTGCGCCTCATTCGAAAGCCTTCAGAGGCTCCGAATTCGTCGAGGTGCTCCACCACCGCCTGCTTCGCCTTTGCCATGACCATGTCATAGTTCACGCCCTTCTTTTCCGCAGCTGGCTGTAGTGTAATCACTACAGCTGCGGAATTCGGGGCGCGAAGTCTGGCTGCCATGGCCCGCTTCCTACGCTGCTGTCGCCGCTCGCGCTTTTTCGCCGCTCTAGCTGCCTTGCCCGCCTTCCTGCTGGCGCCGACAACCGTCCATTCGGCGCCAACCGGGGGCATTTCAGATAGACGCGGCCTAGTCGCCGCCGCAACAGGAGCTCCTGCTGGTTTAGCAGCATTGGCCGCCCCACCCTTCGGGGAAGGAGCAGTCTTCTCCTGCCGCTGCCGCTGCTTGGTCGCTGGGGCTGGCCTCGCAGGCTCCGACAACACGGCCCCGCGCCCAACTTGCCCCGACGGGCCCGCCTTGGGCGCAGCAGCCGCGGCCGCGGCGGCGGCGGCGTACGTCACCGCCCTCTTCTGGCCGGAGGCCGCAAGCGGGGGGCGCAGCACAATGCCCTCCAGGACAGCGAACTGCCGCTGGACCCGCTCCTGGAACTGCTGCTGCTGCTCCCGCTGCTGCTGCCGGAAGGCAGCCAGCTCTTGCCGCAGCAGGGTCAGCACCTCATTCTCTGGCTGGGGCAGGGGCTGCGACTGATCTTGCCCTTGCCTGCGTCCCCCTTTTGGCGTTACCTGGGGGCCAGTTCCACGGAGACCGGCTAGGTCCGCCTCGAGCCGCTCAATCCTCTTGTTGAGGGATTTTTTGAACGGCTCCAGGACGATCCCCAGTGCCTCGGTTATTGAGGTCGTGGCCTGGGCGATGGATCGCCTCTTGGAGACCTTCTCCCTCTTCTTGGCCACGCCTGTTATGGCAGCTGCCACGATCTCTGTGAACTTGGTCAGCGCCTCCTCCATGCCTTCTGGCTCACTGCCTGAAGGCTCAGGCTCCGAAGGGCCGGCCTGACCACTGGGTGCCCCGGGTTGGCGCCCCTCCCTGGCGATTTTGAGGGATCGCCGGGTCACTTCCTCGTTGGTGCGCCAGCTCCCCTTTCTCGTCTTTCGGCCCGCACCCCGTACAGCGGTGGAGATTTTGCGGGCCGATGCACCCAGTTCGTCATCGGAGGAAGTCCTCCGGCCATCCCCCAAGATGGGGCGTTTGAGGAACTGGGTCGTCCTCCTGGAGGTGAACTCTTCCACCTCCATTCTTTCTGAGTTGGGCGAAGACGCGGCATCGGAGTCCGACGCCGCGTCTCCGCTCACTTCCCTGAGGCCGAAGCTCCTGCCAGCCTCTGCAGGACCCACCGGCGCAGCGGACGTGCTGGGAACTGGTCCCAGGGACTCCACGCTACCGTAGAGTGAGCCACCCTGGCTCTCTGCATCCACGAAGGACGGTAACAGATCCTTGTGGGATCTGGCGCACTCTTTGCCCCCCCCAGAGTACGAGGGGCAGACCAAGCTCTGCTTGGTGAGGGATTCTCCTCCTGCGATGCAGGCGGTACCCTCCTGGGGTAATAACTTTTTGAGATGTGCGTCCATGATAGTGCTGAACTCAGCTTTACCTTTTTTGTGGGGTGGGGTCCCCAATAACCACGTTCGCCATCTTGGTCACGTCTGATAAACAGACGCGTACCCGAGGCGAACCCACTCTCCCGAAACCACTGTCTAAAAACACCAACAGCTGTTGGTGCCGATGCTTCTGGACAGCGCACCCTCCGTGGCGGTCCGTCTGGACTCCGCCTGTGTGTTCCTCTTGGTCTGGTCTCTCACTTGAGGCCTTCCGGCATGAGTAGCTCTACCGGCATAGCCCTCAAGATCACAGAGACACGCAAGCCCCACCACGACGACAACGTGGGAACACAGTTGGTGGGGACCCCCTTAGGGGTGGATTTTCGTAAAATCCGTTCTTAGCGGATGTCTACACCCTATAAGCCTGTCTATCGCCAAACTAAAGTGGCAGTGGGCAGGGCACATTGTTCGTAGAACGGATGGTCGATGGGGCCGAAAGGTTCTAGAGTGGCGACCGCGCACTGGAAAACGCAGCGTTGGAAGGCCTCCCACAAGTTGGACCGACGACCTGGTGAGGGTCGCGGGAGTGCGGTGGATGCGAGAAGCACAGGATCGGTCGTTGTGGCGGCGCTTGGGGGAGGCCTATGTCCAACAGTGAACATCTTTCAGCTGAAATGATGATGATGATGATGATGATACCCTATAAGAAATCTACCTGCCAAATTTTACTTTTGTAGGTGTTATAGTTTCTGAGATGTCGTGGTTAATCAGTGAGTGGTATTTCGCTTATATATAATGTAGAAGATGTAGGATATAGGAAAAATGGAACACCTTCATGTTTTAAACACGTTATTTAAATAAAATTGTCTGTAATTAGCCTTAATGTGTTAACAAAAACTTTAAACAAATGTTGAGAAGTGGGTTTCAGGTAACAACATTAAAGAATGCGTGTATTGCGTGTGTTGCTGTGCTCAAAGCTTTGTAGATTGGACTTAACCAAATGTGGATCACCAATTAGCCTCTTCGCACGCTATTCCACCGAGTCTAAAGCTGCCAGATGGCATTTTGCAGCACCAGCCCATATGTGGCTGCAGTACTCCATACACGATAGGACCTGTGTTTTGTATAACATTAGAAGATGTCCCGGTGTGAAGTACCGCCAAACCTTTGCAAAAACGCCGAGTTTCCTAGCAGCTACGTTGGTTTTGGACTCAATGAATCGCCCAAAGTTAAGGTCTGAGGAAATTTGAACTCCCAAGAGCTGAAGGCGGTCGTTGCACTTATATTTATTTATTCATTTCATCAACAAATTTACATTTGTGTCAAATGGTAGAAAATTTTACAATATAATAATACATTCAAAAACCACAATACTAATAATTAAAATCAATTTATATAGACATTCTGGTACAGTAACTTGCCAGGTAAATAAATAAAATTACATTCCACATTATTCGTCATCACATTATTATCATAGTGTAAATACAATAATAAAAAATGGCCAAGCCACGGTGAACGGGCTCTTTTTGGCGGTGATCAGACACGCTTGTTTTTTGCGGCATTGAATCCCATCAGTTTGGCTTCGCCCCTCTTGGAGACTGCCTGAAGTGAAACATTCGTACGCTCTACCATAGCCTCTCTTACAGACTGAATTAGCTCCTTATCAGCCTTATCTTTCTATTCCTCTCTTAGTTTAGCATTATTCATTGTCACATGACAACACGTATCCCAACATAATACATAGGTAACACAATGCCACCAAATGAGCTCATATATCTCCAAGTACCGCGCCGCGAATCTAGTCGTATTGTATATTACAGCCGTATGTACAATGAATACGTTTGTTATACATAAATTCAGATCTTCATTTAATATTGAAAATAACATAAAACGGTTTGTTGACACCAGAGGTCGGAATTAGGTAGAGTTATTCATGTACTTGCATCGAAATGTTGATATGAATATGGATCTTCCCGGGATTTCTAATGAAAAATCACGTGTGGCCAACAATATTACAAATAAATATTAATAAAAACCTCAGAGATAGATAAGAAAAATGAAACAAAGATAATGAACACAAAATTTTTATTAGTATTTTTCATTGAAAAAATCTCTCTACGTCAACTAAGGTGAGGTTAACAAATTTATACACTTCCTCTTCCTCGTCATCAATGCAGGAAGAATTTTTTTCTGCTATATTTCTGAGTGTTTTTAATAAAATCTGCTCTTTAAAATTTCCGGGATTTGAGGCATATCCACTTTATTCTTTCGCTGTATAAAATCAGTGTAAGTACATGAATAAGTCTACCTAATTCCGACGTCTGGTTAACACACTAATATTATAAAAGACGAAAGCTTGTGATTGTGTGTTAGTTACTTCTTCACTTTTGAATAGTGGAACGGATTAGGATGATACACGAGTAGACTATGTCCTAAAAAAGCGCATATGATACTTTTTATCCCAGGGTTAGGTTCCCTTGGGATAATTTTCTGACTTTGGGACACCGAAACAATTCGCTTTTATTTTTAACTAATTTATGAAGAATTACTTTAACTTATATTAAAAGAATAGTTGGAATGATTATTTATACATGAAAAATAAAAACACTTAACTAATTAAAATACTAAATAATAATAATAATAATACTTTCTGTCACTTAAAAAAAAAAAAAATTACATAATATATACACAATAACTCCTATCTAAAATATGGCGTCAAAAAATTCCTCCGCATCGCTGTCGACTGGAAGTGTGCCCAAAGGACTGGCGGCATTGCCACGTTGTATGGCAATGCTTAATCTCTGGCCGAGGTAAAAGCCAGCCCTTTGGTCACGCGAAGTGTCAACTAGCCGTTTGGATAATTCTTTAAAAAGGGCATGACTGCACTCGGACCCCACGGCCCAAGAGTCTCAACCCCAAACGGCTCAAAAATATAACTACCGACCAGGTTGTTATATTTCCGCCGCTTGAGGTTCTCCGCAGCCGCAGCGGCAGCACCAGCACAGCGCGACGAGCTAGGAAGATGGGATGGCGCAAGAGTGTTGACACAGGTAGCGTCCTATACTAAAGACCTACCCATCTTCCATGGAAATAAAGACAGACTTTGGGACCGATTTAATAAAAAATTTTCAGCGATATATTGCTGGTTTATCATTGTCGCATAATTATAGCATAGTCGGCCTTATAATGTTCCCACTGCTGGGACTCAGGCCTCCTCTGCAGGAGAGGGAATGAATGGGCCACCACGCGGGCCCATTGCGGGTTGGTAGATGTCACATGTCTTCGAATTTTTGGTTCTAGGACATGCCGGTTTTCTCACAATGTTTTCCTTCACCGTTTTTAGAGCAGTGGTGATGAAATAAATTACACAAAGTAATGCGCCTGGCTGGGTTTGATCCCACGACATACAAACTCGTAAGTCGGGGCCGTTACCACTTGGCCGTCACTGCTCTTGCATATCATTGATTGGCATAGGCTATATAGGGTGACTGGCAATTAGTGTACGATACTGAAACACGTGATTGTGCTCATGATCACAAACAATTTTTATTATGGGAGCAAAGCCGAAATCGCGAAAAAAATATCAGCTGTTCAGTACATTAGGCAAACACAAATGTACTGAACAGCTGATTTATATTTCGCGATTTCAGGTTTGTTCCCATAGTAAAAGTTGTTGGTTATCACGAGCACAATCACGTGTTTAAGTATCGTACACTAATTACCAGTCACCCTGTATATACCTTTTCTGCTATCACACAGGCAAAGCCACGGGCAGAAACAAGTATCCTGAAAAAGAAGAACCACAATAAAATAATTGTAGTGGTATAATTCAACTACAATTCACCATCAGATAGAAATATAAATAAACACGAGAAACAGTTACTTGAAAAAACAATGCAAACAACTTTGCATTTTTCGCGTCCATTGCACTTAGTCGAGCTCTGTGAAAACGCCAGGCATCAGAGGAAATAAAAGAATTGCTCTATTCTTACTCTTTGAACTGAACTTTATAAGGCATTGCCAGATGATCACGGTGAGTTGTAACTGCAATATAGAGTAAATGTAGTATTTACGTTTAAAATGTTTAAATTTCTCAATTCTATTTTATTCTATGTTTATTCCTAAAATATGTGCATATAAATAAAATTGAATTGCCTTTTTGCAACATCAATTTTTTTTCTAAATGCATATGAAAATATATTCGATAGCAAAAATTCAATTTTTAAAGTTTTCGTGTCCCTCGATAAGCATGTCTGTTTGTTCCGGCTAATCTCCAAAACAGCTGGATCGATTTTTTGGTAAAAAGCTTGGAACGGGCCAATCGGAGCGCCGAATTCCATAAACGTATTGATCTCGTTGACGTAAAACCAATTCGCACTAGGCACTCTAAAGTTCTGAACAGTCATTTGCAGGTTAGAAAAGGACAGTCGTATGCACAAGCTGTTAAATTTATGATGAATCAAAATCAAATGAACTGCATGCTTCAGTAATATATAAATATTTTATTCACTTTGATCAACACAATTTCATATTTATCATTTTATTAACAATCATTTTTAATAAATTATTACTTGTCTATGAATGCCTTTTTTTTTTTTTTTTTCGGTGGGAAAATTATCTTATGACATCCCCCGCCCTTGGGCGGGGCGGGAGATAGTGTCAGACTTTTACTGACTAAAAACCCACTCCTGTTCCTTCATTGCCTTTCGTACCAGGGCCGAGTCTTCCTTTCAGAATCAGACCCTTGGCCCCAGTAGGCTTCGACCCTGCTAGGCCCCTACAGTTGCTGACATCTCCTTGAGGCGCGCGTGAAACAGCACGCGCCGTCGACGACTTGGGCTCGGTCCGGACGGTTACCGGACGGTCGGAAGGCGAGCCACCCATTGCTCGCCCGGTCTATGAATGCCTACAGTTCATGTAACCACTAACGCCATCTATCGCTTATGAAAGTCGAACGATTTATGAATATTTTCTTTAAAAATCATTACACTTTCAACAATTTATGTCCGTCTGATTACAATCGCACCGATTACAATAGACCGTCTGAATACCCATTTATCCCTTCAAGTTTTTTTAAAACTACCCTTCCGGAAGTTTTCAGTGAAAAAGACATTAAATTGAATCGATCCAGTTACAAATAGTTTTATGTTAAGTTGATTTATTGCCAACATTTTGACGTGAATATTAATTATCTAGTGATATTTGCTTTCAGGTCGCACTTTGTTTTAATTTATTCAGTCGCGGTTTCTACTTTACTGAATTAATTTTATTTTAATTGAGTTTTCAGCTCACTTAGTGTATCAGTTTTATTTATGTTGATTTATTTTTAACACAGGTGAGGTAATATCAATGGGCTTTATGTAGCTGGTTTTGGTTTTTGGCCTGTGTTTTCTGATAGCTGTAACTTGGGGGTATTTAAGTCAACACTGAATAGATTCTTCTGAACAGGTTCAAAAAGCCGGGAGTTGTGTTCAATTGATCGAAAAGAGAATGTAAGGGGAAGATCACCGAATGGCTTCTTAAGCTTGGGTACGAGGAGACAGAAAGACTTCTTAACAAACATAGAGATTTTTAAGACAAACGAATACACGTACTAGCACTAGAACACATAAACATTCACACATGCATGTCAACTTTTTCTGAACTAGCACACTCCCTTAATTTTAAGTTCCTAATCATTGTTATTTTCTTTTGATCTGTTCTGGGTACAGGTGGCCAGGAGACCCATAACACAAGTTTTCTTAGTATGGGCTCCTGTCTTCCTACCAAAAATATTGTTTAAAGAAATTCTGCTGTGCCTATGTATCTTGTGGGAGAAATAAACAACTACAAAAATTGAGGACAATTTTCAAATTAGACTCGCTCTGTTGTATTTACTCCTTAGGGAAAGAAAGCCGTGCTATCCGTTAAGAACCAGGCCAAGGCTGACGGCGCGTTGTGTTCCGCGAACGCCTCAATGAGTTGTCAGCATAATTATATCGGCGATTACCTGCCAAGGTAACGGGACTGTTTGGAAGAGTACCGCTGCTCTGGAACGCAAAGAGCAACTGAACGAAGGAGAGTGGATTTTAGTCTGTAAAACTTTAAAGCCACCTTCGAGTGTCTTTTGCCAAATGTAACGTGCTGTTCGCAGTTCAAATGTGTGTGTTAATAGAGGGTTGAAGATGCACCAATATGTAAATGGATAATTCGGGCGCCAGATGCATCCTCAAAAAAATAAGCTCGGATTCGCTACAAGTTTGAAAGCATAGGCCTTTTAATCTTCAGGCGGGAGACTATATGGGAAAATAAAAGATTAAAAATATAAGTTAAGCTTTAGCCTTTAATTTTTCCAGCCCGCAGTTCATGACCATGAAAGGTTTGTAAGTGACATTGACTATTTGAACAAAAATGGTATTGTTGCACCTTTAAAAACTAGGTTAGGAAAAATAAATTATAATCCTTATCCAGGCAATGTAGATCAGTCCGAAGTGGAGTTCGAGTACCTTTAAAGGGTGGAGCGAGAGGGATCTCGCTCCACCTCACTCGTACGCGTGCAGCTTGTAGGTGAATCACACCCGATAAGCATACGAAGCCCTTTGTGTCCAGTATAATAATGCATTCAGGGCGCTGATGGGGCTGCTGTGATATTGTAGTGGCTCGGGCATGTTTGACAACGCTAGCGACTCGCCAGCTTTTATGCAACGTTGCGTAAACGGAGCGCATCTCCGGTGCGTAGGGTGCGCGGCAACAGTATGCTGCTGATGATAGCCGGCAGGCTCGACTGTCCTTATAAATATAAGGCGCTGCAGTGACTTGCAAGATACTATAGTCGTCGGTTGACATTGTAACCGTGTGTGTCAAATATTGAATGCTGTTTGTTTGTTGATGTTATGTGTAATCACGAGTCTTAGTTACTTGCATAAATAAATGATGCATATACACAAATCCGGACACAGTACGGTTCACGGTTGGCGTGCAAAGTTTCGTATTCGGCCATCACGCCAGGCGTGACATGTTGATGTCAGCGTAACATTGGACATGTTTGTGTTTACGTCCGCTCTTGTGTGGGAACACACTGTTCTAATAAACTTGACGTGTGAAAACTATTGTCGGTAGTTTTGGTTTCCCGACAGTCGGTGCAGTGATAGTCATAGTCATAGTCATTTATTCAATAACAAGAAGCTTGTATCTGAATTACATAATCACTACATAGTATAAAACAAAGTCGCTTTTCGTGTCTGTCTGTCCCTATGTATGCTTAGATCTTTAAAACTACGCAACTGATTTTGATGCGGTTTCTTTTGATAGATAGAGTGACTCAAGAGGAAGGTTTATGTATATAATACATGCATAATGAAGTAGAGAAACACTGATAATTTTAGAGGTTTCTAATGTGATGTCTTATATAAACCAAATTTTTTGTGCTTACATCGCAAACGCTGGCTGAACTCTACGAGATAGATCAAAATAATGTACAACAGTATTGTACAACTTAAAAAGTTCTACAAAAAAGTCCGCAATGGTATATGTCTATCTCTTAGGGACAACTCACAATAACCATTTTTATCCTTTACTTTTTACGAGAAATAATGGGTTATTTACGAAACGATTTTAAGCAATACAGTATTAATCTTTATCCAATGAAGTACCTTAAATACATTGTGCATTTAATATAGATAATTGTAGCCCTTTACAGCGTGTAATTTAAATGAATATTTTCGAAGATATTACAGAATTAAAATGCAGGGACATAGCGGTTGCGGTAAATAACTTGATTCTTTGAAATATTGATGCGCCGACGGTCAATACTGTTCTCGATTTGTTGGAAGCTGTTCATTTTTAACCGACTTCAAAAAATGAGGAGGTTCTCAATTCGGTTGTATTTTTTTTATCATTATTATTTTTTTACGTTTGTTACCTCAGAAATCCGTCGTTTATGGACCGATTTGCATTTTTTTTTTTCCTTATAGGATATGCTTCCAGATTGGTCCCACTTTTTTCAAAATCGAGTTCTGATGATAGGATCCATAAGGAATCGAAGGAACGCCTGAAATATTACAGTCAACTATATACAGATTTTAGTATTTTCACCGAGAATTTAAGCGTTTACAGTCAAAAAGTAACATTTGATGAAGTGGAACTTATGAAAAAGACCAGAAATGGCCAACGGAACTTCACCCCTACATAGATATCACAATGAAGATATTTAAGTAACTATGACAATGCAAATAAATAAATGGTTCTGAATGTTGAAAATAGTAGCATCAAAGTGATCTGATGATGATGATGGAGCTGGAAGATATGCACTGGAACTCCGTAATTAATCAATGTAACCTAGCCGTGTTTGGGCTTATTAGATTATTGTCATCAGATGCACTTTGGCTATAAGGTACTATTGAACTGACCTGATGATGGAGCCGGGAGGTGGATGGGGACTTTGTAATAAAATAATGTATCCTAGCAGTGTTTGGGTTAATTCGAATTGTCATGAGAAATAGGTGCTCTGGCTATAAATATATCACAGGTAAAAAGTGTGAAATAATTTTTTTTTACAAAATAAATAAATAATCAACTTCACTACAAAAAACAAAACCCTAAAAGGATCAAAATAACATTTATTTTGGAAGTCGGTGTTAAATAACAAGCAAACAATACCAGAAACACTGACTTTCAAAATTAAAGTTATTTTGATCGTTTTATTGTTTTGTTTTTAGGATTCCGTACATAAAAAGGAAAAAAACGGAACCCTTATAGGATCACTTTGTTGTTAGTCTGTCTGTGTGTCTGTCTGTCAAGACCCTTTATCTTGGAAACGCGTGGAGGTATCGAGTTGAAATTAAAATCATATTCAGGTCTGCGGTCCCTTGAAGCTGTGAAATAATAATCAAACTTCTGAGATAACGAAAAAAAAAAGATACAAACGTTTATGTTGCAAAAAACGTATATATCCGACACTCAATCAATCAATCAATCAATCAATCAATCAAAATATTTATTTGCTAGAATATGGTACATAAGGTGTTACAGTATATTTGTTTCAGCATATCCTGCCATAACATGGCGTGCAAATATATTTACAGTCAGTGTTGTCAATTACTCTCAAGGGAATCAAAATTTGGGGTACTTCCCGTTGACCTAGAATCCTGAAATTTGGCATGAAGCAAGGTCTCATACAAGTATAGAAAAATTTGAAAACTGTAACTTTGTAGTAACGTCACAAAAAAAAAACTTTTTTTGCGATTCGGAAAAATCTTCGTAACTCAATTTTGGAATGGAACTGTTTTCATAGGTACCTAAGTTTGTACGAAACCCTCAGTGCGCGAGTCCGGCTCGCACTTGCCCACTTTTTGTAGTGAAGTCAGTTATTTATTTTATGGAGTGGAGTTGGATGGAGTTTCTTGCACGTTCTTCTCCATAGCGATCTACGCTTTGAAACGTGCAATTAACATCATATTTTCTGACTGACTGACTTCTTGACATTTTAAAAGTGCCTGTAAATGGTTTATTTGAAATGAAATGCTTTGAATATTTGATGCTTTGATTCCCCAAATTCTTCTGGTACCATCAGATTTACCGATCCAAATTACACGCCTACAATTTCCGGTAAAGATATCTTTTGCAATGACCAATACTAAATCGCATTGTCAAACTTTCAACGTTGCAACGTTATTGATCGTTGAGTGTTTTTCACATCGCCAATTATATGTCGCTCTTTCAAGAGTAACTTAAGAAAACATGTTTGTATTATCTAATGACAAAAAAAGCTGTGAACGTTGTATATAAAGACATTCTGTAGTATAATTAGTACTGGCGACCCACCCCGGCTTCGCACGGGTGCTGATCAAAACCGCATCAAAATCCGTTGCGTAGTTTTAAAGATCTAAGCGTACCTACATAGTGACAAACAGCGGAGGAGCGACTTTGTTTTATACTATGAAGTGTGAAGTGATCAACATTGCACCCGTGCGAAGCCGGGGCGGGTCGCTAGTTAATTTATAAAGTAAACATTTTCAATTCCATAATAATAATTCAACCAAACAAATTCAATAATAATAATTACAATACCCCATCGCCGTATCTCTACGTTGACGTCGTGGTGGGGCTTGCGTGCTCCAATATACCCTAGGTCTGTATCGGTGAAGTTTGCTTTGCCGTAATATGCCTAGGGTGAGGGGCCAGACTAAGAGAGATACAATCCGCAGTGCAGTTTTGTGGCGAACTGTTGGGCATTAGCGACCCCACGGACTCGATCTCCCGGGAGAATTCTTGTTCTTCATCTCCGGCTTGCCTTTATTGGCCGGCCGTAGTGAACACTGACGAGGAACTGAGCTCCCACCTCTCTCTTGCCTTTATTGGCTGGCTTGAGTGGAGATTCGCAAGAGCAAACGTGCTCGGGAGAAGGATGTATAATCCAGTAAGGTGCTGGTAGGGATCTTGGCCGTACTTCCGGGATTGTCCTGATAGCCGTGGTATACCTCTCCACTCCTCAAGCACCTCAGAATATGTTGCCCTCTTGTTGCTACGTCACTTCGTGCTAGCGGCCGTTTTTTGGGGGCCCATTTATTGAGTGTGCAAGTCACCCCCTGCCTTTTTTCGATGGATATTAATAACGTTGTTCAGGCAGGAGCCATAGTCTTAACATAGTTCCATGTCACCAGTCCACTTAAGACTCCAAAAACCATAGCCTTATATCTTAGTTTTCCATATGTCGCAATAGTTTCCCACCAACCAGGGGTTGTCCTTGGATGCACTAGCATAGTGCGTACAGGGATAATCACCGGTTCGTACCACTTTCCATTAAAAGCGTCTAAAAGGGCCTCTGCGAGTTGGTTTCGGCTTCTCGTACGCCTTCCAAAGGTCCAGGACCTTAGGGTGCTGAGATAAATAAAT
Organism: Mythimna impura; assembly: GCA_905147345.3. Taxonomy (NCBI): domain Eukaryota; kingdom Metazoa; phylum Arthropoda; class Insecta; order Lepidoptera; family Noctuidae; genus Mythimna; species Mythimna impura. Next base: position 15,015,766 of record LR990362.1, on the reverse strand, counting down.
GTATAAATACTAATAATAATTAAGATAAATTAATAATTCATCAACAGAATATAGACACCTATGCAACAGGAAATCCCTTAGCTGGGTTTTAAAAGTACTAGTGTAGATAATGCTTTTTAAATCTAAAGGCAACTTATTAAATAACTTGACTGATTGATATTGTGGACTGTGTTCCACAATATTGAAATTTGGTTGTATTTTGTTATATTTAATATCTTTTCTACGTGTACCTACCCTAATTTGTCGTTGTTCTGTAATCTCATAATCATGAATGTACTTGGCCATGTTACTCAAAAGAACGAAGACATAAATGCTCGGCACTGTAAGGATACCTAGATTTCTAAAATGCTGTCGGCAACTCTCAGTTTGTGGTATTCGTACCATGGTCCGGATTGCGCGTTTTTGTAATACGAAGGCATTTATATTATTCTCGTAGATATTCTCACCAAACGTTCAAGCAAACATATACCTGCTACTAAACTTACCTCATCAGAGCATAATAATCGATCAGTTAAAGTCAAGCCTACACAGCGGGTCGCATGGCTGCGTGGCTGCCATTTAAATCTGAAGACGGCTCGCTGGGCATGATATGATACGTCTTATGGTTAATTACGAAGGGATAATCCAAATGTTATATTCTGTTTTTAGATCGATGTCACCACAAGGGACTATGATTAGTAACGTAGATATTATAATTTTTATATGAAAGCGAACAGTGAAAAAAAATTATTGAATTACTTTTAAAATTAAAAATTTCATCGGGATTAATTAATTAATTTTGAATTTACTAAAAAAAACTATTTCGTTTGTACTTTTTTTTCCTACACTGGAAGAAATTTCTGTAGAAATAAGCATCACCTTTATACCTATTTTTCTGTTTCTTTCTTCGCGTCTTTTATTAAATGTGTGTACATGAACTGCTGCACCATCCTTATTCATCAATCTTTAAAGCGCTTTAAAGCACTTCCATAGTCTAATAAGCATAACCAGCCTTTCAATGTTCCCTCTGTTGGGACTCAGGCCTCCTCTCTAGGAGAAGGAATAGGCCGTAATCCACCACGCGGGCCCAGTGCGGGTTGGTGAATGTCACATGTCTTCGTATTTTTGGTTCTAGGACAGGCCGGTTTCCTCACGATGTTTTCCTTCACCGTTTTGAGAGCAGTGGTGATGAAATAAATTACACAAAATAATGCGCTTGGTTGGGTTTGAACCCGCGACCTACAACTCTTAAGTCGGGGCCGTTAACACTCGGCCACCACTGCTCACTCGGCCACTGGTGTTTTATTAAATGTGTGTGCATGAACTGGTGCACCATCCTTAGTCGTCAATCTTAAAAGCGCTTTAAAGCAACTCCATGGTCTAATATACATCATACTACAGCGCTATATTTTTCACCTATGTAAGTAAAACAACAGTTCTGGAACAGCGCTAGTATCTCGCGAATTCGTTGCTCGTTCCCGAATTAACATATGCACATAATTTGCGATATTACCGCGTAAGTGGCGGATGGTAATATTGAGCAATAAATAACAACTAACGGGGCCATGTCGGGGTTACCAACACTGGGAGTTCAGAAAGTTGAGTTAAAGATTTAGGTTAACTTTTGTAGTGTGTAGCAGTTTGAGGAAGATTTAAATGGAGATAAACTGTATGATTTATAATTACACCATTCAACTTTCGTCCAAAATACGTCTACTATTGGACATAGGTCTCCTCCAAGTGTCGCCACAACGGTCAGTCTTGTGCATCTCGCATCTCACCACATCATATCATCATTCGTCATTGTATTTTTGGTGTACAATAAAGAATATCAATCTATCTCATCAGGTCATCGGTCCACCTTGTGGCAGGCCTTCCAACGCTGCGTCTTTCGGTGCGCAATCACTCCAGAACCTTTTGGCCCCATTGACAATCTGTTCTGCGAGTAATCTGACTATGTGCATTGCTCACTGCCACTTAAGTTTGGTGATTCTTTGGGCTATGTCGGTAAGTTTGGTTCTGCACCTGAGTTTGACTCGTTCTACTGCTGAGCATATAATCCTGGAGCTGTTTGCGTGATCAAGCAACGTGATATTGGGTCTTTCTATCTGCATTTTCTACGTAGCCACTAGTAATTTGAATACATACTCGGTTGATGGCAGTCAACTATTACATATACTTAATCGTAAATAAATATATATAACTAGCAAAGGTTTTCCAGAACCACCCCTCAGTCTCACCCCTCAGGGACTACAGGCATTGATGTTATGTAATAAATCACAACATAATTTATCGCTTGAGTTGTGTTTCAATACCATTAAGTTTTCGTAGCTCGTAGCATCAAAATCTACGAATGCAGCGCGTAGCGCGTAGTCAATTGCTACGACGTAGCTGGCGAATGCTTAGTTTATTTTCCGTATAGTATAGTCCGTATTACGCGTACATACAGTATTCAAAAATATACCTACTTCTTCATGATTTTGGCCTCCTGGTAGTTTTGATAGACTTTATCACACGTGACAAAGTGTTTGTAGTTGCTAATTCAGTACTTCCCATTTGTCTAGCTGTTAGAGATTCACGGACAGTAAAGCCACATAGAAAATGTAATTTATAACTTTTGAATAAAAAATAGTCATCACAACTTTAACACAGTAATAAAATTCAAATTAACATTCCTCCAATTTACATTTTAACTCTCAACTTCGCGGGAAATGGTGTGTTCTGGTAACACTGTCCATGTTTATCGCACAAACGTCACGTGCTCGGGGTTGCCTTAAATTAGAACACATTGTGATCTCACTTACATATAAATACGTTCTGTTTGAACATAGTGCTATTGCAGACGTCCCGTCAGTGCATTTTCAATTAGAGGAAGTATCGTGTTTTATGTGCAGAAGAGAACATCCGTTATACTGATGCTTGTTTCATAAACGGCCGTATCTTTTTTTTTTCGTTAACTTAGAAATTTAATTTTTTCACAGCTTCAAGAGACCGCAGACTTGAGTATATGGTTTTTATTTCAACTAGATACCTCGACGCGTTCCTGAGATAAAAGGTTTTGACAGACAGACAGACAGACGAACGGACAACAAAGTGATCCTATAAGTGTTCCGTTTTTTCCTTTTGAGGTACGTAACCCTAAAAACAAATTTTAAAAGTCACGAACGCACTTCCACATTTAATTTAAAAAAACGAACAATAAAAACATCTGTAAGAAAAATATTACACGTGTGAAAACTGAACTGAAACAGTTTACAAGTTGCTTCATTATTCCGCCATCCCCCAACATTATCAATTTTAAACTGAGAAGCTCAAACAATCGCTTAAGCCCAAACTTAGGCACTTCATACTTCTTGATCAGTTTCAACCCAATTCGGGCGAGATGGAGGCGTGTTCGTTAAAAAACGATAAATAACTCGGTAAACATTCAACGTTTTTAGGGTTCTGTTGGTGATATAAGGAAACTATGTACGCAGAAGAACCAAGGTCACCGACATAGCGCGAAGAATCGCCAAACTTAAGTGGCAGTGGGCAGGGCACATTGCTCGTAGAACAAATGGTCGGTGGAGCCGAAAGATTCTAGAATGGCGACCACGTACCGGAAGACGTAGCGTTTGAAGGCCTCCTATAAGGTGGCCCGATGATCTGATAAGGGTTGCGGGAATCCGATGGATGCGAGACGCACAGGACCGTTCATTGTGGTGACACTTGGGGAGGCCTATGCCCAACAGTGGACGTCTTTCGGCTGAAATGATGATGATGATGAATTATTTAATTTAATTGTGTTCATATATCTATATATATAAAAGGAGAAACTGACTGACTGACATATCAACGCACAGCCGAAACCGCTGGGGCTAGAAGCTTGAAATTTTGCATAAAGATTAATTATATGTCGTAAGTGAGCACTAAGAAGGGATTTTTGGAAATTCGTCCTCTAAGGGGGTAAAAAGGGGGGATTTCGTAAGTGTGCAATTTTTTTTTCCGTGGGCCAATTGACTCCAAACTTTGTACAAATATTAACCTAAATTAGTTTTAATGTTTTCCATATTTATTTATTCAGTACTACCCTCAGTGCAAGATTTAGGGGGTGTTAAAGTTTGTATGGGAGAATCTTATTCCTTGGGTTAGTAAACTTGAAACTTGGCACGAATACATGTTTAAATAAATAATAAAGATTCCCATTATTCGTTTTTCAAAACTACCCTCAAATTACGGTTTAGGTCGTATTCAAGATTTTTTGAAGTCTTACTGCGCGGCCTAATTTACTCGCAACTCGGTATTAGAAATTAGAATAATAAAGCAAATAGAAATTATTTATTTCTCAAAAATAGTTCAACAACAACAAAAAGTTCAAGTACATTCATGTATGTTGGTGAAATGGATTCCTCCAGGTTTGTATGAAATATCTCTTTTTTAAATGTGCTAATAGATTTTCTTTGCAACGCAACCATGTGATAACCTAATCCTATAATAACGTATCAATCATGTTATTTATATACGTACAACGACATCTACTGACCTAAATTGGTACAAACGAAAACATAAAATTAATTACAAAACAAGTTGGTGTGTCATAGTTAGCGTCTTCTTCGATATAAATTATTATGCTAATTTAATGTTTTAAAAGTCTAAAAGCTTTGATTGATTAGTTCAGTAATACTTAAGGACACCATCGGTAGGCAAGATGTTGATGCTCATCAGTTGGGTCAAATAGTGGATTACCGTCCTCCTTCACCGGTGGGCCGAGATACATGCACGAGCACACTCAATACGCCATGACTTATGTACGTCATTACGGTCGCGCAGACTTATTTTTCACCTTCACGTGCAACCCTCGGTGGAAAGAAATTAAAGAAAATTTGTTTCCAGGCTAGAAACCTCACGATCGCCACGATATCTTCGCACAAATATTTCGCATCAAAGTAAAAAAAAAAATGTTGGACTTGATAACTAAAGGAAAAATATTTGGTGAAGTTCCGTGATACATTTTCCAGACTTCGGCACATTCATATAATGATATGGCTAAAAAGACACATTCATTCTGACATTACTGACAATTTTATTTGTGCCGAAATACCTGATCCCATCTAGATCCAAAGCTCTATGAGATAGTGAAATCTAATACGATACATGTCCCCTGTGGAAATTTCAACGCCAACTTGCCATGCATGAGAGACCAGCTGTGCACTAAACGCTATCCTCGAACAATGCTTATAAAAACACTGACCGGCGATGACGGATATTCAAACTGCAGGAGACATCCTTCAGATAATGGCGGATTTACTGTGACAATAAATGGAGTAGAGCTTGATAATCGTATGAAAGTGGAAAGTATATCAGTAGTTCAGAGGCAGTGTGGTAAATTTTTGGGTTTTCTATTCATGAGAATTTTCCCACGGTGTTTCATCTTGCTGTGCACTTAGAAAAATGGTCAAAGAGTATTTTTTAAACAAGAAAACTTAGCTAATAAAGGTTTCCTGTCCACCAAAAACGACTCTCACGTCTTTTTTTTTAACTATGTCAAGTAGATGACTTTGCAAAGACCTTCCTGTATTGTGAAATCTGTGCATTCTATGTTTGGAATAGTAATCGGTTCGAAAGGAGGAAAAGAGGAGTAAATGTAGGTGGTTGGCTACACATTAAAAAAGACAACGCTTTAGGCAGGGAATATACGGTATATCCAAATAATACAGAGTGTTACCACCTTCGTTTGCTTTTTTATGAAGTTCGAGGTCCAGAATCATATAACATACGACTTTCAAATCAGCATGCAAGGCTTTAGGGTTACTTGAAGATGATCAACACTGACGTACAGTCCTAGGAGAGGCAGCCATGTATCAATAGCCGTTCATGGTGAGAGAGCTTTTCATTATAATGTTAGTTTTTTGTCAACTAGCGATTCCATTCAGCCTGTGGGATGAATTCAAACCATATCTTTCTGAAGATTTTAAACGACACATGGAGAGGCAGGTAAATAACCAACTATAACATTTTATAGATCAGATTTTGCGCCAATGATTAGACGCCAATGTGCAACATTTTCAAGCATAGTAATCTGGCCCAATTGTTACGTAAAGCAAAAATAATAGTCTGGGATGAAAGTACAATGGCAAACAAAAGAGCTATTGAAGCATTAAACAGAACTCTACAGGATAACAGGACATAAGAAGCAATGACAACTTAATGAGTGGTTTGACAATATTGCTGGCAGGAGATTTTCAGCAAAGGTTACCAGTTGTACCAAAAGGGACACGAGTGAATGAAATAAAGCATATATTAAAAGATACTGTACTAAAATCCTTCATCATTATCATCATCATCATCATTTCACCCGAAGGACGTCCACTGTTGAACATTGGCCTCCCCCAAATGTCGCCATAACGAACGGTCCTGTGCATCTCGCATCCACCACATTCCTGCGACTCTCACCAGGATATCGGTCCACCTTGTGGGAGGCCGTCAACGCTGCGTTTAACTAAAATCCTTAAATTAACTAAAAACATGAGAGTACATCTCAGAGGGGACGTCTCTGCAGGTGAATTTTCAGACCTTTTACTTCAATTAGGTAACGGCAAGTACCAGCAATTAGATGGGGTTATAGTTATACCAGAAAAATTATGTACGGTAGTAAGTACAGTCAAAGAGAAGATAGGAAGAAATTATTCAGGTGTGGCTCAAATAAAGGACAAACCATTAGAATGGCTAAGAGAAAAAGCTATATTGACGTCTAAGAACGACCGAGCAGCAGTTATCAGCGATATTTTGCTGACATCAATTGAAGCTGAAGAAATAGTGTTTAATTCTATAGACACTGTGGTAAATGCAGACGAAGCACTCCACTATCCGGTTGAGTTTCTGAATACAATTAATCCAGTCGGCCTTCCATAACATAAACGTGAACTGCATGTGGGCACACCCGTGATGTTGCTTAGGAACTTGAAGCCTCCGAAGTTATGTAACGGTATCAGGATGCAAGTAAAAGCATTGCACCGCAGTATGTTTGAGGTTGTTATTTTAACCGGGTCTGCCCAGGGAGAAACAGAGTTCATACCGCGTATTCCATTACTCCCGAACGATCTTCCTTTCGAATTCAAAAGACTACAATTTCCTTTGAAAGTTTGCTTTGCAATGACAATAAACAAATCACAGGGCCAAACGCTTAAAACGGCGATGCGCGCGGACGTAGTCGCGGGCAAAGCGCTAGTTGTTAGATATACTTGCAATAAAATATTTTATCTGTAGGAGCGAGTAGGTAAACGCGAGTTTTATAAATGCGCAAAAGTATATGAGCCACTGCTGTAAACAGAATTCTGATTCTGAGTAATAATGATGAAGACTTATTCTGAAGAATAAGCCGCCTTTGTACCTTTATGTTGCATGAAGTTTTAATAAATAAATAAATAAATAAATAATGTATATTTTCAGAAAAATATACATTATTCTTCAGAATAAGTAATAATGTAAGGTATATTTTTCTGAAAATATACATTATTCTTCAGAATAAGTGCAAGATAAGTAGTGTGTTCGAAACATAATACAGCTAATTTAAGACGATTTTTTTTTAAAAGCAGTGTTTGACTGCGATCCCACCGGGTGGTAAGCTTTAATTACTTGTATCGATTACAAACCAGAGTAATATACATGCAATCCTTCTGATTGTTTGTCAGACTATGCTAGAAGCAACGTTTTACAGTAATAGTGTTTTAATTTTGTAAGCAAATCTGTAAATTTTTAGTTAATCGCTAAAATGCTTCATATTTGCGAGCATTGTGTCCACGCATGTCTTTCTTTGGTATGCAATTCGAGAGTTACCGCGATCTCTATGTTTTTTTTGGGTGGGGAAAATCATTTAATGACATTCCTCACTCTGTCAGACTTTTACTGACTAAAAAACCACTCCTGTTCCTTCTTTGCCATTGTTCCAGGGCCCTAGGGATATCTCTATCGCATCACCCATCTCCTTGAGGCGCGCATGGACTACTACACGCCGTCGACGACTTGGGCTCGGTCCGGACGGTTTATAGGATGGTCGAACGGCGAGCTACCCATTGCTCGCAGTCCGCAAGCCCGCGCCTGTGCCCACGGTGGCCGGAAATCGGGATCGGAATCCCGGGAGCTGGGGCGCGAGGGCCATTGCCTCGCGCGTGCACGTGCGGCCTCCTCCTTTGCTAGGATTACTGCTTCGCAGAAGGGCGATCTTGGTGTTGTACTACTTTTAAAAATAAAAAAACCATGATCAATGAAGTATATTCTGACACAATCACGATGCTTACGCGTACGGACTCCCTGAAACCTTCCTCCAATATTCACTTGACAGATTTTTATCGAACAAAAGTTGGTACTATAAAAAAACCCGCCGAAACTTTTCCAATACTAATAAAAGTTGGTGAACAAGGTATATGCCGCGGGTACGCCCACAGTTTTGTTTACGCACTTAACGCAGAAGATTTACTTGAGCCTCACATTGTGATGTGAACATAAACGGTACTGCGTACTTATAAAAGTTTTTCCCATTTCTTCTAAGTATTACAATATCGTTTTGGTTAAGTATCTTGTATATTAAGGGTATGTTTTTTATATATAGGGAATAACATGATCTTTTCAGTTTATGGGCAATTCGGGAAAACATTCATTGTGCGTACAGCTAACGAGTGGAATCCTCTGCCGGAGTGTGTGTTTTTGAAAGTTACAACCTGGAGGTCTTTAAGTCACGAGTGAATAGGTTACTTCTAGACCAACGTGCTCCGAGTCAATCACGTCACCGCTTACCAGGTAAGATAATCGACTAGCGCTAGCCTATCCACAATAAAAAAAAAAAACTTTATTTATCAGACTAGAATGAGATATTGCGTTATTTGTAATGCTTTCTGACGCTTGACTGACAGTTCTTGATTGTAAGACAGTGTTGCGGTAATAATTATGATTATCAAAGTAACTTAGCTAAGACCAGCAAGTCATTTTTAGTAAACAGCATACGCTTTTATAACAAGCTGCCAAAGGCGGGGACTGAACTTACTACTTTTTATAATGTGAATGTGAGAACACTGTAGACTCCGCGAATTCTTAGGTTACTTCCTATTACGACTCACTTTATATTATGATTATTTTTATTGTACTTTTTAGTACAATACTGACCGGTCTACACTGTCCTTACATAATATCTACTTATACGATATATGGAAATATTGTAAGTTATTTTTTTTTAAAAGAGTAACCATGAAGTTTCTTGCCGGTTCTTCTCCATAGGAAACGACCAATTTGGAACCGTGCACTAGCTTCTGACGTTTTGTAAGTGCCCATTGTGCCCTATGTAAAATAAATACTTTGACTTTGAACTAACAGTATTTTAATTCAAATTTTCTATTTAAAAGGAATGCTAAAGTTAACAAAAAAGAAACACTTGAATGTAGAATGCCTTCCTTGTTTCGAAGTCGGTAATATACTAGAAAAACAGTTCCGTCCTTCTTCTTTGACTTTCGATAAAAGAATATTTTATTGAGAAGGGAAATCATCAAATATCTCCTCTCGCTCTGGGTGGAGCGTGAAGGTGTGTCAGATTTTTCCTTCAGTGGCTCTCTCACCTGGTCACTATAACTCACTCGAACAATCCCGAAGACCAGAAACAAGACTTTAATGAAGACATCAATATATCTATGGATAATACAGTCTGCTGTCCATCCACCTAATATGACGCATCAGTCACAAAAGAGACCGCTGCCCAGCACAAACTAAACAATGACCACACAATCGCCGAGCAGATACAATTAATCTAACATGCATGAAGTACCATCAGGGAGCAGCAAACAGGAATATATTGGACCGTGGAATATATACATGGCGCTTCGATATGGCCAAAATGAGCAGACATAATTATTATTATTGTTATTATGCATATATTTTTAAGTTACAAGACTCAATTTACAAGATACATCACAAATAAATTAAATTGAATTGCATTAAGTTGCACAAAAATGAAAAAAATCAGGGCAAGTGCGAGTCGGACTCGCGCACTGAGGGTTTCGCACCAACTTACCTATAAAAACAGTTCGATTCCCGAATTGAGTCAGGAAGATTTTTCCGAATTGTAAAAAAGTTTGTTTTTGTGAAGTAAATACAAATTTACAGTTTTCACATTTATTATATCTATACTATAAGACCTTATTTATGCCAAATTTCAGGATTCTGGGTCAAGGGAAAGTACCCTATGAATTTTGATTCCTTTTTTGAGTGTTGAAATGTACGTTTTTTGCGACATAAACGGCAGACAGACAGACAGACAGACAAGTATAAGGTTCTGTTCTATAAGGGCGTTCTACATATAAGGGTTCCGTTTTTCCCTTTTGAGGTACAGAACCCTAAAAAAATTAAATTACATCAAATTAATATACTAGTTGAACAGTCAGTAATTGCATACAATTAAAATTAAACAAAATTTCATCATTACATCAAAATTAATTATATTTCAGTCAGTCAGAACGCCAAGCAATACCATTTGACCTACCTTTATATATTTTGGGTTTTAGAGGTCTGATACAGTCGCTTCATTTAAAATATTCAGCCGCATACGGATAGGCTGAAAGCCGACCTAGTTGAGAAAAGGTTAGAGAGATGATGATGTATTTTGACTTACAATTGCAAACAATACACTTATCTTTAGCTAGAATTACACCAAGTAGCGTCATTCATCTAAGATTTTCCACTTGTTGGCATTCAGTCTTAATATTTTCACTAAGCCACGACCAGCTGTGCCAGCTTGGCAATGCAGGATAGAGCGCCGTATCGGTGAGGCTAGAGCAATCATCAGTAAGCTTATCTGCTTCAGGGAGGGCAACACTCGCCCTAGGGTGATGCGTTTTGTAAGGTGGGCATTCTCGGGGACTGATATTAGTCCTCGAGATTATCTGCCCTGCGTCACAGAGCGTATCGACTTCCTGAAGCAGAAGATCTATGTATGGGCAAACCGTATTCGAGAGCAGAGAGATGATGTATTTTGCCTTACAATGGCAAACAATCCACTTATCTTTAGCTAGAATTACACCAAGTAGCGTCATACTATCTAAAATTTTCCACTTGTTGGCATTCAGTCTTAATATTTTCACTAGGTTACACGACCAGCTGTACCAGCTTGGCAATGCAGGATAGAGCGCTGTATCGGTGAGGCTAGAGCACTCATCGGTAAGCTTATCTGCTTCAGGGAGGGCAACACTCGCCCTAGGGTGATGCGTTTTGTAAGGTGGGCATTCTCGGGGACTGATATTAGTCCTCGAGATTATCTGCCCTGCGTCACAGAGCGTATCGACTTCCTGAAGCAGAAGATCTATGTATGGGCAAACCGTATTCGAGAGCAGAGAGATGATGTATTTTGCCTTACAATGGCAAACAATCCACTTATCTTTAGATAGAATTACACCAAGTAGCCACAGTATAGATATATGGAACAGTACGGAAACTACCTACAAATGTTCGAAACGGCTCACTCACACAAATGTACTACACTCACGTATGTTTGTGTAAGTGTGCCGTTTCGAATATTTGTAGGTAGTTTCCGTACTGTTACATATTTCTATACTGTGAAGTAGCGTCATACTATCTAAAATTTTCCACTTGTTGGCATTCAGTCTTAATATTTTCACTTGGTTGGTCCCGGCCCGAGCGTCGGAAGTCACAGAACGATTTCCGGCCACCGAAACCGCATTGTAGACGCGCGCTTGCCGTCCAGCTGTCCGGTTCCAAGCCCGGTTTGACGGCGCGTAATGTTTCAAGCGCTCCTCAAAGAGATGTCAGCAAAATTGACGGGGCCAGTTAGGGCCGATGCCCGCTAGTGCTGCGAATTGTTCGAAGAAGTTCTGCAGTCAACCCACCCAAATGCAGCTAAATATCAGCACTATGCGATTGCCTACCTGATCTCCGCATCCCAGAAAGTATGTACCACGAAACCTTCTTTTTTGTGTTGGGTAATCATGAAATGACTTCTCCCGCTTTTGGGCGGGGCGAGAGAGTAAGCATAAGCATAATCAGCCTTATGATGTCCCTACTGCTCGGACCCAGGTTTCCTCTCTAAGAAAGGGAAAGGGCCATACACTACGCGGGCCCAGTGCGGCTTGGTGTATGTCACATGTCTTAAATTTTTTTGGTTCTAGGACATGTCGGTTTCCTCACGATGTTTTTCCTTCACAGTTTTGAAAGCAGTGGTGATGAAATAAATTACACAAAGTAATGCGCCTGGCTGGGTTTGAAGCCACAACCTACAACTCGTAAAGGTGCCATTCGAACCTCGGCTGCACGCTGCGGATGCAGGCAGCACATGCGGCGGCTGCACGAAGCCGGCTGCAGCTACACGACTGGTTTTCTATGTAGTAGTATGGATTTTTGTGAAAACCATTCCGAACGCTGCAGCGGCCGCACGTGCTGCCGAGCTTCGGCTGCGAGTGCTGCCGCGACCTGCAGCCGCAGCCGATCGCAAACCAGTAGTGCTGCGGGCGCAACTCGATGCGTACGTAGTTACGTCACTAACCTGTTTAGACAAGTCCCGAAATAATCGCTACTCGGAGCTGATAGCGCTCATATTGGATTGAATCTTAGATTTGCGATTGGCAGCACGTGCAGCCAGCCTCAGAATCACTCCCAGCTGCGGATGCAGGCAACGGCTGCGTGTCATGCATGTGCTACCTGCAATCGCAGCCTGCATCCGCAGCCTGCAGCAGTGATTCGAATGGCACCTTAAGTCAGGGCCGTTACCAATACTCTCTTTGGGTGTGTCGGACATTAACTGACTAAAACCCAACTGGTTGAACGGATAAAAAAAAAGGTTTGTTTTTTTTTTTTAATTGATATAATCCAGTGCTTGACTGCGATCCCACCTGATGGTAAGCAGTGATGCAATCATTGATGGTGAGGCGCACTAGTTTATTAAGAGCCTATTCACTCTAGCCTTGAAGGCACCTAAATTATAGTTGGACGGGAAGACCGCAGCAGGCAAATTGTTCCAGTCCTTCGATGTACGCGGTATAAACGACGAAGCGAAACGCTTAGTCCGGACCGTTGAAGTTTCAACAACGTAAGGGTGGATACTCGCCGTACGTCGGGTTGTCCGATGGTAGAAATGAGATGGCGGAATCAAGTCATGCAATTCCTGCGCACACTCTCCAAAATGCAACCTGTAGAATACCGATAGGCTGGCTACCCTGCGCCTGTGCTCGAGGCTCTTTTGTTTCAATGACTAATCGTATTTAGAATTAAGTAGGTATAGTATATCACTTAATTTTGTTTTCTATGATCCACGTCGCTCTATCGCTACACAGCTCACTCCGATACCCAGCAACGTAATAACTATTCGTCAATTATGATTACTGACGTATAGATGCAAATGATGCCAGCAAATTGCTCCAATCGAATTGGGCCGAATTATCATTCGTGTATGTTCGGCTATAAATCAGCTGTGCATGGGCAAAACTGTTTGACAGTTCGTGCTTTGTACGGAATGTTTACGATTGACATTGTTAACCGGACTTTTGGGAAAGTAGTTGTAACGGTAATTTATGCGGTTCCTATATTTAACGGCGCGTTTGGTTAAGCTTAGAGTGTAGTGAAATTTCAAGTCCATAATGAAAATAGTTAAAAGAAAGAGAGAAAACAAGTTTATTTGGCGCACAGGTACACACAATGAGATAACAATTATATAGAAACTTAAATACTAAGTAACTTAAAAATATTAAATACTTAAACTTAAAAAATACATCAACATTGTGTGTCTCACGGCTGCGCCAAATAGGTCCAGTTCAGCATAATGCCAGGCCACTATATAGCAGTTGCCTGGCGCTGGTTTTCAACTGAACCTTGCTATGAGTCTACGGATGTTAATCAGTTGGATTAGTGTGAAATAAATAAATATATGTATATTATTATAATTATGTATTATGTATGCAAGTTAATCTTTGAAATTCTCTACTTTTCTATACTATAATATGCATGTATAGTTTGTCTTCTATTAAGTTGCACCTGCCATGTTATGCATTAGCTACAGACCTTCTTAAAAGAAGACTTCTGGCCGAAAGGTGTCGTATATCGACGTTTCCGAGGACGGTTACGCGACACCACTCAGCGCAACACGATGCCGACTACATTACGTGTAAAATTATAGTTCAATAGGATTTATTTTTATAATATGTATTAGCATAGTCGGCCTTATAATGTTCCCACCGTTGGGACTCAGGCCTCCTCTCTAGGAGAGGGAATAGGCCATAATCCACCACGTGGGCCCAGTGCGGGTTGCTGGGTGTCACATGTCTTCGAATTTTAGGTCACGGGTTCCAACCCAGCCAGGCGCATTACTTTGTGTAATTTAAATTTATTTAATTACCATTGATCTCAAAATGGTGAAAGAAAACATCGTAAGGCGGCATCATCATCATCATCGTAACCGGCATGTCCTAGAACCAAAAATTTTAAGACTTGTGACATCCACCAATCCGCACTAAGCCCGCGTGATAGATTACTTCCCATTTCGTCACCCTGAGAAGAAGCCTGAGTTGGGACTCAGGCCCGGGGCACTGGGAACATTATAAGGTTGATTATGCTTATTATATGCATGATTTTTATGACGTTCAATAGTTATTGAGTTTATCGTGAACAAATAGACAGGTTTTTTTGAATTGTTATAAACTAGACTGCGACCCCACCTGATGGTAAATGGTGTTGCAGTGGTGTGTTGATGGTGAGGCGCACTAGTTTATTAAGAGCCACTCTAGTCTTGAAGACACCTAAATTATAATCCGAACGTAAGACCGCAGGCGAGGATCCCAGGCGATTTATAATGATGGAGCCCCCTAGGGTAAAGGCCTGCAAAGGCTGTGTTACTGTCCAAAATAGTTACCGCGGCTCTAGAATGCAAAGGGCAACTAAAGGAATAAAGGTAATTTTTAGTCAGTAAAAGTCTGACACTACCTCATGCTTGCCTTAAAGATTCCTAATAAACCAGTTGGAAACATGTTGCTATACAACCACGTGCCTCTATACTAACTTGTTGCCGCCCTCAATGCAAGCGAAACCGCATTTTTAACCGCCAAGTGATCGCTTGGCGACAACTTAATAGCACTACACCCTAGGAACAGCTCGCTACTCACTTCTCATGCGGTTAGTATGATTATTTTGTTATAACAAGCTTTTATAATACAACCAACTATTTTATTTTAGCAATGGAAAGGACTATGCTCGGGGTTTCTTTGCGTGATCGAACCAGAAATGAAGATATCCGCAGGAGAACCAAAGTTACCGACATAGCACGGAGAATCACCCAACTTAAGCGGCAGTGGGCACATTGCTCGCAGAACAGATGGTCGATGGGGCCGAAGGATTGTGGAGTGGTGTCCGGGTATCTGAAGATGCAGCGTTGGAAGTCCTCCCACAAGGTGAACTGATGACCTAGTGAGGGTCGCGGGAATCCGGTGGATGCGAGACGCACAGGACCGATCATTATGGCGACATTTGGGAGAGACCTATGTCCAACAATGGACATCTTTCGGCTGAAATGATGATGATGGTAATTTTATTTTAGCAATAGAGAGGGCTATACTCGGTGTTTCCTTGCGTGATCGAACCAGAAATTAAAATATACGCAAAAGAAACAAGAATACCGACATAGCTCGCAGAATCGCCAAACTTAAGTAGCAGTGGGCAGGGCACATTGCTCACAGTACAAATGGTTCTGAAGTGGCGATCGCTTATAGAAAGAAGCAGCGTTGGAAATCCTTCCAGAAGGTGGACCGATGACCTGGTGAAGGACGCGGAATTCCGCTGGATCCGAGAAGTACAGTATTGGTTGATTGATTGACATCTCTTTATAGTATAGCATAAAAATTACAGTAGGTGCGTCTGTCGCTTCCGCGGACAAATACCACAGGACAGCACCAAGACTATATAGTGCGAAGTGAAGTGTTACTAACATAGTTTTGAATCATAATTACTAACAAAATAATTCGATATAGTTATGTATGTTAGCCAATAAGGTATTTATGATATGGGTACTGTTTACTTGAAATAAAATGATTATTATTATTATTATATAAAATTAATAGCCCAGGGCGCTTAATAGGGGTGTAAAAATGGGCGATCTTACCGTTAAAAGCGATTTTTTACAGACAACCTTTGGTTGACGTGGCGGCACTCTGGTGAGATCTGTGCTCAGCAGTAGAACGTCTTTTGACTGAAATGATGATGATAATTTAGAGGGTATACGGAACAGGATGCAAAGTCCCGCAAACCTTCGTTGAAAAGGGTGGATTCTCTGACCAGACGGATGTTATGACTGGTCCGCGCTACTGCCCAATAGTTGATTTTGGGCTGTTACATTTATGTTCTAATCACGCGACTAACTGTTTGCATAAATCATTAAATTAATCAATGAATAGCTTTTAGATTGAATAATAAGATTATTCACTTAGTTCAAAACCTGTAGAAAGTTGATCTGTAATATCAAAGTTCATTGTATCATTTCATTGAACCTTCTCATTTTCAGAGCTTCTTTTCCAATCTCATAACAAAAATAGTCTGAAAATCACAACAATGAATTAAAAGAATCGCATTCCTGATCGGGATCAAGTTCCCAACATAATCAATGAACACGATCTCTTGAGAAAATACAAAACAGATCGGGCTTTTTATATTAACCGGCCATCCAATACCCATTGTGTGGAATAGGGCTGCCAATTTTCACCATGAAACAGTTGAATTTTTTTACGAAATAATGTGACAGTACTAACGTTAGAAGACTTAAGTCATGCAAAGGGCAATGGAAAGGGCTATGCTTTGAGTTTCCTTGCGTGATCTAATCAGGAATGAGGATATCCGCAGGAACACCAAGGTTACCGACATAGCACGAAGAATCGCCAAACTTAAGTGGCAATGGGCAGGGCACATTGCTCGCAGAACGGATGGCCGTTGGGGCCGGAAGGTTCTGGAATGGCCACCACATACCGGAAGACGTGGCGTTGGAAGGTCTCCTACAAGGTGGACTGATGACCTGGTAAGGGTTGCGGGAATCCGATAGATGCGAGACGCACAGGACCGTTCATTGTGGTGACACTTGGGGGAGGCCTATGTCCAACAGTGGACGTCTTTCGACTGAAATTAATGTGACAAAGGAGTCCTGGGTAAGCACCATGGAGCAAAATAACGAAAACAAATAGCAAAATAATGGTTATTGTGCTCCATGGTAAGCACACAGTCCAAATAAGTTGACTATTAATATATTCTTAAAACACCTACTTATACCTAGTCTGGTCATTAATGTTGTTGCACTTTGTTACACAGTGCGTAAAGCGATACACGCATTGCCTGAACGCTTAAGGGGATGCAACTCGACATACATTTAGCCGGCGCTAGCTGTCCCTCGCGTTTCATTAGCTTCTTGGTTACTACTCCGCTCCTTTTGGCCATAGCGTGATAATATTAGCCAATAACCTTCCTCGATAAATGGGCTATCGAACAGTAATGAAGGTTCTAACTTTTAAGCGATAGAAAAGGATGTTTGCATAGAAAAGTGTAGTTTAAATCTTCAACTCGACATATATTTTCACTGTTTTTCATACAACCGCTCTTACGCGATTATGACGTTATTACACATTTTTCATTAGATATTTTGGAAACACAGTATTTTGTGGATATTATCTAGGCTTCTATTGAAATCAATTTATAAATTTGTGTAAAACTAATCCAGTAAAGACCTCTGAAAATCTGCTATTTTGCATGAACTTTGACACTTCATAATTAATCAAAAATTAATAAAGTCAAAAAAGTATAACAATAGGAGCCTTGCAAATTTAATCATGATTCTGAATGACGACAATTTTTTTTCAAAAACTGTTTAGGGTTTAAAAAAAACACTTATTTCCTGGAACAAGTTCTGTAAAATATTCGAGTAAATCACGAAATTACCGAATGCTAACAGAGTTTTCAGGCGTTATCTCTCTTTTTTCGCGTTGCCTCTTCATCAAACATCGCGTTGGGTTGCGTTAGATGAAGCAACAAGCTTTTAAACCATGCCCGATGTTGACGATAGATGAGTGGAAAAGGAGCATCTTAAAGATTTGCGTTAAAGAAAAGTGTTGATGAATATTTTGAGTAGAAATATGTATTAATTTCTTGATAAAAATTTCTGTTACATAATTACAAAATTATTCTAAGATTAATGTTACATTCGTTTTTATGAAATCATGTTTTTTATTTTTTATTTGTAACAGAATATAAAATATAATATAGTTATTCTGCCAGCATCAAACCCAGCCAGGCGCATTACTTTAAGTAATTTATTTCATCACCACTGCTCTCAAAACGGTGAAGGAAAACATCGTGAGGAAACCGGCATGTCCTAGAACCAAAAATTCGAAGACATGCGACATTCACCAACCCGCACTGGGCCCGCGTGGTGGATTACGGCCCATTCCCTCTCCTAGAGAGGAGGAAAAAGGAGGAGAGAAAGGAAAGGGGGAGGCCTGAGTCCCAACAGTGGGAACATTATAAGGCCGACTATGCTATGCTATGCTATAGTTATTCTGTACGCGTTTGTCACCTAACAAACGGCTTGACCGATTTAGATAAAAAATTATGTGTATATTTGAGTGAGTCCCTGGATAGTTTGAATATAAAATTGGACCCGGTAGGTGGCGGTGCAATTGGGTTCTCAATTTTTCTTTTCTGACGAAAAGCCAGCTTTCGTACAAGGCAACATCTGTCTAGACCGATAGTACATATATAAAAGGATCTATCAACACACAGTTCAAACCACTGAACAGGTTACGCTACTATTTTTACTTCCTGATGATAGATCTTTATCTTGTAGGTTCGATTTACAACACTCACGAAGAAAGCAAAAAGCTTCAATATTTCACTGAAATCTCGAGTCTCGAGTGAGGTAAACAAATTGCTTGCTCCAAGAATCTGGGTTTGTAGACTAAAATATCCATCTGAAATAATCTATCTCAATCTATCTGTCTGTCACAAACAAAGTAAGTACATTGTAAGGTACCTTTAAAAAACAACCATTGAGTAGAGCCGTTTTCAAAGACCTGATATTTTAATATTTGATCCAATTTCCTCTGTATTGAAAATAAAGAATAACTGTAATAAGAAACCCATTTCCTTTACTTTATATTAAACTTATACAAGGGCGGTACTGAAAATTTCGGGAATCAAGGAAGTGACACATTACAATTTAAAAATGTATTTATTGCTTTTCGAAGTATTCTCCGCCAAATTTGACACATTTTTCCATACGATGGAACCAATCATTGAAGCAACCATTCCATTCGGAAGTTGGGGTCTCCAAAATGGCCGTTTTGTAGGCGTCCACAGCTTCTTCAGGTGATGAAAATCTCTGACCACGCAATTTATTCTTTATTTTAGGGAAAGTATAGAAATCATTAGGGCTTAGGTCGGGGCTGTATGGCGGATGGTCTAATACTTCTATGTTTTCTTGCTCTAAAAACTCTTTTGTTCTGTGCGCGGTGTGAGAACTCGCATTGTCGTGATGGAGGATGATGCGGCGGTTGCAGTTCTCTTTACGGAGTTCAGAAACGACCTGGGGCAAACAAATGCTAGCATACCATTCTGCATTAACCGTTCTTTGTCCCTCAAGAGGAATAGTCGCAACATGGCTGATTTTGGAGACAAACGTGGCCACCATTTTTTTTGCAACACTCCGTGAACGAACAATTTTTGTTGGATTTAACTCATTTTCGAACACCCAAACTCGTGACTGGTTTTTTGTTTCGGGTTCGCACTCATATATCCAGGGTTCGTCACCTGATACGATGTTGTATACAGCATTTGAGGATCCTGCGTGGAATCTTTCGAGACTTGCGAGCCGCTTTCTGCTCTTCACAGAGCAAATGCGGTATCCATCGGGAAAACAACTTTTTTACATCTAATTGTTCATGCAAGATTATTTGTATTTGACTCATGCCAATGTCTAAAGTTGCCTAAATTTCTCGGTATGTTACATGTCGATCTTCCTCAATCCGCTTACGCACAGCATCAACGTTTTCTTGGGTGACTGCAGTTTTTGGACGACCTTGACGTGGATCATCACAGCTTGACACGTCCACGTTGAAATTCAGCAAACCAGCGGTAAATTGTGGTTTTGGATGGGGCTTCATCACCAAATGCAGAAATCATCCGGTCAACACACTGTTTTTGTGTTAAACCACTTCGAAAGTCATAATAAATCATCGCTGTTGAATTTTCTCGAGTCAATTCCATTTTCTCAACGACTAAACGAGACCTTGTGACAAGACCGAGAATCTTTTTTTAAATAAATAAATGGTATTCGATTTTTAAAACCAAGGAGTTTTCAATTAAAAAGATTTTAATATGACAGGAACAGTGGAAATATTCCATTCCCGATACTTTTAGTGCAGCCCTGTATGTATGTTTATTTGAACTATATCTATACTAATATTATAAAGCTGAAGAGTTTGTTTGTTTGGTTGAACGCGCTAATCTCAGAAACTACTAGTCCGATTTAAAAAATTCTTTCAGTGTTAGATAGCCCATTTAATGTATCGAGGAAGGTTATGGGCTATATAACATCACGCTATGACCAATAGGAGCGGGGTATGGACGAAAATGTTGCAAAAACGGGGGGAAAATATTCGTTTTGAGAGCTTCCGTTACGTGGTTGAAGTTACGCAAAGATTATGTATTACTGCTTTTTCATTAGATATTTTGGAAACACAGTATCTTGTGGATATTATCTAGGATTCTATTAAAATCAATTTATAAATCTGTGTAAAACTAATCCAGTAAAGACCTCAGAAAATCTGCTATTTTGCATGAACTTTGACACTTTATAATTTACTCAAAAATTTAAATATCAAAAAAGTATAAAAAATAGAAGCTTTGTAAATTTAATCACGATTCTGAATGACGACAACTTTTTACATAAACTTTTAAGGGTTTAAAAAAAACACGTATTTCTTAGAACAAGTTTTATAAAATATTCGAGTAAATCACGGAACTACCGAATGCTAACAGAGTTTTCAGGCGTTATCTCTCTTTTTCGCGTTGCCTCTTCGTCAAACATCGCGTTGGATTGCGTTAGATGAAGTAACAAGCTTTTATATCATGCTCGATGTTGACGATAGGCGAGTGAAAAGGACCTTCTTAAGTACGGTTCAAGGCGTGCTAAAGTTTTTATAATAAGATTTTTGCGAACGAAGTCGTTAGTAAAGTTCTAGTATTATTTACTTTTCTACCCTTGTTTTCTAAATTATATTTTCCTTTTTATGCACATGCCATTTTGTCGCTCCACCACTCTAGGTTGACTGATAGAGAATGCCTAAGGCATTAAGCCCGTCTTAGTACCTTCGCCTCGCTTAGGGAGATTGAGTGAACCTTTTAACGAAATATTACTCCACGTAGATACTAACCTAACACACCTACGCCTTGTGCGGTTGTGCCTACATCTAGTCACTCATGGGATTTTTGTTATACGATGTGTCAGATAAACGTAAAATAAAGTACATTGACCTTTTCCTAATGTCTTTGCGTAAGTACCTTAAAATAATAAAATAATAATATTCCACAACTTTCACACAACGATATCTAGTCCCAAACTAAGCAGAGTTTGTTGTATGAGTACTAGACAACTGATAAACATACTTATATATTTCTAAAATCATTTTTCATTGCTAGAAAATGTAAATGATGTCGATTGAAGACAGCTTTATGTCTTTATTTACGTTTTTTTTTTTAATAGCCTATACTGTCCCACTGCTGGGCAAAGCCCTCCCCCAACTTCTTCCACGTATTCTTTTCTTGAGCCACCTCGAACCAGTCCTTGCGGTAGGCATCTAGGTCGTCTCGCCACCTCTTCCCAGGTCGGTTTTTGAAATTAAGAATGTCAAAAAATATAGGAGGGTCAACGACCGTTATTCCAAGTTTATCTGGCGCCTATCTTAGCACGGAGAACGCACCTAACCTTTAAATTATTAACCTTTAAATCTGATTACATACTTTATCTATAGAGACAGTCGTGATGCCTTAGGCATTTTCTACCAGTCGTCGACAGCACGTAGTGTTCCACGCGCGCCTCAAAGATATATCGGCAAAATCGCCGATGCCTGCTAGGGCCATGGGAAGACTTCTGAAAAAGATACTAATGGCCCTAGAACGCAAGGGGTGGTTTTAGTCAGTAAAAATCTAGCACGCCCTCCACCCGACAGCGGGAGAAGTCATTACACGTTTTCACACCTCAAAAAAAAAAGCCTTTTTCTACCTTTGCGTAATCCTTGACAACCCTACACGAGCCTTATCGAATATTTCGTAGGCTTTTTATATGTTGGACAATAGCTCAGCGAGCCTTATTTCGCTTTTCTCTCGCCTGTTCCGCTCACAAAGCATGTCCATACAATGCTTACATTCTCAAGTATTTTCACAGCCCACCGCACTATTCATAGAATATAGTACGACTTTAGAACGAACTCCACAAGAGGTAAATATGACGCTTTGGAATAAATTGTTCGATTGTTCACAAGCTTTAATTTAACTTTCAATGTTTGTATGTTTGTTTGTTTAGTGTAAATCTTACAAATGGATTTTGCAACAGTTAGGTACCCCTAACCGATTGAGCTGAAATTGGGTATGCCTATGTGACTTGAATGCATAAGTATCAACCTTATAATGTTCCCACTGGCGAGACTCAGGCCTTCTCTCTAAGAGAGGGAATGGAAAGATAGAAAAACATTTTGTTTTGGCGGAAAAATACGCAATCTTTAGACTGACTTACAAATTAGAAATATTCTTTATGAAAAATATAAGCCATGTCCGCGCAAAACGGCCGAACGCTCAGCATAATGCCTTGACCACACACATAGTGCGACGAGTCCACAGCGCTGGTTTTTAGCGTGGGACGGTGACGAGAGAGACGTGAGATTTGAGTAAAATAAATAAAAATAAATTTTAGGACAAAGTCATTAATAGAAAAAAAAAACGGGCAAGTGCGAGTCGGACTCGCGCACTGAGGGTTCCGTACAAACTTACCTATGAAAACAGTTCAATTTCCGAACTGAGTTACAAAGATTTTTCCGGATTGCAAAAAAAGTTTTTTTTGTGATGTAACTACAATTTTACAGTCTACGGATTTTTTCCTATATTTGTGCTATGAGACCTTACTTCATGCGTATCGTACCCTATGAATTTTGGTTCCCTAGAGAGTGTCGAAATATGCGATTTTTGCGACATAAACGGCCGTATCTTTTTTTTTTCGTTAACTCAGAAGTTTGATTTTTTTCACATCTTCAAGGGACCGCAGACTTGAGTATATGGTTTTAATTTCAACTCGATACCTCCACGCGTTCTCTGGGTAAAGGGTCTTGACAGACAGACAGACACACAGACGGACAACAAAGTGATCCTATAAGGGCGCGTTTTTTTTTTGAGGTATGAAACCCTAAAATCAATAATAAATAAATAAAGAGGAAAAACGATTACATATTAGGTACAAAGTGGCAACATTGGGAACGTCGCGTCTGTTTCAAGGACCCACCACGGTGGCCCAGTGCGGATTGATGGATGTCACAACATGTCTTCGATTTTTTTATTTAAGGATATGCCGGTTTCTTCACGATGTTGTCCTTCACCGTTTTGAGAGCAATGGTGATGTAACAAATTACACAAAGTAATGCGCCTGGCTGGGTTTGAACCCGGGACTTAAAACTCATAGGTCGGAGCCTTTTCTATTGAGCCACCGCTGTTCTCTAATGACTATGACTTGGATGACAATGCATTAACATCATGGAGCTGCTCTGATGATGGAGTCGGTTTGTGGCCATTGGAACAACTAAATGCAACAAGATAACCACATCGTGTTTGAGCTCTTGGAAACCTTGGGAATGGTTTTGATGAGTAATTTATCACGCAATAAAAGCGTTTTTATGAAAAAAAAAAAATCTTTGAAATATATTTTTGTGTTACACGACGTCAAACATGAAATAAATTCAAACAATTTCAAAACTAACAAAAATCAAAAAACGGTTGCTTTTTTGGTTATCTTTCCGTCTTGAAAGTTTAGTTTTACTCAACCAGTCTTATTTTAAGGTAGGAAATCATCAAATAGGTGACATTTCCCACTCTGGGTGAAGCGAGAGGGTCATCATCATCACTGTCATTTCAGCCTATAGGCGTCCACTGCTAGACTTAGGCTCCTGCGCGTCTCACATCCATCGGATTCTCGCGACCCTCACCAGGTCATCGGTTCATCTTGTGGAAGGCCTTCCGCTGAACGCTGCATCTTCCAGTATGCAGTCGACACTCCAGACACGAAACCTTTCAGCCCCATCGACCATCTGTCCTGAAAGTATCGTGCCACTGCCACTTAAGTTTGGCGATTCTTCAGGCTATATCGGTAACCTTCCGGAGCAAGGAGGAGTGGCAGGCGCCCGCCTCCTTCTGCGAAGCAGTAATGCCTACAAAGGAGGAGGCCGATCGCCTGAGGCAATGGTCCTCACGTCTCAACCACCGCCGGGATTCCAATCCCAATTTCCGGCCATCGTAGGCGTGGGCTTGCGGACGTCAACCGTAACCGTCCGGACCGAACCCGAGTCGTCGACGGCGCGTATTGTTCCACGCGCGCCTCAGGGAGATGTCAGCAAATCGTAGGGGCTTATCAGGGTCGAAGCCTTGCCTGGGACGAAGGCAACGAAGGAACAGGAGTGGATTTTTAGCCAGTAAAAGTCTGACACTATCTCTCGCCCCGCCCAAGAGCGGGATAAATGATATTTATTTTGTAAATAGGTTTAAAAAACACTTTTACACGTCAATTTTTTTTCGTCATTTTTAAACTAGATGAGGCCGGTGTTTCCTAGCTGACTACCCTGAGAAGAAACACCGAAACAAACTCTGGGATTTGTCATTGGATGATTTTCTCACCTAAAAAAAAAGGCTATATCGGTAACCTTGGGTCTCCTGTGGATATCCTCATTTCACTCAGTCCTCGCATCATGTTAAAGCAATTAAATTCAAAACTTGAATGTAGCTAAACCAGTTGGACGTGTATTCCTCAGATAAGTTAAGAAGTTGGCAAGCTATCATTACCTATGCCCTGTGCCCATCTTGCTCTGTGCTTAATTGCCGAGCGGGGATCAAGTAGTCCCAATGCAGATTGCTGTCTTAGGGACGTTTGTAGTTACCGACACATATGGGTAGGTTTAAGTGTATGTTTAGTTATGTTGTGTATACTTACTGTTTAGAAGTTGTTTACAGTTCTGTCTTGTGTTTTCTAATAAGACGTTTACGTTTTCCGAGTCTAAAGTAATATTATATCATTGGATTAGAATAAAAACTCGGAGTTGTTTTTTTTTTGATAATTCTTATTATTTTTTTATTGCTTTTATTTAGAAAAGTTAAGTGGCAGTGGGCAAGGAGCATTGCTCGTAGAACAGATTGTTGATGGGGCCGAAAGGTTCTGGAGTGGCGACCACGTACCGGAAGACTACTATCGCTAGTAAAACTAAGATTTGAGAATGGGTTGCAGGAATGTGGGATTGCTTGAAAGAGGTACCGTAGCCCTGGAAAGCTAAGGGCAGCTGAAGGAACACAGGTGGGTTTAAGCCGATAAAAGTCTGAAACTCCCTTTCGCCCCACCTACAGTGGAAGGAATTATTTGATGATTTTCCACCTAAAAAAAAACTGGGCAAGTGCGAGTTGGACTCGCGCACTGAGGGTTCCGTACAAACTTGAAAGGTAAATTGCGGTTTACGATTTATAACGTATTAAAAAAAAACTACTTACTAGATCTCGTTCAAACCAAGTTACAGGGAGGGACACATTTTACCACTTTGGAAGTGTCTCTCGCGCAAACTATTCAGTTTAGAAAAAAAATATATTGGAAACCTCAACATCATTTTTGAAGACTTATCCATAGATACCCCACACGTATGGGTTTGATGAAAAATACATTTTTTGAATTTCAGTTCTAAGTACATACATATGGGGAACTCCCAAATTTTTTTGTTTTTTTTTTTTTTTCTATTTTTGTATGAAAATCTTAATGCGGTTCACAGAATAAATCTACTTACCAAGTTTCAACAGTATAGCTCTTATAGTTTCGGAAAAAAGTAGCTGTGACATACGGACGGACAGACAGACAGACATGACGAATCCATAAGGGTTCCGTTTTTTGCCATATGGCTACGGAATCCTAAAAACGTAAAATTTAGATTTCATAAAGCTAGACACCCCTCTATTATTTTCTTTCAAAAGTAATTAATTCCGTTCACCAAGGCCGAATGATAATGAAATTAAGCATGATCAAAATTCAAAAAGTTTGTATTCGCCCCGCTACCCAAAACATAATGGTAAAAATATTTAATTACAATACAACATAAAGAAAAGGTTCTCAACAATGAATTCTCAACTAATTATTGATAAATTACCCAAGTTTTCTCGTAATTTACAAACTTAAGCCCCTGCGATGTGGCCTCCTTGTTTAGATGCCGAGATAATTAGGAGTCTGTGGTTGCTTTTTGTTACAATAATTAGTAACAACGCTAAAGTGCTGTAGACCGTTTTTTAAAGCAGTTTCGACATCAAAGAACTGAAATATATTTATATATTGTTATTTCTATGAAGATTTTGACTCATTAACATTCGTCAAAGAGTTCATTTATTGGTTGAGACGAGTTTAATTACATGTTAAGATCGTCCTTCCCAAGGTACATTTCCATACAACAGCTCTTACGTGATTATGACTTTATTACATAGATTTGAAAACACAGATATCTTGTGGATGTTATTATCTAGATTTATATTCTACTAGCTGTTGCCCGCGACTTCGTCTGCGTTAAGTTCGTAAAACTGTACAATCATTCTGTGCTTGCAATTCATTCTGAAAGCATCGTGATTATTTATTGTACTTTCACATAAAACGGTTAAAGGTAAAAACGCAAATTACCTTCAGGATACATGTTATGTACTCGTCCAGATCCAGATGTATGAACGTCAATGAATATAAAGAGTATGTAAGGGTCGTAGCAGTCGGCATTTCTGCCTACCCCAAGGGAAAAGGCACTAGTTTATGTATGTTTCTGGTTTATGTTCTGGTAAAACAACATTGTCACAGTGAGCACGTCACAATCGCGGTGCGGATCGCCCGGAGAATACGATGGAGCTTACGGTGGAAGTAAGTCCCGCTTGGTAGGAGCGCCGGCGCCGCCGTGTCCTCATGAAGGCAATTAGTGAAAAAAATGCCAACCAGTAGCCTCCTTCAGTGAAGCACTACGATCGAAGAAGGTGGCTGAAACTATGAGGGATGATGAGGGAAGTGATGCTCCAGGTGTTGAAAGCCGCAGCGCGATTGCGGTGGAGCCGTCCGGTCATCTGGTCAAAGCAATCCTGAATCGACGGCGCGCAGTAATCTACGCGCGACTCATAGAGATGTCAGCAAATGGATAGGGGCCTCTAGGGCCAATGTCTGCTAAGGCTGCGAGATTGTTCGAAAGAGTTACCTCCTGTAAAATTTTCGCCTCAATAATGTTTCACTGAAGAGTTTAAGCCGTCAGACAGCTTTGGTAGAGGTAAACGAAGGAGCATAATCGGGACACCGAGCTCCAGCTGGATAACGTGCACTGATAGTGCAAAGCCAAAAAGCTAGTGAATCCAAAAATTACCATCATCATCAACTATCTTCCTCCACAACAGTACTTATGAAGAGTTTGCGAGAGCATGCTTGAATTGATTGTTGCAGCTTGATCATTTGGGGCGTAAAAAATATTATTAATTTACCTAGGATTTTTTGGTGTGTATTTGACTGACGTCCTCGTATATCAGACAAATGTTATTCCATAGTGGGAACTACCCTATGAAGAGTCTCCAACTTTTGAATGAATTTCGGCGAAATTTTGAGCGCGTATATCCCCGCCCAATCGAACTCGCATATTGATGGCCAAACCGAGAGGTTACTGTCACCGATTGCCTCTGTGAGGACACGGCGGTTCAGAAATCAGAAACGTTTATTTCAAATAGACCAATTACAGGCACTTTTGAATTGTCAAAATGTCAGTCAGTCAAAAAAAAACAAGTGAAGCTAAATTGCACGTTCCAAAGCGTAGATCTCTATGGAGAAGAACGTGCAAGAAACTCCATGGACACTCTTTTAAATCATGTTATGAGTTACATAAATCTTGGTTACATATTTCTTGTCGCTTCTAATATGTGAGCACAATGTAGATAAGTAATAATAATTAAAACAAAAAAATATACTTAAAAAACTAATTAAAAAAAAAAATAGAAATTGAATTAAGTCACTGGCAGCTAAGAGATGACCAGTCTCAACTGACGGCACCCGTTCACGAGCATGACGCGTGCATCAGCCCCACTCAGCTCAACCATTTTTAAGGGAACTGAATGACCCAATAACACGTGCCACCATCAGCGAGACATTTGAGTGAGCATGACAAACTCTCAACTGCCATGCTCGTAATGTCAAACAAGTTGTAACCTAATAAAAATGCTCCATGGTACTTCACATTCACAAAACTTGAAAAACAAAGTGCTTCTACATTATACAATGCTACTGTTTCCAAATACAAAAGATAATAAATTATCATAAGCTCTATTGAAATAAAATAAGAATAAAAAACATTTCTAAAACAACAATACAAAAAGGGGAACAGTATCTCTTCCAAAATTATAAAAAAACTAATTTGAAGGTAAAAGTGGCTGTGGCTGCGGAGCAGGACCGGCATTTAGCCAAGCGCTTTTATCAAGGATATAATCTTCCAGTTTATAATACGCTTGTCTACATAGTGTGCGTTTAATGCATGCTTTAAATTTGGACTCATTTAGTTGTAGAATCTCAACTGGTATTTTATTATAAAATTTTACACAGTACCCCATGAAAGAACTATGTACTTTAGCCAATCTGAACCGAGGTTGATCTAATTTGTTCCTGTTCCTAGTATTAAAATTGTGCCTGTCACTTATCTTAGTAAAAAGATGAATATTTTTCCGAACATACATAATGTTTTCATAAATGTATTGACAAGGGACCGTCAGGATGTTTATTTCCTTAAATAGTTCCCTAAGAGAATCGCGTCTGCGAAGATTATATATGGCTCTGATAGCTCTTTTCTGCAGAATAAAAATAGACTCTATATCTGCAGCCCGTCCCCATAGCAAAATACCGTAAGACATGATACTATGAAAGTAACTAAAATAAACTAGTCGCGCAGTATCCACATCAGTAAATTGACGGATTTTTCTGACAGCATATGCTGCTGAACTAAGCCGACCTGCCAGAGATGTTAAATGAGGACCCCATTGTAGCCTCGAGTCAAGCGTGATCCCTAGGAAAACCGTATTCTCGACGAATTCAAGTTTCACCTTGTTCAATACTATGTCGGAGTAATTCACCCAAGTGAGATAGACTTCCACCGCATACTACACCGGGTCCTTCGGGCGAGGCAACCGAATCTGGAACAGAAACCGCTCGAAACACCCTCAACAGTCCTGAGCTTGTGTATCCATAAAACAATTAAATTTCGGTAAACAAATGTAGCAGCCAATTAGTGTTATCCCTGAGACTGACCTCCCTCAGAGGGTTGTTCCAGTGTTGGTCACCACTCACTGCAAGGAGGTAACGTGCGGATGTCAACGTAAGGCTCCAAGGAATCTGAGATACATCATACGTTGTCGAACTGTGATCAGGAACGCAAACCTTTCGATCCCGTTTTATATAACAAAACACACCATTATTAGGCCGCAAGGTGCCATCATCCCGGAGGACACAGTGGAGCACACAGAGGTGTGCCCCGCAAGGCAATCGAAATGGCAATCCCGAATGGCAGGCGGCCACCTCCTTCTGCAAAACCGTAATGCTAGCGAAGGAGGAGGCCGCACGCGTGAGGGAACGAACGTCCTCACGCCGAGCCGAGATTCCGGCCCCGACGACCATCCACGGTAGACGCGGGCTTGCGGACATCCAGCAATGGGTCGTCCACAGCTGTCAAATTGACCGGACCGAGCCCAGGCGTCAACAGCGCGTAGTGATCCACGCTCTCCTCAAAGAGATGTCACAAAGGGCAACTGAAGGACACAGGTGTGGTTTTAGTCAGTAAAAGTTTCACACGCCTTCCCGCTCCAACCAGAGTGGGAAAAGTCATTGGATGACTTCCACCCTTAAACAAAAGAAAAATATGGAATGTGCCATCATTAGATATCATTATCATTTCAGCCGAAAGACGTCCACTGTTAGACATAGGCCTCCCCAAGTGTCACCATAATTACCGGTCCTGTGCGTCTCACATCCATCGGATTCTCGCGACCCTCACCAGGTCATCGGTCCACCTGGGGGGCTTCCAACGCAAGGTGCCATGCTACCTCTTGCTAAAATTTACCGTGTTATTTTAAAGTCAATAATTAAATACATATAAGTATTTACTTTTATCGCCTTTGGTTGGTATCCCTTGAATAATCACGGTCAATTAGCTTGTTACAACCACGGGAAAAAAAAAGCAGTAGGATTAAAAATGCCTCCGTCTAACTCCAGTTTAACCATAACGGTTTTCGTCCAATTTTAAACATTAGAACTGTCTGCAAACTTGGGCGATGGTCATTCTTCCGCCACTCAGAAAATTACGTAAAATACACAATGCCATCTGTCAAATATGAAGTTCAACTATCATTGTCATCATTATTGCTTTTACTTTCAGTCTTTAGATGGCGTTGCGAGTATCTGAATTGCGTGTGGTGCCATATTTACAACATTTTAGTACGTGATTTTACTCGCCGCTTTGATTTTATTATGTGTTTTGATTAGTTTTTACAAAATATTTAGAAGATATCGAATAGAAATGTCAATTTTATTTTGAAAAAATGGTAAAAGTTATTTTATTACAAAAAAGAAGACAAAATAATGACAAATTTTTTAACTGTAGCTGAGGATCGAACTTGTGGCAAATGTCGTTCAATATCGACATTTTGTATTATTACTCACCCCCCATAGCAAATAGCGTGATAATTTATAGCCTATAAGTTGCCCTGACATATAAGGATTATGTATGCAAAATTTGAACAGGATCCGTTCAGCAGTTTTTGCGCCAACTAATACCATCGCAAAATAATTTTACTGTTTTATTATATGTATAGATTAGTAACTTGATAGCGCTGCGGGATTTCACCGTGGCCCTAGACTACAAAAGGCAACTAATTTGTTATAAAACCTATGGGATTTCGTCTAAAAGTATGAGACGCCCTCCCACTTCACCTTCCTGCGGGAGAAATTACTGGATAAATACGCATCTCAAAAAAAAGGGGTTCCGCCTAGGCTTCCTTGAGTGGTTAATTGATGCAAGTCACTAAAAATTCCACTACTGGGGAGTCCAGAATCATGTACTGGATTCATGGTATTAGTTTGTGCGTCGATGTCGATATCGGTGTTACGGTGTATTGTATGGATTATTATTAACTCGTCATCAAACATAACGACATTCGGACATAAATCACCATCACAATTACAAAATGTCAAACAGCACAACAGATCATTCAACGATTCTACGCATCCTGTACAAATAGCGAACCAATCCCAGCGGGGCTTTTACATAATTTAGACAGCATAGACCATAAATAAAATATGGCGAATCGCTAACAACCTGATCATGACACCGGATAAACGTCACCGCAAACCGAACACGTTATTACGATTTCCTATTTACCGGTATAGAGGTTCATACACACAAATCAGTTACTTTGCTGGCACAACAATGATAAGACATCGTCACGATATCGTCACGACACCAAAATGACACCGTCACGACACCGTTACGACACTGTCGCGATACCGTCACGACACTGTCACGACTACATCAGTTGTCCAACACGACATCATCACGACACTTTCACGTCACCGTTACGATTCCGTCACGACACCGTCACGTCGCTGATCACGTGACCGATGGGTATGTATGTGTGTTTGTTTGTTTTGACATGAGTATATTTATAGGCTTCTGATTGATTGATAAATACTTATCAACCAATCAAATGCCTCGATTTTAAAACGGCTTAAACTGAGAAACACCCACGTGTCGTTCGTGTGAGATGTCTATTTTATCTATTTTTTAATTTGCGTTTTTTTATTTGCACCAAAAAAATAATATGCATAATAGCGGTATATATAAATATGTTATTTTTGTATGACTCTGAATAAGCTAATGGTAGAAAGTGGTAGTATGTGTTATTGATTAATAAAACTCCATCCAGAGCATGTAAGTTATTTCTAAAAAGAGACGTCAATGTCGTCAACGTACCAGCGTGACACGAATACGCGTGATTTCAAACAAGCTTGCTCTTTGTTCCACGCCAACCGCTAATAAACTTCGTTACGGCTATATTGAGCTGCTACAATGTTGCATTAGCAGTCAATTTAATAGAACAAAATAAAAACACGAGAGCGACATTTTATTTCGGTACCGAACAGCGTAGGTGTTAGCAGTAGAAGCAATAACTTTATTTATATAAGTGGAAATGGCTTGCAAACAGTTAAATGTCAATTGGAACACGTGACGTGACGTCCCTGATAGGCGACAGCGTGACACGTTTGCGTGACGTGCATGATTTACAACTTGTTTGTCATTTGTTTCACGTCGTTGATTAGTCAGCTTTGCAAATAAAGAGGCGTGATTATGTCACGGTATTAATGTTTACTTTATATAATTTTATTATTTATAGAAACAAAATACAGGCTCAGTAAATAAATCTTCTTCTTTAGGTACTCAATGCCTGGGTAGCTATAGCCATATTTATTTACGTAAGTAATTGTTTACCTCAAACACTGAACTGTCAATTGGCACCGACGTGACGTGACGTCACAGATAGCTTGGCAGGCGTGACATGCTCGCGTGACGATGCGCGCACGATTTACAACATGTTCGCCTGTTTGATTCACGTCAACCGCTAATCAGCTCGATACTGACATAATGAGGGACTAACGTATAAGAGGATTGTATATATTAGTGAAGTATTAAACGGTTTGATAGGTAAACTGTTTTATTTTCTAATTAGCAGAATGTTCTTTACTTATATAAGTAATTAGCGTCGCCTGCAGAAAAGTAGAAAATACATAGGAATTTTTAAGATCGGTCTACCAGTTTTTGAGTTTATTACAAACAAAAACACAAGCGTACAAAAGTACAAATCTTTCCTTTTTATATAAGTGTAGATTTCTCAATCAAGTAGGTATAAGATATTGGCTTAGTAACCATTTAACACAGCCCGAAGATTCGCCACACTTAAGTTGCAGTGGGCAGGACACATTGCTCGCAGAACAGATGGTCGATGCGGTCTATAGGCTCTAGAGTGGCTATCACATACCGGAAGCCACAGCGTTGAAAGGCCTCACAAGGTGAACCGATGACTTGGTGAGGGTCGCAGAAATCCGATGAATGCGAAACGCATAGGACCGTTCGTTATGATGACACTTGGGGGAGGCCTATGTCTAACAGTCGACGTCTTTCGGCTGAAATGATGATAATGCAGATCAAAGGCTAAGTTAGTCTAACTTAGCTCGCATAACTGAGGTAATCGTGTGCGGGCCGCAAACTATTTAAAAAGATCATAACATATCATTAGGGTACTAAAAAACTCATTGCCAAATAGCTAACTCGAGAATGCGTCCGTTGCTATATAAAAAGCTTTAAACAAACAAAATCCGAACAATCACTATCATTTAAAAGAAAATATGACAAAAAGTGACGCACCTCCACAAATATCCGAAAAATATACCTTAAGGTTAACATAAAATAATGTCAGTTGAGTGACAGCCTGACAGCTCGATTAGCGGTTTCAATTTGGGCAGGGCACGCGGGCACACTGGCGTGAGGCAAAGGCGTCCGTACGCCGGTGACGAGGCAGCGTGTCACGCCGAATCACGGTCGCACGGATATTTTCGCGACCGACAACGTCGACGTCAAGCGACATCTAAATATTTCTCAGGCATTTCACTTTGCATGCCACGCCGAGTGGAATATAGGAATGGTAATGTGGGGTTGGAGTGGGTGAAAATGACTGTAGAAGAATAGTTATATCTAAGATTAGTTGTAATTTGTAACGATGGTAATTTATTTCATCACCACTGCTCTCAAAACAGTGAAGGAAAACATCGTGAGGAAACTGGCACGTCCTAGAACCAAAAATTCGAAGACATGTGACATCCACCAACCCGCACTGGGTCCGCGTGGTGGATTACCGCCCATACCCCTCCTAGAGAGGAGGCCTGAGTCCCAACAGTGGGAACATTATAAGGCCAACTATGCTAACGATGGCAGGGCACATTTTTCATAGTATAGATAGTCGATGGGGCCGAAAGGTTCTGGAGTGGCGACCACGCATAGCTCGTAGTACATTTCCTATATGATTAAAATTAATAAATGAATGAATGAATTGATATAATTATTTAATTTAATTTAATTTTAAAACAAGATGTAATTAATTGTTGACTAATGTTTAGCATAATTAATAAATTGTAATAATAATAATAATTAGAATCGATATATTAAAATGTAATTTAATAATTTATATGTAAAATTTGCAGTGCCCTTACAGGGTGCATGTTTTAATACTGTGTCATGAAATTTTAATGCATGCTTATATCCAGTGTTTTACATGTCAGCAAATAAATAAATAAAAAATAAATAAACAGATAGTCGATGGGGTCGAAAGGTTCTGGAGTGGCGACCACGTACCAGAAGTCGCAGCGTTGGAATGTCCCCACAAGGTGGACCGATGACCTGGCAGGACCGGTCGTTATGGCGACATTTGGGGAAGGTCTAATCCTATGTGTCAGGTCGCGGTTTCAAACCCAGCCAGGCGCATTACTTTGTGTAATTTATTTCATAACCACTGTTCTCAAAACGGCGAAGGAAAACATCGTGAGGAAACCGGCATGTCCTAGAACCAAAAATTCGAAGACGTGGTTATGACGACGGTGGATTACGGCCCATTCCCTCTCCTAGAGAGGAGACTTGAGTCCCAGCAGTGAGAACATTATAAAGCTGAATATGCTATGCTATATAATATGCTATGTCCAAGGACGTTTTTCGGCTGAAATGACGATGATGAACGATATAATTAAAATATTTTTTTAATGATCATACTAGTATTATAAAGGTAAGGTAAAGGTAAGGTAGGTTTGTATGTAAGTGAGTGTGTATACAACCTTATTTTTAGTAAATGCAAAACCTGAAACAACTGTCTAGTATTTTATGTAAAGAATCTATGTATTAAATTTCAAAGCTGTATTATGAAAAATCACAAAGTTATAAGCCGGTTATGATGCCTGATTGGCGACATAAATATATGGTCACTGGGTCACCTGGGCGACTAAGTGGTTGTTTTGCTCCCGCACCCAGCTGTGCGCTGACGTTTAATGCCCGCTATAACCTGCAATGACCTGTTTTGTACTTAGTGTCGGTGGTGTCCAACTTGTGACCTTTTTCAAATATTTATGGGAAAAAATATAACATGGTGTAATAATTATTGGAATCGATTCAGTTACTGATTCTGAACAAACTATATTCAGGTTTCACATAAACTAAAAATAATGTTGTATATGTTTGTTGCCCCTTTACACTCAATCGGCTGAACCTTGATTGGCCTGTTGGTCTAGTGGTCAGTGGCCCTGACTGCTACGCCGGGGGTCTTGGGCTCGATTCCCACCCAGGACAAATGTTTGTGTGATGAGTACGATCATTTGTTCTGTGTCTGGGTATAATTTATCTATAATATGTATGTATTTAAAAATATATAAGTATGTTTTTCAGTTGTCTAGTATTCATACCACAAGCTATGTATAGTTTGGGACTAGATGACGTTGTGTGAAAGTTGTGGAATAAACAATAAATGAAATAATAAAAAAATAAAATAAAATAATAATGACATGATAATAATATGTGTATAATATAATATTCCACAACTATCACACAACGCCGTCTAGTCCCAAGCTAAGCAGAGCCTGTGTTATGGGTACTAGACAACTGATAAACATACTTATATATTTCTAAATACATACATATATAGATAAATTACACCCAGACACAGAACAAATGATCGTGCTCATCACACAAACATTTGTCCTGGGTGAGAATCGGACCCACGACCTCCAGCATAGCAGTCAGGGCCACTAACCACTAGACCAACAGGCCAGTCGAATATTATTATGTTCTAAGTTGTTGAACGGTGAATGTGTTGATCATCAACACATTCTCCGTTCAACAACTTGTTATTACTTTGGTGAGAGAACAACTATCAACATTTCATACTTCTTTTTACTGTTTACGTTTCACAAAATATTATGATAATACAAAACATCCGTCAGAACCTCATAAAAAATCTCATTACAAAACCGAATACGACTCAGCGAGAACACTTTATTTACACCTAGTACTTCATGTTGCCATGCCTGAATTTCATTCAACGCAAAAATATAAAACCTCCGCGCTCATTTAAGTATCTCAACGGCGTTTTAAAAAGATAAATAGGCACTTTAATCACCAATTAAGGGTATCACAATCAGCGTTAACACCGGGTCGGGATTTCCTCGATCAAACTAATGCGAACATTACGACAGAGCGTCTCTCAGGGAGCACACCATTTACACTCTCCAGGGGCAGTATTAAAAATAATAAACCGCTGTCGGTCGTCGATTACCCAATTTTCAGTAAAAGCGAATTTTTCTCCCGCTTGGAGTAATGATGCTGAGTGTGCTGAGTAGGATCGTGGGTCTCTTTGGACCGGAACCGTGGTTCCAACTTCTACCTATAATAATAATATTATGGCACCAAAAGTAAAGTAGCATAAGCATAACAGCCTTTTAACATTACATCAATGTGGAAAAATAAATGAATTTTTATTTTATTTATTTATTTATTTTAATGTTCACAATGACTCACGCCTCCTCTCTAGGAGAGGGAATGGGCCGTAATCCACAGCGCGGGCCCAGTGCGGGTTGGTGAATATCACATGTCTTCGAATTTTTGGTTCTAGGACATGCCGGTTTCTTCACGATGTTTTCCTTCACCGTTTAGAGAGCAGTGGTAATGAAATAAATTACATAAAGCAATGCGCCTGGCTGGACTTGAAACCGCGACCTACAACTCGTAAGTCAGAGCCGTTACCACTCGGCCACCACTGCTCACTGTTTTTTTTAGTAACTGTATTTTAATGCCTTTTTTCTTGTGGTCGCAAAAAACTAAAAATTATAGGGGGAAGTTTAGACCACGGTTCCAATCCAAATAGCCTCACGACCCGCCGAGTAGCCCCAGGCTTTATAGTAGCTTTTTAGTTAGAGTGATGATAATTTCTGTGTGAAGTACTTTTTACTGCGCGGCGAGAACTCGCAATGTTATGCAGTCGTTACCTTACTGCACTCGAGTTTTAGCTGTTTCGTCAACGTCACTTCGTTATATTTTTTTATTGGAGGATATAACATGTTCATACCATCACTTCTATTAATAAAACACGTTTTATGTCTTGGCTCTGACTAAAAAAGTGTATAGTTTTTTTTTAGGTTGCAAATCATCCAATGACTTTTTTCGCTCTAGGGCTGAGCGAGAAGGTGTATCAGATTTTACTAACTAAAACCCATTCCTATGTTCCTTCTTTGCCTTGCGTAGTATCCGACCGAATGTTCAGTTTCGGTTTCGTTCTGCAAAAAAACGAGTTTCGGTTTCGGCGGCAAACCTGCCGAAACTACGACCGAAACCGAAACTGCATTCGGGAGTTCTCGCGTTGTGATCGGTCATATTCGGCGCGTTAAATTCCATCCAAGCAAATAAGCGACGAAGACATTTTGTCGCGTCCACGTGCTTAATCACGTCGTGACATGCATAAGAGCAGGTAGTAACCATCAAAAAATTATTCATTAAAACAACCAAATACATAGATTATTAACTGGGTAAAAGACTTCCTGAGTGAACGTTCTCTCCGAGTTGTTATTGATGGATGCTCATTAGAGCCCATGACGACTAATGCCGGAGTTCCTCAGGGGTCTGTTCTCTCTGCAACTCTCTTCCTGCTGCATATCAACGATCTGCTGATGCACGGTATCTTTGGGTATGCAGATGATAGCACAGTTGTAGAGAGATACCTGCCAGGTGCTCGAGCTAGTAAGGAGCTAATCCGGTTCGAAAGAGAGGCTATGGTAGAGCGTACGAATGTCTCACTTCAGGCAGTCTCCACGTGGGGTGAAGCCAATCTGGTGGGATTCAACGCCGCCAAAACACAAGCGTGTCTATTCACCGCTAAAAGGAGCCCGTTCACCTTGGCTCCTGTTTTTCAGAATGTATCCCTGGAGTACACCGACCGCCTTCAGCTCTTGGGAGTTGAAATTTCCTCAGACCTTAACTTTGGGCGGTTCATTGAGTCCAAAGCCAAGGTAACTGCTAGGAAACTCGGCGTACTTGCAAAGGTCCGGCGCGCGGCGGTACTTCACACCAGGACAGCTTTTAATGTTATACAAAGCACAGGTCCGTTCGTGTGTAGAGTACTGCAGCCACATATGGGCTGGTGCTGCAAAATGCCACCTGGCAGCTTTGGACTCGGTGGAAAGGCGTGCAAAGAGGCTAATTGGTGATCCAGATCTGGTTAATTCCAATCTACAAAGTCTTGAGCACAGGCGTAGGGTAGCCAGCCTTTCGGTGTTTTACAGAATGCATTTTGGAGAGTGTGCGCAGGAATTGCACGACTTGATTCCACCATCTCATTTCTACCACCGGACAAGCCGACGAACGGCGAGTATCCACCCTTACGTTGTTGAAACCTCTACGGTCCGGACCAAGCGTTTTGCCTCGTCGTTTATACCGCGTACATCGAGAGACTGGAATAATTTACCTGCTGCGGTTTTCCCGTCCGATTATAATTTGGGTCTCTTCAAGGCTAGAGTGAATAGGCTCTCAATAAATTAGTGCGCCTCACCATCAACGATTGCATTACTACTTACCATCAGGTGGGATCGCAGTCAAGCACTAGTTTATACGAATTAAAAAAAAAAAATATAGTAGTATCAAGTTTGACCTATCTAAATATTTTTTGGTTGATTTAACTCTCTCGCTAATGCTAACTACACCAACCTTACCTTTACTACTACGACCACGACCTTTACTATTTGTACTTAGTTCATTAGTATGGATAATATTATGGATTTAATACTTTTTACCAAGGATATTTACACCTAGATTGACTGGTAGAGAATGCCTTGTTGCATTAAGTCCGCCTATGTACCACTACTGTACATGAAGTTTAAATAAATAAATATTATTTTTTTTATTTCACAAAATAATAGTATATTGAGTATTTTTAATATTAGTACATATAAACACTCTCTTACATAAAATTCATAAATATTAACTAAACTATACTAAAACCTAACTATGTACA
This sequence comes from Mythimna impura, assembly GCA_905147345.3. Classification (NCBI taxonomy): domain Eukaryota; kingdom Metazoa; phylum Arthropoda; class Insecta; order Lepidoptera; family Noctuidae; genus Mythimna; species Mythimna impura. Next base: position 14,976,367 of record LR990362.1, on the reverse strand, counting down.
TAAGTATATTACAAAAATTTACCAAGGTATTCAAGTACCAAGTACAGTTAGGTACATACCTGCGACTCGCTTTTTTAATAATAAATACTTACATAGGTACCTACCTAAGTATCCGTATAATAAAATTAATATACCATTTCTGTTTTTCGATTTTTATAACCTTATTACCTACTCCCAGACTAAAATCGAGTGCAATAAAATTCATGATAGTCAACGAATATAAATACCTTTAAAATGCATTAAAAAAACACTGACTGATGATAATCAAACATGATACTTGTAAGGAAGTTTTGGTTTCGGTTTCAGCCGAAACTAAGACTGTCGCCGAAATTCGGTTTCGGTCGTAAAAACCAGTTTCGGTCGAACGCTATTTTTTTATTTTTTAAGGTGGGAATTCATCGAAATTACTTCTCGCACTCTGAGTGGAGCGTGAGGGCGTGTCAGACTTTTACTGACTAAAACCACACCTGTATCCTTCAATTGCCCTTTGCGTTCTAGGACTACGGGTTTCCCTTTCAGAAATTCTCCGCAATCCTAGCTTGCGGGCATCGGCCCTGCTGGGCCCCTACGGTTTGTTGACATCTCTTTGAGGAGCGCGAGGATCACTACGCGCTGTTGACGACTGAGCTCGGTCCGGTTAATTACCGAACAGCCGGAACGGTCGAACACTATGCGGTTCAGAACCCCAGGTTTCCCTTTCGGAAGCGAACCTATAGCCCCAGTAGGCTTCGGCCCTGCTGGGCCTCTACGGTTTTACAGACATCTTTGAGACACGCGTGGAACACTATGCGCCGTCGACAACTCGAGCTGGATCCGGACGGTTACCGGACGTTGTAGACCTATAGTTGTCTGGTAGATACTGCTGTCACCGATAAGACCGCCATTGTACCCATTAATTTAAAATGGACAGGGCCCACTAGGGTCAAGGTTAACCTGCTAGGGCTACGGGATTGTTCGAAAGAGTTACCAAGGTCCTAGAACGCAAAGGGCAACTGAAGGAATATGGGTAAGTTTTAGTTCGTAGAAGTACTCCCTCTCTCTCTACCCAGGGCGGGAGAAGTTATTTAATGACTGGCACCTCAAAAAAAACCTACAAATTTTAGTTTGCGTGAAGTTATGTTACTAGTTTGGTACACAATGTTATATAATATAAACTAGTGCTTGACTGCGATCCCACCTGATGGTAAGCAGGGATGCAAACGTTGATGGTGAGGTGCACATTATTATGCCTATATCAGAGTTAAAGGATTACTCTGCATTACTATAATTAGCATACAAATTATATTATTACTATAAATATTTCCCCGCACGCACTAATACGCAGACAATTAAAAATGCACCGTAATGACAGCGATGAGCGACGTACCGCGTTACAGCTGTCACGCCACAGGCTTACCGAAGGTGGCTCTATTATTTAGGTCTACTATTCACGGACGCGTAGCTTCATAGACGCGTATTCGTCATTATACGTTTGGTGTACGCCTGCGTGAAGCTTACTTACAAAACTATGACCCACTATGCGTTCCAAATAAGAATAAACCTTATTAACCTTATTGCACTGTCGTCACATTGTGGTTTGTGCATCCTTTATTTGTTACTTGACAATTACCGCTCCCTTTGATTTGTTTTTAGTTTTTAACTTACCTAAATTTAAACGTATTTAAAAAATTCTTTGTATTTGCGATTTTGAATAAAAATACTCGTACTGTTTGATAAAAGAGTTTAAGCTGTTGATCCCCACAATAACGCCGGCGTTAACGCGCCATTGTCTTTCTATTGTGTCTCTAATTACGCTATTAGATAGGTTAAAAACATAACTCTCCTTCAGTCGGGTAAAAATTAGTTAAGTACCCAATTCTGTTGAAGTAACCTACATTTTATATTTTCTTTAGGTTCAATGTTGACCACTATAAGGTTTTTATGCTGGTCGTAAAAGAGCATACTTTACTAAAAATTAGTCTTGCTTGTCAGTGGTTTTATTAGAGTCCGAGATGAAATTACTCTGCCTATCGAGTTTTTTGACGACATTTTTTTTTCGAGGTAAGTTCAGTGGCTGTTTTGATTATTTGCAAATTCATTTTTAGTATATATTGTGATGTAAAATTGGTGTACTTTTGCATCTCAAGTGTCTGGACAATATGTGGAATCAGTGAAACAGGCGCGATCTCGGTAAAATCGTGCTGGGATTTTGTTGTACTGTTGACTACCTTAGCAAAGCTTGGTGAGAAGACTGACTTGCCTCCTTCTGCGATGCATTACTGCTTCGCAAAGGGAAGAAACCCAGACAAAAAAAAATTACTTCACGATACTCTTTAACAGTATAAAATCCCTTCTGGCAAAGTTTTTTTTTTAATAATAATAATAATAACCCCATCGCCGTATCTCTACGTTGACGTCGTGGTGGGGCTTGCGTGCTCCAATATAGCCTAGGTCTGTATCGGTAAAGTTTGCTTTGGCGTAATATGCCTAGGGTGAGGGGCCAGACTAAGAGAGATACAATCCGCAGTGCAGTTTTGTGGCGAACTGTTGGGCATTAGCGACCCCGCGGACCCGATCTCCCGGGCAAATGCTTGTTCTTCATCTCCGGCTTGGCTTTATTGGCCGGCCGTAGTGAACACTGACGAGGAACAGAGCTCCCACCTCTCTCTTGCCTTTATTGGCTGGCTTGAGTGGAGATTCACAAGAGCAAACGTGCTCGGGAGAAGGATGCAGGGTCCAGTAAGGTGCAGGTAGGGATCTTGACCGTACTTCCGGGATTGTCCTGATAGCCGAGGTATACCTCTCCACTCCTTAAGCACCTCAGGATATGTTGCCCTCTTGTTGCTACGTCACTTCGTGCTAGCGACCGTTTATGGGGGCCCACATTTATTGAGTGTGCAAGTCACCCCCTGCCTTTTGTCGATGGATATTAATAACATTGTTTAAGCAGGGGCCATAGTATTAACATAGTTCCTGGTAAACAGTCCACTTAAGACTCCATAAACCATAGCCTTATATCTTAGTTTTCCAAATGTCGCAATAGTTTCCCACCAACCGGGGGTTGTCCTTGGATGCAACTGGCATAGTACGTACAGGGATAATCACCGGTTTGTACCACTTTCCATTAAAGCGTCTAAAAGGGCCTCTGCGAGTTGGTTTCGGCTCCTCGTACGCCTTCCAAAGGTCCAGGACCTCAGGGTCCTGAGATAAATGAATGTATAATAATAATAATAATCTTCCACAACTATCACACAACGCCGCCGCCGTCTAGTCTCAAGCTAAGCAGAGCTTGTGTTATGAGTAATAGACAACTGATAAACATACTTATATATCTTCTAAATACATACATATTAAAGATAAATTACACCCAGACACAGAACAAATGATCGTGCTCATCACACAAACATTTGTCCTGGGTGGGAATCGAACCCACGACCGACGTAAAAGTATAATATTGACATCTAATAAGCCCCCAATTTTTTTAAGCCAGTTTACAAAACCACAAACTTGTGGTTGTTCTCTGTATTAACAATATGAATGTTTTCATAAATATACGAAGAAGGCACCACCAGTATTTTGATATCTTGATATTTTTCGTAACTGAAAATAATACTCACAGTAATTATTAGCTGCGGTTATTTTTCCCAGAAAGTCGATTTCTAGATAAAATAAACTCAACCGTGTTGGTAATTTGGTTATTAAAAACACTATGTAATATTAAAATCCAGATCAACATTAATTAATGAAAATTCACGAATACAAATAAAATTTAAATCTTTATACACGCTGGACGCTTTACAAAGGCTTAAAGTGAATCCGTATATTTGCTAAAATTATTTCAGCGACAATTTTCAGTAACAATCGCATAAATTCACATGCAACACTTTCATATTTTGACGAAAAACCAACGGTATGCTAAAATTCTTAAATTAAATAACGCAGTATTTTTCTCATATCAAAATTTATATATCATAACAAATCAACTACCAAACAAATATTTCGATTCAAAACCTAGTTTCAATTTAATATACTAGGCTAGGTTACTACTGTGACGACTATGAAGGTCACAACTATTATTAACTTGCTTATCTGGCACTACTTCGCTCTCGTGTGTTTAATTAATAAAATATTTTTTTCAATTCGAACCAGTAGTTCGTGCTCCCACAAGGTGGACCGATGTCATGGTGAGGGTCACGGGAATCCGATGGATGCGAGACGCACAGGATCGGTCCTTATGGCGACACTTGAGAGACGCCTAAGTCCAACAGTGGATGTCTTTCGGCTGAAATGATGATGATGAGTTCCTGAGATTAGCGCGTTCAACCAAACAAACAAACTCTTCAGCTATATAATGTTAAGAATAATAGAAATATAATAAATCTGTTACAAATAAATACACGATTTTTTTATGACAATTATTCCGATACAACACCAACACCGCATCACTAACGTGAGTGATGTCACATGACACGACAGCACGTCAAGCGTGTCATTGCAAGCCACGTCGACGTCAGGCCGGCAGATAATGTCCGCCGTGATTACGAGCGAGGCACAACACTAGCTTTGTCATCCTAGTTTATTATTACTATCATGGTACAGCACTAGCTTGTCATCCCAGCTCATTATTATTCATGCTACAGGCAGTACTTCGATTAGCTAATTAGAAGTCATCGAGCAAAGTGCTGGGATTTAGATAATGGTGACAGCTAATTTAGGTAGTGTTGTACTGTAAGCTTCGGTTAATAATTGATAATACGGTTGTCATGATTTGTTAATGAGCGTAATCTTTTTTAATTAAATGGTGTTTTCAGCCAGGTAGAATTATCCAACGTGCAGCTTTCATTTGATTTTGGAAACTTAATTATGACCAGGGGTCGGAATTAGGTAGAGTTATTCATGTACTTGCATCGAAATGTTGATAATAATATGGATCTTACCGGGATTTCTAATGAAAAATCCCGTGTGGCCTACAATAATAAAAACCCCAGAGATAGATAAGACAAATAAAACAAAGATAATTAACATACAATTTTTATTAGTATTTTTCATTGAAAAAGATCTATCTACGTAAACTGAGGTAAGGTTAACAAATTTATACATTTCCTCCTCCTCGTCATTAATGCAGGAAGAAAATTTTTCTGCTATATTTTAGAGTGTTTTAAAAAAAATATCTGCACTTTAAAATTAATCTTGGGATTTGAGGCATATCAACATTATGCTTTCGCTGTATGAAATCGGTGTAAGTACATGTTTAACTCTACCTAATTCCGACTTCTGATTATGGCAAACTAGCTTCTTTCACCAGCGGCTTTGAACACGTGAAAGTAGGTTTCTTCATACAGTTTGTCCTTTTATACACCACTCGCTTTAATTAGTACAAATAATAGATCTTTACCTATGAAATTGGAGATTTTTAAAACGGGTTGCTTTGAAGTGTTATATCATTGGATTGACTTGGAATCATAAGTTCAAATAAATTTTATATTAAAGGTATGTTATTCTTCTTTTGAAATTAGGTATTTATTGGTTTCTTTGTGTTTTGCATTTTCTGTAATATCGCAGTACTTATAACCATGAAAGCTAATAAAAAAACGTTTTTTCATATTAAGAGTTTCAACGTAGATACTATGCATTGCAAAGGGCAAACAATATCAATGTCGCATACCTACGACTTTCTTCTAACAAAAAAACTCTGTGTTCTTGGTTTAATAGATTTCGTTTTGGAAATTTTATCTTGTAGCCGCCCTAAGAAATAAAGTTATTCCTGAGATAAAATTTCTCACATGAAAGTGATTGAAACCAAAATAGACATCTCATTCATAAGCAGTTTTAAGTCCGTATACATCATCAATATTGCATATCACTTGAGTCCCATTGTTTCCACGGTAGAACTCATATTACAAAATAATGCGAGTTTTCTTAGATTTCATACAAAAATGGTTATAAGTATATTACAGAAAATGTAAAACACAAAGAAACCAATAAATACCTAATTTCAAAAGAAGAATAACATACCTTTAATCATCATCATCTTCCTGCCCTTGTCCCGTGTTATTTGGGGTCGGCGCAACATGTTTTTTTCTTCCATTCTGCCCTGTCACTCGTCATACTTATGATTCCAAGTCAATCCAATGTTAAAACACTTCAAAGCAACCCGTTTTAAAAATCTCCAATTTCATAGGTAAAGACCTATTACTTATAGGGCTTATTAGAAAAGGTCTTGTTATTATTTAAGTAAAGTCTCAGCAAAGTTATGAGCGTTTGTTTATATCCCAAAATGTCACTCAATTTATGGAAATATTGTACAGACTATTGAATAGGAATGAAAAACAATGGAAAAATATGTAACGGGTAGGATAGAGCCCCCTTTTTTGTACTAATAAAAAAATAGGGGTGTATATAAAATATACATCCCACATGACACCCGATGGCTCGAGCTTGTTTCGGGAATTAAACTGTTTTCATAGGTAAGTTTGTACGGAACCCTCGGTGCGCGAGTCGGACTCGCACTTGCTTGGTTTTTTACTATGGACGCCCTTTGCGAGGACTACGTAGTTGTCTCGAATAGCTCCGCAAAATCAGCAAAATCAGCCATAAAAATCTTTTTTCTTATTGGTACGCTCGAGTTTGACCACTATCTCACCTGGTGATAAACGATGATGTGGTCGACGACGAGCACGCTTGCCTGAAAGTAACCTATTCACTCTTGACTTAAAGACCTCTAGGTTGTAATTATCAGGAACCACAGAATAAGGCAGAGAATTTCACTCCTTAACTGTTCGTACAATAAATATGTTCCCAAAACATTTTTTATCACCCGGGTGTCCCTGGTCACCATGTACCGGTGAATTTCGAGGAGTGTGCAATTCCAATGCACACTCCTCGAAATTATTATTATTTTATTATTTATTGTATATTTCAGGCCTTAATTAACCCATTGTAACATTATTGAATTAAATAAAATTGTTATAACATAATAAATAAATTAAATTAAAAACATTGGATTATATTATAAATTATTGCAACATTGATAAAATTATTGATAAATTAGTGAATTACATTGAATAAATAAATTAATAGAATTATTGCAAATTATTGAATAACATTAATAAATAAATAAAATTAACAATGTCTCAGCAGGTACACACCATGGAACACTTCAGACACTATCTCATTCTTACACCGGGTCAGTCGAGTCAGGAAAGATGCCTTGAGTCTTCTCAAGAGCCCGCGAAGATCATTGTAAACGATAGAAAACCGATCAATATATAATCTACAGACCAACTGACAATATTTTGAAAACAAAACACAAAATCGCAATCCAGGGTTTCCAGGCATGATAGATATGATATTTGAAAACCTCGCACATCAAATCCTGCAGGTCGCGTTATGAATACTGTATGCGGCGTGCAAAGACTCGAAATTCCACATTCGTGGTTGTGTATAAGCTTGCATGGCCTAGATCGAGGCCGACACGTGCGGCGGACCCGCGAGGCCTTTGTGTCAGGCCCAGCAGGCCACTGCGGAGAAGAGGGCAGAAGACTAGGATCAAGAATAAGATGTTTGCGAAATGGGCGAGTGCCTGTGACAGAAGGATGTGTAAGGCCATGCTTTTTTTTTCAGGTGGGAAATCATCAAATATCTCCCACTCTGGGTGGAGTTAGAGTGACCTTTACTGACTAAACCCCACCCGTGTTCCTTCAGTTGCCTTTTGCGTTCCATGGCCGCGGTAACTCTTTCAAACAATCACACAGCCCTGAAAGGCATTGGCCCTGACAGGCCCCGTCAGTCATAGTTTTTTTTTGAGGTAGGAAATCATCCATTGACTTCTCCCGCTCTAGAGGTGGAGCGAGAGGGTGTGTTAGATTTTTATAAACTAAAATCCACCTATGTTCTTTAGTTACCCTTTGTATTTGTTTCAAAAATTGACGGTCACATGTCAGTTATTGGCTGATCTGAAAAGTCCTCGTCGTAACAACCATTGTACTAAAGTGTAGTACAATATTTTTTCTAGACTGAGTTGGAAAACATGGACTGATCTAGCATAGTTACTGCTTGTCAACTTGCTCTGCAGGTCAGACCAAAGAATATTAATCAGATCATTAAGGCCAGCTACAGACGAACTCTTCATCACTTAAAGATCGAAAGCTTATAACAGCATTTTGCTACAGAGTCCACGATTAGAATTAATCGGTCATTTGATTTGAAATGACTCGATCCAGACTACGCGTTTCGCCTCGTCGTTTATAACGTGTACATCGAAGGACTGGAACAATTTGCCTGCTGTGGTCTTCCAGTCCGATTATAATTTAGGTGTCTTCAAGGCTAGAGTGAATAGGCTCTTAATAAAAATAGTGCGCCTCACCATCAACGATGGTATCACTGCTTACCAACAACGATGACAGGACTAAATTATATCAATAAAAAAATGGCTTGCGCTTGAGCTCAGCTTGGACCGTTGTTCATTCTAAGTGGGATTTCTGTTCTTTTCTGTTCGATGCCACCCACTACGATGCACAGCGGGAATTATTCTCTTTGCCGACTATTTAAATGCCTGCGTTTACCCGCCAAATTATCAATGCGGAAGCGCGTACGTGTTAGCAATGGGAATGGACTTAAAATTGTGGGCCTGACGTGTGGGCTTTGCATAAGGGGGAGCCTGTTGTGACCGCTAATTTGTCGTAGGGTTGAACAGAAATAACAAATAGATCAAAATAATAATAATAATAAAAATCTTGTCGTACAGTTAGAAATTTTTTACAACTGGACTTAGATAATAATTTAAATTCAGTACAAAGTCTTTTACCATCTTAAACCAATAACTAGGATCTCACCTTGGTTCACAACCGTGAGATTCTAAAAGAACATCAGGCACTAGCCTGAGAAAAATTTCCAAAAAAAAACATAATAAAAATAGTTTATTTATCCAAGCAATACACACAACACAGACACAATTCAAAACAAGGTGTCAGAAATACAAGAAGCTTAGTTTTGTGAACAGATAATTTTAGTCTATAAGATAAGTGTATGCATACAAAAAATTATGAACCCTGTCTCTTAAACTAGAAGACCTGTATCTTAAGAGACAGTGAATCGGCCAAACTGAAATTTAATAAAACTAGGGTTTACAAAGTGAAGTGAAAGTGTGTCGATATAACATTTTAGAAGCATTTAAAATTAGTATACTTATCAATGTAAAAGTGTTAATATCACACATACTAACACTTTTACATTGATAAGTGTTAATAACACTTTCTTCTTCTTCTTCTTTTTTTTCTTTCTTCTTTTTCTTTTTTTTATGAGTACTTATTTTGTGTGATAGTGTATGTGTATGTTGTGGTTATAGTTATCTTGAAACGAAAATATGTCAAGCAATGTTTGATACTAAAGACTCTGTTTTAGTATAGTCCTGCTCTAAGAGCCAGGCAGAAGTTTTAGATTTGACATTAAATTTATTTAAATTTATTGTCTTTTTTTTAGGTGGGAAAATCATCTAATGACAAATCTCGCTCTTAGGCGGAGCGGGAGATAGTGTCAGACTTTTACTGACTAAAAACCCACTCCTGTTCCTTCTTTACCTTCGTCCCAGGGCCCCGGGTTTCACTTTCATATTCCCCGTGGCCCCAGTAGGCTTTGACCCTACGATTTGCTGACATCTCCCTGAGGCGAGCGTGGAACAATACGCGCCGTCGACGACTTGGGTTCGGTCCGGACGGTTACCGGACGGTCGGACAGTGAGCTACCCATTACTCGCTGTCCGCAAGCCCGCAAATTTATTATGTCTAGTTCTTTGATGACGTTAAAGTGAGTCTTTAAAAATATCATAAATTTGACTAAAGAAATATTGCTCGAAGAATAGTTATCGATTTTAGAGTGGCCCTGTACAGGAAGACGCAGCGTTAGAAGGCCTTCCACAAGGTGGACCGATGACCTGGAGAGGGTCGTAGGAATTCGATGAATACGAGACGCGTAGGACCGGTAGCAGTGGCGACACTTGAAAGAGGCCTATGTCCAGCAGCAGACGTCTTTCGGCTGAAATAATGATAATTATAATAATGATTATAGAAGTGTAGTACTAATGGCAGGAGACAAGACCAAGGGCTAGTTATATGACCCGACAAAAATAAAAAGTACCTAATTGTTAAATTTCGGTTTGGTCAAATAAATATATTAGTCAAGAGAAAAGATAATTAATATATCGCAGCCGTATTGTATAACACGCCGTTTTAAATGTTGGCGCGCCAAATTGAAAAACGTCGCTTATATGTAATGCGGCTACCTCTCTTTCAGCCGGATTTCAATTCTGAAATTATTGTTATTTTGCATTTTTTTAGTTTGTTTTTCAAGTCGGTTGTATTTTTATATATACGAGTATATATAGGTATATATGTATATATTTTTACCTTTTGCTTTGGTTTTCCACAGTTAAAACTAAATATTGAGCAAGTTCTCTGGTAAGGTATCTTTGTTTGTGGTGGAAAATCATTAAATAAAGACACTCATAATTAGACGTTTACTGACTAAAATCCACTTATGCTCCTTCAGTAGCTCTTTGCGTTGTAAGGCACCAGATCGAAAGAGTTACTGTGGTAATGTGGTCTATCTCCGAAATTTCTCATCAGATTGTTACCAAATGGGACCACCTAAAAGACAAACTCTTTGAAACAAACAGAATCGTCCAAATCGGTTCACATTTGGCGAAGATAAAACTGGACAAAATACAAAAAAAGGAAACAAACATTTTTGTAAGTTGATCAAAGAAATTACCTATTTCAAAAACAGGTGAACTTGATTCAGCAGCAGGATACTTTCAGGTTGTTTTTTTTTGGGTGGGAAAATCATCTAATGACATCCCCAGTCCTTTCGTGTCAGACTTTTACTGACTAAAAACCCACCCCTGTTCCTTCTTTGCCATTGTTCCAGGGCCCCGGGGATCTCTTTCGCATCACCCAAATTACTTTCAGGATGTCCGTTTATCATGTTACATGTTGTATACATTTTAGCACAGTTAAACAATTTGTTAAATTTTTTTAACTATTGGTTTAGTTAGCTGATTTTTTGCTATGAATGAAAAAACTGGTCCTAAGAAAAAAGTACTAGAGACGATAGTAGCGTTGAATAAAATTAACCACATCAAAAAAAAACTGGGCAAGTGCGAGTCGGAATCCCGCCCTGAGGGTTCCGTACAAACTTACCTATGTAAACAGTTCAATTTCCGAATGGAGTCTCGAAGATTTTTCCGAAACACATTTTTTTTTGTTGTGACGTAACAACAAACTTACAGTTTTCAGATTTATTCCTATATCTGTGCTATAAGACCTTGCTTAATGCAAAATTTCAGGATTCTGGGTCAACGGGAAGTACCCTATGAATTTTGATTTTCTCGAGAGTGTCGAAATATACGTTTTTTGAGACATAAACGGCCGTATCTTTTTTTTCGTTAACTTAGAAATTTGATTTTTTCACAGCTTCAAGAGACCGCAAACTTGAGTATATGGTTTTATTTTCAACTCAATACCTCGCGTTCCCGAGATAAAAGGTCTTGGCAGGCAGACAGACAGACGGACGGACAACAAAGTGTTCCTATAAGGGTTCCTGTTTTCCTTTTGCGGTACGGAACCCTAAAAATCGTGAATATACTAACAGATGTGGCGGACAAGTATTGCACGGTCGGTAGAGGCTTGCAGAAAGCAAAGGAACCGGAGAAAGGTCCGCATGGCGTGGCAGACAGGTTTCACACGGCTGGTCGAGCCTGCAGAGACCGGAGCAGCAGGAGAGGCCCTCCTTACAGCCGTCAAGGGTAAACTGGAGGGCTAGGAGCACCTTTTTCACACATTTTTCTTCAACTGCCACTCACTGACTGACGTTTTCAAATCCAGCTGACAACATAATTTTTTTAAATAAAATCTTCAATCGTAGCTTAAAAATTCTTTTAGAAAGTTCTTTCAAATATGTACGTAGTAACCCCTGTAGTGACATATATGGCGCAACAATAAGAGTTCTCCGTGCGATTTGAACATATACAACAGGCCGAAATCATTCCTCCCTTTTTAACGAAGGTATGCGGGACTTTACACACTGTTCCGAATACATCCAAACCCCTAAACACAAACCATAGTCTAAAAACAAAACAAACATATTAATCTTCGCCGAACTATTCAAAATCCTAAACAATATCGTGCAAAATATAATGCAGCATTCCCATGCAACATTATCGAGAGTTTAATGCACGTTCGACACGATTCCGTTGATTTATGAGCTTAGATCCGCGCAAATATACCTCTAGTAGCGCCCCCGGAAGATTCACATGTTAAGTAAATATCAATTTAACGGGAGCCGTGCAATTATTACGATACACGAGCAGCATTGATAAGGGTTTTGTTGGAAATAGTTGAGAGCTGGTTGTTGGAGATCTTGGTTCAATAGTAGAGAGTACATAGCAAAATGCTATGTGTGCCTGGGAAGTATGTGCAGTTGATCCGAGCGATGTACAGTCGATGCAGTACCCAAGTCCGGTCTACAGTGGGCACCACTGGCAGCTTCAATGTGGTTGTCGGCTTACATCAAGGGTCGGCTCTCAGCCCTTACCCCTTCCTGATGATAATGGATGCTCTGACGTCGGACATTCAGGAAGAGGCTCCCTGGTGTATGCTGTTTGCCGATGACATTGTGTTGGTTGCCGAGAGTGGCCTAGAGGTCCAGAACAGATTGGAGGTGTGGTGGCACAGACTGGAGAGTGTTGGCCTGAAATTGAGTAGAACCAAAACGGAATACTTGTTCTGCGATTTCGGCGGTCTCTCCAATCCAGTACCTTTAGCTCTCGCTGGAACACCCATACCGATCTGCTCCAACTTTCGGTACCTCGGGTCACTCGTCCAAGGGGATGGTGAGATAGACCGGGACGTAACACATCGGATCAACGCAGGATGGATGAAATGGCGACAGGTCACGGGAACAACTTGTGACCCACGGATGCCCCTCAAGTTGAAGGGTAAAATCTACAAGTCCGTGATAAGGCCTGTCATACTGTATGGATCAGAATGTTGGGCTGTGAAAAAGACGAATGAAAAAAGATTGCACGTAGCGGAGATGAGAATGTTAAGATGCATATGTGGTGTGACGAGAATGGATAAAGTGAGAAATGAGTATATTAGGGGAAGTTTAAAAGTGGCGCCAGTGACTGAAAAGTTGAAATGGAATCGTTTGTCTTGGTATGGTCATGTGAAGAGGAGGGATGAAACGCATGTTACTAAAAGAGTTATGAGTTTACATGTGGATCGATGGAGAGGGAGAGGGAGACCAAAGAAAAGATGGATGGATTGTGTGAAGAGTGATATGAAAGAAAAGGAAGTTAGTGATAGTATGACGAGTGACAGGGCAGAATGGAAGAAAAAAACGTGTTGCGCCGACCCCAAATAACACGGGACAAGGGCAGGAAGATGATGATGATGATGACATAGCAAAATGCAAAATTACTTTAATTTTGGAGGTCGGTGTTGTTTTTTTTTTTGTAGGTGAGATAATCATCTTAAGACAAATCCCGCTCTTGGGCGGAACGCGAGATAGTGTCAGACTTTTACTGACTAAAAACCCACTCCTGTTCCTTCTTTGCCTTCGTCTCAGGGCCCCGGGTTTCACTTTCACACTACGTTGTCAAAAAATTAAGAAACAAAAAACACCGATTTCCAAAATTCAAGTTATTTTGAATTATTTCGTTTCTTTCTGATATCGGTTGTAATTTTTTATGAAAAGTTTTTTATTATTCACTTTTTAGTTGTGGTATTCCACAGTTAAAACTAAATAGTGAGTAAGTTCTCCAGTAACGGTTTGGTACTTTTTTTAGGTAGGAAAACATCGACTGATATCTCGCACTCTCAATAGGTAATAACCAATTGTCGTACACATATTTCTTGAATGGATGAAGTTAAGATAGATAAAAAATGTGACAATGTTTAAGTCATGGCCAGATCTTAGAATTGATCACTTCATGTTATGGCCAATTAAAACTGGCAAGATCGTTTAAACGTTAAATTTGATGATATGTTGCCACGTTTGGCCACATCATTCTTGTAAGATTTCTATGATAATAAAAGGTCTAAAAGTAGGAACTTATGTATTGCTCTTGTAAGAACAAATATAAACTCAAAAATTTAAATTAAAAACTCTGCATCGGTATATTTTCAATGAGGATCAGTCTAAATTTTTGTGGAGTAAAAAACAGTAAATACTGTGAAGAAATTATTTAAATCGGACCAAAAATGACGGAGTTACAGCCATTTTAGTGTATTAGTTCCAGAAACGCGCCCGAGAATGAAGCGACTCGCTGTGACGTCATCTGTCATGATCGGTCTCCACCGGCGAATGAATACGATCAAGCCGCTCGTCGCATGGATGATGACAGATGACGTCATCGTAAACAGTCCAGCGAGAGCGCGCGTTTCCAAGTAGCCGTTCAGAAAAACTTTAACAAATCCACCATTTCTTGACGGATTTTAATAATTTAAAAATTAATGCTCAGTAAATTATTACACATACGATGTACTTAGTAAAAATCGGATTTGCTATTATGTGATTAATCCTCATTGTGCATCAAAAAGTCTATTTTAGTATGTAGAGTGTATATTAGTATTTTTGATGGAATAAAAGCATATTTTGTAGTAGAGAACTGGAAACCATTGAAGAACAGTGGACTCTACCGGTGGACAACGTAACAATATTACGATAATGATCAGCCATATTTGACCACTTCATGAAGTAATCATGCGTTTAGCTGAAATAGCACCATTTCTTGAAATGGCCAGTCACATAATGAAATCATTAGTTCTAGGATCTGGCCACGGCAATATATCTTACTGCTCGTCATTTACATAAGCAGTATTGATTCCCTGTATGTACAAAAGTAATAAAATGAATATAAATATGTTGATTATTAAAGACGACGGAAAAGGAATAATTGTTATAAGAACATTAATTCCTTGGAAAATTACTAACTAAAGGTAATGTAATGTAAGCTGAAGATAACGGTATTCACGTTGTCGTTACTCAACTTAATTAATACTCAAAAATTTAATTTTGCTGATGAACATAAATTAAATTTACAGGAAATTTTTCAAAATTCTCAGAAATGAAGGCGCTCAACATTAAGCTTAATGGACATAGCCGTTTCCCTGGTATTATATTATGTAGTTCAGAGTAAAATATTATAATGAAAATTAAATTGAAAATCCTGCTCTATACTCTTCTATAAAAAAAAAGTAACAACAGTAGTTGATCATCGTCTTTTTTTATGTTTTTATATGGTAGGTAGGTACTAGCTTTTGCCAGCGGTTTCACCCGCGTAAAAGTAGTTTTCTCCATACAAACTTCCGACCCCCGTTTTACCCCCTTAGGGGTTTGATTTGAATTTGAAGACTCGGCCCTTGTATGAAAGGCAACGAAGGAACAGGAGTGGGTTTTAGTCAGTAAAAGTCAGACACAAAGAGAGCGGGGATGTCATTGGATGATTTTCCCACCGAAAAAAAAACCCCCTTAGGAGTGGAGTTTCATAAAATCCATTCTTAGCGGATGTCTACACCCTATAAGGAACCTACCTGCCAAATTTAAAGTTTGTAGGTGTTATCGTTTCTGAAATTTCGTGATTAATCAGTGAGTGGTATTTCGCTTTTATATACATAGATAGATAAACCAGTGCTTGACTGCGATTCCACCTGATGGTAAGCAATGATGCAATCGTAGATGGTGAAGCGCACTAGTATAATAACAGCTTATTTACTCTAGACTTGAAGATACCTAAATTATAAACGGACGGGAAGACCGCAGAAGGCAAATTGTCTCCATCAAGTCGAGTTTAACCCACAGCTAGGTTGCTGGTTTGATGTACCTTTCTTTACTTGTGAAAGACAATATTTGTTCATTTTAGAAGGTGAGAGCTACGGGCCCCAGCGTATCCATTTTCCCGGTAGATGGCCCTAAACTCATTTTTTTTTATTTTATTTTGTTTTTAGTGTATGAGAGTATTATTAAGTCAAGGAAATGGTATTTGCTAAAATTGGACATTCCACTATATTGAACCTAGTCAAATAATTGCTTTAAAATCCACCTATATTCTAAATATAGTGCTTAAGTACTCGGGCCAGTAGATTTCAACTTAAGCGTGGTGATCATTCCTCGAACGTATGAGAAGAAGGTTCTGGAGTGGCAGAAGACGCATTGTTGGAAGACCTCCCACAAGGTGGACCAATGACCTGCGGGCCTAAAAAGGTCACATTGGGCAATTCATCTAAAAGCAAATCATTTCCTGAATTCCTAGCAGATCATAAGCAATTCCTCTAATTTTCGTAAAATGGTCGCACAAATTAGCAGAATCATACTCAATTCATTTCATATCTGAATCATATTCCGTGTAAATATTGCCGCATGAAAAAAAATTAAAACTTATATCTTTACCGGTTATATAAATCTTTACCGGTTTTTTTTCTTTGCAGTTTTTATTCATCGGATAATTATTTTGTAATAACGTATTGTATCAAAATATAACTTCTGTATTATATAATAATAATTGATAAAAATAATCAGCAATTAAGCCCATAAAAACGAGGTATCAACTTGTTATGCTGACAACACCTGCATTTTTGTTTAAATTTACTACCTAAAGGACTTTGTATCCATGGTCAAGAAATAAATTAAAAACAAAAGTTTTAGATCAACATTGCGAATTTGCGCAAAGTAATAATAAAATGTTTGCAAACAATAAATCGTGATTTCAAATGGATTTCTACAAGTGCAGCGGCACAAAAATGCGTGTTTTTTTTTAAATACACTGAAGCAAACCTTTTAGGTACCAATAAGTGGTACCATTCCCGCATTTTACTCAGTATATTACAAAGTACTCTGTGATTTTACTTGTGTACCTATATCTTGTGAGTTGGACTGTTTACCTTTAACAAAGTAAGTGCCTACTATTAATTTTATTCTCAAAGTTTATAGGTAAATGAACTTTCTGTGGTCGCTAATCCTATGATCTTGTACATGAGTTATTGTATGTAAAAAGGTGAAAGATTTTTGGCGTGATTTTGGTCAGTGGGACGTCTTATGGGTTTTTAGAGTGAACTTCATTCCCAGTGGCAAAATGAAGCTGAGAAATTTATTGTAGTATTGACTACCTTAGCGAAGCTTGCCGAGAAGTCAGATCCCATTTGGGCAGGTCAAGGTAAACTTAGCCTGTATAAAATGAATGAAAAAAAGAGTAGGGCTCGGGGTTATAATAATAATGCCCAAGGAAGAGCAGAATCCTCTCGATTGTGGCTAGAGGTGGCTGCATTGCTCAATGCTGAAGGAATTGGCACAACAAAAACCCGCCCCAAAGGAATGGTCTATTGTATGTATTATAAAGAATGATTTTTTTTATTCTAAGTGTTATTCCAACTTTGTCTTTGTTTTTTACAGTATGTCAACAACTACAAAAGTAAAATTAAAAAGATTGTTGCTAACATAAACGCTGACTTGAATGGTACCGGTGGAGGACCTTTCCGGGCAAACACCTTGTCCAACACAGAGAGTAGGTTTCTGGCGCTCATGGGACAAGGATTTGGACTAACTGCGCCTCGAGTGAGTGTCAATCCTTTCCCAGATATGGTAATATTTTGTTTTATTACATTACATTTGTGCAGACCTCTGCCTAAACAACAAAGTGTTATGAATATTCAACCATTTAATTTTTATAGGAAGTGCCAGAGCCAATATCTCTGCTCATGTCTCTGATGGTTTGTTCCAGTGCTGAAGAAGTACAGTGAGTAAACTCTTAATAATGAATTAGGTCAAGAGCAAAGTTAACTTGAAGTGAAAAAAGTCCCTATATTTAGTGGTGGAATATGGTCTCCTTATACCTAAATAATTGTTTAGTAAGTAATACTTTGTAGACTGTCAAATCTTACTATTTTCAATACCCTATGAAAAAAATACTTGGAAAAATAGAGTAATATCCACTGTTTAAATAAAATAAATAAATATTGATAAAGAATGCTCATTCTAAATTTAATTTTATTCTAATTCATGTTTGTGCCTTTTACAGAAGTAGTAGCAAGTGCGGCTGGGAGCCCTCTAAGTGTTGAACCAACCCAAGCGACAAATACCACAGCCACAAGCCACATACCTTGTCAAACTCGGCAAAGAAGGTACCACAACAGTAAATGTTATTTGTTGTTACACCCCATAATGTTTTCGTAAGGTTATAAACCTTAATGATAATTGAATTGTTTCAGGCCGCCCTCTGGCGCCATTAGATGAGGCTTGGAGAATACTTTCTCAGGTGAAGATGCAACATGCTGCAGCTGATGCTGATAGTGCTCGTGCTCACCACCTTCAAAACCGTACCACCTCGTACCGTAAATCGATAATTTGTCATATACAATTTTGTCTTTGGGACACGTCCATTTATTTATTGTGCACACCTACCACAGTGTTGTCTTTTTTAATACATAGGTTGACTGGTAGATAAATCATTGTTGCATTAAGTCTGCCTATGTACCACTACTGTACATGAAGTTTAAATAAATAATTAATAAATGTAATAAACTATGCAATAAGAAAAGTAAAGTACCTACAGCAATAAGGAAATTAAACTATATTTGAACATTTAATCAGCATAAAAGCTTAGAAGCAAAATAAACCTAATATAATATCATCGTGCTGACCAAAGCCGGTGTATAAGTGCATTTCGTATCGCTTCACCAACAACAAGATGGTGATTTCTTCGTGATACAGTTTCAATTTGTGTGTTTGTTATCTGGAACATTTTTTTTGCTGTTCATTGGGAATTTTGATAGGCCTATAATTTCAAAATCTTTTAATGTAATAAGTATAAAGAAATCAAACAATAGTTTTGTATTATTGTAAGTGTTTTTACACATTCATTTTTGATGATTGGAGCAATTGTAAAATTTATCTATTACTTACATCAATTAAATTGCATTTCTTACTGAAATATCTTACCTACAAATTCGTTTCATTATGCTCTTCCTGTGTTGATAGTGCCATTATTGGTATCCTTGCGCTATTAGCGATGTTGTGTAATACACACAAGCATTTGCTAAAGAACCGGCCATGGTAGGATGGTAATGTAGTTTCCGATCTACTAACAAACACCTCCAACGAGATTTAAGTATGCCGATGGTTCGCTCTACTGTATTTCGTACCCGACAATGCAGTTCCGTACCTATAGAATCGTTTAGGTGTCTCAGGTTCTGTGTCCACTACTGGAGTCATCAGTGTAGGTCTCAGGGGATAACGGGAGTCACCTGAAATAGTGTTATTAAAACACCTCTATTCAGAAAACATGTTATTTTTATTTTATTTAAACAAATAAAAAAAAGTTAATAATATATTTATTCAGAGTTAAAATTTGGTAAAATAGGGGCCATATCGCGGCGATATAATCGTCGTGCTACGTATTTCTATACTCTCTTATAAAGTGTCAACACATGGCGATGTTATCGCGGGGATGCGACGAGTGGCTGAGTTGGGCTGAGTGCGAGCGAAAAGTCATCGTATAGCCGCGCGCCTGTCGCTACCGACAGCGGGCAGCGGGCCCGCCGCGCGCTCGTCTCGAAATGTGGCGCTCTCGCGGCGAAAGCGCTGTCAAACGCAGGTGATTTGTGCGTTGCCTGTCTGTCAAGCAAGGACGTTACGTATTAACAAGCTTTTTTAAACAATAAACAATGTTGAAAAGTGTATACTTGAAGTGCATCTTATGATGTGCGCTAGCTCCTTTAAACCTTGGGTATGAACCAGATGCATCAAGCTTAAAGCAGTCAGAACCTAAAATAAAAATAATATTAATGCTCATTCAATAAAGGTCTCCTATCATAGTTTTTTTAAACAAGGAGATAAACTAGTAGGTATCTAGCTACTATGTCATAATAGTACCTAGGTACCTAATATTTTAGCTTACCTTGGAGACAGTACTTATTCCACCACGACGTGAACATAAGTAGGGCTCCAGCTTATTTATGAGGTCACGACATATTTAATCTACACTTTTATTTAAATCTATAAAGCCCGATAAACTCGGGGTCCGGCATTTCAAATGCCAATTCCATTTTGCGAAGAGCATCACTTCGTCGGCAATATAATAGACTCTCCGTAATACGCGTGTGTTCTAAGAAGTTTTCGTAAAGTCCTAAATCTGCCATTATTTAAATTTTGATAAATAAAATCTGCGAAATGAATTGAAATATGTTGCTTGTCAGTAACTTTTTATGATTCTGCTAAATGACATAAAAGCAATTCATAATATGTGAACCATTTTACGAATCCCCATACAAAACTGTCAAACAGATGAATTGCAGAATATGAATTGTTTACGGATCATAATATGAATTGCCAAATTGTGACCATTTTGTGATTTGTAATATGATTCATATTATTATCATATTATGATTCTGCTAAAGTGACCTTTTTAGCCCCCCTGGTGAGGGTCGTGTGAATCCGATGGATGCGAATCGCACAGGACCTTACTATCAGGTGACAGGGTGTTCAAATCCGAGCCTATCAATAATAAAAAAAGCATATCGTTTGAATATCTACTGCAAAACAGGTGGAAAACTAACACACCTGTTGTACGAAATCCATTCTTCATAGCCCTAAACAACTTCATTATAATCGTATATCTCTAAACAATACAACATACAAGCCATATTGTGAATTCCCGCGGGTGTGGTCGAGTATCTGTAAAAGCAATAACTCAGAGCTCGCGAGCAACGTCACGGACAAAACCTATGCGAGGACACTATGACACTACATACAAGTGAACTCGAATATATTGCGTGATTTGTGGGGAAGTTGACCCTTTGTGTGATGGTGCTTCAATTTAGGCTGTGTGGCCACTCGTAGCATTTGCCTGGGTGACCATACTCTTGCTTTAGTTAATTAATATCGCCACATATAAGTGGTGATGGAGAGGAAAAAATAACTGTATGAAAATGTTTTTTTTTTTTAATAATATAAACTAGTGCTTGACTGCGATCCCACCTGATGGTGAGCAGTGATGCAATCGTTGATAGTGAGGCGCACCAGTTTGTTAAGAGCCTATTCACTCCAGCCTTGAAGACACTTAAATTATAATCGTACGGGAAGACCGCGGCAGGCAAATTGTCTCCATCAAGTCCAGGTTAACCCACAGCTAGGTTGGTAGGCAGCAGGCCAGTTGTTGCAGTCGTACGATAATTTTATTTTTTGTCGGTCGAAACTATCCCACGGGTAAAAAGAATAATAATAATAACAATATTTATTCAAAATTCTTTACAGGATAAAATAATACAGTCTTAGATATAAATCTTAATTTAACCTCGCGAGCCAAGTCAATATACTTGATTTGTTTATCTTTCTCGGCTTTCACGAGGTTCTCGTCATGCGGAACGGATATGTCAACAATCAAACGAAATAACAATATTTATTTAAAATTCTTTACAGGATAAAATAATACAGTCTTAGATATAAATCTTAATTCTGAGTCAAGAACAAAAAAGAAAATGGAGACAAGAACTATAAATACACATGAACTCACAAAGTAAAATTTAAAAAATCTGTGCGTAGTCAAAAATGTACCTAACTCATAGAGTTTTTGCACATTCTTCTCCATAGAGATATACGCTTTGGAATGTGCAATTAGCGTCATTTTTCTGAATGACTGACTCACTTCTTGAAAATCCAAATGGCTATAAATGGTTTATTTAAAACTAGCACGTTGCCCGCGATTTCTTTCGTGAGAATGTTTGAATACCCTTAACTTTATTTTAAGGGTAGGTTTGAAAAAACTAATAATGGCAGTTTTTATTATTCATTTTGGTTTAAAATAGTGAAAGAAATTACCCCTTTTTACCCCCTTTATAGGTGGGATTTCCAAAAATCCCTTCTTAGTGCTCGCCTACGTCATAAAAGGAAGCCTTATGCAAAATTTCACGCTCCTAGTACCAGCAGTTTAGGCTGTACGTTAATATGTCAGTCAGTTTCTCCTTTTATATATATATATATTATTTAAATATAGATAAATGCTTTGATTGATTGGTTCCAAATTTTATCCGGAACCGTTCAGCTAGAGACGTAAACACACACTATCACATTTAAGTATTAGGACTGCTACAACAAGCGTTAATCTTCTCGTTAATCTATCTTCATCATATCACTGCTTACTCTCAGGTGGGATCGTAGTCAAAAACTGGTTTATTTCATTTAAAAAAAATCTCTTTTCTTTCCTTTCTTTTCTCTTTTTTTAGGGTTCTGTACCTCAAAAGGAAAAAACGGAACCCTTATAAGATCACTTTGTTGTCTGTCTGTCTGTTTGTCTCTGTCTGTCAAGACCCTTTATCTCGGGAAAGGGTATCAAGTTGAAATTAAAACCATATACTCAGGTCTGCGGTCCCTTGAAAATGTGAAAATCAAATTTCTAAGTCAACGAATAAAAAAGATAAGGCCGTTTATGTAGCAGCAAACGTATATTTCGACACTCTCAAGGGAATCAAAGTTCATAGGGTACTTCCCGCTGACCCAGAATCCTGAAATTTGGCATAGAGCAAGGTATTAGAGCGTAGATATAGGAATAAATATGTAAACAGTAAATTTATTGATACGTCATGAAATAATGCGCTGCTTTTTTTTGCGATTCGGAAAAATCTTGAGCTTTAATAATAATAATAATAATCAATTGCTCAATCAATCAATCAATCAATTGATCAATTGCTTTCATGCGGGAATTTAACTATTTATATAGGCAACTTTGTACGGAAACTTCAGTGCACGAGTACGACTCGCACTTGCCCAGTTTTTTTTTCTTTTCTCATGTTGTTTCTACATTGTGTGTATCTCTGTGTGCGAAATAAATTATTTTTCTTTCCTTCCATATTGCATCACATTAGAGATTCTTCGCATACAACTTCAGTATCCACACACAATAACGTTACTTCCCCACTATCCTCTTTAAAATCACACCCATTTTTATTCTCAGTTTCAGTTTTACATTTCATACGGCGGATCAGTCGGCAACGCGTCCCTAGTAGTCACGTGCAGATATTGCATTCGTCTCGAGTCTGGTCTCAACTCTAGTGCGACGTCCACCGGTTTCAGAATTCTTTGGACACCGTGTCCGCGATCGTTTGTGTACGTGAGTCTGTGTGGGAATGCCTTAGCGGGTTGAAAGAGAAATTGGAATAAAGGAATTATAAGAAAGATGGCGTATTTTCTTAAAATCTTATTCACGATGTCTTTGTAAAATTGACACATAAGAGTCATTATCAGTGATCGGAGTAGGTAGATTGATTTTTGGTACTTGTATCACAAATGCACACAGAATGAATAACATGGATAAGCCGGAAAGTAATTCCGTTATTTCCGGATTCAATTGATTATTGTTAATGTTGGTAGTGATATTATTACTACTCAATTCAAAATTTTGGTCGTTGAGTTGTGTCAAATCGTGACTGCGTACCGTTAAAAAAAATATATGAAGAATATAATATTGCTCATTTTAATACTATTCCCACCTAAGTTTCGGGGTTTTTTTTAAATAATCAACGAATTCCGGAAGAATGTCCATATTAATATATACGTTTCGGATCAATGACCCCAATTCAATCTACCTACTCCGATCACTGGTCATTATGCTTGATTTGTAGCCCCATTTATGACACCACACAGGAACTAAAAAGACAAACTCCTGCACCGCGTTATTAGAGTTCTCCGCGCGATTTGAACGTATACAACAGTCGTTAGTTGGCAGTCGGCAGTTGTCGGACCAGACAGGTAACGTTTGTCTGATTAGAGGATCCTCCCGTCTCAATTGAGGTTTACGGGACAGTTCGGCGCATATTTTATATTCCCTCTCCTAGAGAGGAGGCCTGAACCCAGCAGTGGGAACATTAAAAGGCTGATTATGTTATGCATATGCTATGCCGGCTCATATCGCCATTTCTTAATAAATCTGTACTCAAGCGCATCCGGATCCATATCCGCACCCGCAACCGCATCCGCATCCGCTTCCGCATCCGCATCCGCATTTAGTCACAGCTGCTAAGTGTTAGTCAGAGTATAAACTCTCTTATGATCGATATAGTGCATTCTTACAAAGTAGATATTTTCAAAATGTATGACCCTGACCAAGATTTTGTACAGTGTATAGTTCCACGTGGGCAAAGCCGTGGGGCAAACTTAAGTGAATTAATAAACCTGTAAAATATTATTGAGTAAGAGCCCACGACGGCCAGACCTTCGTTATTTTATAAAAGTAAAAACGACCAGCGACTATAGAGTTTGGGTTGTGGTTACTTGATCAGATAGATAGTAAAGGTGTATAAAATAGTACCTTAATTTCGTTAAAGTATAAAGCTTAATTTTTATATATTATCTTCGGGATTACTTTAGAAGTCTTGTCATCCATTACAGGACTCTTATGACAGTTGCTACCCCCTGCCAGATACCCCTCAATTTTCATAAATTAAATTATATTTTCGTTATAGTACAAAGACTAAATTTTATATATGTTAATTGGGGACCTATAAAAATATGTTGTTGGGCTATTAGTTTTTTGTTCAAGAAAATTATAACATCTTTGACAGTGAAAGTGTGACGTCACAAGCCTATAATAATAATAACTTTATTTCGAACCAATTAATCCATATAGTGTTAATAACATTAAAATTGCTAATAAACTAGTTTTAATATTTATCACTCTCTGCACAAACAAGCTTTCTGCTACAGTTTTTAAGATACTGTTTCCACTGTCCCTCACTCTCCCCACAACGTTAGATGCGCACTTGTTTGCACTTTCTTCAAGCAAAGTGATATAATATCTAATTGCAAAAGGCAAGCTTACTAAAATACAGCTTATTATTAGGTACATTAAACTACCTACTTATAACACTATAGTTACCAAAAATGTCACCCCAATTTCCTAACCAAACTGCTAGCAACAAGACAGCGTTTACCATTACTTAATAGTTATTTGACAATAATTTACGGTGACTAAGTACGGAAGGAGTGCCACGCCGGAGGATTGAGTTACGTCAATAATGAGGTTAGAGGGCGCGCGGCTCCCGTGTCAGCGCTAACCAAGCCGGTGCCGGAGTAATGATAATTATGTGTTGTCGACGTACGGGGAACTTGGGAGGCTGGGGATTTTAGATATGGATATATCTATATGTAGTTTTTGGTTTCTATGCATATAGAAAAGGTACACGTATTTGTATTAAGCTAAGCAGGAAATTAACTTTTCAACACACTTACGAATAGGTAAGTAGGTACTTGAAAATCCGCTCCAACCCCTAACGCTTCTAGATTCACAATGTCTATTTCACACTAGTGCGGAAAATTAAGGCAGTTAGGCCCCGGATTTTTTTTTAGGCTTCTGCGGGAGAAGCCTAGGGTGGATTGAGAGGACATGTCAAACTTTTAATGACTTAAACCTATCAGTGTTCTTCAGTCGCCTTTTGCGTCCCAAGACCACGATATACCTTTCGGAAATTTTCCGTGGCATTAGCGGGCATCGGCCCTCCTTGGCCCGTACAGTTTTGCTGACATCTCTTTGAGGCGCGCGTGGAACACACACCGCAAGCCCACGCCCACGGTGGCCGAAAAACACCCGGTGACTTAGGACGCCCGGCTCGTCCTGTCGCAGTGGCTGTGGCGTGAAGATATCCGATACGTAATGGTTGCGGCCAAAGAGAATTAAGGCCATCTCCTTCGCTGCATCCCGCCGACAGCTCGCGACCGCATGCCACCCGTGCCCCTCTGCGTTCCAGCCCCCCTAGCCAAGTTACAACCGTTTCGCATCGAATTCCATTCTCCAATCGGTAACGCCTCGGTGTCAGAAATTGTAGAAAACGATAAGTTGGTAGCCTGTTGACGCGCCTGAGTCGGCCGCTCGTTCTACAATGTCGTTCTACAATAACAAAGGATGTAGCGTTGAACATTGTAAAAACGATAACAATTCATTCTATCATTTTGACCGATGTGAACTTGGCTACGAATTTTCTATTAGTTTGTTCTGACCACGTGACTTAACGTTGAGATGATGTCGTTCTTATACATTTGATTAATTTTCGACTAGCGTTAACGATTGTAGATTATCAACTTGGCTAGGGGTGCTGGTCCGCAGTAACTCTTTCGTACAATCCCGCAGTCATTCCAAACTTAACTAATGCAGAGATAATTTTCCGATTTCTGATTCAAGCATTTGAAGTTGAGTATATTTTCTCAAACTCTAGCCTGAAAACCTGTCAAATTTTGCCATCTCTCAAATTTAAGTAGTTTTTAAGACATTCTTAACTGAAAATACTCAATTCAGAAACCTGCTCAAACATACCGAACCAGAATTTCAAAGTCAAATGAAGGTATTTATTTGCTATACATAGGTATAATGTATGTCTGTAGTAGTTATATAGTTTTAATTATAAAATATGGACTCACTATGTATCTTGCTGGGCATACAAATATTGTTTACCGAATAGTTTCCAAATGAGTTTAGAATTAGAGTGACCTGCCAGGCCTGCCGTTGTCGAGAAATAAACCTCAAGCAAAAAAAAAACATTGAAATAAATCAGTTTAAGTGCATTGTTAATATTGGTAAAAAGTAAATAACATTATAGTTACCTGCATAACCAACTTAAAGATACATAAATTTCGTATTAAGATTCCATAATATGTTGTATACATCCTGTTTTATGATGTCACCGAAGCGATTGTAGAACGAGCGTTTCTCGGCATCAAACTATAAAGTTTGGCGAGCTAAAAATATGTTAGAATACTGTAAAAATAGAATGAGAGTATCAATAAAAAAATTGGTACAGTTTGAAATATTTTTCGTTATCGTAAATATTTAGTTGTACTCTCAGGAGGCCTTCCATCGCTACGCCTTCCGGTACGTGGTCACCATTCCATAACCTTTCGGCCCCAACGGCCATCCGTTCTGCGAGCAATGTGCCCTGCCCATTGCCACTTAAGTTTGGCGATTCTTCGTGCTATGTCGGTAACCTTGGTTCTCCTACAAGGTGGACCGATGACTTGGTAACGGTTGTGTGAGTCCGATGGATGCGAGACGCACAGTACCGTTCATTGTAGCGACACTTGGGGGAGGCCTATGTCCAGCAGTGGACGTCTTTCGGCTGAAATGATGATGATGATGTCTCTCAGGACTATAGGTTCGAATTTTAAAAAATATGTTGATTTTGGATACCTTTTTTTTAGAGGAGGGCTATAGAGTATAAAAAATCACGGTACGACCAATAGGAGCAGAGCAGTAACCAGGAACACGGGTGAAACTACATGTGACAGTTTGTCTGTGTATATATGTATAAAAGTCTGAGTCTGTGTATATATAAAAGGCTAAGTCCTGACTCACTCAATGAAAGAAAGAAAGAAAAAAAGAAAGAAAGAAAAACATTTATTCGTACCTCACACATACAGTAGAATTACTTAAATATGAAAAAAAAATAACTTTAAAATCTGTGCAAGGCCAAAAAGGCGCCTAACTCAGCATATGCTGCGATATTTAAAACGTTAAATATGTAAAAACTACAAATCTTTCCTCATTTCAAAAAATTTTTCAACAGCAGAATGCTATTTTATCACCAGTGATCGGAGTAGGTAGATTAATTTTTGGTAATAAGAATAACATGGATAAGCCATTTTTCCGAAAAGTAATTCCGTTATTTCCGGATTCAATAAATATTGGTAATGTTCGTAGTGTTACTACTCAATTCAAAATTTAAAGGAAGGTATAATGTTCTGATTGGTCGTTGGGTGGTGTCAAATCGTGACTGTGTACCGTTAAAAAAAATTATGAAGAATATAATATTGCTCATTTTAATACAATTCCTGCATAAGCTCCGGTTTTTTTTTTAATAATCAACCAATTCCGGAGGAATGTCCATATTAATATTTACGTTTCGGATCAATGACCCCAATTCAATCTACTTATTCCGATCACTGTTTATCGCTGAGTGATATAGGCTATATTACCTACTTTCACGCGGGCTAAACCGCTTTCAGAAGCTAGCACTAAATAAAACGACAATTTATCACTAAACTTATAGAATGTTGGATAAATATACGTAAACAACCAACAAACTTCTAACGCTTAACCTACAGAAACTGCACCTTGAAGATAAACCACACTTTTAAAATAATTGATTTTTCATCGCCATCCAACCTCTGAACCGGGTAACTTTCAGTCAACAAATCGTCGACTTACCCGGCTGCTGGGTGCAGCACACCCGGGTAAATAAAGCGATGGAAGCGCGAACTTATTTGTTACGTCATTTTGATATAAATTCTATACGTACCGCGTTTTATTTAGCGTGCATTTGAATAAAGTTTTCAAGTTTATTGCGTAGAAATGTATCGATATTTTTATGTGGAATCCGTAGTATGTAGTTTATTTGCTATTTCGAATTTTTATTAGTTACTTAGCTAGCTTCTGCCGGCGGCTTAGCCTGCGCGAAAGTAGAAAATTATCGTAATGGAACATATCGGTACCTCTAGGCTCAAAGAGGGTATAGCACATTTTGGGCATTATGAAACATCGTTATTACCCCGAGACAAAAAGCATTCTATGTTATATTCCAGAATATGGTCTGTATGGTACCAAAATTCAGTCAAATCTGCTTTTTTTTTTCTTTTTTTTTTAATTGATATAAACTAGTGCTTTACTGCGATCCTACCTGATGGTAAGTAGTAATGCAATCGTTGATGGTGAGGCGCACTAATTTATTGAGAGCCTATTCACTCTATCCTTAAAGAGACCCAAATTATAATCGGACGGGAAAACCGCAGCAGGCAAATTATTCCAGTCCCTCGATGTACGCGGTATAAACGACGAGGCAAAACGCTTGTTCCGGACCGTAGAGGTTTCAACAACGTAAGGGTAGATATAGATATTTATATAGATACTCACCGTTCGTCGGCTCATCCGTTTAACCGCGAAGGAACAATAACCAGACACACGCACCCTTACATATTATAAAACAAAGTCCTTACCGCATCATTCTGTCTGTCTGTATGTTCGCGTTAAACTCAAAAACTATTGACTATATTTACTGATGCGTTGCGTGGCGTCGCGTGGCGTGAATCTAATGTAGGCCTGCAAGTCTAGTTGCCATATAAAATGTATGGAATCCGACGCGCCCAGATCAGCTTACGTGGCCCACGTGTGCGCAATGTAGTTCTACCTTGCGCACGCCACGCGACGCCACACAACGCCTGTTCGTCGGTCTAGTGTAGTTCTCGCTTTACAGTATTTATAGATAGACATCACTAATCAAAATAAACGTTATCTAAACTTAAATCTACTAATTCAGTTAATTTAAATGAAACCGTATCACGATGACCATGGTGTGCTAAAGGGTAAATTCAGGACAGAAACACGCACTAAAGTTTATTTTAGTTCAAGTTTAGGAGAATCGAATGCGCATGAGGTAAAGTCGTGAAAGGTCCGACGCCTGCCAGGGCTTCTGGATAGTTCGAGAGAGTCACCGTGGCCTTCGAACGTAAAGGGCAACTAAAGGAACACGGCTGGGTTCTAGTTAGTATAAGTCTGACACTTCCATTTGCTCCATCCAAAGCGGGAAAAATTTTGATGATCTCCCAGGTAAAATAAACAGATTTATTCATGTACTTGCATCGAAATGTTGATATTAATGTGGATCTTCCCGGGATTTCTAATGAAAAATCCCGTGTGGCCAACGATGTTACAAATAAATAATAATAAAAATCAGTATTTTTCATTAAAAAAGATCTCTCTACGTCAACTGAGGTGAGGTTTACAAATATATACACTTCCTCCTCCTCTTCATTAATTCAGGAAGAAATTTTTTCTACTATATTTCTGATAGTAACATAAAAAAAATCTGCTCTTTAAAATTAATCTCGGGATTTGAGGCATATCCACTTTATTCTTTCGCTGTATAAAATCAGTATAAGTACTTAAATGACTTACTTGACTTAATGTCCTATGTCCCCTAGATGGGGCAGAGGGCGTCCACAGTAATTCTCCATCGCAAACGGTCTTGAGCTTCACGCTTCACCTCGCTCCACGTCATTCCGTTGCTTGCCGCTTCTGCCAATACGGTGCGACGCCAGGTTTGACGGGGGACGGCCACGCTTTCTTTTTCCTTGTGGATTCCAGACCAAAGCTTGCTTGGGTATGTGATCGGAATTCCTTCGAAGCGTGTGACCAATCCACCTCCACTTGCGACGCTTGATCTGGCGGTCGATCGGGCTCTCGTGGCATTTTTCCAGCAGTTCCATGTTGGATATCATCTCGGGCCAGTAAAAAGGATGCGACGGAGACAGCGCGGTTGACGAAAACTTGGATTTGGCGTGAGATGTCCTTTGTGACCTTCCATGTTTCGCACCCGTAGAGCAGTACAGATTTGACATTTGACCCGAAGATTTTAAGTTTTATCCTTCGGGTCAATTTCCGCGACTGCCAAACAGGTCTCAGCTGCGCGAAGGTTGCTCGAGCTTTGGCGATCCGTGGAGTGATGTCCTCTTCACTACCTCCGGTTTCTGAAACGACGCTTCCCAGGTAGGTAAATTTGTGTACGCGTTCCACTACCTCTGAGTTCAACATTAACGGTGCGGGATTCCTCACACCCGTTCTCATCTCCTGTGTCTTCCGGATGTTTATTTTAAGGCCAGTTTCTGCAGCTTCCCGACTTAAATCTTCCAACTTTGCTTGCATGTTGGCGTGGGTATGACTCAGGAGGCATAGGTCATCGGCGTAATCTAGGTCCTCCAAGACGTCGGACAAACCCCACTCAATCCCGCGGCGCCTGTTATTGGAGATGCGAAACATTATTCCGTCACGAACCACAAGAAAGAGAAGCGGCGAGAGTAGGCAGCCCTGGCGGACACCAGCGTGAACTGCGATGTCATCAGAGATGAGGCCGTCGTGCGTAACCTTGCAAGAATACTTCCTGTATATAGCCTCCAGAAGACGGATAATTTTCGGTGGTACTCCAATGCTCAGTAGGCGAGACCAGATGCTGGACCACTTCAGCGTATCAAAGGCTTTTTCGAAGTCGACAAAAGTCAGATAAATCTCCCTCTGCCATTCTGCTGCCTGCTCAAGTATGATACGAAGAGTGTTGATCTGGTCCGTGCACGAGCGGTCAGAGCGGAAACCAGCCTGCTCCTTGCGTAGGAGAGGATCCACGGCCTTAAGTACTTAAATAACTCTACCTAATTCCGACCTCTGGTGATGATGGAAGAGATTTCTGTAGAAATAAACTTGACCTTTTTGCCTATTCTTGTGTTTCCTACTTCTCGTCTTTTTTATTATATAGATCAGATAGAGAGATAAGTGATCCGCCTTAGCTTTGTACGGGTGCACATTATACAACAGACCTTTTTGGAGTTCCGTATCCAAAGGGTAAAAACGAGACCCTATTGATATCACTCCGCTGTCCGTCTATATGTTACATGGCTGCTAGACAGTTGAAATTTTCTCAGATGATGTATTTCTGTTGCCTCTATACACAAACGTGATTTTTTTGCCATTTTTTGCTACGGACGGTACGGAACCCTTCGTATGCGAGTCCAACTCGCACTTTACTGGTTTCATTTATTGTTCTTTCTATTAGTGGAAACAGTATAAAAATCTGTTGCATGGTTTAAAAGGATTTTGTGGATAAATAGACCAACGTGGAAAAAGACTTTATTTTATACTATGATGATGATAAACAGGTAGGCATGCTGGTGGTCAGGCTACCCTTTAAAGTCGTGGGTACTGGCTGTATAACTTGCTGCTTAAAAGCTTGAGGAAGTGATGATGACGTCACGAAGTAGCAGCTGCACGAAGATTATCGAGGTTCACCAGTTTACAGGTATAAACAGGGTGTAAAATGCGACATACCTCCGTTGAGAAGGGAGGATCCTCCGAACAGACGAGTGTTGTGTCTAGTCGGAGCAACTGGCCAATAATTGATGTTTTCAGACTTTTGTATGTGTTCTAATCGTGCGGAGAATTCTAATACCTCGAAGCAGGATTCCTAATTTTAGTTCTTATGTCGCGTCATACATGTAACTACAAATAAAATAAACTTTCTAAATTATTGGATTAACATATTTTCTCATTTGTCTGTCACCTCTCGGCTATTTCAAATGAGCTTCTATTTCTACAAAATTATAGATTACTAGCTGAGCCGGCAAACGTTGTTCTGCCATATAAATAAAAAAAAAAAAAAAAAAAAAAAAAAATAGATGTTGGTCGATTCTCAGACCTACTCAATATGCTCACAAAATTTCATGAGAATCGGTCGAGCCGTTTCGGAGGAGTTCAAGTTCGAACACCGTGACACGAGAATTTTATATATTAGATTATTAGAGTATTAGATTTAGAGGATTTGATTTTATTAGAGTTGACGATTTCTATGCTGTATTATGGAGGCTTGGAGCATCCATTTCATGCAAGACTGATGAGCTGCAAAAACAATATTGTTAGCACGATTTTCGAAACACTTTTTTTTTTATTCTTGATAGGTTCGCGCTTGACCGCTATCTCCCTGATGGAAAGCCACTTTATATGACATCTAAGTATTTTATTATTGTAAATTGAAATCTGTCATTTATTTATTTGACATTTTTATTTTTATTGAACCGAATCTGACATTTTATTATCTATTGAACTGAATCTGACATTGTTATTATCTATTAGCTGAATCTGACATTTTATTATTTATCGAACTGAATCTGATATTGTATTATTTATTTTTGTAAATGTGACATCATTATTAACTATTGAACTGAATCTGACTTTGTATTATTATTACTAATAATTTTAAATTATAACTTTTTCAAATTTTATTGTAGTTGTAATGTAACTATGGGTATTCCAAGCCTGAAATAAATGAATTTATTATTATCATTAATACTCAGTGAATACTAACCCCATATTTGACCGCAAGTTTGAATTCGGAGCCCCATTTGAACATTTGGTTATAACTTTCAAATGTCGAACAAAGTTGAACACATTAATTGGTTAAATTCTCACTGGTACTTAATTTGATTTCATTAAAACACTCAAATGTTATACATTTAATTTACAATCTCAACTATGTATTCAGATTTATTAAAACTTACATAATAACTAAGTAAGTTTTAATAAATAAAATAAATACTTAATAACTATATTTAAATAAACACACACACACATTTAAAAAACCGTTTTATAATGTGCAAAAGTATATGATCCACTGCAGTAAACAGAATCAGAAAAATAAGTCAAATAAATGAGAATGAAATGTGAATGATAGTGTGTTCAAAGCTTAATACGGTTAATTTGGTACCTACTATAGGAAAATATCACGACGATGCCTCTAAAAATAACCCTTTTATCGATTAAAAACAGGAAATATACATGCAATCATTCTGATTGTTTGTTAGATCATTCTACAAGCAACGTTTCACCGTTATAGTGTTTCAATTATATAATCAAATCTGTTGATTTTTAGTAAATCGAACCGAACTTACCATGTCCGGTGAGAACCTGCGACATACGGAAGGTGAGGGACGCCGTGTTGTCTTTCAAGCCTCTCTTCAAAGTGGGGACTTACCGCCATAATTATGCTTTGCCCAGCACTGGGTTGCTACAGACGTCGCCATTTCACCATGAGATCCCGCCGGAACACTGTCCGCTATAGCGGAGTATCGCCCCGGCGTTGCATCTCCAGGCACAAATGCGTGCAAGGAATGTTGCCTCCAGATCCCATAGTGGGAAACCGTGCGGTGTCTCCGCACCATCTTGGCCACCAGTCGCTTTCGCAGCGATGGCACCCATACCAGCGGTCCATAAAGGGCCAATGGACCGAATGATACCTGCGTAGAGCCTCCGGTAGGAGGCGTTTGGACCCACTAAGTTGGGCAGTCCGATCCAATTTGGAAGCCAGATGTCGGAAGTGCTCCTCAGGAACCCCTCAGGAACCCGGTGGTGGCACGTTCGGAGGGAGCGGATACCCGGTGCGTGCCGAAGTGCGCGTGCAGCGTCTACTAAAGTATTATAATATTGAGACAAGAAGATCTAATCAAAGTCAACAAAAACGTGGCTTTCGGTATTATTCTAACACAATATATTTGGAAAATACATGCGCTACCGAAATAACACGTGGACCACATGACGTGGTCGTGGTCAAACTCAAACACAGTATACTTTTGACAACCGTAATCGCAGATACAATATCATTTATTGTCTAAAGCTAAATGTTTAATTTTTCTACTCATCATCATTTCAGTCGAAAGACTGAAGTCACTGTTGGACATAAACTTCTCCCAAGTGTCGCTACAAAGATCGGTCCTGTGCCTCTCACATTCAGAAGATTCCCGCGACCCTCAACATTTCATCTGTCCACCTTTCGAGGCCTTACTGAGATGCGTCGTCGTCGTTCGCTTTTTAGAACGATTTTTCTATTGCACCAATCTAATCCAAATTCACATAATCCATTATTCCCGTCAAATTACCGCCGAGGTAACGAAGCATACACTCGTCGCATTAACATATTAGCTCCAGCTAAGTAAAAACCATTACCTCCCTGTTCGCGGCTCGTGGCTAAACCACGCACGATTAATATAATTAGTACAACATTATGCGGGCTTATTATCAAAATGGATGCTTAGATTTATAATGCATAAGGGTCGGCCTACAGCGAGATGCGAAGCGATGGCGATGCTTGAAGTAGCGAGTTTTTTTTCGCATTTTACCACTTGTTTACCTGGTCTTGCTCGCTTGCTTAGAAGTTACTTATTCGCTCTTGACTTAGAGTCCACCAGGTTGTCACGACCAGGAAGCACTGGTTCTGGTAGGAAACCACTTCAGTTATTCCAGTTGTTTTGCGCTACGTCGCGAAAAGCATCGCGACGCTGCGAGGTTCGACACGTGCGAAGGATCGATGCGTGACGTTGTGGCTTGTGGTTCCTTTTTCTTTAATTCTTTTACTATAATTTGAGGTAAGATCCATATTGTAACGTTGTAACTGCCTATTAAAACGCTGTCACTGTTTGACTACGTAAGAGATGCTCGATGCGAGCAATTTAAATTATAGTCTTGTACAGTCTTTTTTTTAATTTGGGATATCCCCTAATCACTTCTCCCGCTCTACGTCGGTGCGAGAGAGCGTGTCAGACTTTTACTGACTAATCCCAAACCTATGTTTCTTCTTTACCTTTGCGTTCTAGGGTTTCGCTTTCGGAAGTAAACCCATGGCACCAGTAGGCTTCGCCCTTGCTGGGCCCCTACGGGCTTAAGTGTAAAAGCAAAAAAAACGAGTCGCAATGTCGCCCGACCTAGTCTCATTACTACCTACTACCGCACACTTACTGCACATGCGCTTCTCATCGTTCGCTCAGTTGTGTAAGAAAAAGTTAATAAAGGTAATAGTTATTTCGAATAGAAAAATACATTCGTTTCGGGTGTTTTTATGGATCGTCCTTATGGTCGTCCGAAACGAATTTATTTCGAGGAGTTAAAAAAAATGTAAAGTAATAAATAATCAAAATGATTTACATACTGACATTTTATTGACATTTAGCTTTCTTATTATTATTTTTAATCTTTGATATTAATGTGATGATAACATAAAATGTGGAATGTAATTTTATTTATTTACCTGGCATCTTACTATACCATCATGTCTACATAAATTGTTTTTAGGGTTCCGTACCTGAAAAGGAAAAAACGGAACCCTTATAGGATCACTTTGTTGTCCGTCTGTCTGCCTGTTTGTCAAGACCCTTTATCGGGAACGCGTGGAGGTATCGAGTTAAAATTAAAACCATATACACAGGACAGGAATTTTTGTCACTATACCTACTAAAAAGTGCGCTTAGTGTCGCGAACGTAAGTGTGACTTTACCTTAAGTGAACCTCTTTGTATAATGTTGTGTGTTACTTTAGAACAATGCGAACAAAGGATCGGTGCATTTTGACCCGTGTGAGGCTTTACTGTATAAAGGCAACTAATAAAGTGCTTGTTTAATTTGGCCTTTATTTGGTCGTTTGTAAACGCTTTTGTAACTAAGCTTGAGAAAGTTCAATTCTATTAAGTGCTATACTTGATTAAAATAAATTAAGCATAATAAAATATTTTACTTATTTTCTGGCAAGTAAAATAGGGGATAAAAGCTTCCGTCTGATAATGTATCTTTTATGAATAAAACATGTTTTAACGTTTATAAA
Source organism: Mythimna impura (assembly GCA_905147345.3). Taxonomy (NCBI): domain Eukaryota; kingdom Metazoa; phylum Arthropoda; class Insecta; order Lepidoptera; family Noctuidae; genus Mythimna; species Mythimna impura. The sequence continues at coordinate 14,940,174 of LR990362.1, read as the reverse complement.
AATTCAACCAGATGTTATTCGATAATACGCGTGAGTTTTTGATTTGTTTTCGATTTTTTCACAAAAAAGAACCACAACAAAAGCAATTGTCATTTACCTACCCCAAAAAAAATGTGTTTCTGCATAAAGATCAATCCAAAAGACAATCAACTTCACAAAATAAAAAAAAAATTCAATATAAATATTCACTACCTTTTTTTCGCTTCGAAGCTTCTATAACGATTTCCAAAGAATATTTTACGTACATATTTATAACTGTAGTCACATTTTTTTTACATTTAATTAATTAATTCAACCATACCTAATAATGTTGACTTTTCACCTTTAAAGTAACTGAAAATCAATGGCATGTGAACGCTATAATAATATATTTCCCATGAATTTTAAGAGGACTACTATCGGGTCCTAAAGCGTGGTCACTTTCGGACTGCATACAAAAGAAAGAGATACGCAAAGGCACAATGCTTGCAATTTTTTTTTATTATTATTATTAATGATAGGCTCGCGTTTGACCACCATCTCACCTGATGGTAAGCGATGATGTGGTCGACGATGGAGCACGCTTGCCTAGAAGTAGCCTATTCACTCTTGACTTAAAGACCCCTAAGTTGTAGCTTGTAACTATCAGGAAACACAGACTCCGGCAAGGAATTCCACTCCTTGGCTGTACGCACAATAAATGTGTTCTCAAAACGCTTTGTGCGTATGGGTGGGATGTCTACCATGTAAAGTCTGCTGCAAAAGTGCATAGGAAGTACAGAAATAAAATCGTGTGAAGCGAGAAATGACGCCATCTAGCGTAAAACTAGATTGAAATGTTGCTATCGACAACATTACATTATACTGTTAATAGATGGCGCCGCTGTGCTTCAAATGATTAATGCTTAGTTAATGCTTATTTTTGTACTTTCTTTTTGTTTCTTCAAACATTAAAATAATTTATAATTTCTTTTAAAGAGATGAAGATATTAAAATTGAATATTTGATTGTCTATGTGTTAGTTTTCAAACTTGAGAGGGTAGGTTGAATATGGATTTACTTATAAAAAATAACTAGTAGGTAGTATAAATAATACTTAGACCAAAGAGTTATGACTAAGCTCAATTGGTTGTTCGCTAAGTTAATTTCGATTATCTCGTTCCAGCGCCTTTCGTTCAATTTTATTTTTAACCAGGTGTATTGTCTACTTATTTTACCAAAATGAGTAAATATGCATTGTTATCTAGATTTAGTAAAAAGAACTCAATCAATTGCTATGCATAATCAAGGTAAAAACTTGTCAGCAGTAACCAGAGAGACCGGTGTAAACGTAAGTAGTTTTTTTAACGCTTTTAAACAAAAAGCTCCTATATAATAATCATTATTGGATATTATATATTTCTGTTTTATTGTTGCAGAGAAAAACAGTTGTTCTATGGATATGATGATTTGAAGAAGAGGGTTCTTTGAAACACCATCAAAGAGCTGGCAGACTAAAACTAATAAACATGTTGCAACATCAAACCATGATAAGGGAGTACGAAGAAAACGGACGTCGGTCGACGAACCACTATGCTATATAATACTTATTTTCTGTATTAACTGGAGACCTTGTTATGTGTGTTTAACTTAATATCCGTATTTAAAACAACTTAAAAAAGTTATGAACACTTGATGTGTTGTTGTGCAATTTTATAGTTTTTAGCCTACATTTTTAATCCTTTTGACCTTTGTGATAAAATTATCTGGTATTTTGTTTGTTTTTGTTAAGGTTACATAAGCTTCAAACCTCTTTCCATTTTGGAAACGAATACTTAAGCTATGGCCTCAATAAGAAATTATATATAATATTATAATCTTATTCGGTGATTAATAAACGGTGATTGTTAAATTTGATTAAGAAATTGTAAGAAATAAACATATTATTTTTTAATAGTGCCTTTTGTCAACTGTTTACCTGCATTTTTTTCATTTTGCTGAGTAACTACCCACTTGAATATTATATTACAAATAAATATCCACTTGTTAACTTTGCTATAATATTCCTTCCTGCAGCGTCAATGAAAGGCAAGAGTTAGCGGTACACTGATATATTTAATAAGTTTAGGAATCTACCCGCCACCATACAAATATCATAGACATAACAAAGTAACCATCGGTACATTTTTCCCCCTTAAGCTAGAGTATAGGTACGTAATATAATTAATATAACAATCAAAAGAAACAAAGCATTTTATTTAGTTGGTCGAGCCCGATTATAAGCTCGCAGGGCGCGGGCAGACGCACCTGACGGTGGTGGTGGCGTCTCCGGCCGTGGTGCCACTTCAGACCTAGTTATCTGCGACTTCTCTCCAATACCGTCAGACGCGTCTTCGAATGTATCCTCAGTTTTCTCACGGACCGAAGGGATTTCCCGCTCTGGGGTTAAGTCTTTATTCTCGGAAACTATACTGGTACGAGATAATGAATAGCGATTCTTATTATTAACAGGTATAATTTGATCGACATGTCTACGCCAACCGACTCCACGTCCTACGTCCACTTTGTACGAGACCGGCCCCGTCTGATCGACTATTGTTCCTGACGACCACTTTTCCCCCCTTGCGGTATAGTCACGGGTGATCACCGTGTCGCCCGGTGCCAGCGCCCGCAGCGTGCCGCCTGCAGCGGCCACTTGCCGCTCCTGCGCGGCGCGCACTACAGTCGACACGTCGGGTCGCAGCGCGTCTAAGCGCCCGCGCAACCTGCGCCCCTGCAATGCCACCGCAGGGGACACGCCAGTAGTTGCGTGTTGGCAGTTTCGATATTGGAACAAAAATTTACTGAGTGCCGTGGCGACGTCCTCGCCCTCGTACAAAGCACGTTTGATCGCTTTCTTAACGGTTTTTACCGCGTTTTCTGCAGCCCCATTTCCCTGCGGTCTGTAAGGTGCTGTGGTAACATGTTTTATACAATTTTTTTCACAAAATATCTTAAAATCCTGTGAGAAAAATGGAGGACCGTTGTCAGTGACCAGTAATGATGGCAAACCAAACCGAGCAAAAATTGTTCTCATTGTCGCGATAGTTGCGTGCGCGTCCGTTCTACTCATAGAAATCGCTTCAATCCACTTCGAATTTGCGTCTACGATGATTAAATACCGTTTTCCCCCGCAATCCGCAAAGTCAGCATGTACTCGCTGCCACGGATGCAGCGGAAACTCCCAAGGGTGCAGCGGCGCATGCGGCGGCGCGTCGCGGACTGCGCGGCACGCCGTGCAAGCGCGACATACCTCCTCTATATCCCTGTCTAGACCGGGCCAGTAAACATAATTCCTAGACAAATTCTTCATTTTATTAATTCCTAAATGCCCTTCATGAATTTCATCTAAAATCTGTTTTTGTAATGCATTCGGTATAACGACCCTATATTTATAAATTAGGCAACCTAATTCTATACCTAAATCTTGTTTTCTAACGAAATACGGTTTTTCAGTATCGCTCACTGTCAACGGCCAACCAAAAGTTACATAACCTTTCACCTTGCATAACAATTTATCTTTTTCAGTCTCCTTAGCAATATCCTTAAAACTAACAGGGAAGGATTCCTCTATGAAGTTGATGTAGGTAACTGCATCCACTAAGCGACCCTCTTGAGGTAGCGGTAGTCTTGATAAAGCATCTGCTGGCCCATTGTCAGCCGAGCGTACGAATTCCACTGTGAAATCGTATGCAGCCAGGCGCGCCGCCCACCGCTGTAGCCGGCTAGCCGCCGTTTGTGGAATGCCACCCTTAGCACCAAATATGTGCGTCAAAGGTTGATGATCTGTGCGTAATATAAAGTTTCTACCAAACAAGTACTGATGGTGCTTTGTTACACCGAATAATATAGCGAGCGCCTCTTTATCAAGTTGGCTGTAATTCCGCTCGGCCGCGTTGAGTGTGCGAGACACACAGCTGACCGGGCGTTCGCTGCCATCGGAATAGCGGTGAGCCAGCACTGCACCCAACCCATACGCACTACTGTCCACCGCGAGTACGAGAGGCCGCCCCTCCTCGTAATGCGCTAATACTCGCTCGCCCAAGAGAACTCGCTTAGCTTCTTTAAACGCCTGTTCACATCTTGTATCCCATTTCCAGTGTGTATCTTTTTTTAGTAAATTGTGTAATGGGTACAATAATGTGCTCATATTACTAATGAATTTACCATAATAATTTAGCATCCCCAGGAAACTTTTTAACTGTGTTATATTCTCTGGTCTAGGCGCGCTGGAAATAGCATTCAATTTAGCTTTGTCTGGCCGTAAACCCTTCTTATCTATTATGTAACCTAGATAATTAACACTATCTTGTAGGAAACTACACTTACTTAATTTAACTGTTAAACCCGCCGCGCGCAACCTCTCGAGCACAGCTCGCAAATTACTGAGGTGTTCTTTATCATCAGCCCCTGTTGTACAAATATCATCTAGGAAAACAACACAACCCGGTATGCCCCGCAATGTTTCTTCCATTATTTTTTGGAATTTTTCGGGTATGCAAGCTAGACCGTATGGCGTACGACGGTAGGCATAAGTTCCGAGGTGAGTTGTTATGGCTGTATAGGGTTGTGATTCTTCCGTCAAGAAACACTGTTCGTAAGCGTGTGTGAGATCAATTTTAGTAAATTTGTTTCCTCCACTTAATTTAGCAAATAACTCATCGATACGCGGCAATGGATAATAGTCACGCTTGAGCTTTGGGTTTATTGTAATTTCATAGTCTCCACATATGCGTATATCTCCATTTTTTTTTACAACCGGCACAATTGGCGTTCCGTAGTCGGAATAGTCCACACGGTATATCGAACCGTCAGACTCCAGTCGCGCAAGTTCACGCTCAACACGCGCTCGCAGCGCCAAGGGTACCGGTCGCGCACGAACATACACAGGCTCATTGTCTGTCAGCTGTAGTCGGATAGCTCGCTTACAAGTCCCTAGCTTATCCGTAAATACCTCAGGAAATTCAGCACATAGGTGGTTCACGAATCCATCGTCGGTAATCTTGTGCAAATTTATTTGAGTTATCTTAAGCGCGCGTAACCAGTCCCTTCCCAATAAGGGGCACGCTCCATTTCTAATTATATAAAGTGGCAAAGACTTTACTTCTACATTTTGCAACCTAACTTGGACTTCTATATAGCCGAGCGATTCGATGCGTGAACCAGCATAACTACGCAACATTAAATTATCTGCCTTAATGGTTTTATGGGAAAATTTGCGATTATACAAGTCTTCATTAATAGCCGAAATACGACTACCAGTATCGATTTCACACTTGGTCTCAAAGTTATCTATTATAATGTTTATAAAGTACGGTTTATTGTCCTTACCCTCAATAATCTGAAACATATCGTCCGAATCGTCCTCACCACTGATATAATTATGCCGATTGTCCGCCCGATTCACTAATTTGCACATCACTCTTAAATGACCCTTTTGTTTACACTCGTCACAACTGTAATTCACATAACGGCACCTCGCCGCGCTATGTATCTTACCGCACCGCCAGCATGCTTGCGTGGTCGCGCCGTGCGCTGTGTCCGCCGCGCGCTCCGCACGCACCGCTCGCTCCGCGCCAGCTGGGCCCGCCGCCCCGGTCGCGCCGTCCCGTGTGCGCGAGCCGCGGGTGCGTCCTTGCCTTCCGCGTGTGTAGTGCAGGTCTTCGCCTGCTTCGCCGCCAGCAACTAAGGTCGTAGTCGGCACCATACTACCGCTCACCTCCGCGTGCTTCTCTGCAGCCTCCAGTGCTAACGCTAACTCCACTGCCTCTTTGTATTCTATTTTTCTTTCGGCAAATATTCTAGATCGCATTGCGTCGTTTGCCAAACCCGATACAAACTGGTCTCTTAAGTTTTCCTCGAGAGTAGAACACTTTTTACATTTGCCAAAATTACAAGTAGTTGCCAGGTGCTTGAGGGCCTGTAGATATTCCGTTAAAGGTTCGCCGGCCCGTTGACGCCGCAGCCGAAACACGTGGCGTTCGGCAATCTCTGATCGCTGCGGTTCTACATGATCGGCAACTAACTGTACCAAAGTCTCGTAAGTCTTGTTCTCGGGAAAGTCGGGCGAGCACAGGTCACACATCAACGAATATGTCGCTTCACCTACTATAGTAATTAACATCGGCACTTTTAGATTGTCTTTAACGTCATTTAGTAAAATGTATTGGTTAACCCGGCGTATATATGCAGGCCATTGTTTAGAGTTAATATTATACGGTTCTAACTTGCCGATCGGCATTATTGAAACAATGATAATACTGCACGCAAAATAAGACACCGAAAATCAAATAATCCCGTACTCGTCGCCAATGCAGCGTCAATGAAAGGCAAGAGTTAGCGGTACACTGATATATTTAATAAGTTTAGGAATCTACCCGCCACCATACAAATATCATAGACATAACAAAGTAACCATCGGTACACTTCCAACTTCTTTTGTTACTTACAAAAAGACTTCAAAAAAACTTACAAAAAGTGTGAGTACTACGTGAGATTTGAACTCATGGCTCATTGATTTACGCATCTATCTGCACATGCTAAACCGCTAGGTCAACATGACTCTAATTTGAATGATGAAATTATGAACTACAATCAGTTTTTGACGACAATGATGACGCATGTGTCTATTATTTGTTGAACTAAAAGTCAAGTTTATACTTTGTGAGATTGCCTTTGCTCGCCACTTAGCTGTGAAGAAACCAACGCCATCTAGTTTAATTTTCGAAAACTTGAACTCTAACGTGCAAGGGAAAATAGGCGTTAAGGTATCTAAGCACTTTTGATGGGTCACTGTACCTACCGGTGGCACAACGCCATACGTCTAGTGGTCCGATGATGGAATATGAAGCATTTTAGCAATTTACTGAAAATCTGCAGATTTGATTAAAAAATTAAAACGCTTTATCGGTAAAACGTTGCTTGTAGAATAATCTGACAAACAGTCAGAATTATTGCATGTGTATATTAGCTGGTTAACCGATAAAGTAATATTTAAGAGGCATCTTCGTGATTTTTTTATAGTAGTAAATTAGCTGTATTATGGGGAATCCGATGGATACGAGACGCAAAGAAGCGGTCGTTATGGTGACACATGGGGAGGCCTATGTCCAACAGTGGACGTCTTTCGGCTGAAATGATGATGACGATGATGAAATTAGCTGTATTATGTTTTTAACACACTATCTATCTAGCGTTTACCCTGAAGAATAACATATATTTTTCTGTTTCTATTTACTGCAGTGGTACTTTTGCGCATTATAAAACTCGCGATTAGCTCTTGATAGTCCTCTTAAACAAAAAAAAACTGGGCAAGTGCGAGTCAGAGTCGCGCACTGAGGCTTCCGTACAAACCTGCCTATGAAACAGTTAAATTCCCAAATTGAGTTACGAATTTTTTTTCGAATCGCAACAAGTGTTTTTTTTTTGTGACGTGACTACAAATTTACAGTTTTCAGATTTTTTCCTATACTTGTGCTGTGAGACCTTGCTTCATGCCCAATTTCAGGATTCTAGGTCAACGGGCAGTACCCTATGAATTTTGATTCCCTTGAGAGTTTCGAAATACACGTTTTTTTGCGATATAAACGGCTGTATCTTTTTTTTCGTTAAATGTTAATCTTTAATTTTTTCCAACTTCAAGGGAGCGCAGACCTGAGTGTATGATTTTAATTTCAACTCAACACCTCCACGCGTTCCCGAGATAAAGGTTCTTGACAGACAGACGGACAACAAAGTGATCCTAGGGTTCCGTTTATTCCTTTTGAGGTACGAAACCCTAAAAGGCAGCAAAAACAATCGTCAGCGGCCTGCTTTCAATAAATAAAAAGATGTTAAATGCAGAATGAATAGGCATACCTACACAAAGTTCATTATACAGTAGGTAATCCGGGTTGAAATTAAGCCGGGGAGGGAACGTAATCTAATTTGAGGAACGCTACGACTGTGTGTAGGTACAGAATTAGACCTGACGACTCCCGCATCTCGATACAGGCCACTTAGATTTAATTAATCGCAATTAATTTAATTCTGGAATTGTATGGGAACGGTTTAACTACTTTTAATTTGAATTTTGTAGCTGTTAGAGCGAGGGTCGGGGGAAATGAATGTAGGTGGTTACGGTTCTTTATCAAAGAAAGAACCTTGGGAGCTCTGTTACTTAGTCTCCGTCCGTCTGTCTATCAGTGGCCAGTGAAACGTATAGGTAGACAACTTAAATGCCCTCGCACAGGCGAGGCCCTTTGAGTGCGACGCCGTAAGCGAGCGCCCATTTCACGCACGCCTAATAACATAATATAACATAATATAACAAAACTCCTCTGTGCCTCGGAATACACGACAAGTCTTTGATCCCGGTCGTCATTTGTCGTGAGGTGTCATGAGGTGTCGAAAGTTAGAATATCTGACACTAATCTCAAATTCAAATTATCTGGCACGGTTGGCGCAGTGGCTGAGCGATTGGCTGCTGAGTTGTATGTCGCGCGTTCAATTCTCACTCAAAAATGGGTACGTATCAAAATACCGAATTTTAAAACACCGAATTTTAAAATACCGATGGACGAAATCCGGAAAATTTAAACGCCGAATGGTTGTTTGGTCGAAAGTTTAAAATCCCAAAAGTTCATTTGCCCGAAAGTATAAAATCCCGAAGTTCAAAATCCTGAAATTGTCACCGTTTGTGAGAATAACGATTTTTTGTAAACTTAACCTCAAAACACTTAAAAGTTGCCTAAAAAGCATAGTCGGAGCCGCTTTGCGGGGCTCTAGGCTTTACAAAAAAAATAACCATGAAGGGTGTGGCGGACTCTATGTTCGCTCGCTTCGCTTCTAACTTAACCTGTCCGTGACGGGGTGCCCTAAGGTCCCGAGCTTCAACAGGTACAATCACACCACCACCACCAGTAACACCAGCCACTGTGTTAGGTTCATAATAGTGATCAATCTGCGAGCAACTTGAACGTAGCGTTCGCCGGCCCCTGCCGCGGCACCCCTCGCTCGAGCGAACGCGCGTGAGCGTAGCGAGCGGTGCCACGGTAGCAGCCGGTGAGCGCCACTTCTCAAAATAAAACAGATCAAAATTTTTTCGAACTACGTCGCCGCTCTTTGGGATTTCATCCATCGGTATTTCGTCCATTCGGGATTTTGTCCTTTCGGGCATTTGAACATCGGTATTTTGTGTTTCGATATAACGACTAACGGCATTTAAAACTTTCGGTATTTTGAATTTCGGTAGTTTGGATGTCGGTATTTCAATCATAGGTATTATGACTTTCGGGATTTTGATACGTACCCCTCAAAAACATATTATATTTGTGTGGTTTACAGATAGTTGTTCAGGGCCTGGGTGTCTTATGTATGTGAGTTTATATATTTGTAAAAGCACTCACGAAACAGCAGCAATTCTCACGCCCTAGCCGCCGAGATCCCAACCCCGATTTTCAGCCACCATAAGAGTTTTCCAATAGAAAACCAACAATTTACAAAAACTTCAGAGAAGCCAGTACCTAAGTACATTCCATTCTAAATTCAGAGGTTCCTATTACACGTAAATAAAATCTCATGGAAAAAATCTAAAGGAGAATGGGATAATGTCGACAGAACACCGAACCGCGTAACATTAGTGGTCCCTAAGGTGAAATCGGAATTGGAATCAATTTTGCGGAGACGAATGTGCGTCCGTGAGTAAATAACGAAGCTAGAGAAAAGGATGCCGACTGAGAGTTGATGTGTGTTAAAGTGTTTGTAGACAGTACAGTAAAATGGAACGCTAGAAACATAACTTTGAAGGGGATTTTCACGTTGTTGAAATATTTCAATAGCGGTAAAATTCCTTCCAAAGTAGGTCGCACTTGACCAGTTTTAACATTGAAAAAACAGGGGCCCAGGTCTGCTATTTTTATAAATTCGTCATTCCAACACGATCCCATTGTCATTTTGCTAAAAGTTCGTAATCTGCTAATTCATAATGATCGATCATGGGTACACTACATAAATACGAAAAACTTTATTCCGACAGTCACAAATACGAATTTCAAAATACCAAATTTCATAATTCCGAATGGTTCAAAATTCCGAATCTAATAACTCCGACTTATCATTACTCCTATTTTTATAATTCCTAAATTTCAATTTTCCTAACTTTTATAATTACTATTCTCAAAATACCGAGTTTCAATAGATCGAATAACGAAAAGTCCGACTTAATGATAATTCGAAACATCAAAAATGCGAATTCTGATTAATAAAATACCGATTAATAAAATTCCAAAATAGTAATTACTTAAATAAACAAAACCAAATAAAATCCAACATTTCCCAAACATACATACCCAAAATATATAAATAGAACAATAAACTAAAAATAAAATAAACTTATAATAATAAACGAGCTAATAACAAACGATACCATCAGTGCCACATCTAGTATAAATCAAATTCGTGCATCCATGTTATGTTTGGTTAATACATCCACGCGTTTCTGAGAAAAAGGGTATATTTATATTTTAAAAGGCTATATTTTTTGTGTAAAAACTTTAAAAATCCTATCCGATTGAGAACACGGAAGCCTAAAAAAAAGACGGTAAGTCCTTATGTTACAACTTATTAAGCTTCAGTTTCGGAACGGTATTCAAGTAGCTAAAGAGTATTTGAAAGTTTAAGTCTAATAAAGGTTTACGAAAAGGCATCAATAGCTGAAAATCTTTGTGACTGAATGTAGCAAGCCTATCTTTTCTTTGTTATTTTAATTATAATAAAAACATTAAAAAATACGAAATAGATCAGGTAAAACAATGACTGAGTTAAACAATAAATTAAGTAAAAAATCGAAACTTTCTTGTTTTAATATAAAAACATCAATAAAATTTAAGATGAAAAAAAACTGGGCAAGTGCGAGTCAGACTCGCGCACTGAGGGTTCCGTACAAACTTACGTATGTAAATAGTTCAATTCCCGAATGGAGTTTCGAAGAATTTTCCGAACCGCAATTCTTTTTGTGACGTAACAAAAAAATTACTGTTTTGGGATTTATTCCTATATTTGTGCTATACGATCTTGTTTTATGCCAAATTTCAGGATTCTGGGTTAACGGAAAGTATCCTATGAATTTTGATTCCCTTAAGAGTGTCGAAATATACGTTTTTTGCGACATAAACTGCCGTATCTTTCTTTTGTTAACTTAGAAGTTTGATTTTTTCACAGTTTCAAGGGACTGTAGATCTGAGTATATAGTTTTAATTTCAACTCAATACCTCCACGCGTTCCCGAGATAAAGGGTCTTGACAGACAGACAGACAGACGGATAACAAAGTGATCCTATAAGGGTTTCGTTTTTTTCCTTTTGAGATACGGAACCTTAAAAAAGTGCCAGGTGCCCGTGTATGACCCAATGATACAATTTTGTTTGAAGTCGACGAAACAAAAGAAGTTTGTAAGCGTGGGGCAGTGCTGGAACTGTCAAAAATAAAATCACTTTAGCTAAAGCAAGTATTTCAGATGCACACGACACAGACTGAAAAATAATACCGGAAACTTTCAAGTTTTTCGAACTGGAAACGTTTACGAATTTTGCGAGCAGATTTATAAAATGAAAAATCACTGCCTTAAGTTAGTGCCTAGTTGTAAAAATATAGTGTCGTAAATTGTGGAGGCTGGCGGGCAGCGCCGGGCGGCGGGGCTAGTCACACGAGCTCGTGAATAGGACTCCGATACATTATAAGCCGAGATTTACTGGCAGTCATAAATAATCGCTCTTTCCCCACTATTTCGTACAAAATCCGTATAATTCATGATAACAAAGACATCGAATGCCACCTCCTTTCTAACATTATTGTTGTGCCCATAGACTTAGAGAAATAGACTGAGCATTTCCTCCCTGTCTCTAGAAAGAGATAAAGCTAACACAAATAATTTACACGCTTGCTTGCAGGTTGAATACAGTGACATTTAGGCTATAAGATCTTTTAAGATAATAATTTTTAGATATTGATTTAAATTTTATTTATTCTCTTTTCAGGGGTTCGATGTAGTGACGAAGGTGACACTAACAACCTGTGCGGAGGAATTAACAGAATTCTGGAAAAAGACAACGACTGGCCGCACGATTGTGTTTCTCTCACACTTTTCAGAGAGTGATAATTTAAGCTCCAGAAAAGGCTTCTTTTTTTGAGGCGGGAAATCATTTAATGACTTCTCCGACTTTAAGGTGAAGTGGGAGGGCGTGGGAGACTTTAACAGACTTAAACCACACATATGTTCTTTCAGCTACCTTTTGCGTTCTAGGAGCACGAGTATCCCTTTCAAACTTTATCCCATTGCCCTAGCAGGCAGTAGCCCTGGTGAGCCCCTACGGTTTGTTAATATCTCTTTTAGGCGCGCGTGTAACACTCGACAATCGACGACTCGGGCTCGGTCCTTAAGCGGACCGCGAACTATCTATTTCACGTCATCCGCAAGCCCGCGCCTACCGTGGCCAGAGATCCTCCTGTCATGGCGGGTAGGACGTGAAGATGTACGTCCTCTCACTCTTGCGGCCGCCTCCTTCGCTAGCATTATAGCCAGAGCTCGGTGCGTGAGGTCGCCAGTGCTGATTGCCTTCGCTAGGACATGGCGGCTCCAACAATTGTTTCGGGTTACCAGAAAACCTGACACCAGTCTTACTAAGAGTTATCGTGTTACCCAAATGACTAGGTCATGGAGGTCAAATAGAAAAGTCGCGACACGTAAAATGCTCGTATTCTGTTGCATCCAGTTAAATTTAAAACCGACCCCAACATCGTTTTTAAGGGTTCCGTACCTCAAAATGAAAAAAACGGATCCCTTATAGGATCACTTTGTTATCCGTCTGTCTGTCTGTCAAGACCCTTCATCTCGGGAACGCGTGGAGTTATCGAGTTTAAATTAAAACCGTATACTCGAGGCTGCAGTCCCTTGAAGCTTAGAAAAAATCAAACTTCTAAGTTGACGGGAAAAAAAGATACGGCCGTTTATGTAGCAAAAAACGTACATTTCAACACTCTCAAAGGAATCAAAATTCATAGGGTACTTCCCGTTGACCCGGAATCCTGAAATTTGGCATAAAGCAAGTTCTTATAGTACAGATATAGGAATAAAATTGAAAACTGTAAATTTGTAGTTACGTCACAAAAAAAAACTTTTTTACAATTCAGAAAAATCTTCGTAACTCAATTCGGGAATCGAACTGTTTTCATAGGTTTGTGCGGAACCCTCAGTGCGCGAGTCCGACTCGCACTTGCCCTGGTTTTTTTTTAACTATTCTGCCTTACCGGGAATTCACTCCATATAGGAGTGAATTCCCTCCATGTAGGAGTGAATTCCCGGTAAGACAGAATGCAGGCGTGGGTGCATTTACAAACATGTTTAACTCATAAGATAATGCACATAGGAACTAAACTACTCGAAATCATCTCTTGGATCTGTTCAGACCAAACATCAGACTGCTCGAAGAATCCTCCCTTTTCAATGGGGGTTTGTGGGACTTTACATCCTCATCAGAATACCTCCATACTGGTGACCTTCGACTATGAACGTCAGCGCAGCCTTCGTGTAGCTACCACATCGTGACGTCATCATCGCTTCCAAGCTTTCGAGCAGTGAGCCATACGGCTAGCCCCCACGGCAACCAGTTGAGAAAAAGCTAGGCAAATTGCTGTTCATTGTGTATAACTCCGTCTCTTTCGCACACTCGAGCAAAGATAGATTAAAGTCGGCCCAGCTCTCTATGTTTACGTCTCTATGGTTTGGCCTACCTACTCGTATCCTCGTGATACAATATTCATTGCGGTGTAGATATGTACTGTTTCTTTATTGTTATTGCGTGACAGTCGATAAATTTATTCTTTCAATATTCCCTTTGCTGATAGATATCGTTTTTTAACGCTACACGCTGTTATTGTTTGTCTTGTGATAGAGGAAACAGCCCGCAAATCACTTTATTTATTTATTTATTTATTAAAACTTCATGCAACACAAAGCTACAGAGGCGGACTTAATGCCTTAGGCATTCTCTAACAGTCAGCCAAGAGCGGTGAAGAAAAAACATGGCAGGTGCATAAAAAAAAAAAAGATTAAGAAGAAAACAAGGGAACAAATGTATATATATAAAATAATATATATATTTATATAAGGAAATGAAAGGATTTTTGAGACTACTCTGCTAATTGTGTAAAAAATAAAGCTGCAACTTCCGCTTAAATGCATACTGACTGGTGGCCGTCCTGATGTCAAGAGGAAGCGCATTGCACAGAAGTATGGACTGTATATGAAAGGAAGAATCAACAAAATCACAAGTATGAGAAGGACAAAGCAGTAGAAGATTGTTAGAAGAACGCAAATTCTTAGTGTGATATAAGACAAGAAGGAGGGGTGGGAGAGATGAGCAGAGAGAAAAGTGTAGTCAGTGCGTGCAAACTTCTTCTCTGGCGAATGGGCATCCATTTGAGCTTAGATTTGTAACGTGATGATGCAGTCGACAATGAAACGCGCTTACCTAGAAGTAACCTATTTACTCTTAATGTCTTAGCAGCGACCTTTCGCGTGGGGTCCTAGTTCGGGCTATGGTCCGAAGCGAGGTGAAGTGGCAGGCGGTCGCTTCCTTCTACGAAGCAGTAATGCTAGCGAAGGAAGAGGCTGCACGCGTGAGGGAACGAAGGTCCTCACGCGCCAGCCGCCGTAATTCCGACCCCGACTACCAGCCTTAGTAGACGCGGGCTTGCGGACGTCGAGCAATGGGTAGATCGCCGTCCGGCCGTTCGGTAATTAACCGGACCGAGCCCAGTCGTCAACAGCACGTAGTGATCCACGCGCTCCTCAGGGAGATGTCAGCAAACCGTAGGGGCTCAGCAGGGCCGATGCCCGCTAGCTAGGACCGCAAGGGAAATCCGTAGTCCTAGAATGCATAGGGTAATTGAAGGGCACAGGTGTGGTTTTAGTCAATAAAAGCCCCACGCCCTCCCGCTCCACCCAGAGCGCGTGAAGTCATAGGATGATTTTCCACCTTAAAAAAAACCTACATCATATAAGTTAGTATGTGATAATATATAGAGCGCTCTCGTCGCAAAAACTCATTGAAATATATCATGTCTCCGCAGACTTATACAGATTACTCCGGATCAGATTCTTGTTTACTGAGAAGAAAACGCTGCAGCTCGGCAAAGGAATAAATAAAGAATACTGTATTAAATACGTGTGTCGTATGCATGTCGCGCCAAAATGTAAAACGGCGTGTTATATGATACCACATCATATAACACGCCGTTTTACATTTTGGCGCGCCGGATTGAAAAACTTCGCCGTTATGTAGCCGGCTACCTCACCTTCAGCCGGATTATGGTGGCGATACGTTCTACAAAGCAGGCACTTTTGCTGACATCTCTTCGAGGTGCGCGTGGAAAACTACGCACCGTCGACGACTTGGACTCGGTCCAGACGGTTACCGGACTGCCGAACGGCGAGTAACCCATTGCTCGTCGTTCACAAGCCCACGCCTACGGTGGCTGGTAGTCGGAGTCGGGGTCCTGGCGGCTGCGGCGTGAGGATGTCCGTTCCCTTACGCGTGTGGCTACCCTCTTCGCTAGCATTACTGCTTTGCAAAAGCAAGCGACCGTCGCCCATTCCCCGTTACTCTGGACCATGGCTAGAACCACGGACCGGCGCAAGAAGTCGCCGCCGCCGATTGCCCTTACGAAGACACCTTGGTGCTCCGTCCAAATGGGGCGCACCTGCACCGTATCGAGAACAAGGCTAATCAATAAACAAAAACATACTATCCTACCCCAACCACAATGTATTTTTTTTTACATGTTCGAATTCTTATCATGACTGAATGGATCTATCAGACTCCTATTGACTTAAACCAGACAGTGCTTTTCCTCATGGCTTCCTGCTGGGTCTGATAAACTGGGGTGCAGGGACACGCGACTATGTCTGTCAGACTTTCTGACCAAAACACCACAGGTCTTCCCTTTCTCACTTGTATCGGGGAGACTGCGGGTGCGGTATGACTTCCACTGAACTGGACTAGTATTGGCCCGCCGCTCGCAGGCCTCGTCCCGTGACAATCACATAACTTAACCCAGCAACACTTATCTTTCTGCTACGATGAAGTTTCAAAATCACAACACAACATGATATCAAATCGTTGCCTCTGATCTCAAGTCCATGGTAGATTTGAATTTCTACTCAACATCGTCTCAAGACCTATATCTAATTATTATTTATTATATCTCAGAACCCTGGGGTCCTGGACCAATGGAAGGCGTACGAGGAGTCGAAACCAACTCGCAGAGGCCCCTTATACGCTTTTAATGGAACGTGGTACCAACCGGCGATTATCCCTCTAGGCTATGCTAGTGCATCCAAGGACAACCCCCGGTTAATGAGAAGCTATTGCGACATATGGAACTAAGATATAGGGCTATGGTTTTTGTAGTCTGAAGTAGACTGGTTACCAGGAACTATGTTAAGACTATGGCCCCTGCTTGAACAATGTTATTAATTTCCATCGATAAAAAGACAGGGGATGACTTGCACACTCAATAAATGGGCCCCCAAAAACGGTCGCTAGCACGAAGCGACGTAGCAACAAGAAGGCAACATATCCTGAGGTGCTTGAGGAGCGGAGAGGTATACCACGGCTAACAGGACAATCCCGGAAGTACGGTCAAGATCCCTACCAGCATCTTACTGGATTATACATCCTTCTCCTGAGCACATTTGCTCTTGCGAATCTCCACTCAACCCAGCCAATAAAGGCAAGAGAGAGGTGGGAGCTCCGTTCCTCGTCAGTGTTCACTACGGCCGGCCAACAAAGGCAAGCCGGAGATGAGGATCAAGATTTCTCCCGGGAGATCGGGTCCGTGGGGTCGCTAATTCCCATCAGTTCGCCACAAAACTGCCCTGCGGATTGTATCTCTCTTAGTCTGGCCCCTGACCCTAGGTATGTTACGGCAAAGCAAACTCTACCGGTACAGACCTAGGGTTATATTACATAATAATTATTATTTTTATACATTTATTTATCTATAATCCAGTAAGGTGCTGGTAGGGATCTTGACCGTACTTCCGGGATTGTCCTGATAGCCGTGGTATACCTCTCCACTCCTCAGCATATGTTGCCCTCTTGTTGCTACGTCACTTCGTGCTAGCGACCATTTAAGGGGGCCCATTTATTGAGTGTGCAAGTCACCCCCTGCCTTTTGTCAATGGATATTAATAACATTGTTTAGGCAGGGGCCATAGCCTTAACATAGTTCCTGGTAACCAGTCCACTTAAGACTCCAAAAACCATAGCCTTATATCTTAGTTTTCCATATATATCCGTATAATTATTTTTTTTATATATTTTATTTATCTCAGGACCCTGAGGTCCTGGACCTTTGGGAGGCGTACAAGAAGCCGAAGCCAACTCGCAGAGGCCCTTTAGATAATTATAATGGAACATGATACCAACCGACGATTATCCCTGTACGCGCTATGCTAGTGCACCCAAGGACAACCCCCGGTTATTGAAAAACTGTTGCGATATATGGAGAACAAAGATAATAGGGCTATGGTTTTTGGAATCTTAAGTGGACTGGTAACATGGAACTATGTCAAGACTATGGCCCCTGCCTGAACAACGTTATTAATATGCATCGAAAAAAGGCAGGGGGTGACTTGCACACTCAATAAATGGGCCCCCAAAAACGGCCGCTAGCACGAAGTGACGTAGCAACAAGAGGGCAACATATCCTGAGGTGCGTGAGGAGTGGAGAGGTATACCACGGCTATCAGGACAATCCCGGAAGTCCGGTCAAGATCCCTACCAGCACCTTACTGGATTATACATCCTTCTCCCGAGCACGTTTGCTCTTGCGAATCTCCACTCAAGCCAGCCAATAAAGGCAAGAGAGAGGTGGGAGCTCAGTTCCTCGTCAGTGTTCACTACGGCCGGCCAATAAAGGCAAGCCGGAGATGAAGAACAAGAATTCTCCCGGGAGATCGGGTCCGTGGGGTCGCTAATGCCCAACAGTTCGCCACAAAACTGCGCTGCGGATTGTATAATTATTATTATTATTATACCTAATATGTTATTATTAAAATGTATCAATGTTTATTGTACCTAACATATCTACTTATTGTGATAATGAACTATCATTGCCTTATTGCTACACTGTGTTGATTTTATTTATGTACAATATGTTTTATCTTAGTTTTAAGTATTAATTCAATTGATTTTTAATTTATTTATTAGATTTTAGTGTTTGATATGAATTTAATTAGATTTAATTTTAATATAATTTTATGTCCAATTTTATATATTCGCACGCACTGAATTTCAATTTTACATACTCATTATTATATTGAAAATGTTGTTGGTTGTGCATTTATCTCATTTATTGAATTGTATTGTTTACTGTAAAATTGTAATGTACCACAGTTTGTTTTCCCAAATAAATAAAATAAAATAAGACCAGTGGGAGGAGTACCTATGTAGCCATGTTTAGTACTAAACGTTGACTATCAGCTAGACACGCCAAAAACGTGAAAGTACAACGCGATCTGTGTTATGAAGTAACACACCGAGAAATAAATGAGTACAGAAGTCCCAGTATATACTAAACAAAATTGAATTAAACGATAATAGAATTTACAAGAGGTTTTTTATCAGTACATTTCAGAGTTTAGGATGTGTCATAAAGTAAGCTTTTAAGGTCACCGCGATCATTGCAGAAGATAGACGTCCAATAATGGCACCAATACAAGCTATAAAATACAGTGACAATAGAGTTCATAGGCGAGCTTAAGAGGGGTCTTTTGCACTTGCCTATCGTCAACATCGAGCATGGTTTCAAAACTTGTTGCTTCATCTAACGCAATCCAACGCGATGTTTGATAAAGAGGCTATGCAAAAAAAGAGAGATAACGCCTGAAAACTCTGTTGGCACTCGGTAATTCCGTGATTAACTCGAATATTTCACAAAACTTGTTCCAGACAATAGGTGTTTTTTTTTTAATCCTTAAAAATTTTTTTGGAAAATTGTCGTCATTCAGAATCTCAATTAAATGTGCAAGGCTTCTATTGATTATATTTTTAATATATCAGTAAGTACATGTAGGGCCAAAGTTCATGTAAAATAGCGGATTTTAGAGTTCTTTACTAGATAAGTTTTACACAAATTTATGTTTTGATTTCTGATGCCTAGATAATATCCACAAGATAGCTGTGTATCCGAAATATCTAGAGAAAGATGTGTAATAACATCTGTTATGTTATTGTTGTTGTGTTACAGTTGTATAAAAATGTACCTCGAAAAGGACGCGCTTAGCTCACTGTTTTCTGCCAGCAAACCATTGAGTGACAAAGACTTATCTTATGCAAAGACGAGTGTATTCAATTTACCATACCATTTCAACTGATACCAGTTGATGATATTCATCAGTGTATGTCTAAGTTCATTTAAAAGACTTGTTTCGCCTTTTTGGCCAACCAAACAAAACAGTCAACCATTTATTGATCAAACTTTCAATCCGCTGAGCGCGAGTAGTTTTTACATTAATGCAATCGAAACGTTTTCCGCGTTTGGCTCTCTGATTGGCTAACAGCTTGGAGCGAGCCAATCGGAGCATCGAACGTTAGTAACATAAAACAAGTAACTCGCATTAGGGCGGAATTCACCAATAAATCTAATCACGTTTTAACGTTTGGCTCGCATAATCGCGTTTAGCCGCTGTCACTAGTGTCACTTGTAAAAATACAACAAAAGAAAAATACAGACAAGTGACACTAGTGACAGCGGCTAAACGCGATTATGCGAGCCAAACGTTAAAACGCAATTAGTTTTATTGGTGAATTCCGCCCTTAGGCACTCAGAATACGAGTTTAAACCAGTTTTAACCTTCGGTGTAAAGTTTCCCGCTGTGCCACAGCCTGGGACGATCATATTAGGCCGCCAGTGACATATTCCGACGTGTTTGCCAACTGTAAGCGAGCCAGGGGAAATGACGGCGCGTTCACTCGCTGATCACTGGCGACTGACGACTAAAACTGAATTAATGACGTTCCCGATGCGTCGGGACAACGTATTGGTACAGTCAACCGCACGGTAATGATGACAAATCCTGTATAAGCCGGCCTTAATTTTATTGAAACGAGAATTTCTCTTGACAAGCACTATCTGTTACACTATATGCACAAATAATCGATATCTATGTAGGTACTACTCACTATAAGTCGATGAGACAAATGGTTAAAAGAAAATCTGACCGGTCCGGAGCGAGGAGGAGTGGCAGGCGGTCGCTTTCTTCTGCGAAGCAGTAATGCTAGCAAAGGAGGAGGCTGCACGCGTGAGGCAACAGTCCTCACGCCCCAGCCGCCGCCGGGATTCCGATCCCGATTTCCGGCCACTGTAGGCGCGGGCTTGCGGATGGCGAACAATAGGTAGCTCACCGTCCGACCGACAGTTAACCATCCGGACCGAGCCCAAGTCGTCGACGGCGCGTATTGTTCCACGCGCGCCTCATGGAGATGTCAGCAACTGTAGGGGCCCAGCAGGGTCGAAGCCTACTAGGGCCAAGGATCTGATTCTGAAAGGAAGACTGGGCCCTGGTACGAAAGGCAACGAAGGAACAGGAGTGGGTTTTTAGTCAGTAAAAATCTGACACTATCTCTCGCTCCGCCCAAGAGTGAGATTTGTCATTAGATGATTTACCCAACTAAAAAAAAAATCTCTTCAAGGCTAAAATTTTCAAAATCGCTTCGCTCGCACTAGCGTACTTATTTATTAAGGTTTTATGTGTAAATAGACAATGAAACTTTTACATAAAAATCGAACCTGTAAATCTGAGTGAAGTGAAAAAATCTCGGCAAATCTTCAAATAACTCCTCCGTCCGGTACGCGATTACCACCCCAGAACCTTTCGGCCCCATCGATCGTCGGTTCAGTGAGATATAGCATAGGATAATAAGTAAGAATATTTTCGTCATCATCAGAATTGTAGGAAAGTAGTCAAAAGCTGAAAGTAGACCTTTTCAAAGTATCATGACAAAATCTCATCTCATCACTTGTGCTTTCTACCTCCAGCGGTCTCCATCAGTCAATCATATTGCCCAACAGGTTCGAAGCCTACTGGGGCCAACGGTCTGCTTCTGAAAGGAAGACTCGGCCCAGGTATGAAAGGCAACGAAGGAACAGGAGTGGGTTTTTAATCAATAAAAGTCTGACACACCCTCACGCTCCTCCCAAGAGCGCGGGATGTTATTGTATGATTTTCCCACCGAAAAATAAATCAGGTAATCATATTACCTTATTTTTTTCGCCGAGAAATCATTAAACAACTTTTCCCGTTTTGGGTAGGGCGAGAAGGTGCGTCACACTTTTCTGATTAAAATCCACTTATGTTAATTCAGTTACCCTTTGCATCCAGGGCCGCAGTAACTCTTTCGAACATTGACGGTCGCGGTAGCGAGACCCCTAGCCATAATCTGCTGGGGGTGTTTAACATGTGCAGTGGGAATACATCGCGATATAACCAGTACATCTATTGTAATGGTACCATATACCTGCAGTGCCAAGAGACATGACGTATTGACACATCGCACCTTTAGAACGCAAGTGGTCTATTTCAAAACTCTTGTAAATCCTGTTTTTACTATGAACTTATCTACTCTGAATCCATATGTGGAGAAATAGCCCAAATTATGAGTAAGAAAGAAACACGAGTTAGATAAGTATGTATTTAGTTGTTTATTTATTAATGCAACACAAAGTTACGTAGATGGTCGATGGAGCCGCAAGGTTCTGGGACGCGTACCGTAAAGCGCAGCGTTGAAAGGTCTTCCACAAGGTAGACCGATGACCTGATAAGGGTCACGAGAATCCGATGGATGTGAGATGCTTAGTACCGTTCGTTGTAGCAACATTTCAAAAAGAAAAAAATATATTAAAGAAAACAAAACTCTAATCCTGTAAATATTTAAAAATAGCCTTTTGTGTACATCAATACGACAAAAAAAAAAGTAGCTACGAATGCAGAGAATTTCCCCATTTTATCCCTTTTACGCCTTAATACAGCTATAGATACCGTCATCAGTGACAAATAGATACCGCTTCCATCTCAATAGGCCTAAAAAGTGTGTCATTTTAATTTGCAAGTTAAAACGTTGACAGCGACCGCTTCAGCCGAGCTGCCATGTCCCGGGGGATAACTCATCCATCTCGGCTCCCATTAGGCAGCGATTGAGGGCTGAACTGAGCAGATACCGTGTCATTTGTAGAAGGTGATCAACGAAACTGCGTTTGGAGAATGGAGAAGATTTTTTGGAGGAATTTTAATTTTTTATTCAAATACAAAAGTTTACAAAAGGGTAGATTTAGCCAACAGTAACATGTTTTTCCATACAATTTCAGTGCCTAAGAATAAACTAAAAAAAACTCATCATCATCATCAACATTTCAGCCGAGGGACGTCCCCTGTTGGACATAGACCTCCCCCAAGCGTCACAACGACCGATCCTGTGCTTCTAGCATCCACCGCATCCCCGCGACCCTCACCAGGTCTTCGGTCCACCTTGTGGGAGGCCTTCCAACGCTGCGTTTTCCGGTGCACAGTTGCCACTCTAGAACCTTTCGGCCTCATCGACCATCCATTCTACGAGCAATTTGCCCTGCCCACTGCCACTTTAGTTTAGCGATTCTTCGGGCTATGTCGGCGACCTTGGCTGCAAACTTGACTTGGCTTGAACTAAAAAACTAAGATATTATTAAAGCTGCAATTAATGGTTGTTCGGAATCTGCCCATCATCATCATTTCAGCAGAAAAACGTCCACTGTTGGACATAGGCCTGGCCTTAATCTGCCTGATCTAAGTTAAATTAAACCTGTGTTTCAGACCATCATCAGTCCAGTTACATTGTGACAGTAAAATTTAAAGTTACAATATAATATAAAAAATATATATTCTATTAATAATACGAGAATAAGCTTAACATAATAATACAAAAACTAAACATATTTTAGGATCAGATAACATCATGCAAAAATTTCCAGAAGTTGTTCTGTGTCTGTGTAATAGAGTTTGAAGATGCTTATACGTTGACTGAGGAAAGGTGAGACGGTAATTTTTAAATGAAGATTAGACACGCAGCTTAATTAACTTTTAAAATTAGGTCAGTTTATCGTTTGCCATTACCTCATAGCTCGGTTTTTAAGGTTCTGCAACTCCGTAGGCAAAAACTAAACCTTTTCCTTTTGTCAAGACAAGCTCTTCTACCCTTCGGCGGAGTGGAAAAATCAAACTTCTACGAGTAAGTAAACAAAATCTAAGAACAAGGCCGTTAATGCTCCGTTTATGGCGCGTATTTTGTCGCTCGCAAGTGAATCAAAACTAATAAGAAACTTCTCGTTGAACTAGAATCATTAAATTTGAACTTTGAACGCCATGTAGCACAAGTAAAAGAAAGTCACAAAATATTTTTTTTTTGAGATTATTATACCTGTATGCTTTAGTTTGTTTGCTGCGCGAGTCTGATTCGAACATTATCGATTTTTTTACATTCAGTCTAGTTTACGGTAGTATTAATAAAAACAACAATCCCTATTACACTAGAATCAACGCATACAACCCTCCCACAACAGCGCTATCGATAACAAAAGTAACAACAAGCAAGTCGTCAATTAATCATACCGGTAACGCGACCGCACTAGTGCAATAAAACTGTACATTTCACGTGTTGTTTACAGCGTGCGGCCCAGGGGCCTGCCACATGCGGCCCGCGGCCTGAAAGCGGCCCTCATTACGTCGATACCGTCAGCCGTCATGCGGTACGCTAATGTGGTATACCTTAAATGTTTTTATCATACCTGTATACCTGTATGCAGCTGTAGGGTTAAAAATGTTATAGTTGCGGTCGCGGAAATGGAAATCATATAATTTTATTCCTGTTTAAATGGCTCACATAATTTATTATTAACGTGTCGGTATTTCAGCTGGTTTCTTTCGCATTTTCAAGTGCTGACGAATTGTTTATGGGCAGACTTGTATTAACTGCCCGTGTTTATAGTGTACGCTATTAGTAGGTCTTTTGTATGCAGATTGTGTTAGTAAAATGGGTTTTAACAATTAAAACTACATTTATAATATGGTCTGAAAAAGCTTTTAAAATGTTACGATTTTAACCCTTTAACCGCTTGAGTCGGATTGGTTCGACGAATATTTTCGTGTCCTATTCGCCAGGGTCGTGTGTTTGCGACTGGGTACTCCATCTCGTTTAGCTCTTCAATCCCCATAAACGACCGAAAAGGTGGTGAGATTTTTTTTTAGGTGGGAAAATAAATAATGACTTATGACAAATCCCGCTCTTGGGTGGAGCGCGAGATAGTGTCAGACTTTTACTGACTAAAAACCCACTCCTGTTCCTTTGTTGCCTTCGTCCCAGGGCCCCGGGTTTCGTTTTCATACTACCCATGGCCCCAGTAGGCTTCGACCCTACTGGGCCCCTACAATTTGCTGACATCTCCCTAAGGCGCGCGTGGAACAATACGCGCCGTCGACAAAATGGGCTCGGTCCGGACGATTACCGGATGGTCGGACGTTGCTCGCCGTCCGCAAGCCCACGCCTACGGTGGCCGGAAATCGGGATAAGAATCCCGGCGGCGGTTGGGGCGTGAGGACCGTTGCCTCATGCGATCGGCCGCCTCCTTTGCTAGCATTACTGCTTCGCAGAAGGAGGCGACCGCCTGCTACTCCTCCTTGCTCCGGACCATGGCCTGTACCAAGGCCCGGCGTGAGAGATCGCCGCCGCCGATCGCCCCCACGAGGACACGGCGTCGCTCTGCCCAAGCGGAGAGTTGGTGAGATGGAGTATTCGGTCGTGGATGTGCGACCCTGGCGTAATAAATGCTAGAGTGTTTGTCGAAAATATGTGACGTAGGCGGTTAAAAGGTTACAATTCATGTTTCTGATAAAAAGAAATGTTATTGTAGTAATAAAATACCTTTAAATCAAGTCCTTTCATTTTCAAATATCTTTGATCAAATTGTAGGTAGTTACCCCTTCTTTTTAATTAGCAAATCATAAAATATCCGTTCCCGCTCTGAGCGGAGCGAGAAGAGATTTTTCAAAGTCAAAGTCAAAAGCATTTATTTCAAATAGACCATTTACAGGCAATTTTGAATACTCAAATGTCGGTCAGTCCAAAAAATAAGTGAAGCTAAATTGCACGTTCCAAAGCGTAGATCTCTATGGAGAAGAACGTGCAAGAAACTCCATGGACACTCTTTTAAATTATATTGTGAGTTACATTATAATCTTGGTTACATATTTCTTGTTGCTTCTATTATGTGAGCACAATGTAGATAAGTAATAAAAAATAAAAATAATTAAAAGATTTAGAGATTGAATTAAGCCACTGGCAGCTAAGAGATGACAAGTCTCAACTAACGGCACCCGTTCACGAGCATGACGCGTGCATCAGCCCCACTCAGCTCAACTATTTTGAAGGGAACAGAATGACCCAATAACACGTGCCACCATCAGCGAGACATTTGAGTGAGCATGACAAATGATTTCCTGACTGAAACCCACCCGAGTGTCTTCAGTTATTATAAATATTGCGTTCAAGGGCCACGGTAACCCTGGGTAACCTAGCTCTAACAGGCATCAGCCCTACGGAGCCCCTTCAGGCATTAAGTCCACCTTTACACTGTTTTTAGGGTTCCGTACCTCAAAAGAAAAAAACGGAACCCTTATAGGATCACTTTGTTGTTCGTCTGTATGTCTGTGTGTCTTCAAGACCCTTTATCTCGGGAATTCGTGGAGGTATTGAGTTGATATTAAAACCATATACTCAAGTCTGCGTTTCCTTGAAACTGTGAAAAAATCAAACTTCGGAGTTAACGAAAAAAAAGTTACGGCCGTTTATGTCACAAAAACGTGACTTTCGACACTCTCAAGGAAATTAACATTCATAGGGAACTTCCCGTTGACCTAGAATCCTGAAATTTGGCACTAATAAAATTAAAGTCTCTGTGTATAATATCAAAATATTTTTTTTTTTTACTTATGCATACTAAAACATATTTGATACCAATAAAAAAATGCAATTTTATCAAATATTGTGTCTATTTGTCCAAAACGGCTAATTTTCAAAACGGCTGGACCGATTTTGATGTGAAATAACTTATTTTATTTTAGAAAAATTATTAGGGCTCCGCGCAAAAAAAAAAAACTTTAAATTGTGACCAAATAGTAGTACTTACACAATTTTAAGAGACTTATAAAGATAAAATCGCAGGCAGAAGTTACTAAATAAATAAAACAAAAACACTTACGCAGTCAGAAATAGACCCTGACTGATCACATCAGCTGAAACATCTTAATAAAGAATTTCGCGGCGACTGTCATCAACAAAAAAATGCCTGCAATACGTCAACATTCCCATAAAACCTTACATCCTTACTTACACAAGTATGCGAATAATTCATAGGGTTGTCCGGCGAACATTTAGTTACAAATGTCGATCGTTACAGCCATGGGATGCTATTTTTCAGGGGTGGCACGCAATCGAGCTACTTTATCACGTCGCATAGCGTTCTCAACGTACGCCATAGCTGTTTAAGGGTTGACAGGTAAAATTACGAATACTGCAACAAATACGCAGAGAGATAAGCTGCTGTGATTAAATGTTTCGAATAAATCAAGGTGGCTATATCTTTACTTGTTTCCTGTATGCTTGATAGTTTTGGTGATTCTATATTCTGTACCAGTAGCCGTACGTGATTTGTTGAAACCCCTGAGGCATTCCAATTAGACAGGAATGAGGAAAGTGAGTGTTTGGTACTGGCAGTGTACGCACTGAGAAACAATTAGGAAGAATCAGGTGTTACGCCTACGAGGACCTCGTCTGAAAACAAGGTTCATTTGGAAATTAACTCGTGTGTGGGAGGATCGAAACTAATAAGTGAATATGTATGTTTACACTGACGAGGATAAGTTAACTGGCCTGAAGCGAAACAGGTCAAAAGGTCATTTAAAAGTTAAAAAACAGCCTCTTTGTTCTGGGCTTTTTTAGGTGTGAAATCATCCGACGACTTCTCACGCTCTGGGGTGGGGCGAGAGGGCGCGTGTCAGACTTTTACTGATTAAAACCCACCCTTCGTTGCCTTGCGTTCCAGGGCCCCAGGTTTTCCTTTCAGAAACGAAACCCAGAGGCTTCAACCCTGCTGGCCCTACGGTTTTGCTGACATCTCTTTGAGGCGCGCGTGGAACACTACGCATCGTCGACGATTTGGCAAATTTTATTTGATTTCATTTGACGGCGAGCTACCTATTGCTCGCCGTCTGCAAGCCCATGCCTAAGGCGGCTGGAAATCGGGGCCGGGATCTTGGTGGGTCCCCAGCGCGTGCGGCCGCCTCCTTTGCTAGCATTCATATTTCAGTAAGTGCATCCTTATTCTGTTCATCCAAATCTGGTGGATGGGAAAACCTGTCAAAGGTTTTCCCATCCACCAGATTTGAAAGGCTTAAATATTGAACGGGTTAGAAAACTTGTTCCTATTTGTGATTTTGGATAAAGCTAATTTTATTTAGATACAAAATACAATAAAAAACCGGGCAAGTGCGAGTTGGACTCGCGCATTGAGGGTTCCGTACAAACTTACCTATAAAAACAGTTCATTTTTGATAGTAGATTTTTCCGAATCGCAAAAAAAGCTTTTTTTTTACGTAACTACAAATTTACAGTTTTCAGATTTTTTCCTATATAAACTTGCTTCGTGGCAAATTGCAGGATTCTAGGTCAACGGGAAGTATCCTATGAATTTTGATTCCCTTGAGAGTGTCGAAATATACCTACGTTTTTTTGAGACCTAAACGGTGGTATCTTCTTTTTTCGTTAACTCCGAAGTTTGATTTTTTCACAGCTTCAAGGGACCGCAGACTTGAGTATATGGTTTTAATTTCAACTCGATACCTCTACGTGTTCCCGAGATAAAGGGTCAGATAAAGGGTCAGACAGACAGACAGAAAGACAGACGGACAACAAAGTGATCCTATAAGGGTTCCGTTTTTTCCTTTTGAGATACGGAACCCTAAGAATGAGGTAGCTACCTAATTCAAAACGTGCGTTACAGATTTCTACACGCTAGTGTACTGCAAAGTAAACAGCAAAGGCACAATTCTATAACATGCAGTATTTTCCGTGTGACTTTCCGTTATAGAGAGTTCAATACGTAAATTGATGTGAGTGTATCAGTTTCTGTGTCCCGTCAATCTGATGTGCGACGCCATGACAGTACACACGCTCGGGAAATACTCTGAGTGCTCATACGTACTAGTGAAACGTCACTTGATGCTGCGTTTAAATTGAGCTCGTGGACTGAAACGGTTAGTAAAGTGGTCATTTGAGGGCTTATATTATTTATTATTTATTTATTATATTCTTTATTGTACACCACATAAACAAAAATAAGGACAAACATAATTAAAAATAAGTGTACAATGGGCAACTGTACACTTATACAATTATAAATCAATCAATCAATCTTATCAATTATTTTATTATTTTTATTGGGCAATGTGTGTAATGGGATTATTAATTGTTGTTCTAATGTTGATAAATATCTTGTGTAACTGGTATTTGATATCGCCGCGAGTCGCCTTTGATTTTTCATATTCATTTTAAATATAACTTTGACTTTATATTTTATTGACATACGAATTTATAATGATAAATTACCTACTATAATATTGAAATTTGTATTTTATTTGATTTAAATTTAATCTTATATTTATCTATTTATTTTTAACACGATGTAAATTTTTTATACCCGACATTGTCCATGTGAACTTGAAAAAATATTTTTAAGACCTTATACAACACAAATACCATTTGCAATAATGATAAATAATAATAAATATAATAAATATGATAATAATAATAATAAATTACACAACATCTAACAGTAGAGTTTTTTTGATACAAAGTGAGAGACAGTGTTGATGTATTTTTAAGTTTTAGTATTTATTTTCTACATTATTAATTGTTATCTCATTGTGTGAACCTGTGTGCCAAATAAACGTGTTTTCTTTCTTTTTTTCTATATCTTCAGAAAATAAAAATTTACCATGACTGAAAAACTACTTGTCTTTAATTATTTGTCTTTATATATCTCGTTGTTTACCTACTATTTCCATAGCTCATGATCAAAAAAGTTTTCTATTTCTTTTCCGAGATCAAACATATGAATTTTACAATTTGTCAGTTACATATCAGGCATACAATTCAAATAAAGAATGTTACACAGAAACTAATCCAATCTACTCGCCTCCAAATCGAATGTAAACGCAGCACAGTATAATATGCAGTAATCATTGAGACTACGTCACAGGAGAGACAGGCTAGCTGTGACCCCATAATGGCGCCTAACAGATACCTGTCAAATATAGCAGGGAGGTACGTCATGCGACGCCAGTTAATGGGGCTGCAGAATTGGTATACTAATGAATTATTTAATGTTATACTTATTTGTTAAGAGTGCCGCAACTTGAGATACATTTCCATACAACCGCTCTTACGTGATTATGATATTATTACACATCTTTCTCTAGATTATTTTGGAAACAGATAGATATCTTGTGGATATTATCTAGGTTTTTTACTGTAATCAAAACATAAAATAATTTAGTATAAAAACTTCTGAAAATCCTCATACTCACACACACATACACACTCACACACACCCACTTAACACACACACACACATGCAAACACACCACACACACACACACACACACATACATAACACATACACTCATATACACAACCCACTACACACACAACTCACACATACACATACAATAACCACCCCCCACCCCTCTCTACTCTACTCATATTATATTAACTACAAAAACCTTGCACATTTAATCGAGATTCTGAATGACGAAATTTTTCAAAAGCTTTTAAAGCTTTTAAAAAAAACATATTTCCTGGAACCCATTTTGTGACATATTCGAGTGAGTAACAGCCAATTACCGAATGCCAACAAAGCATAAAGACGTTATCTATCTTTTTTCGCGTTGCCTCTATATCAAACAACAATCTTTTAAACCACGTTGACGGTAGACGGCTCGTGAAGGCCCCTTCTCCAGGACCGATGCTTGCCAGGACTGCGGGATTCAAAGCATTTTATTTCAAATAAACCATTTACAGGCACTTTTGAAATGTAAAAATTTTTTTTTCGAAAGACTTCGAAAGATTGTTCGAAAGACTTCCCGTGACGGAAGTGCTCCTCGTGTGCACAGCCGTCAGCGAGATAAGAACACGAACCTTGGGAACTACGAATTCACTGATGCCGCCCTGGACGCCCTGAGCAAACTGAAGAGACTCATCTGTTTCTGGAATGAGGTGGGCTGGTTGGAGTAAAGGCCGCCATGGCCCATGCACAATGGTCCGATAAGGACTAAGTGCGTAAACCAGACCACAAAGATAAGATAAGACCGTAACCCTGGAACGCAAAGAGCAACTGAAAGATCACAGGTGGGCTTTAGTCATGGCGTTCTCAAGTTATAGCGTGACCAAGAGAAATAGGGCTTTATTTTTATATGTATAGACTACAAGCAAGGAAGTACATTAACATTTTTCAGCTTTTCCCTTTTACTTGTAACAATGAAAGTTATTTTAAAGGAAAAAGGACAAAAAAATATTCCGTCACAAAGGTTGTACATCAGGCCGAGGCCAATAGTTAATTTTTCAGCGTCACTTACCTCAGCTTTGCAAGTTTGGGCCAAGATAAATTGATACAGAATCGCCACTCTAACCTGACCTGCTTTCCCTCTTAAGTTTTATACAAAACAAGTCAAAAGTGAACAGTAAGGGAGGTCTAAGTAAGATAGATACTTGGCTAAAAATGCTGATTTAGCGATATTAACAATTTTACCATTCAAGCGTCGAGTTTTGATTATATTGCGTTTTTATGGCGTTTCTACCTATTTTTATCTGAGCTTAGATATTTATGATCTTTTTGTTATATTTGTGATGTCATGATCCTTTTCAGTCTTGGTCAATATCTTTAGAAAACATGTCTGAATGAATCTGTATTATTAAAATAGTAATTTATTCTTTATTAATATTAAATAATTAATATTAATAAAGCTGAAGGGTTCGCATCGAAAAATAATTTTAGTGGGGGTTAGCCCATTGATTGAGAAAGGCTATGGCCTATATAAAATCACTTTACAACCGATGGGAGTAGAGCAATAATATGGGTTAAACAGTGGGGGACCGACAATATAAAGTTAAATACATACATACTAGCTTAAGGGCTTTAAATTGGGTAATAATATCGGCGGATGAAAGCCTAATTGATCTAAGCGACATTTTTTCAAAAAGTTGAAACCTGACTCAAACGACGGAGAAAAATTTGCTGATTCCGAATATGTATATAGGGTGACTGGCAATTAGTGTACGATACTTAAACACGTGATTGTGCTCATGATAACAAACAATTTTTATTATGGGAGCAAAGCTGAAATCGCGAAAAAAGTATCAGCTGTTCAGTACATTAGGCAAACATAAAAGTACTGAACAGCTGATTTTTTTTCACGATTTCAAGTTTGTTCCCATAGTAAAAGTTGTTGGTTATCATGAGCACAATCACGTGTTTATGTATCGTACACTAATTACCAGTCACCCTATATAACTCAATATTGGAAAAAATGTCGTTTAGATCAATTAGCCTTTCAACCGTCGATATGTTTTATTTTTATTTTCGTGATAGATTGGACTTAATACGTCGCCGTCACATTTTTTTTATATTGATCGACTGTCGCTAAAATTAGAGAGCGTCCCAAATAACATTTATCAAAATATCTATAGGTACCTAGCGCATTTTCCATGACAAGCTATTGAACCAATCTATTTCCTATGAAATAAAAACTGGCAGGCCATCAAATATAAAGTTCTCTAGTAATTAAAAAATAAAATCTATATTTATTTTATGCTCAGTAATGCTGGTGGGTAGTAAAAGTAGAACTTACTTCGAGTTTCTGAGCAATTTATACGGTTAAGTCAGCGAAGTAGTTACCTGCCTTTACCTACTTTTAAATTATATAGGTATTTTATTATACATAACCCTACATAGGTAGGTAGGTACTGACTCATAAAAAGTTAGACACTAGTGCACAATGTGCTCGACTGGCCTGTTGGTCTAGTGGTTAGTGACCCTGACCCAGACCTGTTCGATTCCCACCCTGGGCAAATGTTTGTGTGATGAGCACGATCATTTGTTCTGTGTTTGGGTGTAATTTATCTTATAATTTGTATGTGTTTAGAAATATATAAGTATGTTTATCAGTTTTCTAGTACTCATAACACAAGCTCTGCTTAGCTTGAGACTAGGCGACGTTGTGTGGTAGTTGTGGAATATTATTACCATAAAAAAAAGTTCGTTTCGACGTTCATTCGGTCGTTTCCGATGGAGAAGATCCGGAAAAAACCTTTATGATGACGCACTCACAAACTTAAGCCTTTATTATTTAATACTAGCTTTTGCCTGCGGCTTCGCCTGCATACATGAAATATAGCCTATGTCACTCAGGAATAAAGCAGCTTTCTATTGACGAAAAAATTTTGCAATCGGACCAGTACTTTCAGAGATTACCTCCTAAAAACAAAAAAAGAAACTTTACCTCTTTATAATATTAGTGTAGATTATGAAGGCGGAAGTTTGTATGTAAGTGCGTGTAATTACGTGTGTGTGTGTTTGTTACTCCTTCGTACTCAAACAGCTGAACGGACTTGGATGAAATTTGGCACACAGGTAGACCATTTCCTGAAATAAGACATAGGACACTTATTATCCCGGGAGTATGTTCCCTTGGGCTTATTTTCTACTTTCTCTCATCGTTTAAGCGTGAGGAAGTAACAAACATACACACAGACCCACAAACACACTCGCAAAGTTTTACCTTTATAATATTGTTTTAATTAATAATAATTATAGTGTGACAGTGATAAGTGTGATAAACTTTAATAGGGTTATCAACCCTATTAAAGTTTGTATCCAAAAGTCAAGGTCACCAAATAACGAGGTCTAAACTATATTTCTCCATATTCTACGAAGGGTAAAGGTTTGAAAAGGTTCACTAAATGTCACTACACGTCACTACACTAAAGGTTCTAACGTTACATGCGAACGTAGCCCTTACGGGTCACTGCATACGGGCTACACGCAACAGCGACAAACGCCGCCACGAGAAGCTAAAAACAGCCACAAAAGTAGCTGAAGCGCGCAACAGCCGCTAGTGGCCAGTGGCTGCTACTTTTTTTAAACCTATGCGCGTAGTATCATAATGGACTCTGACGAAAGAGGGTTTAATAGCGCGAGTGGCGTATGAAGGCGTTTATTGGCCGGTGCGGGCCACAAGAAGCGAGCAGTAAAGATTTGTAGCCTGTTGCGACCACCGGCGTCAACTGTGTGCGGCAAGTCCATATAAAATGTATGAAAACTACAGAAAATATGGTGGCGGCGTTTTGTGGTTAGTCAAAGTAAAGGATTTTTTTACAGATAAATATGGTTACAAAAGTTCTTACAGTGGTTGTATCATATTCAGTCATAACATAATGACATACAATTTAAGGTTATTTATAGGTCGTGGGCCAGTGGCCCGTGTGTGTCGACCCTAAATTATGGCGGCCCATTTAGTAGTGATTAAGTTTGATCAATTAAATGGGCCACATCAAATAGCTACTTAGGACCAAATTACAGCACATGCTATGAATATTTAAATTTTTAAGTGCTGCTTACAAAGTGTTATAGCAGTGTATAAACAAACATGTTGTATTATGCCATTGCTTCAATCTTCTTCTTGGTGGCTTCACTCTTGGCAGAGTGGTTGTGGTTATCACCAGAGGTCGGAATTAGGTAGAGTTATTTATGTACCTACACCGATTTCATACAGCGAAAGACAAAAGTGAATATGCCTCGAATCCCGAGGTTAATGTTGAAGAGCAAAAATTTTTTTATGTTACTATCACAAATATAGCAGAAAGAAATTATTTCTGCATTAATGACGAGGAGGAGGAAGTGTATAAAGCTAACCTCACCTCAGTTGACGTAGAACGATCTTTTTCAATGTACAAATGGATTTTAGACGGTCGTAGAAATTCATTGAAGCCAGAAAATATTAAAAAGCTAGGTAATGGTTATGTAATTATCTATCTCTGAAGTTTTTATTATTATTTATTTGTAATATTTTTGGCCATACGGGATTGTCCATTAGAAATCCCGAGAAGATCCATATTAATATCAACATTTCGATGCAAGTACAAAAATAACTCTACCTAATTCCGACCACTTCTCATGCTCACTGCTGGGACGGCTCCTCTTTAGGAAAGGGAATCGGCCATAATCCACCACGCGGATCCAATGCTGATTGGTGGATGTCACCTATCTTAGATTTTTTTAGTCTTTGGAGAATGTCGGTTTCCTCAAGATATATTTCTTCACCGTTTTTGAGATCAGTGATGATAAAATAAATTACACAAATTAAACCGGTCACTGGTGTGAGCGGTGGTGGCCGAGTGGTAATGGCCCCGACTTTCGAGTTGTAGGTCGCGATTTCAAACCCAGCCAGGTGAATTACTTTGTGTTATTTATGCCATCACCACCGCTCTCAAAACGGTGAAGGAAAACATCGTGAGGAAACCGGCATGTCCTAGAACCAAAAAATCGAACACATGTGACATTCACCAACCCGCACTGGGCCCGCGTGGTGGATTACGGCCCATCCCCTCTCCTAGAGAGGAGGCCTGAGTCCCAGCAGTGGGAACATTAAAAGGTTGATTATTCTAAACCGGTCACCTGGGTCGCAGGTTCAAACCTGCGACGCACGACTCGCAGGGTTCACCAGACCCGAGGCCCTAGTCTGCGACGCACGACTCGCAGGGTTCACCAGACCCGAGGCCCTACCACGAGCTCTAAACGCCCTCTATTTGGCGACCTCAACTCAAGCGATAAAGGGATTTATTTATTTGGTGTCCATGGACAGTACAGTACATAGTACAGTGGTATGTAATATTATAATGGTATGTAACTAGTGTATGTAATATTCTGCTGAATAATTATAATATAATAGCTTTTACTGAGACTTGGTTGAATTCAAACATCCTGAACAACGAGTTGTTCGATTCTAGGTACATTGTTTACCGTCGTGATAGAATATGCCATAATAATGGCAAAAAAGATGGCGGCGGTGTTCTTTTAGCTATTTCACGGGATGTTCCTTCAGCCAGAGTTCACTGCTGGGAAACCGATAGCGAAGATCTCTGGGTGACTGTTAAATTACAATGTAATAATATTGT
The DNA here is from genome assembly GCA_905147345.3 of Mythimna impura. Taxonomy (NCBI): domain Eukaryota; kingdom Metazoa; phylum Arthropoda; class Insecta; order Lepidoptera; family Noctuidae; genus Mythimna; species Mythimna impura. Next base: position 14,904,821 of record LR990362.1, on the reverse strand, counting down.
GAAAAATATAGCCATTTGTGTCTCATATTTACCTCCTCCTGTAAAAGCAGAGTCTTTGTCAAATTTTTTGAATAATGTCAGCAATACTGTAAATAACGTAGAAGATGTTCTCATCCTCGGGGATTTTAATCTCGGATTCATTCATTGGTCATCTTTACAAGGACAAACCCATACTATCCCTAATAACTATAATAGCACTTTAGGAGAAATGTTTGTTGATTTTCTAGATATTAACAGTCTTTTTCAGTTCAACAGTGTTTGCAACATTGATCATAGAACACTTGATTTAGTCATAAGTAATATGCGCAGTCTTTCTGTTACTCATACCTCCGACCCTCTGACTAGACTTGACCCTAAACACCCAGCTGTGATAATTTCCTTATCACATGAAAATTTAAAATGCTTACGTTCAAAGAATAATATTCGCCCAAATTTCTTCAAATGTGATTATGCAAAAATAATGTCAGACCTACAAGCTATTGACTGGAAACTAGAATTTTCACACTCTAATGATATAAATAATCTCATTTCTTTATTCTATTCCAAATTAAAAGAGCTTATCCATAAACACATACCGAGTTATATTTGTAAAAATTCAAAATATCCTTCCTGGTTTAGCAAAACGCTCATAAAATCCCTATCTGAAAAAGAGAAGTACCGCAAAAAATTTCGTAAATTCAATAATCCTAGAGACAAGTTGAGCTACGATTTACTTAGAAGCCGTTGTCATACCATGATCAATCAAAACTACAGTAATTACAAAAAACATATTGAGACTGAAATAACGAAAGATCCTAAAGTATTTTGGCGCTATATAAAAAATAAACGAAACAGTAAAACCGAGATTCCAGCCAGAATGCATATGGATGAAGTAGTAGCTGAGAAAGGTACTGATATTGCAAACCTTTTCGCTTCTCATTTCTCATCAATTTTTACCGACCCGTACGATAATACCTCAACCAGTCTCCCAGAATCATCTGGAGTACTAAGTGGTATTAAATTTACATCACAAGAAGTCCTAATGAAGATAAATAAACTTGATACATCTAAGGGTGCTGGTCCTGATTTAATTCCACCAGTTTTTGTCAAATCATGTGGGAGAGTGCTTGCAGAGCCACTATGTCTCTTATTTAATCGATCTTTAGAGACGGGAGTATTTCCAGACGAATGGAAGAAAGCTCGCATCGTGCCTGTGCACAAAAAAGGTGACTCTAGCAACATAAAAAATTACAGGCCAATTTCTATCTTGTCATGTTTCCCAAAGCTCTTCGAAAGTCTCGTTTGTCCCATTATTACCAACTACCTGGAAACCATGCTATCTGATAAGCAACATGGATTCCGAGTTGGACGTTCTACCGAAACTAACTTAGTTAGATATTTAACAGACATATCCGAAGTGCTCGATAACGGGCTCGAAGTCGACGCAATATACACAGATTTCAGCAGCGCATTCGACAAGGTGAGTCATCCACTCTTGTTGACTAAACTTGAGCTTAGCGGCGTCCACGGGTCCCTGTTGAGGTGGTTTGCATCCTATCTTAAAAATCGCTCTCAGTTCGTAGCAGTCAATGGCTATGTTTCTTATGAATTCTATGCACGCTCCGGTGTCCCACAAGGTTCCCACCTTGGTCCAGTTTTGTTTTTGTTATTCGTCAATGACATCACAAGTCATATTAGACATTGTCAACCGTTATTGTTTGCAGACGACTTAAAGATCTACAGAAAAATTACTGGGTTTGCAGACACCACTCTTGTTCAATCTGATTTAAAAAATATAGAAAACTGGTGCATAAACAACAATATGACCCTACACGCCCAGAAATGCTTCCATATTCGCTTCTCAAGAAAGAAATCTACTATTCTTACAACCTACTCATTATGTAACACTTTGTTGACAAAAGTACGTGAAATACGGGATTTAGGTGTTCTAGTCGATGATAGACTCAGCTTTAAGCCGCACATCAACGATATCGTAAAAAAATCGGCGCAAATGCTGGGCTTTGTAAAGCGAAACACAAGAGGCTTCCAATTGTCCAAGACAAGAATAGTGTTGTTCAACACTCTGGTACGTAGTCGTTTAGAATACGCCAGTGTCGCCTGAAACCCGCTCTACGCAGCTCATTCTCAAAGGGTTGAACAAATACAAAGAGCTTTCACCAGACATCTTGCATTTATATCTAGAAATATTAGTCATCGCTGTCCCTATGAACAGCGCCTAGACTTTTTCAGAATAAAGACACTGCGTGACCGTCGCCGTTCGCGTGATCTAATATTCCTTTACAAAGTAGTTAATGGGTTTGTAAAATGCAGTGATCTAGTAGAGCGTATTCATTATTCAGTCCCTTCAAAACTTCCCAGACATCCCATCTCTAGATTACTCCATATTCCTTTCCGTAAAACTAACCTTGGCCTCAACGCACCCTTGCTCCGAATGTGCAAAACCCACAATAGTTTTTGCAAATCACCAGTCACCAATTTACACGGTGTCTCACTAAACAAGTTTAGGAGAGCAGTCTCGGAGGTATGAGATTGTACAAATGTTCCAATCAATTGTTATTTTTAAGCATAAATTCCAATGTTATATACACTATCCTCTTTTTTTTGTAATTATTCATTTTTAATTTTATTTGTCTACTTTCTATTTTTTTATTTTTATAATTGTATGTCTTTTTTTTCCCATTTTGTGTGTTTAATTTTTGTGGTCATAATTTTTTTTATCTCATATAATAACAATTAATGTCATACCTATCATGGTGTAAGCTGTGCATACCTATAATAGGCATGCATACCAGATACTAAATTTTAATATTATTTTTCACAAAAAATCATGTATGTAATGCTGTTGGTGTGCCAATAAATAAATAAATAAATAAATGTACATGTACAGTAGAAACTTACAAACTAAAAAAATACATTTAATAAAACAATAATAATCTAATGACAAATCTAAACACATTCAAGAAAATAAAAAAAAACTAACATATAATTTAGAAAACAAAAAAATACATGTACATTACCACTAAAATAATATATCCCACAAAACAAATGAAATAATGTTTACTTATTTTTCATCTATCTTCTCACAAAACCTTAGACATTCACGAAACACATCTATCCATCTCCCAGCAAACAAGTCACACTCCGATGTTAGAGATGGGGCTATAAGGTATATAGCTCCATCCCTCTTTATCGCTTGACATTTTATCTCGTGATGGTAAGGCCCCAGTGCTCTCATTGCGTCATAAATCTACTACGAATAATTACTTACTCTATTCAGTTCCATTTAATTCTATTTTAAGCCGATCATTAATATTACATTTTTAATTAGTTACATGAGCAACTTCTCTGAAAGCATTCTTAATTAAAAATTAAGTTGGTTAATTAAAAAAAGTTTCGTAGTCTTCATACTCAAGCTGAGTATGAAGACTGTGAAACTTTTACTTGTTATTATTAAAAGTTTAATTTTCGACGAAGAGAAGACGCTGACCCATTTTTAACCGACTCCAAAAAAGTGGAGGTTCTCAATCTGGTTGTATTCTTTTTGTTTGTTACGGCTGATTCCTTCATCATTTATGAACCAAATTTGAATTACTTTTTAGGGTTCCGTAACTCAAAAGGAAAAAGCGGAACCCTTATAGGACAACTTTGGGGAAGACACGATAATCCTAAAATCCTGGTTACCTGCTCTATTTTCGGGAGAGTGACCAGCAGTCCCACTCCCAGGTTGGTGTTGGGTTTATCGTCCACAAGTCCCTTGTGAACAATGTAGTGAAGATCGAGAGTGTTTCGACCAGGGTGGTGTACCTTATACTCAGAATATCATCAAGATATTCGCTGAAGATCATACAGGTTTGTGCCTCGACCTCGACACACCACGAATCGAAGTAGAGACCATGTAGGTATGAGGATGTATCCAGAGCCATGCATGGTAACAAGACTTACCTCGCCGTGGTCATGGGGGACTTTGACGCGAAACTGGGCAAACGAGTCGGCGACAAGCTGCGAGTGGGGAAATTTGGATTTGGACGTAGACAGCACCGGGGATACCTACTGGCCAGTTTTATGGAGAATGAGGGCTTCTACATGATGAACTCCTTCTTCAGAAAGCGTGAGCATAGGAAGTGGACCTGGCAAAGCCCTGACGGTGCAACTAAAAATGAGATTGACTTCATCATGGAAGCAAAGACGAAGAAGCAAATATTCAATGATGTCTCTGTGATCAATGTGGTGAAAACCGGAAGTGATCATCGCATGGTAAGAGGCACATTGAATATCAATGTCAAGCTTGAAAGATCTCGACTGATGAAGTCTACGCTCCGTCCAGCACAAATCCAAATCCGAAACTCCGAGAGCTTTCAGCTCGAACTTCAAAATCGTTTCGAGTGCCTAGGAAACTCCTTGGATGAATACAACGATGAATTCGTGGATACTGTCCATACGGTCGGGTCTAAGTTCTTTAAGACTCGTACAAATAAAAGGACTATACTCGGAGTTTCCTTGCGTGATCGAATCAGAAATGAAGATATCCGCAGGAAAACCAAGGTTCTCGACATAGCACGAAGAATCGCCAAACTTAAGTGGCAATGGGCACGGCACATTGCTCGCAGAACAGATGGCCGTTGGGGCCGAAAGGTTCTGGCGTATCGGAAGACGCAGCGTTGAAGACGCGACTGATGACCTGATAAAGGTTGCGAGACGCACAGGACCGTTCATTGTGGCGACACTTGGGGGAGGCCTATGTCCAACACTGGACGTCTTTCGGCTGAAATGATGATGATGGTGATGATGAAAGTTTGTGAGGGTGTGTGTGTTTGTTACTTCTTGACGGCTAAACTGGTTTGGATGAAATTTGGTACACAATGAAATGATAAAAATTATTATTCAGTGAATATGTTACCTTGGGATAATATTCAACTTTCACTCAGGCGAAGCTGCTGCCAGCAGCGAGTCAAAAAAGCAACAATTTTAAGGGCGGAATTCACCAACAAAACTAATCGCGTTTTATTTAACGTTTGGCTCGCATAATCGCGTTTAGCCGCTGTCACTAGTGTCACTTGTCTGTATTTTTCTCTTTTTGTACTTTTACAAGTGACACTAGTGACAGCGGCTAAACGCGATTATGCGAGCTAAACCCTAAAACGCGATTAGTTTTGTTGGTGAATTCCGCCCTAAGACGTCAGACACACCTTGACCTTTTCATTTCAAAAGAAGAGTTAAACTGTAATACGTCTCGGAGCCGTATGCTATTAAAAGTGCGTCAGTGTGCCGCATTACTTACTGAACCAGACCTAAGTACGGTCGTTATTTATGAACATATACGAACTTGAATAACCAAATGGCATGAATAAGTTTTTTCATCATTTTAAGATTCTTTTAAGGACTTATTAGTCTCTGAAAACACAGACAGGCCTATTGGTCTAGTAGGCTCAGACTGCTATGCCTGGAGGTCGTGGGTTCGATTCTCATCCAGGACAAATGTTTGTGTGATGTACACGATCATTTGTTCTGTGTCTAGGTGTTTATTTTATTTTATTTTTTTTTTTTAATTTATCTATAACTAGCTGACCCGGCGAACTACGTACCGCCTATCCTACTCTACCCAACTCTATTCTACTCTACCCTACTCTACCCTACTCTACCCTACTCTACCCTACTCTACCCTACTCTACCCTACTCTACCCTACTCTACCCCACTCTACCCTACTCTACCCTACTCTACCCTACTCTACCCTACTCTACCCTACTCTACCCTACTCTACCCTACTCTACCCTACTCTACCCTACTCTACCCTAGTCTACCCTACTCTACCCTACTCTACCCTACTCTACCCTACTCTACCCTACTCTACTCTACTCTACCCTACTCTACCCTACTCTACCTACCCTACTCTACCCTACTCAAAAAAAAAACAAAGGAACATAATTAAATGGAAAATGATTCATTTTCATAATTATGTATTCGTCAAGTTTTCATTGTTTTTAAAATGTATTCTGCTATTCAGGACGGAGACAAATCCAACGAAACAAAAACCATGAAAATTGATCCAGCCGATCTCGAGTTATAAGTGTTGTAACAATCCCGTCTTTGTTTTATATATATAGATATGTATGTATTTAGAAATATCTAAGTATGTTTATCAGTTGTTTAGTACTCATAGCACAAGCTCTGGTTAGTTTGGGACTAATCTCCAGTCCCAGTGTTGTGTGAAGTCGTGGAAACAGTGATATATTTAGAAATTTCGCTTCGTCGTTTATACCGCGTACATCGAAGGACTGGAACAATTTGCCTGCTGCGATCTTCCCGTCCAACTATAATTTAGGTGTCTTCAAGGCTAGAGTGAATAGGCTCTTGATAAACTAGTGCGCCTCACCATCAATGATTGCATCACTGCTTACCATCAGGTGGGATCGCAGTCAAGCGCTGGTTTATATCAATTAAAAAAAATAAAATAAAATAAAAAGATGTACGGACGGCGAGCAATGGGTAGCTTGCCGTCCGACCGTCCGGTAACCGTCCGTCCAAGTCGTCGACGGCGCGTAGTGTTCCACGCGTGCCTGTCTCAAGGAGATGTCAGCAACCAACCCAGTAGGGTCGAAGCCTACTGAGGCCATGGGAGATGCGAAAGAAATCCCCGGGACCCTGGAACAATGGCAAAGCAGGAACAGGAGTGGGTTTTTGGTCAGTAATACACGCTTTCCCGTACCGCCCAAGAGCGGGGGATGTCATTAGACGATTTTCCCTCCAAAAAAAAAAACCTATGCATGTAAATAGGTCTTTCGCATCTATGATCTTGCTACTTGTAAACATTACGAGAGTCAGAACCAAAAATATATTGTCTTATAGGCACTTCGCTCAGATGACAACAAGATTTAGAGAAACTGAATGATGAGTGCAGGCGAATATTAGAGAAAGGATATGCGCGGGGGTAGTACTAAAATTATACAAAAGAAGCAACTATTTGAAAGTCATTCTAAAAGTAATTAACCTTGTCACTCATTAATACCCAATTGAGAAGCGAATACTTGGTCATGTAGTGCCCAAACAAAACCATGTACATAGTTTTATTTTTCGGTGGCAAAATCATCTAATGACAAATCCCGCGCTTGGGCGGAGCGGGAGATAGTGTCAGACTTTTACTGACTAAAAAACCACTCCTACTCCTTCGTTGCCTTTGTACAGTCAGGGGTCAAAAGTGCAGTTCCACTTTACCAATGCTAAAATGTCTAAATTTTCTTTGTAGAAGAGGGTCAATGGTTCATGACTGATTTAATTGGTAGCACATAATCTAAAGTATTGAATAAACTAGTTGTGGTCTATTGAACTTCTACCATGTAGCATTTTTGTCTTTGTACCATGGAGCATTTTTATTAGGTTACAACTTGTTTGACATTACGAGCATGGCAGGTGAGAGTTTGTCATGCTCACTCAAATGTCTCGCTGATGGTGGCACGTGTTATTGGGTCATTCAGTTCCCTTCAAAATGGTTGAGCTGAGTGAGGCTGATGCACGCGTCATGCTCGTGAACGGGTGCCGTCAGTTGAGACTGGTCATCTCTTAGCTGCCAGTGGCTTAATTCAATTTCTATCTTTTTAATTAGCTTTTATTCTTATTTATGTACATTGTGCTCACATATTAGAAGCGACATAAAATATGTAACCAAGATTTATGTAAAAACTCATAATGATTTAAAAGAGTGTCCATGGAGTTTCTTGCACGTTCTTCTCCATAGAGATCTACGCTTTGGAACGTGCAATTTAGCTTCACTTCTTTTCTTTTTTTGACTGACTGACATTTTGACAATTCAAAAGTGCCTGTAGTTGGTCTATTTGAAATAAACGTTTCTGATTTCTGATTTCAACAAAGAAATTTTAGGCACTTTAGCATTGGTAGAGCGCAACTGCATTTTTGATCCCTGACTGTACATAGTTAACAAAAAACAAAAAAAAATATTATTATTTTCTGAACACCTGTATTCAGGCTACACACAACAAATTACAATAATAAACAGCTCAGGCCTCATATTGTTACTGAAAACAGGTTAATGTATATTAAATAATGCACCTGTTTAATCACAAAATTCACAGCGCATTCAAGCGGACTATAAATAAATAATTTCTAGCGATCATTGCAAATACACATGTGGTTCCGTACAACAACAGTAATGAATACTGTTGAATATTAATCGGTTATACGCTCCACAATCGAAATTTTAAATCGATTACACTGTACATTTATTTTAAACCTTCCTGAATAATTATGTTCTACGAATGAAGCGTAATCGTTAGGCTGTGTGTAGACTAGGCAATGTTTTTGGGCAACCTTAACCGTAAGGGTCATTGGGCACGCCATAATTATGGCGGTAAGTCCCCTCTTTGAGGAGTGGCGGGAAAGGCAACACGGCGTCCTTACCTTAATTACCGTAACCGTCCGGACTGAGCTCAAGTCATCGACGGCGCGTAGTGTTCCACGTGCGCCTCGAGGAGATGTAAGCAACTGTAGGGGCCCAGCAGGGTCGAAGCCTACTGGGGCCAAGAGTCTGATTCTGAAAGGAAGATTCGGCCCTGGTATGAAAGGCAACCAAGGAACAGGAATGGGTTTTTAGTCAGTAAAATTCTGACAAGGCTCCGAGAGGGCTCTCGCTCCGCCCAAGAGCCGGGGATGTCATGAGATGATTTACCCACCTGAAAAAAAAACCGTAAGGGTAATATGACACGAAAAGGGGTACTGAGGAAAAAAACACGTTTTAGAAAAGTTTGTTGTAAAAAATTTCACTCAAAAACAACGCCTAATGAAGCCTTCGGGATCCGATGGAATGTGAGAGTAGAAGGGTAGGGAAACATCGGAGGCACTAAACGAAACCTTGATCACAACGTCGTCTTTTCATAGCAAATATTCTCTCAGTGATTTTTCCTCAGTGCCCCGTTTGGTATGTTCCAACCTATTCTACTCGTAACCATTATTTAACAATGACTAAAAGCCGCGCGAGCGCTGACAATAAAGTGCCTAGAACGCCAAAAAGTTTTTCACTATAAAAATATGTAGTGGAAGTTTAAAAGTATTGCAACTACGTGATTCGTAGAGGTAAGTCACAGGGACCATGTTAAACGATATTTTCTGAGCAATGGGCGACGTTGGGCAATGTTGCCCATCAAAATGCTGCGTATCATTGTTGCCAAGTGTAGAACCAGCTTTATCCTCCGATAAATGCTTACCAATGTTTCTCTGCAGACGACACAGATCATGTTGCGGGCTTGGGGCGATTTAATTTGTGTGACGTCATATTGATATCGGTGTAATTAATGTTTTATGAAAGTAATCCCAGTAATACTTGTCCGTTTTTATTCAGGTTATTTGGACAGTATGTTTTGGTTTTCATGGGTAATTTGAACAAGGTGTTTGGTTAATATGTTTTTAATTTAATAAATACTAGCTTTTGCTCGCGACTTTGGCGGCGTACGTAAAATATAGCCTATGTCACTCAGGACTAAAGCAGCTCTCTATCGGTAAAAAACTTTTAGCAATTGGAAGACTTTCAGAGATTACCTCCTAAAACCAAAAATAAAAAAACTTTTCCTCTTTTTAATATTCGTGTACATTTCTTGTTTTATTGTTTCTCATTGTTAAATCTTGTCTTTTTGTTTAAAGGTGATATGGTATTAGAGTTCTTCGCGTAACTAGAACATAATCAACAACCTGGAATCAACTATTGGGCAGTAGCCCGGACCAGACACAACACCCGTCTGGGAAGAGGATCCTTCCTTTTCAGTAAAGGTTTACGGGGCTTTAAACTGTTTCACATATTCTAAAAGTACAAAACAATACACTTAAGAGGGTCCTTTTTCACCTATCGTCAATTTCGAGCATGGTTTAAAAGCTTGCTACTTCATCTAACGCGATGTTTGACGAAAAGGCAACGCGAAAAAAGAGGAATAACGCCTGAAAACTTTGTTGGCATTCGGTAATTCCGTGATTTACTCGAATATTTTACAAAAAAACTCGTATTTCCTGAAAGATGCCAGGAAATACGAGTTTTTTTTAATCCCTTAAAAGTTAAAAAAAAATGTCATTCAGAATCTTTATTAAATTTGCAAGGTTTCTATTGTTATATTTTTTTGACTTTTTGAGTAAATTATGAAGTATCAAATTTCATGCAAAATAGCAGATTTTTAGAAGTCTTTACTGGATTAGTTTTACACAAATTTATAAATTGATTTCAATAGAAGCCTAGATAATATCCACAAAATACTGTGTTTCCAAAATATCGAATGAAAAATGTATAATAACGTCATAATCGCGTAAGAGCGGTTGTATGAAAAACAGTGAAAATGTATGTCGACTTGCATCCCCTTAAGCATAATTTTCAAGAAAACTTTTATATACAGCTTGAAATAATTACATACATACTCACTCGTACATATAAACCACTTAAGTGTACAATTTCAGGTGGTTCAACGGGCCCGTGAAAGTTTTAATTTTGCAAGTAAACTTGGGCATCCCTGGCTTTGCTGAATGTTACCGTAATCAGGTTAATTGGACTTTTGATACGGGGCCATTTTCTTTTGCACGAACCTCACACTGTTACTGATTGCACATGGAACAATGGGAGAGAGGAACTGATGCACGAGAGGTAAGACTACCTGGAGTGCATTCTTGTGTTTTTTAAGTGTCGGATAAAAAATTATTTAATCTGTTTGAACAGCAGTGGTACAGTCAGGGTCAAAAGTGCACTTGCAATTTACCAATGCTAGTGTCTAAAATTTACGGAGCATACGTTAGAGGTGTGCCCCGCTTGGTCAGAGCACAGTCATGTCCTCGTGGAGGCGATCGGTGGCATCGACCTCTCGCGCCGGATTCTGATACAGGCCATGGTCTGGAGCGAGGAGGAATGGCAGGCAGTCGCCTCTTTCTGTGAAGCAGTAATGCTAGCGAAGGAGGCGAACGCACGCGTGAACGCAGCCATAGGAAACTGATCGTGTACACTATATTTAAATCTGCAATTACAATGTACACACGAATTCTGCATACAAGTCTTGTATAGTTTGTAACGTGTTCGCGCGAGTCCTAGTTCTAAACTATACTACAGTTAACATCACTTACACCTGACAAAAGCTGAGATATAATTTAATAAAATCATTTATTCATATAATGTAATGATGTTTAAACATTATTAATGTAAAATTAGATTACCTAATAATAATGGCTTTTAACTTAACCTAACCCAAATGGTTCACTAACATTAGAAGGGATCTGGCTTTAATAGTCACTGTTCTAACCTAACCTAACCCACATGATCGCATCGTTCACTCGCCATCATGTTCTAATGGTCACTATTCTAACCTGCCCCCCTAGCCAAGTTACAACCGTTTCGTCTCGATTCTCTTTTCGTCGATTGCTTCGAGTAGGCTCCGCCTCCGATTCCTTTATTCTGACGTCATCTCAACGCTCAGTCACGTGGTCAGAACAAAGGAATAGGAGGCGTGGCCGACTCGAAGCGATCAACGAAAAGAGAATCGAAACGAAACGGTTGTAACTTGGCTAGGGGGGCTGACCTAATTCAGCCGCAATTATTCCGATTTACGTAAGATTATTCCATATTCGTACTGGCACTGTATATTATGGAACAAGCAATTATTATTTCAAGCAAACGCGTCTAAAATCGCTTCTCCTTAAACGCTCGCTTTTGGGGGCTGAGTCACCCGCGTCCGTAGGAGAATACCCATTGTAAGTCCCTACACGTGGTCCCTGGGTGGTGCTAATCAGGTGACATTTACTGGTGGTAGGTTTCGACCGTTGGCTTGCGACCACCCACTGGGCAAAGACGTACCGCCAAGCGGCCTAGCCGTGTTCCGGTTCGATGCTCAGTGTAGCCAAATTAGAGGAGTTGGGTCGAAGTGGTGGTTCCATTGCAGGCAGACCGACCTGGCCCACACTGGTGTGGAGGTATCGGGAGACTAGTCGCGGAGGGTAGCGGGATCCGAGGCACGGTGCGCCGCTGGCCGACCGCAGGTAGTTGGGGGCCCAAGTAATGTACCAGCCACACATGAAAGGCTGCCCCGCCAACTGTCGAAAAATCCCGGGATGCGCCATCGTGCTGGTTGGCGACCAGAGGAGAGGGCCCGATGGACACTCCCGGGGGGGCTCGGGCGTCCCCGCAGTCTCCGGACTAGTACCCCAATGATGCCGTCCTATCAGTGCTTGCCTGAAGGATAGCAGCGTGAAACCCCATCTCACTTCCTTCTCCTCTCCTTCATTCACTCTTAATACACAAAATGGCAAGGAATAAAAAGAGAAATGTTAAACAGCGGCAGCACTCCCTCTCTCTTAAAGTGCACCTCAGTAATATCCGAGGACTGCACTCAAATCTCGTCGCAGTCCACCACCATCTGGAGACTGAGAAACCTGCTCTTTTTTTTCTTTCGGAGACGCAGATCAGTAGTCCGTCAGACGTGTCGTACTTATCTTACCCAGGGTTTACCCTGGAGCACCATTTTAAACCACGCGCGGGTGTATGTATGTATGCCCGGGACGACATCTGCTATCGGCGTCTCCGCAATCTTGAGGACTCTAGGTACTCCACGCTTTGGGCTTTGGTGGACACTGGCATAGATCAAATTGTCTATGCTTGTGTCTACCGTTCGCACAGTGGTGATCAGGAGACAACCAGGCTCACACAGCACCTTAGTGAGGCGGCGGATGTGGCTCAGCAGCGGTACCCTTCTGCCCAATTGGTGATACTGGGGGATTTCAATGCCCACCATCAGGAGTGACTCTTCCCATACCAGTGCACAGACCATGCTGGGCGAGAGACGCGGAAGCTAGCGCTAGCGTTAAATCTCACCCAGCTGGTCCAGGGGGCTACAAGGGTGCCGGATGTTGAGTCACACATGGCCAATTGCTTGGACCTTCTGTTGACTACAGATCCGGACCGGTACTCAGTGTCGATATCTTCACCAATAGGTAGTTCCGACCATTGTCTGGTGAAATCTGTATCCGTCTATTCCCCGCCCGATCCCAGCCCAAGAGGCACCCGGCGGGTTTGGCGATACAAGTCAGCAGATTGGGATGGTATGCGTTCTTTCTTCGCATGCTATCCTTGGCAGCCTACTTGCTTCTCTTCCGCTGATCCGTCGTTGTGCGCGGACGCAGTGTCGGATGTGTTGCGTCGGGGGATGGAATATTACATTCCATTCTCTGATGTAACAATGTCTGACAAGGTTCGACCTTGGTTTGGCGCCGAATGTAATCGCGCTGAAGCGCTTAAACATACGGCATACCAAGAATGGGTCGACGCTCGTAGGCGCAAGGCAAGTGACGTGACTCAAAAAAAGAGAGCCTATAATAGGGCTGCCAAATCCTGCAAGAAGGTGATGCGGAGGTCTCGGTATGACCACATTAGCCGAATTGGGAACAAACTTGCTTCATACCCAGCAGGTAGTAAAGCGTTTTGGTCCCTGGCTAAATCTGTTGAATCGAACTTCTGCCGTCCCTCACTACCACCACTGCTGAAACCCGATGGGTCGCTGGCCCACACCGCTGAGGAGAAAGCAAATCTATTTGCCTCTCTTTTTGCGGAATCTTCACGTCTTGATTCCGGTAACGCGCGGCCCCCTGCCTTTCCTGAGCGATGCGAGACGACTATGGCAGACATACGCATCCATCAGAAGGACGTCCGTAGGGTGCTACGTAACCTTGACGTGAACAAAGCCAGTGGTCCCGACGGGATACCGGCAATTGTTTTAAAAACTTGTGCGCCTGAACTGTCTCCGATCCTGACACGCTTATTTCGTCTTTCGTTTAAGGCTGGAAAAGTGCCGATGGCTTGGAAGCAAGCTAACGTGCAACCCGTGCCCAAGAAGGGTAGTCGGGCTGACCCTGCTAATTACAGACCTATCTCGGTAACGTCCATTCTCTGCAAGAGTATGGAACGAGTGATCAATAATAAGCTCCTGGCATACCTAGAAGCTAATGACATCCTCAGTGATCGTCAATACGGCTTTCGCCGAAATCGGTCAACTGGGGATCTTCTAGCGTATGCCATTCACATCTGGAGCGAGGCCATCGAGAAGCATGGGGAAGCACTTGCAGTCTCCCTTGATATCTCGAAGGCCTTTGACAGGGTCTGGCATGACAGCCTTATTGCTAAGCTTCCTTCCTTCGGTCTGCCCACTGGTCTGTGTGACTGGATCGCAGACTTCTTGAGGGGGCGATCCATCCGAGTGGTTATTGATGGCTGCTCGTCCGGTCAAATGGAAATTAATGCCGGGGTCCCTCAGGGGTCGGTACTCTCGGCAACACTGTTCTTGCTGCACATAAACGACCTTCTTAAACCCGGTACCTTTGGGTATGCAGACGATAGCACTGTTGCTGAGAGATACGTGTCCGATGCACGTGCTAGTGGGTCACAGATCCAGTCTTTCCGAGAGGCTATGGTTGAACGCTTGAACTTTTCCTTGAAGGCAGTATCCGACTGGGGCGATGCCAATCTGGTCAAGTTCAATGCTGCTAAAACCCAGGCGTGTCTTTTTTCCGCCAAACGGAGCCAATTCCACCCGGCTCCATCATTCCGGGGTGTAACCGTGCCGATAACCAGTGACCTTGAGCTTCTTGGGGTAACGTTGTCATCTACCCTCAATTTCGGCTCTTTCATCGAGGCTAAAGCTCAACAGGCTGCCAAAAAATTGGGGATCTTGGCCAAGGTGAGACAGTACTTCACGCCGGAACAACTGCTCAAACTTTATCAAGCGCAAGTTCGATCGTGTATGGAATACTGCTCTCATCTTTGGGATGGGTCTGCCAAATACCAGCTTGATGCTCTGGAGTCGATTGAGAAGCGAGCCAAGAGAATCATCGGTGATGATGCACTTGTCGATTCAAAACTCCAAAGCCTTGAGCATCGACGCCGAGTTGCTGGCCTGTCGGTTTTCTATCGATTACACTTCGGGGAGTGTGCGTTGGAATTGCACAATTTAATTCCACCAAATCCATTCCATCATCGGACCACTAGACGTACGGCGTTGCGCCATCGGTACATGGTGGACATCCCACCCATACGTACAAAGCGTTTTGGGAACACATTCATAATACGTACAGCTAAGGAGTGGAATTCCCTGCCGGAGTCTGTGTTCCCTGATAGCTACAACCTAGGGGTCTTTAAGTCAAGAGTGAATAGGTTACTTCTAGGCAAGCGTGCTCCATCGTCGGCCACATCATCGCTTACCATCAGGAGAGATGGTGGTCAAACGCGAGCCTATCAATAATAAAAAAAAAAAAAAAAAAAAACGCTCTCATACAACACCATATGTTTGAATTCAGTGCGGGCCCCGCCGCACAAAGCGACGCGCGACGCCCCGCGTCTCCGTAAATGAGTCCTAAGGTTAGGTAGTTAGGTCACTACGTATACGCAAGTATTTGCGTACTTCTCTTGTGTAGATTGGAAGTCCGTATTAAAAAGTGATTTCCAATCTATACGCGACTAGTTTCACACCCTTGCGTTTTGGGCTTGTACAGAATAATCTCGATCCCGATTTCCAGCCACCATAGGCGTAGGCTTGCGGATGACGAGGAATTGGTAGCTCGCCGTCCAGCCGTCCGGTAACCGTCTAGACCGAGCTCGAGTCGTTGACGGCGCGTAGTGTTCCATGCGCGCCTCAAAGAGATGTCAGCAAACGTATGGGGCCCAGCAGGCTCGAAGCCTACTGGAGCCATGGGTTGTGCGAAAGTGTACCCCGGGACTCTGCAACGATGACAAAGAAGGAACAGAAGCGGGTTTTAGTCAATAAAAGTCTGACACGCCCTCTCGCTCTGCCCAAGAGTGGGAGAAGTCATTGAATGATTTCCCACCTAAAAAAAAGTATTTTATTTCTAAAAGCTAATAAAAACTATGTTAAATATCAAATCATTATAAATAAGAAAACTCAAAAAAAATATTACAAAGACCAAACTAAGTTTAACAGGCCTTTAAGAATTTTACGCTTGAAAGAAAATTTACTCTTACCTTATTGAAAATGCTTTGTCAGTGGGTACAAATATAGGCAAAAATGTTTTTTCTGAATGGCTCAAACACATAAACACATTAAGACGACATAACACGCCACGGCATGACATCGTGTCGTGCAAGACCACGAATCGACATCAAGCAACGTAAATAATCACGTTATGACAGCGCAACGTGCCACGTTGCAGGGCACGTCGTCGTGACCTAAAATATCACAGTGCACTCCTGCAGCATTTCCTCAGTATCTGTTTCTACTTTATCCGTCTTCTTAATGTTAGCAGAAGGAGAACACGTCTAGTGTAGTCCATTTCTCGAAATTAACTGCGGCAATTCTACAATCGCAATCGTCCGTACTTACGGGACCAACATGTGGTTACGTCGTCAATCCCCTATATTCTCTCATTTCTACAATCGTCGCTAATTAGGATGTCACTTTGTGTAGAACCTCGCCAATTAATGAATTTTCTTCAACAACAAACATAAGTATATAGTGTAACTTAGTAGTTTATTATTTACTAAAAGCACTTAAGCCAAGTACTTCGCATCTATCAATCCTGATTTCCACAAATTTTCCGGAGCTTCCCGACAAATACCGAGTGTAACCAATATTACGACGGTTCCCGACAGTTGCCGAGCATTCCCGAAGCCGGCGCTTCGGAAAACTTTTTAATTTTATTGGCGACTCAATATCGGGAGATAACGCCTTGAGGATAGACTATTTGACTTTGAATCGCCGATAATCTTGGCCTCATTTACGTCAGTAAGAAAACGATCCCGCGATTGTGTCAGAACTTAGATTTGATGACTATTTTTTAATTTCTTTCAAATCAAATAATTTATTTGCTACCAATAATGGACCCACCACAATATGAAACCATAATTTTGTTATTTGTCAGTCCGTTTTGGGTTGACAAATAACTGTGGAATGGATAGAGTGAGAAATGAGTATATTAGGGGAAGTTTGAAAGTGGCGCCAGTGACTGAAAAGTTGAAAGGGAATCGTTTGTCTTGGTATGGTCATGTGAAGAGGAGGGATGAAACGCATGTTACTAAAAGAGTTATGAGTTTACATGTGGATGGATGGAGAGGGAGAGGGAGACCAAAGAGAAGATGGATGGATTGTGTGAAGGGTGATATGAAAGAAAAGGAAGTTAGTGATAGTATGACGAGTGACAGGGCAGAATGGAAGAAAAAAACGTGTTGCGCCGACCCCAAATAACACGGGACAAGGGCAAGAAGATGATGATGTCAGTCCGTTTTGGGTTGCAAATAACGATACGATTCATTATTAGTGTTTCCGAGTATTTAGAGTTACCTACACAACAATTTCATGAAAATTGTAAAACAGTATTGTGCAGTTTACAGAATCTGTGTCCATTATAGTTTCCCTGTACCTAATGGAGGTGAGAATATTGTCAGTTGCGTTATGTATTCAATTCTAAACTGAAGGCTACCGAGAAATTGGACAAACAAACAATCCTTGGAACCGAGGACTAATAGATATATACCTACAATATATACAATATAGTTTGATTGGATTTTAATTTCGGATTTAATTGGATTGGATACATACAAAACACCCTCAATACTTATACAGATTATACAAAAACACACCTCGACATACTTTTTACGTAATCTCGTAATCAAATTGATGTTCTCGTTTTAATTTTGATATTATTATACTTTTTTCTATACATTGTAAAATGGCTGTTGCAAATTTTATGGTTTGTTACTCGAAGGATCACTGACTTTTAAGCCACAGGGATATACACCTAGTTTTGGAGTCAGAGCGTTTAAAAATAACCTAATTTACTGTAAACCTTTATTTAATTATTGTTTTTAGACTTGCAGGTTAAAGGGGTGACCAGACGGTTGCAAACCAACGTCCCAACCAAGGTGACCTCGCTACTTTCAATCCGTGTAGACAGCAGTTGTAATCCATTACCTTCAACGCCCTTGGTTGGGAGGTGCGTTTTCCCAATCACCGAACGTGTTGGCGCGTGGTTTACATTCATGTAGCCGCAAAACAAACCAAACACACAAACCAAGGTCACTTTGGTTGGAACGCTGGTTTGCAACCGTCTGGTCACCCCTTTATGGTGAAATAAAAACGACTTGACTGGTTCGAGACGGCGACTTGGGGGAAAACTTAGCCCAGCTGTGGGACAGTAATGGCTAGGGAAAAACAAAAGCTGCTCATCTCCCAACTAAGTTGAAGTTCCAGTCTAAAAGAATAAAGCCAAATATAACATTAAGTCCTCCTAGCTACTGCCAGTGGCTTTGCCCGCGTGAAACTAGTAAATTTTCCCAAGAGAACATACTCCTGGGATAAAACATATCCTATGCGCTATGCTAGGACATGTCCTACCAAGTTTCATCGAAATACATTAAGACGTTCGGACGTGAAAAAGTAAAACACACTATCTCAAACTTTCGCCTTTAAACATTAGTGTGATGACAAGCGATGGTCTATCTAACCGACACACATTACACATTTAGACATAAGTATTTACTTATGCCCCAAGCTACTAAAACCTCTACAAACATCTTTCAGATACTAACTTAAAGTCCCAACAGCTTAGTTTGAGAAAACCACAGCTGTAACCATAATCGGAGCCCGCGGAATCCCTGCCGCAACGTACGGAACTGCATCGAAATAATCAATAAATAAATCGATATACCAAAATGTCGACAATAAATTAATCGATATTTTTAATCTCGCACAAACATCGATATTTTTTATTTGAACGAAGTGCAGATTTCAATTATATTATATGGATATAAGCAGTCACATATCCGATATCCGAAAGTGTTTAAAATAATTTGACAATTTGTAATTTTCTTAATTTTATTTTAATAGAATTTCGGGGATAAATACTTTTATATAACCGCCCAAGGTTTGCACGGATGTTATAAATCTTCAAATTCTCGACTTTTCTCGAATAATATATTAAATTTATTTCACCAAAACTATAATATGCATAGGAGAAAGTCTGCTCATTAGTTTTTAAGTTTATTGCGTCCATATAGGTAGACAGACAGACGCGATGAGGGACTTTGTTTTAATTATGTAAGGATAGTATAGATTTAAATTATATATTATTTTTTTACCATTAATTATTATCGATACTGTTTGTAAATTTCGATACGATTTTTAACAAAACATTTTTTTTTACACTTGCCCATCACTACTGTTTGGACCGAATCGCACCGAACCAAGGCAAACGGTTTGAATATTTCATAGCTACAGAACACAAGTCCTAGCGATTTGCAGACCGGATAGACTGCCCGATAGCTATCTGACACTTTAGAGGTGAGAGGAAGCAGGTGAAGACTGTTCGGCCATTGTGTGTCGCCAGTCTTTTTGTGTCAGCTCAGCGCCATTATGCTAAAATTCAATTGATGTCTGGGCCATTCACAAAAAAAAAAATACTTTTATGACCCATGTGACTAATATTGTAACGGTGGGAAATCATCCAATGACTTCTCTCGCTCTTGGGTGGAGCGAGAGGGCATGTCAGACTTTTACTGACTAAAACACACTTGTTTGTTTCTTCTTTGTCTTGCGTTCAATGGCCCAGGGGGTTCATTTTCACTTAACCCATGGCCCCAGTAGGCTTCGACCCTGCTTCGTGCTACCCATTGCTCGCAGTCCGCAAGCCTATGCCTACGGAGGCTGGAAATTGGGATCGGGATCCCGGCGGCTGGGGCGTGAAGGCCTGCGCGTGCGGTCGCCTCCTTTGCCTAGCATTACTGCTTCACAGAAGGAGGCGACCGCCTGCCATTCGAAACCTGCCAGGGCCAGGACGGCGCGAGAGGGTGTGTCAGACCTTTACTGACGAGTAAAATCGAGTAGGTATGTCTAGTTTTGGATTCGTTGTGCATCTTATGTTTTTACATCATCTGTACACAACTAACCTTCTACCTACCCCTGTGTAACGACCTCAGACAGAATGACACGTGGACATTCCCATGTATGTACGGCAATTCCAGACGCGTGAACAATTATTCTGGAAACCGTGTGCAATTGTCCCTCCGTAAACAGTTAGTTCCATCTTTTGTACTGGCCCGCAAATGCATTTCATACACACTTCGTTCACTCATTCACTGTTAAGGCCTACTATCCACGGTCGCGTAGCTTCATAAACGCGTATTCGTCATTATACGCTTCGTGTACGCCTGCGTGAAGCGTACATACAAAATAATGACGCTCTGTCGATAAAGCGGTAGAGTCGCTCGTGCCGTCGTGTTGTGTCTAGTAGATTAATTAATTAATTTATGAATTTTATTTAACCTTTTGAGTGCGTAATTAGAGACACAATAGAAAGACAATGGCGCGTGAACGCCGGCGTTAATGCGGGGATCAACAGCTTACATGTAGATTTAGATTTAAATGTAGTTGTTTTTAGCAGCAATTTATGAGTCCCTTTATTTATTTATTTTCTATCTTATAATTTAATTTTATGTACAATTTAATTTAATGTGTAATTTAAAAATTTAATTCAATTTATAATTGTAATTAATAATTTTAATTTAATTTAATGCATGTTTTTGCTTGTTTTAATTTTTTTATATGTAATTTTCAACAAATTGTAATAGTTGTAATGATTTGATATAATAGTATAAATATTTATTAATCCAGCGGCACTTATTTTTCTATATGTATATTGTAGCTGTTTATTGTCCCACAAATAAATAAAATAAATTAAAAATAGTTTTGTATAGCTTCACGCAGGCGTACACGAAGCGTATAATGACGAATACGCGTCTATGAAGCTACGCGACCGTGGACAGCAGGCCTTACTCGTTCACTCGTATGTTCGTTAAACTTTTTCATGACAACGTTGTTATTGACAAAGGTAATATTTATTCAGCCATAGTAGGTACTGGCCGTTTGTAATAAAAAAAAAAAACAATAAATAAAAATAGTGGTGCTGTGTTTGCGATTGATTAGTTGCATCCAATGCCTGTCCGACGCTGTTTCATGTGGAAATTCAAAAAATAATAGAATAGATATTGTGCAGATTGCGTGCGTGATTTTTGTTTGTGTTCATTCTATTTTCATTACAATGTGTGTATTTTTATGGGATACCGAAATACATAGTGCACTTCAAACAGCTAAAACCGGATTGGTTGCGGATTTTTTAAAAAATTTGTGATGTTTTTTTTTAGTTGCGAAATCATCCAACGATTTCTCCCGCTCTAAGACGGAGCGCGAGGGCGTGTCAGATTTTTACTGATTAAAAACCACTCCTATTTTCCTTCTTTGTCTTGCGTTCCAGAACCACAGGTTTTCCTTTCAGAAGCAAACCCATGGCCCCATAGGCTTCGAACCTTCTTGGCCGCTACGGTTTTGAGGCGCGCTTGGAACACTACGCGCCGTCAATGACTCGGACTCAGTCAGGACGGTTACCGGACGGACGGACGGCGAGCTACCCATTGCTCGCCGTCCGCAAACCCAAGCTTGTGATGTGGAACTGTTTTTTGCTGACACATGCAAAATGACTGGTAAAGTGGAGTATCCTATAAAGTTATTATAGAACATCGAATCAAACAAGCCATTCATACAAGTTGTAATAGTTAAGGTGTTGAAGAAAACCTTTTCTAACTACAAATTTACAGTTTTCAGATTTTTTCCTATACTTGTGCTATGAGATCTTGCTTCATGCCAAATTTCAAGATTCTAGGCCAACGGGAAGTACCCTATGAATATTGATTTCCGAGAGAGTCGAAATACACGTTTTTTGTAACATAAACGGCTGCACCTTTTTTTTCGTTATCTCAGAAGTTTGATTTTTTCACAGCTTCAAGGGACTGCAGACTTGAGTATATGGTTTTAATTTCAACTCGATACCTCCACGCGTTCCTGAGATAAAAGGTATTGACAGACAGACGGACAGTGATCCTATAAGGGTTCCGTTTTTTCCTTTTGAGGGACGGAACTCGTTTTTTTCTCTTTATTGGTTTAGGAACTTTTGAGCAATTGTTCATGCCAGTTCCATTATTACATACGGTAAGTAGGGACGGAACCCTAAAAATGCAATTTTTTATTGCTTTTCATCCTATTTTATTCGGACTTGAATCCATTTACCTCAAAAGCTTTTCATTAAACTACTCATCCGCTTCACAAATTCGTTGAATTTATTAAAATATGGTAAATAAAATTCTGTTTGATTGTGGCTGATCCCCCGTTTTGGTTCATTATGAATATCTGTTGGGATATGTATGGGTTATGGATGTTATGAATAATCTGCATGACGGTGTTCAGCGGCGAATGGTTCCTGATTGACGACTTATTCTTTTAAATTATGTAAACTAGTGCTTGATTGCGATCCCATCTGATGGTAAGCAGTGATGCAATCGTTGATGGTGAATCGCACTAGTTTATTAAGAACCAATTCACTCAAGCCTTGAAGACACCTGAATTGTAATCGGACGGGGAGACCGCTGCAGGCAAATTGTTCGAATTCTTAGATATACGCGATATAAACGACGAAGCGAAGCCAAGTTTTCTTAACAATTTTAAACTGTGCCTCACGCTAGAAATGATTCCTGTATCGTTGGTATGTTTACAAACATGTACTCGCATGCAATAGAAAACCAGACCCTGAACAATCTATAATAATATATATATTACACAACTATCATACAACGCCATCTAGTCCCAAGCTAAGCAGAGCTTGTGCTATGAGTACTAGACAGCTGATAAACATACTTCTATATTTCTAAATACATACATATTATGGATAAATTACACCCAGACACAGAACAAATGATCGTGCTCATCACACAAACATTTTTCTTGGGTGGGAATCCAGCACACGACCTTCGGCATAGCAATCAGAGTCACTCACTAACCACTAGGCCAACAGGCCAGTCATATCTACAGGCCGTATAAATAGTTCCGTTCGGGAATCGAAACCGAAATAAACAGCGCAGCAGTCAATTGCTCAATCACTGCACCAACCGTACTATCAAATTGTTACACGTATTCAAGGCACGTTGGTGACTTCAGAGTTGATCATACTAAGTCCAGGTTTTCTCGCGAGGATTGTGGGATTGTCTGAGAATTACCGTGCCCCTGAAATGGGCCACTGAAGGAACAAATGTGGGTTTTAGTCAGGGAAAGTCTGACACGCCCTCGCGCTCGAGCTAGAGAAGTTATTTGAAGACTTCTCACCTTAAAAAATACTGGGCAAGTACGAGTCGGTCTCGCGCCCTGAGGGTTTCGTACAAGCTTAACTATGTAAATAGTTCAATTCTGAAATGGAGTCTCGAAGATTTTCCGA
Source organism: Mythimna impura (assembly GCA_905147345.3). NCBI lineage: Eukaryota > Metazoa > Arthropoda > Insecta > Lepidoptera > Noctuidae > Mythimna > Mythimna impura. The sequence continues at coordinate 14,881,537 of LR990362.1, read as the reverse complement.
ATCGCATTTTTTTTTTGTGACTTAAAATAAAATTTATAGTTTCAGATTTATTCCTATACCTGTGCTATAAGACCTTACTTTATGCCAAATTTCAGGATTCTGGGTCAACGGAAGTGTCGAAATGTACGTTTTTTGCGACATAAACGGCCGTATCTTTTTTTTCGCTAACTTAGGAGTTTGATTTTTTCACAGTTTCAAGGAACCGTGGACCTGAGTACATGGTTTTAATTTCAACTCGATACCTCCACGCATTCTCAAAATAAAGGGTCTTATTTCTATGGTCTTGACAGAGAGACAGATGAACAACAAAGTGATCCGATAAGAGTTCCGTTTTTTCCTTTTGAGGTACGGAACCCTAAAAAGGTTTCCTCTTGATATTTTATCGAAACACAAAAAATACCAACACATATTCAGCTAATCTAATATAACAGTTCCCGCAAAAAAAAAGCAATCAGGAAAGGACAAAACAGCAATAGCATTTCCTTTCATTACAATAAAACCCACAAACGCTTGTTTAATTAATAAACAATGAAAACAAAACAAGTATTAAACCAAAACAAACAAAGTGGGGGTAAGAAAAGCCCCAGTTAGTGTACTGTTCACATTATTGGAACCGCGCAAGTTGGCTTAGCGCGCCAAGTAAACACGCAATCAAAGTCTCGTATAGGCTGACCGACTAAATAGTTATATTGGGTAACAAAAGGTCTAGATAAGGAAATTAATAAAAAGAAAAGGGGAGCTAAATCCAAGCTGGGATTTGAGAGACTATGCCCATGCCCCTTTGCCCAAGTTTGGAGTCTCTCTGACTTCAAACTTGGGCTTAGGGACACGAATTACTGTGCCATTGTTCGAAAGAGTTACCGCGGCCCAGGAATGCAAAAAGTAACTGAAAGAACACGGGTGGGTTAGTTTTTTTTCTTGTGGTGGTCGCCCTCTCGCTCCCCCCTAGAGCGCGAGAAGTCATTTGATAATTTCCCACCACAAAAAAAAAACTAGTAGCAACATCGGAGTTTTTCAGTAACTGGATTGGAGAGGTCAGAAAGCCAGTCGTTCCACATAAAATACTGAAATTTAATGCTACACACATAATAAATTATCACTACATCATTAATGCATGTTTAATTAGAAGAAATGGGTAGGCAAATATTCCTGTAGCCCTAGCGGGCAGCGGCCTTACTGGCCTCCTCACAGCTTTTTGAGTCCCACGTGGAACACTACGGGCCGTCGATGACTCGGGTTCGGTCCTCACCCGACAACCGGATGGCAAAGCTATCCATTGCTCGTTATCCGCAAGCCCGCGCCTGCGCTGGCCGGGAATCGCACTGCGACTCCTGATGCCGTCTCCTGTGATGGCGACCGGGGCTTATGGATGCCTGTTCCCTCACGGTTGCCCTTACCAGAGCCAGCCGACCAGGACACTGTTGCTACTGGTGAAGGCCATTTAAAAAAACTGTAACAGGACAGTTTTTATTATAAGTACCTAATATACTTTTAGTTCATCAAACTAGTAAAAAAAATCATTTACAATGTACCATGCAATTTTAATATGTATTTGACATCTGAAGGATAGTCACATTCACATGCAAGTGACAATTCAGTACTAACGATATTTCAAACCTTTCGTATTCAATTTAAATCGTCGGATTTTCCTCAATGAAAAAGAAAAGATGATTTTTTATTAAAATAAACGTGAATGAACGATCGGATTATCTTTTTTTTCATAGCCATAATCCGATTTGAAATTGCTGTATCTTGGTAAAATAAATTAATCATTATTTGTAACCCACTGCCACTTAAGTTTGGCGATTTTTCGGACTATGTCTGTAACCTTGGTTCTCCTGCGAATATCTTCATTTCTGATATGATCACGCAAGGAAACTCCGAGCATAGCCCTTTGAGTGACTTTAAGGCACATTGCACGCAGAACAGATGGTCAATGGGGACGAAAGGTTCTGGAATGGCGACAACGTACCGGAAGACGCAGCGTTGGGAGGCCTCCCACAAGGTGGACCGATGACCTGGTGAGGGTCGCGGGAATCCGATGGATGTGAGACGCACAGGACCGGTCATTATGGCGACCGCGACACTTGGGACAGGCCTATGTCTAACAGTGGACGTCTTTCGGCTGAAATGATGATGATGATTATTTTATTTTGGTAATAGTATTTCTGACGGGTTGATAGTTTTGACTATATTAGACAACATACAACATAACAAACGCAAATCCTGAAAGTAGTATTTTCAGAATCGGTTACAGAATCGATTTTACTGATCTCTAGAATTACCAAAAAATATTTTAGGTAAAAAATTACTTATTTTGATAAATCTTGATGACGCATCATGGCTTGTTTGTGTGTGCGTAGATATACCGATGTGCTACAAATGTAATGCGTCGATGCAGGGGCGCCGACTCCGTGGGTGGTCGGGGGCCATGCGAAATAAACAGTGGGTGCCGAGCACCCCTGAGAACAGACATCAAGAAACAGATCAGTAATCGCCTTTTAGGGATGGGCGTTTTTTCATTACCCGACGACCGGTTTAGAGCAGTGGTTTAGAGCACCGGTTGAGACGCAAGGGTCGCGGGTTCGATTCCCGCACCAACACAAATGTTTGTTGATGAAACAGATATTTGTGTTGGGTCTGGGTGTTTGTGATACCTTCGTTGTTCCTGGTTTCCATAGTACAAGGGAAAACCTTAGTTTGGGACAATGTATGTGATGTTTTCCCAATTTATTATTATTTATTAAATTTATTTATTTGTCGGTCGATCAGTGTGCATTTCTCTTTTCACACTTCGCCACTTTTTCGAGTCACCAAATGAGCATGAGCACCCATGAGGTTTTCTAAAAGCCGGCGCCCCTGCGTCGATGACCATATCATTTGCCTACTACTATTAGGATAACTAATTTCTTATCTAAGTGCATTTAACTAAAAATTCAGAGCTTATATTATGATTGTAACTTTATTATTACAAGCTTCTATTTAGTTTCACCTCTCCCAATGTATGCTTGTCTGTAATCAAATCTTGCAAATTAAATTTGATCCACTTCCCGGTTACCGATTGAGCTGAAATTTTGCATGCATGTGTAAATCAGATGACAATGCAAAATTTTTATGACATGGAACTGATCTGATGATGGAACCGGAAGGTGGCCATAGGAACTCGGTAGTTAAGCGACACAACCTCATCTAGTTTGGACTCGTTTGATTCATCTTGACGAGTACTTCGGTGCTAAATGGTAACCAGGGTCTGATAATGGAGCTGGAAGATGGCCATAGGAACTCAGTAATAAGCGCAATAAGGTAGCCTTATCGTGTTTGTGCTTTTTGGAATGGTCTTGATGAGTATTACTTATATAGGTATATACCGCGCTACTTATAAAAGCTTGCTATGAAAAAATGATTTTCATTGAAAACTTGTTTTCTAATTGGGATGTATAAAGTTGGGGTCCCACAGCCTGATTTCTCAGAGGTCAGACCGCGCCAGGCCAAACCGACAGGCTGTGGGAATCGTCGTATCCGATGAGGCCTGCGGTGGCCTGTTGTCGCCCGTCCGATCCATCGGAAGTCGGTAAGTTCAAAGGCGTGGCGCGACGGTGCCTGTCGCGGCCTGTACGGGCGCGTCTACATCGTTTGTAATCGTTTATTTCACCTGCGGTGGCGCCTGCGTACACGCACATGATAGAGTGGACGAACGATCGCATATTCGTGTTTTTAACTATTTATGAAAATAAACCAGCGCTTTGGAATAGTTCGTCGCCTCAACATAAAAACAAGAACGATGTCCTTGATCACCACTGAATAAAACCATAGCTGCTGCACACGCAGCCATGCGCTCCGTATCACTTAACATGTTGGAATGTCAGTCAACAGGCTCCATCAGGCGCCGTGGGAATACTCAGTACGGGCCGCGACAGGCCTACTCAGACAGGACTACGCCTTGCGCGGGCCTGTCACCTGGCGGGCCGTGGGACCCCAGCTTTAAGTTATGCTTTATATCTGTTTATATTGTATTCATAGTGTGAAATACGATCAGGCTGCAAAGTATATCAGAATCAACCTTTTACCAGTGTTATACTGTAAAAGACGTTGAGACAAAAAATAAACGATGTAAAAGCGTATCCTAAAGATTTAAGTTCCATTTTTCGCAGCAGTAACAAAGTACTATTGTCAACTTAAGAAATAAATCACAATGGAACTTGAGCTTGTAGTGGAAATAATATTATCTATTGTATTCGCGTCGTTAGCTTAATATTAAGTGCTGCTGACTGTACCTACGCCGTTTCCTTACAATATTATTTTCTACGGATAAAAGAATAATATAAATTATAATGGCGACTCGGTATTTATAAGGTAGACTAGATATCTTTATGGTACTCAGAGATTTTTTATTAGACCAACTCTTCATTTATGAACCCTTAGCTTTTACAAACATCGGACGGCGAGCAATGGGTGGCTCGCCGTCCGATCGTCCGGTAACCGTCCGGACCGAGCCCAAGTCGTCGACGGCGCGTATTGTTCCACGCGCGCTTCAGGGAGATGTCAGCAAATCGTAGGGGCCCAGCAGAGTCGAAGCCTACTGGGGCCATGGGTAGTGTGAAAACGAAACCCGGGGCCCTGGGACGAAGGCAACGAAGGAACAGGAGTGGGTTTTTAGTCAGTAAAAGTCTGACACTATCTCTCGCTCCGCCCAAGAGCAGGAATTGTCATTAGATGATTTTCCCACCTAGAAAAAAAAAAGCTTTTAGAAACATTGTCTTTAGGTTAAATCAGAGTTTATTTAAAAATGCGAACGTTTAAATGTAGGTATCATGTTTGATAATGTGTGTTTATAATGTTTCTTACTCCTACGTTCGGATTGTAGGCGTGTGTTAGATGAATGAAGAATGCAATATAATGCAGGTTGCATTTTGAAGAGTGTTCGCGAGAATTGTATGACTTGATTCCGCCATCTCCTTTCTACCATCGGACAACCCGACGTACGGCGAATATCCACCCTTACGTTGTTGAAACTTCAACGGTCCGGACTAAGCGTTTCACTTTGTTGTTAATACCGCGTACATCGAAGGACTGGAACAATTTGCCTGCTGCGGTCTTCGTGTCCAACTATAATTTAGGTGTTTTCAAGGCTAGAATGTACCTATAGGCTCTTAATAAACTAGTGCGCCTCACCATCAATGGTTGCATCACTGCTTACCATCAGGTGGGATCGCCGTCAAGCACTAGTTTAAGTATATATTTTATTTTATTTTTAAGTAATGTGCACTTGTAATTTGTAAACATCTTGAAACGTGCAAAACCAACCAATCTTAGGTAAACATCTAAATTCCTACCAAATACGGTGTGAACCAATAGTAATTAGGCTGCGGAGTTATTCGAAAGAGTTACCACGGTCCTAGAACGCAAAGGCAACTGAAGGAACATGGGTGGGTTTTAATCAATAAAAATCTAACTGTCCCTCTCACTCCGCCCAGAGCGAAAGAAGCTATTTGATTACTTCCCACTTAAAAAAAAACCAATTTGAATTAGAAAAAAATCAGCTTCAATTTCCAAAGCCAAAGGGGGTAACTCTGTCCGACCCAATTAAAAAACACATTCGGATAAAAACCTTCAACAAGAGAAAAATCTCATTTGTCCAACAATTTAGTCACTCAAAGCAGTATCTATTAGCTTAATTCCAGGGTTCGTTAACCTCCGTAAGTGATATGCGTCAATCGGGCAGCTCATCTCGATAGTAGCGAACTGACCAGCCAATGGATTGCCGTGCACATCTGCTGAGCCAATCTAGTTTCAATTTGGCCAAGACTGCTCTCATTTACACCAATTTGTATGTAGATTTATATGTACTAGCTACCTAACTTGTATGTGTAGGATAAGATTTTTTCAATACACTTTTTTCCTCGAAAACTGACTCTTATCGCACTACGATTAGGTTCAACATGCAAAGTACTAACATTACCACCGAGATTTTTTTTTCATTTATCTCAACGATCAAACGATCAAAAATAAAACCCTTTATTTTTCTGATTTCGTCACAAATAAACAACTGTGATTAATATTTTTTTAAAGCATAGATGCACATAATATTTTAAAGAAATTTAATTTTTAATTAATTTAATATTTTATGAAAATTTAAATTGTATTTATGAACAGAATATCATAAATAACCATGATTATTTATAAAACAATTTGCTTTTACTAATAAATCAATATATATCTGAGTTCTAAATTCAAAAATACAGTTCTAAATTCATATACGTGGCAGTTTTTTTTTTTAATATTTATTTTAAAAGTTTTTCACACTATTGGTATACAAATTTAACAGTTAAAAAATAAATAAATATAGGTAATGTACTTATTTTGAAATTGTTGGACAATGTTTTTTGTTAGAAATGTTTTTTTTACGGTAGGTTCTTCTACCTAGTCGGATTGAACTGCTACTATAAATACAATGGGCCGCAAAAATAACGAGTCACAAGATACTGTGATATCTCCCAGAACTACATGCATAGATCGCAAGAAATAAATAAATAGCTGACCACCCCGACTTCACTCGGATGCAAGTTTTTCTTCCGATTTCTTGTAATTTTCTTTCACATAAACCTTATTCTGACAATTACAAAGACACCTAACTAAAAAAGAATTAGCCTAATAGGTATTCTGAATTGATACGTTTATAGACATACACGTACTCGTACATTCGGCAATTTTTACATAAACATACATATCAAACGCTCATAAGAAGGTCTGTTCATATCCAAGCTAATATCGCTACCGCTATTTAGTAATAAGTTTAAGTAGTAGTAGTGAGTTTTTTTTTTTTTTTCGCTCTCTCGTCTTGTCATTACTATGTCTTTAGAGAACTTCCACGTGTCGGTCAAACTAAAATCGGTCATAAGCAGTGTAATTTTATTTTGGTGCTGATGGAAGCATTACTTTTAGTAACCTTACTTGAAAATAATCAGTTAAGAATGGATTTCGGCACCATGGCATAAATAGAGAACAAGAACGGAGATGTGTGGGGCAGTTACTTAGTATCCTCTGTAGATCTATATACATTTTGTTGGTAACGCGATTGGTTGCGTACATTAATGAGTGTCCTAGTGAATAATCCGTGATCCTAGACCACAAATGGCAACTGAAGGAATATAGGTGGGTTTAAATCAGTAATAGTCTGACACGCCCTCACGCTGCACCCTAGAGCGAGAGAAGTCACTAGATATTTTCCCAGCTCCCAAAAAAAAAAACATATCCTGGGAACCCTGCCCGCTAACTGGATTTTCGTGAAACCTTTTTTAACATTGTTAAAGGTTCAAATAAAAAAGTTCACTCATCATAATTTGCCGATCTTGATATCAACAATTAATAACAACCATTAATGAAAAGAGTATAAAACAAAGCTGACTGCCGCGTCTGTCTTTTTGTTTATCTGCTAACTCCGAAATCATAAACCGAGTTTTCGATGCTACATTCACTAATAGAAAGAGCGATAAATGAGAAAGGTAAAGGAAGAGGAGAAACAAAATATAAATTATTTATTTAGAAAATATTTAAATTGAGATCGGCTATAAATAATGGATTAAAATTTTATTATTTAGTGTCAAAAACACATTTCAAATGGTTTTACAAAAATCGATTCTGTCGGTGGACCCGACTTCTGAAGATAAACCTTACGGCACTCTACTATAAGTAAGTATTTTACAGAATAAAAAGAATTACAGAAAAAATAATTTAACAAATTTTCTGAAGACCAAGATTCCTAACGTTCCAACCGCGAGTGCAAATCCTCAGTTTTTCCGTCGCAAAGTTCTTGCACGCGAGGACGTTAGCCGTATGTAGTTTCACAGAACTGGCAACACTCCAGTAATACCCGCCATATCTGTAATTTCGCTCATATCACGTTATTACCCGGTCCCGCATGATTACGCAAATCGACTATCGTAAATAAATTTTATGTAGTCCAACATATTAGTTAGCAAAAATTATTGTCATGCGCCGTAAACTTTTATGTGGCAACTAGGAACGTTGCCGCTTACGAGCTCGATTCACTACACCGCTCTCAAAGCTTTTGAGACCAAACTTCGCTTTTTACGTCCCTTATATGCTCCATCATAGATAAATTGTATAATTTTCCCATTACCAAATGTTCCCTGTCCGATATCTACTAACTTTCCTTACAAATTTTCTACACGGTAAAAGGAATTGGCATCAATATCGAAGTATCCTCGACTTGCAAAATTATTCTTTTAAGTCTGACGCTTTTCCGTTTCAACAATGGCTCTGCGAAGATTAAAATATTGGTAGCTATTGATTGTGAATAATATAGCGGATGAGAAATGAAAATATTTTTCTACGTTGGGTCTTTCTTTTCATCCGTATTCCGAGATTGCCTTTCATAGACAATGTGGTTCGGAGATATGATCTTGTTACTTCATTCAGGATTTGCTTCCTTACCATTGTAAATGAAATATTTCCGATAAGGTTAATGAAAAACAAAATCTTTTTCTATCCTACGAATATTATAATGTGAAAGTTTATATGTTTGGGTGTTAATGCATCTATCACGCAAAAACATGGTAGTCATCCCACCCATACGCACAAAACGTTTTAAGAACACATTTATTATGCGTACAGCCAAGGAGTGGAATTCCTTGCCGGAGTCTGTGTTTCCAGATAGCTACAACTTAGGGGTCTTTAAGTCAAGAGTGAATAAGCTACTTCTAGGCAAGCGTGCTCCATCGTCGACCACATCATCGCTTACCATCAGGTGAGATGGTGGTCAAACGCGAGCCTACCATAAAAAAAAAAAAAACGGCTCAACGGCGAAGATTAATACATAGGATGCATTTTATTCTAGTAAAATGGTTAACCAGAGACGGTGAGTGATGGAAGTGGAAACTCGGAGACGGAAAATCACGAGTGGTAAAGACTTACAAAGTACTAGGAGACTAGAATCGTTAAGAACTCAAATCTTCGACATCCACGCGGTCGAAGCTTCTGGCAAACTACCAGGAGACCATAAACGCGAAGAAGTTAATTTAACACAAATTGGTAACTATCGGTAAGCCAAGTAATTTAGCGGGATAAAAGAATTCTAAGCGTGCCTTATTTAAATCAGGCAATCCGTTGTTGCGTAATTGAGTTACAAAAATCTTGGGAATCTCTCAATTTGGAACAAAGTGTAAACAATAAAACGTTAACATCACATGCTACTTGCACAGATAGGGTGATAGTAACCCATAGTTGTTTGGCAAATATCATTAGCTCTAAATTAAATTAAATTCACAAGATTTAACCTCCGTCTAAGTTTTTCCAGCGGCTTTACCCACGTGACCTTTGATAATTTTGCTTCTTCATTATTCGAGGCGCCATCACTTACACATTTTTCATTTCTCACTGGATTCAATTCTGATGTCCATGCAAACGAAGTCGTGAGCAGAAGCAAAGTTTTGATATAAAATAAAATAATAAATATCACACCCTTTTTTTTGCTTCAAACACACAATTCAAAAAACGAACTTATCAAAGGCCAAAACACCACTCCAAAGTCATAAATCAGTAAGCGTAAAGTAAAATAACTAATAGCGTGCACATTATACGTAAACAAACATACGATAATGAGCGCATACTCTCGCAAAGTCTACCTACATATAAAGCACAAAAAATGATTCAACCTAGAAATGGCCGTTATAGACTTTGAAACCAACCAACCGCTGTACCCCAAACCGGTTTCATTATAAAAGGTATAATGCTAAGATGTAACCTTTAGATCTTTTAGACTAACAAAACAATAAAAAATACAAACCTATTTTCCAACATATAAAAAAATGCAGCGTATAATAAGCGCAGTGGGATACGCCGGATAACCGCTAGTATTAGATAAAAGACAAAAACAGAGAACATTTATCAACACTGATCCATTTCTAATTGTCTATTTATAGCCGGGACTATAATATAGTCACGTTGCCCGACATAGCAGGCTTATATATTATATAAGCCGGCTATGTCGGGCAATGTTGGACTAATCAGTTTACTTAATAAACCTTTTTTATCATAAATCGCAGGGAAATGACGGAATAAGTCTGTCGCTTCGCCGGTCAGGGCTCGTCAACATTTTGTGAAACAGCTGATTTCCCACGGGAGGTCGTGCTTTAGGTTTTAATGTTCATCCGTGAAATAAATAGCTTTTTTCAACATAATTTTAAATCTGTGCTCTTAAATACACTGGGCCACAAAAAAACTAGATCGCTAATAAAAATTTTAATACTTTCTTAAATACATGAACTAAATTGATGAAACTATACCTGACCATGACCATACATTCTGTTACAATAAAAAAGTAATATTTTTAAAATATAATTTTGTACATGTGATAGAAAATCTAAACAAAACATTAATACATACTCTACTCAAAATATCTACCTTTAGCTTTAAAACAGGCCTTTAAATGTTAAGGCCACGCGTCTATCGCATTACGCACTATGAAAGATATCCACTACTGATTGTAAAAAAAAAAACATTCTATTGTGATGTTTAGAGCAGGTTATGTACTCTAATAGACTAACATAGACCACAATTTGTAGTCCAGGGGGTGGAAGTCTGGGTTACCCAAAGGCCTTAATGAAGTCCAGTACATTGGCTGCGAGCCGAGCCTGGGTAGTGCGTGCTTTATGACCGATGTTGAATCTTGCTGAAAAGTATATGGTATGATATCAAAAAGGGTATCTTTAAGTGGCTTTATTACGCCAACTAAGACAATATCTTGATACAAAATAGCTGAAGTTTTCACCTCTTATTCACCAGAACGAACCTTAGTCACTCCATGGTAGGACACCACCAAACCATTACTGATGCCGCGTGATGACCACGCAGGATTCTGTCAAACAGATGAGAGGCTTCTTTGGAGCTACGAGCATTCACCCGATCCTTTTGGTTATTGTAATTAATGTTCCTCGATTGTGTTTTTTTTAACGATAAAAACAATATCCCTGTGTTTTCCATCGGCGTAAAGAACAAGTAAGTAAACGTCTTTCCACTCTCTTTGATTTAAGCAACTCGTTTCGTTTCGTTTTAAGGCGTATCCCTATATGTATATTGCCGGTAAGCACCAAATTTCAGGTCTTTAAATAAACATACACTGACACAAACATGATAACAAGCTTCAGCAACGTTTTAAAAATTGTAAATTCCAATCCTACTTTATGCTAAGCAATCACAGCAATTCTGCTTTTTTTCTAACCCCACTCCAATATCTTTTATTAGAGACTAGATGCTGCTAGCTCATCATCACTGCACAAATGCACGAGGAAAACGGTCATCAAAGAAGAGTGGTGGCGTGTTGTGAAGCTTGCCACCAACACCGGAAGTGATGACCATGACCACTCTGTCAAGGGTGATACCGACAAAGAAGGAAGGATTCGCCCACTCGAAAGTAGAAAATTATCCCAAGGGACAATTACTCTCGGGATAAATAGTATCCTATACGCTATTCCACGACCCTCTACCCGTGTGCTAAATTTCATCCAAATTCGTCCAGCCATTCAAATGTGAAGAAATAACAAATATACAAACACACTCACAAACTATCGCCTTTATAATATTAGTGTGACTATTGACACTAGCGATCCATGTACAGTTAGGGATAATGCCCGGTAGCTAGGACCGCGGAGAATTTCTGAAAGGGAAACCCGTAGTCCTAGAACGCAAAGGGTAATTGAAGGATACAGGTGTGGTTTTAGTCAGTAAAAGTCTGACACGCCCTCTCGCTCCACCCAGAGCGCGAGAAGTCATTTTGATGATTTCCCACCTTAAAAAAAAAAAAAAAAAAAAAAAAAAAAATGTACAGTTAGGGATCAAAAGTGCAGTTGCACTCTACCAATGCTAAATGGTCTAAAATTTCTTTATTGTAGAAGTTCAATAGTCCACAACTAGTTTATTCGATACTTGAGATTCTATGCTACCCACTAAATCAGTCATGAACCATTGACCCTACTCTACAATGAAATTTTAGACATTTTAGTATTGTTAAGGTGGAACTGCACTTTTGACCCCTGACTGTACATAAAAGAGATATCGCAGTTTTTCTGTGACCCATTATTTTTGCGTTCCAGTGTATTTGCAAATTATCTTTATTTAATAACGAGTTTATGAGTTTGTTTTGGTTTTATTTTACATAAAGGGTTTAAAACCTAATTATTAATTCGTCAATCATTTTACTATTAAGTGTTGAACATATTTTTATAACCAAATAAGGTTAGATTAATGGTACTTTCTGCTAATCAGAGCTATCGACTTTTAATTTTTATTACAATAATAATAAACATTTATTTCAGGTAAGATACCCATAGGTTGACACAAATACAAACACACACAAAGCACAAAGAAAGACATAATAATAACATTCATTCATTATAATTACGAGTATATAGTAGTAGACATCACTTTATATAACTAAATCATAAAAAATTAAAATTTCCGATTGTAATAAAATTAAGAATCAGACCTAACTAAATTAATTTGAATTAAAAAAATGTATATATAATCAATACAAATTAAATAAGATAAAATAAAAATATTTTTTTTTAAATATATAAAAATTTTCAATTGAAACATAGGTTTTCTAATTAATCGGTTAATTTAAAAGTACCCTCATTTTCAACAAGACTTAATTCCATCTAATATTGTTAACATACACTCGCATATGGTACGACGGCTTTGGTCCGTTCCGTAACAAAGTTCGAGCGTGACTCGCCGTAAGTTTGGTCCGTCGTACAAAGTTCGAGCGTGTGTTAGTACTAAGGTCTTTTTTACGTAGCATATACATCTTGAAGATGAGAGTAAAGGATAGATAGCTACATTATATGAAACTGACCGCTGTTACCCGCACCATGCTATAGCAATTGTAGTGTAATTACGCTGAGTCACGCTCGACCTTGGAACGGATGGTCCACGACCTTGGTACGACGGACCAAAACCGTACCAAATTCGAGCGTGTGTTAACACTTAACTGTTATATGTTTTCCAGTTACTCTCAAAAGCAATAAAAATAATGACACGTTCACAACCATCTTTCATTTTTAGTGCAGCTTCTTATAAAATCCGTACCATTTACATTTTGAGTGGTTGGCGCGATGCCTTGCAGTGCTTTCTACAGTAGTGACGACAGATAGTTATCTACTAAAAGGAAACATAACATAATCAGTTGAAAGTGCTTTCTGAGACTCAGAGGAGTGTCAGTATGTTATTAATGGTCATCCATCCACGGGCTGACCTGGACAAGCGCTGCTTAACCGTCGGGTCTGTAAGTAGACCCGTTTAGAGTATAAATTTCAAAATTATACTTCTTCTTTTTGTCTGACCAGTATTTGACAACCTGAACAGTTCTATTACAGGTCTCGTATAAATCCTGAAAAGTGCAGGTGCTTGTACACGATGGGTAGGTACCATAGCTTAAAAGTAATATTATTAGTATAATTTTGTTTAGTGATAGTGTGACGGGTGACAGGACAGAATGGAAGAAAAAAACGTGTTGCGACGACCCCAAATAATATGGGACAAGGGCAGGAAGAAGAAGAAGAAGCGGGTGAAGCTCCTGGCAGCAGCTAACTAGACTATTATAACTTAATCACTTTATAATATTATTGTGATGTGACGTCATAATTTTTAACAAGGGACCAAATGTCGCGCGCCCACGTACATGGATGGATAAAGGTCACTTCTGGACTTAGGTAACAGATATCTAGGGGTAGATATTAAATTTACTCTCTGTTATCTAATATTATATCGCCACTAGCTGGTGCCAGCGGCTTCGTCCGCCTGATAGTAGTTTAGAGGTAAGCGGAAGAGAGAGTAAAGTCCCGCAAACCTCTGTTGAAAAGGGAGGATCCTCCGGCCAGACGGGTGTTATGTCTGGTGGGCAACTACCCAATAGATGATTTCGGGCTGTTCTATATGTTCCGATCGCGCGGAGAACTTTAATTGCGCAATGCAGGATTAGCGACATCTATGGCGTCACATAAAATGTGACGCCATAGATGTCGCTACAGTAGAAAATTATATTAGTGAACCATGCTCTCTAAATACAAATCCGGATAAAAAGTACCCTATGTACTAGTTCAGGATATTTTCTACCCATCATCATTATTTCAGCTGAAAGACGTTCGCAACCTATTGGACATAAGCCTCCCTCAAGTGTCGCCACAACGACCGATCCTATGCGTCTCAATTCGATTCCCGCGACCCTCACCCAGTCATCGGCCCACATTGTGGGAGGCCTTCCAATGCTGCATCTTCTGGAACGCGGTCGCCACTCCAGAACCTTTCGGCCCCATCGACCATCTGTTTTGCGAGCAATGTACTAAGATTCAAAGCATTTTATTTCAAATAAACCATTTACAGGCACTTTTGAAATGTCAAAGTCAATCAGTCAGAAATAAAATGATGCTAATTGAACATTCCGAAGCGTAAATCTCTATGGAGAAGAATGTGCAAAGAAACTCCATGGACACTTTTTTCCATCATGATATTTCTGTTACGTTTCTTGTCGCTATCATGTGAAAACAATGTAAATAAAGTAAAAATAAAAACTAAATATAGATATTAAAATAGCAACTGGCAGCTAAGAGATGACCAGTCTCAACTGACAGCACCCGTTCACGGACATGACGCGAATATTAGCACCACTCAGCTCAACCATTTGGAAGGAAACCGAATGATCCAACACACGCACCACCATCATATACTAAGATCCCAGAGCTGTCAGACATAACTTATTTTCACATGAATGAAACCTTAGGTTCTCAGTAGCGTCTCATGTGCTTTGAATACCTGTGTACTTGTGGAGCTCCCCTTGGGGAACTTTGGCAGGTACGAGGTGAGAAAGGGAACTAAAAATAACGAGTTACTTAACTTAATGTTGTATGGCTGATTTTTATATAATACTAGCGCTTTGCCCGCGACTACGTCCGCGCGCATCGCCGTTTTAAGCGTTTGGCCCTGTGATTTGTTTATTGTCATTGCAAAGCAAACTTTCAAAGGAAATTGTAGTCTTTTGAATTCGAAAGGAAGATCGTTCCGGATCGTAATGGAATACGCGGTATGAACTCTGTTTCTCCCTGGGCAGACCCGGTAAATAACAACCTCAACCATACTGCGGTGCAATGCTTTTACTTGCATCCTGATACCGTTACATAACTTCGGAGGCATCAAGTTCCTAAGCAACATCACGGGTTTTATATGGTATGGAAGGCCAACTGGATTAATAGTATTCAGAAACTCAACCGGATAGTGGAGTGCTTCTTCTGCATTTACCACAGTGTCTATAGAATTAAACACTATTTCTTCAGCTTCAATTGATGTCAGCAAAATATCGCTGATAAGTGCTGCTCGGTCGTTCTTAGACGTCAATATAGCTCTTTCTCTTAGCCATTCTAATGGTTTGTCCTTTATTTGAGCCACACCTGAATAATTTCTTCCTATCTTCTCTTTGACTGTACTTACTACCGTATATAATTTTTCTGGTATGACTATAACCCCATCTAATTGTTGGTACTTGCCGTTACCTAATTGAAGTAAAAGGTCTGAAAATTCACCTGCAGAGACGTCCCCTCTGAGATGTACTCTCATGTTTTTGGTGAATTTTAGGATTTCAGTTAAACGCAGCGTTGACGGCCTCCCACAAGGTGGACCGATATCCTGGTGAGAGTCGCGGGAATGTGGTGGATGCGAGATGCACAGGACCGTTCGTTATGGCGACATTTGGGGGAGGCCAATGTTCAACAGTGGACGTCCTTCGGCTGAAATGATGATGATGATGATAATGATGAAGGATTTTAGTACAGTATCTTTTAAATATATGCTTTATTTCATTCACTCGTGTCCCTTTTGGTACAGCTGGTAACCTTTGCTGAAAATCTCCTGCCAGCAATATTGTCAAACCACTCATAGTTGTCATGCTTCTTATGTCCTGTTATCCTGTAGAGTTCTGTTTAATGCTTCAATAGCTCTTTTGTTTGCCATTGTACTTTCATCCTAGACTATTATTTTTGCTTTACGTAACAATAGGGCCAGATTACTATGCTTGAAAATGTTGCACATTGGCGTCTAATCATTGGCGCAAAATCTGATCTATAAAATGTTATAGTTCGTTATTTACCTGCCTCTCCATGTGTCGTTTAAAATCTTCTGAAAGATATGGTTTGAATTCATCCCACAGGCTGAATGGAATCGCTAGTTGACAAAAAACTAACATTATAATGAAAAGCTCTCTCACCATGAACGGCTATTGATACATGGCTGCCTCTCCTAGGACTGTACGTCAGTGGTAATCATCTTCAAGTAACCCTAAAGCCCTGCATGCTGATTTGAAAGTCGTATGTTCTATGATTCTGGGCCTCGAACTTCATAAAAAAGCAAACGAAGGTGGTAACACTCTGTATTATTTGGATATATCGTATATTCCCTGCCTAAAGCGTTATCTTTTTTAATGTGTGGCCAACCATCTACAGTTACTCCTCTTTTCCTCTTTTCGAACCGATTACTGTTACACACAGATTTCACAATACAGGAAGGTCTTTACAAAGTCATCTACTTGACAAAGTTAAAAAAAAAGACTTGAGGGTCGTTTTTGGTGGACAGGAAACCTTTATTAGCTAAGTTTTCTTGATTAAAAAATACTCTTTGACCATTTTTCTAAGTGCACAGCAAGATGAAACACCGTGGCAAAGTTCTCATGAATAGAAAACCCGAAAATTTACCACACTGCCTCTGAACTACCACTTTCATACGTTTTGACTTCATCTTTTAAATTGTTTAGAGAAAGAATACCTTGGTCAGACCCTTTATCACATATTTACAAACATATTTAATCGATTTTATCGAGTTACAGTATTCCACATTGATGTGGAAGAACTGGATTACCAACGATTATCAAGCTCTACTCCATTTATGGTCACAGTAAATCCGCCATTATCTGAAGGATGTCTCCTGCAGTTTGAATATCCGTCATCGCCGGTCAGTGTTTTTTAACCGACTTCAAAAAGGAGGAGGTTATATAAGCATTGTTCGAGGATAGCGTTTAGTGCACAGCTGGTCTCTCATGCATGGCGATTTGGCGTAGAAATTTCCACATATTAGATTTCACTATCTCATAGAACTTTGGATCTAGATGGGATCAGGTATTTCGGCACAAATAAAATTGTCAGTAATGTCAGAAGGAATGTGTCTTTTAGCCATATCAGAATATGAATGTGCCGAAGTCTGGAAAATGTCGGTATTCTACTGTGTACACAATAGAAAACCAACATTTTACGTACATGTATCACGGAACTGCACCAAATATTTTTCCTTTAGTTATCAAGTCCAACATTTTTTTTTTACTTTGATGCGAAATATTTGTGCGATGATATCGTGGCGATCGTGAGGTTTTTAGCCTGGAAACAAATTTTATTTAATTTCTTTCCACCGAGGGTTGCACGTGAAGGTGAAAAATAAGTTTGCGCGACCATAATGACGTACGTAATTCATGGCGTATTGAGTGTGCTCGTGCATGTATCTCGGCCCACCGGTGAAGGAGGACGGTAATCCACTATTTGACCCAACTGATGAGCATCAACATCTTGCCTACCGATGTTGTCCTTAAGTATTACTGAACTAATCAATCAAAGCTTTTATATTAGCATAATAATTTCTATCGAAGAAGACGCTAACTATGACACACCAACTTGTTTTGTAATAAATTTTATGTTTTCGTTTGTACCAATTTGGGTCAGTAGATGTCGTTGTACGTATATAAATAACATGATTGATACGTTAATATAGGATTAGGTTAGCAACATGGTTGCGTTGCAAAGAAAATCTATTAGCACATTTAAAAAAGAGATATTTCATACAAACATGGAGGAATCCATTTCACCAACATACATGAATGTAAGTACTTGAACTTTTTTGTTGTTGTTGAACTATTTTTGAGAAATAAATAATCGCTATTTACTCTATTAGGGCTTGTTTTTCAAATTTCTAATACCGAGTTCTGAGTAAATTAGGCCGCGCAGTAAGACTTCAAAAAATCTTGAACACGACCTAAACCGTAATTTGAGGGTAGTTTTGAAAAACGAATAATGGGAATCTTTATTATTTATTTAAAGATGTATTCGTGCCAAGTTTCAAGTTTATTAACCCAAGGAATAAGATTCTCCCATACAAACTTTAACACCCCCTAAATCTTGCACTGAGGGTAGTACTGAAAAAATAAATATGGAAAACTTTAAAACTAATTTAGGTTAATATTTGTACAAAGTTTGGAGTCAATTGGCCCACGGAAAAAAAATTTGCACACTTACGAAATCCCCCCTTTTTACCCCCATAGAGGATGAATTTCCAAAAATCCCTTCTTAGTGCTCACTTACGACATATAATTAATCTTTATGCAAAATTTCAAGCTTCTAGCCCCAGCGGTTTCGGCTGTGCGTTGATATGTCAGTCAGTCAGTTTCTCCTTTTATATATATAGATATAATATAATATTCCACAACTATCACACAACGTCGTCTAGTCCCAAGCTAAGCAGAGCTTGTGTTATGGGTACTAGACAACTGATAAACATACTTATATATTTCTAAATACATACATATATATAGATAAATTAAACCCAGACACAGAACAAATGATCGTGCTCATCACACAAACATTTGTCCTGGGTGGGAATCGAACCCACGACCTTCGGCACAGCAGTCAGGGCCACTAACCACTAGACCAACAGGCCAGTCAAAGTTTTATATATGTTTTGTAGAATATTATTGTAAAGTAATATCATAACTGTCAGACACTTTCCGTGGACCAAAACTTCTGTCAGACGCTTTAAAGCTCCACAAAAAGTAAATAAACTTTACTGATTTTTACATGTCTGATTTTAAATATGTTATTAAGGTAAAGAAAGTTATATTTCATTAGTCAGACAAATTGTAGTGACCAAACATCCATCTAGAGCAGTGGTGGCCGAGTGGTAACGGCCCCGACTTACGAACTGTAGGTCGCGGGTTAAAACCCAGCCAGGCGCATTACTTTGTGTAATTTATTTCATCACCACTGCTCTCAAAACGGTGAAGGAAAACATCGTGAGGAAACCGGCATGTCCTAGAACCAAAAATTCGAAGACATGTGACATCCACCAACCCGCACTGGGCCCGCGTGGTGGTACGGCGTACGGCGAGTATCCACCCTTACGTTGTTGAAACTTCAACGGTCCGGACTAAGCGTTTCGCTTCCTCGTTTATACCGCGTACATCGAAGGACTGGAACAATTTGCCTGCTGCGATCTTCCCGTCCAACTATAATTTAGGTGTCTTCAAGGCTAGAGTGAATAGGCTCTTGATAAACTAGTGCGCCTCACCATCAATGATTGCATCACTGCTTACCATCAGGTGGGATCGCAGTCAAGCGCTGGTTTATATCAATTAAAAAAAAAAAAAAAAAAATTACGGCCCATTCCCTCTCCTAGATAGAGGAGGCCTGAGTCCCAGCAGTGGGAACATTATAAGGCCGACTATGCTAAACATCCAGTCAGTGCATGAAATCGTCTCACTCGCTCTGAAACGCATGCGTGCTCTCGCGCTCATACTCTCGGCTGAATAATTTTTGTGTTTAGGGGATGTTTGGTCACTACAATTAGTCTGACTACTGAAATATAACTTTGTAATAGTTACCTCAATAACATATTTAAAAATCAGACATGTAAAAATAAGTAAAGTTCTTTTTTTTTTTAGCTTTAAAGTGTCTGACAGAAGTTTTGATCCATGGAAGTGTCTGCCACTTATGATACTACTTTAGAATAACATTCTACAAAACATCTATAAAAATCAGCCATATAAATTTAAGTTAAGTAACTCGATATTTTTAGTTCCCTTTCTCACCTCGTACCTGCCAAAGTTCCCCAAGGGGAGCTCCACAAGTACACAGGTATTCAAAGCACATGAGACGCTACTGAGAACCTAAGGTTTCATCCATGTGAAAATAAGTTATGTCTGACAGCTCTGGGATCTTGGTCTATCACTGAGACATTTGAGTGAGCATGACAAATTCTCAACTGCCATGCTCATATTATGTAGTGCCACTGCTGAAATCAGTTCAGCCCTTCAAGAGTAAAGAAGTAACAAACGTGTAAATTTAATAATAAATTGGATGACAATTCCAATTTATTCGATTGTGAATAGATGGAAAGTGTGAGAAGATTTGTGTGTGACTTCAAATTGTACAAAACACAATAAGCAGCAAACTACTTTAATGGATTACAAAACGTAGCTATCATATATTTAGAAAGCGAATGCCATATTATCACTGAGTGACATAGGCTATATATTTTCAGTAACTTTAATGACCTTTATTAATGTATAGGTGTGAACAAGGATCACTACGTAATAACCAAATATTAATTCTTTTAAACCACTAACACCTAAATCTAGGATAAAATAAAACTAAAAGGCAGACTGCCATGTATCACGTCAGCACGTTGGTAGCCCTGCTAGTTGGCAACGTAAACTCTCCCGGGAATTGAGGGAAAACACTCCCGACTGCATGCGGTAACACTTTCACGTAGATAGAGAATAGTGGCGTATATACTATTATCACACTTTACACTTATATTACTCTTCACCTCTTCACACTTATATTAGTAGGTAGACTATGGTATCCGTCATAATTATTACATTTTGAGTTTTTTTTTATTATAATTATTTGATATTTACCATAGTATTTATTAATTTATAAGTAATATTAGCATATATATGTATATATATGTACTCATATAAATTATATTTTTAATAACAATTAGTAAAAAAAACATTAAGAAATTATCTATCTATACATATAATAAAACAGTAAAATGGTGGAGCGTTGGTATTAATTGGCGCAAAAACTACTGAACCAATCCTGTTCAAATTTTGCATACATAATCCTTATAGGCCGGGTCAACTGTTAGGCTACATATTATCACGCTATTTGCTATGGGGGGTGAGCAATAATCTATACATATAATAAAACAGTAAAATGGTGGAGCGTTGGTATTAATTGGCGCAAAAACTACTGAACCAATCCTGTTCAAATTTTGCATACATAATCCTTATAGCCCGGGTCAACTATTAGGCTACATATTATCACGCTATTTGCTATGGGGGGTGAGCAATAATCCAAAATGTCGATATTGAACGACATTTGCGAGTTCGATCCCCAGCTACAGTTAAAAAAAATTGTCATTATTTTATCTTCTTTTTTGTAATAAAATAACTTTTACCATTTTTTCAAAATAAAATCGACATTTGTATTCGATATCTTCTAAATATTTTGTAAAAACTAATCAAAACACATAATAAAATCAAAGCGGCGACAAAAACCATGTACTTTATTGTTACATTATTCAGATACTCGCAACGCCATCTAAAGGCTCAAAGTAGAAATAATGATGACAATGACAGTTGAACTTCATATTTGATAGATGGCATTGTGTAATTTACGTAATTTTCTGAATGGCGGAAGAATGACCATCGCCCACGTTTGCAGACAGTTTTATTCTTTAAAATTGGACGAAAATAATGGTTAAACTGGTGTTAGACGGAGGCATTTTCAACAATCCTCCTGCTTTTTTTTCCCCGTGGTTGTAACAAGCTAATTGACCGTGATTATTCAAGGGATACCAACCAAAGGCGATAAAAGTAAATACTTATATGTATTTAATTATTGACTTTAAAATAACACGGCCAAATTTTCGGAAGGAATTGCATGGCCCTTGTGTTGGAAGGCTCCCAGGTGGACCGAAGACCTGGTGAGGGTCGCAGGAATCAGATGGATGCCAGACGAACACCGGACCGGTCATTATGGCGACACTTGGGGAGGCCTATGTCCAACAGTGGACGTCTTTCGGCTGAAATGATAATGATAATGATGGTATCTTTTTTCTTTTTTTAAGGGTGGTAATTATCCAATGACTTCTCTGGTTGGAGCGGGAGGGCGTTTCAAACTTTTACTGACTAAAACCGCACCTGAGTCCTTCAGTTGCCCTTTGCAACAACTCTTTGAGGAGCGCGTGGATCACTAAGCGCTGTTGACGACTGGGCTCAGTCCGGTCAATTACCGGACGGCCGGGCGGCTAGCTACCCATTGCTCGATGTTCGCAAGCCCGCGTCTACCGTGGCTGGTCGTCGGGGTCGAAATCTCGGCTCGGCGTGAGGACGTTCGTTCCCTCACGCGTACGGCCTGCTCCTTCGCTAGCATTACGGCTTTGCAACCGCCGGTGAGATACACAAGCTCAGGACTGTTGAGGGTGTTTCGAGCGGTTTCTGTTCCGGATTCGGTTGGAAGGAGCGGTTTCTGTTCCGGATTCGGTTGGAAGTACCCTGATATTACCATTTTTCGAATCGCCCGAAGGACCCGGTGTAGTATGCGGTGGAAGTCTATCCCACTTGGGTGAACCGCCGTGTCCTCATAGAGGCAATCGGTGACAGTGACCTCTCGGTTTGGCCATCAATATGCGAGTTCGATTGGGCGGGGGGGATACACGCGCTCAAAATTTCGCCGAAATTCATCAAAAGTTGGAGACTCTTCATAGGGTAGTTCCCACTCCGGAAAAACATTAGTCTGATATACGGGGACGTCAGTCAAATACACACCAAAAAATCCTAGGTAAATGAACAAGTATTTTTTACGCCCAAAATGATCAAGCTGCAACAATCAATGCAAGCATGCTCTCGCAAATTCTTCATAAGTACTGTTGTGGAGGAATATAGTTGATGATGATGATGGTAGATTTTGGATTCACTGGCTTATTGGCTTTGCACTATCAGCGCACGTTATCCAGCTGAAGGTCGGTGTCCCGATTATGCTCCTTCGTTTACCTCTACCAAAACTGTCTGACGACTTAAATTCTTCAGTGAAACGTTATTGAGGCAAAATTTTACGGGAGGTAACTCTTTCGAACAATCTCGCAGCCCTAGCAGATATCGGCCCTAGAGGGCCCTATCCATTTGCTGACATCTCTTTGAGTCGCGTGTAGAAAACAACGCGCCATCGATTCAGGATTGCTTTGACCAGACGGCCGGACGGCACTACCGAAATCCCATGTTTGCGATAGCTGGTAATCTCCCTGCGACTTTCAACACCCGGAGCGTCACTTGCAACGACAGCTGAGGAGTCAGGATGAACTATCCCTCATAGTTTCAGCCACCTTCTTCGATCGTAGTGCTTCTCTGAAGGACTGGTTGACATTTTCTCCACCAACCGCCTCCACGAGGACACGGCGGCACCGGTGCTCCGACCAAACGGAACTGACTTCCACCGTATGCTCCATCGTATTCTCCCGTGAGACCCGAGTGTTTCTTCCCGCTGAATTCGATACAAATACCTCCACCCACATCCGGTAAGTCATGTAAAAAGAGAGGATGCCGTGACGCCTCTGTAGTCACTCCTCAAAGACAGGTATTACCGCTGCGATTGTGACGTGCTCACTGTAGCGAGGGGTTAAAATCATACAATGTTGTTTTACCAGAACATAAACCAGAAACATAAACATAAACTAATGCCTTTTCCCTTGGAGTAGGCAGAAATACCAACTGCTACGACCCATATATACTCTTTCTATTCATTGACGTTCATACATCTGGATCTGGACGAGTACATAACATGTTACTTGAAGGTAACTTGCGTTTTTACCTTTATCCGTTTTATGTTAAAGTAAAATAAATAATTGCGATACTTTCGGAATGAATTGCAAGCACAGAATGATTGTACAGTTTTACGAACTTAACGCGGACGAAGTCGCGGGCAACAGCTAGTATATAAATAAAAATAAACCGTCAAAATATATGTACGTGCATAACTTCCGAACGACTGTACCAAATAGGATAATTCTTTTTTTTTGTTTTTGTTATGATCAGGACAAGGTTGTATAAAAGAAAATTTAAAAAAAAAATCTTCACGTAAATAAAATACGGCGGTACGAAGTTCGCCAGGTCAGCTAATATAAAATACTAGCTTTTGCCCGCGCCTTCGCTCCCGTCAACTGACTACTATATCCTACTCTACCTTACTCTACCCTACTCTACCCTACTCTACCCTACTCTACCCTACTCTACCCTACTCTACCCTACTCTACCCTACTCTACCCTACTCTACCCTACTCTACCCTACTCTACCCTACTCTACCCTACTCTACCCTACTCTACCCTACTCTACCCTACTCTACCCTACTCTACCCTACCCTACTCTACCCTACTCTACCCTTAGGGTAGACCTAATAAAAAAAAAAGTATCCTATGTGTTTCTCCTGGTTCTAAGCTACCTCCCCACCAACTTTCAGCCAAATCGGTTCAGCCGTTCTTGAGTTATAAATAGTGTAACTAACACGACTTTCTTTTATATATATATAAGATAAGATAAATATAAGATTAAAATCTACTTGTTTATTTAGAATAACGTAAGGCAATAAGTATAAAATTAGTTTTCCTAACTACATCGTAAATTATAAATCGTACATTGTTACCGTTTTAATTAATTCTTAGTTATTTCCCCCAAGAGGATAAATTTTGTGGTTTTAAGCCACGAGGCATAGATTAGAAGATAATAATAATTTAAGGAAACGAAGATCCTATCAAAGAAATAATTAAAGTTATTTCTTGCAACAAAGGCAGAAAAAGGTCAATTGGATTATAAATTAGATAGCAATTTTATCGTTGTTGGGCCTATTTTTTCTCGTTAGGATCAACATTTTTATTTATTTATGTACACACAAACACTTAGAATCGAAAAGAACAAATACAGATAGAAGAGCACAAAGGTCCTGCTTATTTCAAATAAAATTCAACCGATCCGAATCAAGCCGATCGCTCAACCACTGCGTTCAGCGATCGGCTGCAGCGCTGCGTGTCGTGAGTTCGATTCCCGTACGGAACAAATATTCTATTTATTTATTTATTAAGACTTTATGCACTAGTAAGAAACATTGTACAAAGGCGGACTTAATGCCTTAGGCATTTTCTACCAGTCGACCTTAGGGTGGTGCAGAAATATAAAATGGTAGGTGCAGCATAAATTACACAATGTGTGTGTGTATGTGTGTGTGTGGTCCGCCTTTATCGAACTTTTAGGGTGTTTTTAATATC
Organism: Mythimna impura; assembly: GCA_905147345.3. NCBI lineage: Eukaryota > Metazoa > Arthropoda > Insecta > Lepidoptera > Noctuidae > Mythimna > Mythimna impura. The sequence goes on along the minus strand of LR990362.1, from coordinate 14,856,396 downwards.
GTGCAGATTTCATCCCGCATGCGGTACTGCCCCGCATGCAGAAAATTTCAATATGCAAAAGAAAAAGCGTCCCGCGTGCGTATTCCACGAATTACAATAAATACATGTATGAAATGGATATTTGCGGGGGTTACGCGTGCGGGGCAATCCCGCATGCGTGATACAACCCTATAAAATGAAGTGGTTTAAATCTTATTATTATCGAAACACGTAAAGTACCTTACTATTATATAGTCGTATCTTAGCAGATACTAACACAACCCTAAGCAGACAGCTTTCTAGGCTGAAATGTGATTACTAGCGAGCTTCGCCCACCGGCGCCACTCGCCTGGCACTCCACAACAAACTGAATTTGCAATATTTTCTATATGCTGCGCCAAATTCTAGAATCAAATCAAAGTTGCTCGAGATTCCGCCCCTCGAGATACGACTATGTTTGCTAGACCGAAATTTATCTTTTCACAACCAGAAATTGTGTTTACTATTTTTATGGTAGATTCCTTTAAATTTGTCGAGTCGCCCGAGCCGAGGTTGTTTGACTTCGGACCACCACGCGGCACAGCTCCCTCGGAAATATTGAATTTTATATAAAGTTAAGACGAACTTCGTATGTACTTTCTGGTGCATTCCACATCTCCACTTATGAAATTGCTTTTCATTTGAAAGCGAGCAAACTATTCGTACATACATACTTTTATCTATATTTACTGTTCAGCATACATTCACATAAAAGTGTGGAACGGCGTGCACAAAAACAATGGATTTGCATTACAAAAGCGAGCTCTGTGTGCATCCTAATGAACAGTAATTGTTTAAATCCACAAGAAAGTGGGTAGCGCGGAATACGCAACAACTTACAAACAGTTAATTACATTAAATGTGCGCGTCGTTTTTATATCACATTGTTGTGCACAGTTGCACAGGGCACAGTTACACAGAGCACAGTTGCACATGTTACGTAACAACACCGCATTACAATGTTACCGGAATTCAAGGAAGATTGAAACTGTACCTACTAAAACTGTTTGGGGAAAAAAAGAAATTTGTTTTTATTTTCGACCATTTATTTTTAAGGTGGAAAATCATCAATGACTTATCACACTCTACGGTGGACCAGGAGGGGTAACAGGCTTGTACTGACTAAAATCACACCTGTGTCCTTCAGTTGCCCTTTGTGTTCTAGGACCACAGGTTTCCTTTTCAGAAATCCCCCGTGAACCTAGCGGAAATTGGCCCTGCTGGGCCCCTACGGTTTTGCTGACATCTCTTTGAGACGCTGGTGGAACACTATGCATCGACGACGACTTGGGCTTGATCCAGACGGACACCCGGACGACGAGCTACCCATTACTCATCGTCCACGGTGGCCGGGGGTCGCCCTGCGACTCCCGAAGCCTGGCATTAACGATTAATAGGACTACATCTTTTATTATTAAACTGTAATAAAACTTAAAGCAATTTGCTAAGCCTGTTTAAGAAAGTAGGTCCCTCTAATGTAATTAACTCAGTGTTTAACATAAAGCCTCCAAAATTAAGATTGTATTACCGGCTGTGTTTATTTCTCATGTTATCCCAGCGAGCTTCTGAAAGTACCCATAGAGCTACATTGTGGTTCTTTTTTAAATATGTACAAGGCAAAACGTGTGTGAGCATTCATTATGGCTTCTAAAAGACACTTTTGGTCTTAAGAAGTGAAAAAATGTCTATACTGTGTAACTTTTACTACATTAGTCACATACACGAATAATAAAGCATAAGCATAATCAGCCTTCTAATGTTCCCACTGCTGGGACTCAGGCCTGCTCTCTAGGAGAGGGAATGGGCCGTAATCTACCACGCGGGCCCAGTGCGGGTTTTTTTTTCGGGTTGGAAAATCATCTAATTACATCCCCCGCTCTTGGGCGGAGCGGAGGGCGTGTCAGACTTTTACTGACTAAAAACCCACTCCTGTTCCTTCTTTGCCATTGTTCCAGGGCCCCGAACATGACATGCCCCAATTGTTGACATCTCCTTGTGACGCGCGTGGAACACTACGCGCCGTCGACGGCTTGGGCTCGGACCGGACGGTTACCGGATGGTAGGACGGCGAGCTACCCATTGCTCGCCGTAGGTGTTCCGGGTCTGGGTGTCTTGTCTATGTGAGTTTACATGTTTGTTTATGAACGCACCCACGATACAAGACTAAATACTAGTGTGGGGCAATGTTTTTTAAACCGCGTGCTCCAGTTAGAACTCGAGCACGCGGTGCAGCAGCCAATAACTCAACCACTGCGTCAACCGTGCCATCAAAACTCGAGGATATGAACAACTTGTACTATAAGATCAACTCTGAAATACGAAAAATCATCTCAACATCAAAATCAAAATGTTTTTTTTTAATTTCATATAGGCCATATGGGCACTTATAAAGCGTCAGAAGCGAGTGTATGGTTCTAATTGGTCCTATGGAGAACCGGTGAGAAACTACCATGGTTGTTCTTTAATAAAAGTATTGATTTTACTATCATAAACATGTGAAATTCATGTTCGCATAACTTGGTAAACAAAATAGAAAACCACCTTGTGCGTAGAGTGCCACGCACGCTTCGAAGAGATGTCAGCTAAACCAGCAGGGCCGAAACCTGCTAAGGCCATAGGAAAACGAACTGAAATGTATACTCGTGGTCCTAGAACGCAAAGGGCAACTAAAGGAACATAGTTGTGGTTTAAGTCAGTAAAAGTCTGAAACGCCCACTCGCTCCACCGTAGAGCGCGAAAAGTCATTGATGATTTTCCACCTAAAAAAATAAAGATATCGGAAAATCGCCGAAAATAAAAACAGATTCTTTATTTTCCCCAAACAGTTTTAGTTGAAGTCATTAGATGATTTTCCACCTCAACAAAAAAACATTTTTTTTTTTCTATTTTATAGTTTAGCCCATAGTTAAAGAAGATTGGCAAAACCCCATGTATTTTGAGTGTCGCCTTTATACTTCGCGTGCATTGGTGAAAACACCCGAAAGAGATGGATCTAAGACCCAGTAACATAAAGTGTAATCATAGCATATTTTTTTGTGATGGGATTTTGATAGAAAATCGGTTTAAAGATTTACCATTTAGGTTAGGTTGTGTGTTGTGAAATGTGTATTGATACGATTGATTATTGAGCAGATTAATTCATTTTAGAATACAATGCACATAGGTATATTATCTGTTTATATGCATACATGTTTTAATTATAATATACATTTAATATCGCTTTTCCTTTGAGGCGAAACGTAATAGGATGTACGTGCAAGGTTTTTACCTACACAATAGCCTATATTGTTGGATCATCAAGCGAACCGTACATATACTTGTTTGCCAATTCTATATATTATATAATATACCTAGGTTTCTAAAGCAAGGCATTCATAGGTAGGTACATAATATGTATCCCTAGCAATATAAGCCAGATCCAGCAATAAGGTAGGTAGGTAAGGTAATATGTTATTTAATAAAATGAAACAAAGACTTTTCACAAACATTTAATAGGTAGGCACCTACTTATTTATTATTTAACAGTTAAACTCCCTCTGTGCATTTCACGAAGTCCTCTTGTTTCGTTCATTATTTGTTGATGTTGGGATAAGGAAATTCCCAGAAAATAATGTGCCAAATATTCTGGCAGACTCTGGATATCTTCAAAATTAAAAACATTTACAGGTTCTTGTAGTATGAAAACCATATCTTCAATTTGGAAACAATTAAAATGGTCTAGTGTGTTTTCAGATGTGTACAGTTCACCAAATGTGTTTCTACCCATGTGGTAACCGCATATCCTTGCACCTCTAAGTATATAAAAGTTGCAGTCACTCAGCACCCGTCTACATATTGTGTCTGAAATATGATATCGCTCAGGATTCCTGCAGTCAGCAAACAAGCAGTGCCTTCTAGTGTCAGCAGCTCGTCTAATGTTTGGCAGTGTAATGTATTGCTGCTGTGGTATTTCCTGATTTCTGGATACTTGCACTGGATTTTCTTCTGGAATTTCAGATAAAACCTGGTGGTTTGCAAGCTCCCAACAGGTGTGGCACACATAATCGGTATCCACAAACTAAAAAGAAAGTATTTACAATTTATTTATCATTGAGTTTTTGACTTAAACTTACTGAAACAGTAAAAAAAATATAATTATAATAGCCTGTAACATACATTATTTTCTAGAGACAGACAATGCCTATTTTCTGCAGACTGCAGCTGTATGTCACAATTCACACAGCAATCTCCAATTTCCTCATGTTGAGGGCTTTGGTGCGGGGATATAGCTAAATCCTCTGAAGCACCACCGTTAAATTGGGCGTTTTGGGTGTTAGTACTGCGACGCAATATTCTTTGAGCTCGTAGTCAACATGGCCTACATGCTTCAGCAGTAGGAGTAAGCTAAAACAATAATTAATACAATCAATATTTATTACAACAGAAATAATAAAAAAATTGTTTTAAAAGGCACAAAAATATATTTACGGTGCTGTATCCACTGTGAAATGATTGCAGCAAGTTGTTGTTCTTCATCAGTACTGTTTTCTCTCAGTACTAAACGACTTCTGCTTCTTAGAATGGAACGGCCACATCCAACGCAAACATTTTGATGTCCAACTTGTCTTTCAGGTGCAACTTAGTTAGTGACTTGGTAATTCCCAACAAGCCTGGCATATGAAGTCAGCATCAGTTGTCTGCGAGTAACATAATAATAAAAACCTGTTAGCCTCTGTAACACTCTGAACAGCCTAGTCAACCACACACTTAGAGGTTAAATACATCAGTCTTTGTGTTACTCATTTGGGTATTTTTAATTACAGTAGTGTCCAGTTATAATGACAGCGAAATATCAAAAAGAAAACATATATGACATATACACAGTGGAAGTTGTACAAAGATTCTTCTTATAGAATAAACAATTAAACATTTAAGTATGTTAGGTATATAATTTGTTAAGAGAAAATCTAGTCTTAGAAAAATAGATCATAATACATGACCTGTCAATATAAGCATTTATATAAAATATTTTACTATAATTATCATTTGCTAACATTGTAGGAAAACATCTTGAGGAAATCTTGGGACCCCATGTGTGACAAAGATTTAATCACACTCTTACAATGTAGTATGACTTGTGTACTATTATAAATCTTCAGTAACTGTAGACATTATTTTAAAAATGACCTGAATATTTTTACTCACCTGGCTTGGATAAGTGAGGTCTTCGTTTTCGTTTGAAAGACGATGACGAGGTCTCGTCAACCGAAGTTCGCAGTTAGCACACCGAACGTTAGAACGAGACATGTTTATAATAACAAATGGCGTCCTGTCTCAAAAAAAGTGTTCACCAAGAACTCGACACGCAGGAACTCGAAAGCTCAACAGAACGCGGAATAAACAATGCAAGTAAACACTAATGAGTTGGATTGTAAACAAATAAATAACAGACGCCAAACAGATCGCACGACTGTGACAGCTCACAGGATGACAGTTCAGTTAGAAATGCCAACGGTATAATGTTGCCAGGTATAAACTGTAATAACTAACGATTATGTTATGTTTTCTTTAATTAATTAACAATACAGTTTATGGTTAAGATTGGAATATTGCAATCGCATTAATGTCTATTAAAATAAAAAGAAAAAATGTGTTCATAACGTTATTATAAAACGGTGGTTAGTTTTTAACCATCCCGCCAACAGTCATATTCTACTAATAAGTATTATTCTACTAAAAATGGCAATGATTACTTCAATACCGCTGCTTTGCGTTTAGTTATTGCTACTTTTACTTCTGATTTAACAAAATGTTTATTTATATTTTTTTTCTCTTTTCCCGTTAAATAAAAAACAACTTTAATCAGGAAAATAAAAGACTCTACTTGATCTATAAAATGCATATAATTTAGTTTAAGTTCGTTTCTCAAATAGAGCGACACTGAAACTGCCGATCTTCTTTGCTCATATTTAAGAGCACTTGAAACATATATCCAATGAATTAAAAGACAAGTAGACTGTATATTATACTGCTTTTTAGTAAGTACAATCTCAGAAAGTGCACTTATAAACACTGCATTCAATACTGCTGTTCTGCAGTCTGCTAGCTGCCCTAAGGATACAATAAGAATATTAGAACGTCTGCTCCTGTCCTATCTCACAATCTCCTTTGTTCAACAGATTTCAAGTGGCCAGACATTTTCTAGTGACACTTAAATTTTATTATTTGCAATGTCTGTGTAGGGACCAGAGTTCACAAGATTTTAGGGTAGTTATACAAATCAATAACATATGAATGGAATAGATTCCTAACAAATTTGTCTCTTTTATCACGTAAATAAATGAAAATCGTGCAAGTGAATTTTTAGGAAAATTTTTCGAATCACAAAAAGTTGTTTTTTTGTGACGTTACTACTACACTTTATTTTTTTCCTATACTTGTGCTATGAGACCTTACTTCATGACAAATTTCAGAATTCTAGTAGACGGGAAGTACAAAAAATAGGTTTTGATTTCCAAGCGATATGCACCTACACGGAGCATAAATGACCATATCTTTAGTTTGCGTTGACCTCCAGGCGTTCCTGAGAAAAAGGGTCGTTCCAAGTAACTTAGGTACGGAACCCTAAAAATAATAAATTTCTTCGTTAGTTTATTATAAATTAAAACCTCTAGGGTATTTCCGTTGACCTAGAATCCTGATGCATGAAGCATGGTCTCATAGCACAAATATAGGAAAAGATCTGGAAACTGGTAGTTCGGTACATCACCAATACTAATAAACTACTTACTTTTTGCGATTCGGAAAAATCTTCGAGACTAATTTTTTATCCAGAAACATTCCCATTTGAAGACAGTTCAGCAGCTCTCGGCTCCATAACAACCTTGCCTGCTGCTCAGGTGAATTTCGCCTCGGTTGCTATGACAAAGTTTCTCCACTTGTATCAAAATGTACTATTTTAATAAACTAACGAATTTATTGTTTTTTTTTTTTATCCAGGAACATTCCCGTTTGAAGATAGTTGTACAAATTAATTACGAATTATGCGGGTACATGACGGGTACATGGAGATGGATGGTAGGTGCTTAGTGTCTACTCATTAATTAGACAGTTCAGTAAAATCACACCTGTGTCCTTCAGTTGCCCTTTGTGTTCTAGGACCACAGGTTTCCTTTTCAGAAATTCCCCGTGAACCTAGCGGCTATCGGTCCTGCTGGGCCCCTACGGTTTTGCTGACATCTCTAATGGAATAGATTCCTAACAAATTTGTCTCTTTTATCACGTAAATAAATGAAAATCGTGCAAGTGAATTTTTAGGGATTTTTTTCGAATCACAAAAAGTTGTTTTTTTTTTGTGACGTAACTACTACACTTTGATTTTTTTCCTATACTTGTGCTATGAGACCTTACTTCATGACAAATTTTAGAATTCTAGTAGACGGGAAGTACAAAAAATAGGTTTTGATTTCTAAGCGATATGCACCTACACGGAGCATAAATGACCATATCTTTAGTTTGCGATGACCTCCAGGCGTTCCTGAGAAAAAGGGTCTTGACAGACGGATAGACGGACAACAAAGAATCCAAGTGACTTTTAGGTACGGAACCCTAAAAATAATAAATTTCTTCGTTAGTTTATTATGAATTAAAACCTCTAGGGTTTATCCGTTGACGTAGAATCCTGATGCATGAAGCATGGTCTCATAGCACAAATATAGGAAAAGATCTGAAAACTGGTAGTTCGGTACATCACCAATACTAATAAACTACTTACTTTTTGCGATTCGGAAAAATCTTCGAGACTCATTTTTTATCTAGAAAAATTCCCATTTGAAGATAGTTCAGCAGCTCTCGGCTCCATAACAACCTTGCCTGCTGCTCAGGTGAATTTCGCCTCGGTTGCTATGACAAAGTTTCTCCACTTGTATCAAAATGTACTATTTTGACAAACTAACGAAATTATTGTTTTTTTTTTATCCAGGAACATTCCCATTTGAAGATAGTTGTACAAATTAATTACGAATTATGTGGGTACATGACGGGTACATGGAGATGGATGGTAGGTGCTTAGTGTCTACTCATTAATTAGACAGTTCAGTAGCTCAGTTTCCGAAGGCTGTCAGGACGACAAAGGCTCTGCTGCCAAGGAAACGGACGGAGGTCCTTTGATATTGTAGTATTAAGGATATTCCTGTGTTAGGAATATGACTGTAAAATGGGGTGCCTTATTCATCTGCGAGACGAGCCTCGATTTAATCTTCAATATTTCAATCAGAACAGTATTTTTTATAGGATTTAAAAATACAAGTGAGGATAGTTTGTTGAATGAAAAGTCGCGCCGTCGACGACTTGGGCTCGGTCCGGACGGTTACCGGACGGCCAGACGGCGAGCTACCTATTGCTCGCCGTCCGCAAGCCCACGCCTACGGTGGCCGAAAATCGGGGTCGGGATCCCAGTGGCTGGGGCGTTGCCACCGATCGCCCCCATGAGGACACGGTGGTGCTCTGCATGCGGGGCACACTTCTACCGTATGCTCCACCGTGTCCTCCGGGCGGTCCACACAATGGTGACACCCGGGCGTTTTTTCCACACGAATCAGATGCAGGAACTTCCCGAACTTACCATGTCCAGACGTCTTTCCAGCCACTCCTCAACGAGGAGATTTACCGCCATAATTATGGCGTGCCCAGCACTGGGTTGCGAAAGTCGCTGGCGCCTTGTCGTGGCAGCGGAGTTTTGCCCCGGCGTTTTATATTCACGCGCAAATCGTGCATGCGTGCAAGGACCGTTGCCTCCAGATCTCATCGTGGCAGGCCAGCGAGGAGGCTCGCCGCTTTGCGGGAAACCGTGCGGTATCCCCGCACCATCCGAATAACCATGACCGTCTGGGAAGCGTTCAGCTTGGCCGCTTCTGATTCAAATGTTAAATATTGGTTTTCCAATCTTTATTAAACAAACTGACAAAATAATGTTTTTTTCCGCATTACCAACCCACACCAACCGCACATTATAAATATGCACTTTATTTTAATACAAGTCTACGTAACCTATATGTTAATGCTCTTACACGCAGCTTTGCATTATGCACGAGGTTATAATGCATGCATAGACAGTGCTCCAAAATCCCTTGTTGACGGACAAAAGCGAGTAATTTGTGATGGCGACACAGGTCTCCACTGGTGTAGGATTAGCCGTTATTACTCCTGCATATGACATCACAGGACGCGTGTGTGGCCTGCAGGCCTTCGCATGTGTAATTAGATTTTATTCGGCCTGGTGAACCCCTCTAAATTAGCTTTGTGTCATCGAACATACAGCCACGAGCCACGAGTTCCGTTGTCTGACGACTAGCAAAGCGCGATGGCGAGAGGTTTTATTCGATTGTTTCAATTGTTCGAACATCTCGATGGTTCTCAATTGTTTCGATTTGACTCGAGCCCAACTCGGTCTGTTACTGTGACTGACTGACCCCTCCCCCGGTTCCCCGGTGACTGAGCGAGACTCGGTGAATGAGAGTGACTGATTCGAACAATAGAAAACTCGGATTCCGTTAAATCGAAATAATCGAAAAACATCTCGATTATTTTGAAGAACGGCAAGTCGATGATTAACTCGATGGTTTATTTTAACTACTCCGATTCTATCGATTGTTAAAACATTTCGGAATCGCCCATCGCTACGACGACTGATTAGTACAACGCTTGATTTTGTGCGGTGAAAAGCACCTACGGACAATTTGATACGATGGTCTTGTCGAGTGAATATATCAAATTCGAAACGTATCTAATTTAAATTGCTCTATATTTGCATTATGTGATAATATTTGCTATTCATTACGTGTGGTGCATGTAAATTAGGGCGTTCTAAAACATTTAGTAAAATCTAATGGATTATAATGATTACGGATCCTGAAACAAAACACGTGTTCATTCACGTGTGACGTGACACGTGGCACGGGATTACCAGGTGTTTCTGAACTCGAAAGGTTTTATTTAGGCTTTATTAAAAACTATCTTCGCCCGTGAAAGTAGGAAACTCTCCCAAGAGAAAATACTCTCGGGATAAAAAGCATCCTATGTGATATTCCAGGACATGATTGTGTACTCGTGTGGTCAATTTCATCCAAACCTATTCAGCCGTTTGAGCGTGTAGACGTATCAAACTTACACGTACATTCATGGTGGTCCTCTCTTTGAGGAGTGGCTGGAGAGGCGTCACGGTGTCCTCACCTTCCGCATAACGCAGGTCCTCACCGGATATGGTAAGTTCGCGAGGTTCCTGTACCGGATTCAGGCAGAAGAAACAGACGGGTGTTACCATTGTTAGAACCGCCCGGAGGACATGATGGAGTATACGGTGGAGGTGTGCCCCGCTTGTGTGGAAGCGATCGGCGGCAGCGACCTCTAACACTGGACTCCGGTTCAGGCCATGGTCTGGAGAGAAAGGGAATGGAATGCGGCCGCCTCGTCTGCGAAGCATTAATGCTAGCAAAGGAGATGGCTGCAACCATAAGGGAACGGACATCGTCACGCCCCAGCCACCACTACAGAAGACACTCCGGGCTTCGGGAGTCGCAGGGCCAGGCCCTGCCACCATAGGCACGTACTTGCGGACTATGAGCAATGGGTAGCCCACAGTCCGAGTGCCCGGTGAGGAACGAGCCCAAGTCGTCGACGGCGCGTAGTGTTCCACGCTAATGATTTAGAGATGACAGTAAAACCATAGGGGCCTAATAGGGCCGCTAGGGTCACGAGAAATTTCTGAAAGGGGTACCGTAGTCATGTAATGCAAAGGGTAACTGAAGTACCTACGTGGGTTTTCCTATCACCCTCTCGCCCCAGCCAGTTAGACATGTAATAATAACACAATGAGGCCGATATCGTGACTCCGCCAAAGATTCCCGGAAAACCTAAAAACAGTTTCTGTTTCATCTCAGACTACGCAATAACAGAAACGTTGCTTAACGCCATCATTACTAAAAACAAAGTACAGAACTAACAAAGAAACTCGATTACAAATTCGCGAAGAGAATTAAAAGTTGTTAACTGGAGCCGCGATGAGTTACTGTTGTACATGTGTTGGGGGCGGAGCTGTGGGACAACGGAGTTAGGACTGGTGCAGACTGTGCCGAGGTGAGACCGAGGCGAGGCGAGGGGAGGTCAAGGCAAAACAAGGCATTAAAAACCTGTCCCTTACAAACTTATATGATTGACATAATAAGTGTAGGTAATAAACAATGTAATTTTTATGGTTCCGCATCTAAATCGTAGTCGGAATGATCATTTCAGCCGAAAGACGTCCACTGTTGGACATATAGGCTTCCCCAAGTGTTGCCATAACGACCGGTCCTATTCGTCTAGCATCCATCGGATTCCCGCAACTCGGAATCGGATGTATATGAAGCAGAAATTAATATCGAATACTGAAGTCTGCTATTCCTTGCAGTGAAAAAATCAAACTTCTAAGTCAACGCAATCTAGGCGCATAATTAGACACTCGCTACGAAATCAAAACAGGGTACTTCCCGTTGATCTAGAATCCTGAAATTTGGCAAGAAGCAAGGTCTCATAGCACAGTTAAAGGAATAAATCTGAAAACTATAAATATGTTGTTACGTCAAAAAAAATAATCTTTTTTTGCGTTTCGGAAAAATCTTTGAGACTCCATTCGGGAATTGAACTATTTACATAGGTAAGTTTGTACGGAGAACCCTGAGGGCGCGAGTCCGACTGTCCGACCGAACGGCCGTATCTTTTTTTTTCGTTAACTTAGAAGTTTGATTTTTTTCACAGCTTCAAGGGACCGCAAACTTGAGTATATGGTTTTAATTTCAACTCGACAACTCCACGCGTTCCCGAGATAAAGGGTCTTGACAGACAGACAGACGAGCAACAAAGTGATCCTATAAGGTTCCGTTTTTCCTTTTGAGGTTCAGAACCCTAAAAAGTCCTGTAGATTGAACTTCAATGCCTCAGCGATGCCTCGTTCTAGTGCGTACCAACCCTAACTCGGGACTAGTGGTGACAAGTACTGAGTCCCGGGACATTCAGGACAAAATTAAACATACCGGGACCATGCAGCAGAATTTCTAAGCAAGTAGCAGAGGTGGTGACACAATTACATGGTAAACACTCGGTTGGAACTAGAGATTTAGATTTCTATATTTAAATGGTGGAATCGGCTTACGAAATATAGTTTAGTTAACTAAAATATGAGATTATAAATAGATCATGTAGTCATAGGTAAGATACTAGAATATCATGACTCCGTGAATCGATTATATATAGAAAATAACGATAAATATACGTGGATTCCAAAGAATTTTAACAGCGTACATGTCATTTTTTAAAGATATTTGTACTTTTTACATTAATCATATCATCTAGCAATTTATTATATATTGTAACAATTTAATGTTGTTTTTTTATTGTTCTGAACTTGCTACTGCAGATATGAGTGAAATGAATATTATGTGGACCTAAGATGTGTCTACCAATATCTTAGATCCAGAGAAATATTAATTTTGGAAAATAGATGTACAGACATGCATCCTATAGCTCGCCGTCCGACCGTTCGGTAACCATCCGGACCGAGCCCAAGTCGTCGACGGCGCGTAGTTTACCACGCGCGCCTCAAGGAGATGTCAGCAAAACCGTAGGGGCCCAGCACTGTCGAAGCCTGAGGCCATGGGCTGTGCAAAAGAGAACCCTGGGGCCCTGGAACGAAGGCAAAGAAGGAACAGGAGTGGGTTTTAGTCAGTAAAAGTCTGACACGCCCTCGCGCTCCGCCCAAGGACATGCATCCTATAGTTTGCTTTCTCTAATTGTGTGGTTTACCGATGACATGTTGATGGCCACGAGAACCCGCTGGATTCTGAAAGCACCGGATCGGTCAATGTAGCGGTTGAGTTTTAGTCAGACATTTCCTCTCGCTCCACTCAGAGCGGGTGGTCATACTTAATAATTTCGCACTTCGAAAAGAACGTAGGTTGCGGACGAGCAATGGGTAGCTCGCCTTCCGACCGTCCGGTAACCGTCCGGACCGAGCCCAAGTCGTCGACGGCGCGTACCGTTCCACGCGCGCCTCAAGGAGACAGCGACTGATCAAGAGTTCTGACCGCCCTAGGCTAATTATGAGGACGCGCCCCCGCTAGGAAGGGTGGCAAACCATTTTATAACCTGACATTTTTTTTTATTTTTTAAATATTTACACTTCTGTTATTGTTAAAAAAAGAGGAGAGGCATCATCTAAGTAAAACATTTTTGCAACTGATTAATGATTTATTTGAAAATTATAGTAATTAAGTAATTATTATTAGATTATACAAAAGTCATTTTTCGTGCTTTAGCGTTTGCAAATCTTTCCACAATTTTTTCAAATTTAATAGTTTGTAAAAATTCACTTTCTATATACCTTAGCGAGAGCGCTGCAAGTTTTTGCTGGCGGAGTGTGGAGCGCAAGTAATTTTTTACTCTTTTAAGTGCTGAAAAAGACCTTTCGCCGCTGCAGTTGGTAACACTCATTGTCAAAAAAATTCTTAATATTATTTCCACATTCGGGAACATGCATGAAACATTAAAACTTTTTATTAACTGCAACAAACCCTTTGGGTTTATGGCTGAAATAGAGTGCTCGGCCTCGGTATCAGATTTTAAAAACTGCGCCAAATGGACGCATTCTTCTGCAAAGGTTTCTTCTAAATCAGTAGCATATCTAGTTGTTTTAACTCCTTTGCTTTGCTTCTAATAATTTCACTGTCGTCTAGTTCATGCAGTTTCCATAAGAAACCAAACTTTGTATTTACTGTATTATAAATAATTTTCCGGTTTTTTAAGTGCTCTTTAAGACAATCAATAGCTGCATAATAATTATCAACGATGAAAGATCGTCTCCCTTCTAACTCAATGTGCCCCGTTTTAACTTCATCAAAATGAAATTTTGGTTTCTTTCTTCTTCTTACATCTTTTTTGTATGTGTTCACTTCGCATCTCTTGATTGCCTCTGATTCAAAATCCGAAGTGAAATAATGTAAATATTTTTATTTATTTTGATTATTTTACAAAGTAGTAAAGAATTACACAAGCAACTGTCGTAAAGTAAGTTGATTAAATTGTAAGTTAATTGTCGGAGGACTATTTTTTGGTTTCGGATATCGTATGTTATGCCTTATCTTCGTGTTATTTCCTTGCTTTTTTCCGATTTTGATATTTTCACTTCCTTCTTAAAGTCTTCAAAAGCTTTGAATGCGCTACAATAATGGGCATGATTCAGAATATATTAACGACTTTTGCTTAAAATAAGGCATCATGTTCTAGCTCTTTATTTGTTCTCTTTATTTAACAAGTTCTGTACTATGTGTTTTTCTAACAAAAGCCCATGGTGAGGTTTAGCAGTACCTTAGGTAAAGTGATAACTAAAATATTATTTTATGTTTTCAGTTTCCCGAAAGACGCAATTTTAAAAAAGCAATGGATTGATGCCACTGGAAGGCCACCTAATTGGTTTTCTAAAAAAATATAGTATCATATGCTCAATTCACTTTAAACCAAAAATGCTTTAGCCTCTAAAAAAATAACGCAGTCTTTTTAAATGGGAAATCCCTAAATTAAGACTAGACCTTATTTTTGTAGAAGTGAGTTAAAGTTTTTTTAGTAACTGAAAGCTTTTTCATGTAAATAATTCATAATATAAGTTATTAATTAAACTTTTCAGGATTTTAGAGAACCAGGACACGCACTTGACCGATTTTTAGTATTTGATATTGACGTTCTAAAATGCCGTAATAATGGCCTAATGCGGGTAAATTGTTAGAGTTTTGGGTTTTATGGAAACAATTTTTATTATTAATATATTATTTTCTGGACATATTGATTTTGTTTTTGGGACCCAAAAGAAATAGCACAACAAGAAATGGAAAAATCGATAACTTTTCTATTTAGTCAATCACTAGCGTAAATGTAAAATAAATTACTTTTGCATAGCACATCGACATTTAATGTGTGCGTAAGTTGTACGGTGCATGGAAAATACACGCTGTTTTTAGGGCTAGGCATTCTGTTGCTAGCTCACTCACTCGCTCGACCACCGACCGATTAGTAACAAGTCAGTGTTTGTCTTACGCGCGCCTTTTAAAATTTTGAAATTTGTTGTTAAAATCAGGGACACTCAAGCGCATTTAATTTTAGTGTTTTGTCTCGGTCTAGTTGAAATATGTAGGGTAGATGCAATGATGCTAGATTAGTGCATGCAAAGACACGATTTTAGCGCGCCCCCCCCCCGATCCGCGCGCCCTAGGCTGCAGCCTAATTAGCCTAAGGGTTAATCAGGGCCTGCAAGGAGATGTCAGTAAACCGAAGGGGCCCAGCAGGATCAAAGCCTACTGGGGCCAAGGGTTTGCTTCTGAAAGGAAAACTCGGCCCTGGTATGAAAGGCAACGAAAGAACAGAAGTGGGTTTTTAGTCAGTAAAAGTCTGACACACCCTCGCGCTCCGCCTAAGAGCTGGAGATGTCATTGGATGATTTTCCCACCAAAAAAAACCTCGAAAAGAAGGGTGTTTTTCCGGCCACAGTTAATTACCTACTGATTATATTATCAGTTATCTTTCAAACCTCATCAGCAGATAACAAGGAAGGCAGAAATCTTTCTCTCTCCATATGTCAAGAACGTCAATACTCGCAATTTCCCAAGGCGAAGAATATTTATTTAAACTTAGAAAGATCTCCAGCATATTTTTTACTTCCAACAGACATTATTACCATTCAGTTCGCTGAATTAATGTTAGTAAATCTTGTTCTCACCTTATTACGAATTCAATTTTTCAAAGAAACTTTGACCTCCTGGCGGGGAAGCTTTTTACAAGTTTTTGTAGTACGTTCTCTAAGTTTGTACACAGCTGTTTGTAGTACTTTGTAAGACCAGATGTTTGTTTGGCTCTTGGCGTCAGTGTCTTGAGTTTGTGGGTCAAAAAAAATAAAATATACGAGTATTTTGTCTCTTCAAACTTGGCTGGTAACTCGAAATTATCAGCAAACTAGCCGTCACTCGTGGTTTCACCTGCGTCTTTAGTCACTGCTCCGATTCCGTCAGTCGCAGCGCGATGTTATGTAGCCTACTTTACTATTCTTCATGAATCTGGCTGTCTCATACAGAATTTGTATCAAATCCAACTCCAGTTAGTGGTTCCAGAGATTAGCGCGTTTAAACCAACAAAAACACTCTTCTTCTACTTGATTGACAGTTCGATCTATCTATCAACAAACTAGCCAGTGGCTTCGCCCGCATGATAGTAAAAAAATATTCCAAGGAAACATACTACTTTCCAAGATTTAGACTATGCCTCTTTATGCAAGCGTCTGGATTGCACGCCCACGTTATTTAATCATAACAGTTTTAATTTACGTTTAAGAAATTAATGGTTAAGTTTAGTTAAGTTTTACTGACATTTTACTAAATTCCCCACAAATCTTGTTTCGTTTCGTAAGGATTGAAAAATGGGACCTCAATCCAGATGCACACCCGAGATCGCGCTAATTTTACATAACAATATCCACTAAGAATTAATTAGCAAATAATTAAAACAGCCACTGCACTTAACCCGTGAATACAAAAACCATGATAAGACAAGGTAAAATACATAAAAAAGAAAAGAAAGAAAAATACTTTTTTTTTTTGAGAGGCGAGCCAAGAGGATCATCGGCAATGATGCACTTGTTGAGTCGAAGCTCCAAAGCCTTGGGCATCGCCGCCGAGTTGCTAGCCTGTCGGTTTTCTATCGTTTACATTTCGGGGAGTGTGCACTGGAATTGCACAATCTAATTCCGCCAAGTCCGTTCCATCATCGGACCACTAGACGTACGGCGTTGCGCCACCGGTACATGGTAGACATCCCACCCATACGCACAAAACGTTTTAAGAACACATTTATTATGCGTACAGCCAAGGAGTGGAATTCCTTGCCGGAGTCTGTGTTTCCAGATAGCTACAACTTAGGGGTCTTTAAGTCAAGAGTGAATAGGCTACTTCTAGGCAAGCGTGCTCCATCGTCGACCACATCATCGCTTACCATCAGGTGAGATGGTGGTCAAACGCGAGCCTATCATTAATAAAAAAATAAAAAATAAAAATATTTTGCACACATAAATACAAACACTGTAGAAACCACATTTAGTCTAAAATCTTTCAATGACTTCTCTCGCTCTAGGGTGGAGCAAGAGGACTTTTACTGACTAAAACCACACCTGTCTCCTTCAATTGCCCTACGCGTTCTAGGACCACGGGTTTCTTTTCAGAAATTCTCCGTGACCCTAGCGAGCATCGACCCTGCTGGGTCCCTACGGTTTAGCTGACATCTCTTTGAGGCGCGCGTGGAATACTAAGCGCATGTGTTGTTTCAGTTACCCTTTGGATTCAGGGCCGCGGTAACTCTTTCGAACCATCCCGTTAAAAACGCTGCCCCATACTAAGAACTTCTCCTGCATTGTGGGTGCTTTCACAAACACTCACATACACAAGACACCCAGACACGAAACACCAATCTGCTGGCCATACAAATATGTGTTCCATGTGGGAATCGGACTCGCAACATGCACCACACCAGCCAATCGCCCAACCACCAATAATAAGCAGAAACAATCCATAAATTAAGAGGGTCCTTTTCCACTCGCCTTGGTCAACATCGAGCATGGTTTAAAAGCTTGTTACAATGCGTTCCAAATAAGAATAGGATCGATTGCCAGGTAGTGACGTCAAGTCATACTGTCTGAATTATTATAGTGAGCAAAAAAAAAAATTTAATTTATTTACGAACTGTGAACGAAAATAGTTTAATCAGAATCCAGTTCTTCAATTTTGCTCATCTCTGAGCTCTTCAATTTTGCCCATATTCTTGCGATTTGACAGCATGACGTGACGTCACAACATAGTAATCGATCCTATTCTTATTTGGAACCCATTGTACTTCATGTAACGCAATCCAACGCGATGTTTGACGAAGAAGCAACGCGAAAAAAGAGAGATAACGCCTGAAAACTCTGTTAGCATTTGGTAATTGCGTGTTTTGCTCGAATATTTCACAAAACTTGTTCCAGGAAATACATGTTTTTTTAAACCCTTACAAGTTCTTGAAAAAAAATGTTGTCATTCAGAATCTTGATTAAATTTGCAAGGCTTCTATTGTCATATTTTTTTGACTTTTTTTAATTTTTGAGTATATTCTGAAGTTTCACATTCATGCAAAATAGCAGATTTTCAGAGGTCTTTACTGGATTAGTTTTACACAAACAGTGAAAATGTATGTCGAATTGCATGCTCTTAAATCTGAGCAACAGAGACGTAGTGTGGTCTAATTTAGTCGTGGGCGAAGGCACATCATACACTAAATTATAAAGAGGTAAAGTTTGTTGTTTTGTTTGTAGGAGGTAATCTCTGAAAGTACTGGTCCGATTGTGAAAATGTTTTCACCGATAGAAAGCTGCTTTATTCCCGAGTGACATAGGTAATATCTTATGTATGCGGGCGAAGCCACGGGCAAAAGCTAGTTTATCATAAATTCGAAAACGAGACAGCTATTACCGCTACGTAGTTTTTAACCGACTTCAAAAAGGAGGAGGTTATATGATCGGTTGAATGTATGTTATTTTTTTTTTATGTATGTTCACCGATTTCTCGGTCAATTGTGGACCGATTTTGATTTTTTTTTTATTAAAGGTTATGCTTCCGAGTTGGTCCCATAGAAATTATGATTTGATCATGAATTTCGAAGATATGGAACAGAACTCCTCATAGGATCACAGCAGAACCGTCGTAACAAGTAAAATAGCTTTGTTTATACGTGTAGTCGATGACTGACTGAAAGTAGAGGGGGAATATATCGAACTGATCTGATGATGAAGCCTGAAGTTAGGCACCGGAACTCTGTAATAAATTAATGTAATCTGTGTGTTTGGGATTATTAGAAAAATCATGAGATGCACTCTGGCTATAAGGTATTTAAGTTTGGCTGAGGGGTACTTTTTAGTGGTGGTACCATAACTAAAAAGTGTAAAATAAAAAACTTTTTACAAAAAAAATACAACCGACTTCAAAGTAAAAAAAAAAACACTGAAAAGTGCAAAATAACTTTAATTTCGGAAGTCGGTGTTAAATAACGAAGAGACAAAACTATTATAGAAACACCAACTTCCGAAATTAAAGTTATTTTGCACTTTTCAGTGTTTTTTTTTTTTACTTTGAAGTCGGTTGTATTTTTTTTTGTAATAAGTTTTATATCGACCAAATCGTCGCTTACCATCAGATGAAACAGTGGTCAAACGCGAGCCTATCAATTATAAAATCCAACGAGGATTTCATAATTGATAGGCTCGCTTTAAATATAAAGAGCTCTCGCTTATGCGAGAGCCCCCTTGGATGCGAGGCCGTGGGTGAGGGTCCACTTCGCCCCCGCCTAGCTACGCAATACCTAAAATAAATACAAATGTATCAGATATACTCGCGGTATAACGTAGAATGCGCGAGTTATGTTCGCTTGCTCGCTTACATTAACACTCGGGTTTGCGCGCCGCATTAGTTTACAGCACATACTTCAAATGTGGGTTTAATTACTTTGTTGTTTCATGCATATTGTATGTATTTTGTTGTGTTGGCTTTGGGTTTTAGTTGACGTTCCTGATAAAGGGTATTTCAACTCTAGTTTCGCACATACTATACAAATGAGTATTAAAGGAAAGCCCAAAGCCCGTGTGACCATTTTCACGATAGATTGCGCTTAAGCCAACATTTTAAGTTTATTTTGTTTTTAGGGTTCCGTACATAAGTAGGCAAAACGGAGCCCTTATATATAATAACTAGCGCTTTGCCCGCGACTACGTCCGCGCGCATCGCCGTTTTAAGCGTTTGGCCCTGTGATTTGTTTATTGTCATTGCAAAGCAAACTTTCAAAGGAAATTGTAGTCTTTTGAATTCGAAAGGAAGATCGTTCCGGATCGTAATGGAATACGCGGTATGAACTCTGTTTCTCCCTGGGCAGACCCGGTAAATAACAACCTCAACCATACTGCGGTGCAATGCTTTTACTTGCATCCTGATACCGTTACATAACTTCGGAGGCATCAAGTTCCTAAGCAACATCACGGGTTTTATATGGTATGGAAGGCCAACTGGATTAATAGTATTCAGAAACTCAACCGGATAGTGGAGTGCTTCTTCTGCATTTACCACAGTGTCTATAGAATTAAACACTATTTCTTCAGCTTCAATTGATGTCAGCAAAATATCGCTGATAAGTGCTGCTCGGTCGTTCTTAGACGTCAATATAGCTCTTTCTCTTAGCCATTCTAATGGTTTGTCCTTTATTTGAGCCACACCTGAATAATTTCTTCCTATCTTCTCTTTGACTGTACTTACTACCGTATATAATTTTTCTGGTATGACTATAACCCCATCTAATTGTTGGTACTTGCCGTTACCTAATTGAAGTAAAAGGTCTGAAAATTCACCTGCAGAGACGTCCCCTCTGAGATGTACTCTCATGTTTTTGGTGAATTTTAGGATTTCAGTTAAACGCAGCGTTGACGGCCTCCCACAAGGTGGACCGATATCCTGGTGAGAGTCGCGGGAATGTGGTGGATGCGAGATGCACAGGACCGTTCGTTATGGCGACATTTGGGGGAGGCCAATGTTCAACAGTGGACGTCCTTCGGCTGAAATGATGATGATGATGATAATGATGAAGGATTTTAGTACAGTATCTTTTAAATATATGCTTTATTTCATTCACTCGTGTCCCTTTTGGTACAGCTGGTAACCTTTGCTGAAAATCTCCTGCCAGCAATATTGTCAAACCACTCATAGTTGTCATGCTTCTTATGTCCTGTTATCCTGTAGAGTTCTGTTTAATGCTTCAATAGCTCTTTTGTTTGCCATTGTACTTTCATCCTAGACTATTATTTTTGCTTTACGTAACAATAGGGCCAGATTACTATGCTTGAAAATGTTGCACATTGGCGTCTAATCATTGGCGCAAAATCTGATCTATAAAATGTTATAGTTCGTTATTTACCTGCCTCTCCATGTGTCGTTTAAAATCTTCTGAAAGATATGGTTTGAATTCATCCCACAGGCTGAATGGAATCGCTAGTTGACAAAAAACTAACATTATAATGAAAAGCTCTCTCACCATGAACGGCTATTGATACATGGCTGCCTCTCCTAGGACTGTACGTCAGTGGTAATCATCTTCAAGTAACCCTAAAGCCCTGCATGCTGATTTGAAAGTCGTATGTTCTATGATTCTGGGCCTCGAACTTCATAAAAAAGCAAACGAAGGTGGTAACACTCTGTATTATTTGGATATATCGTATATTCCCTGCCTAAAGCGTTATCTTTTTTAATGTGTGGCCAACCATCTACAGTTACTCCTCTTTTCCTCTTTTCGAACCGATTACTGTTACACACAGATTTCACAATACAGGAAGGTCTTTACAAAGTCATCTACTTGACAAAGTTAAAAAAAAAGACTTGAGGGTCGTTTTTGGTGGACAGGAAACCTTTATTAGCTAAGTTTTCTTGATTAAAAAATACTCTTTGACCATTTTTCTAAGTGCACAGCAAGATGAAACACCGTGGCAAAGTTCTCATGAATAGAAAACCCGAAAATTTACCACACTGCCTCTGAACTACCACTTTCATACGTTTTGACTTCATCTTTTAAATTGTTTAGAGAAAGAATACCTTGGTCAGACCCTTTATCACATATTTACAAACATATTTAATCGATTTTATCGAGTTACAGTATTCCACATTGATGTGGAAGAACTGGATTACCAACGATTATCAAGCTCTACTCCATTTATGGTCACAGTAAATCCGCCATTATCTGAAGGATGTCTCCTGCAGTTTGAATATCCGTCATCGCCGGTCAGTGTTTTTTAACCGACTTCAAAAAGGAGGAGGTTATATAAGCATTGTTCGAGGATAGCGTTTAGTGCACAGCTGGTCTCTCATGCATGGCGATTTGGCGTAGAAATTTCCACATATTAGATTTCACTATCTCATAGAACTTTGGATCTAGATGGGATCAGGTATTTCGGCACAAATAAAATTGTCAGTAATGTCAGAAGGAATGTGTCTTTTAGCCATATCAGAATATGAATGTGCCGAAGTCTGGAAAATGTCGGTATTCTACTGTGTACACAATAGAAAACCAACATTTTACGTACATGTATCACGGAACTGCACCAAATATTTTTCCTTTAGTTATCAAGTCCAACATTTTTTTTTTACTTTGATGCGAAATATTTGTGCGATGATATCGTGGCGATCGTGAGGTTTTTAGCCTGGAAACAAATTTTATTTAATTTCTTTCCACCGAGGGTTGCACGTGAAGGTGAAAAATAAGTTTGCGCGACCATAATGACGTACGTAATTCATGGCGTATTGAGTGTGCTCGTGCATGTATCTCGGCCCACCGGTGAAGGAGGACGGTAATCCACTATTTGACCCAACTGATGAGCATCAACATCTTGCCTACCGATGTTGTCCTTAAGTATTACTGAACTAATCAATCAAAGCTTTTATATTAGCATAATAATTTCTATCGAAGAAGACGCTAACTATGACACACCAACTTGTTTTGTAATAAATTTTATGTTTTCGTTTGTACCAATTTGGGTCAGTAGATGTCGTTGTACGTATATAAATAACATGATTGATACGTTAATATAGGATTAGGTTAGCAACATGGTTGCGTTGCAAAGAAAATCTATTAGCACATTTAAAAAAGAGATATTTCATACAAACATGGAGGAATCCATTTCACCAACATACATGAATGTAAGTACTTGAACTTTTTTGTTGTTGTTGAACTATTTTTGAGAAATAAATAATCGCTATTTACTCTATTAGGGCTTGTTTTTCAAATTTCTAATACCGAGTTCTGAGTAAATTAGGCCGCGCAGTAAGACTTCAAAAAATCTTGAACACGACCTAAACCGTAATTTGAGGGTAGTTTTGAAAAACGAATAATGGGAATCTTTATTATTTATTTAAAGATGTATTCGTGCCAAGTTTCAAGTTTATTAACCCAAGGAATAAGATTCTCCCATACAAACTTTAACACCCCCTAAATCTTGCACTGAGGGTAGTACTGAAAAAATAAATATGGAAAACTTTAAAACTAATTTAGGTTAATATTTGTACAAAGTTTGGAGTCAATTGGCCCACGGAAAAAAAATTTGCACACTTACGAAATCCCCCCTTTTTACCCCCATAGAGGATGAATTTCCAAAAATCCCTTCTTAGTGCTCACTTACGACATATAATTAATCTTTATGCAAAATTTCAAGCTTCTAGCCCCAGCGGTTTCGGCTGTGCGTTGATATGTCAGTCAGTCAGTTTCTCCTTTTATATATATAGATAATAAATACATATACAATAACTAGCGCTTTGCCCGCGACTACGTCCGCGCGCATCGCCGTTTTAAGCGTTTGGCCCTGTGATTTGTTTATTGTCATTGCAAAGCAAACTTTCAAAGGAAATTGTAGTCTTTTGAATTCGAAAGGAAGATCGTTCCGGATCGTAATGGAATACGCGGTATGAACTCTGTTTCTCCCTGGGCAGACCCGGTAAATAACAACCTCAACCATACTGCGGTGCAATGCTTTTACTTGCATCCTGATACCGTTACATAACTTCGGAGGCATCAAGTTCCTAAGCAACATCACGGGTTTTATATGGTATGGAAGGCCAACTGGATTAATAGTATTCAGAAACTCAACCGGATAGTGGAGTGCTTCTTCTGCATTTACCACAGTGTCTATAGAATTAAACACTATTTCTTCAGCTTCAATTGATGTCAGCAAAATATCGCTGATAAGTGCTGCTCGGTCGTTCTTAGACGTCAATATAGCTCTTTCTCTTAGCCATTCTAATGGTTTGTCCTTTATTTGAGCCACACCTGAATAATTTCTTCCTATCTTCTCTTTGACTGTACTTACTACCGTATATAATTTTTCTGGTATGACTATAACCCCATCTAATTGTTGGTACTTGCCGTTACCTAATTGAAGTAAAAGGTCTGAAAATTCACCTGCAGAGACGTCCCCTCTGAGATGTACTCTCATGTTTTTGGTGAATTTTAGGATTTCAGTTAAACGCAGCGTTGACGGCCTCCCACAAGGTGGACCGATATCCTGGTGAGAGTCGCGGGAATGTGGTGGATGCGAGATGCACAGGACCGTTCGTTATGGCGACATTTGGGGGAGGCCAATGTTCAACAGTGGACGTCCTTCGGCTGAAATGATGATGATGATGATAATGATGAAGGATTTTAGTACAGTATCTTTTAAATATATGCTTTATTTCATTCACTCGTGTCCCTTTTGGTACAGCTGGTAACCTTTGCTGAAAATCTCCTGCCAGCAATATTGTCAAACCACTCATAGTTGTCATGCTTCTTATGTCCTGTTATCCTGTAGAGTTCTGTTTAATGCTTCAATAGCTCTTTTGTTTGCCATTGTACTTTCATCCTAGACTATTATTTTTGCTTTACGTAACAATAGGGCCAGATTACTATGCTTGAAAATGTTGCACATTGGCGTCTAATCATTGGCGCAAAATCTGATCTATAAAATGTTATAGTTCGTTATTTACCTGCCTCTCCATGTGTCGTTTAAAATCTTCTGAAAGATATGGTTTGAATTCATCCCACAGGCTGAATGGAATCGCTAGTTGACAAAAAACTAACATTATAATGAAAAGCTCTCTCACCATGAACGGCTATTGATACATGGCTGCCTCTCCTAGGACTGTACGTCAGTGGTAATCATCTTCAAGTAACCCTAAAGCCCTGCATGCTGATTTGAAAGTCGTATGTTCTATGATTCTGGGCCTCGAACTTCATAAAAAAGCAAACGAAGGTGGTAACACTCTGTATTATTTGGATATATCGTATATTCCCTGCCTAAAGCGTTATCTTTTTTAATGTGTGGCCAACCATCTACAGTTACTCCTCTTTTCCTCTTTTCGAACCGATTACTGTTACACACAGATTTCACAATACAGGAAGGTCTTTACAAAGTCATCTACTTGACAAAGTTAAAAAAAAAGACTTGAGGGTCGTTTTTGGTGGACAGGAAACCTTTATTAGCTAAGTTTTCTTGATTAAAAAATACTCTTTGACCATTTTTCTAAGTGCACAGCAAGATGAAACACCGTGGCAAAGTTCTCATGAATAGAAAACCCGAAAATTTACCACACTGCCTCTGAACTACCACTTTCATACGTTTTGACTTCATCTTTTAAATTGTTTAGAGAAAGAATACCTTGGTCAGACCCTTTATCACATATTTACAAACATATTTAATCGATTTTATCGAGTTACAGTATTCCACATTGATGTGGAAGAACTGGATTACCAACGATTATCAAGCTCTACTCCATTTATGGTCACAGTAAATCCGCCATTATCTGAAGGATGTCTCCTGCAGTTTGAATATCCGTCATCGCCGGTCAGTGTTTTTTAACCGACTTCAAAAAGGAGGAGGTTATATAAGCATTGTTCGAGGATAGCGTTTAGTGCACAGCTGGTCTCTCATGCATGGCGATTTGGCGTAGAAATTTCCACATATTAGATTTCACTATCTCATAGAACTTTGGATCTAGATGGGATCAGGTATTTCGGCACAAATAAAATTGTCAGTAATGTCAGAAGGAATGTGTCTTTTAGCCATATCAGAATATGAATGTGCCGAAGTCTGGAAAATGTCGGTATTCTACTGTGTACACAATAGAAAACCAACATTTTACGTACATGTATCACGGAACTGCACCAAATATTTTTCCTTTAGTTATCAAGTCCAACATTTTTTTTTTACTTTGATGCGAAATATTTGTGCGATGATATCGTGGCGATCGTGAGGTTTTTAGCCTGGAAACAAATTTTATTTAATTTCTTTCCACCGAGGGTTGCACGTGAAGGTGAAAAATAAGTTTGCGCGACCATAATGACGTACGTAATTCATGGCGTATTGAGTGTGCTCGTGCATGTATCTCGGCCCACCGGTGAAGGAGGACGGTAATCCACTATTTGACCCAACTGATGAGCATCAACATCTTGCCTACCGATGTTGTCCTTAAGTATTACTGAACTAATCAATCAAAGCTTTTATATTAGCATAATAATTTCTATCGAAGAAGACGCTAACTATGACACACCAACTTGTTTTGTAATAAATTTTATGTTTTCGTTTGTACCAATTTGGGTCAGTAGATGTCGTTGTACGTATATAAATAACATGATTGATACGTTAATATAGGATTAGGTTAGCAACATGGTTGCGTTGCAAAGAAAATCTATTAGCACATTTAAAAAAGAGATATTTCATACAAACATGGAGGAATCCATTTCACCAACATACATGAATGTAAGTACTTGAACTTTTTTGTTGTTGTTGAACTATTTTTGAGAAATAAATAATCGCTATTTACTCTATTAGGGCTTGTTTTTCAAATTTCTAATACCGAGTTCTGAGTAAATTAGGCCGCGCAGTAAGACTTCAAAAAATCTTGAACACGACCTAAACCGTAATTTGAGGGTAGTTTTGAAAAACGAATAATGGGAATCTTTATTATTTATTTAAAGATGTATTCGTGCCAAGTTTCAAGTTTATTAACCCAAGGAATAAGATTCTCCCATACAAACTTTAACACCCCCTAAATCTTGCACTGAGGGTAGTACTGAAAAAATAAATATGGAAAACTTTAAAACTAATTTAGGTTAATATTTGTACAAAGTTTGGAGTCAATTGGCCCACGGAAAAAAAATTTGCACACTTACGAAATCCCCCCTTTTTACCCCCATAGAGGATGAATTTCCAAAAATCCCTTCTTAGTGCTCACTTACGACATATAATTAATCTTTATGCAAAATTTCAAGCTTCTAGCCCCAGCGGTTTCGGCTGTGCGTTGATATGTCAGTCAGTCAGTTTCTCCTTTTATATATATAGATATATACATATAGTATATAATATAGAATCACTCTGTTGTCTGTCTGTCCGTATATCCGTCTGTCCATCTATTAAGGCCTTTTTTCTCAGGAACGCGTAGAGGTATGAAACTGAAATTAATATCAAACACCTACTCAGGTCTGCAACCCCAAGCAACAGCAATGCAAGCAAAAAATCTTTCTAAATCAACGCCATTATCGTTACCCAACGCGACGGTAAACAACAAGTCAGTCTAAAGATAAGAGCGTTATTTTCACATTCGCTAGGAAATCAAAACCTATGGGGTACTGACTAAAAACCCACTCCTGTTCCTCCTTTGCCTTCATCCCGGGGTACTGTCCATTTATCATTTCCAGTTTCGCTTGGGTACTGTCCATTTATCTAGAATTCTAAAATTTGGTATGAAGCATGGTCTCATAGCACAAGTATTGAAAAAATCTGAAAACACCTCAAACTCTTTGGGCCTGTAAATTTGTAGTTACGTCACAAAAAAAACTTTTTTGCGGATTCGGTAAAATCTTCGAGACTGGATTCGGGAATTGAACAACAAATTTTCATTAGTAATTTTGTACGGAATCCTCGATGCGCGAGTCTGACTCGTACTTGACCGGTTCTTTTGTGTATGGAAACATTATTAAGTCATGGAATTGGTACTTATTTGAGTTATTAAAAAAAAACACTCTATTGTACTCACAGCGACTATACGGGGCCAGGCATGGTTTAAAAGCTTGTTGCTTCATCTAGGTAACGCAATCCAACGCGATATTTGATGAAGAGGCAACGCGAAAAAAAAAGATAACGCCTGAAAACTCTGTTGGCATTAAAAAATTCCGTGATTTACTCGAATATTTTACAAAACTGGTTCCAGGAAAAACGTGTTTTTTTTTTTAAACCCTTAAATTTTTTGTTAAAAATTGTTGTCATTTAGAATCTCGATTAAATGTACAAGGGTTCTATAGATGTACTTTTTTATATTTTTAATATATGAGTACATTATGGAGGGCCAAAATTCACGTAAAATAGCAGATTTTCAGACGTCTTTACAGGATAAGTTTTACACAAGTTTATGTTTTGATTTCTATAGAAGCCTAGATATTTTATCTAGGCTTCTATAGAAGAAAGGATTTCCTCAAATTCACCGCCTAAAGGAATAAAACGGGGTTCCAAAGTTTGTATGGAGAAACATACTTTCAAACGGATGACGCCGCTGTCAGGACCTAATTCTCAATGTGACATCAATAATTATCGACCTATTACTTTAATACCCATCTTGTCTAAAATTTATGAAAAATGTATGTATAAAAGATTAATTAATTTCTGTAATAAATTTCAAATTATTAGTGACAAACAGTTTGGATTCCAAAAGAACAAATCAACATCATTAGCTATTTATTCTCTAATGCAAGCAATATTATCAAATATTAATAATAATTTTATGACCACCGGTCTTTTTTTTGATCTATCGAAAGCATTCGATCTGGTTTCACATGACATTCTGCTGCAAAAATTAGAAGCTAATGGGATTAGAGGGCCGGCACTTCAGTGGTTATCGTCCTATTTAAGTGATAGAAAGCAATGTGTCATTATCAATAAAAAAAATGTAAATAATGACATAATATCCTACTCATCAGAGTATAGACATAATAAATGTGGCGTTCCGCAAGGAAGCGTCCTGGGCCCAATATTATTCCTCATATATATAAATGACATCATAAAAATAACTAACCATAAATGCATATTGTTTGCCGATGACATATCCATCATTGTGACATCTAATAAAAAATATAATACCATTTTAGATCATGAGCTTGACATTAATAATACAATTGACAAATTATTGCATTGGCTTGACATTAACCATTTAAGAATAAATTTAGACAAATCAGTGTACATTCAATTCAATCAATCAAATAATCACAAAAACGACATCAAACTCAATATTAATAAAATCAAAGAAGTAACGCATACAAGATTTTTGGGTGTAATTATAGACAAGGACATTAATTGGAAAGAACACATTGACAATGTTAGTACTAAAATCAATAAATTTGTATATGCACTTAAGCAAGTTAAAAATGTAACTAACGTCAAAACCGCTGTAATATCATACCATGCATACGTTGAATCGTTACTACGTTATGGGCTTATAATGTGGGGTAATAGCACTGACTTCCAGAGAGCATTCATCGCTCAAAAAAAGTGCATGAAATCAATTTGTGGACTCAAACCTGATGACTCATGTCGACCGATATTTAGGAAACTTGGTTTGTTACCGTTACCGTCACTTTACATTTACGAAGTATGTATGTTTGTAATGAAAAATAAAAAAATATTTAAGACTGCAAATGATGTGAACCCTCGGAACAGACGAGATCCATACAAACTAGTGCTGAATGATTTGCCTCGATTAGCTAAATATAATAATAACTGCCTAGCAATGTGTATGCGCATTTATAATAAAATACCTAAAACATTAAATCCTATATTATTTAAAGCAAAATTTTATAAATGGTTGCTTGAATATAATTTTTATAGTTTAAAAGAATTTATAGATAAAAAGTTTTGATGTTTTTAATTATTCATTGTTGATGTCTACTACCTACTTGCCTAACTTTAAAAAAAAAAAAAATTTGCATGCTTTGTCTTATCCTAGCTAAACATGTTTGTGCCTTATAGTATTTAACACCATTTTATACCATGTTTTATGCAAATAAATATATTATTATTATTATTATTAAATAAAATCACTAGCTTATCAAAATAAGTAAGGGATTTTTTTTTAATATTCCTCTATATCCTGTAAAGTACTCCAATATTTCACCTATATTTATCATTGGACAAACATCAATAACTGGACACCCTACCCAGGAAAACCGTAGTACTCAATATAAACGTAGCTTTCATTAACTTATCCATAATTCAAAGGCGGACATCTGCATCCATAATCAATCGAGGAATATACACAAAATTATTTATAACTCAACAATATTATCATTCAGCCTCGCAGACTCACTCTGAATCCCGGATCCGCTTCATAAATCATTGAATAATTCGGCCATTACAGCCGCCACGTCCTCACTATTATTCATCCGTGGATTAGTAATTAACAATAACAAATGATCGTATTTGTCGACTCTAAGAACATGGCTTTGCTATAAATGTAAAGTTGTTTGTATGATTAGTGCCTTTATAAATACATAACCTCGACGGAGTCAGAATGAAGCTGCCACTTCTTACCCGATAGAATTTAGTAGAATGTAAAATAATAGAATAGAATTGAATATAATAGAGTGGATCAGAATGGAACAGAATGTAACCCAATGGAATAAATAGGTTTTACACGAACTTAATTCATTGGATCAATTGTGGCCTTATAAAGCGATATCTACCAGACAACCTTCGGATTGACTGAAAATTTAAATTATAAAGTGATAGTAGGCGTTGTACTTAGTAAATTAATAAACCATTAAATTACTCAGATCGCCATAAATGTACGTATACGGTGCAGCACGTTTTTGATGATCCACATCATTTAGCAAGCAAAATAAATATGACAATATGACAGAAAGAAAAATTGCAAAATAATTGAAGAAAAAGAAGAATAATTTAAAAAAAGCAAATTGGCACTAAAGTGCAATTGAATTTGATAATTTCCAGTTGTATATAGAATCCACTCATAAACTTACCTAGAGAGAAGAAACTCATAAGAATAAACACACAGCAGAATCTTGACAACTTCCAATGTTGGAAACTTCATATGTTTTGGATAAACTCCAAACTATTGTATTGATTCCGATAGTTTGAATGTCGGTAAGCTGCAACAAACAAGTTAAAATGTGACCGTTAGTACCTGCCATGTTTCTAGGGTCCCGTACCTCAAAAGAAAAAACGGAACACTTATAGGATCACTTTGTTGTCCGTATGTCTGTCTGTCTGTCAAGACCCTTTATCTCGGGAACTAGTGGAAGTATAGAGTTGAAATTAAAACCATATACTAAGGTCTGCGGTCCCTTGAAGCTGTGAAAAATTTCTGAGTCAACGAAAAAAAAAGATACAGACATTTATGTCGCAAAAAACGTGTATTTTTACACTCTCAAGGGAATCAAAATTCATAGGGGGGTACTTCTCGTTGACCAAGAATCCTGCAATTTGGCATGAAGCAAGGTCTCATAGCACAAATAAAGAAAACAAATCTGAAAACTGTAAATTAGTAGTTACGCCACAGAAAAAAACTGTTTTTGCGATTCGGAAAAATCTTCGTAACTCAATTCGGGAATTGAACTGTTTTCATAGGTAAGTTTGTACGGAACCCTCAGTGCGCGAGTCGGACTCGCACTTGCCCAGTTTTTTTTTCAGACGTAGTGTTTTAGGACTACGGGTTTCTTTTTCAGAAAATCTCCGCGACCCTACCGGGCATAAGCCCTGCTTGGCTGCGTTGTCGACGACATGGGCTCTGTCCGGACGATTACCGGACGACCAGATGGCGAGGTACCCATTACTTATTGTCCGCAAGCCAATTAGGATTTTAAACAGTTCACATAATGGGCGTGTATGGTACAGTATCCAGTGATATGTCCAAATTGGTGCTAGATCCTCATGCAATTAGGTCTTAATATCTTTTTAACCTTTTGGAAGTGAAGTTTGGATGCTCATCAGCTCCCTAACCAGGAGGTTTCGGTTCCTCCTTGACTTAGTATGTTTAGTATCTGCTGTGTGTGATCCAATGATAACCACCAGTATGGTATTCATTTCCAAGTTTCTACCTGGTTACATTTACCTTACTATAGTGGAGCCAAAAGAAGAGGTTTATTTTCAATTCTATTTTATTGATTTATTTTCCCAATTGTCATCATAATATATATATATTTATTGATACAATTTAGTGCTTGACTGCGATCCCACCTGATGGTAAGCAATAATGCAATCGTTGATGGTGAAGCGCAGTTTATTTAGAGCCTAGCCTTGAAGACACTCAAATTATAATCGGACGGGAAGACCGCAACAGGCAAATTGTTCCAGTCCTTCGACGTACGCGGTATAAATGACGAGGCGAAATGCTTACTACTCGCCGTACGTCGGGCTTTCCGATGGTAGAAATGAGATGGCGGAATCAAGTCATGCAATTCCCGCGCACACTCTCCAAAATGCATTCTGTAAAAGAAAATATACTTATATCTTTTCGCATTGATGGTATTATTAAAGTAAAGTAATCCCTCGGCCGCCGCAGTAGGCGCGGGCTTGCTCGGACGGTGAGTATTAGATAGCTCTCCGTCCAATAAGGACCGACATATCCTTCAAACATTACTCTAGCAGCTGCCAACGGCTTCGCCTAAGTAAAAGTAGAAAATTGTCCCAAAAGAACATCCTCCCGGGACAATAAGTATCCTGTGTTATTCTAAGATATAGTCTACCCGTGTATCAAGTTTCGAGTGTGAAGAAGTTCGGCTTTATAATATTAGTGTGCTTATAATAAAAACTCACGCATACACACAAAGCGTTTTGAGAACACATTATTATGCGTACAGCCAAGAAGTGGAATTCCTTGCTGGAGTCTGTATTTCCTAATAGCTACAACTTAGGGGTCTTTAAGTCAAGAGTGAATAGGCTATTTCTAGGCAAGCGTGCTCCATCGTCGATCACATCATCGCTTACCATCAGGTGAGATGGTGGTCAAACGCGAGCATAACATTAATAAAAAAAAACCTTAATAACGAAACTTTGTTCATCACTGGGTCGGAATTATTAAAACTATTTCTTTTGTTATAGAAACCATTTAGAACTACTCCCATGAGATGTCTGAACAGTATTTGGGGCAGACCCGGTTAATATCTTTTTAATTCAATACGTAAAATACACAGACAAAATTAAATATCAAAATTGAAATGAAACGATATCAGATGTGTCGCTAATATAAATGGTTATTTAATCGATAGTGCGCTTGCGACCATTAGTCCTACATTAAAGTAATCGCATTATCATAATTGTCGAATCATTGGCTCGCTAAATGGACAAACAATTATTCATGTGGAACGTGATAGAGATGCAATCTCACTGGACGATGCTGTCATCGGGCTAAAAGAGCTTGTATTGTACTGCTTATTGGAGTATTTTACGGCTCACCAACACAACGACACGTATATTATCCACACCACACATCCACTCCCGTCGACTGCCTGGTGGCCACTGTCTTACAGGTGTCATAGTACATTATGATACAAGTGTGTAATGTTAGTGATTACCGTCGAGGCGGTATTTAGACCCGAGCCGTGGCGAGGGTCTTAAGAGAGCCAAGAACGGTAATCATTAATTACTCACGTGTGTCATACGACGTTTTTCAATACACTTGTGAAGAAAACAACAGTAAAACTAGTAAAATTTTCTGTGACATGGCGGTAAAAATCTGTTTTCATATGCGCGTGCATAATTCTTTTTTATTTATCCCTAGAGGAAGGCTAAGGTATTTGATCATACTGCCTAGTCTTACGATTCTTGCGTGAAAAGTTTTAACGATTACGATAATGTCTTTCGTAGTGACAATAGAATACGGATGTAACATTTTCTAATGATTTTGTTGTATTTAATTTCATTTAATTAATACAGCCACTGAAC
The DNA here is from genome assembly GCA_905147345.3 of Mythimna impura. Taxonomy (NCBI): domain Eukaryota; kingdom Metazoa; phylum Arthropoda; class Insecta; order Lepidoptera; family Noctuidae; genus Mythimna; species Mythimna impura. The sequence goes on along the minus strand of LR990362.1, from coordinate 14,822,789 downwards.
TTCACTAGGATAAAAAAAAAACACGCCAAAAACCGCGTGCATCTTAAAATGGCGGCCATAGACCACAAAAAAAAAAACAAATTTTATTGGAATGTACAATTTATTTACTAAATATTTTTATTAAATAAATCGTATAAACAAGTTCAATTAGTCCATTTTAACTTGTGAATTGGATGAAATAAGTAAGACACTAATTTATATACTATTGAACGCAATAACTTAATGGGAATTTTATTCGAATTCAAAATTTTTTTTTTGCGAACAAAGAGGTTGAACAAAAAGGTTTTAACTACATTGTAGCACTAGTGCGTAATGGTAATCAAAATGTCACAGTTTGGTAACGAGTGCCATTATATACCTAAGTACAGTGCAATAAGAGTCACTTTCTGAGCAAGTGTGTTGAAAAATACAAAATGTCACTATGCTTGAGACTACTCACACAGACAATACACCACAGGGCCAAAATACTGAAAAATTAAAGTATGAGAGTTCTGTTTATCAGCACAAGCATTATAATAACAACTTATTTCTTTACAACATCATCATCTTCCTGCCCTTGTCTCGTCTTATTTGGGGTCGGCGCCACACGTTTTTTTCTTCCATTCTATCCTGTTAACCGTCATGCTATCCTAACTTCCTTTACTTTCATATCACTGTTCACACAATCCATCCATCTTTTCTTTGGCCACCCTCTCTCTCTCCACCCATCCACATAAACATAACTCTTTTAGTAACATGCGTTTCATCTCTCCTCTTTACATGACCGTACCAAGACAAATGATTCCCTTTCAACTTTTCAGTCCTCTAATATACTCATTTCTCACTTTATCCATTCTCGTCACAGCACACTTCCATCTCAACATTCTCATCTCCGCTACATGCAATCTTTTTCATATGCAATGTAATAAACGCATATAGTATTCTGAAAGTAGATGTTCGTAATTGGCTACTGAATTGATTTCAACTTTTATTAAATTCTTAAGATGCAAGGTAAAAAAAAAATTCTTGATAATTCTAGACTGTTTGTGTGTGCGTGCGTAGATAGAGCGGGAGAAAATGTTTGATGATTAGTTAAGACGGACGAGATCACCGAGGCCGGCCCAGTAAGAGATGGCGAGATTATCAAGGCCCTTACAATGACTTATCAAGCGTGCGAGTGACGAAGAGGGATGGAACTATACACCCTATCCATACCTTTTTCTGTTCAGTTTTGGTCTACAAATTGATCGTGTTCAGAGCTCGCGGTAGGCCTCCGGACATGTACTGCGACGGCTGATACGAGGTGCAAAGGGTAAAGAATTCATGGAATGACTTGGGATGTGGCTTTGCCCACCGGTGGGATATTATAGTTTAAATGAGAACAATGTTCTTGACTCATCGTAAAAAGAGTTGCCAAAGGTATTCTCATAGAGTTTAATGGTAATTTTTAGCAGGCCAGCATTAGGGTAAGTTCAGTTAAAGCGAAGTAAATCGCATAAAAGCAAGTGAGGGTTGCCAACCATATTTTGAGAAAAATAACGTATCACATTATTTTAGTAGAGAATAAAAAAATACTTGAAAATTTTATTTATTTGTTTATTTTTTCTCGCGAAGACATACTTTTATGTGTTTCTAGCATACACTAACAGTTTTTCATTACCCTTGAAAGTTATCTTTGTACTCCCAATTTCAATTTAAAAAAATAAGCAACCCATTTCCAACTCCACTTTATTTGCTTTGATTTTATACCGAGAACGTATTCGTGTTTCAACGTAGCAGTATCGTTTATAATTCAGCAATTATTCATATTATTAGTGTTTCATTTTACGCATCACAGTAAATATAGAAAGTAGAATATATTCATACTACTTTATTTTTATGCAAAAGTATAAAGTACATTTACCAAAAATAAAGTAAGATGCGTTATTATAAAGTATAGTTGGCAACACTAGGTTTGACCAACATTTTCGACGCAAAAACGCACTCAAATGCAACAAAACATTGTGTTGCTAATAGATACTTAAAAACAACGAACACAACTGAACTTTTAGCAGTCGTATAATGTAAATAGTTTATAAAGTATTATTGTTTAGTTTTATACAAGCAGTTGTCTTCACAGTTGCAACATTGTCGCCACTAGCCGAATTCAATCTTCACCATTAACCGGTACAACCTGACCTTTGAACTCCTGTCTTTTTCTTTCAGGAGAGGGAGGCCAAAGAAAAGATGGAAGGATTGTGTTAAAAGTGATATGAAAAAAAAGTAAGTCAGTGATAGTGGGACTAGTGACAGGCCTGAATAGACGAAAAAAAACGTGTTGCGCTGACCCCAAATAAGACGAGACGAGAGCAGGAAGATGGCGATGAGAAAAGACTCCTTAAGTTATTCCTATAGGTTATAGTGTACTGTGTGGACCGCCCGGAGGACACGGTGGAGCACAAGGTAGAGGTGTGCCCCGCTTGGGCAGAGCACCGCCGTGTCCTCGTGGGGAAGATCGGCGGCAACGATCTCTCGCGCCGGGCCTTGGTACAGGCCATGGTCCGAAGCGAGGAGGAGTGGTAGGCATCCGCCTCCTTCTGCGAAGCAGTAATGCTAGCAAAGGAGGAGGCCGCACATGCACGCGCGAGGGAGCGGCCCTCACGCACCAGCCGCCGGGATCCTGATCCCGATTTCCGGCCACCGCAGGCGCGGGCTTGCGGACGGCGAGCTACCTATTGCCGTCCGGTAACCGTCCGGACCGAGCCCAAGTCGTTGACAAGGACTACTGTTTCACGCGTGCCTCAAGGAGATGTCAGCAAACCGTAGGGGCCCAGCAGGGTCGAAGCTTATTGGGGCCAAGAGTTTGTTTCTGAAAGGAGAACTCGGCCCTCGGAAGACGGCAAAGAAGGAACAGGAGTGGGTTTTTCGTCAGTAAAAGTATGACACTCTCTCTCGCTCTGCCCAAGAGTGGAGGATGTCATGGATGGTTTTCCCACCTACAACAAAAAAAATTGCCTATAGTTATAGTAGTATTGTTCTATAATAAGCAATTATGTATTGATACAAGCATTGTAGTTAAAGTCATGAACAGTTAGAATAAGGTGGATCTTAAAGCAATAATGTGGAATACTGTATTTTAGCAAACACCATTTACTTGACATAATAATGTTCCCATACACAAAATAACCAAAAAGTTGAGTTCAACGCCATCTGTCGAGAACATGGCCACGTTTGAGCCCTTAACTTTCACCTTAATATTTTACTAAAATAATACAATTTAGGGAAACATAAATATCGATGGAAAATGATTATAAAACCTCTAAAAATAATGAAAATATCGTATTTACGCTTGAAAAGTATAATTTTTACAATTCTCTTTTTGGACGAAATACGCCTCCGTCACACTTTTATTACTAACCCATTACCTATAGAAAAAAAAGCCCTACAAACATATTTTATCTTTTCTTTACCTTTTTGGAGTTTTTGAGAAATTAATAAAAAAAACTGGGCAAGTGCGAGTCGGACTCGCGTACTGAGGGTTTCGTACAAACTTTCCTATGAAAACAGTTCGATTCCCGAATTGAGTTACGAAGATTTAAGCGAATCGTAATTTTTTTTGTGACGTAACTACAAATTTACAGTTTTCAGGTTTTTCCTATACTTTTCCTATGAGACCTTGTTTTATGCCAAATTTCAAGATTCTAGGTCAACGGGAAGTACCCTAAGAATTTTGATTCCCTTTAGAGTATCAAAATACACGCTTTTTGCGACATAAACGGCCGTATCTATTTTTCTCGTTAACTCAGAAGTTTCATTTTTTCACAGCTTCAATGGCCCGCCGATTTGAGTATATCGTATTAATTTCAACTCGATACTTTTACGCGTTCCCGAGATAAAGACTCTTGACAGACAGACTAACAGACAGACGCGCGGCCAACAAAGTGATCCTATAAGGGTTCCGTTTTTTTCCTTTTGAAGTACGGAACCCTAAAAACTGGCAGATTAATTAGAACAAAATGTAGAAAAAACACTGTCTTTATGTAAAGAAGGTCTTGTAATACTGGTGATGTTATCAGAGTGCATGTTTAGCGAATTCGGGGCGCGATCGTAACCCGAATGAAAATTAAATTGACACTAGCGTCGCAAGTACTACTTATTTCTACTACAGTTCGCTGGCAGAATAATTAATTCTTTGTTCTGTTGCACTTTAGTTCCACTGAGATGGCTTTTACTGTGTTATATTAGAACTGAAGCTGGAAATGGAAAGAACAAAAGAATATCAGCTGAACACGCTGAACAATAAAGCAAAAATCGGAGGTATCCCAAAACATATCGTTCTCAAGCCGAACATGAGCGGAGCACAGGCCGAGCTCAAACTCGTGATCGGATCCTCTAGAGTCAGTCCACACTACACGAATTTGAGTTCGGCTCGTGCTCGGCTCCTGCTCGGCTCCTCTAGCACAGACCCACCTGAAGATTGTTCTGATTCCCCTAGAAGTAGCAAATATGTCTTTATGATGAATTTCTCTCTTTTTATTGTATTTTTTTTTTCTTAACTCGTATAATTTACTCGATGAATGAAATATATCTGACATTGGAAAAAACAATCACAGAACTCCGTTTTTTTTTTTTGAGGTTGGGAAGTCATCAAATATCTTCTCCCGCTGTGGATAGAGCAACAGGGAATATCAGACTTTTACTGACTTAAAAATACACGTGTTCCTTCAGTTACCCTATGCGTTCCATAGCCGCAGTGACTCTTTCAAATCTTCTCTTATATAAAACAATTGCCATTGAAATCTGTGTACCGAACCTGAAAATTCTGAACTTTTTAAGACTTTATTACTCTTTAAATCACGTCTATCATTTAAAAGAGAATATTTTTTTTATAATAATATAATATAATAATATTCCACAACTATCACACAACGCCGTCTAGTCTCAAGCTAAGCAGAGCTTGTGTTATGAGTACTAGACAACTGATAAACATACTTATATATTTCTAAATACATATACATAGTATAGATAAATTACACTCAGACACAGAACAAAACATCGTGCTCATTTTTTTTTCTTTTTTCATTCTGCATCATGGCAATCTGTTTAATTAACAATAAGCCTTGCTTTTAGCTGATCTAATTAATCTGGAGTGATTTTGGCCACAGTGAGCCATGCCAATTTGTGGGAGGCTTTCACTTCATGTGGCAGAATCTATCTAGGAGCGTAGGAATACTATGTCTTTTTAAACGTTTGTGCTGTAGCGATCCGCATTCACTGAGTTTTACAGCTAGTGTATTTTTAAACGTTTGTGCTGTAGCGATCCGCATCCACTGAGTTTTACAGCTAGTGTATTTTTAAACGTTTATGCTGTAGCGATCCGCATTCACTGAGTTTTACAGCTAGTGTATTTTTAAACGTTTGTGCTGTAGCGATCCGCATCCACTGAGTTTTACAGCTAGTGTATTTTTAAACGTTTGTGCTGTAGCGATCCGCATCCACTGAGTTTTACAGCTAGTGTATTTTTAAACGTTTATGCTGTAGCGATCCGCATTCACTGAGTTTTACAGCTAGTGTATTTTTAAACGTTTGTGCTGTAGCGATCCGCATCCACTGAGTTTTACAGCTAGTGTATTTTTAAACGTTTATGCTGTAGCGATCCGCATTCACTGAGTTTTACAGCTAGTGTATTTTTAAACGTTTGTGCTGTAGCGATCCGCATCCACTGAGTTTTACAGCTAGTGTATTTTTAAACGTTTGTGCTGTAGCGATCCGCATTCACTGAGTTTTACAGCTAGTGTATTTTTAAACGTTTGTGCTGTAGCGATCCGCATCCACTGAGTTTTACAGCTAGTGTATTTTTAAACGTTTATGCTGTAGCGATCCGCATTCACTGAGTTTTACAGCTAGTGTATTTTTAAACGTTTGTGCTGTAGCGATCCGCATCCACTGAGTTTTACAGCTAGTGTATTTTTAAACGTTTGTGCTGTAGCGATCCGCATCCACTGAGTTTTACAGCTAGTGTATTTTTAAACGTTTATGCTGTAGCGATCCGCATTCACTGAGTTTTACAGCTAGTGTATTTTTAAACGTTTGTGCTGTAGCGATCCGCATCTACTGAGTTTTACAGCTAGTGTATTTTTAAACGTTTATGCTGTAGCGATCCGCATTCACTGAGTTTTACAGCTAGTGTATTTTTAAACGTTTGTGCTGTAGCGATCCGCATCCACTGAGTTTTACAGCTAGTGTATTTTTAAACGTTTGTGCTGTAGCGATCCGCATTCACTGAGTTTTACAGCTAGTGTATTTTTAAACGTTTGTGCTGTAGCGATCCACATCCACTGAGTTTTACAGCTAGTGTATTCCTATGTCCAGATAGTCTCTCTTCCTTAACGATGATATTTTTAAATCGTTGTGAATGTATTTGTTGCTTATATAATGAGGGAGGGTTTGTGGATGCTCATCACACAAACATTTGTCATGGGTGGGAATCGAACCCACGACCTCCGGCATAGCAGTCAGAACCACTAACCACTAGACCAACTGGCCAGTCAGTTTTATAAAGGTATTTTCTTTAAAAAAAAAACCTTGACACTAGGATTTACTCCTGTATCGTGGGTGCGTTCACAAACATGTAAACTCACAAACACAAGCCACCCAGACCCGGAACAACTAACTGTAGGCCATACAAATATTTGTTCCGTTTGGAAGTCGAACCCGCAACATGCAGCGTAGCACCCAATCGCTCAACCATTACGCCAACAACAAAAATAACACCGACTTCCGAAATTAAAGTTATTTTGCACTTTTCAGTGTTTTTTTTTTACTTTGAAGTCGGTTGTATTTTTTTTTGTAAAAAGTTTTTTATTTTACTCTTTTTAGTTATGGTACCACCACTAAAAAGTACTCCTCAGCCAAACTTAAATACCTTATAGCCAGAGTGCATCTCATGACAATTTTAATAATCCCAAACACGGTTAGATTACATTAATTTATTACAGAGTTCCGGTGCCTAACTTCAGGCTTCATCATCAGATCAGTTCGATATATTCCCCCTCTACTTTCAGTCAGTCATCGACTACACGTATAAACAAAGCAATTTTACATGTTACGACGGTTCTGCTGTGATCCTATGAGGAGTTCTGTTCCATATCTTCGAAGTTTATGATCAGATCATAACAATATTTCTATGGGACCAACTCGGAAGCAATTGACCGAGAAATCGGTGAACATACATAAAAAGAAAAAACATACATTCAACCGAACATATAACCTCCTCCTTTTTGAAGTCGGTTAAAAAATAAAACTTATGATTCCAAAACTAGACCTATGAATCAGCGGCGCCGACTCCGTGGGTGCTCGGGGGCTTGAGCACCTGTGAGAAATAAACAGTGGGTGCCGAGCACCCCTGAGAATAGACATCAAGAAACAGATCAGTAATCGCCTTTTAGGGATGAGCGTTTTTTCATTACCCGACGACCTGTTTAGCGTAGTGGTTTAGAGCGCCGGTTTAGACGCAAGGGTCGCGGGTTCCCGCACCAACACAAATGTTTGTTGATGAAACAGATATTTATGTTGGGTCTGGGTGTTTATTGTACCTTCGTTGTTTCTGGTTTCTATAGTACAGGGAAAAACCTTAGTTTGGGACCAAGACAACATCACATAGTATGTGATGTTGTCTCAATTTATTATTATTACGTAATTATAATTACGCAGTATGTAAGTAGGACATTTATTTATTTATCGGTCGATCAGTGTGCATTTCTTTTCTCACAGATTGCCACTATTACGAGTCATCAAATGAGCATGAGCACCCATGAGGTTTTCTAAAAGCCGGCGCCCCTGCTATGAATCATTTACTATCTACTCGTAGGTACTACTCTATCTATCTAATAGTTATCTTTCTGTCTGTATCTACAGACAGAAAGATAAGTATCGAAGTCTCAAGAAACTATTCAATATACAACGTCATAACTCAACAACAACATCAAACTGCCTATCTCTGAACACCGGCTCATTATTCCGGTACTATTGTACCAATAGCCTCTCCGCCATTCAACTAACAGATGTTATTGAAAAACTTTTACAATCGTTATTATAATAAAGTTCATAAACGAATAACATGTTTTGGTGTTTTCATTCAAACTTTGGTTATTGGATTTGCAAGAATTCGTCGAAAATAATATGAATTGATTAAAGTATCTTGTTTGAATGGTTTTTTATTTAACCAGTTACGTTTGAATTTGTATTGTTATCATCATCATCATCATTTCAGCCGAAAGACGTCCACTGTTGGATATAGGCCTCCCCCAAATGTCGCCACAATGACCGCTCCTGTGCGTCTCGCATCCATCGGATTCCCGCGACCCTCACCAGGTCATCGGTCCACCTTGTGGGAGGTCTTCCAACGCTGCGTCTTCCGGTACGTGGTCGCCATTCCAGAACCTTTCGTCCCCATCGACCATCTGCTCTGCGAGCAATGTGCCCTGCCCACTGCCACTTAAGTTTGACGATTTTTCAGGCTATGTATTGTTAGTGATAATATTATTATACCTACTTATATATCTGAGCAGGGCCCATTACCCGCAGAACAGATTCGATGAGGCGAAGGTTCTGAAGCGGCGACCGCGTACAGGAGGATGCAGCGTTGGAATGCCTCCCACAAGATGTACTTGGTACGGCGAGATGCACTGGACAATTCCTCATAGTGACATTTCAGGAAGGCCTATGTCCAACTTTGGACGTCTTTCGGCTGAAATGATGTTGATTTTTTTTTTATATCCAGCATATACTGTCCTGCTACTGGGTAAAAGCGTCCCTCTATTCCTTCCATTGCTCCAGGCTCCAAGTCACTTCTTTGAAAGTCCTAAGTCGTCCGTCCACCTCGTTCGTGATCTAACGCGACCCTGTCTTGCGATTTCAGGACAACAGTTTTATTTTTTAACGATTTATGTACCATCATCATCATCATAATTTCAGCCGAAAGACGTCCACTGCTGGACATAGGCCTCCCCCAAGCGTCGCCACAGCGAACGGTCCTGTGCGTCTCGCATCCATCGGACTCCCGCAACCGTTACCAAGTCATCGGTCCACCTTGTAGGAGGCCTTCCAACGCTACGTCTTCCGGTACGTGGTCGCCATTCCAGAACCTTTCGGCCCCAACGGCCATCTGTTCTGCGAGCAATGTGCCCTGCCCATTGCCACTTTAGTTTGGCGATTCTTCGTGCTATGTCGGCAACCTTGGTTCTCCTGCGGATATCCTCATTCCTGATTCGATCACGCAAGGAAACTCCGAGCATAGCCCTCTCCATTGCCCTTTGGGTGACTTTAAGCCTTCTAATGAGGCCCATTGTAAGCGACCACGTTTCGGAGCCATATGTCATCACTGGCAACACGCACTGGTCATAGACTTTCGTCTTGAGACACTGTGGTATATTGGACGAGAAGACACCGCGCAGCTTCCCGAACGCTGCCCAGCCGAGTCGGATTCGACGATTGATCTCTTTCTCGAAGTTAGACCTTCCCAACTGGACCGTCTGTCCCAGGTAAACGTAGTCGTCTACAACTGCTGCTGCTGTCATGGTAAACAGCCATGTAGCACCCACTCCTATCAAGGTCGGGGACTCTACACTCGAAGATTTATGTACACACACAAAAAAATATTAGAAGAAGGAAACAGAAAAATAGGTACAGAGGTGATGCTTATTTCTAAAGAAATCTCTTCCAGCACACCTGCGAAAGGAGAGTTGGAAGAAAAAAGATATGTAGACACTGTGTTTAACAGTAATAGGAAAATAAGTACGTACATACAAAATCAATAAAAAAATACAACAAGCAAAACAAGATATACTATTACTATAAAATAAATATCACAAAAATACATACTAAATAATATAATAAAACTAATACATACAAACTAATATGCAACTATGACGAAATGGAAAGATAGTGTTCTTTCACTCTACTTTTAAAAACTGCAAGAGTTTGGCAGCCCCTTATGTCAGTGTTGTGTAATGTTTTATGTTTTACGGGTCCACTGCTCGATGGACATGCGGCTGATATGCCCAGCTCAGTCCAACTTAAGCTAGGCAGCCTTCTAAGCCACGTCAACGAACTATGTTTTGGAGTACTGATACTGTTTTGAACGGGACTTTTTTACATAAGTGCCTACTATAACTAAATTTATTATAAATAATCTTTAATTTTAACTCACATTATATATGCTAACACATAAACTTAAAAGCAAAACAGGAATATGCAGTGACAAACAGAGTTCATATACGATATCCAATTGTAAAATGTGGGATATACTTGAGAGTAAACAAAATATAACTTTCAGTAAAGTACCTACGTGATTATCCACTCTCGACGAATCTTAATACACGTATTCCAGCAGAGCAGGCACTGTGTAAGCCAGGAGAATAACACACGGAGGTCTAATAAGTTCGCAACTAGGGCAGAGCCACTTTCAATTTCGTAGTTTCGATCTTAACTGGGGAAATGAAATTAAGCTGGTGAACATCCAAGCAATCGTAATGTAATTATTCTGGCGCTACACCTGCTTCCTGCGTACTAAACTACTGACTGATTATAATACACATTGTGTTCGGAGCTGTGTTACTGAGCTTCGAACTATAGTTCAGAGCATAAAGTATGCCCTGAACTATAGTTATATATACCTATAACTATGAACTATAGTAACAAACATACACACACGCACTAACAAACTTTCGCTTTTATAATAATAGTGTGATAATGTGAAAGATAGACGTGATGAAATATGTAAACGTGGTCAGAAAAATACCATAAAACAGTCCCCGTGGTTCCCACAGCATAAAAATAGGTGCCGTGTTATAAAACAATAACTGTCACATATTTCAATAACCACAAAAGCGTAACTTAAATGATGAACCATTAACCGCCATAATTTCCAGCTTTCCCTTCAAAAACTGCTCTATAAACTGTATTTACGGAAAACCTTAAGGCCCTAGCTCCCGAGCGTTAACGGCGAGGTTTGAAAAAAAAAATATTATAGATTCATGTATAACATTATCAACATAATTACGATTTTTTTTTTTTTGCCAAAAAATATATTTTAACAACATGATATTTTTTCGCTTGTTTTCCCTATTCCTTTCAAACGGCTTTGATCTTCAGAAATATGTTTACACAAAAAAATTACTGGTTAAGTTTTCTTCAAAATGTACATATGTAAATCAATCAATATTTCGCAAAGAAAATAGTTTTAAAGGTCAGCGGGGCTCAATACGGGCGCAGGCAGCAGTACGAGTATGTGTGCATTTAATTCCGGCCAGATGTTCAAAGGACTATACACCTTAAGAAACGGTAATATGGTGCTAATCTTAGCCGTGATTAAGGGTCATTTGAACGGCGACCGGCTTTACGACTCAGATATAATAATAAAGCGTTTTATTATTGACTTTTAAACAAGTATTGTTTGTTTTTTTTACAAAACTGTTCACGTAATTGAGGGTTATGCGTCTGGGGAGCAATTTTAAAATCGCTCGTATGAATTTTCGCTTCCTAAAATTCTTAAATGTGCCTTTATTTGAGCAAAATTGCTACTTTATTCTGATTCTATTGTTAATTCTATCAATTATTGTATATTAAACTTACTTGTAGGCAGCCATGTTTCGCAATACAATGTGTACGAATAAAAAAAAAACAATTCATCTCCGTTTAAAAGAGTCACCGCGCCCCAGGAGCGCAAAAGGCAACTGAAAGAACACAGGCCTGTGTTCCTTTTTAGTCAGCAAAACTCTGACATTCCCACTCTCGCTCCATCAAGAGTGAAAGCAGTTATTTGATGACTTCCCATAAAACGAATTCATATCATGACTTCGTTTTTAAAAACTCGGACTGTGCAAAAATCAAAGCTAATTTACGACTAAAACCTAGAAACTTTTGAAATAAAGAAAGAAAGAAAAATAATTTATTTGGTACAGCACAAGGCAAAAATAAAAAAAAGTAGCAAAAATGTAGTTGTGTGCCTCACGGCTGCACCAATACTTGAATTGTATAAATTTAGATAATATAATATACCTGTAACAAAACCGCTCACTTCAGTATAAAATTATTATTGTATAATGTATATTTATTACTCAATCTTCGAATGGTCAAGAAGTCAGTCAGTCAGAAAAGTGATGCTAATAGGGAACGTGCACGACGAAAGCTCTGCCGCTCTTGATTTTGTCATTTCATTGTTTATACTAATCGTATTCTACGGAGAGGAATGTGCAAGAAACTCCATGGACACTATTTTCAATCATGTTAACTATTACAATTATCTCGGTCACATATTTATTGGCGCTACAATAATGCAAGAGACAAATTGTGTGTCCTACCTCAACGATCGTCAACTGAACAAGAAGGCTGTCGCCTACCATTATGCTACATCAACAGCTTTACTACAGATAATCACAAATACGTTTCGGTGTTGCCATCACAATTAGTCGATTGCAATAAATAATCGAATACCAAATAAATTAAATAATATTCTTGGTTACATAAAAGAGTAAATAATCTGATAACATATATAACATAATCTAACATATACATACATAACTAGAGCAGTGGTGGCCGAGTTAGAGCAGTGGTGGCCGAGTGGTAACGGCCCCGACTTACGAGTCGTAGGTCGCGGGTTCAAACCCAGCCAGGCGCATTACTTTGTGTAATTTATTTCATCACCACTGCTCTCAAAACGGTGAAGGAAAACATCGTGAGGAAACCGGCATGTCCTAGAACCAATTCGAAGACATGTGACATCCACCAACCCGCACTGGGCCCGCGTGGTGGATTACGGCCCATTCCCTCTCCTAGAGAGGAGGCCTGAGTCCCAACAGTGGGAACATTATAAGGCCGACTATGCTATGCTAACATATGTACCTATCTAACTTACCTATCTCACGTCGTAGTAACAAAGTACACTGATCCCGAAATATTTTCAATCTAAAAGACACATAGCGAGTAAGCGCGTCCTTTAAGTTGGACTAACTTTAAGTTAGATTCGATCGAGGAAGTTTCCCTGAAATATTAGCGAATACACTTCACTCTATATGGCGCAAACACGAAATATGTTACTGCACGCTGTTTTGGAAATGTTGAAAACTGTTTCTCATCCCCAAAGCAAAAAGAGGGGTGTTATAAGTTTATGGTGATTATCAAGCTAATAAGGACAGCTTATCATCCTCCTTGCAATGGGGTGATTGAGCGTCTACACCACACTCTCGAAGCCGCAATACTTTTTTTTACCCCAGACGGAAAAGAGGAGTTTTAACCCCCGACGAAAAAATAGGGGTTTTATAAGTTTGACGTGTCTGTCTGTGTGTCTGTCCAGCTATCGTAGCTCTTAAACGAATGGGCCGATTTTGATACGATTTTCTTTGTTTGAAAGCTGACGTGATCGAGATGGTTCTTAGGTACAATTTATACAGATCTGTCCAGGTGTTCAAGGTCATCGGCTCGTTTGTTAGCTGCGGTAGGTATCTTAAACACATAATGGGTGTTTACTTTACTTTCAAACGTATGTGTAACTTAATATTTGAAATACTCATTAACATGCTAGTACCATTGATCTGGTCCGATGATGGAGCTCGAAGGTAAGACACGTAACCCTGGATTGCCTATTAGTAAACCCATCCAGTTATGTCTCATTTAGATTCGTTTTAAGCTCTATACATTTCTCATGATGACGAGGACCTGATGGTAGAACTGGGAGATGGCAGATGGAACCTAGGAATGGTTACTATTAAACCCATCAAGTTTGGACTCATTAGATTCGTCTTAACCAGTTCTATACATTTCTCATGATGACGAGGACATGATGTTAGAACTAGGAGGTAGTTGAAGAAACCCTGGAATGGCTACTAGTAAACCCATCGAGTTTGGGCTCATTAGCTTCGTATTACCCAATTCTATTCATTTCCCATGATGAGGAGGACCTGATTCTAAAACTAGGAGGTGGCTGATTAAACTTCTTCACATTGCGGTCCCCCGATTCAGCGACGCTCATCTTTAAAATATTTATAGGCTCTTTTAATGAAGTTAAAACGGCTGAAAAAGTAATTTATTAACTGTTGTTGTAGGTACTTCTTTTTTGCGTCGAAGGTTTTTTTAATTTTTTTTTTTTTTTTGATTGGTTTAGTTCTGTGCCTATTGTACTTTTAGGATTACGTACGGTGTTTAAGGGGGCTTTACAATGTTCTCCTGCTGAGTTGGTGCTGGGTGAGCAACTGCGGGTGCTACCCGGCTACCCGGTGGATTTATTACCTCAACAGAAAACAATATTAACTACCCAGATTTTGTTAGTAGCTTACGCCAGAGAATGTCTGACCCACGTCCAGCATCGCCCAGCATCTCACTCACAGAAAAAAGTACTTGAGCGCAAAGATTTGTATACTTCTAAAAGTTTGACGACCGCTATCTGTATTTGTCTGTCTGTATGTCCATCTGTGGCGCCGCAGCTCATAAACGGGCGAATCGATATAGGAGTTGTTTTGTTATTTGAAAGTAGGTTTTCTAGCGATGGTTCTTAGATATATTTGATCAAAATCAGTTCAGCCATTTATAATTTATAGGGGGTGGGAAAGCGAGAATGAACAACCGAATGTTTCAAATACGTATAGCAAAGGATGTAAATGACTTAAAAATTTAGGTCGGGGTTTATTTAATTTTCATTTTGACTTATTCAAAATCCAGTTTGACGTACGCTACCCTAAAATAGTTGAAAAGGATGGGCAACATGATTATCTAACGCAGGATTCATTATATTACGTGAATAATCTGAAACGCTTTTCAACAATATTGCAAGAAGTAAATTGCAGTGATTAGCATAATCAACCTCTTAATGTTCCCACTGCTGGGACTCAGGCCTCCTCTCTTTGAGAGAGGGAATGGGCCGTAATCCACCACGCGGGCCCAGTGCGGATTGGTGAATGTCACATGTCTTCGAATTTTTGGTTCTAGGACATGCCGGCTTCCTCACGATGTTTTCCTTCACCGTTTTGAGAGCAGTGGTGACGAAACAAATTACACAAAGTAATGCGCCTGGCTGGGTTTGAACCCGCGACCTACAACTCGTAAGTCGGGGCCGTTACCACTCGGCCACCACTGCTCGCCATCTGTAGCGACATCTATGGCGTCACATAAGAACTAATCCTGCATCGCGCAATTAAAGTTGTCCGCGCGATTAGAACATATAGAACAGTCCGAAATCATCTATAGGGCAGTTGCCCACCAGACATAACACCCATCTGGTCGGAGGATCCTCCCTTTTCAACAGGGGTTTGCGGGACTTTACTCTCTGTTCTGCATACCTCCAAAAATCCATATGATTTCAGAAACCTAAATGACACTAGTATGAAAAAAATGTTTCAGTTCATAAAACGATTGATTTCTAATACATCTTCGTTATTAGATTCTACTAAAACAACCTCTAACATTGCAAAGAATTCATTCAAAAATATCAATGAAGTAGTACCCCTACGCCGTAGCAGATGCTACGCAGGCCTACGCGGCTACGATCTTCAGTCTACGCCAGCTTATGCGGCTTCAATCCCTGATGCTACACCAAAATCACAGGGGAAAATCAACCTTAAGAATAAGATAAGATACATTTGTTTACTCAAACATAATTATGTACACATACAATAATAAAAAAGTGCTTGTAGGATAACGTTAAAAAAAAAATTGGTTTAGACATGTTTACCACATAAATACTATGGCGCGCAAATAAAACATTTGGAACTTTAAACAAAAATTTAAAATCAAACAACTAAAATTATGTTAGGCTAGACAGGACGATTCCTGGCCACCGAAGGCGTGACGAGCTGCCGTCTGGTTAGTATCAAGCCTGAGCCAGCGGCGCGTGCCTCAAAGAGCTGTCAGTGAAGTCGATGGGTCCTGCTAGGGCCTGCCAGGGTTGTGGGACTTTTCAAAAGAGTTACCGCGGCCCTGAATCGTGAACACAGATGGGTTGTTTTGTGATCAGTAAAAATGAAAAAACCTTCTTCAATTATTTAATAATTGAAGGGAATATTTGTTGACAGGGTAATTAAGGAACAATCAAAACTGGTGCATCATCGCCGATCAAAAACCGAGTTTCCACTGAATAACAAAAAAGATTTTCTAGTACATAAAATACCATCAATATAAACACGTTCATGTTTTACAATCTCTTTTACAGCATAGTTTTTTGTATCCGCGCGTTATATGACCTATTTGGCACATATGAAGTTACGACCTTTGGGAAATCTCCGTCAGATATTGTTTTGAAATGGCTCATTTTAAAGTTTGCGAGCCCGCGGGGCAGTATTAGTGTCGTGTTACAGAAATGAGATGTGTAGTAAGTTATGTGTTTTAGTACTGTGTAACATGTTGCGAGTAGCTAAATTTGTTGTTTTACTTTGTTGCTTGGATTTCGTGGATTTTATACAAATTCGTGTACACACAGACAAGGTGTGCAATTGTACATCACACTGATCACATTCACACTAATATTATAAGGTCAGGGCACTAATTGTGTAGTTACTTCTTCACGTCCTAACAAACTTCCTTAATTCTTAATTGTACACCATGATAAATTACAAAATATGTGGATATCAGAGCTCATGTACATAGGCGAGCTTAACTCAAAGTTGAGTTTTCTTCCAACAAACCATTGAGTGATAGAGAGAGATCACAGTAGAGGATAAGATCCAGTGCACAATTTTAAAACTACAAATAATATGAATAAAATAATTCACACAAACACTCACACACACACTCACTCACTCACACACACAAATACACTCACTCACTCACACATACACATACATATTCATATTTCACTTATACATATTTCGTTGAAACTTAGTACATGGGCAGACCATGTCCTGGAGTAGCACAAAGGATACTTTGTATCCCGGGAGTATAGACAATTTTTCTACTATCAATCGGGCGAAGCTACCAGCAGCAGCTCGTCGCACTATCACACTGATATTATCAAGGTGAAAGTTTGTGAGTGTGTGTGTTTGTGTGTGTTGTAACTTCTTCACGCTCGAAAGTGCTAACAGCTGCTAGTATCACACTTAATATTATAAAGGAGATAGTTTGTGAGTGTGTACATGTGGATGTTATCCAAATTTGTCCATAGACTGGTATGCTTTAGTTATATACAGCGTGTAATTGACAGGTTGGCAAAAACGAAAAGTATGAATTCAGACTGGTATTGTTAATATTTTGATAGTGAAATATTTTCCCGGAAATGATAGGTGAACGTTTTTCAATTTTCAATTTTATTTCGGCTACGCAATGTATAACGAATATATCGATACGCGCGCGACCCTGTACCTCGCGCATTGTTCATTCATACTAATAGGTAGGTACTTCGGGACGTAAGGTCCACGTCCCGAAGTACCAGTTTGGAATAAATACATAGTACACTACACACACAAACACACCTATCAAAAAATTTTAACACGAATTCAAAACCTATCAAAAATTAAAATAGTCACTTACCTAAATTAAAGTCTCTCGGGTCGTATAAGGCATGGCTCAAAGTGGTTGCCTCCGAGCTGCACGCACAGTTGTGCTCTACGCAGGGTTTCGGCATGGAGACGAGGCATCATTGTCACATCCTCATTGAGTTTTTGGTTCAACGATGTGAAACACGGGGTCCGTTATTACGCCTTACAAGTTTTGCAGCAGTACGGGTTCCCAAACGCGGATTTCGACGGAGAACATCTAAAATCGCCTGCTCAGAACGAGCACGGATTGTCCTTCCAGCACCTTCCTGACGCGGCACAACAGGTAAATTTTCTAAAACACGTTGATATGCCCTTGTGATAGTACGACTATTAGCTGGATGTCGTTCATTTGGGTGTCTTTGAACATAGAGCCTTAATGCCAACGACGCGTTTCCTCTAGCTTCACCCAAGCACATTAACATCTGGCCATATTCGCGAGCACTAAACGTTTCATTACGCCGATTCATGACGATACCACACAACACAAAAACATACAACTCAACTGAACGCAATACACAGTCCCGAACTCTCGACAGTTGAAAGAAAACGAAATAGACGTCCAGAACTCACCAGCAATCGCGGCAAACTGAAATGGCGGCAAAGGTTTCGTTTGTCGGCAAATCTTTGAGAGTGTGTGTGACACGTGTAGCAATTAGGGCTGCCCACATGGTATGAAATTAAACATTTTTATTTCGGTAATAGTAAGTACGTTAGTCGAGGTGCCCATGGCGCAGTAGTTACAGTGGTCGGCCTACGATTGAGATAAAGATGAAGAACTAGGTATTGAAAAATAATCGTATCGTAATCGTATGATAAATATTGTTATTAACCGCTATCTTTTGTAACTTTTACTCATGGTTCTGCTTCCAAGTTTAAACCTAGTACCTGTCAATCCCCTAGCAGCATGCGCGCGATTTTGCGCATTTTCTAAACACTAAGCAAACGTCGGAGTTCGCATAGATTATAAATTAAGTTTTTTTTTATAGGGTATTTATTCAAGAACGTAAATAAGAAGTTTTCATTATAGTATGTAAAAATCGAAAATAAGCAAAGCTTTTCGTAACTACACGCGCGAACGCCGGCTTTCGCTCAGGGATTGACAGGTAGAATGTGAATCTGGCACTATATATACTATATTGACACATTGTTTTTATGTTTTATGTCCCACTAAATTGTCTAAAGCAAACAATTTACATTACTGTAATGCAACGCGTGTGTACAGTTCGGGCAGCTTCGTAATTGATACTGTAGATCATTAACGATTTAAAATAAGGTTTTTGGAATTAAGAAATAATAAAGTAATCATACTCCTGAGTATCTAATTATTATTAAAGCATTTTACATAAAGAAAATAAAATTACAAGTATTAAATTCCGTACGCGGTACAACCCTAGTAGCGTCGCCGCGTCGGCGCGTCAAAGGCGCACGACCCGCGCACCACACAAAAGGAGCGAGCGAGCGAGCGGTATGCTGTCTCTGTCTGTCATAGGCACTACGGAGTTCAGTAAACTTTTACGGCTAACAGCTGATTCCCCGCGGGTTGTATGAATTTTCTTTTACGATTACATTGCCGAATTTAAGTTTTTTGCTTTTTTTTTCACTAAAATTGTGTTTTTGGGCTGGATTTTGTTGTAACAAATAAATAGAACACAAATCTAGTTGAAAAACGGTCGGAAAATTCGACAATTTTCCTGAAGAAAATTCCAACGTTTTTCAGTCATAATCATGGTCATGAAGCTACTGTTTCAGTTTTTGCCAACCTGTCAATTACACGGTGTATATACATTTTCTCACTATAAAACTCACACACACTCGACACTTACACCTACATACACACACCTACATACACTGTACACTTACACCTACACACACTCACCACATAGTTTAGTTTTCTCATTATATTTGTTTCATAAGTAAATTAGTTTATGTTTTCTTAGCCACCACTTGCTTACTGTTGAAGTGTTCTCTTTTTAATATAATTATGACTTTATTTATTATGGAGAATCTAATTACTCCTAAATTACAGGCCCACACCTAGTTTAGGAGTCAGAGTACCTACCTACCCTTAAATTTGTGACCTTGTAATAATTCTATATGTTCATAGTTTTATGATGTAAATGCTGTTTTTTTGTGTGCAATAAATTTATTTATTATTATATTATTATTACTACTTCACACTCGACACTTGGTACACGGTTAGACCATGTCCTGGACTAGAACATAGAATACTGGTGCTACTTTCGAACTTCCTCTAATGTACTAGTCTATCAAAGCATATAGCATAAGCATATGCGTAGAGGCTTAACTGCAAGCTATGTTAAGACAAATATACACATATACAATCACCCAAAGAGTTTACGCCACAAAAATAAAATATGCACAATACCACATAAAAAAGCTATTTTTAATAAAAATTTTCTTCGTATGGCACCCAAAATCTATAACAAGCTACCTAAACACATAATCGAAATTAAAAATCTGGATCAATTTAAAAAAAAACTACATGATTTTTTAGTTGCAAAATGTTATCATATTAATGATTATTTAAATGAAAGATGCTAGGCCTACTACATCCGATTTATTATATTAGGGAAAAATCGTCAGCATTTAATATCATAATCATAAAGATTATGAATTATCAATTGATTATTTTTTGATTTGTATAAGTTTTAAATCAGACTGTGATTAATTTAACCGACTTCAAAAAAAAGGAGGAGGTTATCAATTCGGTTGTATTTTTTTTTTTTTTTATCATCATTATTTTATTTTTTTTATGTTTGTTACCTCAGAACTCCGTCGTTTATGGACCGATTTGCAAAATTTTTTTTTCCCTTTAAAGGATATGCTTCCAGATTGGTCCCATTTTTTTCAAAATCCAGTTCTGATGATGGAATCCATGAGGAATCGAGAACTCCTCAAAAATTATAGGCAACCCTATGGTAATTTTAGTATTTTCATCATGAACTTAAGCATTTACAGTCAAAAAGTAACATTTGATGAAGTGGAACTGATGAAGAAGACCAGAAATGGTCAACGGAACTTCATACTCAAATAGATATCACAATGAAGATATAGTTAAGCGACTATGACAATACAAATAAATGAATGATTCTGAATAGTTACGTTGAAAATGGTATCATCGAAGTGATCTGATGATGATGATGGAGCCGGAAGGTAGGCACTGGAACTCCGTAATTAATCAATGTAACCTAGCCGTGTTTGGACTTATTAGAATTGTCATGAGATGCACTTTGGTTATAAGGTACTATCGAACTGATCTGATGATGGAGCCGGAAGGTAGGCACAGGAACTCCGTAATTAATCAATGTATCCTAGCCGTGTTTGGGCTTATTAGAATTGTCGTGAGATGCTCTTTGGCTATAAGGTACTATCGAACTGATCTGATGATGGAGCCGGAAGGAGGAAGGTAGACACAGGAACTTTATAATAAAACAATGTAACCTAGCAGTATTTGGGTTAATTGGAATTGTCATGAGAAATAGGCACTCTGTTTATAAGTGTATCGCAACTAAAAAGTGTGAAATAAAAACTTTTTAGAAAAAAAAAAATAACCGACTTCACTAAAAAAAAACACTAAAAGGATCAAAATAACTTTAATTTCGGAAGTCGGTGTTAAATAAAAAACAAACAATACTGAGAACCCATGTTTGCAAATTAATAAATGATTTATGATTTATGCTGGCGTCGACCAGGAGAGATTCTTCGTGGCTCTTCTTGTGACTGGCCGAAGGTGCAGTGTGCTTCGCCAAGGTCGCTGATGAGGCTGAGGGTGATGACCAGGTATGACCAGGTAGGCATGCTGGTGGTCAGGATACCCTTTATAGCCGTGGGTGCTGGCTGTATGGCTCGCTGCTCGAAAGCTTGAGGAAGTGATGATGACGTCACGAAGTAGTGGCTGCATGAAGGCTGCGCTGACGTTCTTTGTCGAGGGTCACCAGTTTGGAGGTAAGCGGAACAAAGAGTAAAGTCCCGCAAATCTCCGTTGTAAAGGCTGGATCCTCCGACCAGACGGGTGTTATGTCTGGTGGGCAACCGCCCGTTAGATGATTTTCGGGCTGTCGTATATATTCTAATCGCGCGGAGAACTTTGATTGTGCGATGCAGGATTAGTTCTTATGTGACGCCATAGATGTAGCTACATTTATATTTAAAAACTACACTTGATTACATAAAATTACTTTTCCATACGAAAGTTTAGAATGAAATAACAAAAAAGGGAAGAGCGGCACTGCGCTCTAGAAATTCTATCAACTTGGAGCCGAAGTCAGTTGTTGTGTATTTGATCATAGCATATAGCATAACATAATCCGCCCTATAATGTTCCCACTGCTGGGACTCAAGCCTCTTCTCTAGGAGAAGGAACGGGCCGTAATCCACCACGGGGGCCCAGTGCGGATTGGTGGATGTCACATGTTTCCAAATTTTTGGTTCTAGGACATGTCGGTTTCCTCACCATATTTTTCTTCACCGTTTTGAGAGCAGATTATACACAGTAATTCACCTGGTTGTGTTTAAACCCGCGACCTACAACTCGTAAGTCGAGGTTATTTCCACTGGGCCACAACTGCTCCTTATATTCGATCATAAAATATCCAATCGAGCGTAAACAGGTATTTTTTAATTACTAGTGCTAATAAAAACTATACAGTCTGTCAATAAACTGCAGACTAAAACAAAACCTGGTATATAAACACCACGCCAAGAGTAATAAAAGATAATTTAATTCGGCAGCCATTACCCATTTCATTTTCTTTTAATATAAACCGGCCAAGTGCGAATCGGATGCGAGTTTTTAGTATTAGTTAAAGTTAAAAATACATCATCAGTGAAGATTTCAACTGTCTAGGTATCACGGTTCATGACATATAGGCTGGTGATAGACAGACGATTAGTGGAGTCTTAGTAAAGGGTTCCGTTTTTAACCTTTAGAAAGAAAAGAAGAAAGAAAAACTTCTTATTTGCCGGAAAAGGCGCAAGCTTAAAACTAACATATTGCAAACATTTTGCAAGACAAAAACATAATTTAAAAAAAAAAACATATATGCGCCACGTCCGAGCAAAACGGCCGTACGGTCAGCATAATGCCGTGTCCACAAGCAAAAATGCGACGAGTCCACAGCGCTGGTTTTCAGCGTAGGCCTTTAGATAGGGAACCCTAAAAAAAATATAAACACATTAAATCTCTTGGTTTATGAGACGGACGCTCCTCAATAAAGCACTAAGATACATGTGAAAGGGATGATATTTATGTCCTGTGTTTACTCAGATTAAATAAACAAACTATTGTATCCCTAGTGAAAAATTGTCGTCCCTTCGCCGTGATTTACAACCAATGGATAATACCTAACACCTAGTCACAAACTTTAGTGAATATAACATTTGAACAGGACGATATTTCAATCAGTTTTCACAAACACAGCTTGCTATGAACAATAATTTCACTGTTCTAATGTAAAATCGTAGTCAAATTTTGACGTCATGTCGAAGTTGTTAGCTTGTTTAAGTTGCCATCAATTCGTATCTATATATAATGAAAATAGAAACTGACAGACTGACATATCAACGCACAGACGAAACGACTGAAACTAAGAGCGTGAAATTTTGCACAAAGTTTCCTTTTATGACTTAGGCGAGCACTAAGAGAGGATTTTTCAAAATTCACGCCCTAAAGGGATAAACCGGTGCCCAAAGTTTGTATGGAGAAACCTACTTTTACTCGGGCGAAGCCACTGGCAGACGCTAGTAATCCTAAAAGATGCCTAAAACGTTCAGGTATTTTATGAAATGCCGAATGATCAGTCGACTATATGCTGACGGGACGAGACAATAAAAGGAGACTATATATAGGGTGACTGGCAATTAGTGTACGATACTTAAACACGTCATTGTGCTCATGATAACAAACAATTTTTATTATGGGAGCAAAGCAATCGCGAAAAAAATATCAGCTGTTCAGTACATTAGGCAAACATAAATGTACTGAACAGCTGATTTTTTTTCGCGATTTCATGTTTGTTCCCATAGTAAAAGTTGTTGGTTATCATGAGCACAATCACGTGTTTAAGTATCGTACACTAATTACCAGTCACCCTATATAATGGACATCTAAGAACACGAGTAGAAAGGCTCATTATTCTTAAGCTATTATTAATTTAGATGTCAGTAACGGTGACCTCTCGCGCTCTCGTTCAGGGCATAATCTGAAGCGAGAAGGAATGGGAAGGAGTCGGCCGCAACCGTGAGAGAACGGACACCCATATGCGCCATCTGCCGTGGCTAGGATACATTTATTTATTATGAAATTGCGGTGACTACCTTCTGGCTTCATCATCAGATCATTTCGATGTACCCGTCCTCTCTTTCTTCAGTCATTCATCAACTACACGTACAACTAAACAATTTTACTTATTACGACTGTTCTGCTATAATCCTATGAAGATTTCTGTTTATATAATCTCTGATAGTGAACTTCAGAGCTTATTTAAAAAGAAATCTTCTGTCAGATCATGACAATATTTCTATGGGACCAAAATCCAACTATGGAAGAAATCAGTGAACATACGCAAAAAAATACATAAAGAAGAACATAGAATCTAATCCTTTTTGAAGTCAGTTATAAACAATAGTTTCCTGTATAGTGACTAATCGCCAGTTATGAAACTTTAGGTATCTATTTATTATTTTAGGATGTGCTTAATTTAAAATGAAATCATAACTTAGGAAGATGTTGCGATGTATAATATAAAAAACTGTTTTACAAAAAAAATACCACTGACTTCAATGTAAAAAAAAAAACAAAAGCGGTCCACAATTGACCGAGAAATCGGCGAACATACGTAAAAAAATACATACAGCTGAACGAATCCTTCTCCTTTTTGAAGTCGGTTAAAAATGAGTTAATTAAATCTTAATAGCTGCCAAAACTTATGAACGTTCCTCATAAATGTCTAGCTGTATACGGAAAATCCCAGCAGATCCGCACCTACACAGATACAAGCAAACAATGCGAGATATCAACAAACATTTACGTAATTACCACTCAGCGGCTCCACAAAAACGACTTACACAAAACCGTTTCCTACGTAAAAACTCCATGAACGCCGAAAATGGGCAATTCATTGGCCGACATTATTGAATTATGATTAATAGTCCGGAAGTAACCCGAGGATACATCACGAGCGGGGCTGGCGCGCTTCCAACTGCGCGAATAATGCTCGGCCGACTGAAATATGCTCCTGAAGACACAATAATGCTAGCTTAATCATGTCCATACGTCTTCCAACCAGCGGCTCGGAAATATCACAGGTGCTTTGTGATCTAGTTATGTAAATACTTGTCTTGTGAACACGGTTTGTTCTGCATTTTATGTGACACGTGACAGCCCTGTTATTTGGGCCGTTTGCTCGCTGAAGTTACGATGATTAGGTTGTATCACGCCAAATTACGAGCGCCCGCCTCATCGCTGACGCAGCCATGTGTGTTCGTTCCGCACTTCATTCACAAAAAAGATTGGTGTATCCGACCTAATAAGTTGCTTCGAGCTCTTAACCTATTAAATGAAACTTATCAAATCAAATAATTTATTCGCATAATATAGATAGATTAGATTAACAGTGTGGCCCAACCGCAGGGGCCCAACAGGCCATCTACCTGCTAGGGTCATAAGATCGATTCTGAAAAGAATATACTTATTTTCCTGGAATGCAAAAGGCAACTGAAGAAACATAGGTGTGGTTTTAGTCAGTAAAAGTCGGACACGCCTTCTCGGTCTAGAGCGGGAGAACACATAAAATGATTTCCCAACTCAAAAAAAATAAAAAATAATATGGGTAGATAGGTTGGTATATGAATATTATAGATGATCAAACGAACTTACCTGTGATGTTCGATCATTATTATACGTAGCTTCGTTCGAAGATATATTATAATTAACCAAGCAGCTCCCGCTTGCGCTAGGCGACCCAATTCGCAGCTTTTCAGAGCCTAAAAGCAGAAACAAAACGCACCGTATCCGAGCGAGTATCTGTCAGTAACGTCAAATGTCATTCTTTCAGAGTTAGAGATAAATCTTAAGTTTTGCTGGGTAGGGTAGGGAGGGTTCCCTATATCTTCGAACGAAGCTACGTATAATAATGATCGAACATCACAGGTAAGTTCGTTTGATCATCTATTATACTTCATTCGTTCGAAGATATATTATAATTAACCAAGCAGATGTTAAGAGTCAACTTAAAGCAAAATTAAGATTTTTAATATCAACAAATATATTTCAGGAACCAAAATCTCTTAGGCACTTATTAGGCACTTAATATAATGGTAATATGAGACAATCAGTCTTTTTTGACATACTTATACATTTTATATTATATAAGTATATATGTCTATTTTTTTTTTATATATATAATTATTTTAAACATATTAAGGCATTTATAAGCAAATATTTTGTTCAGCATTAAGCACAGCATGAGCAAATTCAGATGAATTGTTGGAAATAGGTATATTATAAAATTTTGCAAAAGTTGAAGAACTGTTTGTTCAGCCGTTTGCCTAATTACATCTAATGATACTCCCCTAGCTTTAGCGGTCGACGTGGATGCATGTCTTGTACTATGCCCTGAAAAAACGCTAATATCTATGCCACACATAGAGAAAGTATATATTATATATATATTATTATTATTATTATCCATCTACTAATGGTAGACGAAGAAATTAGCTTGTGTGGGTTATTCAAAGAGAGTATTAAATGAGTATTATCTTCCCTAATACTCTTGAGTGTATCTAATGTAATAAAATAAAGTAGTGTCAGGGAAGATTTCAGGTTTTGCCGTGCATTTTCGTTACAGAAAATGGCTCTATTTTTGTATGTTGACTAAAACAATAAAAATAATAAAATAAAAACTAAAATAAAGGTAAATAAGAGGTTCGGTCCGCTGCAACCAGAACCAGATGTTTTTATAGTGTCTAGGATAGAAATGTTTACACCGGTTTCATTAACTATAATATTGGGTATTTTTATAAATGATAAATCTGTGCTACTTGGGCTCTGCTAAGTGCAAACCAATTCACTAACTTTTTAGACAATTTCATTTTTATAGAAACCTTAACATAATCTCTGGATGTGATCATTACGACCAATTTATGAGTCTATTAATTTATTAATTGGTATAGACTGTGTGAATAAGTGAGATCCTATAAGTAACATTGAATTGAGGCATTATTTGGAAGGTAACCTAATGTAACCTCTATGGCTGATGGAAGAACATCATGTCAATATTCTGGAAATTAGTGTAAGGAGGTGTGTAAGATGACACTCTTTAAAAAAGGAATGCAATAGTTTTTTATTGAGTACCTATAAAAACTAACAGCTTGAAAAAACTAACATTGTTTTCAATGGTGGACAAGCTTGTGAAGGTCAATATGACATTACCTTTTCATTTTTGCCTTCCCAATATTGGGCTAAATGGAGGAAAGAACACATAAAAGAAATAAATTATCATGTTCAAAGGCAGTAAAAAACATCTAATTAAATGTATTTTGAATCTGGTATCCAGGAAACACAGGCATCACATTTATGTATTACTTGTAGAAGGGAAAAGATCAATCAGTTTGACCAAACTGAGACACAATATACCTACTAAAATGTAGAGATATTCTGTTCCCACTCTATGTTAGATGTATGAGATTGTTAATTGCTCTCTTTGTTGTCTTTTGAATCCATATATGAAGCAAATAGACAAATCTAATTATTTTCACACCATATGTGCTCCATATTTCTGGCTATATTATTTAATTGTTGATACCGTATTCCTCCCATTCGGTTTATATAAGATACAGCAAATTATTATCAATCTCACACAAAATGTGTAAGTGCTCATGTTTAACAAAATAGAATTTTTAAAGGTAAAAAATGTGAAGCAGTTCTAAATAATTTATGTGATAATTATAATTTTTTATCCTTTTTCCAGAATCCATGGACTTCTGTTATCACTACAATTGCGCCCCCCCCCAGTTCTTGTTGCATCATTGTAGGTCTAGTTTGATGATTGGATGAATTTTTATTTTGAATCTTAGTTGCCTTTACTTATAACTAAGTATTTATGTTCTAATTTTAGTATAGAACCAACCAACAACAAATGTTGTTGCAACAAAATAATGCAACAGTTGATGTACCTATTAAGTGAGTAATCTCTCATAAGCTAAGAAATTTGTTTCTGTAAATATTTTTAAGGGATTTACAGAAACAACATTTTTTGTATGTGACATCAGTCATTGTGTGTCATATATAAAATCTAAATAATTAACATGATTGGGATGGCGTATTTTGTAAAAGGAGTAATTGTTCCTTGAATATTTTTCAACCTTTTATTATATAATAGTAGGCTAGTATGAATAGTGTAGTGTGTATAGTAGTAGACTATATAGTCTGAACCAATACACAAAAGGTCATCAAGATGATGATGTACATACTGATTTGTGAACTTTTGATCATAGATATACATGTAACTACCACTATCAAAAATGCATAATGTGTAAAACAAATCCCATTTGGGACAGCAATAGACTCTTTTTAAATGATCATAATGCAATAATAGGTATCTCCTGTGATCTGGATTCAAATTTTGCCATAAGATCTCCTGGGTACACTAGAGCTACCGCAGTGATCTTACATCTTATAAATTTGGATGTGTGAACCAATTTGTTCAGGGGTATAAAGGTTTCAATAAACCTCCCTTCTCCATCCCTGTTGGGAAACCAAAAAATATCTTGGATATAAGTTGATTCCCACACGGTTTCCATGGGGAATTTGTGCTCAATGGCAGTAAATTATGAATGGTTTTATACATAAATATGCATTCATCTTGGCCCCTGATCTTGAAGATCCTGATTGATCACTTGTAAAACCATTTTTGTTTTGAACCGTTGAATTTTGGTTGATAAGTTATGGAAGAAAAAATGCACTTACCGAACATCCACAGATGTGTTTCAAAATTGGGGCATTACCACAAATCCTCTATCAACGAGGAAGGGAATGGGCTAATCTGTAAGTATGACTAACCTCTAATTTCAACCATGAGCCTGTGGTGAAACTTTTTGTGTTCTAGCATACACTGGATGTGTTGGGAGAATTGCTAGGTTATAGTTTAATATGAGGACTGCAGATACTTTCGTCCAGGCCTAGGTATTATTCTTTGCTGGTTGTACCAAGATGGACCATTCCCGTTTCCCTGACGGGTTACAGTTGAAGATTAGGCTGGCTTCATAATAAGCTTGCCGCTTCTGTGGCATGTCTTTAGGACTTTAAATGTTCTCTGTTGAAGTATTCCCACGCAGGTAGTCGTCTCTATCAACATCTTTGACAATATCTTTGTTTATGTGAAGTGCAAATCTATTAAAACTCTTCCAGTATCAATCAACTGGGAAAATTAGTTTCAGCCTATTTATGCCATCATTGCTGTGAAGCTTAGATAGGGTCTGATTCCCAATCCCAACTGATTCTGTTCTGATTTAATCTTTTTGTATCAGTATATTCTTGTATTATCAGTGAATTACTGACTGAGGCAATAATCTCTATATTATTTTAAACAGTTATTACACACATTTTTATCTAGTTTTTGTTCATATTCCTTGAGTATTTCCAAAAATGGTATTCTAGATGTGGGTTAAGTCATTCATTAAGTCAGGCCATTAAATCATTTGGTTTTGTAGATATAAATACTGTAATACTTCAGGAAATATAGTAACTGGTTCAACGACTAGCTCAGATGCTAGTTCAGGAAATGTTATACTCAAGTCTGTAACAGTTGGGGTTGTGCCTGTTGGAGCCGATGATGATACAACAGATATCTAGTTTAATGTCCACTTCTTGAGGATCATCCTAAATACAAGGTCTAAAAACCTAAAACTATTGACCCTGTTATGGTACCAAAGTGTACCTAGGCAAAGCCTTTCGGATTTTATCAAAAGGTAATGACCATTGTGCATTCATCTCGTAAACACCACGAGTAAGCGGATCACGTCAATGCATCTCGTACATCACCCGTGTCCATGTACCAAAGGGTAAAGATCATCGTGTGTTCATCTCGTAAACACCACGAGTCAGCGGATCGCGCCAATGTATCTCGTACATCACTCGCGTCCATAGGTACAATATTCAAAATCCATTTTACTTGCACTGTAGATAACTTTCCTGACGAAGCTTTTCAGGTTACCCAAAGGTGTGGGGCAAAAAACAATCTCGTATGTTTATCTCGTAAACATCCCGAGTCAGCTAAACGCGTCAATGCATCACGTGCACAACCCGCGTCAGTAGGTATATTCATATTTCGAAACCCATTTGATTTACAGTCTTACACTGTATAATGTACCATGGCAAAGCCTTTAAAGTTATGGAACAAGGAAACCAGCTCGTGTGTTCATCTCGTAAACACCCCGAGGAGTTTGATCGTGTCAATGCATTTGGGTTAAGTACGTGAAACTCTTACTTCACTGAATAATCTAATAGATAAATCTATTACTTCACCTGGAATCAAAGAATTAAATAGAGATAGGACAGGTGACGTACTATGTTATCGTCGTTTCGTCCTTTTTTCAAACTTTTCATCATATGAAGATAGTATTTCATATCTTTTCGTTTTGGCATACTTCATTACAAATTATACAAGCACTATGCTCTTATTTAATTACTTAAATTGGTAAAAAAGCAAATAAAACACAACGTAAAACGTATTGGTTGCCGCGCAAACGTATGGAATGACATTTGACGTTACTGACAGATACTCGCTCGGATACGGTGCGTTTTGTTTCTGCTTTTAGGCTCTGAAAAGCTGCGAATTGGGTCGCCTAGCGCAAGCGGGAGCTGCTTGGTTAATTATAATATATCTTCGAACGAATGAAGTATAACATTAAACAATATAACAGTAAAGATCCTCATTTATTCATCATTCCTGGTATGCGGAACTTAAAATAATAAATACCGAAATATAATGGTTAGGTAGGTACATATATACATACTCTTTATTCTTTATTGTACACACAAAAAAATTGATTTGATAATTAAAGTACAAAGGCGAGCTTAACTCAACAATGAGTTATCTCCCAGCAAACCTTTGAGTGGCAGAGAGAGATCACATTCGAGGGTAAGATCCAGTGTACAACATAAACCTACATAAATACGTCTAATATATATATTATACACTTCTGGACACATCTATTGGCCCACCTTGTATTTTCAGTTTCGTTTGGTCCTAGCTAAAATTTTATATTAGGTCGAGCAAAAAGTTTTTATGCAGTTTTGAACCTGGCACATTCACAATTTCATTCAATAGTCTTTTTTTGAATTTCGAACACAGAATTTAAAGAAACAAAAGACAATTTGGAGCCTGTTTGTTGATATCAAACAATCGAATACTAAGAAAACTTGGTTTTATTGGTTTACTTGGATTTAATTCTTGAAAAAGTGATTGATATCTTTGGTTTTGCAACAAACATTACTTATTCTTAACATTAAGGTGAGGTTCTATCAATAATCTATGGATACTTCACCTGAAGTCGCCGCCCAAGCTGTGGCACTTATTCAGCCCGGACACAGCCAAAGAAACGTGAGTGCTCAACTTAATTTAAGTCGATCTGCGGTCCGAAATGTTTATCGGAGGTACCTAGAGACTAGCGGCTTTGTTCGTCGCCAAGGAAGGCCCCGATCTCGGGTCACAACTGAAAGGCAGGATCGATTCATCGTGACGACCAGCTTGAGAAATCGTCACCTTACCTCCATTGAGATACAAAACCAACTTCGCGACTTCCACGGAGTATCTGTAAGCGCTCGAACTGTTCGGAGAAGGTTAAAAGAACGCGATATGGTACCACACAAGCCAGCTAATGGGCCCAAACTAACGCGAGCCCACCGAACAGCGCGCCTTCATTTCGCACGCAGTCATTTAAATTGGACACAGCAAGATTGGAGCCGTGTACTCTTTTCTAATGAGTCTAAAATTGTGTTACATGGCAATGATGGAAGGAAGAAGGTCTACCGACGTAAGGGAGAGCGTTTCGCACAATGCTGCTTTGAAGAGAGGGTTGCTTATGGCAGTGGCTCATGGACTGTCTGGGGCGGTATATCCGCGAGCGGCAAAACTCAACTTGAGGTTGTTACAGGACCACGGCTGCCAACATTAAATGCTGAAAGGTACATTCGTGAGTGCTTAGAACCTCACGTGATACCATACGCGGACTATGTGGGCCCAAATTTCCTTTTTATGCATGATAATGCAAGAGCCCATGCGGCCGGCATCGTCAGGGAATATCTTCTGGATGTGAACATCACAGTTATGGACTGGCCAGCCAGAAGCCCAGACATGAACCCCATTGAGCACATGTGGGACGAGCTAAAAAGACGTGTTAGGGCTCGTCAGCCAGTTGCCCAGACGATGCAGGAGTTGAAAACTGCCATAGAAGAGGAATGGGAGATGATCCCTCAAAATTTCATAGAGCGGTTGATAAACTCTATGCCTAATCGTATGAGAGCTGTGGTAGATGCCCATGGAGGCAACACGCGTTATTAAATTAAACCTTTATTTGATAAAACATGTTTTTTATTCAAAAATCAATTGCCTTTAACAAGGCGCATATCCGACTTGTTAGGCGTAGCTCCATGTCGTATGGTATTCTGAATTCAAATTTAAAACAATACGATCGAAAAAGATGGTAAAATGTATCAGGTTTAAAACTGCATCAACAGTTTTTGTTCAATCTAGCAATCATATTTCGGTAGGGGCCATCGAAACCTAAACTCTAAGGTGGGCCAATAGATGTGTCCAGAAGTGTATATATAGTTTTTTTTTTATAGATATAATATTTATAACAATATATATTATGTCAATTGAGAAAGGAAGTGCTTTTTAATTTTCCTCTTAAAGACATCCAGAGAAAGGCTGTCGCGAACGAGACTTGGGAGAGAGTTCCAGAGACTCGTTTATCACCTAATTTAATTTAATTACTACTCGTAGTACTAACTTAACTTTCTATTATTGCACTAATAGGAACAACTAATAGGAACTTATAAAACATTTTACTATTCCGTACTCATACCTATCAATGTAGACGTACAGGCGAACCATAAGTTTACAACGGAACCTGCTCATTTCCTTTTACCTCATTGAAACAGCACCAAAATAAACAAACTAACAACTGCACAACTTGCGCAGAGTAAACAACAATTAATGGCGAATATGTAGATTGAAATACATTCAACTACAAAATAGTTATTTGATATTGTAACTGTACACTGTCGAACATCGCATCTAGTAATTTGGGGAACAATTTAAATGTTTGTCGTCACTGATTTACAAAAAGCACGTCGACGCCGACGTGATCTGAATCCCGACGAACATGGATTCACAACATTTTTTTTTGGAAACCAATCTCTGTTTTAATGGAAACAACGGAGATATTTGATTCAGACTACATACATATGAACCAAAATACTCAGGTAATCGAATAAACAATCCAATTTAAAATTGAAATTAAAAATGTACGTTTCGGAAATGCAAAGGAGGCTCTCGGATATTTCTGTCAACTCATCAGTTAATGAATTAAATACGAGCTTTATTACCTGCTGTTGTTCCTTAGGAAAAATGCTTTTGAATATTGCATGTGGATAAACAAATTGTTTTAATGGAGCTAGGCAGCAAGTAAATTATTTTTACATGCGTAGGTAGTTGATTGGTTGACTGGTAGAAAATGCCTTAGGGCATAGTCCGCCTCTGCACTCTTGTGTGCATAAAGGATTAAATAAATAAATACGAGGTATTTTTCTGAAATAATTAGAGCTCCACGGGTAGTGTGAAAGTGAAATCCGGGGCCCTGAGACGAAGGCAAAGAAGGTACAGGAGCGGGTTTTTAGTCAGTAAAAGTCTGACACTATGTCCCGCTCCGCCCAAGAGCGAGATTTGCCATTTTCCCAACTAAAAAAATAAATAATTAGAGCTGAAACTTGTATAAACGGGTACATTATACACTTCTGGACACATCTATTGGCCCACCTTGTATTTTCAGTTTCGTTTGGTCCTAGCTAAAATTTTATATTAGGTCGAGCAAAAAGTTTTTATGCAGTTTTGAACCTGGCACATTCACAATTTCATTCAATAGTCTTTTTTTGAATTTCGAACACAGAATTTAAAGAAACAAAAGACAATTTGGAGCCTGTTTGTTGATATCAAACAATCGAATACTAAGAAAACTTGGTTTTATTGGTTTACTTGGATTTAATTCTTGAAAAAGTGATTGATATCTTTGGTTTTGCAACAAACATTACTTATTCTTAACATTAAGGTGAGGTTCTATCAATAATCTATGGATACTTCACCTGAAGTCGCCGCCCAAGCTGTGGCACTTATTCAGGCCGGACACAGCCAAAGAAACGTGAGTGCTCAACTTAATTTAAGTCGATCTGCGGTCCGAAATGTTTATCGGAGGTACCTAGAGACTGGCGGCTTTGTTCGTCGCCAAGGAAGGCCACGATCTCGGGTCACAACTGAAAGGCAGGATCGATTCATCGTGACGACCAGCTTGAGAAATCGTCACCTTACCTCCATTGAGATACAAAACCAACTTCGCGACTTCCACGGAGTATCTGTGAGCGCTCAAACTGTTCGGAGAAGGTTAAAAGAACGCGATATGGTACCACACAAGCCAGCTAATGGGCCCAAACTAACGCGAGCCCACCGAACAGCGCGCCTTCATTTCGCACGCAGTCATTTAAATTGGACACAGCAAGATTGGAGCCGTGTACTCTTTTCTGATGAGTCTAAAATTGTGTTACATGGCAATGATGGAAGGAAGAAGGTCTACCGACGTAAGGGAGAGCGTTTCGCACAATGCTGCTTTGAAGAGAGGGTTGCTTATGGCGGTGGCTCATGGACTGTCTGGGGCGGTATATCCGCGAGCGGCAAAACTCAACTTGAGGTTGTTACAGGACCACGGCTGCCAACATTAAATGCTGAAAGGTACATTCGTGAGTGCTTAGAACCTCACGTGATACCATACGCGGACTATGTGGGCCCAAATTTCCTTTTTATGCATGATAATGCAAGAGCCCATGCGGCCGGCATCGTCAGGGAATATCTTCGGGATGTGAACATCACAGTTATGGACTGGCCAGCCAGAAGCCCAGACATGAACCCCATTGAGCACATGTGGGACGAGCTAAAAAGACGTGTTAGGGCTCGTCAGCCAGTTGCCCAGACGATGCAGGAGTTGAAAACTGGCATAGAAGAGGAATGGGAGATGATCCCTAAAAATTTCATAGAGCGGTTGATAAACTCTATGCCTAATCGTATGAGAGCTGTGGTAGATGCCCATGGAGGCAACACGCGTTATTAAATTAAACCTTTATTTGATAAAACATGTTTTTTATTCAAAAATCAATTGCCTTTAACAAGGCGCATATCCGACTTGTTAGGCGTAGCTCCATGTCGTATGGTATTCTGAATTCAAATTTAAAACAATACGATCGAAAAAGATGGTAAAATGTATCAGGTTTAAAACTGCATCACCAGTTTTTGTTCAATCTAGCAATCATATTTCGGTAGGGGCCATCGAAACCTAAACTCTAAAGTGGGCCAATAGATGTGTCCAGAAGTGTAAATACAGTGCTGGATCAGCCGTGTAGCAAATGATACAGGCATCTCAAAAAAGACGTCAATAATTTAAAAAAAATGTTTAGGTTAAAATTTTTATTAATGTATTCAAAGCTGTAATTTCTTAAATTTCAGTATTTAATCGTCATGTTTATGATTCTGGGATTTTAGAGGCGGTATCCACTCAATGTTACTTACCCACTTCCTCGAACTTTAGGATAAATATTCAATCCTATTCCGATCTCCGCTAATGACACAGAAAGTATGCCACGACAAAAACAAGAATCAAAGAAGTAATCTACCCACTCTCTAAATTGAACATGCCACACAAACCTAATCAAAGACATTAGAAAACTAGACCAATTAAGACGCCTGTGTCTCAAGCGGCAAATAAAGCAAGATTGCATTAAAATCTCTAACTTATTTCTTGAGGCTAGGTGGCTCATTACCTGCGGAACAATCGAATTAACAGGCACGCCACACACGTCCAATCTGAGACTCAAAGTGTTAAGCGGGAAACAAACGTGCGACTCACATAGTCAAAATCCCGCCGTACTG
The DNA here is from genome assembly GCA_905147345.3 of Mythimna impura. NCBI lineage: Eukaryota > Metazoa > Arthropoda > Insecta > Lepidoptera > Noctuidae > Mythimna > Mythimna impura. The sequence continues at coordinate 14,787,094 of LR990362.1, read as the reverse complement.
GGAATTAAGGTGAAGCTACAACCGCGGCAGAGGTACACTAGGACGAAATTGAACGTCGAAATGTACAATTAGAACAGGCACAATTTTAATTCGAACGTGTGTTCTGTTCAATTAAGGGGATTAGGTATCGAATTGGAGTTTCAAGAGTAATTGGGGTTCATTTGGCGCAAAAAAATCTTACATAAGTGTTACTAAAACCTAATTACCTACGTAAACTGTCTTTTTTTTTTTGTAGGAGATCGTCAAATTACCCCTCCCACTGTAGGTGAAAAGAGAGGGAATGTCAAACTTTGACAGAAAAAAACCCACTTGTGCTCCTTCAGTTTTTTATTGTTTTAATTATTATTATAATGATATTCATCATCATCATCATTTCAGCCAAAAGACGTCCACTGTTGGACATAGGCCTCCCCCAAATGTCGCCATAACGACCGGTCCTGTGCGTCTTGCATACTAAGGATTCCCGCGACCCTCACCAGGTCATCGGTTACGACGGAGACGAAAAGTTTTGGAGTGGCGACCACGGAAGACGCAGCATTGGAAGGCCTTCCACAAGGTGAACCGATAATAATAATAATATATATCGGGGGGCACGGTAGTGCCCCCGCCAAGGCGATATATTTTACTCTGGACGATTTTAACTTGCATATCTTTCTACATCGTTCTCATATACGTATATTAAACATTTCCCGCAACTTCGTTCGTGTGAGTTTCGTTATTTGTTTTATTCAGGTAGGTGTTTTATTCATGTCAATTTTCAATATTCACTCAAGAAATAGGATTTTTTCATACAAATTCAGACACTAAACCGTCTTTTAAGGATGATTTTGAAAAACTAATAAAGTCCATTTTTTTATTTATTTACATAAATATTTGAATCATAATTCAAGTTTACCAATCCAAGGAACAAGATTCTCCCATACAGGTTGTATGGGAGAATCTTGTTCCTTGTTTTAACGCCGCATAAATCGTTTAATAAGGGTAGTTTTGAATAACGAATAATTATTTTTAACCGACTTCAAAAAGGAGGAGGTTATATGTTCGGTTGAATGTATGTTTTTTTTTTTTTAACTTGGGTTACTATTTGTGCTTTTTTTTTTTCGGTGGGGAAATCATCTTATGACATCCCCCGCCCTTGGGCGGGGCGGGAGATAGTGTCAGACTTTTACTGACTAAAAACCCACTCCTGTTCCTTCGTTGCCTTTCGTACCAGGGCCGAGTCTTCCTTTCAGAATCAGACCCTTGGCCCCGGTAGGCTTCGACCCTGCTAGGCCCCTACAGTTGCTGACATCTCCTTGAGGCGCGCGTGGAACAGCACGCGCCGTCGACGACTTGGGCTCGGTCCGGACGGTTACTGGACGGTCGGACGGCGAGCCACCCATTGCTCGTCGTCCGCAAGCCTGCGCCTAGGATGGCCGGAAATCGGGATCGGAATCCCGGCGGCGATTGGGGCGTGAGGACCGTTGCCTCACGCGATCGGCCGCCTCCTTTGCTAGCATTACTGCTTCGCAGAAGGAGGCAACCGCCTGCCATTCCTCCTCGCTCCGGACCATGGCCTGTACCAAGGCCCGGCGCGAGAGATCGCCGCCGCCGATCGCCCCCACGAGGACACGGCGTTGCTCTACCCAAGCGGGGCACACCTCCAACGTGTGCTCCACCGTGTCCTCCGGGCGGTCCACACAATGGTGACACCCGGGCGTTTCTTCCGCACGAATCCGGTGCAGGAACCTCCCGAACTTACCATGTCCGGTGAGGACCTGCGTCATGCGGAAGGTAAGGACGCCGTGTTGCCTTTCCAGCCACTCCTCAAGGGTTACTATTTGTGCTAAGTTTCACGTAATAACATTTTCTTTCAGAACTTGAATTTTCAAAAATCATTTCTTCGTTGGCCCAGTACTTTCAGCTGTGCGTTGATATGTCAGTCAGTTTCTGCTTATATATATAAACTTAAAAGTGTACCCTTGGTGTTTCTTGCACGTTCTTCTCCATAGGAAACTACGCTTTGAAACATGCAAATAGCTTCATTTTTCAGGTTGATCTTGACAATCCAAAAGTGCCTGTAAATGTTTTATTCTTGCCTCTTTCTCAACTATGTTTTTAAAAATAATAAAACGAAATATTCTACTGAAAATCCGAGGATATTTAGTGAAGGCTGAGCTTTAAATCAAGATTAACGACTCTGTGTCACCCACCATTAGTGTGTGTCAAGCCAAGTTAGCGACTGCAGCCGACTCTAGCCACATATCATCTGGATTCGATTAAAATGTAATCAACTAAGCGTTAAATTATGTTATTAGAGACCGAGATTAAAGAAGATTGTAAAGGAAATGAGACATTTCCCATAAGGAATATTAGACATAGCTATTCCCCGCCGTTTCGCCCGCGTCTTTGGTTACTGCTCCGCTCTTATTGGTTGTAGCGTGATGTTATTTTTTTATTATAATTCACAAAACTACTTCATAAACTAAACTAAATTCATAAAACTACAATCACGCATCCATAAAATAAATCACAACATAATATATCTGATTGACACCTACTAGATGCGAATCTAACATGCACACGCAAAATAATCCAACTTGGTACTATTAATAAAATCCTACAAATTGATCATTTGAGGGCAAAAAATATTTAAAATTATAAACATAACTAAAAATGTGTGATACACATCACATTAAGTTTTTGAGTCATATAGCAAAAATTGCGAAAATTTATTGGCAAACGAGCCACCAAAACATGAAAAAAAAAATGTAGTCACGATGTGCTGCCGTGTGCCGTGAGTATCATGATGGCCCAGTGATTAAGGCACCCACCTCTCATGCATTAGATTGCGGGTTCGAAACCGGGCGAGTACCAGAGTGAACATTTCAATTCATATGTACTAGTTACTTTTCTAAGTTTATTTAAGACATTATTGATACCCCGTGTCTCGGAAAGCACGTAAAGCTGTTGGTCCTGATTGTCATTCGTAGATGTTGGACAGTCGTTACAGGTAGTCAGACGCCCGAAGTCTGCCCCCCTAGCCAAGTCACAAACGATAAACGTAGTCTTTAATAGATTTTCAACTTTATGTTATTGGATATAAAGTTGAAAATCTATTGAAGATTACATAGTGTTTTCGTTCGTTCCGGTCGCTAACGCTCAGTAGTCTTTAATAGATTTTCAACTTTATGTTCTTAGGTATAAAGTTGAAAATCTATTGGAGATTACTAAGCGTTCACGTTTATCGTTTGCAACTTGGCTAGGGGGGCTGAGCCTCAATCTATCAAAGGAGTATCGTGTTGCCCATTAATTGTGTTGTGGAGAATAGGCAGTCGCTCAATGCAAAACACAGGTATTCAACCGCACCCGGTTGAAATGGAAGCCGACCCCAAGTTGGAAATAGTTGGAAATGATGATGAAGTTTAATTTTTTGTCCACTACATCACCAAGTCAAGATTCTTCGGCGAGCAATAGGTGGCTCACCGTCCGACCGTCCGGTAACCGTCTGGACCGAGCCCAAGTCGTCGACGGCGGGTGTTGTTCCACGCGCGCCTCAAGGAGATGTCAGCAACTGTAGGGGCCCAGCAGGGTCGAAGCCTACCGGGGCCAAGGGTCTGATTCTGAAAGGAAGACTCGGCCCTGGTACGAAAGGCAACGAAGGAACAGGAGTGGGTTTTTAGTCAGTAAAAGTCTGACATTATCTCCCGCCTCGCCTAAGAGCGAAGGATGTCATAAGATGATTTTCCCAACGAAAAAAAAAAAAAGTCAAGATTCTTAGGCAGCACTAAGAATCTTGACTTGGTAATATAGTGGACAAAAGATTAAAGTAGATGCAACCTGCCCCCCTGGCCAAGTTACAACCGTTTCGTTTCGATTCTCTTTTCGTCGATCGCCTCGAGTAGGCCACGCCTCCGATTCCTTTATTCTGACGTCATCTCAACGCTCAGTCACGTGGTCAGAACAAAGGAATAGGAGGCCTGGCCGACTCGAGGCGATCAACGAAAAGAGAATCGAAACGAAACGGTTGTAACTTGGCTAGGGGGGCTGAACTTCTTAAATACCATTAAAAGCGTCTAAAAGGGCCTCTGCGAGTTGGTTTCGGCTCCTCGTACGCCTTCCAAAGGTCCAGGACCTTAGGGTGCTGAGATAAATAAATGTATAAAAATAATAATAATAATACGGCGAGGAATGGGTAGCCCGCCGTCCGACCGTCCGGTAATCGTCCGGACCGAGCGCAAGTCGGCGACGGCTCGTATTGCTCCACGCGCACCTCAGGAAGGTGTCAGCAAATCGTAGAAGCCCAGCAGGGTCGAAGCCTACTGGGGCCATGGGTAATGTGAAAACGAAACCCGGGGCCTTGGGACGAAGGCAACGAAGGAACAGGAGTGCGTTTTTAGTCAGTAAAAGTCTGATGCTCTCGCTCCGCCCAAGAGCGGGATTTGTCATTAGATAATTTTCCCACCTAAAAAAAAAATCTCTTTGAGGCGCGCCGGATGGCAAGCTACCCATTGCTCGTCGTCCGCAAGCCCGCGCCTAGGGTAGCCGGAAATCGCCCTGCAACACTCGACGCCCGGGGCGCATCCTGTGAGCGCAAAAATAAGAACACTAAGCTTTATGTTCGAGACGTGACGACGGGATAATTAAATTTACCCGCAGAGAGAAATAAAGTCACTTGATGAAATATAACCGAGAAATCTATTTAACGGCTTCGGCCGTTAATCGTAGCTGTTTTCTAATTTACTTGAAAAAAGAAAATGCGTGTAATGTTACGCTAATACAAGTTTTATATAGATCTTGCTTCTTTGGCCTCGACAAGTCTAATTTATCATGTTATTTAGATTCTTCCAAATAAAAATTGGGCCAAAGTTGGTACACCTATATTTAATAGGTGTAGGCCATTTTTAGTTTTGTTTTTTTTTTGTCGTAGAAAATCGTCAATTAATTCCTCCTGCTCTGAGTGAAGCGAGAGTGTATACTGAATTAAACTCACCGTCCGCAAACATGCATGTATACACGGAGAATTTGGAAAGGAAACCCTGATCCTAGAACGCAAAGGGCAACTGAAGGATACAATTGTGGTTTTAGTCAGTAAAAAGTCTGAACACGCCCTCTAGCTCCAACCTAAAGCACGAGTCATTGCATGATTTCAAATCTCACAAAAAAATCCTGCATCTATATATTGGATTACACTTAGACCCCAGAAACTCGCGCCTTGTGTCAGAGGCGTCGTCCCCTACAGTTCACCCTCAACAAGGAATGAATATTTGTCGGCTAAAGCAGACTCAACCGAGCCCTATCTCTGTCTGCAGGCTCTAACAGAACTTAAAACGAAGGGTATAATGGCAGGTGGCCCTGCCATTCCCTTCGTTTACCATGCTAGAGCACACAGTGGAGGTCGGTACCGCTTGGGCAGACCGCCGTGTCCTCGTGGACGCGATCGGCGATGTTGGACGGCAGGAGCCGCAGACCGATACCCAGCCACCGTAAGCACGAGCTTGCGTAAGGCGAGTAATGGGAAACTCGCCGTCCTATAAGGGCCAGGCTATGGAATTGCTTGAAAAAGTCACAGAGTTCATAGAACGCAAACGCAACTGAAGGAACAAATGGGGGTTTTAGTCAGTAAAAATCTGTCAATCGGGACACAGAACGATAGGAGGCATTTAATGATTACTCAACAAAAAGCGAAAGCGAACGAATTGTAGGGTTTGAGTTGTCTCAAATTGTTGAGGAGCAGTTGACTTCTCCTCTTGCCAAATCAGACCTGGAAATGTCATTCTCCCAACTCCCGGAAGGATTTTAAAATAACCAAGATTCGTCCAGCATTTCAATTTACTACGAGTAGTTCATTCAAAGATCTTTTGTATTATAAATTATTGATCTTTTATATTATACTATTTCATATTATTTAATAGAAAAATAAAATTATAGTTTGCACCAAAACAACCATTGCAAAGCTTTGAACTGAAGGATAATTCAAAGATCAGTAACATAGTTCCCAACACATGCAATATTTAGATACTTGCATCGGCAGTACATATACTAAAATTGGAATGATACAGAGAAGATTAGCATGGCCCCTGCGCAAGGTCGACACGCAACATCGTGAAGTGTTGCATATTTTTTCCACGGTAGGCGCGGTTTTGCGAACGACGAGCGTGCGCCGCTAGTGGTATTGCCATCCAGCCGTCCAGTAACCGTCCGGATCGAGCACAAGTCATCATCGGTGCGTAGTGTTCCACGCGCGCCTTAAAAAGATGTCAGCGAAACCTTAGGGGCCAAGCTAGTCCAATGTTCGCAAGGGCCGCGCAACCCGCGCTCTTAGAACGCAAAGAGCAACTGAAGTACACAGGTGTGGTTTTAGTCAGTGAAACTCAGTCACGCCTTCCAGCTCAGCGGAAGAAGTCATTGGTTGATTTCCCAACCAGAAAAAAGGAATTGTAATCAGTAAGTAGTTTAGTACGCAGGAAGCAGGTGTAGCGCTAGAATAATTTCATTACGAATGCTTGGATGTTCACCAGCTTAATTTTATTTACCCAGTTAGATAAGAAAGGGCTATGCTCAGAGTTTCGTTGCGTAATCTCATCAGGAATGAAAATATAAGCAGGAGAACCAAAGTTACCGACATAGCTTTCATATTGCAAAAGAGAGCAATCCGGGCTATTTATAAAATGGGTGCTCGCGAGTCCCTCAGAAATAAATTCAAAGAAATCGATATACCGACTCTGCCTTCTCTTTATATCCTAAAAAGCATTTTGTATATTCGTAAAAACTTAGGACTCTTTAAAATTAGAAGCGATTTTCATAACAAAAATACGCGTAGTAAATACGAAATTTTATTACCCAAATGGAGATTAGCTAAGACCAGCAAGTCATTCTTAGTAAACAACATACGTTTTTATAACGAGCTGCCAAAGGTAACTGAACTTAACGAGGGAAAATTCAAAACTCATATTAAGCGTGTCCTAACCAAACAAGTTAAAGACTATGTCGAAGACACGCTTGTTTGGCAATGACTACTTCTGCACATGTGGCCCCCTTGTTTGGTTTGGACACGCTTAATATGAGTTTGAAAAAAAAATTGTGTCTATTAACTGCTCCATCTTTGTTTTAATATACACATTTTTTTTCTAACACATTACTTTTGCAATATTTTTTAAATTATTTAGACCTACTTTAAAGTAGTCTAAATATTTTTTAAATTATTTAGACTACCTTAAATTCGTTAGTAATTTATTTTGTTAAAATCTCATTTATTGATAGTTGTAATTATTCATACTTTTCTTGCTTTTTTTATGCCGCTTTTTCATAATGCGAATGTGAGAACACTTGTATTGTAAACTGTTGTTTGTTATCCCTATAAAATAAATAAATAAACAAACACTGTAGACTCCACGAACTTTTTTATATTATTTTTATTGTGCTATTGGGTATAATATTGACTAGTCTATACTGTTCTTACATAATATTTATTAATACTGTAATATTGTAACATCAACCACTTTTTTAAAAGAGTACGTAACCATGGAGTTTCTTGCCGGTTCTCCTCCATAGGAAACGAGCAATTTGGAACTGTGCACTAACTTCTGACGTTATATAAGTGCCCATGTAGGCCTATGTGAAATAAAAATATTTTGAATTTTTTTTTAAGTTTGAAGAATCGCCAAACTTAAGTGGCAATGGGCAGTGCACATTGCTCGCAGAACAGATGGGTAGATGGGGCTGAAAGGTTCTGGAATGGCAAACACGTAACGGAAGACGCAGCGTTGGAAGGCCTCCCACATGGTGGACCGATGACCTGATGAGAGTCGCGAGAAATCACAATACCGGTCGTTATGGCAAGGGGAGGCCTATTTCCAAAAGTGGACGTCTTTTGGCTGAAATTATGATGTCTATCTGTTACACTTTCACGGTATAGCTACTGAACCGATTTCGATGAAATACAGAGTAAGCTAGAACCCCAAAGAAGAGAACATAATCTACTTTTTATCCGGCTTCGACTTCGTATCCGCAATAACCGACATTCATGCGGACGAAGCCGCTTGCAGAGCTATAATAATTTATACATATTTGCTTTCTTTAGAAAGGTTTCGGCATTTGATATTTTTTGATTATCTAGAAACCGCTTTGTCTTGATAAGTTATTATCTGATAATATAATAGTAAAAGTCAGTATCAATGACAATTATTATACGTCTGGTCACTTCTTCAGTCAGTAGGCATTTGATATTGTTTATTTTTTCGCAGTAACGTAATTAGTTTTTTGATTGATAAATATATACTATTTTGCCATTCAACCATTTGATAAGGACTGCAAATTATTTGTGATTGACTGTAATAATGGATTTGCGTATCGGAAACCGTATTTCTTATCCGACTGTTTCAATGCCTATATGGCGGCCATGGCGGGTAATGGTATTTTTTTTATAGGTTTGCGTTTTCAAAAGCATGTCAGGCTCTTATTGTCACTTGTTTTTGCATTTCAGATTGATCAGCGAATAAATCATGATAATGAACTGGAACACAGGAACTTGAATTATAGTGATTACGTAAGTAGCATTATACTGAACTATTATGATCCTTTTACCTTTTGAGAAATAGATTTAATAGATAAAAATACTAAATAATGTAAAAAAAACTAATAAATACAGGAAGCATTTCTTTGTTTTGTGCAGTGACAAGAAATTTCTTCGTAGGAAAAAGGTACGATTGTACCAAGGGAATTTGTTGAATGCTTCATCTTTCATATGATATTGAACTCTTGTTTCATATTCTTCTTTCCCGTTTTTTCTCAGTAGTGTTTGTTCTCAGTACAAATTTTCAGTAGTTACTTTTTTTTTCGTGTTGGGAAATCATCACCTATGATGTCTCCCGCTCTAGGGTGGTGCGAGAAGGCGAGTCAGAAGAAGAAGTCTGCCTGTGTCCTTCAGTTGCCCTTCAGTTGCCCCTTGCATTCTAGGACCGCAAGTTTCCTTTTCAGAAATTCCCCGCAGTCCTAGCGAGCATCGGCTCCACTGGGCTCGTACGGTTTTGCTGAAACCTCTTTAAGGCGCAGATGGAACACTATGCGTTGTCGACGACTCGGGCTCGGTCCGGACGGTTACCGGACGGCCGAACGGCGAGCTACCCGTTGTGTCCGCAAGCCAGCGCTTACCGTATTCGATAGACGGGGTCACGGCAGCTGGGGCGTGAGCGTGACGATATCCGTCCCCTCATTTGTCTGGCCGTCTCCTTAGCTAGCATTACTGCTTCGCAGAAGGAGGCGGCCGCCTCCCATTCCTTCTCGATCCTGACCGTGGCCTGATGGCGGTGCGAGAGCTCACCGCGGCCGATCAGTAGTCCCGTCATAGGAACTGCATAGAGTCACCACAGATAAATTATGAAGTTTCCTTGTATAGATAAATATTTGCATGGTTATAAATATTCGTTTTAGGTAAACAACGTAAACAGCAGCGCAGTGATAGTACACCCTAATCAGTTGTTACCGGTTTTGCCGCCGCCAACGTCACACACGATTATCGGTGAGTACTATCACTTGTTAAGTCACTGAAACATTATTTTCAATACACTTACTCGAAAACCCGCTCTTATCCCACCGCTTTTAGGCACGCAATAGACTGTTTCCCGCACTAGTGCAGAAAAGAGCGCGTGCTCTCCCCGGTACAATGTTATTACATTTATCGTATCGGGCTATTCGCGCGTCGTCCCTCACGAGTCGCCGGTAAATCCCCGTTTATTAATTTCGTAAGTGTATTGAAAAAATTCGTTTGATACACGTTCAAAGGAGACAATTTTTTTTGGGCCCACTATTAAACGGTTACGTTTATTAATCATATTACACATGGAAAAAGCGATCATCTTATTATAATTAACAGACCAAAAAATATATAGAAATCTAACCGGAATAATGAAATAATAGTAAAAAAGTGTTACGGCAAAAAATGCTTGTTTAGGAGCGTTTTCAAGTTTATTTTAACGTGAAAAAAAAAATGTTACTACACTGCGCAGCGGTGACATCGGATTTAAATGCGTTTCAAGAGATAATAATTAATTGGTACAGCGAACTTGTTTTTAATGCTATTATTAACGGTTAACACAAATATCAAGTAACGTACTTTAAAAATCAACGTGGAACGAAACGTAATTAATAGCCCGTTGCAGATGCTCTGTGGTCCAGTTTCAATCAGTTTGACACTGACAGACAACTAGTGGTGGGTCGTTGTCGAATTTTAGACGGACGAGACGTAACCGTTTTGGCGACGACAAAAACCGTTGCAGAAAACGGTCGTTGTCGCAACTGGTTTGAAGACGAAACTATCGTTGAGTGAAGTAGTTGCAGAAAACGTTCGTTGTCGCAACTAGTTTGAGGACGGTAATAAATTCTGTACTCGTCGCGTCGTCGTTTCAAAACCAATTATTACAATGAAAAATGAACTTTATGGCTATAAACATAAAATTCATTTTTCATTGCAATAACTGGTTTTAAAAACGACGACGCGACGAGTGTGATAGTTGAAGCAATGGATTTTTGACCTTATTTTCTTAACAGTAAGATAACAATTCGCATACAGTAATTCGAAGACTGGTTTATGCAACGAAGACTGTTTAGTCGCAGGATGGAAAACGGTTGTTACGTTGCAGAACAAAAAACGGTCTTTGAAAACTGTTCGTCGTTGAAACGCCCACCGCTACAGACAACATTATTATTGTTTCCGATTAATAGATAGTTGCATGTTTCTTCTGTTCTTTTCGTATTTTTATTCGAAAGATTTTATGAAAATGGCATCTGTAGATACATGTATAATCCACAAAGCCGTTGTATCAATTGTGCAGCACGATTTCAACGGAATGTTGAATACTGCTCTTGCTGGATACTTTTGTAATTGTTTAGTGGGCAGACGCACTGTTGGCTGCTGTGCATATGTGATGTGTATAGTGTGGTTTTTATCTTGGGCGCGGCATCAAGGTGAGGTTGAGCCACCTGCATCTTTTTTAGATGAAATACTGCTTTTAAGAGATGACTTTGAAAATGATGATGATGAACAGTAATAAATACTTGTGATGCTATAATGTGGTTTTTTTTCTCCTTACACAACCAGCATAAAACACATCACCTTATTATTTTAGATCTACAGTCAATGGCCGACAAAAGCCGCGCTATTTCGAAATGTATACATCTACGCATTTTCATGAATAAGTCTATCGAATCGTGTAAATCACATCAAAGTCTGTCTCGTAGTACAGACGTGACTTTGTTTTATACTTTATATTATTGAACAGTGCACTATTTTAACTTAAAATACCAAGGAAACCTATCCACTCATTAGACAATCGCTCTTGTGAGATTTTAGGTTATTATGAGAGTCATGTTTTGACTGTCGTATTTCACGGTACTCCAGTTAGATAAAGTTTTGCCAATATTACCAATGTAATCTAGAGATTATAAGGAATAAACTAACGTGCATTTCATTGCTATACGCCACAATTTGTGGTGGGCCTATTCCCCAAACAAAAAAAATTGTCTCCTTTATCACTGCAGCAATGACAAACTTTCTGCACTTGGATGAAAATGTACTATTTTAAAGTCATGAATATAAAATTTAATTTACAATGTGTGACCCGTGCCCTCTTACAATATACGCTGCAAGTAGGCAACATTACTTTTATGTAGATATAGATATAATGATTAATCCGCGATCGTAATAAGTAATAGCTTCACTATACATTCACGTGCAATGCACAGTAATGTTACATCTGCTGTCATTGACATTAGGTTCAAATTACAATGATTAACTTATGGCCATAACTTTACTACGTAATAAATAGGACTAGCTATCGCCCCAGTGAAATTAGTACTTCTCACCTTTATGAGGCGATTCACATATAAAATTGTCAATTTTAAATGTTTTCAACTGTTACATGTATGCGTTTTCCTTATTTTTTTCTTTCAAGGGTCAGTTCATACCGAGACGCGACGCGATGCGACGCAGCGCGAGGAACGACTCAAAATATAACTTTTATTACTACAAGAAATGATACACATTTCATTGTGAGAATTCAGAATATGTTGCACCACGCAGCGCTGCGACGCCGACGCGAGGCATCTCGATCTGAAGCGTCGCGTTCCGTCTCGGTGTGAACTGACCCTAAACCACTCCTTTGATAGAGTGACCAAATAAAAAAAACGTGAAACTCGTTGTTTTTAAGTTTTCACGAGACTAACGAACAGCAATTGATTTTTATAACATTATCTTTATCCTCTTATCTAAATATATAAAACTCAAAGGTGACTGACTGACATAGTGAGCTATCAACGCACAGCCCAAACCACTGGAGGGATCGGGCTGAAATTTGGCATGCAGGTAGATGTTATGACGTAGGCATCCGCTAAGATAGGATTTTGATACATTCCACCCCTAAGGGGATAAAATAGGGGATGAAAGTTTGTATAAATCTTCTTAGATTTTCGACTGATTGAACTGAAATTAAAGATTGGAGCAACTATGATGAATACGTCCGCTTAAATAGGATTTTGATAAATTCAACTCCCATGGGGATAAACTTATGATGAAAATTTAACAGGAAGATTATTGTCTGAGTCTGTGACATTAATAGAAAAAAAGAAAATCAAACGTAGGGCAAGGTTTACTAATTACACACGAAATAATCAAATAAATAAAAACACGAAAAAAAAATATGGACAGACTACCTGAATCCCACCGTAAAGCTGTCTGAATATAGGAAAAAAAACCCTGATGTACAGAGGCAAGCTGTCGCCACCTACCTGGCTGCACACCCTGAAAAACACAGGCAAGCTGTCGCCACCTACCAGGCTGCACACCCTAAAAAACACAGGCAATCTGTCGCCACCTACCAGGCTGCAAATCCTAATAAACACAAGCAATCTGTCGCCACCTACCAGGCTGCAAACCCTGAAAAACACAGGCAATCTGCTGCACTATATCAGGCCAGGAATACCGATGTGCATAGAGTGATTCAGTCACATACATTTCAGCGTGTATGGAGAAGCAAGTTGCTTTCGGGTTTGGCGTATGACCCAGATATTGCTTATGGAACTGACAACAGTGTAGTCTTAGGTTCTATGACGTACAAGTGTCAGTGGTGTAACGCCTTGAAGTGGAAAGATGAGACACCTGGCATGTGTTGTAGCGCCGGTAAAGTACAACTTGAGCCGTTTAAACAACTGCCTGAACCACTTTACAGTCTGGTTAATGATTTACACCCAAATCATGTACCTACACTTCATGGATAATATCCGAATTTATACCACGAATCCCATTAATACCGAATGATATCCCGTTCGAATTTAAACGATTACAGTTTCCCCTAAAAGTCTGCTTTTCCATGACAATAAATAAGTCTCAGGAGCAGACTCTCAAATTTGCGGGTATTGACTTGAGAGAACATTGCTTCTCTCATGGACAGTTTTATGTTGCTTGCTCACGAGTAAGTTCACCCAATAGCTTGATAGTTTTAGCGCCTAATAACAGATAGGTTAAGAATATTGTGTACAAAGAAGTTTTATAGGCCCTAATTTTTTACACACGTTAAACAAAAGTAAAGCCGCAAAAAATATATCTAATTAATAATAATACTTAACGCGAGCGAAGCCGCGGGCAAAAGCTAGTATATGTATATAAACAGATAATGTAATCGTTATCAGAAAGAATTTCTCTTTATATCTGATTGGGTTTATCTAAATGTCAGTGTTATGGCCTTAAATTCGTCCGATTTCTATTCTTTTTATTCTTTTAAAGATAAATATATTTTATTTTTATGCATTATGGAAATCCCTATTGATAACGGTCACGTGTACAAAATGTTGTGTAGGTAACAACATTTCTTTGATAGTTGTCATGCTAGTATAATTTAACGGCACGTTTGTCGCAGTGGCTGAGAGATTAGCTGATGTGCTACGTGTCGCGGTTTCGATTCCCGTACAGAACTAATATTTGTACGGCCTACTGTTTGTTGTTCCGTTCTATCTATAGAATAGATTAAATAGAAAATTAAATTAAATACTATAGCTTTAAAATAAAAGGTAGATTATGTGACTAGGGGATAAAGCAGTGTCTTAAAGTCGCGGGTGGTGTATTGAATTCCGAAACAAAAGTTACTAAATTTTAATCCCGAACGCAGTGAGGGATTTATATAATTAACTCCCGAGCACTGCGCTGAAGTTGATTATAAAAACCTGAGTGAAGTGAAGAATTCAAGCCGCCCAAGATAAAGACAGCTTTTTCTCTGTGTTGGATACTCCACTTTTTACACCTTCTGTAAGATAATTAAAAACAATATACTGAAACAAATTATGTATTAGGGAAATACACTTCTGGACACATCTATTGGCCCACCTTAGAGTTTAGGTTTCGATGGCCCCTACCGAAATATGATTGCTAGATTGAACAAAAACTGTTGATGCAGTTTTAAACCTGATACATTTTACCATCTTTTTCGATCGTATTGTTTTAAATTTGAATTCAGAATACCATACGACATGGAGCTACGCCTAACAAGTCGGATATACGCCTTGTTAAAGGCAATTGATTTTTGAATAAAAAACATGTTTTATCAAATAAAGGTTTAATTTAATAACGCGTGTTGCCTCCATGGGCATCTACCACAGCTCTCATACGATTAGGCATAGAGTTTATCAACCACTCTATGAAATTTTGAGGGATCATCTCCCATTCCTCTTCTATGGCAGTTTTCAACTCCTGCATCGTCTGGGCAACTGGCTGACGAGCCCTAACACGTCTTTTTAGCTCGTCCCACATGTGCTCAGTGGGGTTCATGTCTGGGCTTCTGGCTGGCCAGTCCATAACTGTGATGTTCACATCCCGAAGATATTCCCTGACGATGCCGGCCGCATGGGCTCTTGCATTATCATGCATAAAAAGGAAATTTGGGCCCACATAGTCCGCGTATGGTATCACGTGAGGTTCTAAGCACTCACGAATGTACCTTTCAGCATTTAATGTTGGCAGCCGTGGTCCTGTAACAACCTCAAGTTGAGTTTTGCCGCTCGCGGATATACCGCCCCAGACAGTCCATGAGCCACCGCCATAAGCAACCCTCTCTTCAAAGCAGCATTGTGCGAAATGCTCTCCCTTACGTCGGTAGACCTTCTTCCTTCCATCATTGCCATGTAACACAATTTTAGACTCATCAGAAAAGAGTACACGGCTCCAATCTTGCTGTGTCCAATTTAAATGACTGCGTGCGAAATGAAGGCGCGCTGTTCGGTGGGCTCGCGTTAGTTTGGGCCCATTAGCTGGCTTGTGTGGTACCATATCGCGTTCTTTTAACCTTCTCCGAACAGTTCGAGCGCTCACAGATACTCCATGGAAGTCGCGAAGTTGGTTTTGTATCTCAATGGAGGTAAGGTGACGATTTCTCAAGCTGGTCGTCGCGTTGAATCGATCCTGCCTTTCAGTTGTGACCCGAGATCGTGGCCTTCCTTGGCGACGAACAAAGCCGCCAGTCTCTAGGTACCTCCGATAAACATTTCGGACCGCAGATCGACTTAAATTAAGTTGAGCACTCACGTTTCTTTGGCTGTGTCCGGCCTGAATAAGTGCCACAGCTTGGGCGGCGACTTCAGGTGAAGTATCCATAGATTATTGATAGAACCTCACCTTAATGTTAAGAATAGGTAATGTTTGTTGCAAAACCAAAGATATCAATCACTTTTTCAAGAATTAAATCCAAGTAAACCAATAAAACCAAGTTTTCTTAGTATTCGATTGTTTGATATCAACAAACAGGCTCCAAATTGTCTTTTGTTTTTTTAAATTCTGTGTTCGAAATTCAAAAAAAGACTATTGAATGAAATTGTGAATGTGCCAGGTTCAAAACTGCATAAAAACTTTTTGCTCGACCTAATATAAAATTTTAGCTAGGACCAAACGAAACTGAAAATACAAGGTGGGCCAATAGATGTGTCCAGAAGTGTATAAGTATTATTTACAAGTTAATGCTAACTATCACTAGACATGTTTTGAGATTTAAAACAAACAAAATTCATGACTAAATCGAGCTACAGTTTTAATTTTCTATAACGCTCCCGCTCTTTCATTTTCTTTTAGAGACACAACAGTTACCACATTTTTTTTTGGTTTGTATGATTTTTTAATAAACTCGTCACAATCAATGCACGTACATTTTAATTCACTTAATTTTTTTTCACTTCCAAATTCAAATCACATTATTTCCTAGGGAACGCCCATATTACATTAGAACCTTACGTACCAAATGACTTACTTTAGGTGATAGTTGTATAATATATAAAAGGGGTATTATCGATAAAAATATTCTTGTCCAATTTCTTTATGCATTTCTTTTAAATAGAGCCAGAACACTTACTTGCTGTGTAAATAAAACACGCCATACATCTTTTAATTTAATTTCATTGTTAATAAAAAAAAATTGTTATTAATTTTAAGCACTTTTAGCCTGACACGAGTACAACACAGGGACAGGCGTGCGGCCTGCATTGGTCTGAGACAAGCATTTTTAAATTTCTTCATTTTCAAATTTTTTATATATTAGAAAAGAAAGAACTATTAAAAAAAAAAAAAACTTTTTACAAAAAAAAAATAACCGACTTCACTAAAAAACACTAAAAAGGATCAAAATAACTTTAATTTCGGAAGTTGGTGTTTCTCGGTATTATTTGTATCTTATTTAACACCGACTTCCGAAATTAAAGTTATTTTGATCCTTTTAGTGTTTTTTAGTGAAGTCGGTTATTTTTTTTTTGTAAAAAGTTTTTTATTTCACACTTTTTAGTTGCGATACACTTATAAGCAGAGTGCCTATTTCTCATGATAATTCCATTTAACTCAAACACTGCTAGGTTACATTGATTAATTACGGAGTTTCAGTGCCTACCTTCCGGCTCCATCATCATCATCATCAGATCACTTCGATGACACCATTTTCAACGTAACTATTCAGAACCTTTCATTCATTTGTATTGTCATAGTCGCATAAGTATCTTTATTGTGATATCTATGCGAGTATGAAGTTCCGTTGACCATTTTTTTATTTCACACTTTTTAGTTGCGATACACTTATAAGCAGAGTGCCTATTTCTCATGATAATTCCATTTAACTCAAACACTGCTAGGTTACATTGATTAATTACGGAGTTTCAGTGCCTACCTTCCGGCTCCATCATCATCATCAGATCACTTCGATGACACCATTTTCAACGTAACTATTCAGAACCTTTCATTCATTTGTATTGTCATAGTCGCATAAGTATCTTTATTGTGATATTATCTATGCGAGTATGAAGTTCCGTTGACCATTTCTGGTCTTCTTCGTCAGTTCCACTTCATCAAATGTTACTTTTTGACTGTAAATGCTTAAGTTCTCGATGAAAATACATAAATCACTATATGATTGCCTATAATATTTGAGGAGTTCCCTCGATTTCGCCAAGATTCCATCATCAGATCCCGATTTGGTGACTATGGGACCATTTGGGAAGTATACCCTTTCCAACAAAAAAAGAATTTTTCAAATCGTTTGGCAAGCGACGAAGTTATCCGCGAACAAAAATAAAAAAAAAAAAAAAAATCCAAGCATCCGAATTGAGAACCTCCTCCTTTTTTAGAAGTCGGTTAATAATGTCCTCTGATAAATATCAGTAATAAATTAAATATCCTTCTTCATTATTATCTGTTGGGTTTTACTTATTACCTACAGCGTTTTGCTTTAGACAGGCATTTTTCTGAAAATTCAGGCATTTTAGGTTCCATAGACAGGCATCCCTCTATTTACATATGGTAACCCTAGTTATAGTGGACATTAAACACTTGCGCACAGCTGGATGTGGGAGTAAAACAACCCCTCAGTCGCTCGGGTGGCCCGGTGATCATGTTTTTGTGCGGCCAACCAGGGGCCTAAGACTGCTATTTTTATAAATTCGACATTCCAACACGATCCCTATCCCGAACTTTTAGCAAAATGACAATTTGCTAAAAGTTCGTAATGTGCTAATTTATTCATAATGATCGATTATTGATCGGTCAATGGTCTCGTAATAGAGTTGTAGTAGAATGACAATATCGAGATTATAAAAATAATGACTGCACAATGACGTTCTAATGGTAGGTCACTGATCAAAGGAACTGTCAAAATTTTAGCTGATTATCGCAAACGTCAGACATTCATTTGTCATTATGTACGAGATTACCATTCTATGCCACTTCTTTCAATGGAGTGTCAGTGTCAGGTTGACCGTTGGAAATTCATAATTTCGCCATTATATTAGTAGACTAGCTTCTGCCAGCGGCTAAGTAGGTTTCTCCATACAAACTTTGAGCCCCGTGTCATCCCCTTAGGAGCCGAATTTTGGAAAATCCTTTCTTAGTGCCCGCCTACGTCATAAAAGGAACCCTTGTGCAAAATTTCACACTCCTAGCCCCAGTTCTTTCGGCTGTGCGTTGATATGTCAGTCCGTTTCATCTTTTATATATATATATATAGATTACCAAACTTGTCAAAATCAACAATTATGAAACAAGGATCTTATATACCCTACGGATAAACTGGATTGACTACGAAGCAATATTACAAACTCTAAAGTGTAGGTACATTATTTTCATTGACATTTAGTTCATATTTTTTACTGGCAAGCATAAGAGGAAAATGTACCGAGCAAGACAACGAGAAAAAGGTAGTGTGTCCCTTTCTCACCTCTATCTTTAACTAGGGTAACAATAAATGTACTATTTAAGCAAATTAATTGTTATTATTTTTGTCACTGCAGCATTTTATATTAATTGATGCTGCAAATTTCTATATATATAGACGGCAAAGTAGAGCAGAGTAGAGCAGTGGTGGCCGAGTGGTAAAGGCCGACTTACGAGTTGTAGGTTGCGGGTTCAAACCCAGCCAGGCGCATTACTTTGTGTAATTTATTTCATCACCACTGCTCTCAAAACGAAGAAAGAAAACATCGTGAGGAAACCGGCATGTCCTAGAACCAAAAATTCGAAAGCATGTGACATCCACCAACTCGCACTGGGCCCGCGTGGTGGATTACGGCCCATACCCTCTCCCAGAGAGGAGGCCTGAGGCCCAACAAGTGGGAACATTATAAGGCCGACTATGCTATGCTAGACGGCAAAGTACCAGTAACTAAAACTAATGTTATATACAGTAGTGGTACAGAGACGAAGGAAAGAGAGAGAATGCCTAATTTTTAAAATCTCATACAATACATTTTACGCACCCAGGTTTACCAAGCGGTTTAGGTTACGTTGTCTGTGAGTGAATTGACTACTAGTAATTTTTTCAACTATGAACCTTTTCTCTACAGTATCGGGCAGTAGATTTTCCTGGCAGTCCCTTGTGCCGGTCCTCAGCGGCTCGTACCCTCCCGCCGTAGCGGTGGAGGTAGCCCTGGCAGCGCCGCCGTCCCCACGTACGCCGCACACACCGCATACGCCGCTCACGCCGCGCACACCGCACACGCCGCCGACGCCGCGGACGCCCCGTACGCCGCACTCGCCGCGCACGCCCCGTACGCCGCACTCGCCGCGCACGCCCCGTACGCCGCACTCGCCGCGCACGCCCCGTACGCCGCATACGTCGCACACGGGGGGCAATGGTATGTATTTAGTTCATAACCGACCTCAAAAAGGTGTATCTGTATTCAACCAGTATGTATATCCGCGATTTTCTCAATTTGGCTGAAATTTTCGTTATTGAAATGCATATTTTTCACGGAAGGTTTTTGTATAAAATATAGGTATTATATAAGAATCCAAAAAATATCTTTGGAGATAAACTATGGAACTCTTCCATAACTTACAGCAAGTTACTCACGATCATGGCCACTATAAATACTTAGGTTATACGATTGGTCTTATCATCATCATATGAATCTAAAGGCGTCCACAACTGGACATAGACCTCCCCCAAATGTTGCTACAACGACTTGCACCGTGCGTCTCGGATCCATCATAATCCCGCGACCCTCACCAAGTCATCGGTCCACCTTGTAGGAGGTATTCCAACGCCGCTTATTCAAGTACGTGGTCGCCATTCCACAACCTTTCAGCCCATTCGGCCATCTGTTCTTCAAGCAATGTGCCCTGCAGTTCGTGTAGAAGTTCGTGACGCAGTTCGAGTAGCAGTTCATGTAGCAGTTCATGTAGCTGTTCATGTAGCAGTTGATGTAGCAGTTCGTGAAGTAGTTCATGTAGCAGTTCATGTAGCAGTTCATGTAGCTGTTCATGTAGCAGTTGATGTAGCAGGTCGTGTAGTAGTTCATGTAGCAGTTCGTGTAACACAATACATTTTTGAAGTACAACGTGAAGCTAGTTTTTTCCCACTAAGAATAATGATACTCTTGAAAACCTAATTTAATTTACATCCGAAGCGCAGAATCGATTGCTGTGCTCAAGCGTCACCAGTTGATGACGCTTGAGGAAGGACTATATCCAGTTAAAAACGTTCATTTTAAAGTATAGGTAGGTACGTATTCTGTTTGTCAACCTATAACACAAACATCGTATTCTAGATCCCCCGATATGCATGGACGAGGATAACGAGGTGTTCGAGTCGGAAGACTCGGGGGTCGGCGAAGATGACTCCAACACGAGACCTGCGCAGAACACTTCTGCGCTCAACTCTCCTGCTACAAAGGAGAAGGTAAGGTTTTATTTGTTACGACATTTGTTAACGTATTTTATAGGACGAAACGGTTAGCTATCACCGTAGGTGCGGGCTTGCGGACGGCGAGCAATGGGTAGCTCGCCGTCCGACCGTCCGGTAACCGTCCGGACCAAGCCCAAGTCGTCAACGGCGCGTACTGTTCCGCGCGCGCCTCAAGAAGATGTCAGCACAGCAAACCGTAGGGGCCCAGCAGGGTCGAAGCCTACTGGAGCCAAGGGTCTGCTTCTGAAAGGAAGACTCGGCCTTGGTTCGAAAGGCAACGAAAGAACAGAAGTGGGTTTTTAGTCAGTAAAAGTCTGAAACTAACTCCCGCTCCGCCCAAGAGCGGGGGATGTCATCAGGTGATTTTCCCACCGAAAAAAAAGCCAGAAAGGTTTAATTTCAATCTTCCCTAAATGGAGCCTCCAAGAAAATAAATCTTCGCAAAATAATTCTGCACTTAACTCTCCTACCACACAGGAGAAGGTAACGTTTTCTTTGTAACGACAGATTTGTCAACGTATTTTATAGGACACGACTGTACCCAGAAATGTTCAGTTCCAATTTGTCCCAAAAAGCCTGTTAAAAGAGTCTCTAAGGATCCGACAGCTACAGCTTGGAATCCAGTCAGTGAACAAAATTACATGACTATTTATCACTGCTCATTTTCAAAAGGCTCATTTCCAATTGGTCATTTATACTCATTTTTTGCAAATAGATGATTAAAATCAATCATGGATTCGCCCTGTTGAAATCTTGGGAAACTATGCAATTATTACTCATCATCATCATCCTCATTTCAGCCGTAAGACGTTCACTGATGGACATAGGCCTTCCCTAAGCGTCTCCACAACGACCGATCCTGTGCGTCTCGCATCCACCGCACTCCCGCGACTCTCACCAGGTTGTCGGTCCACCTTGTTGGAGGCCTTCCAACGCTGCGCCTTCCGGTGCGCGGTCGCCACTCTAGAACCTTTCGGCTCCATCGACCATCTCAATCTCAATTATTATTGTTCTATCAGAAACACATAAAACATTTATTGTCTCTCTTTGCAGAAAGAGGGTCACATCCCTCGTCCTATGAATGCCTACATGATATTCATGAAGCGCCATCGTCAGATCGTGCATCAGAGGCACCCCAACCTAGACAACCGCATCGCCAGCAAGATCCTCGGTGAGTGGTGGTATTTGCTCAAGCCAGAAGAGAAGCAGAAGTACAATGGGCTTGCTAGTGAGGTAAGTAACTCTTTTGAATGTAACATTGTTGCTAGTGACTTCATAATAACAGCATCTCCGGATGATTTTAGAGTTTACGCAGTTCTTGTCTAGTCAGTCCGTAAACAGGTAACCATCCATTACACACAGCTGTTCCGTGCAACGGAAAGCGCGTTAAGACCTTTGTACTTGCTTCATGGTTAAGACATTAGTCCTGGGTGTCACTTGTATATCCTTGACAGTCGTTACCGGTAGTCAGAAATAAAATATGGTTGAGAACCAATATGACAGACTGATTGAATGTAATGTTATACCTATTGTTAACTCTTTGAATGTTTTCCTTATTTCTAACGAACTGCTCCAAAAGAAGGATAATGTTTTTACTTTAGAGGTCGCCGCTGCGTGGTTAATAGATCCGTATTTTGTACTACCCTATTGCATAAACCATAATATTGTACAAAAATATTGAGCGTGTATGGGCCGCTTAACACGTGACATATATTTAACCTTTGTAATGCCTGTATCATGTTCTCGTTTGGTTACCTTCAAATAAACTATTGATTACTACACAATCTGTATGTTCACTATCTCATTTACATGGGTACAAAACCATTTACGTGTAATACAAATGGATGTCACTTGCTATTTTTTTTATGCGAGAAATCATCCAATGACTTATTTATTTATTTATTTATTAAATTAGGTTTACCAACGATTGTAAACACTGAATACAGCAACATAACACATATATAAAATTAAACTTCAGCGCAACAATCACTTACAGGTAAACATCACATGCATGAAACAATAAATTATAGATTAAGCTACAGTAAAAATTCATTTAAAAAAAATTCATTAAATTAATTAAAAATTACAAAAAAAAAAAAAAAAAACAAAATATACAAAAGTTCATAAAAAGTTTTAAAAATGCATATTCACAAACAATCATAGAACATATTAAAAATTATAAGACATTCATAAGCACTATTAAATTCATTAAAAAATATCATACAAAAATCATTTTTTTTTCTCATAATATTCATAAAAAAAAAACATTTATCATAACAAATCATAAACATTCATTTGATTAAATTTGTAACATTCAACTTCTTCCAACTAGGGCGGAGCGAGAGGGCCTTCGTTGCCCTTTGCGTACCAGGACCACGGGTTTTCCTTTTGGAGTAAACCCATGGCACCAGTATCTAATGTCACTTACAATAGATACAAATGGTGACATCCTACTGTTTTTTTTGTTATCTTAAAATATTGTGTTTCTATTATTCTCAGGTCAAAGAAGCCCACATCAAAGCTCATCCAGAATGGAAGTGGTGTAACAAAGATCGCAGGAAGTCTTCTAGTAGTAAGGATCCTACTGGATCTATGCCACAGGTAACAAAAATACTAATGACCGACCGAATACTTGTTTTCGTATTCGGCCATTTTCGGCTATTTTCGCCTAAAAAATGGATATTCGGCTATATTTTCATTTTCGGCCATAAACCAGCCGAGTATAAAAAATCCGATTAAAAAAAAGTACATCTTATGTAACTATTTTCTACAAGAAATGCTTTTTCCAATGACGTGTCATAACACTTGTTATACACATAGCCATCGAAAAACAAATAAAGAAATATTATAAATCGGGAGAATTAGGTGGGCGTATATTTTGTATATTTATATTTTTGTTTCGCAACCCCCTTGAAATAAAAATCTAACTTTAACTTAAATTTCGTACCTTTTGTATATTTTTTGGCTGAAAACTATTATCGAGTAAATATTCAATGAGTTATTACTTTTACACAATTTAATAAATTACGATAGTATTCTGACAAAATTTTAGTACTGTTACAAGTGCACTGAAAACCACACAGAAATAGAAATATACTTACCCTCGGCACGGTAATATTATCTATACAGTATTGTAACTCGGCCGTATCTTTGAAATAAATGCCTACAGCCGCGCGGTACGTAAACATGCGATAGGGCTGCCCGCACTATGGCTGCCCGCCTCCACCATTTTAATTACATTTGCTTACTTTGTGTTTCCATTTAGTTTTGTGATTGTAAATATACTTTTTTTATGTAAACAAATAAAATACTTTGTGAATTGAATAGGAAATGCTCAATATTTGCGACCGAAAAATATTTGCGCCTCGACTGAGACGTACCTACGAAATGCTATAGGTATTATTAAATTTTAAAGTACAAAAATCCGCATTCTAAAGCTTAATTAAAAATTGTTTTGGGAAACATGGACAAGGTGGAGAAAAAGGAATATCTTTTACTTGGTTATAGATACCTGCAGCTACTTTACAATTTATGTTTGGGTTTAAATGAAGAATTCATGCAACCAAAAACAGCACAATATATCCTACTCGTCATATTAAATATATAAATATGTACTTGAACTTATTTTTATTGAAAAAATCGCGCGGCACAGACTGTCTGCATCCCGAGCGCACCTCGAGATCAAGGCGCGTAGGTATAGCTCGCGTTTCGTCCGTTTGTATGAAGTTGTAATCTCGGGTTAAAATATGGTTGCACACACATAAACTATTTTCTAATTATGACAACAAATCAAGGAATACTGTGAATGACAAAGTTTAGTTGATTTTAATGGTGATTATCGTAGTACAAATTATATTGATTGTTAATTCATTTAATATCAATTTTTAATGTCTAAATCATTTTCGTTTTCGGCCAAAAACGAGACCGAAGCCGAAGCTTTTAGCCTACAATACCAAATACGATGTAAATTATTTGAATTTGAGCCTTATCTTACTGTCATAAAATATTACTTGTTAATTTATTTCAGTCATAGATTTCATGCAACAGACTGTAAAAGTTTGGTTTTAACTATTTACTAGTTTTTTTGCAGTCCAATGATTTTTTTTACTTCCTATATTTTAGTGCGTTATATTTTAAGAATCGTCTTTTCTAGCCCTTTAGTTAAACACCCTACATGACCATGTCTCTTTATCAAACCTTGCTTTGGATTGTATTGGAAAAACCAACAAGCCTTAGGTTGACGACATAAGGATCGGAAAGGGCCCTCTCCTCCCTTTTATTTGCTCTAGGAAAAAAAATAATTGTTGTAAAATTATAGCCTCAAAATTAACATAATTCTGACGGTTTTCACATAATTATCAAATACAGCGCAACACTTTAGCACTATAATTACCTACTTAATTAACTTTTAAGCAGTCTAGTTTTGTCCTCACCGGACATGGTCAATTCGGGAGGTGCCTGCACCAGATTCGTGCGGAAGAAACGCCCGGGTGTCACCATTGTGTGGACCTCCCGTAGGACACGGTGGAGCGTACGATATAGGTGAGCTCCGCTTGGGCAGAGCACCGCCGTGTCCTCGTGAGGGCGATCGGCGGCAGTGACTTCTCGCGCCGGTCCCTGGTACAGGCCATGGTCCTAAACGAGGAGGAACGGCAGGCGGTCGCCTCCTTCTGCGAAGCAGTAATGCTAGCGGAGGTGGCGACTGCACTCGTGAGGGACGGCCCTCACGCCCCAGCCGCCGCGGTCCGGACCCCGATTTCCAGCCACCGTAGGCGTGGGCTTGCAGACGGCGAGCAATGGGCAGCTCGCCGTCTGACCATCCGATAACCGTCCGGACCGAGCCCGAGTCGTCGACGGTGCGTAATAACCCAGGCGCACCTCAAGGAGGTGTCAGCAAAATCGTAGGGGCCCGAAGCCTACTGGGGACATGGGTTGTGTTGTGAGAAAGAGAACCCCAGGGCCCTGGAACGAAGGAAAAGAAGTAACATAGGATTGTGTTTTATAGTCAGTAAAAGTCTGAAAAGCCCTGCCGTTCCGCCCAAGAGCGTGTGAAGTCATTAGATGATTGCTTTTTTTTTAGTTTGGTACTAAAAAAAAGCAGTCTTGTTCAGTGTTGAATAATTTGTTTGCAGAGCCCTCGAACGCCATTAGAAGCGGGCACCAGCGGTTCTCTTACAATCAATTCTTACAAATCACAACAGCTTAGTGACGATGAGGAAATGGTAAGCATAAGACAGCTTTTAAAATATTTCATTCTCATTACAGTCGAAAGAGGGGTAGTGTTCTGTCAAAAACTTACGATATATTTTCTTGTTATATGTTTTCTTCCTAAACGTGTGCCACAGAAAGTTCATTATTAATTAGTTGTTTCATTATTTAAGTAATTAATTCAAATTAATTAATAATAACCACAGTTAAAATGGAGAAGTGTAAAGATGCAGCAAGGATAATATTTTCATGAATGGTAGATGAAACAAATCACAGCACACAGAAGGCCTACACAAAGCAATTGCAAATGACTTATCAGCTCTGTTAGCAATTCTGTTATATAATTCCTCCACGGTCTCGTATTTTGCTTACCTTGTTTTTATTCACTAGACTGTTACTGGTGGCCTGCCTGATGGTCCACAGTAAACTTACGATGATATGTCCTAATGTGTTTCAATAAATAGATGAACATAACTGTTATATTGTACAGCCATTGCAGACACTAAAAGAACTGCCAGCAGCAGTGCAAAGCATAGAGATCGACCTGAAGTGCGGAGAGAAAGTGACTGACTCAGACTGCGAAAGGTTGGACACCAGAGAATATTTGCCGTCGCACCACGACCACACTAGGAGGCCTATAAAACCTATTAAAGCTAGGTATGTTAATTCCTGACTCTTTTTTGTGCCTGGAAAATCATCAAATTACTTCTCCCGCTCTGCGTGGAGCGAGAATGAGTGTCAGACTTTTACTGGCTAAATCCCCCCCCCCCTGTGTTGCTATTGTCAAGGGCCTCGGTAACTCTTTCAAACGATTCCGCAAATCTGGCTGACATTGACCATAGCTGGCCCGCCAATCTTACTGACATCTCTTTGAGACGTTAATGGAACACAACGCGCCGTTGCGTCGTCGTCGTCCCACTGGACGAAAAGCCCGCCGTCTGCAAACCTGCGACTACTATGACTGAGAATCGCCTGCGACTCCTGAAGCCCGGGGGAATTCCTGCCGTCTTCGGCGGTTGAATTCCTGACTCTTATATTGGTTTTTGGCGATGATGGGATGAGAGCAGTTCTAATAAATATGACTGGATAGCTTTAGCGCCAATCGGTGCAGTTTAAAATTAAAGGGGAGATACGTTTTCCAGAAATATAACAGGTTAAAATGGAATAGAATAGTTTTCTCATGTATTGTGCAACCTAATACAGAAGTTTACTATGTGTACTATAATATAAAATGTCAAATTAAATATATTTTTTGTTTCCAGCGCTGGTTCATCGGACAATCTCTTCGGCGGTATAACTGCGTCCAGTCCCGGGGGACGTAATAGTTTCCAGTCGACTGGTGGTGCCTTCAAGTCTCCCCATGCTAATACTAGTAATTTACAACATTATACCATTTCTTTTGGGGTGGGAAGTCATCAATTCCTCTCACTCTGGTGGAACGAACACAACACACACAGGGAGTGTTAGACTTTTACTAACTGAACTTTACTGTTTCGATAAAACACACGTGTCTTCCGCGTGCATATAATCTCAGCGCGTGCGTAACAGAATAGCCTAGACTATTGTCGACAACATTCACGTGGTTATCATTCGTAAACTGAGTGTAACTGCATCTAATCGAAAAAAAGCGTGAATAATTCCCAATATTGTGACATATATCTTGATCTTGAACTAATCTTGATTGTCCACAGAAGTAGGGACACCGAATAACTATAACCAAAGCGAGCTGAACGTGCAGGGCAGACCATCTGTGATAGTTTCTCAAAGTAACAGTAATACCACGTGAGTATTTTTTTTTGTCGATGGTTCATGATGTTTTTAATAAGAACTTGATAGAAAAGATAAAGATTGAGAGTTTATCTGCACCAAATGTACAACAACAAACAACAACACTAACAATTGTTAAACACGTTTTGCTTTTTTAAACTTTAAGTTATCATGTGTTTTTCATACACAAGGTGAACAGTACGATTCTGGTGGGTCTGACCACGAGGCGAGTCGCACCGCACTAGCAAATTCATATGACAAAGGGTGTTGTGTGGGAGTTACTGCACTACCTACTTACGGCACCGCGACTAACCTAGCTGAGCCTAGCGTACTTTAACCCGCTATTAAGTTTGAATCTTATTATTTGAAATTTTATTATTGCTTCACGATTTCTGTAATTAATTACATAAGCGTCTAGCACAAACCAGCGGATTCAGCGAGTCAAGTTACCAACTACGACCCCATAAAATAATTATTGTGATATAATGAACAAATTTTATCTCTGTCAGGCAATGGGAGACCCCTGCGGAAGAGGCTCGTCCATTCCCGCTGGCGCCCACTCCGGCTCAGCTCGGCAAAGCGCCGCTACAGAAGAGACTTAGTCGAGGTAACTCATGCACATCTGTGAAGTAGCGTTGTAACGTCTAAGAAACAATGAATGGGTTATGTGAAAGATGGTATGGCTAGATAGGAGTTGACTATTGTCATGACGGCGAATAGAGAGGTATGAAAGACGCCCAACCCCAGAGTAATTAGGACGAGGGCAGAAGAATTATGATGACAATTTGCTGAACCTACCTAGAAGTAAGTCCAAGTCAAGTCCCCACTCCTTAACTTCGATAAAGTAAAAATACGTACCAAATAGTTTTTTTTTATAATAACTGACGGACTAAATCTAAATATTATTTATTTTTTTACCCCAATTATCAATAGGTTAGATTGCCACCTTTGAAGCTAGGTAGTCTTCTCAAATATGATTCATGTTCAACAACCAGTATCTCAATACAAACTTCTCACCAAGAACGTCTACTGGCTCAACAGGTAGCAACGAACGACCGACATTATGCAGTGGCAGTATCAACATTCCTCGTTCTGAGGCATCAATGAACAATGGGGCCCTAAGTTCTGATGACGCAACGTCGCCCAAACAACACAGCGATCTGCCCAGCCCCTCGCACAAGAAGACTCTGTTCAAGAAACGTAATGAGGATGGACGAGACAAGTAAGTATTAACTACTGGTGTTATAACAATGGAGTCCTAAGGTCTGATGACACGTCTCGCCCAAACGCAGTGGCCTTCCTAATCCCTAGCACAAAAAAAAAGCTGTTCAAGAAACTAAATGAGGATCGATAAGTCTAGTATTGTATTGCTTGACTAAGGGTTAGGTTAGGCAGGTTGGGCAGGAGCCCGCTTGAGGGCAACCCCAGTCCTATTCAGTTTGGGAGCCAGACGTCGGAAGTGCATCCTGCACATAGCTGGCGAAGAAGTGCAATAGATGTGGTGTGTAGCCAACTTCTGTGAGTTTCATTAATAAAATATAGTTGTCGACAGTGTCGAAAGCTTTTTTAAATCAAAATAAGCAGCGTCGAGCCACCAGCATCTACCCGGCACCACTTGCGTCATAAAGTTCATTAGATTGGTAGCAGTGCTGCGCGCCGGCCGGCACCCGTTGATCTTATAGGGATAATTTGGTTGTAAACACCAATTGCGAGTGTTTCCCTTGCGTTACCAAGCATGGACGAGTGGAATTAGCTTTCAACTGGGTTGACTAAGTTTCTCGATAGTTATGTTACGTTACCGCTGATAGATTATCATTTCATCCCATACCGATGGCGCCGTTGAGGCCACGAGGGACTGATGTAGACTGATCGTAATTTTTTAACAGCAGCGGATTTGCTCCATTTACAACTATTACAAAAATCTTGACGTTATCTAACTTAAAACTTGTTTGCCCAACAGAGTACTGGAGGCAGTAAACTTCGAGCAGAAGTTCAACATCTTACCCTTGTTCAAGCCGGAGGCGTGCAGCCCCAGCGCCATGGTGGTGTCGAGCAGTCCACAGCAGTACAAGAGGAAGAAACACAAGATGGGTAAGATATATCGGGAATATCTCTTCCGTAGTGTGCCCCGCCAATTTCTAGTCAAGAGTATTAAATATCGATACATTTGCTGTCAAATGAAGACTTATTTTTCGTCTTTCAGCTTTATAAATCGGATGATGGCTGCTACTAATAGGGTCATCTCCATAAATAGGTAGAACCGACATTGACATATTTCGTGACACCATAGCTTCAACTTCAACTCTTCAATGGCATTTGCGGAAAAGACACCACAATTTTGCCAATAACACGTGCAAACTTGTTAATAGACTATCAAACGCTGGAGAGTATTTAGCGTAAATTAACAGTAAAATAAATATATAACTTTAGACATTAAAGTTCAAAATAAAAGAATTTCTTCGCAGACCCAGGACGACATTATGATCCACAGAGTACTCATATGTTATGATCAGACCACAGACTAGGTATGTGAAATGTAAGTTAAGTAAACAGCATAGCTAAACTCAGACAAATTAATTTTTAGTCAACTTCAAACTACCTAGTCAGTGTTGTGTCTATGTCTTACCAATTTACTCAACAGATCTATCTTTGCATACAAGTAAAGTTTGGATAACAATGCACGTGTGAACACCATACTGGCAAACAAATCATTATGCTCCCAATTTCATAGGCATCAAAAGAAAGGGTTTACTGAGAGAAAAAGCTTGCTTAAAAGTTCGTTTTTTAACAGTTATTTTCTTTTATTGTCCATAGAGGAAGATAACAGAGTGATGACGCCGCATTTCCAACAGGAAGTGATGTACGACCACGGCATGCCGACGCCGCACACGGCCGGCTACAAACTCGTCGGAAACGCTTTCTTCGGGCCAGACTTCAATCCTGATACTATTAGAGGTATGTGTTTGACGCAAGCGTAAGCGATGTTGCGGTCGACGATAAAGATTCAAAGATTGAAAGCATTTTATTTCAAACTAGCTGTTGCCCGCGACTTCGTCCGCGTTAAGTTCGTAAAACTGTACAATCATTCTATGCTTGCAATACATTCCGAAAGTATCGCAATTATTTATTGTACTTTAACATAAAACGGTTAAAGGTAAAAACGCAAGTTACCTTCAAGAAACATGTTATGTACTCGTCCAGATCCAGATGTATGAACGTCAATTAAAAGAAAGAGTATGTATGGGTCGTAGCAGTTGGTATTTCTGCCTACCCCAAGGGAAAAGGCATTAGTTTATGTATGTTTCTGGTTTATGTTCTGGTAAAACAACATTGTATGATTTTAACCCCTCGCCTCAGTGAGCACGTCACAATCGCAGCGGTAATACCTGTCTTTGAGGAGTGACTACAGAGGCGTCACGGCATCCTCTCTTTGTGCATGACTTACCGGATGTGGGTGGAGGTATTTGTATCGAATTCAGCGGGAAGAAACACTCGGGTCTCACGGGAGAATACGATGGAGCATACGGTGGAAGTCAGTCCCGTTTGGTCGGAGCGCCGGTGCCGCCGTGTCCTCATGGAGGCGATTGGTGGAGAAAATGTTAACCAGTAGCCTCCTTCAGTGAAGCACTACGATCGAAGAAGGTGGCTGAAACTATGAGGGATAGTAGGTACATCCTGACTCCTCAGCTGTCGTTGCAAGTGACACTCCGGGTGTTGAAAGCCGCAGGGAGATTACCAGCTAGCGCAAACACGGGATTTCGGTAGTGCCGTCCGGCCGTCTGGTCAAAGCAATCCTGAATCGATGGCGCGTTGTATTCTACACGCGACTCAAAGAGATGTCAGCAAATGGATAGGGCCCCCTAGAGCCGATGTCTGCTAGGGCTGCGAGATTGTTCGAAAGAGTTACCTCCCGTAAAATTTTCGCCTCAATAACGTTTCACTGAAGAGTTTAAGTCGTCAGACAGTTTTGGTAGAGGTAAACGAAGGAGCATAATCGGGACACCGACCGTCAGCTGGATAAAGTGCGCTGATAGTGCAAAGCTAATAAGCCAGTGAATCCAAAAACTACCATCATCATCATCAACTATCTTCCTCCACAACAGTACTTATGAAGAATTTGCGAGAACATGCTTGCATTGATTGTTGCAGCTGGATCATTTTGGGCGTAAAAAATACTTGTTCATTTACCTAGGATTTTTTGGTGTGTATTTGACTGACGTCCCCGTATATCAGACAAATGTTTTTCCGTAGTGGGAACTACCCTATGAAGAGTCTCCAACTTTTGAATGAATTTCGGCGAAATGAATCCCCGCCCAATCGAACTCGCATATTGATGGCCAAACCGAGAGGTCACTGTCACAGATTGCCTCTATGAGGACACGGCGGTTCACCCAAGTGGGATAGAGTTCCACCGCATACTACATCGGGTCCTTCGGGCGATTCGCAAAATGGTAATCAGGGTACTTCCAACCGAATCCGGAACAGAAACCGCTCGAAACACCCTCAACAGTCCTGAGCTTGTGTATCCATAAAACAATGAAATTCCGGTAAATAAATGTAGCAGCCGATTAGTGTTATCCCTGAGACTGGCCTCCCTCAGAGGGTTGTTCGAGTGTTGGTCACCACTCACTGGAAGGAGGGAACGTCCAGATGTCAACGTAAGGCTGCAAGGAACCTGAGATACATCATACGTTGTCGAACTGTGATCTGAAACGCAAACCACTTTCGACCTCGTTTAATATGAAGCAGTGACTGCAAATAATAAAACACGCCATTATTAAACTGAAAGGTGCCATCCCGGAGGACATAGTGGAGCATACAGAGGTGTATCCCGCAAGGGCGGAGCACCGCGTGTCCTCGTATAGGCAATCGGCGTCAGTCACCTCTCGCACCGGGCCCTGGTTCGGGCTATGGTCCAGAGCGAGGAGGAATGGCAGGCGGTCGCCTCCTTCTGCAAAGCCGTAATGCTAGCGAAGGAGCAGGCCGTACGCGTGAGGGAACGAACGTCCTCACGCCGAGCCGAGATTTCGACCCCGACGACCAGCCACGGTAGACGCGGGCTTGCGAACATCGAGCAATGGGTAGCTAGCCGCCCGGCCGTCCGGTAATTGACCGGACTGAGCCCAGTCGTCAACAGCGCTTAGTGATCCACGCGCTCCTCAAAGAGATGTTGCAAAGGGCAACTGAAGGACTCAGGTGCGGTTTTAGTCAGTAAAAGTTTGAAACGCCCTCCCGCTCCAACCAGAGAAGTCATTGGATAATTACCACCCTTATAATAAGAAAAAAGATACCATTATTATCATTATCATTTCAGCCGAAAGACGTCCACTGTTGGACATAGGCCTCCCCAAGTGTCGGCATAATGACCCGAGTCATTGTGAGTCCGGTGTGCGTCTGGCATCCATCTGATTCCCGCGACCCTTACCAGGTCTTCGGTCCACCTGGGGGCCTTCCAACACAAGGTGCCATGCAATCCCTTCCAAAAATTTGGCGAAATGTCGATTTTATTTTGAAAAAATGGTAAAAGTTATTTTATTACAAAAAAGAAGATAAAATAATGACAAAATTTTAACTGTAGCTGGGGATAAAACTCGCGACATTTTGGTTTATTGCTCACCCCCCATAGCAAATAGCGCGATAATTTATAGCCTATAAGTTGCCCTGACCTATAAGGATTATGTATGCAAAATTTGAACAGGATCGGTTCAGTAGTTTTTGCGCCAACTAATACCATCGCAAAATAATTTTACTGTTTTATTATAAGTAAATAGTATGTATAGATAAACCATTTACAGGCACTTTTGTACTGTCAAGAAGTCAGTCAGGAAAATGATGCTAATTGCACATTCCAAAACGTAGATTTCTATGGAAAAGAATGTGCAAGAAACTTCATGGACACTCTTTTCAATCATGTTATGTATTACAAATATCTCGGTTACATGTTTCTTGTCACTACTGTTATGTGAGAATAATGTAAATAAATTAAATTTAAAAAAAGAACAATTCTAAATGGGTAGGTATAGAAATTAAAATATATAAACTCGTAGATAGAGCATAATTGTCTTGAAGTAACATATTCAATGAGTTTAATTATTGATTTAGTATGTATTTGAAATACAAACTTCGGTGAGGAATTTCACTCCTTAGCTTAAAACACAATGAATTCATGATTGGTAAACTAGATCAGTAGTGATTTTAAGTCTTAGATATATTTAGGTATTTATACATTTCAGTTTTCTTCATTACGTAAATACAAGTACCATGGTCACCTTTTCTTTCTCTTTGATTTACACTTTTCTTTCTCGTTTTCGGTAATCGCAATAAAAAATATTAAGTATTACGAAAACCTTTGTAACGTGAATGTTATCTTGGATTCGTGAAACGATATCAGTTATGTTGATTTAAAAAATTTCGATATCAGTCACTTACCTCGGAAAAATAATCAAGGGCGCCTAACCTATTGTGATTACATATTTAGGTGCAATTTATTCATCCAATTATAGGTTTATTAGTAATCCACATACAGTACGCTCCAAACTTCGAACAATTTATTGCGCAGTAATTCTTTTTAAGAATCATTATGGCGAATGCGTATTGCGTATTTTTTACGTTTGGAACGCCTAAGTTCAGAGTGGCCAACATAATTTTATTTTGACCATACTATAGTTTACGCGCACTTGGCTACACTGGGCTGCTAAAAATTCCGGGTCGCCTTTGAAAGTGTAATGTTTTCTTGAAACTGTAGGATATTGTAGATGACTGATAAATGCACAAGAGAAAATACATAACACGTTTCGTACACTATTTAATTTTATAGAAATACTATAAAAATACTAAAAAAAAAGCTTTATATCAGCTTCACAAAGTCGTCGTAAGATCGTGTCAGAACTTTTGTGGCGGTGGTGAATTTCTTGAAGGCTGTTTCGAACCCATGGCAAGACAGAGGTGAGGTGTCGATTTATTAGTACAATGCTCACTATGAAACGGTCTTCTCTTGTAGTTCTCACCTTAACCTGTCATTTTCTGGGCTACTGATGTACATGCTGGTCTTTTGAAATAGCTGGAGTACTCTTGGGATTTGGATTAATCCTGGGATATAAAAAGATACTTTTACGGGCCTAGCAGTACCTATTACTGACTTTTTCCTTTTTGTTATAATTAATGTACATTCATAATTTATTAGCAACATGATGTTGCACTGAATACTGTAACCAATCCAAGAAAAGGTTCACAAGACAGCTCGGTTTGTAACAAAAGTGGGAAAAAATCCTTTACCAAATTTTGTCATCTTACACAAATCAAAAAATCTATTTGTAAAGATATATCTTGGACAAAGCAAACCTCTTTTATAATTTATAATAACAATTACTAATCTGCGTAAAACATTATTATATAAACGAGCGATCGTACGAGTACATACATACCTACTGTCTTTAGAAAGTATCGCAGTTTTTTTTTAAGTGGGCGTTATTTTTGCAGCCAGTGCATTTGCCACGGTAATTTTTACGTTAATTTTTAAATTAACGTTATTATTAACGACAGTTTGGGCTGGCAGACGCGGACTTTTTTGCAGTGAACTTGAGCTTAATTTCTCCGCATAAAAAGTCCACATTAACTGGCTCGACTGTTTGGTCAAGGTGTGTATTATAGTATAACATATACTGTCAGCTGATACAGCTATACCGAGTCAGAGTCAAAGCAAATTTCTAAAAGTTTACATAGGGTATTGACCCCTATTCCTATACAGATAAAAAAAAATCCGCGCGCATTCAACCTTCGAATGCGATTACGTTGTGGAAATAGGGGTCATTAAACTATAAGTACCTACATTATAAGAAATTCGTATTCACTGCGTCAAAATGGTTTAACCTTAGTGTATCCTCTCCAGTATCATCAGAAGGCATGGATGAGATGTCCCCACGCACGCCCTGCACGCCCAGCAGCGCGTCTAGCTCAAGCGCGCGAGTAGTGTCGGAGCACCGACGCATACTGGTGCAGCGCCGCCACCTCGTCCTCGAGCTGTTCCAGGAGCACGGCATGTTCCCCAGCCCGCAGGCGACTACGCACTTACAGGTAACCAAAATATATGACATAAATGAAGTTATGTGCAAAAGAATGCAGTCTTCTTTTTGTGAGCAGTAGTGCTGAAACAAATTACACAAAGTAAAACCCCGCGTGTGTTCGAACCCACGACGTACAATTCTTAAGACGGGGCCGTTACCACCGAGCCACCACTACTCTCCAGATTTCAGATTACACAACATACTCGTAAATGTAACTAATCCTAACTACTTACCTATTCTAGGATGAATTGAAGTATCAACAAAAACATCATCTTCCTGCCCTTGACCCATATTACTTGGGGTCTGCGCAATACGTTTTTTCTTCCATTCTATCTTTTTTTTTTATTTGATATAAACCAATGCTTGACTGCGATCCCACCTGATGGTAAGCAGTGATGCATTAACTGTGTGATCTGTAGTATTAACAAAAACAAATACTCAAAAATGCTGGCTGCACATTTCTAAATGAACATTTTTATATTTAACCGACTTCAAAAAGGAGGAGGTTCTATGTTCGGCTGAATGTAATTTTATAATTTTTTTTTATATGTGTTCACCGATTTCTCGGTCAATTGTAGACCGATTTTGAATTATTTTTTTTTTATTGAATGGTTATGCTTCCGAGTTGGTCCCATAGAAATATTGTTATGATCTGATCATGAACTTCGAAGATATGGAACAGAACTCCTCATAGGATCACATCAGAACCGTCGTTACAAGTAAAATTGCTTTGCTAAATACGTGTAGTCGATGACTGACTAAAAGAAGAGGGGGAATATCTCCAACTGATCTGATGATAAAGCCTGAAGTTAGGCACCGGAACTCTGTAATAAATTAATGTAATCTAACCGTGTTTGGGATTATTAGAATTGTCATGAGATGCACTCTGGCTATAAGGTATTGAAGTTTGACTGAGGGGTACTTTTTAGTGGTGGTACCATAACTAAAAAGTGTAAAATAAAAAACTTTTTACAAAAAAAAATAGGTACAACCGACTTCAATGTAAAAAAAAACACTGAAAAGTGCAAAATAAATAACTTTTAATTTCAGAAGTCAGTGTTAAATAACCAAGAGACAAAACTATTATAGAAACACCGACTTCCGAAATAAAAGTTTTAAAGTCGGTTGTATTTTTTTTTGTAAAAAGTTTTTTTATATAGGTAAACATTTTTATTTTAAATTAACATATATTTTGATGATATTTGTTCATTTAAAATAATATCATTTTATTGATATTTGAGATGGAAATAACATTCATTTAATTGATATTTGAGATAGAAATAACTATCTTTGGGTTAGATTAGAAAAATATGCACTAGAAATTGGAGTAATATACAATCCAGGTGAAACCAACTTTAAGAACTTTCTTGAAACCTATTCCTCCCAACTTAAGCAAAGAAGCAGAGCAATAATTTTTGGAGACTTTAACGTCGACCTACTAACAAAAGATAAAACCACTAAACAATACAAGAAGCTAATGAACGAAGCCGGACACAAAATACTCAACAAAAAAGGGAAAAAAATACTGTACACGTGACTCAGCCACACGGAAATCTACTATCGATCACGTTAGCACCAATCTAAAAAACGACTTTTTCCATATGGCAATCATCGAATCCTCTATGTCGGACCACAAACAGTCAAAACCAAATTTATGTCGAACTAAAAAAAAACAAAACCTCCTGCAAAAACATATTCTAAATACGAAGCCATCGACTACGTCAAATTGTGTGCCTCGCTTGAAAACGTGGACTTCGATGAAATCGGTACTGAATATATAGGACTAGAAAATACCCTGAAAGACAACATTAACAATTGCAAAGTAATCAAAACTATAACAATTTCCTTCCCATCCCTACTAAAATTGCGATGGCACAATCTCTTCTTTTCCCAATCTTGGACTATGCTGATGCCAGCTATCTTGATCTCAACCTAGACCAATTGGATAAGCTTGAGCGACTTCAAAATCTTTGCATCAGGTTTATATTTGGCTTGCGCAAGTATGACCACGTTTCTGAATTTCGCACTCAGCTCAAATGGCTTCCCATTCGCCTTCGCCGGAATGCTCACATACTTTCTTTGCTTTACAATGTGCTCTTTAATCCTTCGACTCCTTTTTATCTTAAAGAACGCTTTCAGTTCCTCTGTGACACACATTCTAGGTCCTTGAGGTCATCGGAGAATTTAAAACTTAGTATTCATATGCATTCCACATCGTTCTTTGATAAATCTTTCACGATACAAGCAGCGCGTTTGTGGAATGCATTGCCCTTAGAAGTAAGGCGTGCCCAAACGCTACCGACTTTCAAAAAGATGGTGAAGGAGCATTACCTATCACTTTAATTTTTCTTCTCCTTTCTCTGTCGTATATTTTAATATTTATTAGTTTATTATTTGGTAATATACCTATTTATGTATTATATGTATTTTATTATCTTTATATGTTGTTGTACACTGACAGCCCCAAATCTTTTCCTTTCGTTACAGTCCATCCAAAGGTTGTCTGGTAGAAATTGCCCTGTGCAATAAGACCGCCTATTGTACACTTATTTTTTATAAATGTCTGCCCTGTAGTAAGTTAAGGTGTGCAATAAAGTAATAAATAAATAAATAAAACTAAGATACTAAATCTACCCCAAAAAGATTGGATAAACAAAGACATAATTCATGCTATTAATCGAAGAAACTACTTATAATATGGACAGAACTAAAAAAACAACCGGAAAATGAAATGATACAAAAAGAATTAAAATCAATCAAGGACAACGTAACGCAACTAATTAAAGATACAAAGGATAACTACTACTATAAACAATTCATCCAATGTATCAAAAAGCCAAAAAAGATGTGAAACTTAGTCAATCACCTGGCCAACAACAAAATCAAACAAAGCAGTATCCCCCCGAAGCTTATAGTAAGATCCAAACAAGTGAATGACCTAAGAGAGATCTGTGAAGAATTCAACCGATACTTTTCCACCATAGGCTCCACCCTAGCCAATGATATTCCTAAGCATTTCCATGATAATCTTGCCCAAGCCCTTCCTCATACTCATTTCATCTCCGAATTATCTACACTTGAACCATGTACGTATGTATGTGTGTAAGGAAATAATCGAAATAATCAATAATCAATCTTGACTCCAATTCCAGTGCTGGCCTAGATAGTATCAACACCAAAACTATCAAAAGTATTAAAAATCTTATTGTCAATAACCTAACCACATGCATCAACAAATTACTACTAAATGGCGAGTTCCCTAACACCTTAAAATAACAAAAGTAACTCCAATTTATAAATCAGGCTCTAAAACTGACCCCGGAAATTACAGACCAATATCAGTGCTCCCATTACTTTCCAAAATCCTAGAAAAAGTCTTACATAAACGTATAGAAAAATACCTCAATAGCAGCAACTTCTTTTTTTAACGACAGTATGGTTTTCGACCTAGAAGTAATAAGGACCCTTGCAGCTGCTATAGATTTGGTCACTAAAATAAAATCAAATATAGATAAAAAGAATAATGTCCTCGGCGTATTCATCGATTTAAAAAAAGCTTTTGACACAGTCAGTCACAAATTGCTAATTAAAAAACTGGAAAGCATCAATATCAAAAGTTCAGCACTGGAAATGATACGATCATATCTGTCAAACAGATACCAAGTAGTTAAATTAGGAAACGCTCAAAGTCAACTGTTACCAATCCAATGTGGTGTCCCACAAGGGTCATTATTAGCCCCGTTACTTTTCGCAATTTATATCAATAATATACATGAATTAGACCTACATAGTCATGTAGCTCTATACGCAGACGATACATGTCTTTTTTACTTTGGCTCATCTATACAAG
This sequence comes from Mythimna impura, assembly GCA_905147345.3. NCBI lineage: Eukaryota > Metazoa > Arthropoda > Insecta > Lepidoptera > Noctuidae > Mythimna > Mythimna impura. The sequence goes on along the minus strand of LR990362.1, from coordinate 14,747,531 downwards.
ACTTAATTACAGAAGCCCAGGAAGATCTCAACAAGCTCTTTTCCTGGTTCCAATATAATTTCTTAACAATTAATGTCTCCAAAACCTGTTATGTCATTTTTAAAGCTAAAAATAAAATATCCCACCATATCAACCACTGCAAATAAATAATATACCCCTGCAAAAGAAAAACTGCGAAAAGTATCTTGGCTTGCGAATGGATAGCGAACGAAATTGTCATCACTTATTGGATCACTTCGACGCCTCGTCCGGTGCATGCCGCATCGGGTCCGCTACTCCATATAACTCCTTGGTGAAACCACACCTGTTGTACCAAATCGAAATCTGGGGTAATGTCTCCAAATCCAGTCTAGCTGAGCTTCAAACTATACAAAATAAAATAATAAAAATACTCTTCCATTATCAATTTTTAACACCGACTCACAAAGTATATAAAGATACCAAACTAATGATCATAAAACAATTATACATTTATCAAACTTGCATGCTTGTCTGAAAAATATTAAATAAATCTCTCCATACTAACTTATCCTTCGTACGGTTGAGACAACAAACACAGCGAAGTTCACGCCGAGCGAGTTTTTTAGTTCTACCCAAGACAAGAACGAAGCTCGGCAAAACCATGTTTACCTATGCAGGCGCAGATATTTATAACAAACTACCGTCGACCATTAAAAATGTAAGCTCCTATAATGTATTCAAAGTACAACTAGCCCGACAGGTAATCGAAAAATATTAACCATAATCCACTAGCAGCCAATTACTACTGAATGCATTGTAGAAGTACCTACTCATACAAAAAAAATATATATATTTATAAACGACGAAAATACTAATAATAAGCACTGTTTGTACCATGTTTCTCATGTAAGTGACTGTAGTCTTTTATGAGAATAAACTTCTTTATACACATATTTTTATTCATGTTCACTCATGATCAGTTCGATTCACTGAATTTATGACCAGATATTGTTGTTTTCTAATTGTTTTTTTTATTTATTTAGGCGACTCACATGGACCTTTTCCCGACAAAGATGGCTCTACAGAATAAGATTCGCGAAGTCAGACAGAAGCTGATGGCGCAGTCAAATCTCACGCCCCACTCCGAAGTGAATACCCCTACTAGTAAGTATTAATATAGTGTTAATTAATTCATGCTTTCCAGCACCGGCAAAACGTAATTAAAAACTCGTTCTGAATAATTATACTTTTCATAAATACTTTATAATTAACAAAATGGATCTATTCAAATGATGTATAAGTACTTTCTTTCAGCTTTTTTTTTTGTAAATTCTTTAAAATACGTGATGTTATAAAACAAACTCATCCAATGCTAGATACCTATAAATACACCAATCCATTAGCCTCTCAACATGTTGTTTTCAAAACCAATTAATATTTTTATTTCAGTAAATTCTCCAATCGCGTCGGCGACCCTGCAGCCGACTTCGACGGCCAGTTAGCGATGCGGCTACACCATCTCCATCATTGTTCACCAGTAGGAGTGGGACCAAGGGATGTTTAGCCGTTGTCGATACACACATACATGGATCAACAAGAAAGTCGTTCAACATCGACGTTCGTAGTAACAATTATCATTATCATTTCTGCTGCAGATGCTGCAAAGGCTTAAACAGTGAAGGCAGATGCATTAGTAGCACACAAATAACTTACCGTCAATATGATACACTTCGCCTCTGTCAATCATACTTCTGTGATCGTCACGCTTTTTGTCTCGCAATAGTCCATATATCGTCACTGTTGTGATGCGCCACCTACACCTGCGCCTGCGCTGCTGCCTTTTCACTCACGTTGCTGCTGTTGCGTGATCTGAAGTTGCCCCTTCTCGCCGCAAGTGAATCAAATGACGTTTTTCTTCGTGCTGAGAGTAATTAATTACTGATAAAGAATTAGCAGATAGTTTAGAAGAGTAGTGAACGATAGACATAAGATTATATGTATAGGTTGTGTGTGATATATATGTACCCATAGATTTTTATTTATTGTATACATATGTATATTATGTGTTGTGTGCTGTACACACATTTTTTGTTTAGTAGGTAAGTATGTTTTTAATTTTAAGTATTAATGTTCTTAAGTTAGTGCATAGTGCGCAAGTGTCAAAATTCTCTCTATTTTATATAAGTTTTGCTGTAACAAAAAAACAATTGTGGGTTAAACCCGCCTGTGCTGTATACCTACATCAGCTATCCTATTTAGTTTGTTTTATAAAAGTTGTGTATAGAATAAAGCAAGGAATAAAGGGATTAAACTTTTGCGACAATCGATCAGTTTGTGACCAACCTTGCGATAATGGTTGCACATTATTACATGTTCAGAAAAGGAAGAAAAAGGCGTCACGATTACCTATATTGTTTAGGTTTGAAATACGAAAACGACTTCAATTCCTGCAGTAACATGCTTCTTTTTGAAATTTCGGTAGTGTAGACCAAAACATGAAGTACCTATGTTACCGAATTGTGAGGTGTGAACAAGCATGTACAATATATATGGCGATTTCTCCGGCTTTAACGTTTTTCCCGTCGAGTGTCTTATTATCGCAAAATTGTCACAATCGCGGACACACATATACATTTTCACGTAGGTACAAGACAATTCAGCCTGAAACACCAAGGATTCCTTGGTTTACTGGAACTCCGATGAATAGACGATTATTAATTACATACAAGCATGAGCCTGCGATCCGGGAATATATTCCGCTGAATGCGTTTGGTAATCTTAGAAAAGTTGTTCACACCCCAAACTGTCTGACTTGCAAGGTTAGGGAGGACACCTACCACGCTTTGGTGGAGTTTGTACCTACGAATTGGTGCAGAACGGAGAATTAGAAAATAGATTATGTTTAAGGAATGTAGTTATATGTACTTAATCTATACCTAAAACAAACTAGCTCCTAAGTTATATTATTTGATTCTTAAATTAATTAAGATCACAGAACAACCTATTTTTATGTTTTTTTTTTAAACTATAAGATTGGCATAATCCCTCCGCGATTAAAATCTTTTTTCCAAATAAAGATTTAAAAAAAAAACCATCTGTCTTTCTGTTCATTAACTAGGTAACTCCTAAAACAAAAATCGGTTTTTGATGCATTTTTTACTATTGTAAAATATAGAAAGCGATAAACAAGCTCAGTTTGTGTCTAAAATCTAAGAGAATATGTTAAAATAGGTCTCTAACTCTTTACCTATAAAATTGCCGTTCTACCGAACTGGCTATTTCAAGTCCATTTTTTTTTCGTTTTTCGCTAAGAATTCTAAATTCAAATTATTTTTATTTTTAAAATTTAATAGTATCCAATGGTTAGCGTTCGGTTTTCATCGCATTTAGAAATATATAAGTATGTTTATCAGTTGTCTAGTACCTACCCATAACACAAGCTCTGCTTAGCTTGGGACTAGACGGCGTTGTGTGATAGTTGTGGAATATTATTATTATTATTATTATTATTTGTATGCTTTTCGTAATCATTTCGCAAAAAATTCGAGTGATTATGGAGTACGAGTACCGTCGTGGCAACAAAGCGGCAGAAGCGGCACGCAACATCAACGACGTATACGGTGCAAACACTACTAACGATCGCACCACCTGTTATTGGTTTGAAACCCGGGGCCCCGGGATGAAGGCAAAGAAGGAACAGGAGTGGGTACTTAGTCAGTAAAAGTCTGACACTATCTCTCGCTCCGCCCAAGAGCGGAATTTGTCATTAGATGATTTTTCCACCTAAAAAAAAAAAAACCACCCGTTATTGGTTTGCCCGCTTCCGTTCTGGAAACAACATAAGAAATGAACCCCGAGGTCGACCGAAAACTTTAGTCGACAATGACGAATTAAAGGCAATTGTGGAAGCCGATGAAATGATGAAAAAAAAAAAAAACAATATTGGTCCATTTGCGTTGAATAAGCAAGGTAAAAAAGCTTGAAAAATGGGTGCCCCACTAACTTCTTGGCGGGGAAAAAATTCAATAACCTAGAGGCAGTTCAAAATGCCTATATAGAGTTTATTGACTCCCAGCAGACTTTTTCAAAAAGGGCGTCAATAAGCTACCACTACGTTGGCAAAAATGCATTGATTGCATGGAGAATTACTTTGATTAATAAAAATATAGAAAAAAAGGGCGTTAACTTATTTCATGAAAAACAGCAATGATATAAGTACAAAGACCTAATAAATCAATAACAAGTTTTTATAGGTCGAGATTCTTCGCTCAAGCAGTAATCGGTTGAACGCAGTTTAAGTAGTACTTGAGTAAGGTTCTGTAATACGGGCCTTATTACGCAAGAAAACATAGACGAAAGACTAGGCGATATGGTCAAAGAACTATAGCCTTTCCTAAGGGGTAAACAAAAAAAAGAAATGGTTCTGTCCTGCCCGTCAATGTCACACGCTGACAGTCTGATAATGTCAAAACTTTGAAATAACCTCAAAAAGCTACTTGTGTCAAGTCTGAGTCTCAAAAATTTGTTGTTAAAAGAAATCCTCCGACCCTGGTTCCACTTATATTATGTAAATTTGTTTAAGAATACTTTGTGAAAATAATGTCGCTCAGTTTAAAACCTTTTAGATGCTCTCGATCTGTTTATGCCTTTAGTAGGAATTACTCTGAAGACAAAACGAGATATCAAATTGAAGAAGAGGGACCTAAACCACGGCTAATTCACGGTCAACAGTACCCAGAATGGAGGAAACCATGGATACAACGAGATGGGGAGTTCAGAAGCAAATTGTCAGTTTTCGTGGAGAAAAATCCAAGCCCAGATATTTTGAGCATGATGTCAAGTATACCTAACTTAAATTTGGCAAAGATAAAAAACTGGTGGACTGAAATGAAACAACTTCAAGAAATAGAGAACCAGAGGTTTTTACCTAAACGAGTTGCTACTCTTGGATCAAATTTAGCAGCAGTGCACTTCTTCACACATCGTGAATGTGCTGTCAGGTAATAGTGTGTTCTATTATGGGAATTTATTTAGTTTAAGACATTGAAACTCCTAAACAGGCTACGCTAATGACAAATATAAATGATACACAGATCACCCTGGTCTGTACCCTGTTTTTCAATATACAAAAGTGTCTTAAAAAGTCCTATAATTTGTGAACATCCGAATGGCCATTCAATGGCAATGGTCATTCAATGACCATTCTGACACTATACTATTTGAAAAAAAAATCATTTACTTAGATTACTTAGTTCCCTGTAAAAATATAACTTTTATTTTAGGTTGAAAAATTCACCAAAATGGATTTCCGGTGATATAGAATCATTAAATCTTCCTGATCGCTATACAGACGGATACTTAGTGGAAGCTGTAGACTGCACCAATTTCCACCACAACGGCATCCGATACGAAGGCTTACAAAACCTACAGAACCTCAATTTCCTCAAGTGGTTATGTTTGAAGAATAACAAATATGTAGATGTTTGGGGCATAGATAGGATAGCTGGACAAAATGGTGAAACTTTGGAATACTTAGATATAAGTGGTTGTAACTTATGTGTAGGATGTATCTTTGCTCTAGTAAGGATGAAAGCTTTAAAGTTCTTAGTAATAACAGACCCTGGTGATGATATTAACATGCAGGCCGCTCTCTCGATGCTGGAACAAGAGAAGCCTGGTTTATTAATAAATGCAATATGAACATTGTGTGTATTACAAGTTGTGTAATTTGTTTTTAGTGAAGAAATAAATTATTTGTTACCAATGCATTTATTTATTTTAAGATTTATAAGATTTTTTTGGTTTAAAAAAACATTGTCCCACACTAGGAATTACTCAAGTATCGTAGACAGGACATTTGTCCCGCGACTCTGTTACTCGACAAGAAATGGACGGATCCTGCGTGATGTCGCCCGACGTCGCTTGAGACGTCTACAGGTTTCGCTACTTACCGCAAATCGAATATCCGCTACGACAATTGCCCGACGAACTTTAAATAGTGAGAATGTTCGTTCTGAAGGGGCAGTAGCGTACCTACCTCTTGGCGGCATACTGGGGCCTTACCATGAAGCTTTAAAATGTCAATCGTGCGTGCGACAGACGGATGGAGCGATACACCCTATAGCTCCATCCCTTTAACAGTTCAGTTTGTGTTAGAGCCTCTGTTCACCACTGGGTAGTGTGAACAAGACAAATGTCGAGTCCCGTATAGTCGTCGCAAAAACCTACCACGCGAATGTTGGCCGACATGTCCCCTAGCGAAAACGCGGCTTATTAATCCATGTAACACCGAGCGTTTTCTAGGCCTTATTAGACCTTATTTTCGATATTTACAGACTACTTATGAAGAACTTCTTATTTACGTTCTTGGATAAATTCCCTACAAATAGAATACGTAATATTTTTATAATCTATGCGGACGTGTTCCGGCGTTCGCTTGGTGTTTAACGGAATGGCGCGAAACCACGCGCTTGGGTTTTCAGTAGTCACCACAGAGTACCTTTTTATGTATAGTAGTCACATACAAAAGACACCCGGACCTAGACTCCGTTCAAATATTTGTTCCGTGCGGGAATCCAACCCGCGACACGCAGCGCAATTCTGCCCCCTAGCCAAGTTACGACCGTTCCTTTATTCTGACGTCATCTCAACGCTGTCACGTGGTCAGAAAAAATGAATCGGAGGCGTGGCCTACTCGAGGCGTTCGACGCAAGAGAATCAAAACGAAACGGTCGTAACTTGGTTAATAAATTAAAATACTGCTCCTGTACTGTTTCACTTTGTGAGACTTTTCTTTTTGTATTTCAATGAAATATTAATTGGGAAAAAGGTATTTAAAATAAAATATGAAAATTGTTTTCGAGGTTTTTATGTTTTAACATAAGTTCATACAATGATCCAATATGCTTGAACAAACTGTCCACAACACTATGGGTTGGTTCTTTATTACCTGCTCACAGTTGGTTTGTTGTTGTTTACAATGTCTAAATTTAAAGTGCCACTTATTGGTCCATTAGTTGGATTCATAAACATTTAAAAAACTTGCTCATGTGGTTACTGATTCAAATATTCATTTTTCTTATGATTGTTTTGTCTCTAATTCAATCTAATTTACATTAAATTGAACACTTAAAATCTAAATAAATCATCTAAACAAGATATTTACATTTACCATTTTGACTAAACAATTACACTAATAGCTTATGTAGAAGAAATAAATAACGAATATGAAATGCTTTATTTAAAATGTCCTTTCGAAATAATAGCTAATTCTTAAAATATAACATTTAACTTGTTACGCAACATAGTTAATTCAGTCTAATAAAGTAAAACTGCCTATTCCATTGATTATTGACTAACAAAGCCTAGAATTAAATCAGAAGAACAATTTTGCATCAGTGATTGCAATGAGTAACTGAACTACGTTTTGAAAGTCAATAAGGCACTAGAAATATGCAGCCATTAAGATTTTTCATATTTGTTATTACTATAACACACTTAAAAGACATTCACTCAAAACTCAACGTACCATCAAAACTAGAATTATTTCAACAAGAGGCAAACTTAAAGATATGGACAGTTTAAAAAACAAATTGAAACATTTAGTACAAACCATCGCAATCATAAACCCTGGAGGAAAACTTCTATTTTTACATATTTATTAGATATTGCAAGGAAGTGTGTAAATAAAATCACCATGTATGCTTTCATATGTATTTCATAAAGTTGTTTGACAAACTAAATGAAATCTTGCTTTTACGTAACTATTGATTAAAACGCCCTAAAACTATTTGATATTATTTCAAATGTTTACACCAGAATCTATGAAATTTTATGAAAACATATATGTTGTAGTGCGTGTGAAACAATAAAATACAAGAACCTACATTAATTTCGTAAAATGATCGAATTTAAATCGTTTCGTAACTGAACGCTCGAAGGAAAAATCAACTGTTTCCACTAACCCGGGATGACATTCACCTGCCAAGAACAACAAGATTGGAACTATATTGATTAGTAAATATATTTCTATAATATTGATATACTGAAAAATTTTAAATCAATCTTATATGGATGTTATTCTGAGTCGAAGTTTATAGTTTTTTCACTGATTATGAAGAGGCCTATCACTTGCCCATAAATTGAATTAATTACTCTGCTCCCCTGAACGTTAACATAAAGTACAGTCACTAATACGTGACACGAAGCAGCGTGTAGGTCGAATAACGAATTCAAATTAGGGACGAAAATATATGTGTATATTACTACTAACTGGTAACAACAGTTCTATTATTTATTTATGAGTTAAAATGTATGACAACAATGACGATTATGAAATTGACTACGCGGGGTGGTGTACCAAATCCCGCCAGTTACAAATTGGCAGCTTCAACGAGTCAAGAACAAATCGAGAAGTTACGTGATCACGTGGTGCTAGATGTGTTTGACAAGTTACACTTGAACAGAAACCAACTGCTGAGTTTTGGTACAAGCCCCGTCTACTTGCCTATCGAGATACAATATTTAACCGTGCGAAAATATCTCTTAAGTTTTATACTTTTAATAAATTCATTTCACTTCCGGACTCCTAAAGCAATTATCTAAATACTATTAACGCCGAAGAGATCATTTAAAAATACAATTTTGATATACATAACATTTGTATTGGCCGAAATTTCACATGTATAAATTATATATTTATCTTTTTATCTATAATATAATTAGTATTATCTAAATAAAACCTTAATTACTTTGAGAGCCAGGAATACTTAGTGCTAGTATACAATATAACTAATATTTACAATGAGATTATTATATTGTATAAATATTGATTTATCTAGTGTCGTTACTGATTTGAGCTATTTTTGTAAACCATAGCAGTATGTTTTTAAAATGGATCGCTACGTCGATCGCTTACTGACAGAAAGAGTAATAATGATTAAAATTTTTACAATTTGTGTCACTCCTTACGATTCACCCGAACACGGCATACATAACGTATCATAACACTCAAAACGCGCTCTATAAATGACTGTACAACGTACATTATTAAAAATAATTAAATAAGTAGATATTAATCTAATAAAATGAAATAATTTGAAACACTTGGAAGACCAACATCACAACATAAATAGAAAACAATACAAAATAAAAGAGACTTAAACAATTGTGAAAATGTTCGCACCAAAGTTCCTTGCTTCAACCTCACTTAACAAGTTCATACAACTCACGCATCACGCACTGTGTTGTAGTACTTATATCACTTATTAAGTATCTACACTCGTACAACATGTCCACTATCTTTGATAGTTTCAATATTCACCATTTATGTCATCAATATATACATTTATAAAAACAACACTCGGGTGTTTTTGTAAATGCATATATTAATGACATGATAGCTCGACTCTCTGATAGCCTATCAATAATCTTAATCTCAGTTACAGTTACTGTGTACGATAAATAAGGTATTATTTATTGACGATGTATTGATAGAGCCCCCATTTACCACTAAATCAACTTCCATAAGACATTTTTACACGCAACTCGCTTAATGTCTTGAGTGAAGGCAACATTAAAATAAATAATATTCCTCGATAAACACACAAATCTGGAGTAAATATACTATATCAAGTTTATATATATAATTCTCTAAAATATATAATTATATTGTTTGTAATAGTGATTCTCATATCGCAACGAAATTCAACTGGTCAGTTATAAAACATGGACATTTGCCCATCATTTGTAATATACAGGGTGGATATTTTGGGCAGGTACCATAAACCGTTATAGTTACATTAAAATGTTCTTAGGATAGCATGGAAAGCTTTTGGAAAATTGTTAGTCAGCAAAAAAAAAATGCTAGAATACCAAAAAAAAATATGCCTATCGATCGTAGTTCATGTATGAATCAAATGGGACCATTTAATGTATGAGTAATAGAAATGACATAAATCGCCAAAAATTTTCCCTTATATTTTGTATCGAAAAGCGATAAATCAACTCGAATTATTTATTTTTTTTCCAAAATCTGTGAATGCAGTTCAGAATATTTTAAAAAGTTATGGATGGTCTCCTAGAAACGTTTCCCTGTAACTATAATGGTTTATGGTACCTGCACTCACTAACCTGACTAAAAATTTCACCCTGCATTACATGTGTATATATGTCGTAGCCAGATTTTAGAATTGATCACTTCATGATATGACCAACTAAAACTGGGCAGATCGTTTAATTAAACATTAACATTTGATGATATGTCAAGCCTCGTTTGGCCATATCATTGATGTAGGATTTTTCTATGTTAATAAAAGATCTAAAGAAAGTAGGCCAAACGAGGATTGGCATATCATCATAAACGTTTAAATCGATCTGGCTAGTTTCACTTGGCCATATCATGAAGTGATAAATTTCTAAGATCTGGCAACGACATTTAAATACGTAAAAGGCAATGTCCTGACTCACTCACTGACTCATCAACGCTCAAACCAAACCCTTGGACCTACAACGCTGAAATTTAGCACAGGTTTCTTTTATGACGTATATGTTACCGGCAATCTATCTGTATAATCCGGTATTCAATACAATACCTAGGCAATGTATAGAATACCTAATGTGTAGGTAATACCGAATGCGCAGCCGGTGACGGGGTGTCCTAAAATTACGTCAATTCTTTCCCTGTTCTCGTCTTTTACACACATTGATTTTAAGTAATAGAACATTCATAAGCCCGTCATTTTATAGGAAGGTCGAGTAACATTGATAAATATAGACCAAAATATATTTATTTTACACATTGCCGATTGACCAGCAGGTACTCTATACAATACCTAGGAATTGTATACATTACCGAGGTTAAATGTGTAATGGACAATGATATTCATAACATTTCATACATTTCCTAGGTATTGTATAGAATACCTGAATTGTACAGATTGCCGGTAACATATACAAAGAATAAGAAAGGGTTTTCTAAAATTTATCCCCTAAGTGGACGAAACGGGGGTCCAAAGTTTATATCGAGAAACCAACTTTCACGCGGGCAAAGCAGCTAATCTAATTTCAAGTTAAATAAAAAAATAAAAATACCGCGAGAAAATAATAAACTGTTGAGCATTTAGAATAAAAACTAGTTCCAGGATATGATATCCTCTACACTTTATATTGGTATTCATGTCTATCAGAAGGGTTACTTTCGATGTAATTTTTCCATCTTAGTTAATAAGTGGTTTTGCAACAACACAGATTTCAGTCATACAGCACTCACCAACAAAAGTACTTAAATAACAAATATACAAATAAGAATTGAGATCGTGCCCATAATGACGATGTGCTTTTAAACAATGACATAAATGATCTATTAGTTAAATAACCAATTAAAACGAATATAGATATGTTTCTATTGATCTGAGGTTGCTCTAATATCAACAAGTTGAAACTTTCAAACTCTAAAAACTGTTTCATACAATTTAATATTAAAGTATCCTCAGAAGACAGAAGTCGGTTTTTTTTGTGATTTTTTGCTTTTTTCGTATTACGTGTAATGTAAAACACTATAGATATGAACATCTCATAACCATTTGTTTGCCTTTACTCACTTATACGGAAGTCGCACTAGGCTACCGGCCACGTAAGTCAGAGCTGCTAAAGCCTGGGTGCCCAATGCGTATAATTGTAATATAGAATTACAGGAATCAATATTGGTTAAGATCAAAATATATTATACTATTGGAAAAAGGGAACAAACCATTAGTACCACTGTTATTTCTCAGATAAAACTACTTTAAACATACTATTAAAATCAACGAATCAATTAGACCATGCATCGCCAATTCTCACGGACTTAACATTACCAGTTAATTTTTATGATTTTTTCAACTTTTTATTAATTAAAAAAAGTATTTCTGAATAATAATAAAATACTATAAACGAATAGCTATACATACATCTAATCACTGTATTAAATGCATTTGCATTTATAATCAATTGTCTCAAAACTTGTCGCGTCTCAACTCCATCATGTAGAACTTTACGAGGATATTTAGCCGTTGTCAGTGTAAAACTGTTTTGCTGCACATTGAAAACGAATAATTGACGAAATACGTACAACCGGGCAATACGTGAAACATGTGCATGAATGTCTACAATAAGAGCCCTCGACATAGCACGTCGAACTTTAAAAAAAAGACGATCACAGAAGTATGATTAAGAGGGTCCTTTTCCACTAGCCTATCGTCAACATCGAGCATGGTTTAAAAGCTTGTTGCTTCATCTAACGCAATCCAACACGATGTTTGATTGAAAAAAAAAATAACCGAGTTCACTAAAAAAAACACTAAAAGAATCAAAATAACTTTAATTTCGGAAGTCGGGAAGTTCTTATTTAACAAATAAGAAACAAACAATACCCAGAAACCCATGACCAGAAATGGTCAAAGGAACTTCATACTCACATGAGTATGAAGTTTGACCATTTCTGGTCTTCTTCATCAGTTCCACTTCATCAAATGTTACTTTTTGACTGTAAATGCTTAAGTTCTCGATGAAAATACCAAAATCACCATATGGTTGCCTATAATATTTGAGGAGTTCCCTCGATTCCTCATGGATCCCATCATCAGAACTGGATTTTGAAAAAAATGGGACCAATCTGGAAGCATATTCTATAAGGGGAAAAAAAATTTGCAAATCGGTCTATAAACGACGGAGTTCTGAGGTAACAAACATAAAAAAAAATATGATAAAAAAAAAAATACAACTGAATTGATAACCTCCTCCTTTTTTTTTGAAGTCGGTTAAAAAAAGAGAGATAACGCCTGAAAACTAGTTGGCATTCGGGAATTCCGGAATATTTCACAAAACTTGTTCCAGGAAATATATGTTTTTTTTTAAACCCTTAAAAGTTTTTCAGAGGTCTTGACTAGATTAGCTTTACACAAATTTATGTTTTGATTTCTGTCTAGATAATATCCACAAGATAGCTGTGTATCCAAAATATCTAAAGAAAGATGTGTAATAACAACGTAATCACGTGAGAGCGGTTGTATGATAATGTACCACGAAAAGGACGCTCTTAACAGAGGCCGAAGTGTATCATATTGATGGTTGGTTATTTGTGTGTTAGTAATGCATCTGCCTTCTCTACTTGAGCCTTTGCAGCATTTGCAGCGGAAATGTAATGACTGGTATTGTTACTGAACGACCTTCTTGTTGATCCATGTATGTGTGTATCGACAACGGCTAAACGTCCCGTGGTCCCACTCCTACTGGCGAACAATGATGGAGATGGTGTAGCCGCATCGCTAACTGGCCGTCGAAGTCGGCTGCAGGTTCGCCGACGCGATTGGAGAATTTACTGAAATAAAAATATTATTTGGTTTTGAAAACAACATGTTCTGAGGCTAATGGGTTGGTGAGTTCATAAATATCTAGCATCGGAGGAATCTATGTCAGATCACGTATTTTAACAGAATTTACAGAAAAATGGTGAAAAAAATAACAACCTCGATCTGCTGTTCCGGAACGGAAAGCTGACATATTTATGTTAGCAATAAAACTATGCTCAATGTTTGCATTGAGTTATTTAGTTTATATATATTTTTGGCTAGTGTTTACTATAATATGCTTTGATGCAAACTGTAAGTATGGTTGTTTGTCAATTGTTTAATATATAGGATGACTGATAATTAGTGACCTATACTTAAACACGTGATTGTCCTCATGATTACAAACAACTTTCCCATAGAAACTTTTTTATACTCATTAGTTTTATGACAATAACAAAACAGCTGTTTGAAATTCGCGCGCGCTCGGAAAAGGGCAATGTACTAGTAGAGCGCCTCACGAGTTACGTTCCTCCCCTCCCCCGCCCGCACCGCTCCCTTTGCCGTGCAGTAGTGACGTAGGTAATAATAACAGTCACCCCGGAAAACGCGTCGCGTGCACTTGCACATGTTTTGATTTTTTTTTGGCGCCCGCACACACGGTGCCATACAATTAAAAAGCGAGTGAGTGACATGGTGATGTCAGTAATGTGTTAGTACTCGGAAGTGGGTAATGGCGAAGTAGCAAGGCTATTTATTGTACCAAATCTTGTACCTAAGAAGGATGGGAAATTTGAAATAACTTGAATAATGCCCAGTGTCAAGTAGGTATCGAATCAGTTAATCATGTAGTAGTGTCTTATAAGTCGCTTCTAAACATCGTAGATAAGTAACAAAACAAACGCAATTCCTGACGTTAGTTTGTTTAGAAAGATTATGGATTTATTTATTGTAGCGCGCGCACGTAAAGTGCCAAAATACTAGATAATTTATTATTTATTTTAATCTCCTCATCGTGTCATAAACAGAGAAACTTTATGTAGGTATAACACTGTGTACCTAAATGGCCACGCGGCGGCCGGGGCGTCAGATCTGCAGCGTAGGCCTATGTTCTGTAGCTAAAGTTTAGGCATTTAAGTACATGAGACAACGGCGTTACGCGGCTAACAGCTGAGCGTCGCAAGCGCGCGCACGGGAATTTCAAACAGCTGTTTTGTTATTGTCATAAAACTAATGAGTCTAAAAAAAAAGTTTCTTTAAGAAAGTTGTTTGTGATCATGAGTACAATCACGTGTTTAAGTATCGGTCAGTAATTACCAGTCACCCTATATAAATAAACAACAATTAGGATGGGTGCATTTTGAAAATTATAAAGTTTTTATGGAAAGTATACCTAATTTAATAAACTAGTGCGCCTCACCATCAATGATTGCATCACTGCTTACCATCAGGTGGGATCGCAGTCAAGCACTGGTTTATATCAAATTAAAAAAAAAAAAAAAAAATTATCCAGAATCAGTATTTAATTACGTTTTGCCGGTGCTAGAAATCATGAATTAATTAACACTATATTAATACTTACTAGTAGGGGTATTCACTTCGGAGTGGGGCGTGAGATTTGACTGCGCCATCAGCTTCTGTCTGACTTCGCGAATCTTTAGCTGTAGAGCCATCTTTGTCGGGAAAATGTCCATGTGGGTCGCCTAAACAAATAAAGAATAATTAGAAAACAAGAATATCTGGCCATAAATGCAGTAAATAGAACCGGCTGTGAATAAAAATTAATGAAAATGTTAATTTAAAAATGTGCAGCAAGCCTTTTTCATTATTTATAATTTAATCCATCCTTTACTAAGCTAGCTAATATTAAGGCTGCATATGTGTAATCAGAAATCCGGAGAATAGTGGTGGACCAGTGGTAACGCCAATCCTAAATACTAAACTACCAATCCGCAATGGGCCCGCGTGGTGGATTACGGCCCATTCCCTCTCCTAGAGAGAGGAGGCCTGAGTCCCAGCAGTGGGAACATTAAAAGGTTGATTATGCAGTGGTAACGACCATGACTAAGCTTATGCTTTAATCTAAAATATTCTGACAATTCCTTAGTTCGTGGGACGTTTTCAACACCAATCACTTCGTGATGTAGGCTTCCCCAATAAATCCAACTAAAGGTACACAGGTGGGTTTAGTCAGCAAAAGTCTGACACTCCCTCTTGCTCCATCCAGAGCGGGGGAAGTTATTTGATGATTATTTACCCACAACGACAAAAGTAAATCGTATGTTGGACAAGAAATTGTCTTCCAATGAAGTGTATAAGTGCGTGCTTCTGCACGTAATTTCAGTAGTGCCATGTTTCCCTGTTTACCTGGAAGTGCGTAGTCGCCTGCGTGCTGGGGAACATGCCGTGCTCCTGGAACAGCTTGAGCACGAGGTGGCGGCGCTGCTCCAGCACGCGGCGGTGGCCCGCCTCGCCGCGCGCGCCTGAGCTGCTCGCGCCGCTGGGCGTGCACGGCGTGCGCGGGGACATCTCTTCCATGCCTTCTGACGATACTGGAGAGGATACACTGAGTTAACTTTGTGTACTAAAGGTTAAGGTAACACAACTCGATATTTTGCCATACAAATTTCGGGGGGGTATTACTCTATAGTTTGATATTGTATATCTAAAATTAAACATGATATCGTTTTATCTTATTATTAATTTCAAAACAGAAAAAGAAAAAAATGCCAATAAAAAGTTATAAGTCAACAAAGTTGTGTTTTTCTTAATAATTTTAATTATTTAATTTACTGTAAAAATGTTGTGCACACCTGTAAGTGACAAATTCATCATAATATTTTTTCATTTGCAAATTAACTTTTTTATAATGTTAAACTAGTGAATGAGTCGTTGGTGTGTCGATATTATAAATAAATAAAAAAGTAATTGATTTATGCAGTGGTTTTACTTCATGAAACTAGATTTTCCAAAACACATAGTTTTTGACGCACGTCTAATATCGTTTCAATTCAGTGTGCATGCGAACAAGATGTTGTGCATATAGACTAGCATCTAACTACTCATTCATCACTGATAATATATTAGGTCTATTAAAAAGGGCATTATTTCATGAAAAACAGCAATTTCATAGGTAATGAAATTGCCGTTTTTCATGAAATAAGTAACGGCCTTTTTTCTCTATATTATTATTATTTTTATTAATCAAAATAATTCCCCATGCAATCAATGCATTTTTGCCGACGTAGTGGTAGCTTATTGATGCCCTTTTTGAAGGAGTCAACAAATTCTTTAAAGGCATTTTGAACTGCCTCTTGGTTATTGAATTTTTTCCCATCAAAAAGTTACCCAAATTCTGGAAAAAGTAGAAGTCTATAGGGGCAAGGTCTGATGAGTACGGAGGATGACGGAGAACTTCCAACCCCAGCTCTTGTAACTTGGAGACCGTCTGCTGTGCAGTATGAGGTCGCGCGTTGTCAAGCAGTATCAGCGGAGCCGAACGATTGACCAAAGCTGGTTGGAGATATGCGAGCTTCTCCAACATTGTGTTCAGTTCTTCACAGTACACATCTGCAGTAATGCTCATCCCGTTTGGTAAGAAGCTGTGATGAATGACACCGGCGCTAGACCACCAAACAGTGACAATCACTTTTTAGGGGTCAGTTTTCGTTTGGGGCATTATTTAGGTGCTGAACCAGGATCTAAGCAACTTGTTGAGCGCTTGCGATTGTCGAACCGAATCCATTTTTCATCGCAAGTAACAATGCGATTCAATATGTCTTCGTTTGTGTGCCTGTTGAGCAGTGCAGGGCTCGACTCGACGCGTGCTTCGCGCTGGCGATCATTCAATTCGTGGGGCACCCATTTGTCAAGCGTTTATACCTTGCCAATTCAACGCAAATGGACCAATATTGTTTTGATGCTAACATCGAAACCTGCTGCCAATTCAGCTGTAGATTAAGAATCATTAGCTTCCACAATTGCCTTTAATTCGTCATTGTCGACTAAAGTTTTCGGTCGACCACGGCGTTCATTTCTTAGGTCGAAGTTTCCAGAACGGAAGCAGGCAAACCAAAACAGGTGGTGCGATCGTTAGTAGTGTTCGCTCCGTATACGCCGTTGATGCTGCGGGCCGCTTCTGCCGCTTTGCTACCATAACGGTACTCATACTCCATACTCACTCAAATTTTTAACGTATCCATGATGACGAAAAACGTACTATGCGATGAAAACAGAACGCTAACTATTAAACAAATGACTAATTTAAAAAAAAAAAAATTCCATATTTTAAAAATAAATATAATTTGAACTTAGAATTCTTAGCAAAAAAAGAAAAAAATGGACTTGAAATAGCCAGTTCGGCAGAACGGCAATGGCGTGTGGAGGCGTTTTGTATCGGCGTTTAGTGGCTGCTGCGGGCCACAAGAAGAGAGTAGCGACGATTTGTAGCGTGTGGCGGCCACCGGCGTTAACAGTGGGCGGTGAAACCATATAAAATGAATGAAAACTACAAGAAATATATACCGGTGAATGACAGGCGAAACCGAAACTCGTTTGTTTGGCCAAAACTAGACCGAAACGGAAAGTTCTGTAAGAGACTACTTCGTGTCAATCATGCTTGATCATCCACCACATCATCGCTTACTATCAGATGAATTAAATAAATAAACAATTAACAAATTGTTGGGGCCGAAAGGCACTGCTTAGCTAGGCGTGAGCGAAGCGGTCCGACGCCCACGGCCTCGCACTTAAAGGGGGAGCTCGCGCATGCCAGGGCTCCACGCCTTCGATGGCAGGGAATCACTTTGTGACTCCTCCTGATATCCAGGGCGTCTCTTACGGCGGAGGCCAGGGCATGACAATTTCCTTTCCTTCACGGTTTCAGCTACTTTCTTCGCTCGTATCACTGCTTCCCATTCCCTCTCGTTTCGTACCATGGCCTCGCCAGAGATCGCTACCATCAATCGCTTCCACAACGACACGCCTGTGCTCCACCAAAACGGGGCGCTGACTTCCACCGTATGTCCTTCGGACGATCCGCATGATGGCAATACCCAGGTGTTTCTTCCCGCCGCATTCGAGATACCTCCCGAACCACCCATGTCTGATCTTTACCAGCGGCAGCAGATCTTTACCAGCGTCAGGCGGAAAGTGAGGATGCCGTAGCGCCTCTATAGCCACTCCTCAAAGAGGGGACTTACTGCCACAATTGTGGCGTATCCAGCGCTCGGTTACCACTGTCGCTATCTCCATACCGCAATGAGATCCCACCGGAGCTTCGTCAACACCCGCAGTGCCGCGAAATATTTTTCGAATTAATGAAAGAAAAAGGCCTCGCTTATGAGCCTTTGCCCACGTCCGAATTAGTCCTCACTACGTCTCTGCCGAAAGGTTCTGTGGTGACCAACGTACCGGAAGACGCAGCGTTGGTCTTCTACAAGGGGGACCGATGATCTGATGAGGGTCGCGGCAATCTGATGGATGCGAGACGTACAGTACAGGACCGTTCGTTGTGGCGACACTTGAGGGAGGCCTATGTTAGACAATGGACATATTTTGGCTGAAATGATGATGAAACAAGCAACATACCTCTATAAGTATCTAGATTGAAGTCTGGTCCGAAGAAAGTGTTTCCGACGAGTTTGTTAGTGGTCGTGTGCGGCGTGCCGTACGAATGCGGCGTCGGCATTCCGTTGCCGTTCATCACTTCCTGTTCTAACTGCGGTGTCACCACTGTACTTTCTTCCTCTGTAAACCATAAAAGAAAAACAAATGTTTGAAAATATCTTTTTTTTAAGCTTTTCTTCTCAGCCGACAAACACTCTTGCGTTTATTCCACCAGGGTCGCACATCCACGACCAAATACTCCATCTTGTCAGCTCTTCTGTCACCCATGGGGATTGAAGAGCTAAACGAGATGGAGTACCCAGTCGCAAACACACGATCCTGGCGAATAGAACACAAAAACACTCGTCAGACAATCCGACGCAAGCGGTTAAAGGTTTTTACACATATATTCATGTCGGGTATATAGAAAATTATTGGTTCTCCAGTGACAGAGTCCGACCCATGTATTGTCATCCAAACCAAACGTTTTACCAAAGTTATTTCAAGATTTAACCCACAAAAAAAAAAACAATGGGTATAATTAAGTTAATTTGGGTAGACATAGACATCTTGTTAAAAATAATAACTATAGCCTATTCACTTTAAAAAAATAGTGACGTCATCGTTGTTACTTAGCCAAGCCACGCCTCTTGACCAATCAGATCATAGTAAATTATGAAACTCGTGTTCACATTGACCAGTTGAAGTAAAAATTAATACCTCAACTCAACATTTAAACTTAAAGATGTAAGAAAGCTGTTTTATGTCGCAATAGCAACAATAAATTCTAACAATTGGAAGAAATGTGACCATGTGGTTAGTGAAGAAAAAAGCATGTGGGACTTAAACAATGTTATGAAACTCGCGAAACAGAATTCTGTTAATAAAAATTTTGACAATTCTAATTAAATTTTAAAATAATTAGTATAAATATGTGAAAATTATAATTCAAACAGCGCTTTTGAGTGAGACAGATCAAACAAGACAGTTTATTTTGTTCATCATACATTCAGTATATTTGTGGTCTAATGTACCAGCCAGCTTTATTTTGATATAAAACTAACAAAAATACTGTAAAATAAAAAGTTTTCTTTAATTTTAAAATGGTTTAATTTTTACCCCAGTATGAATACGCCTTTACACTAGCACTAATGAACCACTATTTTCTAAGCGCGAATTTACTGTAGTTTGTAGTTGACTACAAATTAATTTCAAACTGTGTTTGTCTGAGTTTAGCATATTATGCAATATGCAGTCACAGAATTGTTGTAAACAATTATTTATTGTAAACAATTATAAATATTAATTGTAAACAATGTTTGTCGGTATTTGTGGAGACGATCTTATTAGTAGTAGCCATCATCCGGTTTATCGAAGCAGCAGGCTTACATAAATAACTTGTCACGTTACTTTTCCTCAGGTAATATCATTGCCATACATTTTGTACTCAGCGTTTGGCGGGAATGCTAGCAGAAAAGTCAGTTGTCTAAGCCTGCAGAACGACGTGGATTTGTGCGAGACGATGACCGCAGAAGTTACGATGTTTAGTGCTGACTTGAGAGGAATTTGACGGGGCACACTAAGAAAGAGATATCTTACCCATCTTGTTGTGTTTCTTTCTCATGTATAGCTGCGGACTGCGCGGCACCACCATGGCGCTGGGGCTGCAGGCCTCTGGCTTGAACTGGGGCAAAGTGCTGAACTTCTGCTCGAAGTTCACCGTCTCCAGTACTCTGTTGGACAAACAAGTTTCAAGTTAGAATACATCGACATTGGTAAATTAGCTGTAAAAAAGGGCAAATCTGCTGCTGTTAAAAATAATGATAAGTCTACATCGGACTCCCTCGTGCTATCAACAGCGTCGCCGATGTTTGTCACTAATTTAGATGTTCACATTTAAAGGGCCTAGATAAAATTAAATTCGATTAAGTCAATTCTGTTCAAACCTAATTCCACTCGTCCAGGCTTAGTAACCTAAGATTTCATACATTTCATTTTCAATACGTAACATTCGTAAGGGACATTAACACTTAGAACTAAATACACTTTGTTACACTAGTGATTTTGCTTTTTATAACAGGTACTCCTCTGCACTAACAGTTGAAACCAACACGTGCAGAGTGCACGTCAATCAGTCTAGTGTCTGTCACTCAGTCAGCCTTTTGAAAGTTTGTTTTGTTTATTATGCTGATTGTTTGAGGGTGTGTAACCCAAATTGGTGTTTACAACAAAATGCATATTTCTTTTAACCTATTATCTTCATAGCATGATAGAATATTTAATTCTGACCTCATGCATCATTTCTCTCCAGACGAGTTTGAGGTGTATTTTTTTTCTTTATTTTGTTTTTCAATTCTTAGAGACGTGTCTCGTTTCTTGAACAGGTTTTTCTTGTGCTAGGGATTGGGAAGACCAGTGTGTTTAAGCGTGGCGTGTCGTTAGAACTTAGGGCTACGGTGTTATAACACTAATAGCTAATACTTACTTGTCTCGTCCATCTTCATTACGTTTCTTGAACAGAGTCTTCTTGTGCGAGGGGCTGGGCAAATCGTTGTGTTGTTTGGGCGACGCCGCGTCATCAGAACTTAGGGCTCCATTGTTCATGGATGCCTCAGAACGAGGGACGTTGATGCTGCTGCTGCAGGATGTGGCTGGTTCGTTGCTGCCTGTGGAGCCGGTAGACGTTCCTGGTGAGGAGGTGGTATTAGGATACTGGTTGTTGAACACGAGTCGTATTTGAGAAGACTAGCTTCAAAAGTGGCATCCAACATTTTGGAATATATAGGAATAATTCGTAGAATAAAAAAAAAACAATCTCTCAAAAAAATATCTCTTAATTCGCCAGTTAGATTATTAAAATATTCGAAACGTATTTTTTTTTCTTTGTCAAATCAATAAAAATTTACACATTTCCGTATGACAGCGATGTGGAGGAGTATTTCGACGCCTGAGTGTACTTAGTGTTTTTGTATTACATGTATGTACATAGGTTTTAGTATAGTTTAGTTAATATTTAAGTGTAAATTAATAAAGTCAAAACATATCAAAGTTCAGGAGGGGGGCTTGTTATGTCACTTCTTAGCACCTTCAGGGTGACGTCACGCAAAATTAGAAAAGTGTCGTCTTGATTTTTCGTTTACGTGACACAAGAAAAATAAATGTATTCAATATATTTTGTAGGTAGTCTAACCGGCGTACTAAAAAGTTCTTTTTAAAGAGTTTTGTTCCCTGCAAATTATACTCAACTACTCTAATGTTGTTACCTCAAAAAAAAATAGCGCGGTTGAACTTTTAGTATGAAAGATTCGCAGGCTTCATGCGAACCATGAGAGTTAGAGGAGCATTTTCAATTATGTATCACCAGTTTCAAAATTTAAAGCCTAAGAAAAAATCTATGTTTTCGTTAATTTTAAATATTAAAAATGACCTGTGTTGCCATACTAATAACTTATTTCAATTCAAAATACAGATTGCCGCTTTTGAATCTACTCAAATAATTTACGAGAGTATCTGGCATATCACCTGTCTGGTTGTTTATTCTTTTTCCTGGTATTTCTAATGAGCCGGCTATTAAAAGAAATATGAATGATAAGTATAATCATAAAAGTAACCACTCTTTGCTGGGACAAATTAAATAAGTCAGAGCAACTCCGCAAACGTGATGGATAGGTACACAAGATGCATTTTTTAATCTATACAAAATTTCAGGAGGTTGTTATTAAACTCGTAAAATACGATACCTGATCAATAACCTACTTGTTATTTTAGTTTTTTTTTTTAATTTGTTTTGTTATTCAGAATAATTCTATATATTGTTTGTATTAAATGTATTTTATTAGTTATGTATTTGTATATATATGATTAGTACACCACGCACTACCTGCGTATCTTTTTCTCCTTCTCTGACAAATCCATCCAAAGGTTGTCTGTAAAAATCGCTTGTAGCGATAAGACCGCCCATAGTGACGGTCTGGTGACACCCAATTAATATTAAGTTCCTATTGTAATTTTATTATTGGTGTCCAATAAAGAATATATCTATCTATCTTATTAACCTCTTCAAAAAAAAAACAGAATCAACCATTGCGATTCATCGCGCGTCATGTCAATGTGTGCGTGAGTGCGACAGCTTGAAGGCTCAGGCTCCGCCAACTTAGTCTACGAAACGATTTTATCGATTTCCATAAAAAAAGATTTTTTAAAAAATCCTACCTATTTCATTGTTGATTTCGGTCAAGACTAACAAAATTGTCTCCTGAATTTTTTTACAGATTCAAAACTACACCTTGTATAATAGATAAAGGTGATGATTATAAAACAAACCCATCATATTCTGATATAAGAGAGAAAGAGAAGGAGCTATATAGTACGAATAGCACTAGACCTGTCTTACGAAAGAATCATGACAGCATTGGCATTTCGTATTACAGCCCCTGATCCATCTGTGGAGCTTTGATAGCTAATTTAATCTGTCCTGAAGGTTTAGATTTACAAATTTCTACAATCAGTAAGTAAATGGAAAGATGCAAAGTAATAAATATGATATAAATATTCTAGAGCTATGTTAAGGTGAGTTTTTTGTGAGAAATCATCAAATTACCCCCTCTTGCTCTTGGCGGAGCGAGAGGAAATGTCAAATTTCTACTGACTAAAACCCACGTGTGTTCCTTCAGTTGCCCTTTGCATTCCAGAGTCACGGAAACTCTTTTGAACAATCCCGCAACCCTGGTGAGTACAGGAATAATTCAAAACTCATCACAATCTTCCTGCCCTCTTCCTAATTACTCTGGGCTCGGCACAGCATGTATTCGTCCTCCACGCGTCTCTTGTCGCCGTCATGTCAATAGTCAACTCCTATCTAGCTGTCCTATCTATCTTGTTTCTTAGACCTTACAACGCTACTTCACAGATGTGCATGAGTTACCTCGACTAAGTCTCTTCTGTAGCGGCGCTCTGCCGAGCTGCGCCGGAGTGGGCGCCAGCGGGAACGGACGAGCCTCTTCCGCAGGGGTCTCCCATTGCCTGACAGAGATAAAACTTGGTCATTATAATTATCACAATATTTTAGAGGGTCATTATTATTAACCTGATTACCTAAATCCGCTGGTTTGTGGAGCTTATTGTAATTAATTACAGAAGTCGTGAAGCAAAAATAAATGATGAATGTAAAATGCGCTAGCCTAGTCGCAACACCCTCTGTCATATGAATTTGTTACTGCAGTGTGCAGTGCAACTCGCCTCGTGTTCAGACCCGCCAGAATAGTAGCGTTCACGTTGTACTGTCAAAATATAGGATGACTGCTAGACGTCAAAATAGCCAAAATAGTACTTTTAATTAATTTATAGGGAAAATAAACATTTGTACAATAATTCTGGTCGTAGTTTGCTGTAGTGTACTTGGCGCGAATAAACTCTTTTTCTTTCTTTTCTACTAAGTACTACAAGGTGTTTGGTGCATCGTGTGCCAAATTGAAATGGTCGACTGGAGGGGTCATCTGCTATCCTATCAGACCCCTAAACACTTCCACGGTAATATTATCTATACAGTATTGTAACTCGGCCGTATCTTTGAAATAAATGCCTACAGCCGCGCGGTATGTAAACATGCGATAGGGCTGCCCGCACTATGGCTGCCCGCCTCCACCATTTTAATTACATTTGCCTACTTTGTGTTTCCATTTAGTTTTGTGATTGTAAATATACTTTTTTTATATAAACAAATAAAATACTTTGTGAATTGAATAGGAAGTGCTCAATATTTGCGACCGAAAAATATTTGCGCCTCGACTGAGACGTACCTACGAAATGCTATATTATTAAATTTTAAAATACAAAAATCCGCATTCTAAAGCTTAATTAAAAATTGTTTTGGGAAACATGGACAAGGTGGAGAAAAAGGAATATCTTTTACTTGGTTATAGATACCTGCAGCTACTTTACAATTTATATGTTTGGTTTTAAATGAAGAATTCATGCAACCAAAAACAGCGCAATATATCCTACTCGTCATATTAAATATATAAATATGTACTTGAACTTATTTTTATTGAAAAAATCGCGCGGCACAGACGCGACTGTCTGCATCCCGAGCGCACCTCGAGATCGAGGCGCGTAGGTATAGCTCGCGTTTCGACCGTTTGTATGAAGTTGGAATACTGTATAGATAATATTACCGTGACACTTCTCATGCCCTGTGGATTTTTTCCATCGACTTGATCATAGATTTTACCTTATAAGAGTGAGATAACATTTTTAATAGGTTTTTCAGGTATCTTTTAAGCAAAAATAATTTTGAATATTAGTCTTATGTGACTCGATTCACAATTCTAGCGAATCCACAAAGTTATAAAAAGATTTTTATGGCATGTGGCACATCACTAGCAAGAGGATAAACTAGAGAATTTTTGAGGAAGTTGGAAGAATCCGGTCGCTTTTGGTTATTTTTTTATTGCCAAGTGAATAGCAGTAACATAGACAGCTTTAATTCAAGTCCAAAATTGCAGTATTTTTGCAAGTAAATTTTAAAAAAAGTAGATATCTAATGTCACTAATTTTAAATTTAAAAGTACTCTAATACAATAAACATCTAAATAAAATTAAAATTCAGAGTACGCCTTATATATTTTTTTTAATTTGTATTTGATTGAAAAATTTGGGCCTTATTTTCATAAAACAACAAAAAGTCGATGAAAAAAATCCACAGGTCATGAGAAGTGTTTAGGGGTCTGAAAGGATAGCAGATGACCCCTCCTGTCGACCATTTCAATTTGGCACACGATGCACCAAACACCCTGTATATTAAAAGATGCCAATATAAGTCCTAGTCATAGACAAACAAAGATACTCACGTGGTAGTTTTAGGCGCGGTATTGTTGTTACTTTGAGAAACTATCACAGATTGTCCGCCCTGCACGTTCAGCACGCTTTGGTTATTGTTCTTCGGTGTCTCTACTTCTGTGGACAATGTTCTATAGTCATTCAACTGTTCAAGATCAAGGTATAATATATGTCACAATATTCACGCTTTTCTTCGATTAGACGCAGTAACACTCGGCTTACGAATGATAACCACGTGAATATTGACGACGAATAGTCTAGGCTATTCTATTAGGCACGCGCTGAGATCATATGCACGCTCTGAAATCGTATGCACGCAGAAGACACGTGTGTCTTATCGACAGACCACATATCTTGGAGACGCGTCGATCGTTTTCGAGATTTTCAAAGAATAATTAACGAAGCATCGAGGACGTATTTTTAAGGAATGGTATAATTATTACGCCTACCGCAAGGGTTGGGGGAGATTTTTGCCCAGGAGTGGGAAGAAAGAGGCGAAGTAAAAAAAAATTCAATCGAGACCATTGACCGATCAATGATCGACCATTATGAATTATCAGATTACAAACTTTTAGCAAAATGACAATGGGATCGTGTTGGAATGACGAATTTATAAAAATAGCA
Organism: Mythimna impura; assembly: GCA_905147345.3. Taxonomy (NCBI): domain Eukaryota; kingdom Metazoa; phylum Arthropoda; class Insecta; order Lepidoptera; family Noctuidae; genus Mythimna; species Mythimna impura. The sequence goes on along the minus strand of LR990362.1, from coordinate 14,721,177 downwards.
GACTTGGGCCCCGTATGTTTGTTACTTTTTCATGTTCGAACGGATGCACCGATGTAGATGTGATTTGGCACACGAGTAGACTATGTCCTGACCTTAAGAGAATGTTCCCTTGGAACAATTTTCTACTCACACGCGAGTGAAGCCACTGGCTGCAGCTAGTATTAGAAAATCATACAATTCACATCCCATTTGTCATTAAGATATGACGCGTTGCCCACTATCACTGCAGTGAAAACACTATCCGTCTTATAACAAAAAAATTCTTTAGTACTGCAGTAATAAAGCATTTTTTGTTTTTTTTTTTAGTAAAAGACTTGTTACAGTAAGGGGCAGCGCAGACGACAGACTATCCGTAACGCACTTTTTAGTCTGTGAAAATAGAACCTAAGTATTTAGATGCTAGAAAGGCATATAATTGCTTAGGTTCTATTTTTACAGACACTGTAAATTATTTACAAGTACAGAGACAGTAAATTATTTTATATAGGCATGCCATGCAAACACACACTCCACACACCACAGACTCGATCGCACAAAAAGTGTGTCGTCTGCGCTGTACCTTAAGCTGTTGTCGCACGAACGCCGGCGTTCGTGCGCCATTGTCTTACTATTGTGTCTCTAATTACGCTAATCAAGAAGTTAAGGCTCATTTAGACGGATTTTTAATTAATAATTTATTCATTACTCTTATTACTGTGACTGTTAAGTGTTACATGTTGGTTTGTTTATATAAGTCGTGTCTGTTGTGTTGTTGTTGTGTACGTAATTGTGAGCTACAGTAAAAAGTGGAACAACAAATGAAAAATGTTATTGACTACGATAGTGATGAAATTCCTTATAAGGAGCATAAAACATTTCATTAGAATTGATTGATTAAAAGTGCTTTGTAAAAGAACCACTGCTTTTTTCTTCAAAATGTTTCTTGAACCTATACTTATATGCAAAATCTTCGTTACTCAATTCAAACGAATTCCCATGATAACAATGTTTATAAGATCACCAAGACATTTCCAAAATATTCAAATCAATGTTCAAATCTTCCAGATCGATCAAATCAATCATATTAATATCCATTTTTAACGATTTTTTTAAGGTATAACACACAGTAATAATCAAAGCTAACCTTAAATATACATATTAGTATCGATAGTTAAACTAGCGGTTTCGGCGGTCTAACTTTACTACCATAGATAGTTCAGAAACTAGTGATAAACTTCATTTTTTTAGCAACGTTTTATTTAGTCATGGTCTTAGCATGAGCATAAGCATAATCAGCCTTTTAATGTTCCCACTGCTGGGACTCAGGCCTCCTCTCTCTAGGATAGGGAATGGGCCTTAATCCACCACGCAGGCCCAGTGCGGATTGGTGAATGTCACATGTCTTCAAATTTTTGGTTCTAGGACATGTCGGTTTCCTCACGATGTTTTCCTTCACCGTTTTGAGAGCAGTGATGATGAAATAAATTACACAAAGTAATGCGCCTGGCTGGGTTTGAACCCGCGACCTACAACTCGTAAGTCGGGGCCGTTACCACTCGGCCGCCACTGCTCTCATGGTCATGCTCTTAAACCTAGTAAAAATCCCGGAACTACACACCACATTTAGATCGCGTTTTGGAATAAGGCGGTATAGGTTGATTTGGTGTCCATATCTACACTCACCAGTGTTGTAGGTTGGCACGTATAGTCTCTGCAGATGGACGCAGTGCATGGACTGCTCCGAAGCAGGACTCAGCGACGCCTGGCTCGGCTTCAGCAGCAAGTTGCCCGACGCGTCCAGGGACAGGGTTAGTGGCCCGGGACCTGGACAAATAAATACAATTTAATTTAGGAACTTGCAATCTAAACTATTAGTATGAAGAGGTATGAAAGTGCTGATACTGATAGGAACCTACTTTCACTAGGCTAGTTTTTATCCAGAAGTGTTTGATCCAGTGGGCAAAACTACGAGTACACAAATATGTCTACTATCTAGACGTAAGAACATCTGAGTCTATGCGTTATTCGACGTGAAAAAAAAGCTGAAATGCCTATTTAGCTTATTATTACACTGCCACCCTCTATATTGGTGCAGTTATGCTTTGCGATAGAAATTATCATAGTAATTCCCAGGGCAATAACATTGCAAACATGAAAGTTTGTATGTGTATAATATGTGTGTTTGATACTCCTTCATGATCAAACGGCTAAACGGATTTCGATGAAACTTCGTACACGGGTAGACCATGTCCTGGAATACACATAGGATAGTATTTTTTATTCCGTGAGCATAGTAAAGCTATTGGTAGAAGTAAGTAAACATATAAATGTAGTACTCACAAGGCGAGTTATCACCAATACTTCGTTTGACGAAGGTGAAACTCTTGAGCACGGGGTTACTGAGCGGCGTCGACGTCAGTGGCGTCGACGTCGGCGTCGGGATCGTGTTGGACATTCCACTTGATATCACCTGTACAAGAAGACAGACACATTTAATATTATACAGCTTTTTTCGTTCGTTGGCTCTACCACGAGCTCTGACGACCTAAACTGGACTGTTAAAGGGAAGGAGCTATATAGGATGTATAGCTCCATCCCGCTTTCTCGCTCGCTGGCTTGGGTAAACTAGTAAAGTCCCTGTACTAGAATAGAGACATAAATATTTGTTACACTGCATTGTTGAAGGCGAATTTAAGATGGAATTCCAATGAAAGACTGGAAGCCGACGTCAGCATATTTGTAAAAAGACGAGGCAGATTGATTTTATCTTCTATCTATCTATCTATATCCAAGGAGCGAGTTTTCTACGAGGCATAGTACCCTAGACACCACTGACTTGACGGTGAAGGAATACATCCTGAGGAAACCTGGACTTCAGTCTGAAATCGCCAATCCGCACTGTGCAAGCGTGGTGATTAAGTTCATGGCAAGTACGCCTTGCATATGGTGCGTTATCTATACATATAATAACATATAATAAATCTGTAGAAGTTTTTAGTTGTGCGCGCATCACGTAAAATGTACGAAATGGGTGTAGATAACTTTTATCCATTAAAATTTTCTGTAACTTGATATATTACTTAGGCTTTGTTTCATCGCAATCGGTTGACTATATCGAAAGATATACTACATTCATTGACTTTAAGCGGTATGAAGTTCGGCGGGTGTACCTGCACTCCGCAGGTGGAGGTGGGCGAGTTCATAATGGAGGCGATGGCGTTGTCGAGCGCCGCCTGCGTGGCCAGGTTGGGCGCGCCCAGCGAGATGCCCTGCACGCTGTGCGTCAGGCTCTGCGTGCTCGCCAGCTGCGGCGAGCTGCCCACCTGCCCCGGGACCATCGGCTTGTTCATCTGAGTAAAAGCTGCCCATTGTCTGTGGTTCTCACCTAGAAGTAATACAAATACATTATTTTCTTATTAACCAATATTCTTCTCTTAAGTGTAGGAAGACTATTTAGAAAGTTAAATTCTACGATCCTTAGTTTAGTTCCGTAAACCTCCGTTGAAAAAGGAGGATCCTCCAACCAGACGGGTATTGTGTCTGGTCCGGGACTTTGCCCGATTTCGGATTTTTGTATATTATGTTCTAATCGCGCGAAAAACTCTGAAGCAGGATTTTGCTTTTTTTTAGTTCCTATGTGGCGATGTGGATGTCGGTACACGGCAACTGTCCACCGCTACGTAAACTGCGTACGGAACTTTAAGCACATTAGCTGCGTTTTTATAGTTTTTTGCTCGTCATGCAACCATGCGTAGCGAAGTCGAGGGCCGCTATGTAGAGGCTCATTAATACCTTCACTTTGTCCACTCTAAATTTTTCGACTCTAATATTATTTTAGCGGTATAATGTTCGTTCGGAGTGCATTTTTAGAAAGAGTTACCGCGACCAAGGGTAACTGAACGAATACAGGTGGGTTTTAGTCAGTAAAAGTCTGATACTCCCTCCCGTTTCACTCAGAGAGTGAGGAGTTATTTGATGAGTTCCCACTCCAAAAAAATGGTATTTTGTTTTAAATTACTAGTATCAGCATGAGTAGACTTGAAGGCACCACCAGTCGGCTGGAAACCTTTAGGTCCCCCGGGACTGGACGCAGTTATACCGCCGAGAAGATTGTCCGTCGAACCAGCGCTGGAAATAGAAAATATACTTAATTTGACGTTTTATATTATAGTATATATATATAGTTAATTTCTGTCTTAGGCTTCACAATACATGACACTTCTATTCTATCCCATTTTAGCCTGAACGCCTCTCCCCTTCAATTTTAAACTTCGCTGATCGCCGCCAAAAATTTCTAACCATATTTATGAGATCTACTATTAAGTTTATCTCATCATAGCCAGAAACCAAGATCAGGGTTAGGATTTCCCTCGCTGGAGACACCCCGGGCGCTACGAATTGCAGGGCGATTCCCGGCCACCGTAAGTGAGCAATAGGTAGGTCGCTGTCCGGTAAGAACCAAGTCTTAGTCGACGGTGCAGGGGCTTTAGTCAGTAAAAGTCTGAAAATCCCTCTCGCTCCACTCAGAGCGAGAGAAGTAATTTGATAATTTCTCAGGCACAAAAAATAAGACTTACCTAGCTTTAATAGGTTTAGGCCTTCTAGTGTGGTCGTGGTGCGACGGCAAATAGTCTCTGGTGTCCAACCCTTCGGAGTCTGAGTCAGTCACTTTCTCTCCGCACTTGAGGTCGATCTCTATGCTTTGCACTGCTACTGGCGGCTCTTCGAGTGTCTGCGATGGCTGTAAAATATAACAGTTATGTTCATTTATTGATTGAAACACATTAGGACATGTTATCGTAAGTTTACTGTCATCGTAATTTTACTGTCGACATTACAATCACAATAATATTATAAAGCCGAAAGTTTATGCATGTTTATGTATCTTTGTAACTTCTTCACGCTTAAATGGCAGAACAGATTTCGATGAAACTTGGCATACGGGTAGACCATGTAGTAGTATCCTATTTGTGTCCTATTTGTGTGGTAGTATCCTATTTGCTATTTCAGGAGAAATAGCAAATAGAATACTATTTTTTAACCTGGGATTTTGTTTCCTTGAGACAATTTTCGACTATCACGCGGGCGAAGCCGTTGGCAGCAGTTAGTCTACATTTATATTATAACAACGACCTTACAGTCACTAGACGTCTAATAACAGGCGACGCATGTCTGTCAACACATATGGTTATAGATCTGATGTCTCGACCAATCAGAACACAGTAACCGGCTCCCCCGTATCAATCGAACCAATCAGAACGTAGTACCCCGCTCCCCGTACCTCGGCTAGTTGACAGAATTGTTTTGGCGCGCTAGTTCAAACATGAAGCGTCTAGTGGCTATAAGGTCGTTGTATTATAAATAGGTAAAGTATTTTTCATGTTTTTTTTTTGTTTGTAGGAATCTCTGAAAGTACTGGTCTGATTGCTGAAATTTTTTCACCGATAGAAAGCTGCTTTATATCTGAGTGACATAGGCTATATTTTATGTACACGGGTGAAGCCGCGGGCAAAAGCTAGCATATCATAAAACCGCCATTAACAGTCAAATATATAAAAGCAAAGTAAGCAAAACTGATGCAAAATACTGTGGGAGAATTATAAAACAGAGCTGAGCTGATAGTTCATTTGAAATTGCTCTGTGAAAGCCTTCTGTGTGTTGTGATCTGTTTCATCTAGCATAAGCATAATGCTAGATTGGTTTTTGCTGTGGTTTTTATTAATTTTGTATTTACTAAATTAATAATGACAACGTTGCCACTCTTTCTGTGGCACACATTTAAGGAGGAAATATATAACAAAAAAAGTTCTCGTAAATTGTTGACAGAACTGATTGGGGGATCTATGCGATGAAATATCTCAAAAAAATTCCTAAACTTACCATTTGCTCATCATCACTAAGCTGCGGTGATCCAATATGATTGTAAGACGCTACTGGCACTGGCAAGTCCGAGTTGATCGTAAGAGAACCGCTGGTAACCACTTCTGATGGCGTTCGAGGGCTCTGCAAACGAATTCATAAACATTGAACTAGGATGCTTAAAAGTTAATTACATAAACATTCGGGTAAAATGCTTGGACTACGTGCTCCACGCGCGCCTTTCTAAAGCTTCCTCAACAAGTCAACAGATGCATGTGCAGACTTTATCTACGGATGCGTCCGTCGACGTACAACAGACGCCAAATCACCTCGATTTGGCGTCTGTTGTAGGTATTTAACGTCCGCGATGCGTTCGCTTCAAATCCGATTGTTACCGGAAATCCGTGCCACTAAAACCGGTTACAATCTGGTTTCAGCGCAAACGTCCGTCGTCTGTCCACACGTCTGACGACGCATCATCAGAATGAACATAGACTGATCGACCAACTAACGTGTGGACGGCTCGTGGTGATCCATCTGCTGATGCATCTGTCAGCGTCCGCGGACGCAGACGTGTAGAGGAGGCTTTAGACGTATAGAAGAGCCAGTCCCCAATGCGGGACGAGGCCCACGGGTAACAGGTCAACAGTCCGGGGCAGCGAAAGTCAAACTGCACCCGCAGCCCCCGACACAAGTGTACGAGGGAACACCGGGGTGGTTTTAATCCCCTCCACCTACCCCAGGACGGAGAACATCATATAAAAAAATTTTCACCCCGAAAAAAAAAAAACATTGCAGGATTAACACCGCAGAAAGTAGATTGTGGTGAAAACTACGAGTCCGAGCAATATCGCGTTCTCACTAGACGTTTATGACTCTAATTACGGTACCTACATAAGTATAGAGTAAGGAATACAAAAAATTACTGGACTGCAAAAAAACAACTATAAAGTTCCAAACAAGTCGCTTTCAAATCAATCTGATTCAGTTAGTGGCATGAAATCTGTGATTGTTGTTTTTTTTTATATAGCTAGCCCTTACTATACCACTGCTAGGCAAAGCCCCCCCCCCCCAAGTCCTTCCAGAATTTCTTCCCCAGCGCCGTCTCAAACAAATATTTTTTTTTTTAAAGTGATTTACAAAAAGCATTTTTATGACAGTAAGATAAGGCTCAAATTCAAATAATTTACATCGTATTTGCATAGTTTTTGTTACCTGTGGCATAGATCCAGTAGGATCCTTACTACTAGAAGACTTCCTGCGATCTTTGTTACACCACTTCCATTCTGGATGAGCTTTGAAGTGAGCTTCTTTGACCTGAGAATAAAAGAAACACAACATTCAAGATAACAAAAAAAAAACATAGGATGTCGCTTGTATTGTAAACGACACCCATTTGTATTATATCGTAAACTGTTTTGTAAAACTACATGAAAATGAGATGGTGACAATACAGATTGTGTAGTATTCAATAGTTTATTTGAAGGTAACCAAGCGTGAACATGATATAGGTAATAAAAAGGTCAAATAAATGTGACGTATTTAGTGTATAGACATAGAAGCTAAACCGGGCGTGACATGCCTGAATAAAAACTATCAAACGTAACATCTTTTACTCTCTCTAAATATATATAGAAAATAGGATAACACCGATAATCAAGCTTAATTAATATAGTCCGATCGCGCAAAATACAGAACTATTAAGCACGCAGCGGCGGCCTCTGAAGTAAAAACATTAGGCCACGGACGCGTAGCTTCATAGACGCGTATTCGTCATAACACGCCTGCTCCCAGCTTACATACAAAACTATGACACTATCAGCGTAGCGGCAACGTCGTGCCGTCGTTTCGTTGCAGCTACGTCAACAGACGCGTCCGTGGAAAGTAGCCTCCTTTTGGGACAGTTCGTTAGAATAAGGAAAACATTCAAATTTTAACAATATGACATTATATTCATTCCATCAGTCTAACCGTTTCTCAACCATATTTAAGTTGGTAGTACCAGTTTTTTATAAGGGACTACATATCAGAACTCCATAACTCATTAACTGGGCAATACTGATAACATCTGACTGCTAACTACTCGTAACGACATTGTCAAAGATATACAAGTGACACCCGGACTAACGGACTAATGTCTTAGCGCGTTTTACGTTGCACGGAAGAGCTCTGTATAATAAATGGTTACTTATTTACGGATTGTCTAGGTACAATAACTGCTTAAACTCTCAAGATGGTCCGGAGAGGCTGTTTTTATGAAGCCACCAGCAAAAATATTACATTCAAAAGAGTTGCTTACCTCACTAGCAAGCTCATTGTACTTCTGCTTCTCCTCAGGCTTGAGCGAGTACCACCACTCGCCGAGGATCTTGCTGACCGTGCGGTTGTCCTGGTTGGGGTGCATTTGATGCACGATTTGACGATGGCGCTTCGAGAATATCATGAAGGCGTTCATAGGACGACGGATGCGACGCTCTTTCTGCAAGGAAAAACATAATTTCATGTATTTTTGAGAGAAGTGTAATAAAATTTAAGGGTTTCCCAAGCTTTTCTAAATGGTGAATCCGTGTAAGATTTAAACCATGAACATACGTAGAAATAAAGGTGTCGTTGCAAATAAATAGCTCCTTAAAAATAACAATAATATTTCACAACTATCACACAACGCCATGTAGTCCCAAACTAAACAGAGCTTGTGGTATGAATACTAGACAACTGATAAACATACTTATATATTTCTAAATACATACATATTATAGACACAGAACAAATGATCGTCGTTCAGAAAATGAGCAGTCGTGCCTTGCAACTTCGTGCCGATTGCGCATTTTTAATTTTGCTCACTGACTGAATCTCAAGGCACTAGGTATCGTATCCTCAGAGGCCTCATTTAGTCAACACTGAAGATTGGAACTGAGCATTTCTGGCTAACACCTGGGTCCTATAAAATACGTTAATAAATGTCATAACAATGAAAACCTTACCTTCTCCTGTGTAGCAGGAGAATTGAGCGCAGAAGTGTTCTGCGAAGGTCTCTTGTTGGAGTCATCTCCGCCGACCCCCGAGTCTTCCGACTCGAACACCTCGTCATCCTCGTCCATGCACATCGGGGGATCTGGAATACATTGTTTGTCTTATAGGTTGACAAACAGAATACGTATACTTTAAACTGATGTTTTTAATTAATGATACAGCAGTCCAACAGTTAACAACTTCAGTTCCAACGTACCCCTACGCGGATTGTCATCAATTTAAACGGAAGACGTCCACAGCTGAATATAGGCCTTCCTCAAGCATCACCAAAACAACTGGTTCTATACTTGTCGCATCCAACAATTTCAGATGTAAATCACATTAGGTTTTCTAAAGAGTATTAATATGCTTAGTGAGAAAACATGTGATTCGTAAAAAGTACAATTTTTTTTTTTTGCCCAGCTAGAACTAAACAGTGAGCAAATCTCACCAATATTATAAAGACGAAAGTTTGGGAGTGTGTTTGTTACTTCTTCAAGCTCGAATTGTTGAACCGATTTGGATGAAATTTGGCACACAGTAGACCATGTCCTGGAATAGCATATAGGATACTTATTATCCCGGGTGTACGTTCCCTTAGGACAATTCTCTATATTCACGAAGGCAAAGCTGTTGGCAGCAGCTCTTCTACATAAATTATGGATTCTACGACTCACACGATTACACATTGGTGCTGTTTGTGACATCAGGGTGTACCAGAATGAACATTACACATCGGCATACCCATGCTCTGCATGCTCTGAAGGCATCGGCATGATATTGTTATGAAATGGTGTAAACAATACAGAGGCATACGGTTGCAGCAATCGCGATTTAGTTATTGAAGAGTTCCATTGTCTATTTCGGAAGGTCTTCATCAGATCTTACTATATTATATAACTAGCTTTTGCACGCAGCTTCGCTCGCGTATATAAAATATAACCCATGTCACTCAGGAATAAAGCAGCTTTCTATCGGTGAAAAAATTTTAGCAATCGGACCAGTACTTCCAGAGATTACCTCCTACAAACAAAAAACAAACTTTACCTCTTTATAATATTAGTGTAGATGAAACCTTCTCTAAAAACTATGCTAAAAAAGTTTTTTTTATGAAAATCTAGAATATACATATACAGGCGGGTCTAATAAGGAGCCTCTTTTTTTTAAAGTCGGATAAAAAACAAAATACCTCAGTACATACCACTAGCCTCCGTCTTAATCTGATCCTCAGTCTTTATATGCGGAGCAGGCGTGTGTGGCGTATGCGGCGTGTGCGGCGTGCGCGGCGTGCGAGGCGTGCGCGGGGACGGCGGCGCCGCCGGGGCCGCGCCCGCCGCGCCCGCGGGCGGCGGCGACCCGCTCAGCAGCGGCACGAGCGACTGCCACGGAAATGTGTTGCCTGATACTGTGGACAAACAGTTCATACTTGAAGAATTAACTTAATCTAAATTTTAAGGACCCAAACTTGATTTGCAGTCGAAAACGTAACTAAATGTTCGTCTCCTAAAAAACCGAAACTAACGTGGTAACTTAAGAATTGGCAAAAAATTATATTTCGAAACTGTTATTCCTAACTATATTTCGATATAGTAATGCTTAATTATATAATCATTTTCAAGAAACTTCAGACCAGAAAACTTTTAGTGCAAGTTGTCGATCGCGTTTGATCGCGAAGTTAAACATTCATTTGTACCTGGACTGGCACAAAGAGTAAGAAGTACAAGCGTCACCTAATGACAATAATGAAAAGCCTCTTTTTAGGGTTCCGTACCTCAAAAGGAAAAAACGGAACCCTTATAGCCTTTCCCTTTATCACTTTGTTGTCCGTTCGTCTGTCTGTCTGTTAAGACCCTTTATCTCAGAAACGCGTGGAAGCAATTTGATATTAAAACCGTATACTCAAGTCCCTTGAAGCTGTGAAAAAATCAAACTTCTAAGTTAACAAAAAAAAAAAAGATACGGCCGTTTATGTCGCAAAAAACGTACATTTCAACACTCTCAAAGGAATCAAAATTCATAGGGTACTTCCCGTTGATCCAGAATCCTTATAGTATAGATAAAGAAATAAATCTAAAAACTATAAATTTGTAGTTACGTCAAAAAAAAAACACTTTTTTTTAAATTCGGAAAAATCTTCGCAACTCAATTCGGGAATCGAACTGTTTTCATAGGTAAGTTGGTGCGGAACCCTCAGTACGTCAGTCCGACTCGCACTTGCCCTGTTTTTTCTATACGATTTGACATAAAATATGCGAACGCTTATGTTAGTGTTATCGAGTTCTTTAAAAAACCAGTGCGAGTATTTTGATTACATTAGCTTGATCACTATCAAAGAAATATTACACAACATTTGTCAACGTGATCGCTATCACATATATACCGATTTCACATAATCCGTAAAAACAAAATGGGTTTATCTTTGAAAGCGTAAAAAAAAACAAAAGAATTCGCACGAATTCAAGGCCATAACACTGACACTTAAAAAAAAGCCAATCAGAGATAAAGAGAAATTCTTTATGATTAGGTTATCATGTATAAATTAAGTAGTAAAGTTGTGGACGTAAGTCTGTCATGGTAATTTGAACCTTATGTCAGTTTAAGCAGACGAAACATTACTATGGTAGAGTATGTCTTCGAAGCTAGAGTGAATACGCTCTTAATAAACTAGTGCGCTTCACTATCAACGGCTGCATCACTGTTTACCATCAGGTGAGATCGCAGTCAAGCACTAGGTTTATATCATTAAAAAAAAAACTCTTACATTTCATGACCGTGGATCAATCATTGTAATTTAAACCTTATATTGAAGAAATTACAAGTATTATTATTACTTGCAAAATATATTGTGTGTGGGCACAGGTAGCACATTGTAAATTAAACCTTATATTCATGGCCATAAAAGTATTATTACTGTGGGTTAGCAAGTGATATTACTCACCGATAATCGTGTGTGACGTTGGCGGCGGCAACACCGGTAGTAACTGGTTGGGGTGTACTATCACCGCGCTGCTGTTTACGTTGTTTACCTAGAAAGAATATTTATAACATTTAAAGGAGGAACTACATTAGACCGACGCACACGTGGGCTACGCCCGAGTTGTACGTAGAGTCGCGTCGCGTGGCATGGGTCTAATGTAGCTCTACAAGTCTAGTTGCCATATAAAATGTATGGAGACCAACGCGCCCGGAACAGCGAACGTGGCCCACGTGTGTCCAATGTAGTTCTACCTTTAATGTATGCAAAAATAGCAATCCAAATAAAAACGCCGTGAATTCTTAGTAGTACCTCTAAGCTGTTCCTAGAAAGACTGCTTAGACACATTACTGAGAACAAATGAGGGTAACCCTCCTTTGCATCGCACAGTCGTGTAAAAATAGACATATGAGGCGAGAGAGCAATATTAAATCAAAGATATTGCATACAACAATTTTCCTTAGTATACTCGTGTTTTTTGTTATTTGAGGGTAGTTTTCAGCCAATTTATTGCCACTTGATGCACAAAAGAAATAAATACACCTACATTTATTAGTCTTTACATTATTTAGGATTTTTATCTATTAAGTACCTTTCTCAAAACATAAAAGGATCATAATAATTAAGTGGCACTAAGTGATACTAAGGCTTCCGACAAGATGGACCGGTGACCTGGCTTACCAGGTCATCGGTCTTAGGTTGCGGGGATCCGATGGACGAAAGACGCACAGGACCGTTCACTGTGGCAACACTTGGGGGAGGCCTATGTCCAACAGTAAACGTTTATCGGCTGAAATGATGATGATGAATATTTAAGTAAAATGCTACTTACATGATCACCATTATCCAAACTCCGGTGTTCCGGTTCATTATCATTGTTGTTGAGCTGCTGTTGCAGATGATTTATTCGCTGATCAATCTGAAATGTAATAACAAATATCAATAATAATAATCTCGTACGCTTTTGGTAGAGAACGCATCTCTATTAAAAAAAAACAGTACCCGCTAGGGAATCCAATCCCGCAAACGCAGGATCCCGCCCTTTTTTGCGGGATCAGAAATGCGGGATTACTCATGCGGGATCCCGTACGTCTGCGGGATTGAATTATTTTGTTGAAATTAGACTAAGCGCCGTTCTGACTAAGTATTTATTAGACCCAGCACAGCGCTACATACAACTTTACATGGAATTCGTGACTTTTCTAATATATCAGTTTAGGTAAGTACCTACTCCATGTTGTATGTGTTTTTTAAGTGGAAAATCATCCAATGACTTCTCTCACTCTAGAGTGGTGCAAGAGGGCGTGTCAGACTTTTACCGACTAAAACCACACCTGTGTCTTTTAGTTGCCCTTGCGGTCTGGGACCGCAGGCTTCCTTTTCAGAAATTCCCTGCGGCCGCAGCGGGAATCGGCCCTGTTGGGCCCCTTCTATTTTACTGACATCTCTTTGAGGCGCGCGTGGAAGGAACACTACCCGCCGTCGACGAATCGGGCTCGGTCCGGACGGTTACCAGACGGCCGGACGGCGAGCTATCCATTGCTCACCATCGGCAAACCTGCGCCTGCCGTGGTTGGTAGTCGGGGGTCACGGTCATGGTGGCTGAGGTGTGACGATATCCATTCCCTTACGCGTGCGGCTGTCTCCTTCGCTAGCAATTAGTACTCCGCAGAAGGAGGCGACCGCCTACCATTCTCTTTCACTCCGGACCATGGCCTGATCGATTTTTTGTATACTACAATATTTAAAAATCCCAATCCCGCAAATAGACTGATAATCGACGGATTGATGACTTCAATCCCGCGGGCTTGCGAGATCGCGATTTTAATGCGGGATTGGATTCCCTATTACCCGCCATGGCCGCCATATAGGCATCGAAACAGTCGGGTAAATAATGTGATTTTCGATGCATCTAGGTATCCATTAGCACAGTATCGTATTCTTTAATATTTAATTGCGATCAGAAACTCCTTATCAAATAATTGGATGACCAAATGGAATAACACAGATGTAGTACGACAGTGCTTTTATTTATCAGTAAAAAAAAAAACCTAATTACATTACCACCAAAAAACCTAATCTAATCTAATTAACCCATTATATCCCACTGCTGGGCGAAGGCCTCCCTCCCCCTTTTTCACACAAGTCCGTCTTCGGCGATTGCGGGTCAGTCCCTTCGGTAACAGTCAAGTTCATCTCTCCACCTTCGTCTTGGTCTGCCGCGATAAATAAACAATACTTAATGCCTACTGATTAAGTGGCCAGACATATAGTAATTATCACGTGCGTGCGTAAATTTGATACTGACTTTTACTAAGATTTGTCGTTATCAGCCAAAGCAGTTTCAAGATAATACAAAAATATCGAATATCGAACCCTTTCTAAAGAAAGTAAATACTAATTGTATAAACTAGCGCACTGCCAGCGATTTCGTTCACGAGAATGTTTTCATGAAAACTTCAACACTCCTTAAACTGTATTTTGAGGGTAGTTTGGAAAAACTAATAATGACAATCTTTATTATTCATTTTGTGTAGAATTCGTTCAAGTTTTAACTTTATTAACCCAAGAAATAAGAATCCTCCGTACGATCTCTAAATTGTTCTATTTGGAGTAGTTCTGAACACAAATGACAACCTTTACTATTTACTGAGGATACTATTTGTGCTCACTTTGAAGTATATTGGTATACGGAATGAGTTATACTCTTATAGGTCGAATTTCCAAAAACCTCTTAAAACTCGCATACGTCATAAAAGAAAGCCTTGTGCAAAATTTCATGTTCCTAGTCCCAGCAGTTTCGGCTGTGCGTTGATATATATATTTTTTATATCAGTCAGTTTCGCCTTTTATAAAAAGATTATTTACGTGCTCTATAGTAATAGTTATACGATCGGCCGAGCCTAGTCCCAGCTATGTTGACGGCGAGTTCCAATCAAATTGCATCTAAACGAAATTCTTCAAAAAATTGTTTTAAACGCCATCTGTTTGCTGAGCTCTAACTTTATAGATTGCGTTAAAAAGTTTTTTTTTATATAATCTAATAATAATCTTCGTTTCAATTACAGGTAGTAAGATTGTTTGTTGCACTTTCATGCTTCTGACTACAGATACAGGCAAGGACCTTGAACGCTGACGTCCATTTACGCAGAAGTAAAGTATCAGGTCTCTTTAGTGGTATGAAGTGAGACGCGGGGGCGGGGAGTGCAATCCTTGTACAGCGATTGGCTCGCCGATGTGTACGGTGCGCAAAGCGATCCCCGCTCTTTCGCCGAGCGCTCAAGATTCGTGTCGGTATCTGTACCCTTATATTCATATTCATTTACTAGCTTCTACAATGTAGGCAAGATGGTAACAGGCTTAGACCTATGGGTCCTTGTAGATCCTATTAGGCCACAGCAACATACTAAATGGCTAATAAAGATCTATAAATAAGAGGGTGGTATGAAAATTGAAGACAAAGACACATTTCAATAAAAAAATGTTCTTGCTGCTTACCTGAACAGTCTCCACCGGCTCGTTTTTTATGAACAAATACTTTTTCTCCATGGTACTCTGCGGTCCTAGCGTTACATAGTACCTCTTCACCGGATCCTTTACATCCGGCTCCACAACTGACAACAAACGGGCCTGCAGCGGGGCCGGTTTTAGAATCCTCTTATTATCTTCCATTACACGAGTCTCGGATAGTTCTGGGGGCCTAGTGTCGATAACATTCCGGAGTATATTGTTCTCTCTTTGATTCTGATGATCTCTGTCGTCTCTTTCGTCATCATACTCCGAGACTCTTCTATTCAGAAAATTTTCATGATTATTTAATGGGGGCGACATGTCCGTGTCCCTTCGGTAGTTGTCGTGGATGCCATTCCTGTGAATCGGCTGTGTTCTATATATCTGTTCGACATCTATACCATTTGATGTTGGAATGGTTCTCGGGACGATCAGATTGTGTGCTAACTCGTTCGTACGAATACTGTTAGCAATACTTGTTTGCAAGCTCTGACTACTCAAGTTGTTCAAGTTGAGGGATATACTTGAGGGTAGTGTTAAGCTGGATAGCGTCGTTGTTGTAGCGTTTATACTCGTGTGTATAGTGTTCTGCAAGTTCAGTCCCGAAGTTTGGACGCCGATCACGTTGGATTGGGAAACGTTGTTTGTTTGAACGATTGTAGGCCCGTTCCTATTTTCCACCTGGGAAATGAAGGTCTAATTTTACTATAACTTAATTTATTATTGCTTATATCTACAGATTTACTCAGATAAGTGATTTGTATAATACCTGGTAATGGTAATTAGGTCCTGGTGAAACTCTGATGACACTGGTAGCCACTCCACCAACGGGGGAGTTCACCCGGCTAGGTCGGACTAATTCAGGCCTAGAATAAAATATTTATGCGTTAATTTAAATACAATTATTATGTTCCTTAAATAAGTGGATAAAGGGTGTTTTTGTATATGGTTTTAATTCAGCGAAAGTGTTCACACGTCGACGCTACGTAAATGCAGTGCAAATGCTATACTCAGGCCGCGTTTTCGCCGCGTATTTCCGATACAACTATGTAACACGCTGAATGTGCATTTACGCAGCGTACGCAGCTCGACATCAACGCCAAAGTTTGTTGTTACAATTAAGCAAAATCATCACAAAACTTTATGAAGCTGAAGGCAATAAATAATATATACAAAAGTCTAGGTTAATCCAGTTCTATTTGATCTTGACTTCGCCTGATATCAATCAATGAATGATGTCTGCGATGGAACGAGTGAGTCCAAAAGAAGCCGGGCACCTTATTGTGACATCAAAACCATAATGATACCGGTGTAAGAGTAAGACGGAGCTATACAGGACAAGTAGTACTGTCCCTTTTTCACGGCGGACTCGACACAGATGGTCACAGACAGTTACCTGATAAGATGATGATGGTACAAGGCAGCGGGGTGATGTGGCTGAGGCTGCGGCGAGGAGATGGGCACGAACAGGTTGTTGCGCAGCCCCGGCGAGCCGCCCGCGCCCACCGGCGACGCGCCCGGGCTGCCCGAGCGAGAGCTGCCCAGCGACACTGCCGGGGAACAAGAGCATTTTAGGGGAAATGTAGCATAAGTAAACGATAATTAAGGCCTACTGACCACGGACGCGTAGCTTCATACACGTGTATTCGTCATTATATGCTTGGTGTACGCCTGCGTGAAGCTTACACATGTAGCGACATCTATGGCGTCACATAGGAACTAAACCTGCATCGCGCAATCAAAGTTCTCCGCGCGATTAGAACATATAGAACAGCCCGAAATCATCTATCGGGCAGTAGCCCGCCAGACATAACACCCGTCTGGCCGGAGGATCCTCCCTTTTCAGCGGAGGTTTGCGGGACTTTACTCTCTGTTCCGCATACCTCTAAACACACAAAACTGAAATTGTGTCGACAAAGCGGCGGCAGCGTCGTGCTGTCGTGCCGTTGCCGCTTCGTCAACAGTTTCATAATCAGTGGACAGTAGGCCTAAGACTGCGCTTCAAGTTAATCCGATGTACACATAGCGTATTGAAGCTTTATATATAGAATCAAGACACACCCACTATGTTTTTTTACACATATTTTTAACAGACATTATTATCTGATAATAACAAACGATTATGATAAAATCAGACTACTTTCTACTCGTATGCAATCATGACCTAAGAGATCGGATGGTGTGGCATTATTTTACTATGTTGCTACCTGTAACTTATTATTTTAATACAAACACAAACAGGTTATCGACCATTTACGATGGTTAAATCATCATCCCGCAATATACTTCAAACACACTTTTTAAAAGAAGGAACGTACTACCGGAATCTACCGTGTGCCATCTATCAAAAATTTCAATTTCATCCAAATTCGTTCAGCTGTTTGAGCATAAAAAAATAACAAACACACATACAAACTTCCGCCTTTATAATATTAGTGTGATACAAGTCTGACATCAGGCATCATTTGTGTTTGTACCAAAATAAAAGTATTTTGATATCGAAAGGAGATTGCATGAGTTAGGTTAACGAACTGGCAAGTAAAATATACTTTTAAGGATTTTGTTGTTCTAGAATAGGTTTTAAAATTGAGTAGAACAAAGAAATGTCTAGGTTTTTCAGTTCGGACATAACCATTGTAGTGTGATGTACTAATATTGTATCTTGAAGAAAAGTATAAAGATTTTTATATAATACTAGCTGAGCCGGCAAACGTTGTTCTGCCATATAAATAAAAAAAAAAAAAAAAAAAAAAAAAAAATAGATGTTGGCCGATTCTCAGACCTACTCAATATGCTCACAAAATTTCATGAGAATCGGTCGAGCCGTTTCGGAGGAGTTCAAGTTCGAACACCGTGACACGAGAATTTTATATATTAGATGTATCAAGCATTTCATTGAAGCACCGTCCCTTATCTCGAAACAAACTGTCGCAGAGTGTGCCTGACACAACATACAACTATTCATGTAAATCTCTACTTCCTTCTCTGCGCAATGAACAATATCAAAATCATAAGCCTGGATGCACAGCGACCATCTAGCTAAACGTCCATTACAGTCGCAGTGTACGACAGTATTTTCTTTCTTTCTTTAATCAAGGATCTGATGATAGCATACCCAGCATATTAGCAGCCTCAGTCTCATCGGAATCAAAGCGACCGGTCACGCGGTAGTGCGGAGGTGTCGTGTCAGACTCTCGTGAAGTCTCATCGCCTTCCACGCCCGTGCCGCTTGAAGACAGCGATTTACTGCTACTTCTGAAATGGAAATGTTATTGTAGAATGTGTAAATGGAAAAATGTGTTATGAGCAAATGTAAAATGACTCTTGGCTATTATTACATCGAAAAAATATTTAAATAAAGATTGTTTTAAAAGAGTAACTGTGGAGGTTCTTGCTGGTTCTTCTCCATATGAAACATCCGATTTGAACCGAGCATTAGCTTCTGGCGCCCATGTAAGCCTATACAGCATTATTTATAGTTAAGCGAAACCTGAATATGTATAGTTTGTTCAGAATCAGTAACTGAATCGATTCCAATAATTTTTACACCATGTTATATTTTTTCCCAAAAATATTTAAAAAATGGTCGCAAGTTGGACACCACCGACACTAAGTACAACACAGGTTACGGCAGGTCATAGCGGGCATTAGACGCCAGTGCACAGCTAGATGCGGGAGCAAAACAACCCCTCAAACGACCGGATGGCCCGTAACCAAGTATTTGTGCGGACAAACAGGTAACATAACAAGCTTATAACTTTGTGATTTTTCATGATACAGTTATGAAATTTTGTACATAGATTCTTTACATAAAATACTACACGTGTTTCGGGTTTCGCATATACTAAAACTAATGTGGTATAAGGTAAATATTTTTGAATTGAATTGTTCATCATTACGATACGAAAACCACATTCACACACAGCAAAGCAGGGTCATGGCTGTTTTCACGTCTCTTATTTTCAAACTACCTCTTTCAGTGTATTTAAATTGAAACTGTATGTTTGTCTTACTTGTATTTAAATAGAACCTAGAAAACCTGATATTAAGTAATAACTCAATAATGTACTGAAACTCATTCCATTCAGTGTCCTTAGGAATAAAATGAGCAAATGACTTAAAGGATTTGACCAAAATTGTAAATGAAAGCCTGAAAAATCTCTGCGATTGGTTTACAGCCAATGACCTTTTGTTAAATACAAGTAAGACTAACATTATTTTATTCAAGACTACGACTCGCAATAATGACAATTTAGACGTACAGCTCAAAGGAGACAAGATTGACTTAGTAGACAAAGTTAAATTCTTAGGCGTTAACATAGATGTGAATTTAAATTGGAAACAGGAGTTAGCTGCTATTGACTCTTCTATTTCATCAGCGTGCTATGCACTAAGGAGTCTTAGAGATATTTTAAATCTAAAGCAACTAAAGGCTATATATTATGCGCTGGTAGAATCTAAATTAAGGTACAGTATCATGCTCTGGGGTAACAGCTACAGTTATAACTGTCAGAAAGCTTTTATCTTACAGAAACGGGCCATAAGGACTTTAGTAAGAATCTCACAAAGAGACTCATGCAGAGAGCATTTTAAAGAACTAAAAATTCTAACAGTACCTAGTTTATATATATTAGTTATCCTTGATCACTTTGCCAAGTATATTCATCAATTTGAATCACAAGAGGAACGGAAGATAAGAGAAAGCACAAGAAGAAAGGAGTTTAAACACAAGATGATACCAAATTTTAACGTAGCTAAGCATTGCTCCGGATACCAAGCAGTAGAATTGTTTAATAGGCTACCAACTGATTTGAAATTATTAATATATAGCCCTCACTTATTTAAAAACAAATTAAAAATCTTCTTGTTGGAAAAATGTTTATACTCAGTATCAGATTTCATGTCAAATTATATAAAATAGACATTAACAATGCTTGAGTTTGGTTAATCACTTGACATTACTTTTGACATTATATCCGAAATTTGACATTAGATTATTTGTAGACATGTGTTTAATGATTTGACTCAATATTTTACATTATTTAATTTAAATTTTATAAATTAATATTAATATTATTTTAAAATGATGTAATATTCAACACAATGAATGAATAAAAACAAAATAAAAATAAAAAAAAAAACCATTCACTGTAGGTTTCTGGTACAGTTAATTTTATCATGAAAGTATTTAGGCAATTAATACAGTTATTTTCCGGTATAAATGGCGAATTAACAAAACAGGACGTAAAATCACAAAATTACATCGTTTAAATCAGGGAAACACATTATTATTCTACATAGTAGTAAGATATACCAATTTTCAAAATCTAACCATTGCAAAATACTGTTATTTTGAACTTAAAAGGTGTTTTAAATCACTTAAGGTCGTGTGTTTGCGACTCCATCTCGTTTAGCTCTTCAAACCCCATATATGACAGAAGAGCTGACCTGCCTTCCTAGCCAAGTCACAAACGATAAACGTAAACTCTCAGTAGTCTTTAACAGATTTTCAACTTTATGTTATTGGAAATAAAGTTGAAAATCTATTGAAGATTACATAGTGTTTTCGTTCGTTCCGGTCGCTAACGCTCAGTAGTCTTTAATAGATTTTCAACTTTATGCTCTTAGGTATAAAGTTGAAAATCTTTTGGAGATTACTAAGCGTTCACGTTTATCGTTTGCAACTTGGCTAGGGGGGCTGATGAAGTTTTTGGTCGTGGATGGGCGACCTTGGCGGAATAAACGTGAAAGTGTTTGTCGGTATATTCAACGGTTAAAAGGTTAAACAAAATTATTTGTACTCAGAGGAGTCAATTCTGAACTTGGGACTGAATAATAAGTCCAGACTTTAGCTAGTAAATTGCAAATAAAACCCATCTGTTTTAAATTTTAATAAGGAAGACTTCGTAAATGTATCAATATTCAATAATTGTGGTTTTAACGTACTATTTCAGTACGCATTGTAAAAGAAAAATCGTGAAACAAAAGATGTCTGGAATCTGAACCGGAAGCCACGATTATATTAAAGCAAAACCACAAGAATTATTGCACCAGTTGTGAAACACAATGTCATTTGGATTACTTAAAAAAACAACGACGGTGTCGTGTCGAATTAAAGAATACCTTGTTGAATTACAACATGGCGATCAACTTTAAGTTGCTTATTATACTTTACGTAGCTTGACAACTGTATTTGAATTCAGAATCTGTTATAATTATCAAGTTTTAGAACCATAAACTCAATTGACAACAAAGATCAAACCCCAGTGCAGAGAAACGAAAATAATATTTAGACCTTTGTTACAATACGCCATTGAAAAAGGAGCTTAGTGTACAGAGCATTAAAGTAGGTAGTTGAGTAACCGGCGACAGAATGTCAATTGTCTAAGATTCTAAATAAGAACTTTGTTTTGTTTTGCAGAAAATCTTTTTTTTTTTAAGGAACATTC
The DNA here is from genome assembly GCA_905147345.3 of Mythimna impura. Lineage (NCBI taxonomy): Eukaryota > Metazoa > Arthropoda > Insecta > Lepidoptera > Noctuidae > Mythimna > Mythimna impura. Next base: position 14,699,394 of record LR990362.1, on the reverse strand, counting down.
GCATTTTCATCGCAGTTAATATATCAAAAAAACATCTGGTTTCCCTACATTTTAACAGATTTTTGACATTGATTGACACTGATATGACGATGCGACTTGAATTTTAAGGTTTTCTAAGTACGAGAATTAGCCTTCTGATAGTTTATTTGATATATCTTACCTCTGTTGTGGAGTATGAGCAGACCCCTGAGCCAGTGGAGTATTAGAGGACCTGGTGACACCTCGCAGAGACAGGTGCCGAGAACAGAAGCCCCTCCGCTGACTCTCCTTGGTACAGCCATCTTTGGAACACAGCCGTCTCCATTGTTTGCCGTTGAACTTCTTGCGGATACCCGTCGGTGTTGACACGACGTCTCCTTTCTTGTACTTGTGCGGGGTTGCCGCTTGAGATCTAATGGATAAAAAAAATTGATCAAACATGGTGATCTTCTTCTTCCGTCGTAACAGGCAGATGTGTTGTTGAGGAGTTTTGTTGCGCCACTTCTTCTTCCCAGCTAAAATACACTGAAGTGGTGACGGGCGTGGCTGTTATTATATAAAATTGTGAGGTTCACAAAGTGCTGGCTCTAAGCTTTATTTGAATTATTATTATAGCTAGCCCGTATTGTCCCATTGCTGGACAAAGGCCTCCCTCCATTCTTTCCAGCTATCACGGTTCCTCACTTTCTCATTTCAATTCTTAAGGAAGACAGGTCGTCCCACCATCTTCGTGATCTGCCTCGGCCCCGCGTCGCTATGTCCGGGCACCAATCCTGTGTTTTGCGGGCTCACAGCTTGTATTCATGCGGCAGACATATCCAGCCCAGACCCATTTAAGTTGAATAAATGTCTAAGTTGAATAAAATATTATTTGTATTGTTACTGTATGTATCAGTAACAATATTTTCTTATCTTTTGGAATTTTATCTATACTACAATATACTATAATAATAATAATATAAATAAGGAGGAAAGATTTGTATCTTTGTTTGTAACGAATCAACTCAAAAACTACTGCATCGATTTTAAAAATTCTTTAACCAGTAGAAAGCTGTTTTATCACTGAGTGACTTAAGCTATAGGCTATATATTTTCTACTTTCACAGAGCAAAACAGCTGGCAGAAGCCAATTGCCTATAATTTGGAGAGGTAAATATGATTTTGCTACAGTGCAGTTTTACAAACGATAGCTACAATCAGTCTAAGGCCTGAGATTGCGAGAATTATCTTTTTTAATATTCATGTTTTTATCTTTTTAGGGAGGTAACGAATGTCAATGTTTTTGTCATCATAAAGCTTATCTTTCTCCACCTATGTAAGGGACGGCTTCCAATTTAATCAGGCTTATGACGACCCGCTACGATTTTCAAAGATCTACAAATGATAGCTGGCTCCCACGGTACGGAGTTGTGTCGATATGTAATGAACTGAGCAAGCTCGACAACCTTAGCTTATCCTTCGATCGACCCCTGAGTTCATTGTTATTTGGTCAGTATAAAATCAGGTTTATTAATAGGCCGTTAACTTACCTAGGAGTAGGGGGTTGAGATCTAGGTGTGAGACTGCGCTCCAGCAAGCTCGAAGTACTGCCGCGACTCTGAAGGCTGCTTCGCTTGCTGTTGCTGCAATCTGCTAACAATACACGTTGTTATTACATTCCAAGTCCCATATGTATGGTAAGCAGGGATAGTGTTTGCACTTGGCTGTCCAGCGAAGGCTGACTGTCCAGCGAAGGCTGACTGTCCAGCGAAGGCTGGCTAACGCCAAATAGAGGTCATGTTATCGAACCTACGTCGCGTTAACGCGACCTTCGCGTGGTGTTTATGTCACGTAATTAAGACGGATTAAATTAACTATGAGAGCAGTGGTGGCCGAGTGGTAACGGTCCCGACTTACGAGTTGTAGGTCGCGGGTTCAAACCCAGCCAGGCGCATTACTTTGTGTAATTTATTTCATCACCACTGCTCTCAAAACAGTGAAGGAAAACATCGTGAGGAAACCGGCATGTCCTAGAACCAAAAATTCGAAGACATGTGACATCCACCAACCCGCACTGGGCCCGCGTGGTGGATTACGGCCCATTCCCTCTCCTAGAGAGGAGGCCTGAGTACCAACAGTGAGAACATTATAAGGCCGACTATGCTATGCTAAATTAACTATCTCAATAAAAACTTACTGAAAGTTAAAGTAAAAGACGAAATAAAAAACGTTTTAAATACAATTCTATTTACGTTTTTATCAAAACTACACTCGCGAGCAACCAAATCGACTCAACCTACAAGTGTACACTCGCAGATGTTTTCTTTAAAAAATACTGAAATTTTATTAAAAAACGATATACCGTTGGAAAGCCTAAAACTTTTCATGTTGCCAGAAGAATTCAATTAATGCACAGTAAATGGCGTCATAAAATGGGACACATTAGCGTAGCGGTTCGAAATGCTCACGCGTTTAGTTGTCAAAATAAAAAAGTTCGGAATGTATGTCTCACAACCATGCCTCTGTGACTAATAGACTAATGCACAATGTGATGTGTCTAGACCAGCAAAAAATATAACAAAGAGATTAAATCTTCATCTAGTCAAGAATAATGTTGTGATTGAATTTTTAAATCAGATTAATTTTGTCATAAATATCAGTCAACAAGGAAATTATTGTAATTTATTTCACACTCGTAAAACACTAGGAATTGGGTCGATATTTGCACCGGTTTGCGGAACTTTAAGTATCATTCAAAATAACGAGTTATAAATAGTACCTATTTGTTGGATTATATCATATTAATTTGCCCTAAACACGCTTTTCATAACGCAAACTTTATTAGAGCTCCATAATTGAGCAAATATAAATATCGATGCTGGAATTTCACCCACATCCTGAAATTACATTTGTTTGACTAAGACCTGATGATGCAGCCAAGATCAAAATCTTTTAGTTTAATAAACTAACTATAAACACATAATAAAATCTCCAAATCCGTGAACTCGTCATGTCATGAGTCAGCAAGAAACTTTCACATTTTATAAAAAAAATATGTAGTTTACAAGGGGATTATGCGTTAAATATTATTGTCGTGAAATGGCACGGTCGACTGTCTACAATGGTATGCATTTTACCTACACTTATGTGTGTGCAAGCGAGTGTTGGGTGTGGCTAAAAGCATGAAAGTAGAATTATTTCTATGGAAATGCATTCTTTGCGTAGCATGTCCGGTGTTATTGAATGTCAGGTCGTGTAATAGTGTGATAAGAGATCAGAGATTGAATATTGGTGAAATGACGAGGGTTAACCCTTTATAGGACGGCCCATACAAAGTGGCCAGTAAACTGGACGATCACTTTAAGGTCGATAATTCAAAGACTTTTTTAATAATGTTGAACCTTATGATCATAAACGATAACCAATAAAGCACGCTAGCCTTTTAACTAGCCAGTGCTCAAGGACGTCACATGCAATGCAAAATTCGCGCCTTTTTTTACGGTGGCCTGTCAACTGGCCACTGCGCATACCTGCACTAGTATTTGTTGTCAACACAAGTAGACGTCAAGTATTTCGGTGTGTAGTGCAAGGAAAAAACATGTCTTCGTAAAAAAGGTGAGTAAAACGATTTGGTTATAGTATAAACTTTCATATTGCGTACAAATATAATCGAGTATCATAAAATAAACAATGTTATTTTGCCATTAAAACCAGACAGGTGTGTTGAAAAAATCTAACTTAGAAATTACACATGTGTGTTGGAGGTAGTCTCATATGTATATATTTCGATTAATGCTTATCAATTACATCATTTTATACCAAGTATATAGTCTATTTTTAGGATAAAATAGTGCAATTAGCACAAATATACGGGTTCGGTAGTTATAGCTTATTATCGTAATTTTTTAGCTATTTTTTCATATCGAAAAATGTCGATTTGTAGGTACGTATAGTTATTGTGTTTTCATTCTCGTTTTTCTGCTGTTTTAGAAAGAATTTTAGCACACAGGATCTAGAGATGCTGAGTGAAGATCAATGGGCAGAAATTATGGCCATTACTGATGACCAGGCCATCCATTCTGATATTGGTGGTGATTCCGACGCTGATGATTGTTTTGACGATATTGTCTCGAATACTAGCCCGTACCCGTAGTTATAGTCATCAATCATACTCTTCTTCAGAACTCCCACACGGATCTGTATCTCCGCAAATTCCTCCACCAGCTTCTCCACCACAGCCTTCACCACAACCCCCAATAGCACCGCCACATCCCTCACTGCCTCTGCTATCACCGCCTATCCAAATTATCCTTTTCTATTGAATTTTGAACACCACAATAGTAATTTTTGATTTTTCGTTAAATTTATTAATAATTTAGAGGAGAAAACACTTTGATATTGATTTTTTATGTTTTTAGACTAAGAAGAAGAAATACTAAAATTTTGTTTGAAATGATACGCTAATTATGTTATTTTTTGGAGACTGATTAAAAACTAATTATGAAATACACAGAAATTTCATTTTATTATGTAAAAAGCAACCGGTTTTTATGTGTCCAGTTTACAGGCCAGTGATTATACAGGGAGAGTTACTGATGCAGAACGGTCGGTGGTCAGTATACTGGCCACTAGTTTTTTTGGGTTTTCTCGGAAAATAACAACTTTCTGAAAAATATATCACTACATATTATTATAAATAACAGTACTGAATATAATTTCACTTAAAATCATCATAAATTTAAAAAAAAGTTAAGGTGTGCGTTAAAGGGTTAAGTAAGATCCGATCAAGTGAAAGGGTTAAATTGTTAAATGCAAGGATTTGTGGGAAGTGAATGGTAAGGAACTGGTCAGTGTTAACCATTCAATAGCGACCCTTTTTTGCGTCTGTGCGATCCTTTAAAAAACTCAGGTACCAATAGTGGAGTACCTACTATCGACGCGAATGGTCATGGAGCCCGGAACAAGCTACACATAGATTATTTTGTAGTAACATGACTTTGAATTGAAATACACATGATAATATAAATGCACGTAAGGAAATATTTTAACTACCTTTAAGGATGCGCTACTTATCATCATTTTCGTCGGGCATGCTCACAACGAAAAAAAAAAACATATAGTGTTAGGTAATTGATGACTAAGCACAGCAAAGTCCATCACTATTTATTCCTTATCCGACAAGCAACAAGGACCAAGTGAAGTGGTGACGTTTAGGAGAGGTCTATGTTCAGCGGTGGACATTAGACTAAAATGATGATGATAGCAATTTTTCTAGTATATTAATAAATCCATAGTTACCCATATGCGAGACATCAGCGGGGAACATGATGTCTTCCCTGCGCAGTTCGTCGTCGCTCTCGCCGTAGTCGTCGAAGGGCGGTCTCTTGCGCAGGTCGTCTATGGAGCCGTTGGAGAGCGCGCCCACCGTCACCACACCGCCGGCGCCCGCACCAGGCATCGGCGATGAGGTGTAGAAGTTGTCACCGCCCATCTGGACAGAATTTTTTGCATTAGAAAGGGCCCAAAAGCATCATTTTGCATACAGCTAAGGAGTGGAATTCTCTGCCGGAGTTTTTCCTACAACAAAAATAGGTTAGGGGAAAGTCGGGTAGCCCCAGACGGTGGGTAACCACGGACATTTCAATTTCTAAAAAACTAAACACATTGCAGACATTATTCTATAGATGAGGGTGCATCTATATAATAATGTACAAATGTATTTAATGTGACGTGGGCGCTAATTATGTTAGCCGTAAGCCCGTAAGTCAATGTTTTGTTCCCACCAAAAAATGTCGTCGCTTCTGTCAAATTTCATTAGGATAATGAAATACAATTGTTATGTGTGCGTATTCTCCAGTATTTTAGAGATTTTTTTATACTTACAGGGCATAAATATTTATAACAATTATTGTAACATTTAAGCTCTATGTTTAAAAATGTAGCATGATAAGAATCGGACGACACGATAATGTCGGGTAACCCCGGACATAGTTTTAAGTTTTGAATTTTGTAAACAAACTGCAATTGTATTGTAATTTAGCTTATTTACTGAAATTACTTCGAATGTTGTTACTTTTATTGTAGAAAGACTTGAAATATGCTAAAATTTAAAGAGAGTTTTAGTGAAAGAGGATAATGGGGGTGAAAATAAAATGAAAGAAGCAGTTAAATAGTACCAGTACCCCCTACTAGTCATGCATTGCTTGCAACTGTACTGATGCTATCAAACAGGTCACAGATTTATTAAAACAAGTAGCACCACTTCTTGATACATCATAAAACGCTCGTCAACGCGAACGCGAAAGGCTCAAAAGATCGCTCTTTTGAGCCTGTCGCGTTCACGTTGACGAGCGCTGAATCTCGCGATTATGACATCTTCATCGTACAAAAAAAGTATAGAAAAAACAGAAGAGGAGAGGCAATAAAAAGACCAAAAAGTAAAACAACAAAATAAAGGAGCTGAAAAGATCCTGAAAACAAAGAAAGTCTTTCTCAAGAAGATCGAGAAAAAGAGACTGAATGCTTCATGCAGAGGATCTTTTGATGATTAATTACATTAGACTGAGTCGATCCAGCGCAATGAATGCAAGGACGGAGAGTGTGTATGATGAATCGGATGTTTAGTTTTAATTTTAATGTTTTAAGGCTTATAAACGGTTGGGTTATCATTGATTACTTTGTGCCCCCGCTACCCAACACTTTTTTGATGCCCAAAAAATCAAGCCCAATTTGTGCTTAGTATATTTCCATAAAAGACGTGATATAATTACTAATGTGTAATTTATATAAATAATAGTTTCTAATTTTGTTTTAAATACAAAATTAAGACAAAACATTCGTTCGTTTGTTTTCTATTTGCAATTTATTCAAGTATCTGGGGCTACCCCATCTTCCCCTACTTCTAGGCAATCGTGCCCCAACGTCGGCCACATCATCGCTTGCCGACAGGTAAGATAGTGGTCGAACGCGTGCCTAATCTATCTATATATATATAAAAGCGAAATACCACTCACTGATTAATCACGAAATCTTAGAAACTATAACACCTACAAACTTAAAATTTGGCAGATAGGTTCCTTATAGGGTAAAGACATCCGCTAAGAACGGATTTTACGAAACTTCACCCCTAAGGGGGTAAAACGGGGGTCGGAAGTTTGCATGGAGAAACGTATTTGAACGCGGGCAAAGCCGCTGGCAGAACATAATGAAAAAGCGCATTGTGTCGACGATATCATCAAAATCGTCAAAGACAACTGGATGACCGAAGCCGGTTCAATACCGGGAAAAAAGAAAAAACATTTATAACCAACAGTAGTTGTATTGATTTATTTATTTACTTACATAACACGACCAAAGAACATTTATTTAGTTAGTGACATGTTATTGACTACGCAAACAGTCTGTGCCTCTGATTACGGCTATAGTATTTTGATTATGATTGTTAGAAATAGTTAGAATGTATGTCATACAAAAATAAGATTTAGGAAATTTTGGAAGGATTATTAAGTCTGACAAGGGATTGAATATTATGTCAAAGGGATGTACAACTCTTCCTATTGTGCATTAAAGTTTTAGAGCGAGACTAATTACTTGATGTCCCATCCAAAAAAAGGCACGCACCCACCAAATGGCAGGTCTTCTATTCGCACGGCACTGACAAGCGACGATATTCGGCGTTGAGGGACCGACTAAAGAAGGGACTATTGTAGTAAGCTTTGGGTATGAGCTTAGTAGGCAGGTCGTTTTCTGCCCACGGTGCGGTGGCTGCAGCAACCTGATGTCTACCCGTCTCACTTTGTACACTTCTCTCACCTGAGTGGGCACGTGATGTATGCGCAGCGCCGGGTGCAGCGAGGAGGAGGAGTGCGTGCCCGCGTCCTCCAGCTCGTCTGCCCACGGCGGCTGCAGCAGTCTGATGTCCGCCCGCTTCACTTCCACCATCTCTTTGCAGAGATCGCCGTCTGTTACCTGGATAAAATGAGTTTTAGTTAACCAAATGCTGTAGTTACTATCACTTCTATCATTTGCAGCCGTTAATTTCATTTTCAAATGTTAACAGAAAACACGTGAAATGTCGTTATATTTTACAAGTTTTTTTTATTTAAATTAGGGTAAATAAAGAGTTAACATGAAGCGACTGCCACCCGAAAACCTCTTCAGTAAACTACATACCAAAAACACCCTCAATGTAAACAAGTGCCCCTTACCGAAAGTAATTTAAACGGTTTAAGTAGAGATAAATTTCGTTATCACTTTTTGATTGGCGAAAGGTCGATACGATCGATATAGCGTGTTCGATAAAAAAGGGGAATTACGTGAATCCGCTACTACCACGGAATAGAGAGAACACTGGAAGTAGCTTGAGAAAATGTTTGTACCAGAACCGGTGTCGCCAAACTCATACATTTACGATTTACTCTTACTGCAAACCGGTAGATACGATTGGCTAAAAAAAAAATAAGGGCGTAAACGAAATGCAAACAAAATATTATACGAAATGCAACTTTAATATCAACAATCTATAAATCAAATTGGCAAAAACAAGAAAGAAATACATATTGGACTACCAAGTACCGCCACTCGTCGCTAGATGGCACTGTTCAGTATGAACTGTAATTACGTAAAAATAAGGGTGGTATTTGAATGGCGTATCACTGACACGAATGCAGGTTGCTAGTCAAATAGTGATGTAACCTAATTCGATCGAAATAATATCGATAGTACGAAAACGTATTTAAAACATATAATGCGAAAAAAATATTGTATGCGGTAATCAAAATAATGAAATTGATATTTCGCAGGGCAATTTTTAAACATATTAAAAAGGGTTTTTTTTGCTCCCAGTAGCGTAGATCCATATCTCTTTACAAATTGGAACATTAGGAAAACTGAAATTATTAAGGAAGGAAAATAAAATCTAACAATTATCATCATCTCAGCTGAAATCATCGTTATCGTCAACTGCTGTGCTGTACTTGAACTCTTTAGCTAGATGTATTTAAAATTATATCACGAATATCATCCTACAATTTTTATTTTATTAACTTTATTAATGTAATAATTATCTGTATTATAATTACTTACATACATATTTTTAAATACTTTTACCTATTTTAAAAAGGCAATGTAATACATGTCGATTGATTTTGTCGATAAAGTCACGCACTATTTGGATAGCGTCAAAAGTATAGGTAGACAAGCGAATATTCCAGAAAGGCTAATAACCGGGAAACGAAAATCAACTTTGTAGTCATGAAATTAAGGACAATTTTTGTTTGTATATCTTGTGCAATGTTTGACGAAATTTTATTTTTTCATTTTATTAAAATAAATCCGAAAATAATACTTCTCGATAGTATGATACACGTCCATGAGTTGGACAATTAGTCCGACTATGGTTTTTACAGTCCAATATGGCACAATAAGGCATTTTAATATTATTAAACTTAAATTGTACGTTGACGCAGTCTAGTTTGCGAATGAGAGCGCTTGAACAGCGAGTGTGTAATGCGGTACTAACTAGCGGCGACACTGTCACGCCTACTTACTATTTCCAGTGTTCTCTATATTCCGTGGCTACTACCACAGATTACTACCTACTATTAGGGTTCGTCTTACGCGCGTGACTAATGTTTCTAGTAATTCCACTAAGATTTACATAATAAAACAAATATTTGTGTGAACTATATAACAATGTAAAATTACATCATCCTAGAACAGCGCACTAGTACCCTGCGCTTTGTTAAGATTTGAATCCTACATCTGTATGTTTTAATAGGACCTTTTCACTAAACTGGCATCGTAATTGAAAAAAAAACAGAAGTAACGGTGCAATCAATCAATAATATGAAACCATTCAATTCATCTGAGCAGTAAAAAAGTTAACAACTTTCCAGATAAGCGCCGACTGAATCGCCAGAATCTGACGAAGGCGCTCATCCGAAACATCCTAGATATCAGATCACAGAAAAACTATGAAGACTCAACAAATCTCCGTTATTGTTCTTCAAACTTAGTTAAATGCCAAACTACTGATCTAAGATAAACTACAAGATGACTACAGGTTCTACCTAGCTTGGAGACTATGCACCATCCAAAAAGAAATGGTTCTTATAGTTACAGATAATGATTATATAGGTTTTTTTTGTAACAAATAAACATTATTACGTAGTACATATATATCGATGCATTATTCATATCATCTATTAAACCAGCAACATTGATCCATGACAACCATTCCGAACACAAATCTGTCATGCATTTGTTAAAGCATTATCTTTGGGAAAGCCCATATTCAGCACACAACATACTATTTACAGAATAATATAAATACAGTACATCCTCACCTTAACTCGTATCCTTATAGGAGAATTAAGCACTTCGTACACGAGACCTTCAACAAACACATTTTGCACATTCTCCCTGCTAGGGTCCGTAGTCCTCACAACACACAGCGAGCCCATGTGCAGATGGCTCATTTGGGGACTCGCGTCACTGATCACATCGTTCTTGTTCACACCAAACACGTCACTGTACTCAATTGGGTCACTTTCTAACCCATCGAGTTCTACGACAACTTTACAGCCTTCAGCTTGACGAATCACTCCCGGGACATATAGGCCGCGCTGTTTCGCCAACACTCGATGATCCCGCCATTCTGATAAGTCGATGTTGGGGTATGAGAGGTAAGACTTCAGTTCTGAAGGCGGGGAGGAGTGTTGTATGATTGGGGATGGCTGCAGCACAGATTGCTGGTACTGTGGCTGATATTCCATCGGGAGTGGAGCGTTCACCGTGTTGTTGTTCGCGCAGTTCATTTCTTCAAGCACGGAGGGGTCGAATTTCCGCTTCTTGGGCAAGTTTCGCACGGGTGCCTGAGTTGGTGTCTGTTGGGCAGCTGATTGAGCATTGCCGCTGCTGGCATTGCCTAGGTTCGTGGGATTAGCCATGGTTATGTTGGGAGTAGGATGCGTTGATGATTGAGACAGGCTCACTGTGCCCACGCTGCTTATCACTGAAGCAGGTATCTGTAACAAAGCCCCATATTAGAATATGCAACATATGTTAAGGAATAAACTTGTGCAATTTACCTTATTGACATTGAAATGTCTAGCAAAACTTTGTACACAATGTTTTAAAATTATTTATTTAATCACCGGTTAAATGGCTGTACATACGAGTATAAACAGGAAGAGACCGCAGTTGGTGCAGAATTTTTTATAAAATAAATATAAGGAAAATGAATAGGGAATATGCATGCAATTTTTTTATTTGCTATAATTAAATACTTTTCAGCTCAGGTAAACGAATATGAAAAAAAAATATCTTCATCAACAACGAAGTTAGCTTCAAAGCTGCTGCTATGAAAGAGAAGTCTGACATGAAACTGAATCTTTGACGTCAAAGGTCACGACACCCGTACGGCCGCCCCCCATACAAAAGCGTCTTGGTGGGAGAGACCGACATAATTGTTTAAAATTGTTATATTCTCGTTGGCTTGCCTACTAATTTTGATATTGATTTCACAATTAATTTTCTAATTTTGTATGTTTATTGATAAACTGGCTTTTTCATGCATATTCCCTATAACAGTGTTGATAGGTATTCGGTACCTATTCTATAGAACTGAGCATATTACAATCAAATACCTACAATGGCAAAACTCACAATTTTTATTACCAATTTAAATACATTATGAAACTTGACTTCATTTATTTTAGGACACACTAATTAACACCCATTAGATGTATAAACAAAACATTGATATATCACCTCCATTCATAAGTAAAGTCAGGAACGCCATAAAATCAATGGCGAGCGATAACTTTAATGGCGTTAATGGTCATTCGTCATGTACTGAGTAATTCATAAGATATTCCTATATGGGTATTACGAAAAATTATAAGGTAATTTGTATAAAATATCTAATTGGAACAATGAATTGTAGTATACAATTAATTCTATTAATAGGGCACATGGTATGATTTCATTTGTACCTACTACTTACATCACTCCATTTGTTACACAGAGAGAGACAACTGAATTTATAGCAATTCAATTATTTAATTATTTTGAATAAACATTCAAAATTGACTAAACATTTTATAAACTGCCTACGTCTTCCCGTCCGTTTACAATTTGGGTGTCTTCAAGGCTTGAGTGAATAGGCTCTTAATAAATTAGTGCGCTTCACCATCAACGATTGCATCACTGCTTACCATCAGGTGGGATCGCAGTCAAGCACTAGTTTATCATTAAAAAAAACTTATCAAAGTATAGTCCAGAAAAATGTTTCTTTAAACCATATTGTCAATGTAGTTGGATTTTTCAACAGACATCGATTATTCCAAAAAACGTGGAATAAGCATTGTAAACTTTTGTTAGAGGCGAAAATACTAATTTAGTAATAAAAGATCCCGTTCTAAGAACCCAGAGTAGTTCTTATAGGAAAAGTGTTCCTATTTCATACATAATTATTGCAAGACAAGATAAAGTTGTACCCGGGAATAACCCATTATCACAGACACCATTTGTGTAGTCACATAAATTACAATAATTTTATTTGAATATTGTAGGTATGTAACAGTTACACTCAGTTTTACCCATAGTTACTATGGGTAAAACTCCACTTTAGTATTGCACAGGAGGTTGTAGTCTGTGTAAATTTACTTTTTTTTATTATTGTTCGCTCTTGACAACTATCTCACCAGCAAGCGGTAAGCGGTGATGTGGGGTCGATGATGGAGCAAGCTTGCCTAGTAGTGATTAGCATCAGCAGAACCTCAACAGAGACTGGGTATTTTGACATTTGTAAAAGAGAAAAAATATACTAATACCGAGTTTTACTAAATCCCAGAAAAAATACCCAAGAGTGGACAATCTGTATTTTAGTTGATTTATGTTGGCCTCTTCCAAAAATGCAAACTCTGTTATATTTTCGGAGTCCTTTTACAAGAGACAGTTAATTTGATAATTATGCTTACCTGATCATCAATATCTGCGTAAGAGTTGTGTCGTACGTGCGGATGAGCGGAGGCGGAGGCCTGCGAATGCGGGACGCCGCCCGCGTGTGCTCGCTGCATCACCGCCTCCCGCTACCACCGGTCACTCATCGCGCGCTCCACGCATGCCTGCCGAAAAAAACAACGTTCAGTGCTATTGTACCGCGTGTACGATGTGGCGATGATTCACCGATTACGCTGTGAACTGCACAGAACACGGAATAGCCGCGCCGACTAGACACGCCGTCCAACCATACATTGTATGAACACCCGCCCCAGCTTCACACGGGTGTTAGAAATCTTTGAAATTCGCAGCTTTTCTCTGCTATAATATGCATAAATTACACACCTAAGCCTTTCTCATGAATCACTATGTCTATTGGTGGAAACTGCATGGAAGTTCGTTCAGCACCTTTTGAATTTATCACATTCATAGAGACAGACAGTGGGGGATTTTGTTTTTTAATATGTAAGTGCGAAATATTATAAATGCTAAAGTAACTCGTGTCTGTCTTGTTATGTTTTCACGCCTAAACCGCTGAACCAATTTTAAGTAATTTTGGTATAGATATAGACTGTGAACTTAAAGGTATGATGTTTTTTTTATCACAGAACTATATCCCTTATAATTATTTCCGACTTAAATGCGGGCGAAGCCTAAGCTACTGCATCATCGTCGTCATCCACATCACGGCTTACCACGAGGTGAGACGGTAGTCAAGCGCAGTGACAATCGCTACGCTTGCTTGTAAGCGTCAGGACCCCTGGACCACTAGCGATATTTGATGTTTAGAGAATACCAAAATTAACTACCTTTTTGCTACTATTTGGTACCTACCTTTAAATATTTGGTACCTCTATTGACAGCGAGAAAACGCCAGAAGAAAGTGGCCAGACATTCTGACGTCAGGATGTCTGGACCATTTTTTTTTTCATAGTTCTAGACAACATAGCTAATTTATCTTTTTGTAAATATTTACTACCTTTTTAGTACCTCACCATATATTTTTTTCAAATTTTTTTAGCATAGTTGAAAAAAGTTAGATGTGATATTTTTTTTTTCAAAATGGATATTTATTTTGCCACATATGCCATGAGATATCTGATGTTTAGAAAATACCAAAATATACTACCTTTATGCTACTACTTGGTCCCTAACGTCAAATACTTAGTACCTCTATTAACAGCGAGAAAACGCATGAAGAAAGTGTCATCAGGTTGTCTGGACCATTTTTTTATTTTCATGGTTCGAGACATCACAGCAAATTTATCTTTTGAAAAGTATTTACTACCTTTTTAGTACCTCAACAAATATTTTTTTCAGCTTTTTTTGACATACCTGAAAGATGTTACGTGTATTTTTTTTTTTCAAATTGGATATTTAATTTGCCACATTATGACATGAGATATCTGATGTTTGAAAAATACCTAAATACACTACCTTTATGCTACTGCTTGGTACCTAACATCAAATACTTAGTACCTCAATTAACAGCGAGAAAACGTATGAAGAAAGTGTCATCAGGTTGTCTGGACCATTTTTTTTTCATGGTTTGAGATAACACAGCTAATTTGTCTTTTTGTAAATATTTACTACCTTTTTAGTGCCTCAACATACATTTTTTTCAACTTTTTTTAGCCTACTTGGAAAAAGTTAGATGTGAAATATTTTTTTTTTAAATGGATATTTAATTTTCCATATGATATGACATAAGATATATGATGTTTAAAAAATACAATACTTTTATGCTACTACTTGGTACCTAAATCAAATAACTTACGTAGTACCTCTATTGACAGCGAAAAAACGCGTGAAGAATGTGGTCACGGTCAGACATTCTGACTAAGATATATGATGTTTAAAAAATACAATACTTTTATGCTACTACTTGGTACCTAAATCAAATAACTTACGTAGTACCTCTATTGACAGCGAAAAAACGCGTGAAGAATGTGGTCAGACATTCTGACATCATATGTCTGGGCCATTTTTTTTCATGGTCAAGACAAAACAGCTAATTTATCTTTTTGTAAGTATTTGCTACCTTTTTAGTACACATATAATTATTATTATTTTTTGTCGTTCTATAAAAATGTAACGCATTAAAAAAAAAACCATGATGAATATGTAATTAGCTACATAGACAGCATGAGATATTCATTTATCATGTATTTTTTTTAATGCGTATCATTTTTCAGGTACGACAAAAATATCTGAATTATATGTTGAGGTACTATAAAGGCAGCAAATACTTACAAAAAGCTTATTTATCATAAGCTGTGTTGTATCGAACCATGAAAAAAACAATTGTCCAGACATCTTGATGTCAGAATGTCTGACCACATTCTTCACGCATTTTCTCACTGTCAATAGAGGTACTAAGTATTTGACGTTAGGGACCAAATAGTAGCATAAAGGTAGTGTATTTTGGTATTTTCTAAACCTCATATATCTCAAGTCATCTATGGCAAATTAATATCCAATTTGAAAAAAAAAAATACACGTAACATCTTTCAGGTATGCCAAAAAAGCTGAAAAAATATTTTTTGCGGTACTAAAAAGGTAGTAAATACTTTTCAAAAGATAAATTAGCTGTGTTGTCTCGAACCATGAAAAAAAAATGGTCCAGACAACCTGATGACACTTTTTTCATACGTTTACTCGCTGTTAATAGAGGTATTAAGTATTTGACGTTAGGGACCAAGTAGTAGCATAAAGGTAGTATATTTTGGTATTTTCTAAATATCAGATAGCTCATGTCATATGTGGCAAAATAAATATTCATTTAAAAAAAAACACATCTAACTTTTTCCAAATATGCTAAAAAAAGTTGAAAAAAATGTATTTTGAGGCACTAAAAAGGTAGTAAATATTTACAAAAAGACAAATTAGCTGTGTTGTCTCGAACCATGAAAAAAAAATGGTCCAGACAACCTGATGACACTTTCTTCATACGTTTTCTCGCTGTTAATTGAGGTACTAAGTATTTGATGTTAGGTACCAAGCAGAAGCATAAAGGTAGTGTATTTAGGTATTTTTCAAACATCAGATATCTCATGTCATAATGTGGCAAATTAAATATCCAATTTAAAAAAAAATACACGTAACATCTTTCAGGTATGCCAAAAAAAGCTGAAAAAAATATTTGTTGAGGTACTAAAAAGGTAGTAAATACTTTTCAAAAGATAAATTTGCTGTGTTGTCTCGAACCATGAAAATAAAAAAATGGTCCAGACAACCTGATGACACTTTCTTCATGCGTTTTCTCGCTGTTAATAGAGGTACTAAGTATTTGACGTTAGGGACCAAGTAGTAGCATAAAGGTAGTATATTTTGGTATTTTCTAAACATCATATATCTCATGGCATATGTGGCAAAATAAATATCCATTTTGAAAAAAATATATCACATCTAACTTTTTTCAACTATGCTAAAAAAAATTTGAAAAAAATATATGGTAAGGTACTAAAAAGGTAGTAAATATTTACAAAAAGATAAATTAGCTATGTTGTCTAGAACTATGAAAAAAAAAAAATGGTCCAGACATCCTGACGTCAGAATGTCTGGCCACTTTCTTCTGGCGTTTTCTCGCTGTCAATAGAGGTACCAAATATTTGAAGATAGGTACCAAATAGTAGCAAAAAGGTAGTTAATTTTGGTATTCTCTAAACATCAAATATCGCTAGTGGTCCAGGGGTCCTGACGCTTACGCTTGCTTTGTTTGTAATGTTTTGTTAATATGCAATTATAGGCAGAGGCCGCCGATTTTCCTAAGATATCTGTGGCAAATTGTAAAGCCGACTGCCCACTGCTACAATAGGATATGCATAGAGAGGTTACCCACGTATTCATGAGTAGCGTAGATGGCTACGCTACTCACGAATACGTGGGTTACCAGTGGTCGCAGTGGACGATCCCGCTTGCATGTTCAGCGTAATTAACACATGCGTAGTACTCGTGGTCGCTGGGCTGCGGTATTGTTTGAAAGAGTTACTCTACCCCTGGAACGCAAAGGGCAATTGAAGTAATACAGGTGGGTTTTGGTCATTCAAAGTCTAACACGTTCAGTCGTTCACAGTCGTTCCACCCCGAGTGGGAGAAATCATTTAATAATTTCCTACTGAAAAAAACAAAGCCGTGGTTCGCTAAATCAGCATATCTTCAATATTACTTATTTTCAGCAAAAATACGTTTTAATTCCCGAGACAGAGATTTAAAATAATTCCTGTTTCGCCAATTAAAACCGTTATAACATATTTCAGCAAACATACATACATTCATGAAAATAGCTTCTTTTAATGGCGGTACTTCCTCGAATAAACCGATGAATGTTATGGCTCTGTTTCACACAAACCCACGGCTCAACATCGCTGTTTCAGCGTCACTTTACGCACTAACCTTGATAATTCTTTTCAGTTTTGTAACACTTGTTTCTGCAATTTTGGTGTCAACATTATTTGGGCAACATTCTTGTTAGTTTTGACTCTCATCAGTCTCATCACATCACAATCCATTCTCACTTAATTTCTTTTCTTTGAGTTATTCAAATATATATCATAACTACTTATCATACATAGTATAATCTATGTAATCTATCTTGTCAAGTATTGATTAGGTATACAAGGAAACATTCATTCAATATCATTAATCATCCATCAACCAAAAACTAATTTGTAGTCATAGATACTGCAATAGGATTACGAAACAGAAGCACAAGTAATGCAATAGTATTCCATCCTCCAAATAAAGTTTGGATAAAACTATAACGTTCGGAGTGACCTACATTGCTGCACATTAGTCTGTTGATCTATTTAAAACTGAACGTAACAGGCATTGTATTTATGCTATGGTAAAGATCCGTATCACTACGGAAGAGGTCACAAATGTGTTGTACCTACGCATTGCGCGTTCTTGCATCACCCAAGAGACCAAGAAGTAGAGACAGCGCGTGGTTCAATTCTAATGGTGACAAATGTGGCAAGAATAGTTGATTTGAACATTGCCAATAAGAAAGACATAAAAAAGATTCCAAACAAACAAAAAAGAAAGATTACTTTTGATTGAATGCTCACAAGATTAGTTTGAGACAATATTCAGATTCTTAAGACTGCGCATTTTTAAGAAAAACTTGTCATAAGGGTATGAATGGATAGCTTAGAGCGTGGACAGTCAGAGAAACAATGTACTGAGAAAAATGACATGTACGAGTATGGATTCTGTAAATAGCCAGAATACCTACTGAGATGCCGATTGATAGAGATGAATGGAAAAAAACATCTGCTGTACTGATGACAAAGAAATTTAAATAAGGGTAAGAGTCCTGGGACCAGAGTCCTGGGTGAGATGCCTGCCAGGGTTGCGGGATTATTCGAAAGAGTCACGGCGGACCTGGAACGCAAAGGGAATTGAAACAAGGATGGGCCCTGGGCTTAGTCACTAAAAGCCTGAAACTATCTCCTGAACCACGCAGAGCAGAAGAATATATTTGATAACATTCGCACGTAAAAAAGAGTAAGAAGGATCATGATGATCAGCTAACTTTATCACGTTTGAAACATGTTATGAGAAACTACATGCACGCACGACATATGCGTACATGCACCGGACATGTGCTGCAGGAAACACGAACTAACAGCTGGTGATTTACGTACAAGAACAACATCATAAATACATAGCTACGTACTTATCACACATGTCTAATAAGTTTCATTGCAGCCTTTAATTAGTTGCGTCGATAATATAATTATCGCAGCATTAAGATGCTTGAGGAAAAAATTTTAAAAATATAAGAGGCGAAACGGAAGCCTTTAACATCAGGTATTTGCTCGTAATAATGCAACCGTTAATTAAATTAAACGCAGTCTAACAAATAATAGAACCTCACCTGTCGCAGTCATGGCCATTAAACACCGGCTGACATTAAACACCCTAAAAATAACACCATAACGAGAATCATTATACAAAGTACGGCATGACGGTAATACCTGTTGTATCACTAATGTATGCCTTACGCGTCTCTAGTGGTCACTGGTCAGCTTCACACTAGTGTATCTCGATATCTAGGGTTGTTGCCGTCCTGGTTTCTCAGAACTTGCCCTAGTTTTTGGAGATATCCGGCCGTCTGTGCGGATATCAGAAACAGCTCTGGAAACGTTATTCAGTAGCCGTTTATTGCATTCGCTACTAACGCTCATTAAGATTCTACGAATAGTATAACAGACTATAATGTACGCGTAATGTACACTCATTCTTATTGTATTGTCAGTGAAAACAAACAAGTGACCGGTCGTGCCTTTCCTGCTGTATCTGGCATGGCAACTGGCAACCCTAATGATCAAATCAGTATGACCTTATTGAAGCATGATACGTGAACGTAAAAAGCCCAAGATACGAGTTTATACTCATGACAACAATATTAATATTCTTAGTTAAATGCTTCACGCTCTTGGACGAAAATACACTTTGTCACATTGATAATAGAGAGTGTTACTGTGTGCACGATTTCGACAAACTGAATCACAGTAAGTGACTCATAAAACCTGCCACTCCGTGTATTTAAGCTGGCCAGAATGAAGTGCCTCTCTCATGATGAGATTACGATTGTAATTTAGTTGCGATTCGACTGGCTTCGTCCTAATTTTGCAAGAATCCCAGGTTTCCAGGTGGTTTTATTTTTAATCTAATTCCTAAATGAAACCTGTTAAAGGCACGCCCGCCCGACAGTTCGAATTGGACAGCGAAATGGTTTTAAAAGCGAAGCTATAAAAATAGAAAATACAAAGTAAGATAATGCTTCTGCAACTTGGACTTTTTACAATTTAACTATATGTTCTGAACCGACCTCAAACAAAAGAAATAAATGGAGCAGGATTTAGTCTTGCATAACGCTGATCCTTGATGTTTGGTGAAGTCGTTATGAGGTGTGATTATGGGATCAAGACCCTTCTAAACCCACCTGGTATGTCTGTTTAAGTAAAGGTCGTAATCTCATTAAGTGGAAGCAGAGTAAGCTAACAACTCCAGTAGAAAGGAAATCCTTGGAAAACAATGTAAGGAGGAAAGGCCAGAGTAATAAAACAAATAGAGATGCAGGCGCGGAAAAACGTTACTTTGCGACGTTTCGCTACGGATGTATATGGCTACGACAATATCTGTCTTCCACCACCACCGTTTTGAGTACCGTAATTAGAGACAAAATATAAGAACAATGAGCGATCGAACGCCGGCGTTCGCTTGGGGTTTAATGAAGATTTCTCCCACTTGGGGTGGAACGAGAGGGCGTGTTAGACTTTGAATGACCAAAACCCACCTGTATTCCTTCAATTGCCCTTTGCGTTCCAGGGGTAGAGTAACTCTCGAACAATACCGCAGCCCAGCGACCACGAGTACTCTGCATGTGTTAAATACGCTTAACATTTAAGCGGGATCGTCCACTGCGACCACTGGTTACCCACGTCTTCGTGAGTAGCGTAGCCATCTACGCTACTCATGAATACGTGGGTAATTTGGAGTTATAATAAACAACAAATAAATAATAATAGTCAGGTTTATTTGATCTGTGTTATCAGATGGCAAAGTAATCGCCAATGTTCAGACTATACTATCCGCAGGAGACATTTTATGTGCATACAATAAACGCAAAATCAATAAGACATAGTTAGCTGTATTAGGTAGGTAGGTACGTGAATAATTTTCATAACTAAGTAGGTACCTAATTTAAAGTTTTGTCTAATTACTACTTCCAGTCGAAATTTCAAGTAGACGCGTCAGGTTATAATAGTACAACGAAACTTGTTATGTGGCTATCTCGGGCAAAAAACAATGAAAAACCTGTGATGAGTAATGGAATCAAATGATGATAAAATACCTACCGAGCGGCAGCACACTTTACTAGGAATGCTTTAAATACCCGTAGAAGCATTATGCAGTGATAAAAACTATAAATACACTAGTATTTTTAATTGATGTGAGACTGATTTTTTAATACTTTTTTCCATCAAATGCATTCGCGGCACTTCGCTATTTTCAGTTAATTTTAAAATAGATTCAACTCGGATCAATAACCCGGGGCATAGAGGTCTCTCTTTTGTTTAATTTTTATACGCGGAACAGACTGCACGTATCTCAAAGCTAATCTTTGAGAGAATATCAATTATGCTCGCGTTCACTGCATTATTATGATGATCAGTATTGGCGTATCGTGCACATAATATACGAAAAAGAGCTGGGATAAATAGACAGATACGCCTTAAACCTGGTTATGGAAAAAAATAAAAAATAAAAATTCGTCGAAGAATTCATGAGTTAATACACTCAGGTCAACGGCCATTTTTCCTTTTTTTACAATACGCTGGCCCACTAGTAAATACGCACGTTATCGTGGGTACGTTCACAAAAATGAAAACTCATATACACAAGACCCGAAACACCAAACTGTAGGCCATACAAATATATGTTCCGTGCAGGAATCGAACCCGCGATAAGGAGCGTAGCAGTCAATTGCTCAACCAGTACGCCAACTCTCTGAATAGACACCCGTAAAAATTGTAAGAGTAGCTGATGGAAGATAAGGAAGACCATCGGGGTTACCATGACGTTCCAAGTAAGATTGTTTCATTCTTATTTCAGTGTGGGTACGAGACAGAGCTATACAGGTTGTCTAGCGCCATCTCTTACCCACACTGGAAATAAGAATGAAACAAACTTTAAGCGTCATGGTACAGGTCCATCTCCGAACTTTTTCGCGCTATTATTTCCTATCTCGGCCAAAACTTGCCCATAGCCGGTTTCCGTTCGAATCGTAACAGGCATTACACCCAACAATTATTTTTTTATGAATTGTTAGTTTTAATGACTATTATATAACAAATAATTACAATAAATCTACCTAACCTTTTCCCAACTGTTATTGTCGATTTTCAGTCTGCATACCAGATTTTACATGGAGCGAATGCCTTTTTAACCTCCACAACCCAGGATGGAAATGGGTTATACGATAAGTCTTAACAAGACTTCTTACTATACCAGTATCAGATATTTATAGTTCCTGACCATCATAATTTTTGTCAAAGATATTTATCTATCTACAAATGTCATCCTGGAGGCAGTGCTTTCCGAGGCACGGAAAAGTCACGATATGTGGTCACCCATCCATGGACACTGCTTAAATCTGAAGATCTATGAGACTGTTATTACTTCATCATCATCATTTCAGTCGAAAGACGTCCACTGTTGGACATAGGCCTCCCCCAAATGTCGCCACAATGACCGGTCCTGTGCGTCTCGCATCCATCGGATTCCCGCGACCCTCACCAGGTCATCGGTCCACCTTGTGGGAGGCCTTCCAACGTTGCGTCTTCCGGTACGTGGTCGCCATTCCAGAACCTTTCGTCCCCATCGACCATCTGTTCTGCGAGCAATGTGCCCTGCCCACTGCCACTTAAGTTGTTATTACTTAGCCAAGAACTTCTCACTAAATAGGTAAATTAAATACAGATAAACTAACTTTGGTATAAATTGAACAGTTACGTTAGAGATATTTATCCTTACTTCCTTAGTATTGAAGGCTGTGCGAGGTTGTTTATATTAGATGACTCCCACGTAAAACTATACAAGGGTAAATCGGTTTGCTTGCCGAGTACACTAGTAATATCGTGTGTAGGCGGTGTGTAGTAAAACTAAAAAAAAAACTGGGCAAGTGCGAGTCGGACTCGCGCACTGAGGGTTCCGAACAAACTTACCTATCCGAATCGCAAGTTTTTTTTTTGTGACGTAACTACAAGAATCTAGGTCAACGGGAAGTACCCTAAGAATTTTGATTCCCTTATGAGTGTCGAAATATACGTCTTTTGCGACATAAACGGCCGGATCTTTTTTTTTCGTTACCTCAGAAGTTTGATTTTTTCACAGCTTCAAGGGACCGCAGACCTGAGTATATGGTTTTAATTTCAACTCGATACCCCCACGCGTTTCCGAGATAAAGGGTCTTGACAGACAGACGGACGGACAACAAAGTGATCCTATAAGGGTTCCGTTTTTTTCTTTTGAGGTACGGAACCCTAAACAAGAAAAATAATTACGGTTTTATCAACCATCGTGTTACCTTTTATGGCGTTTTATGATATACGATTTTTTTTAATAACTGATATATCGAGATACATAATGTACTTCGAATTTATAATTCGAAATTAATCTAAATTTTGAAACAATAAACTCAATGATAAAGTTCAAATTCCTTTGGGACCCGTACTTTTTATATCATCATCATCATCATCATCATCATTTCAGCCGAAAGACGTCCACTGTTGGACATAGGCCTCCTCCAAGTGACGCCATAATAGCCGGTCCTGTGCGTCTCGCATCCATCGGATTTCCGTGACCCTCACCAGGTTATGGGTCCATCTTGTGGAAGGCCTTCGAACGTTGCGCCATTCGGTACGCAGTCGCCACTCCAGAACCTTTCGGCCTTAAAGACCATCTGTTCTACGGGCAATATGCCTTGCCCACAGCCACTTAAGTTTGGCGATTCTTCGGGTCAGTAACTTTGGTTCTCCTGCGGATAACTTCATTGCTGATGCGATCACGCAAGGAAAGTCCGAGCGTAGCTTTTCCCATTGTTCTTTGGGTGACTAAGCCTTCTGATGAGGCCCATTGTGAGCGACCACGTTCGGAATTTTAATATGGGCTTTGTAAGCTGTTGATCCCCGCATTAACGCCGGCGTTCACGCGCCATTGTCTTACTATTGTGTCTCTAATTACGCACTCAAAAGGTATACAAGCGTCACTTTAAAAAGTCGATATTTGAGTTGGTGGTGATGGATTAAAATTATCTTCAATTATTTTTACTACATAGTAAGATGGCATTTCCTCATGATATAAATTACGTTACATGTAAATTATAATATACAATGCGTTCCAAATAAGAATAGGATCGATTGCCATGTTGTGACGTCACGTCATACTGTCAAATCACAAGAAATTGGGCTAAATTGAAGAACTCAGAGATGAGCAAAACTGAAGAACTGGATTCTGATTAAACTTTTTTCGTTCACAGTTCGTAAATAAACTAATTTTAAAAATTTCTTGTTTTGCTCACCATAATAATTCTTCGATTTGACAGTATGACGTGACGTCACAACATGACAATCGATCCTTATTTTTTTCTGATCGCTATTGGTAGCTAAGCTACTGCGATAATGCCTGTTTTGACTGGATCTTGTAGGTATATTAAGAATATTAATTACCTAAGCCTCAATACAATATTACAAGTCTATATGCGAGAAAAACATGAATGTGCTTTCAACATATTATATTGTATTTTTTATCAAGTATTATATATATTTCGGCTTAGAATATAAATTACTTATTATTCATTTTCGTTCATTCATTCGTTCTAAGGCGTGAAGTACGGTTAGCAGCAAAATTGTCTAGCTATCACGATTCATGAGATTCGGTCTAGTGACAGACAGACAGTGGAGTCTTAGTAATAGGGTCCCGTTTTTACCCTTTCGGTACGGAACCCTAAAAATAGACCTTGAAAGCATCACTTCGTTGTCTGAAGATCCTTTACCAAAGAATGCATGGAAGTATCAAGTTGAAATTAATATTAAATACTCAGAACTGCAATCCCTACGAGCTGTGATAAAACTAAAACTTCTAAATGCATACACTCAAAAGATACGGCCGTTTATGCCGCAAGGGAATCAAAACCTATAGGTTACTTCTCATTAACCTAGTTTTAAGGACTAGAAGATAATCTTCAAACTAGGATCTTTTGAGACATAGATGACATATCTTTTCGGGTGTCACCATTGTGTGGACCGCTCGGAGGACACAGTAGAGGTGTGCCTGCTTGGGCATAGCACCGCCGTGTCCTCATGGGGGGATCGGCGGTAACGACATCTCGCGTCGGGCCCTGGCACAGGCCATGGTCCGGAGCGAGGAGGCGGTCGCCTCCTTCTGTGAAGCAGTAATGCTAGCAAAGGAGGCGGCCGCACGCACGAGGGGACGGAGCTCACGCCCTATCCGCCGGGATACCGATCTCAATTTCCAGCCATCATAGGCGTGCGGACGGCGAGCAATGGGTAGCACGCCGTTCGGTCGTACGGGCCAAGCCCAAGTCGTCAACGGTGTGTAGGGTCGACGCACGCTTGCCTCAAGGAGATGTCAGAAAATCGTAGGCGCCCAGCAGGGTCAAAGCCTACTGGGGCCAAGGGTTAAGAGAAAATAAACCCAGGGGCCCTGGAACGCAAGGCAAAAAAGGAACAAACGAGTGGGTTTTAGTCAGTAAAAGTCTGACATGCCCTCTCGTTCCGCCTAAGAGTGGGAGAAGTCATTGCATGATTTTCCACCTTAAAAAAAAAAGATGACATATTGTTTCTGATAATTTTATTCTTAAAGATTGGTTAAGGTAATCAAAACAGATTCCAAGAAATTCCTACTATGTTCTTTATCTGGTTTCTTTCTAGTTAGAAAAATTCTGAGAATTTTCTCCAACTGCTATGTTAAATAACAAGTAACAACAAAGTAATGGCAACTAACGTTAGACCTGGCTTGATAAGAATAATTAATAAAATTTATCAATGAAACACTTGAGTATTAGCTCCCAGAGCCCATATGAAGAAGGAAGAAAGTAGAATAAATATCTTAGTTCCTCGAAACCGTTAGCTTGCTACAATATAAGTTGATGGCTTGCTATGTAAATTGTTTAGAATTACAGTAATTGCAGACTGCAAACACAATACCTACCTACATAGTTCCTAGGAAAGTGTGTAACTCTATAAGTACCACTGGTTTGATCTTTAGTACCTATCAGTATCAATACTGCACATCATACAATAAAAAGGAAACATTAAAATTTAATCATTAACAATCTCAGGTAAAACGTCCATTCTACAATATATATTATTTCAATGGCTTTCAAATACAATACACCTTTTAGAAACATACCTAAAGTTGTATCGGCCCCAACCTATACATATTGGACATGTTCAAACATGTTTCAAGTTGGTTGACGGGGTCTCATTATATTTCACGTAGGCTGATGTTACAACTAAGACTGTGTGTATGTATTTGTATACAAAATATAGCTGTTATGAGTCACATAGTAATGTGACTGCCTAGCAATTATCTATGTGTCACTTTTATTCACCTTCCACCTCTGAGAGCAAATTATTAGGCGACATCAACATCCAATCAGCAATATCTAATGAAACAAACATCTTTTTTTTTTTTTTAGAAGACTAAAGATTTTAGAATGTGTTGCTGGCTGGATACTATGACACAATTTTAACTTTATTCAAATACTTTTTATAAGACTCTAAAAGGTTTTAGAATGTGTTGCTGGCTGGATACTATATGACACAATTTTAACTTTATTCAAATATGGCCAGTTACGTTAATTATGTATTTTCATGACATTATTTTCCCCGGTCTAGCTTACCAAATTATTCCAACAATTATATTGAAATTCCTTAATGAATACCTAGTGAAGTACATAATGTTTTGGTTTATAATTAGCTGTTATTCATTATTTCTTGATTTATTTGTGTTGAAGATTTATCATTATGTTAAAATTATGTAGGTGGAGAGGTCAATGTGTAAACAAAAAATATTGATTAGTGGAGCATGTTACTAGTCTAAAAATAACAGAATAAGTACATTAAAAAATACTTGACGTCTTGACCATTCAAAAATGGGGAAGGAAAATGTTTGAGTACAACATTATTGCAATACAGAAGATGTGTTTTCAAAGACAAATCAATATCACTGTATTTATTATTCAATATAATAAATATGGTATGGAAATATTGATAAAGTGCTAAACATTACTTGAAACACCCTACCTCTTTTTTATTTAGTATTGAAATAGTTGTTTTAATGCAATTTTCCTGTATACATCAGTCTTTTCATTACACAATGTGCAGTAACATTTAATAAAAACATTCTATCATAATCTGGTATTATTTTTGTTATTGTATGTATTTTTATCTACAAAGGTGGAAATATTTCCATTTATTTTGTTGCTGGCTGGTTAATAACAAACTGTTCTTTTATGATAGCAGTGTTTTATTTTTCTTAATTGATTGATTGGACAAAATATCACCAAAATGTTTACTGGAAAGCTATGAACACTGATACTGGCATTATACTAAGTTTGTCAAAAAATGAAACAATTTTGGACAAAAATCTGAGTGGACTCACTTATGTAGAGTTGTGGCAGAATGATTAGCACCGGTATTCGTGGCCGTGCACGATTAATAAAAACATTTGGTGGTGCAAGGCAGCCACTGCACTGGAGTGTAATCAGCTGATAAGGACGATGTAAACGCGCACACTACGTACCTACATAGGCGTTCTGCACACGATCGACGCATGCTTACAGATTTAACTGAAATCAATTAGCCCAACGAAACGTGTGGCGCGTACCTAGCTCGAGTAGCTCGGCAGGCGCGCTACCGGCGCGTGCTCCTCGCTTGCACTAATGAGACCTGCCACCACCACGGCTGCGCCACACGATGCACAAAATCGAATACCATTACTTATTCACTGTTGCATGTTTATTGTCATGTGCGCCCTACATGCGCAGACATCATAGTCAATTTCCTTTCTCGACATTACTGGATAAGCAATACTCACCGTCGCTTTCCATTGTCCACAACGCGACGCACAGTGTAAACAACCAAACCACATAATAAAACAAAATGGAAGTCCGACTCGCCCGCACCGAGATGAGAAATTTTATGAGCGCTCTCGAGTTGTAAAACGTCGTTACTATCCTATCGTAGTATTTTAGCAGCCCCCCTCCAGTTTATTATCTGCCGTCACCAGATTAGATGGCTCACGATCACAAAGCAATATTTGCAATTGTTCACCGAATTCACTTTTAGCATTAAACGAATAGTCAAATGTCGATTTACACTAAAATTAATGTCCACTTGAAAATAATAATCATTGAAGCGTTTGACGTCCCAAGACACAACACCCACATCAAAAAATTCTACATGGCGACTGGCCTGGCCCAGCTTTCAATAATTTCCACTCGAACATATTCCCGTTTCGCTCGTTCACCATTCATTTAATTATTTCTCAATACGAGTAAAAGAGACAGCGATATATAAATATTTCCTATGTATGAATAGAATCGGTGTTGTGAAGTGTCCCTCTCCCCGGCGATGGCCGAGCCGAGTTGAATGGACCCGAGAAGCGTTCAACCATTGGATCGATGACGGTCACGTGATACAAATATGTAGTGCAGTCGCTAGCGCGCCAATATTCAAACTATTACTACTAATGCGTGCCAATTATTATCAACGTCTGTGATGTTAAATAACAACAATTGTTTTTTATTTGACACATATCTAAGTAAGTAAATATTTTGATAAACGAAAATCGACACAAACTAAAGATATAGGTACAAATTAATTTAATTTAGTTGTAACCTAACATTATCTACAATAAGCACCTTGCCTTGCTTGAAGTATGTTTATTGTTACTTACAATTAATTAAATGTTTCTGACCCACATATTTATTGTTGATAAGATTGTTTAGTTCAAATTCAGTGTCTTTTTTCATGGGACATGGGACCTTACTACCATAAACAAACAGATCGCGATAAATGAGCATTTGCCAGGAGCGCGCGTGGCCATCTAGTATCTAGTAGGTAGCCTCATGCTTACAACTTTTAACATATTTGCTGATTGAACTTACTCACCTCAAGATAGGTATGTTGTTATAATTATCGAATATTATAGGTATCTATGCCAATGGCAACCCAAACTTTTATATTTATCTAATATTATTAACGTTTAAATAACTGTCTATTTGATTGTTACATTTTCACGACTAAACCAGTGAACAATTTTTTTTTTTTTTTATTTTGGTTGGTATAGAGATAAATTAGACCTTAAAGATGGACAAAGGACACTTTTTATCCCACGAGTAGGTACGTACTCTTGGGATCATTTCCGACTTACATGGATTTTTATTTTAGGTGGGAAAATCATCCAATGACATTCCTCGCTCTTGGGCGGAGCGGGACAAAGTGTCAGACTTTTACTGACTAAAAACCCACTTCTGTTCCTTCGTTGCCTTTGGTACCGGGGCCGAGTCTTCCTTTCAGAAATCAGACCCTTGGCTTCGACTCTGCTGGGCCCTTACGGTTGCTGACATCTCCTTGAGGCGCGCGTGGAACACTACGCGCCGTCGAAAACTTGGGCTCGGTCCGGACGGTTACCGGACGGTCGGACGGCTCGAGCTACCCATTACTCGCCGTCCGCAAGCCCGCGCCTACGGTGGCCGGAAATCGGGATTAGAATCCCGGCGGCTGGGGTGCGGGGGCCATTGCCTCGCGCGTGCACGTGCGGCCTCCTTCTTTGCTAGCATTACTGCTTCGCAGAAGGAGGCGACCACCTGCCACTCCTTTTCGCTCCGGACCATGGCCTGTACCAAAGCCCGGCGCGAGAGATCGCTGCCGCCCCACGAGGACACGGCGGTGCTCTGCCCAGGCGGGGCACACCTCTACCGTATGCTCTACCGTGTCCTCCTGGCGGTCCACACAATAGTGACACCCGGGCGTTTCTTCCGCACGAATCCGGTGCAAGAACCTCCCGAACTTACCATGTCCGGTGAGGACATGCGTCATGCGGAAGGTAAGGACGCCGTGTTGCCTTTCCAGCCACTCCTCAGACTTTCACGCATGCGAAGCTGTTGAATGAAGCTGTGGCCTAACAAGGAGCTTATAATTTACAAACTCAATAAAATCTACATTAAAAGTATAACTACGATTTGGCAAATTCACATTCCAAGTAAGTCCGAACAAAATCATTTCGTAAAGTACTTATTCCATGTGCCCGTAGTCATATAAGTAGGCCTACCCGTTTTCTTTGACTGCTACGTCTCAGTCCGTAAATATGAATTCGCAACAATACTAGAAGGTAGAACTACAGTGCGCACACGTGTGCCACACACGCCGATCTAGGCGCGTCGGCCTCCATACATTTTATATGGAAACTAGACTTGTAGAGCTACACTTGATCCACGCCACGCGACGTCGTTCTACGTACATATCAGGCGTGTTAAGATAGAACTACACTGTGCACACGTGTGCCACACATGCCCATCTGGGCGCGTCGGCCTCCATACATTTTATATGAAAATTAGACTTGTAGAGCTACACTTGATCCATGCCACGCGACGTCGTTCTACGTACATATCAGGCGTGTTAAGGTAGAACTACACTGTGCACACATGTGCCACACACGCCCATCTGGGAGCGTCGGCCTCCATACATTTTATATGGAAACTAGACTTGTAGAGCTACACTTGATCCACGCCACGCGACGTCGTTCTACGTACATATGAGGCGTGTTAAGGTAGAACTACACTGCGCACACGTGTGCCACGAACGCCGATCTGGGCGCGTCGATTTCCATACATTTTATATGGAAACTAGACTGTCTTGTAGAGCACTTGATCCACGCCACGCGACGTCGTTCTACTAAAGCGTTAGCTTTACATACTCTTTGGTTCTACGTACAAATCAGGCGTGTTTCACGTGTGCATCGGTCTAATGTAGTTCTAGCTTAAACGTAACCAGAGGAGATATGCCCATCCCACGAGTAGGGATGGGCATATTTTTTTTTCATTTCCATTGCAATGAAAGATTTCACTTTAGCGTGAAAAATTTCAAATTGAGTGAAAAATATTTTTGTTCCATTAAAATCTGAACTAAAGTGTGATTTTATGCATAATTAACATAACGTTAATACGACATACGTAAGTACGTATTAATACGACAGGGCGGTGACGTAATAAGCAATTTATTGTAATTTGAATTTAATTTTATTATTTAATTTTGACTTTATTGTTTAATTTTGATTTTATTATAATTTGAATTTAATTTTATTATTTAATTTTGACTTTATTATTTAATTATGATTTTATTACAATTTGATTTTAATTTAATTATTTAATTTTGATTTTATTATTTAATTTTGATTTTATTATTTGATTTTCATTTTATTTTATTTTTATTGATTAAATTTAAATATTTAAAATTTTATTTTATATTCTAATTGTATATAAATAATTTCAATTTAATTTAATTATTTGCATTGCTCAATATTGGTTTTTAACTGTACAAACTATGATTTTAATTGTGACTGTTTTGATTATTATTCTATTTTTATATTGTCTATGAGTCAATGTTACTTGAAATAAATGAATTATTATTATTATGTTAATTATTTTATTAATTTTTTATCTAAATAAATACGTTTTAGTCTAATAAAGGTCATTAGTTTTGCTAAGTACTATAACTAAAAAAAATGGATTACTTGGAAATTGTTGTTTTTTTTATTCAGCCTTTCCAACTGCTGGCCAAAGAGTCCCAGGCTTGGAGTAGAGGTGTGGTCATGTGGTGATACTCTTAATTCAGGGCGACAATGCCTGCTTAAGAAGAATTACAGGCCTCTGAGCCACTTCTATACAAGTTGTTTCCCAGAGTCATCATGAACCGTTTCACACGCAGGTTTGATGACTTCCAGTCTCCCGAACAAACCGGATTCCGAAAAGGCATCAACATTTAACACTGTAGACCACAAACATACGTAGCGGCAGGTTATACAGAAGACCGACGAGTATAACCTGCCTCTCTGCTTAGTGTTTGTGGACTATGAAAAAGTCTTTGATACGATCGAGACTTGGGCTATACTGCAGTCTCTCCACCATTGACTATCGTAGCACTGAAGTTTTTGTACGAAAACACTACCATGTCAGTCCGACTTCAGGACCAGACCTCAAAACGGTTCCCGGTCGCAATGAAGAATGTTTTTATAAGTTCTGGAGTTGGAGAGAATTAGGCATTAATGTCGATGGCCATCACTCCCCTTCGATTTACCTATAATATAGTAGTAATGACTGAGACTGACATAGAGGAGCTCAGTGCAATGCTCGACTTCCAAAATAGTGGGTCTTACGATGAACATGGAGAAAACCAAAGTCATGGTAAACAAGGAGACTACACTTGAAGTTGTCTTGTTGTGGGACAGACGGTCCGGTTAAATAGGTCTAATTTCGAGAAAGAGGTCAATGGTCGAACGCAACCCGACTAGGCAGTGGCACCGTTCGGAAAGCTAAGTAGTATTTTCTCGTTCGACATATCACAGTGTCTCAAGACGAAAATCTTAAAGCTTTATGACCGGTGCGTATTGCCAGTGATGACATAATGGCTTTATAACGTTGTCGCTCACAGTAGGCCTCATCAGAAGACTTGAAAGGGCAAAGGAAATGGTTATGCTGCGTGATCGAATCAAGAATGAAGTTATCTGCAATAGTATCTGCCAAAGTCCGTAGCCCGAAGAATCGCCAAACTTGTGGCAATGGACAGGGCACATTGCTCGCAGAACAGGAATCAGGCAGAACAGGACCGGTCGTTGTGGAAACATTTAGGGGAAGCCTACAGCTACCCTGTCCAACAGCTAATGTCTTTTGGTTGTAATGATGAACGGTGATGCTGGGCAAAGGCCTCCTCCAAAAATCTTCCAGATATTCCTTTCTCGAGCCACCTCGAACCAGCCCTTGCAGTAACCGTCTAGGTCGTCCCGCCACCGCTTCCCAAGCTGGCCTCGGCGGCGTCGTCCATCCTCAGGCACCCAGTTTGTGGAGAATCTTACTCAGTGGTGAAAGTGCATGCAGCTGACGTGACCCACCCAATCCCATTTTATCTAGGCAGCCTTTTTTCTTATGTCTATGATCATGACTGCTTTTGTGCAGTGGCGTTTCTTATTCGATCAGCTTTTTTGACATCCATTGCTCTTGGACAAAGTCCTAGGCAAAACTTTTGCAACTCGGTGAGCGACCAGTCCTGAGCACCATAGGTTTGGACGGGCAGGATACACATATCGATGAGTACCTCAGAAAGATCGGTAAATCTCCCTTCATTATCGTCTTCATAGACTAGTACGAGTTTCCGATACGATTTTTTTTATGTATCACTATTTTTTCTATATGGGTGTACTATTTTTTCTGTTGATTTCGCTCCATTGTTGATATTTAAGCAATTACACGCTTAGTAAATCACAAAATTGGTTTATTTAGAATACTTTCCAAGTTCACACTTCAAAAAAAAAAATATATTTTTCCCTCTAATTGAAATTTTTCAACCAAAAGCGAAATTTTTCCAAAAAAATTCATGAAATTTGTCCAATTGACAACCTAAACTAAACTGTTAAAGGGACGGAGCTTGGTGTGGTGTATAGCTCCATCCCTCTTTTTCGCTTGCACGCTTGACATTTTCATTTTCACATTCACACGTCATGGTAAAGAAGCCCCAGGGCCATCGACCCAGGGCAGTCTTTAACTGGGTCCCAGGAGGCGCAATAACACCTTTTTTCTAAATAGAGACTAACTCTACGTGCTGTGTCCAGTCAGGCAAATGAGTGCTCGGAGTTGGGAAAAGGAAAACAGAAAAAAAAGACAATTACAATGACAGAATTTTTAAACCAGTTCCACAGAATTATTAGCAGCAAATTGTGAATTAATATTGTAATTTTAATTTGTATAGTGATTTTAATCTTGATTTAATTTTTAATTTCATTTTCAGTTTGAATTTCTATTTTAGTTATAATTTTAATATTTCAATTGTAATTTCAATTTTAATTTTAGTTCCTAATGTTTTGATCTTGTTTTAGTTTTATTAATGTTATACAGTGTGAGTCTTTATAATGTGCACATATCAAAATGAGGGAATCTACCTATCATCATCATCACCATTTCAGCCGAAAGACGTCCACTGCTGGACATAGGCCTCCCCCAAGCGTCGCCACAGCGAACGGTCCTGTGCGTCTCGCATCCATCGGACCCCCGCAACCGTTACCAAGTCATCGGTCCACCTTGTAGGAGGCCTTCCAACGCTACGTCTTCCGGTACGTGGTCGCCATTCCAGAACCTTTCGGCCCCAACGGCCATCTGTTCTGCGAGCAATGTGCCCTGCCCATTGCCACTTTAGTTTGGCGATTCTTCGTGCTATGTCGGCAACCTTGGTTCTCCTGCGGATATCCTCATTCCTGATTCGATCACGCAAGGAAACCCCGAGCATAGCCCTCTCCATTGCCCTTTGGGTGACTTTAAGCCTTCTAATGAGGCCCATTGTAAGCGACCACGTTTCGGAGCCATATGTCATCACTGGCAACACGCACTGGTCATAGACTTTCGTCTTGAGACACTGTGGTATATTGGACGAGAAGACACCGCGCAGCTTCCCGAACGCTGCCCAGCCGAGTCGGATTCGACGATTGATCTCTTTCTCGAAGTTAGACCTTCCCAACTGGACCGTCTGTCCCAGGTAAACGTAGTCGTCTACAACTTCGAGTGTAGAGTCCCCGACCTTGATAGGAGTGGGTGCTACATGGCTGTTTACCATGACTTTGGTTTTGTCCATGTTCATTTTAAGTCCCACTCTTTCGGAAGCTCTACTGAGGTCACCAAGCATTGTACTGAGCTCCTCCGTAGTCTCAGCCATGACTACTATGTCGTCGGCAAACCGAAGGTGAGTGATGTACTCGCCATTGACATTAATGCCTAGCCCTCTCCATTCCAAAACCTTGAAGACATCCTCCATTGCTGCCGTGAACAGTTTCGGAGAAATAACGTCTCCCTGCCTCACACCCCGCTGCAAGAGGATAGGTTTCGAGGTCTGGTCTTGTACTCGGACTGACATAGTGGCGTTTTTGTACAAACACTTCAGCACTTCGATATACCGATAGTCAATTTGGCACCGTTGGAGAGACTGCAGTACAGCCCAAGTTTCAATCGAATCAAAGGCTTTCGCGTAGTCCACAAACGCTAAGCAGAGAGGCTGGTTATACTCCTCAGTCTTCTGTATAACCTGCCGCAGCGTATGTATGTGGTCCACGGTGCTGAAGCCTTTTCGAAATCCGGCTTGTTCGGGAGGCTGGAAGTCGTCGAACCTGCGCGCGAGACGATTCGTGATGACTCTGGAAAACAGCTTGTAGACATGGCTCAGAAGCGAGATGGGCCTATAATTCTTAAGCAGGGCATTATCGCCCTTCTTAAAGAAGAGTACCACCACGCCTCTGCTCCACGCCTGTGGCGTTTTCCCCTCGAGTATGACGGAATCAAATAGCTTCTGAAGGGCCTTAAGGACCGGTTTTCCACCCGCCTTCAGGAGTTCGGCCGTAATTCCGTCCTCACCCGACGCCTTGTTGTTTTTCAGCTGCTTCAGAGCCATCCTAATCTCGTACAGGCTGACGTCCGGGATATCTTCGGTATAGTGTCGAGTCAATCTAGCTCTTGGGTCGTTTACTAGATTTACAGCGGGTTTAGCGGTAGACGTGTATAACTGTCCATAAAAAGCCTCGATCTCTCCCAGAAGCTCCGATTTGGCGGATATGACTCTGCCATCGTCGGTCTTCAGTTTCGTGAGCTGGCTTTGCCCAATAGACAGATCTCGTGCAAATACTTTAGAGCCCTTATTCCGCTCAATCGCATCCTTAATCCTTGCGGTATTAAAGCGGCGAAGGTCACGTTTCAGGGACTTCGAGATTTGTCTATTGAGCTGCCGGTATATGCACGCATCGTCTGAAGACTGCAGAATCATCTCACGCCTCTTCTTCATTAGCTCGAGGGTCGGATCGGAGAGCTTCTTGTTTTTATTTGTACGGTGAGTCTTGAAAAACTTAGACCCGACCGTATGGACAGTTTCCACGAACCCATCGTTATATTCATCCACGGAGCTTCCTAGGCACTCGAAACGATTGTGGAGTTCGAGCTGAAAGCTCTCGGGGTTTTGGATCTGGATCTGTGCTGGACGGAGCGTAGACTTCATCAGTCGAGACCTTTCAAGCTTAATGTTAATATTCAATGTGCCTCTTACGACGCGGTGATCACTTCCAGTTTTCACCGCGTTGATCACAGAGACATCATTGAATATTTGCTTTTTCGTCGACAGGATGAAGTCAATCTCATTTCTAGTTGCACCGTCAGGACTTTGCCAGGTCCACCTTCTATGCTCACGCTTTTTGAAGAAGGAATTCATCATATAGAGGCCCTCCTTCTCCATAAAGCTAGCCAGTAGGTGTCCCCGGTGATTCCGACGTCCAAATCCAAATTGCCCCACTCGCAGCTCGTCACCGTCTCGTTTGCCCAGTTTCGCGTTAAAGTCCCCCATGACCACGGTGAAGTGAGTCTTAGAACCATGCATGGCTCTTGATATATCCTCATACATGGATTCTACTTCGTCGTCGGGATGTGTCGAGGTCGGGGCGTAGACCTGTGTGACCTTCAGCGAATATCTTGATGATATTCTGAGTATAAGGTACGCCACCCTGGTCGACACACTCTCGATCCTCACGACATTGTTCACAAGGGACTTGTGGACGAAAAACCCGACACCACCCTGGGACTGCTGGTCACCCTCCCGGAAATAGAGCTAGGTTACCGGATTTGAGAATTATCGTATCCTCCCCCTGTCTTCGGACTTCAGACAATCCCACAATACTCCATCGCAACCTGCTCAATTCCTCCTCCAGTTCGGTGATCTTCTCGTCAGTCCTCAGTGTACGCGTGTTGAAAGTTGCCAGGTCGAGTCGTTTAATAGATGGGTAGCCAAATCTCATCCGGAGATTCTTCGCACCCCTTGCCTCGTCGTGGCCTTGACCGCTACCGGAGTCAAGGGTAGACGGGCTGCCGGGCACTAGGGGCCATTTTTTCCTTCTGTTTTTCATGTTGGGGGGGGTTGCCATAATCGCCACGCTTGGCAGACGGGTTGGCGATCGCAGTTTGGTTGTTGTAATGCACAGAGGATGCTGCTGCCCATTCTCTGGTATGTCCCTTAGTCGCCTCTTACGACACCCTCGGGAAGAGATGGGATGGTGTTATTCTTAACGTCCGAACACCATACGGAATCTACCTATGCTTAATTTTATCGACGGAAAAAATATTTTAAAAAATCTAAATATTTATTTATATATAATATGATTTTTTTTTAAATTTTGCTTGCTTTTGTGACCCCAGTGTATACAAAGCTGTGTAACTTTTAAACTGAACGATCTATCATGATGAAACAAACTCCATAATTATTGGAAGTAATTAGGCGTTGTCATAAAATGAAAATTGTAGAAAAAAATAGCCTCAATTAAAAATAAACATTTTTTTTGGCAAAAATCTGATTTTTTTTCATTCATTTTTACAATAATTGTAAAATTTCTCAATAACACGCCCCCAAAAAGGTAGGTGACCTTTTTTAACCGACTTCAAAAAGGAGGAGGTTATATGTTCGGTTGAATGTATGTTTTTTTATTTTTATTTTTTATGTATGTTCACCGATTTCTCGGTCAATTGTGGACCGATTTCGAAAATTTTTTTTTTTCATTGAAAGCTTATGCTTCCGAATTGGTCCCATAGAAATATTGATATGATCTGATCATGAACTTCGAAGATATGAAACAGAACTCCTCGTAGGATCACAGCAGAACCGTCGTAATAAGTAAAATTGCTTTGTTTATACGTGTAGTCGATGACTGACTGAAAGTAGAGGGGGAATATATCGAACATCTGATGATGAAGCCTGAAGTTAGGCACCGGAACTCTGTAATAAATTAATGTAACCTAGCCGTGTTTGGGATTATTAGAATTGTCATGAGATGCACTCTGGCTATAAGGTATTTAAGTTTGGCTGAGGGGTACTTTTTAGTGGTGGTACCATAACTAAAAAGTGTAAAATAAAAAACTTTTACAAAAAAAATACAACCGACTTCAAAGTAAAAAAGTGCAAAATAACTTTAATTTCGGAAGTCGGTGTTAAGGGGGCATGGGGCACGTGCTCCCTCTGACGGTATTTTTGTGTACTGTGGAGGTTCCATCACAGTACATATACGAGTACTTAGAAGCAAATCAGAGTTGTTAAAATATGAATAAAACCTTGTAGAAATAAACTTGAAGTATGTATGATACTTCAAGTTTATTTCTATTAAATAACGAAGAGACAAAACTATTATAGAAACACCGACTTCCGAAATTAAAGTTATTTTGCACTTTTTTACTTTGAAGTCGGTTGTATTTTTTTTTGTAAAAAGTTTTTTATTATTACTTTAAGTTATTCTTCATTGTATTAGAAACCTAACGGTAAAAATTGCATGTTTTTAACTCAACCCCAACGTTTTTTATCAACTAGCCAGTATATTAAAGTAGTCTTTGTTATCAACTGTCAAAGAAAGGCCCAGCGCATAGCTACGCACTATTATTTAGCAAGTAGATAACTTTTTTTTGGGAACTTTGTTGTGAATGTGCGCGGGTCGTTTCAAAGATGGCACTCCGAACGTGCAATTGTATTGTTCTTATAAGGGTGGTTTATTTGGGATGATAATTAGCACAAAAGAGTTCAATTAAAACCCATTTATTAAATACATAATTTAATGCGTCAGGTTCTCAAAATGTCCACCTCGTTGTTGTAAGCACAAAGCCGCGCGAATTAAAATTTGGTGTGTCGCTCTCCTTTTTTTTTTATTATAACAAATCCCGCTCTTGGGCGGAGCGGGAGATAGTGTCAGACTTTTACTGACTAAATAATAATAATAATAAGCATTTATTTGTCAGGAAAACCTACTCCTGTTCCTTCTCCACATTACCCGTGGCCCCAGTAGGCTTCGACCCTGCTGGGCCCCTACAATTTGCTGACATCTCCCTGAGGCGCGCGGGGAATAGTACGCACCGTCGACGACTTGGGCTTGGTCCGGACGATTACCGGACGGTCGGACGCCCGCGCCTACGGTGGCCGGAAATCGGGATCGGAATCCCGGCGGCGGTTGGGGCGTGAGGACCGTTTGCCTCACGCGATCAGCCGCCTCCTTTGCTAGCATTACTGCTTCGCAGAAGGAGGCGACCGCCTGCCACTCCTCCTCGCTCCGGACCAAGGCTCGGCGCGAGAGATCGCCCCCACGAGGACACGGCGTTGCTCTGCCCAAGCGGGGCACACCTCCACCATGTGCCGTGTGTCCGTGGTGTCACTCTCCTTATCATTTCGGGATCATTGCGAATATCATTCGCACAGTTTATTATGCGGTCACGCAAATCGGCCTCACTGTTGATGAGGGTAGGTACTGTAGATGCGTTGCTTCATGGTCCCCCATAGCACAGAATAAGAAATAGTACAACTCATAGGAAATAATCAAGGGCGTCAAATCGGGTGAACGCGCAGGCCACCCTAGAGGTCCTTGCCGGCCGATCCATTCCGGATCAGGCCGGCCATACCATTGATCATGATAATTGTCGTTTAAAAATCTCCTTACATAGCTTACATAGCTATGCGCTGGGTCTTTCTTTGACAGTTGATAAAAAATGTTGGGGTTGACTTAAAAACATGCAATTTTTACCTAATACAATGAAGAATAACTTAAAGTACCTAATAAAAAAGGTAGGTGATGGGGGCGTGTTATTGAGAAATTTTACAATTATTGTAAAAATGAATGAAAAAAAATCAGATTTTTGCCAAAAAAATTGTTTGTTTTTAATTGAGGCTATTTTTTTTCTACAATTTTCATTTTATGACAACGCCTAATTACTTCCGACCATTATGGAGTTTGTTTCATCATGATAGATCGTTTAGTTTAAAAGTTACACAGCTTTGTACCTATACACTGGGGTCACAAAAGCAATCAAAATTTAAAAAAAATCCATAATAAATATAAAGAAATATTTAGATCTTTTTAAATATTTTTTCCGTCGATAAAATTAAGCATAGATTCCCTCATTTCGATATGTGCACATTATAAAGACTCACACTGTATAACCAGTAGGTACTCGTAGCATGTAATTTTTACTTTTTGGGGCATGTGGTGCTAACCTATAAGAAATTGTAACACTAACCTAGATTGTAAATATTTTTTTTGTATGTTTCAGTGTATCTATCCGAGACGGGGTACTAAAATATTTAAACCCATTTTACTTTTACGCTATTGAATTCTTCTTTAGTTTTGAAACTGTTCTGCATGTGCTGACAAAGTTAGTCATATCTGCAGTGTTACCACCACGAACACTTAACGCGATCCATTTTACGTCCTGAACAGAACTGCATTAAAGGAATGGAGCTATGTATGGTGTATAACTCCATCCTTCTTTCTCACTCATACGACTGACATTTTAACATGTTTTAATAAATCATTTATTTTCAGGCATCTTGCTTGGCCCATAGATAAATAAATCCCTTACAGACTAACATATATAAAGTAGATTAAATACAATTTTTTGTTAATAAATAAGACTTATGACTATGTTAGTAACACTTTGCACTTGTTCACTTTGTGCTGTTTTGTGGTACTTGTCCGCGGATGCGACGGAACACCACGCCTTGCGGCCAAAAGTCTTCCTTCAACATGAGAGGCAGAAATGTGTTCGGGGCTCGCACCACGAACGCCCTGAAATTGCTAATTCCTTGTTTTGTAAGCTCTGTATGGAAAAGCTATCCCGGTTGAGACGAGGTGCTAACATTTTTGAACTAGCTTCGCTCGCTCTTGCGGCGTACATTCTCTTACAGCTGAAACTTCTTTGCATAACTTTAAATCTTAAATTTCGTTCTTCTGTATGAACATCGCCTATCAAGGCTCGTTTCTAAGTTTTTCGAGGTCACTTCGCTCGCTTTTACTTTCTCTTATTTTTTTTATTTTCTGTATTAGTTGTCATTTCGTCAAAGTACGGCACCTACCGTAAAATCATATTTGAAGGCACGGTTGGCGCTGTTGTTAAACGATTAGCTGCAGCGCTGAGTGTCGCGGATTCCATTCTCGTTCATAACATTTATTGTGCGTACCTACAGCTATTAGGTGTGGAATTCCCTACCGGGGTTTGTGTTTCCTGATAGCTACAACCTAGGGGTCTGTAAGTCAAAAGTTAATAGGTTTACTTCTAGGCAAGCGTGCTCCATTGTCGGCCACATCATCATTTAACCATCAGGTGAGATAGTACGTGGTCAAGCGCAAACCCATCAATAATTAAAACAAATATTTTTTTTTACCACTGCTCGATAATGCTTTTTTATATGTCATACAAAAAGGTCAAGGTAGCTGCTAGGAAACTCGGCGTTCTTGCAAAGGTCCAGCGGTACGTCACACCGGGACCGCTTTTAATGTTATACAAAGCACAGGTCCGTTCGTGTGTAGAGTACTGCAGCCACAAATGGGCTGGTGCTGCAAAATGCCACCTGGCAGCTTTGGCCTCGATGGAAAGGCGTGCGAAGAGACTAATGGTGATCCAGATATAGTAAAGTCCAATCTACAAAGCCTTGAGCACAGGCGTATTTTACAGGATGCATTTTGGAGAGTGTGCGCGGGAATTGCATGACTTGATTCCATCATCTCATTTCTACCATCGGACAACCCGACGAACGGCGAGTAAACCATAGAGGTTTCAATAACGTAAGGGTGAATCCTTACGTTGTTGAAACCTCTACGGTCCGGTTATCATGAGCACAATCACGTGTTTAAGTATCGTACACTAATTACCAGTCATCCTATATATTACTTTGGTTCAAACTTTACGAGTACAAAGTTATTTTAACTTCCTACCATGCTTTTTCAGCTTTTAATGATAAGGTTCTTAATACAAGTGGTGGATTAAAGTGACCTTTGTTCCTTTAGCTGCTCTTTGCGTTCTAGGGCCACGATAACTGTTTCGAACATTCCCGTAGGCCTCTGTGGCGTAACTATATCATCTGAAGCCCGCGGCAAAATCATTGGAAAATCGTCAACTTTATCATTTGGATAAATCAATAAAGTGCATAAAATATTATTTATTATTAATAAATCGGGAAGTTCTCTAAATACACGAGGACTTTTATATTTTGTCTCTGAAGGCGGGCTTCCCAGTATCTTTATGGTTTACCACCTTATAAATACGCCACTGGGAAGCCCACCTGGCTGGCAACATACCACGGGAAATTGATCCTTTTCTTATGAATGTGTTTAATAAATCTTATTAATTTACTTGAATTTTTATATTTATTTCTTCCGAACTCAAGGCTCCTTGGGGGGGGGGGACCAGGCCAGAGGCCCGTGGCATTTTACCAGCCTTTCCACCCTATAGTTACGCCACTGGTAGGCCTAGCAGGTGTCGACCCTACTGGGCCTCTGCAGTTTTGCTGACATCTCTTTGAAGTGCGTGTAGAACACAACGTGGCGTCGACGCGGGCTTTGTACCTACTTAACGGACGGCCGGACGACGAGATACCCATTGCTCGTCGTCAAGCCCGATCCTACGGTGG
Source organism: Mythimna impura (assembly GCA_905147345.3). Taxonomy (NCBI): domain Eukaryota; kingdom Metazoa; phylum Arthropoda; class Insecta; order Lepidoptera; family Noctuidae; genus Mythimna; species Mythimna impura. The sequence continues at coordinate 14,657,161 of LR990362.1, read as the reverse complement.
CCGGAAATCGTCCTACTTCTGACGCCCGGGGCGTCACCTGCAGTGGCGGTGGGGCGGAGAATGGCCTCTCCCTTGGGTTTCACCCACGGTCTTTGCTCGCATTACTGCTTCGTAGAAGGAGATTCGATCCCTCATGCCCCGTACCATGACCTGAACCAGGTCCAGACGCGAGAGGAGAGTAAATAAGCAGAGAGAGAGAGAGCAGAGGCTCAATTGGCAGTGTTGCCAACTCCAAAAGTTCTTTAGAGATAGGCGAAACAGAGTGTAAAAACCGCAAACCTCCGTTGAAAAGAGAAGATCCTCCGACCAGACGGGTGTTATGTCTGGTGGGCAACTGCCCGATAGACGATTTCGGGCTGTTCTATATGTACCAACGCGCGGAGAACTTTAATTGCGCGATGCAAGATTAGTTCTTATGTGACGCCATAGATGTCGCTACATCACTTTCAGTTCGGAGATCGATGGTTCTTGATGCTTCTTGATGCGTGCCAGGCCAGTGGGGTTGGTTCCAGTGGGTCGGAACCGAATGCCGCACAGTTCTCGGTGAGTCGAACCTGTCTGCGGTGATGCCCCAGTGAGTCGGGGTGGGCTGTCCCAGTGAGTCGGGATGATGCCCCAGTGAGTCGGGGTGATATGTCTCAGTGAGTCGGGATGATGCTGCAGGCTCCAGTGAGTCGGAGTAGTGCTGCTGGCTCCAGTGAGTCGGAGCGGTGCTGTGCGACGTAGAGGTTTGACTGCTGGCGTCGACCAGGAGAGGTTCTTCGTGGCTCTTCATGTGACTGGCCGAAGGTGCAGTGTGCTTCACCAAGGTCGCTGATGAGGCTGAGGGTGATGACCAGGTATGACCAGGTAGGCATGCTGGTGGTCAGGATACCCTTTTATAGCCGTGGGTGCTGGCTGTATGGCTCGCCGCTCGAAAGCTTGAGGAAGTGATGATAACGTCACGAGGTAGTGGCTGCACGAAGGCTGCGCTGACGTTCATTGTCGAGGGTCACCAGTTTGGAGGTATGCGGAACAGAGAGTAAAGTCTCACAATCCTCCGTTGAAAAGGGAGGATCCTCCGACCAGACGATGACGATGGCAGAGTCATATTCGTCTATTCGGAGCTTCTGAGAGAGATCGAAGCATTCTATGGACAGTTATAGCTACAGTACGTCAAGCACCAAACCCGCTGCTATCTAGCAAACTAAATAAGAGCTATACAGTTGTCCTGACACTACACCGATGACGTCCCGGATATCAGCTTGTACGAGATTAGGATAGCTTTGAAGCAGTTCAAAAGCAACAAGGCCTCAGGTGATGACGGAATTACGGCCGAATTCATGAATGCAGAATGGAAAATCCATCCAGACCGGTTTATCAGATTTTTTTTGATTCCGTTATATTCGAGGGAAAAACGCCAGGGACATGTAGCAGAAGTGTGGTACTCTTCTTTAAGAAGAGCGACAATGCCCTGCTGGAGAATTACAGGCCCATCTCACTTCTAAGCCATGTCTACAAGCTGTTTTCGAGAGTTATCACGGTTTGTCTCGCGCGCAGATTTAACAACTTCCAGCTTCCCGAGCAAACCGGATTCCTAAAAGGCGTGCACTGTAGACCACATACATACGTTGCGGCAGGTTATACAAAAGATAGAAGAGCTCTGCCTCTCTGCTTAGACTTTGTAGTCTACGAGAAAGCCTTCGATTCGATCGAGACTTGGGCTGTAAAGCCGTCCCTTTAACGGTGCCAGATTGACTATAGCAACATCTATGTGCTGCAGTGTTTGTTTCAAAACGCCATGCGCCACCACGTCAGTCCGACTTCAGGACTCAGGACCAGAAATCAAAACCTATCCTCCTACAGCGAGGTGTGAGGCAGGGAGACATCATTTCTCCGGAACTGTTCACAGCCACAATGAAGGGGGGGGGGGGCATTAATCTCAATATTTTTTATAATACCTATATATTTCATGACTAAGACATTGTCTTAGCCATGCTCTATGACCTTATTAGACCTTCTAAAAGAGTGGGTCTTAAAATGAACATGGATAATATCGAGGTTATGATTATAATACTCATGTAGCGCCCACTCCTATCAAGATCGTAGACTATACACTTGAAGTTGTAGACGATTAGATTTGCCTGGGCTATATGGTCCAGTTAAGTAGGTATAATATCTTCAAGAAAAAGGTCAATGGTCGAATCCGACTTGACTGGGCAGCATTTGGGCAGAGCAGTATTTTCTCGTTCGACAAATCATCAGTGTCTCAAAAGGAAAGTTATTTTGCCAATGGTGTCAATGGCTCTCAAACTTGGTCGTTCATAATGGGCTTCAGATGGCTTCAAGCAACCCAAAGGGCAATGGAGAGGGCCGTGCTCGGAGTTTCTTTATGTGATCGAATCAGGGATGAAGATAAACTTACCTAAGTGGCAGTGTAATGGAAAGGGCTATGCTCGGAGTTTCCTTGCGTGATCGAATCAGGAATGAGGATATCCGCAGGAGAACCAAGGTTACCGACATAGCACGAAGAATCGCCAAACTAAAGTGGCAATGGGCAGGGCACATTGCTCGCAGAACAGATGGCTGTTGGGGCCGAAAGGTTCTGGAATGGTGACCACGTACCGGAAGACGTAGCGTTGGAAGGCCTCCTACAAGGTCGACCACCTTGTAGGAGGCCGATGGATGCGAGACGCACAGGACCGTTCATTGTGGCGACACTTGGGGGAGGCCTATGTCCAGCAGTGGACGTCTTTCGGCTGAAATGATGAAGTGGCAGTGTTGGGTATATTGCCCGCAAAACAGATGTCAATGGAGCGGAAACCTCTGGAAAAGCGACTGCGTACCGGAAGATGCAGCATTGGAAAGCATCCATCAAAGGGACCTGGTGAGGGTTGTGGGAATCAGATGGATGCGTGACGCACAAGGCCGGTTGTGTTATGGCGACACTTGAGGAGAGGCCTTTGTCCTGCAGTGGACGTCTATCGACTGAAATGATGATGATAATGTTGACATGATTTGTGACATGTTGACATGTGTTGTTGACATCTTTGTTCATCACTTTGATGAACAAAGATGGTAACCGCGAAATCTGCACACTGCACGCTTCTATTATGTCACAATTTCAATAAGTTTTTTTGTTTGCTTGTCCCTAATTATTTTCTAAAATAAAAGTAGTCTAAGTTACTCCTCATACCTATATCATTAGCTATCAACTCAAACAGTAAAAATCCTCGTCTCGTCAAAATCGGTCCAAACGTTTCGGAGATTAGTCGGAACAAACAGACAGGCTGTACGACATACAGTAGACAAAAATGTTAAATATTGTATTTTTGTGAAGTTTCAGATCCTGGATACGGATACAGAAATAATTATTAAAAAAATATTTGGATTATCCGCTAGTTTCAGTTACCTAGTAACGGATATTAGAATTTTAAAAGTAAAATATAATTATTAACAAGATTTGACTTTTATCTCTAACTAATCAAGATTATCAATTGTTTGGTTGGAGTACACCCAAACAAAAAACCCACCTAATGTCAGACAGTAGTGTTGAAAGGGTTAATAAAAACCCTATAAAAACATAAGCTGCTGTTTTTTCTTTCATGCAGGTTATGCATTGTGTGTTGTAGACTGTGACACCTATGTTCATTGTGGTTGCCTAAAAAACTACTGTGTCCTTTGATCTTATGAATGGCTAAAATTTATTGAGACCTTCGAAAGAGAACCCAGGGCACTGGAACGAAGGCAAAGAAGGAACATATGAGTGGGTTTTAGTCAGTAAAAGTCCGAGTCCAGATCCGCCTTTGAGCAAGAGAAATCATTGGATAATTTCCTACCTACCCACCTTTATGAGGTGTTGTGATGAATGTAAAGTCTGCTGCAAAAGTGCATAGGAAGTACAGAAATAAAATCGTGTGAAGCGAGAAATGACGCCATCTAGCGCAAAACCTGATTGAAATGTTGCTATCGACAACATTACTTTATACTGTTAATAGATGGCGTCGCTGTGCTTCAAATGATTAATGCTTAATTAATGCTTATTTTTGTACTTTCTTTTTGTTTCTTCAAACATTGAAATAATTTATAATTTCTTTTAAAGAGATGAAGATATTAAAATTGAATAAGTATCAATTTATAAATATTTGATTATCTATGTGTTAGTTTTCAAATTTGAGAGGGTAGGTTGAATATGGATTTTATTTATAAAAAATAACTAGTAGGTAGTATAAATAATACTTAGACCAAAGAGTTAGCTACTACTAAGCTCAATTGGTTGTTCGCTAAGTTAATTTCGATTATATCGTTCCAGCGCCTTTCGTTCAATTTTATTTTTAACCAGGTGTATTGTCTACTTATTTTACGAAAATGAGTAAATATGCATTGTTATATATAGATTTAGTAAAAAGAACTCAAATAATTGCTATGCATAATCAAGGTAAAAACTTGTCAGAAGTAACCAGAGAGACCGGTGTAAACGTAAGTAGTTTTTTTTAACGCTTTTAAACAAAAAACTCCTATATAATAATTATTATTGGATATTATATATTTCTGTTTTATTGTTGCAGAGAAAAACAGTTGTTCTATGGATATGATGATTTGAAGAAGAGGGTTCTTTGAAACACCATCAAAGAGTTGGCAGACTAAAACTAATAAACATGTTGCAGCATCAAACCATGATAAGGGAGTACGAAGAAAACGGACGTCGGTCGACGAACCACTATGCTATATATATACTTATTTTCTGTATTAACTGGAGACCTTATTATGTGTGTTTAACTTAATATTCGTATTTAAAACAACTTAAAAATGTTATGAACACTTGATGTGTTGTTGTGCAATTTTATAGTTTTTAGCCTACATTTTTAATCCTTTTGACCTTTGTGATAAAATTATCTGGTATTTTGTTTGTTTTTGTTAAGGTTACATAAGCTTCAAACCTCTTTCCAATTTTGGAAACGAATACTTAAGCTATGGCTTCAATAAGAAATTATATATAATATTATAATCTTATTCGGTGATTAATAAACGGTGATTGTTAAATTTGATTAAGAAATTGTAAGAAATAAACATATTATTTTTTAATAGTGCCTTTTGTCAACTGTTTACCTGCATTTTTTTCATTTTGCTGAGTAACTACCCACTTGAATATTATATTACAAATAAATATCCACTTGTTAGCTTTGACTTAATATTCCTTCCAACTTCTTTTGTTACTTACAAAAAGACTTACAAAAAAACTTACAAAAAGTGTGAGTACTACGTGAGATTTGAACTCATGGCTCATTGATTTACGCATCTATCTGCACATGCTAAATCGCTAGGTCAACATGACTCTAATTTGAACGATGAAATTATGAACTACAATCAGTTGTTGACGACAATGATGACGCATGTGTCTATTATTTGTTAAACTAAAAGTCAAGTTTATACTTTGTGAGATTGCCTTTGCTTTAGCTGTGAAGAAACCAACGCCATCTAGTTTAATTTTCGAAAACTTGAACTCTAACGTGCAAGGGAAAATAGGCGTTAAGGTATCTAAGCACTTTTGATGGGTGACTGTACATAGGTATATCAAGTGTTGAGTTTGGCTCTTATAAATATACCTAAAATGTTTTTGATTTAAGTAGGTTATTGTGTGCTGATTTATCACACTCGGTTACATGTATAGAAGATAAAATTTTGTTCAAGAAGCTCCGTCATCTATCATGCCTAAAAATAATGCAAGTGAGAAGGCTTTCAAAATTTTCTTATTTAAATACACATTTTCAATGTACCTAAGTTTTTCATTCAAATGACGCCAATTCATCAAAACAAAGATTATGTATTTTTATATACTTTTTATTGTGTACGAAAACATCCTAGATACTTAAAATTAAGTATTAACTGTAAAACAAGTCTGTTACAAATCAGAATAAATAGAGAAGTGCAGTTTTTAGATTTTTATTTATTTTAAGCAAATTATAATTTTTAATCCTAAATAAAATACCATCATCAATGACAAAATGTTTCTATATTTATTGCCGCAAACTCATCAATACCAATTTACAAAAATTAGGATTAATTTACTCAAGTGTTACATGTTGTTATTTTTTGTTTTTTATTAAATTCTATGCAATACTTGTTTCTGATGATGATTACAGATGTTTAGTGGTACTATTTTAACATAATGTTATAACTATAGTAAGCATTTGATGATTAAAGAGTTAAATGCCAAGGCCAAACACGGAGACAATGCAGTACATAGTTTTGTTCTCCCAGCGTACAGTGCATGAGCCGTCAGTATTATTGTCCCAAAAACAAGAAGATGCCGTGTGTAGACCTGCACCATTCTTTTGCATTATTGTGCATGTCACTGAAAATTATAAAACATTAAGTTATTGTGCTGTCTCACTATGAAAACAATAAATTGTGCACAGGTATAACATAACACTGAAGCTGCGCGATCTGCGTCAGCAAGGATTTATGTTTCAAACACCGGTGAACATGTAGGTAGGCACCTACTTTCAACTTACCTATGTATTTATAAGGTTTTTGTAGCTTGGTCAACTGACCCAAGCAAGACTCCACTACAGCCGAAGTCCATTGATTAACTTTGTTATGCTGATAGGCGGTACCCCCGATTGAATTCTCAATAGCTTCTTTGATAATTTTACTCACATCGTCCACAATGAATTGATTCTGAAACACGTCATGTCATTAGAAAAATATGAATCAATATTTATTTGCCAAACTTTAAGAAGAGTACTGCTACTCACTTCTTCAGCTAAGTCGTTGCATTCTTTGACCTCCATGATTTAAAACGAAACGCTAATATGAGTTTGGAGAGTTTTCTGAAATTCGTTATAGACAAAAACAACAAAATTTTAGACGCTACAGTAAGAAATCAACTCCCAAATTGACGTTAGTTAATTGTCTAAAAGTTGGTATTGCCGAATGAAAGCGTTTTCTGTCTTTTTCTCTATGGTAATAGAGTAAAATAAACGGGGCCATGGACTTATAATAAGTCCATGAACGGGGCTAACTGAAAACTTGTCTCTGGCAACAATAATTATGACAAAATAATAAGAACTGAAACGAAGAATCGACTAAAGTTTTAATCGGATGTGTAAGCAAAGCTAAATCTGTCAAACTTTCATTTATTAGTTATATTGCAACTGGCAATAGCCAAAGCACAATTGTCACTTTTTATTATCCTTTTTGTGAGGAGAACATGAACATTTTCAGTTAATAATTTACTATTAATAATGGCTTCATCCGTGCAAAACAACAGAGTATCGACTCCAGGAAATTGTGTGTGTTGTAGAACGTGCAGGATGTGGTGTTGGAAAGCTTTTAAATGGCTCCCTGTAATGTTAATATTGGCCATTATAATTTGGTCTTACTATGCCTACGTTATCCAATTGTGCATTTGTTAGTATTTGAATTAATTGTAGATAAGTAACAGAATAATTGTGCATTTTGCAATTTATTTACACCAAATTTCTTTTTAGTTACCATTGAGAGTACAGTCCAAAAGTGTATCTATTTGATGATACATCACACTCTTCTGATAATGTTCTGCTGGTCGTACGTCCGAACTGTTTTTGCAGAAATCAAACCAATTCCAGAAAAGGTAAGCTTAGCTTTCTAATCATTTAAATAAGTTTCCTTTAGTGGCTGACTTTGGGCTATTTGTCTAATAGTATAATGAAGAAACCTACTTGTATTGTTTTGCTATAGTTTCCTGTTGAAAGTGAGTTAATAGGGCGCTAAGAGTTGTAAACAAGAGCTATATGTGTTTACACAAACTTTTTTCTCATTTTGACCTATAAACAAAGAAATAAATCCTTTGCAGATTTTGAGAACAATACCTTTGTTCTCAAAATCAGCACATTTATTAATCAAATTATTGTAAACAGGTCATAAAATGATGTCTCATCATAGTTACTGACTCATTTTTTAGAGAGGAATAGTATTTTTTCAATTTATAATACTTAATGAAGCATTATTATCAGTGTAATATCTTTGACCTACTTTCAAGTCGGACTGTACGGTTAACTTTTGAATGTTATATCTTCAATATAATTTTACCTTTTTACCTTATTAATAATACTGTGATGGTATTATTACATAGTTTAGTAAATAAAACCTTTTTGAATTACCAAATACTAGCAACCCGTCCCAGTTTCATGCAGGTGTTACCAATCTTTAAATTTCTCTACTAAAACAACCAGGTCTACACTTAAACCTTCCTCATGAATCACTTTGTCTATTGGTGACAACCACATTAACATCTGTCCAGTAGTTTTTGAGTTCATCACAAACCAACAAACAAACAGACACAGTGAGGGACTTTCTTTTTTGTTCTATAATATGAAAGGATAAAGCATATAAAGCATCAGACAACCAAATCGTCTTGTTATCAATTCTTTGGTAAACTTATTTTTGTCTTATCAATTACTGGGTGTGTTTTAATTGAAAAGTGTAATGATAGCATTAATATTATTATTAACTGTTTTTAACTTGTACCCAGTACCTGTAGTAGTCTGGTCTACATCATCAGTCCCTTGTTATCAGGGTCTCATAATGGAGAATAAAGAGGTGGATAGTAGACCTGTTAGTAGGAACAGGGTAATATTGTGTTCAGTTACAAAATAAATAACTGAAATTTGAATCTAATCTTTATTATTAATAATATCATAAATTTCAACAAAAATGATAAATTTAACTTAGTGAACAACTATTGTATAGAAAAAAAATGTAAAAGGAGAAATTATCGCTATACAGTGTTCTACTGTAATATTTCCTTCCGAGAGCAGTTGTATCAATGTCCATATAATTTTTGCTTCTCTTTTTTTTTACTTATTTGTACTTCACTTTTTACATCCAGTACATGTGCTAGTGTGGACTGTCAACGGGCAACATACCTATTTATTTTTTAATGCCATCCTTCAACATGATTTGTGGTCTTGATTGGAAAAAACTGGTGAAAAACTATTATGATTAGTTTTTTCAACTGTACATTGATTTTTATAATGTCCATATTTATTGCAACTGCAACAGCGAGGGCCTTTTCCTTTTAGTTGCCATTGTTATTAGAGGTATTCTTGTGCTTTGTAAATAATGCAGAAGACTCAAAAACTTTTACCTCCTGTAAAAGTTTTGCCTTGAGAAAGTCTGATGAAATTTTTATGCTGGTACTTTCCAGACACATGATCATCGGTTTATATGTGATCTCAACCATTCGTCATCAACTTGAAAACCGATGTTTCGTAATTTGTATGCAGTACTTATTAATTTATTTACATATTCCTCGACATTAGCACAACTATCCAGAGATTTATTTATTAAATCCCGCAATAAGCCGACCCTTCTCGATAGCCCGGACTCCTCGAAAGCATTTTGTGGGTTTGTTCATCCTCTTTCGACTTTTGTGCATTTTTTAATATGGACGAAATTTATAGGTTCGACCAACAGGAGTTTGCTTTTATATCTTGCTTCAGGTCGACTTCGTTGCCAGGATCGACACATTCCCATAAATCCTCGTTTTGGAGATAGGATTTTACTGCAAACTTCCAAGTGGAATAATTATCCCGACCGGCTAATTTTTAGGCTAGGTACTTTTGACGTAGCCATTTTTCGGGGTGATGTTCCGATGAAATACTCGCAAATACCGCCGCAGGCAGCCGGCCTCAGAATCACTCCCTGCTGCGGATGCAGGCAACGGCTGCGTGTCATGCGTGTGATACTTGCATTCGCAGCCTCCATCCGCAGCCTCCATCCGCAGCCTCCATTCGCAGCCTCCATCCGCAGCCTGCAGCCGAGGTTGGAATGGCACCTTTAGGAATTACTCTGTAGTAGCCCGGAGTTTGGAACTTGGTGGTGCGACCCTCCCGTGCCTCGGAAAGCACGTAAAGCTGTTGGTCCTGCGCTTGATCTCTCTCTCCAGTTGTGTCCGATTGCTGTCCTATCAGATTATGAGAGTAATGGAACGCAAAAAAAAAAAATTGTTACGTAACAACAAATTTACCGTTTTCAGATTTATTCCTATACTTGTGCTATAAGACCTTGCTTTATGCCAAATTTCAGGATTCTGGGTCCCTATGAATTTTGATTTCCTTGAGAGTGTCGATATGTACGTTTTTTGCCACATAAACCGAAGTATCTTTTTTTCTCGTTAACTTACAAGTTTGTTTTTTTTACAGCTTTAAGAGCCCGCAGACCTGAGTATATGGTTTTAATTTGAACTCGATACCTCCACGCGTTCCCGAGATAAAGGGTCTTGACAGACCGCCAGACAGACGGACGGACAACAAAGAGGGTTCCGTTTTTTCCTTTTGAGGTACGGAACCCTAAAAATAAAACTGTGATAGGTCCTCAATTCTGTCCAAGTCTGGTTTTGAAATTACCATTTTTTCTTATCTTGTTTTACTTTGAATTTGGGAATTTGGGTTGGGTCATCAAAACTGTATTTATAAACAGGGAAAGAGTTGATGTACCTATATTTTTATCAACAAAAACCTATTATCTTCGTTTATCTTTTTTATGCAAAAGACTACTTAGTCAGGAGATTTGGGCGGTTTTTTTTTGTGGGTAAATAAATATTGTTCATAAAAAAGTGGTTTGCTGGACTATACAATAATTATATAAGGCCTATTGGAATAAACAGTTTAACTTAATAAATTATAGTTTGACCAGGTGGTTGATGTCTCTGCCGGGCCCTGGTTCAGGTCATGGTCCAGATCGAGGGGAATGGTAGGCGGCCGCCTCTTTCGAAGCAGTAATGCTAGCAAAGGAGATGGCCGCACGCGTTAAGGAACGGACATCCTCATACCCCAGTCGCCGCGAGCCCGACCACACAATTGTTGCCTGTACAACAATGTAATGTAGCATCTGTTTCCTTTTATTTCAGTGATAAGCTTAACAGAAAAAAAAATTAAGCCATTAACAATGTCTCTATTGCTAAAGACTAAGTAAACAATTATTAAACAACAACAACTACCTAAGTCGGGTTGTCTGACTCATTTTAACATTATAACTATAAGGTGACATTGACTTAATTTCCTGTTCATAATGTCCTTGTCACAGTTCTTACGGTAGTTATAAAATAAATTAACTGAATACTGAAGTACAATTTATTTGTCTTTTTTTTAAATCAGAAATCTGAAACTTTAATTTCAAATAGACCATTTACAGGCACTTTTGAATTGTCAAAATGTCGGTCATTAAAAAAAAAAGTGAAGCTAAATTGCACTTTCCAAAGCGTAGATCTCTATGGAGAAGAACGTGCAAGAAACTTCACTAGCCTATACATATAGTGTCACACTGCTGGGCAAAGACCTCCACTTTCAAACTTCTCTTGGGCGATCTCTGACCCAGTTTGCCCCGCGAACTTAATCAGATCGGCACACCACCTTTGCCGCGGTTGACCTCGTGGGTTACCATGACGTTCAAAGTAAGATTGTTTCATTCTTATTTCAATGTGGCCAGTGCTATACAGGTTGTCTAGCGCCATCTCTTACCCACAATGGAATAAGAATAAAACAATCTTACTTTAAACGTCATGGTAACCCAGCTCGACGACCGTCGTCCTTCAGTGAGTGATGGTCCTCGGTTATCTGTCCGGCAGCATGTGTGCGACGTGGCCAGCCCACACTTCAGCCTGGCTGTTTTTTCTCAAACATCTGCTACTTGAGTTATGGAGCGCAGGGTGGTGTTTCTCATTTGTCAATTATGAAAATTATATTATTTTTAGACTTGCTTGCACCAAAAATACTAGCTTTAGCTCGCGACTTCGTCCGATTGAATATCGGATATTACTGACGCGAAGTCGAAGCCAGATAAAAAGTAGCCTATTATGTTATTTCTTGGGGTTCAAGCTTACTCCTTACAAAATTTCATAAAAATCGTTTTAATATAGTTATGACCGTGAACGTGTAACAACAGACGGACAGAATTACTTTCTCATTTATAATATTAGTGCTGTTTTTGTGATCGGCGGCGGCGACTTCTTGCGCCGGACCCTGGTTCAGGCCAGGGTTCGGAGCGAGAGGGAATGGCATGCGGCCGCCTACTTCTGTGAAACAGTAATGCTAGCGAAGAAGATGGCCTCACAAGAACGGCGCGTCATCTGAGTATATTTTCCATATAAAAAAAAAATCTACCCCGCCAAAGTGCGGGATCTTCCTAAATAGAACTGTCTCAATAGTAGGCCAAGCTGTTTCCTTTTGATGAAGATATATTACATTTCTTCCAGGTGAACCTTCTATATACTAAGTACCTGGGTAGCAATAAAGATTTATGCATACCCAGTTCCTTAGTATTGTTATCTAAAATATTAGGCAGGATTGGTAGTAGGCTAATGAGCCTGTATGACGTTAGAACTTCTGAAGCCTTCCCAGGATCGCAGGAACTACTGGTTCAAATTGGAAATTCTGTTAGTTTTCGAGAGCCCGTTTATCGAGGGAGGCTATATAACATACAATGACCCACGGGAGCTGAGCAGTAACCAAAACGGGGGAACAACCGTGGGGGTAGCTAGCTAGTAGTAATAGCTGGATAATTTATAATAGTATGATTACATTTCGGAAGTTATATAATGGATTTATGGTGTAAAAGATCTTTACTTAATTATTTCGTACCGAATAGGCTCTAAAGTCTAAACTGTACAAAACAGTTAATTAAGTGAAATCCCAAATTTCAGTCAGACTATTTTATACACCATGTCACCGACATCGACGCACAAACGAATACCATGGATTAAGTACATGATTCTGGACCGCTGGTGGAATTTTTCGTCGGCTTTTTCCTAATTAAAAAAAAACTATACTTTTAACGATTATATTGTTTAGAATAGAATAGAATAGAATAAAACTTTATTGTACACCAAAATAGTAACAAAAACAGTATAAAATCGTTATTCTAACTTCAAACTCCTTTTAAAATTAAAATGTCATCGGGTTTTAAAAGGAGTAGTTAGAATAGCGATTTTGTCAACCCGGATGACTTTTTAATTAATTATTTTTTTTACTAAAAATATCATTGGAGTTGATTAGGATAATGATTTTATACAGTTTAAATTTGAAATAGTACAGTTTTTTTAAATTTAGGAAAAAGTCGACGAAAAATTCCACCACTGCACTGGGGGGTCCAGAATCATGTACAGGATCCATGGTATTCGTTTGTACGTCGATGTCGGTGACACGGTGTATAGTTGTGTTACGACTTGGTGTCGCAACATGAGACAAGGGCAGGAAGATGATTATGACAAAATTAACTTTATTCAAATTGATATTGAGTCGATTTTTGTAACAACTTTTTTGTTTCAGTTTAAATTACCTGAAAATGAATTAGAAAAATTATTGAGCGCGGAAACCGAAGACGCTCAAAGGGCGATATTGGATAACTATGCCAAAGAACTCCCGATAGTAACTAGGTAATGTTTTATCTTTTCTAATATTACGTATAGTTACCGACCGAAACATGATTTGCCGAATCGAAACCGTAATCGAATGTTCGGCCCACTTCCGGTTTCGGCCGTAACTGAAACTGACGTGGTAATAGAAAAACTAACACGAAATAAAAACAATAATAGGTCTACTACCTATTAAATTGCGTTTTTTTATAACTGGTTTCGTTGAACTGTGATATGTTTGGATCGGCTTAGGCTGAGGCTACAGTGGCCAGCGATTTGCGATGCGACTGGAAGAGCGAAACGATTTAAATATGGTGTGGCTACATTAGAAGCGAAAATTTGGCGATGATGTGGCTATATTATACATATGCTTTACAACGAATTAGATGAGCAATTCATGCGGCTACACTATAAAAGGAAAGACGCGCGAATTCGCATTATTACTAATCGCGACAAGGCGGCTACATAGAAGCGGTACAGAGGCAAATTAACGACGCGCGCGGGGGTAGCTCGTTTGGTTCGGCAATCGCCCAGTTGTGGTCGGCTTTGTGAAGTTCGAAGAACTTGTATTATTTGAATAGCTTTGTCAAAACTAAACCTTGGGTTTTTGCTAGAAAATTCTTAAGTACGAACTATTTTTGAAAAAGAGATTGTGCTGGATTCATGAAATTAATAAAGACCTGCGTCAATTTCCAGAAACATTCTTTGAATAATACAAGAACGCTCTTGTACTTTGGATACAAACAATTCAACGTCTATTGTAGCCAAAGACATATTAAGTAGCACTGTTGAACTTGTCGCGTAAGTGAGAAATTTTTCGGTTTCGCAGATAATTTGATGTAGCCGATGCTATGATTACAGTACTGTTGTGCCAATCGCTTACAAAAATCAAATATCGCTAGTAATACAAGGTGTCTCAAAAGAAAGTTCACATTTAAATCTTTTTTTAAAAGAAAAGTCTTAGCTTTATTGAAAAAATGTTTATTTTATATTGAAGTACACTGTTTGGGAATTTATTTTTTAAAAATAACATCGTCCAAATGTAAACCGTTGCGCTCTCGGCATTCATTTAGTCGGGCACTAAAATTGCCTATGACAGCTCGGCAGGTAGTCTCCGTGATGGCTGCCATTTCATGACGGATATTTTCTTTTAATTGTGCCAGGGAAGTCGGTTTATTAGCGTAAACTTTTGATTTGACATAACCCCACAGGAAAAAATCCATAGGCGTTAAATCGGGACTCCGTGGAGGCCAATTTATGTCACCTCGCCTGGAGATTAATTTGTTCGGAAAAATTTCTCGAACTCGAGGCAGAGATCTGTTGGACGTGTGTGAAGTTGCTCTATCCTGCTGGAACCATGTTCTTTGGTTGTAACCAGGAAAGTTTTGCAGTTGGGGTACGAAAAACTCGTCTAACATCTCCACATAACGCTCTGAATTCACTGTGAGTGTGCGTCCCCTTCCATCTTCAAAAAAGTAAGGGCCGATAATTCCTCGCGCCGACATCGCTGCCCATACGGTGACTTTGGGTGAATGTAGCGGTTTCTGATGTTTTTGTTTTGGGTTGGTTGCACTCCAGTAACGACAATTTTGCTTGTTTACATGCCCATTCAGGTGAAAATGGGCTTCATCGGAAAACAAGATGTTGGTGAACGTTGGAAAGCGCTCAATCATCTGATTTACAAAGGCAAGCCTCTGACCAGCATCTTGAGGCTTCAGTTCTTGCACTAACTGAATTTTGTACGGGTGCAGCTTTAAATCTTTGTGTAAAATGCGGCATAATGAAGATCTGTGCACATTTAAAGCAACAGCACGCTTCCGAATCGAGAGGTTTGGATCATCTCGAATAGACTGAGTAACACTGTCCACGTTTTCGGCTGTTCTTGATGTTCTTGGTCGCCCAGATTTTGGTTTCTCCAGAGTTGACCCAGTCTCTTCAAACTTCTCAACCCATTTTGCAATGAGACGAGTGCTAGGCGCATCATTTAAGTGACGAATATGTCGAATACTGCAGAATTTTCTACGCGCTACAGTCGCCGAATTACCGTTTTTGTAAAACTCACGTACGCACAACGCACGGTCCGCACCAGAGAAACGCTCCATAGCGACTAAATTCCCAAGAGCCAGACTACCGACTGACATACCCCCCGCGCCCCTCAGAATAGTTGCTTTCGCGTAATAAGATAAGCAAATGTGAACTTACTTTTGAGACACCTTGTATATGGCGTACAGGGTAGCCATAAACGTGAATTTCAATTATTTGTTTTAATCGCTCATGTATCGCCGGTCGCATCGCGGTCTAGTGTAGCCTCAGCCTTAGAATTATAAGTTCAAATAAACTTTATATTAAATATAGGTTATTTTTTTATTGTAATAACTTTTTAATTGTTTTTGGGTTATGTGTTTTCTGTAATATAGAATTTCGAACCAAATTATAACGAGTTCTGGAAAAAAAATAACATTCCGATAATATAAAGTTTGACTTGAGCTTAAATAATTCCAAATCAATCTGAAGGTATCTGATACGTAGACGAACGAGAAAGTCAGTTTTTAGGTCTCTATTCCTTCCGTCATAGACGTTAGTTTCGGTCGTGCCGAATATTCTTTATTGGCCGAATATACTTTCGCCGAAACCAGTTTTTTTTTTTTTTGCCAAAACCTAACCTTCGGCCGGTCTAAACGTAATTTGACCCGAATACGAAATTATTTGTAAAGCCTTAGAACACAAAGGGCAACTGAACACGGGTGGATTTTTGTCATTAAGAGCCTGACTGTCCATCTCGCTACACCCAGATCGGGAGAAGTTATTTGATGATTTCCCACACCATAGAAATTTATCACCGAGTGTCACATGTCAAAATCTCACAGTCAAAATTAAGAATCTGACATGTGGTCCCAAAATTGTACAGTAAAAATACTGTATCACAGTATTGTGAATGCAAACGGAAGCACATCTTCAAGGGCAATGAAGATGTGCTTCAGAAGAGTCAGATGCGAGGTACTCACACATAACTCGCGTGCGTGTATGACCTTGCGTGTAAACGCTGCGAAAAGAGTCTGTAAGGTTTGTAGCGTAGAAAAAGGTGTGAGTAAGTACATTATGTGTGTGATATTATGATATGGTACCTATTGATTATCACCGTGTGAACGGAGCCTTACGTCGTCCTTCTTATCGGGCGTCATCGGACGATGTCGAATACAGTAGTGTACGCGTTCATTTTCTTTTGAATATTACAATTCTGCCCTGTTAATTGTAAATGTAGTAATCTAATAAGGAGGCTAATGTGTACATAAAAATATTATTTTTTTATTCTTTTGGTACACTTTTAAACTTATTTAACTAAAACTTGTTGTTTAGATATCAAAAAACAGGTTTACCGCGTTTATCTCCGAACCGCGCCATTTTGCAAGTACTGCATTTGCAATAAGCAGACCAGAATTATTGTGTTCGAATTGAAAGGCCAACTTACGAACATAGTTCGGCCAACTTACGAATATAGTTCGGCCAACTTACGAACATAGTTCGGCCAATTTACGAATATAGTTCGGCCGATGCGCCAAATTACGCACGTTGGGCTACGTTTACGACAGAAAATCATTTAGTTTTTTTCTCACTTCTAGAGTCGTAAAACTTTGTAAGGACCGTCACGCGTCTTTTTTATCCTAAGAAAGAACAGAATAAAGAAATTTTAGAAAACTTTGCCGTTACCCTACCCGTGTTAATGAGGTTTGTCCTTATTTTGTTCCTGTGTAGCTAGAATTGAGAAAAAACACACCCAACCAGCCTAGAAGCAAGCTCGGAAAGTTGGGGCAACCCGACAAAGTCAGGTTAGGTTCGAAGGAGATGACGGGGGGCAGAAAAGGGCGAGCAACGGCAATGAATGATGCTCCCTTCGTCCCTTTCGAACCTGAACCGTCCGTGTTTACATAACCGTGCGGTTTCATCGAAAAATAAAACAGTAGTCCTATTATTGTGCCTATATTATTATTTCATTCAGTTTTTTTTTTCTCAATTCTAGAGTCCTAAAAGTTGTAAGAACCGTCACGGGGTTTCTTTGTCCTAGTGAAAACAAAAAAGAAATATTAGAAAGCTTTGCAGGAACCATACCCGTATTGACAAGGTTTGTCCATAAATTGTTACTAGAAGTTGTAGCTAGAATTGAGAAAAAAACAATTTGAATGATGAAAATTTTAAGTTTAGGTATGTTACGTTTAGATCTGTAAATATATGATGATTATTTCCAAGAATTTTTAGAAATATTAAAATAAATTCCCTCATAATTTTAGCAGAAAAATATCTTCACTCATTATTTAAATTTTAGAAGATACGTGTTACTACAAGTATGACATGTATTAAAATCAAAAGAGATAAAGGTAAATGTTCTTCTAAAACAAATCAATTGTGGAGTTCATTATATCAATATAACAAAAAGTGTTTTAGTCAAGTTTTGCACCTAATAATAGATAATTATCACTTATAAAGAAAACGGCGCCAGTACTTTAAGATTTTGATCCAGCCATTATTTGTCACCCCTCCAGCCAGTTTGTCACCCCACCAGCCAGTTTGTCATAACCAGTTCTAGTTTTTTTGTCTAGAAATATGGCCACACATCACCATCATTTCAACCGAAAGACGTCCACTGTTGGACATAGGTCTCTCCCAAGTGGCGCCACAACGAACCATCCTGTTCGTCTCGCATCCACTGGATTCCCGCGACCCTCATCAGATTATCGGTCCGCTTTGTGGGAGGCCGCCCAACGCTGTTGCCACTCGAATGGTAGTTAGTTAGGTAGCTACCGCATAATAGTTCAGCCAGGAGCTAGAAAAATTAATCTTCGATCTATCACAAAAGGGATTTATACGTGTGACTAAAGCGGTATGAGGATCGCCGTACGGGGAAAATCGTCTGTCTTAATGGCCATTCGGATGCTGGTAACAAAAATCCGGCCGCATGCATCTGGTGACCCAAATAAATCCCTCATAATAGTCAAACTAGCCTGCTGCTGGACCTATCCTACTTATATTAAGTTTTATTCATATTTTTTCCAGAACGATGTCCGGCTCGGTTCGCTACTGCAACAGATGCGTGCTGGTGAAGCCGGACCGCGCGCACCACTGCAGCATATGCTCCCGCTGCGTCCTCAAGATGGACCACCACTGCCCGTGGGTCAACAACTGCGTCTGTTTCTTCAACTACAAGTTTTTCATGCTCTTCCTCGGCTATGCCCTCGTCTACTGCATATTCATCATGGCCACGTGTCTGCCTTACTTCATTAAATTCTGGAAGGTATATTCCTTTTCTTGTTTTTTTTTTCATGTGTGTTAATTCTTTGACCAGTATTTTATTCTAACAGCCTTATTTGTGATTGGTTTTTTTTTGCAAGTAACCTTTATTTTCTTTTTGGGAATGTATAGATCTAACGTCGCAAAAAATTTAGAATTTAGATTGTAGATTTAACAGCATTGTAAGGGAAGCAGTGGTTATATAATGCCATTATTATATTATAGGCATTGTTGAGCATTTACTAGTGACTGACAAGATAACAATTCTAGGTGTATTTCCAGATGTATCAGGATTACAAGTTTGCCCACTGCGACCGTTTGATTGAGAAAGGCTCTGTTTCTAAAGTGTGCATGGATATGATTAACGTAATTGATTCATTATTTACACTTATATCAAGCCTGTTTACGTTAGTGCGATCAATAGGTTAATGTTGCTACATAGATTAGATTTTGTTGTTATTATTATTGCTCCGAGTACAACGTTCATTTTGTCATATCAAAGTATTTATGTTATCATTGCATGTTGCTAGACGTGTGGGTTTTTATTATGTTTCTAATATACAAAATATCAATGGGCTAGCGGCACTTCTGAAAATATCGTTTTTTTTTTATCGATTGCCAGGTAAATTCTAAATAAAGCGCCGTATCTCTTCGCTTTATTCATACAGTATTAAACATGACAATATCACGGATGTAATCAATCTCAGTTATCGAAGAGTTCTTAATTAAGAGGACTAGAAGAACTAAAGCGCGGTCACTCTCAGACTGCACACAAAAGAAAGAAACGCGCAGACACAAAGCTTGCAAATATGAAGCATTTTAGCGATTTCGAAAAAATCTACAGATTTGTTTATAAAATTAAAACATAAGAAAAAAAATCAGAAAAATTGCATCTATATTAGTCTGGTTTTTAAACGATAAAAGTAATTTTTAGAGGCATCTTCGTGATTTTTTCTATCGTACTAAATTAACTGTATTATCTAGTATTTATCCAGAAGAATAACATATATTTTTCTGATTATGTTTACTGCAGTGGATCATATACTTTTGCTCATTATAAAACTCGCGATTTACTCATGTAGTCTTTTTAATTGTAAATAATTAGCTACGCACGCGTGAAAGTAGCTTTTTCCATACAAACTTTAGACCCCCGTTTCATGCCTTTAGGGAGTGAATTTTGGAAAATTCTCTCTTAGTGCTCGCCTTCGTCATAAAAGAAAACCCTTTGCAAAATTTCACGCTCCTAGTCCCCGTAGTTTCTGCTGTGCGTTGATATGTCAGTCAGTCAGTTTCTCCTTTTATAATAGACTAGTTTCTGTCAGCTGCTTCGCCCGCGTGCAAGAAGGTTTTCATCATACAAACTTTAGACCCCCGTTTCATGCCTTTAGGGAGTGAATTTTGGAAAATTCTCTCTTAGTGCTCGCCTTCGTCATAAAAGAAAACCCTTTGCAAAATTTCACGCTCCTAGTCCCCGTAGTTTCTGCTGTGCGTTGATATGTCAGTCAATCAGTTTCTCCTTTTATAATAGACTAGTTTCTGTCAGCTGCTTCGCCCGCGTGCAAGAAGGTTTTCATCATACAAACTTTGGACCCCCGTTTCATCCCCTTAGGGTGTGAATTTTTTAAAATCCTCTTAGTGCTCGCCTACGTTATAAAAGGAAGCTTTGTGCAAAATTTCACGCTCCTAGTCTTAGTCATTTAGGCTGTGCGTTGATATGTCAGTCAGTCAGTTTCTCCTTTTATATATTATTATATATATAGATAACGCTGGCCCATTTCTCATTATTCGTTGCATTTCGCAATTTAAATATTTGTCGTTTGAATAACAAACTGGTCTAGCAACGTGCAACGTTGGACATATTTGTTGCTTTTTTTTTGCATAATTATTTACTGTGATCGTCGTAGCTGTTGATTAATTATTTTCGGCCACAATCAAAGTATTTCATTATTTAGGTGACATCATCAGAACTACCTTGACATTTATCTGATAAACTTTTGATAACTGTATTATCAGATAAGTAGCCATTAGTTCAATTCAGATGTTACGTACCTAGTATAGGATCGCATACTATTTATATACCTTTATCATCTATGTTCCACATAGTTTAAATGTCTAGAACCGGTTTCGCAGTGGGATGTTTATTTACATATATATTTTTTTATTAAAAGCTAATTCTAAACATTTAAACAGTGTGGAACATTTAGTAGTAGTTTTAACTAGTTTTAAGTATCAAAATCAATTGGCACTTCATTTTTTTTTTCGCTAATCTAGGTATTCACTGATACATAGCTACACCTCTTTATATAGTGCGTCATAATGCGATTACGTATTTCGAATCATCGTTTATATTCTTGGCAACTATTCATGTTGTCGTATTTCTAATAATATATAATATGGTATTCGTAGAATAAAAACCGGTACCTACCGTAATCGCATTAATCTTATTCTAGTTTTGTAGATAATTATGTACTGTATTGAAATTTTTGTATGGATATAACGTCAATTCATATTATTTTGCTTTTTCTGTTTCTATCTACTTGACATACTAAGACACTAATTTCAATTTCTAAAACCTATAAGTATATATATATTTAAGATCTTATAAATTATGTAAAGGGCAATGCCGAGGATATCAATCTCCTTCCACACATCTCTTGGTCGTCATCATCTCCTCACCTTTCTAGCCATATAATCTTTTTCACAATTAATTCAGAGTTCCTTTGGTCTTTGCATTATTTTGCTTTATTACTATACATTTAAATTAAAAACTTTCCTAAATCAAATAATTTATAAATATCGTCGGTCGGAAACAGTTGTGTGTCATCGTAATGTCATCCGTTGTACCCAAACCAGACATAAAACCAAATTGGTTCTGTGAAATTTCACTCTCTTCTTTCAGTCTCCTTTCAATAACTTTCTCCCAGACTTTCATAGTATGTGACATTATCTTTATTCCTCTATAATTATTGCATTCAAGTTGTTGTTGTTTCTTGTTGTTGCAAGCCCTTGTTTTTAAGATCATCGTTTTAAAGTCATTTCCTCAACATGACTGACATTAAACACCCTGTATCAATATTACGAGTAGTGTGACACGACCGTGACGTCATCAGCTAGTTGCTATGCTATTCCAAAAGGTGCTACCATACCACAAAATATATTTTTAATCTCAATGTTGACAGTTTAGTGATGTGTTGAGTCCGTTTTCAGGGCGACTTCGGAGCTGCGGCGAGTACGGGAGGCTATCATATAGTGTTTGCGTTTTTCGTTGCAATGATGTTTGCCATATCTCTGGGCTCGCTCTTCGGATACCATTGCTACCTCGTTATCAATAATAGGACTACTTTAGGTAAGTTTGAATCGTTTATTTGAAACTCTTTGGCGACATTTCTTTTGTTGTCTATGTCATTTTTGTTGGCTATGGATTTTGTTAAGATAGTTCAACAGTATCTGGTAAATGACTGCAATTACGATGATTTGAATTTGAAAATTGTAACGAATGTTTCTTAAAATAAAACTAAAGTGAAAGTTTCATTTCAGATATGCTCATATCTTACCGCCGCTCGGGCAGTCCTACAGGCCAGATCCTTAACAATATGATTAAGAACTTGGTCCATGGTAATTGCAGCCATTCCCAGTTATAACTATGTTGATGTACAAGTTACCATTAGATTTATTAGGTAGATTTGTAGTTTTTACCTGTACAAAATTATTTCCAGTGAAATATAGGTAATACTAGGTAAGGATGTATACAGTTGTAAATTAGTGTAAGAAAATGTATGTTATATTTGAATTTTAAATTCGAGTAAATATTTTTTTTTTTTTGAACAATTATTAAATTTAATTCAAAAATATTTAATTATTTATTTCATTTAAGCTTACAAGGGCACTTACAAAACGTCAGAAGCTAGTGCATATATGCACAAATAAGCTCTATATGACCAATTTCTTTTGCAACCTACAACCCATACTGGTTTTAAGGTAATTTCAACTTAAAATACACAACGCTAAAGTTGTTATTTGAGTAGTAATGGATTCAAATTATCTCGAATTAAAACTTCAAGTATAGGTAGATTGTTTTTTTTTTTGTGATTTTGAATACCAAGTGACCTTGGATGACTTGACCTGAACCAAGTTTTTATTTTATTTATTTATTTAACAATTTATGTACACACAATAATAAAAGCAAAGAAGAAGGAAACAAAAGAATAGTACAGAGGTGACGCTTATTGTTAGTGTTTATTATTTTTTTATGTAAACTTTACTATTGTCAGTAAAAATCGAGTAGTGGTAACCGAGTCGTAGTGGCCTCGACTAACGAGTTTCTAGTCAGCTAGTCGTGTGTCTTACTTTGTGTAATTCGTCAACACGGCTAAGGAAACCGGCATATTCTAGAACCAAAAAAAAAAAACAATGAATGACGAGGTTTTTAAGTCAAGAGTAAAATAGGTTACTTCTAGGCAAGCGTGCTCCATCGGCGATCACATCATCACTTACCATCAGGTGAGAACTATCTCAGCTGATGGTAAACGTAATGGTTATTTATTTTTTATTTATATGCTTTCTCTTGACCACTAGGTCAAGAGCAAGCATATAAATAAAAAAACACCCACTGACCCGCAATGGGCCCGCGTGGTGGATTACAACCTAGTTCCTTTCACAGAGAGGAAACTTACTCATAAGGAAACTTATTCTGAGGCCTTAAACACCGCAATTCAACATTCTACTCGTAATACCCTTTTTATATTCTACAATTACAGAGTCATTTAGAGCGCCAATGTTCCGCGGCGGTGCGGACAAGAACGGCTTTTCTATCGGCCGCTTCAACAACTTCAAGGAGGTCTTCGGCAACAGTCCTAATCTCTGGCTGGTACCCGTTTTCACCAGGTAAAACCTTTTTTCTAAATAAAAACAACAAAAAAAACAATAATTCAATCATGGGCCATTGTGGTTCTGGCAACACTGTCGTAACTATTTCAACACAGAACTTGATAAACAGCATGTTTGGATAAATAGTCCATACGCACGTATATAGGTCTGTGGATGCTACAAATATATATTATTTATATATTTGCGTGTTAAGTGTGACCTCTGTGCATGTCCCTTTACATGTCCGATGAAAAAAGAAGTGAATGACCAATTCTAACATTTGTTAGTGTGTGTAGAATAGTATCGAGAATAACCATATAACAAATTACTAGCAACAATGGAAAAAATGTGTTCAAACTAACTAGGCATGGAGGTAGGGTCTCATTCACTTTGTCTTTTGTATATATATGTACAAGAACAATAATTTATAAAATATTTATGAACAATATCACCCATTCATTATTATCATTTTAATAATTGCTCTTCTGAAACACTTTTTCAAGTTAATTATAGAAATATGGATAGATGGTGTTTAGTGCTTATAGCTACGTCTTGGAACTTAACAGAAATGTGAAATATTACTATAATATAGATAGAATATTATGTTTGTTTATAACACAAAAATTACGATTTAACTGCTTGATTTTTGTAGCTATTTAAATTAATTTTCATGACATCTTAGGCCTACTGTTCACGGTCGCGTAGCTTCATAGACGCGTATTCGTCATTATACGCTTGGTGTACGCCGGCGTCAAGCTTACATACAAAATTATGGCCTACTGTCCACGGTCGCGTAGCTTCATAGACGCCACACGATGGCGACGTTGCCGCTTCGTCGACAAAGTTTCATAGTTTTGTATGTAAGCTTCACGCAGGCGTACACCAAGCGTATAATGACGAATACGCGTCTATGAAGCTACGCGACCGTAGACAGTAGGTATTAAAATAGCTCGTTCCATTTGCTAGCTTCCACACATATATGTATAAACATAATGGCAGGCCACCACATAATATTATTGTACATATTATATTACTATCAATATAACGAAAATATATT
Source organism: Mythimna impura (assembly GCA_905147345.3). Lineage (NCBI taxonomy): Eukaryota > Metazoa > Arthropoda > Insecta > Lepidoptera > Noctuidae > Mythimna > Mythimna impura. The sequence goes on along the minus strand of LR990362.1, from coordinate 14,632,580 downwards.
TTAAAAATAACTTAAGTAAACGTGGCGTGGGCGAAAATTTGGATCTTTTTATGACCAAATCAAATTTAATGCATGTTTTTCTTAGATAGGTAGTTATATTTTTATGTTGTTCATTTTTTATTCGTAGTCTCAAATACCTAATCATTTTCATATTGGTTGATTTTGTTTTATTAATTTAACAAAAACTTCTTTAAGATAATCACTTCATATTAGTTTCCCTTGAGCCAAGCGTAGTTTCGTACCCGCCACGCATTTCAAATCCCTCTCAAATGGTGATCATTTTGTCAGCCTCGGAGACGGGTGCGAATACCCCGTCCGTCGGGAGCACCAGCTTCAGACGTTTACCACGCCCCAGGAGACTCATGGGTACGAGTCCATGGGCACCACGCGCTCAAGGTCAGAGAAGGACGAACACCCCTCAGCTGACCACATACCTTGAGGATATTATGCCTAACCGTTTACCTAACACGAAGATATGACTAACACCTCTATGATAGGCCCGTAACGCGCCACTGAATCACCTTTCAGTGTAGTATTATTTACATCTTCTAGCGCTGTTATGGACCTCTTATTACACATAATTTTTCTGTCTTTTTTTCTATTTGAAAAATGAACACGAACTCTTGAAACTTGCCCCAAAAACGGTCTGAGTGGGCTTTTTTACGAAAGCGTATATTTAAACTTAAAATAAATTTTGTATCCTTAGAATAAGGTCTGCATTATGAATATATGCAATACTTGCCAGATGATGTGATCGGCAGCTATTTTTGAATATTTTATTTGATCTGATTACTCGTATGTTTTTCGTCGAGACCGAGCTTAGTGACTATTGTCCTTAGTAAGGAAAAAATCGTTGGTTTTTTTTTGTCGAGTTGTGTATCAATCCATACTGATTGCAAAATCGATTTGGACATTTAATACGTTATAGAATAGTTTTACTCAAATACTTCTTTTACACCAAAAGTGCCTTTTTGACATGTATGTGCTCAATCTAGCTTTATAGATACATTTTATTACTTGCAATGGACTTGTACACGACAGAAATAATGATTAGCTATAATATGCTCAAGTTATGTGGGAACTTCCAGCTGACATATGTGTTTAATATTTTATTAATAATTATGATTCAATTAAAGACTACTGTGCAACGTGCAAATTGCTTTTTAATGCATTTATTTCTGAGCTATATACAACACACAAGACTGATAAAGTTAGAAATGTATTTTGTAAGTATGTTTTGTGCACAATAAAAATATTTTGTTCTTTGATTTTGTTTTTTATTTCACAATGCTACACTTATTTGATCACATGACGCTTACGTAGAAAGCTGTAGTGATTAGCAAGCAAACGGATCCGAATTATATCATAGTAGATAATAATACATAATTGATAACAACTTTCATTGGGAGTGTCGTACTAATTTTCTAATTTAAAACGTCTGTGTGCTGTATATGTAACTATACATCTTTATATTCAATTTATTGTCTTTTCTCTTATTCTCTCAGTCTATGCATGTCTTTGGGTGCTGCAGACACATTTATCTATTCACACAGTAATTAACATAATACTCTAATTTTTTCGAAGAGATTTGGATAGTGTTCATCGCACTATACATAATACATTTCCAAATAGCATTAATACATTTAATTATTTTATGATGATATGACTTTAAATTTTAAACATATTTTCTTTGGCAAAGTAAAAAGAAAATATTAAAGTAAAAAAACAAGTACAATATTTTTTTTCTCAAAGTAATATATACAATTAACAATACAAACAAACAAAATGTCTGTAGCACCTACGCTTCTTTCAAAGTTTGTAATTCAAAAATTATATTTTACTATATCAGTAATTATAGAAAAATAAGAAAGTTTATTAACATTTTAGCTCGGAGTCGGGCCGCGAGAGTGAGAGATGGAGACTTTGCCCCAGAAAGGGCAGGACCGTCCCACAAATAGTATAAGGATCTAACATTTTTTCATTACGCTATAATTTTATTACAATTACGATATATTTAAAATAAATCCGTTCGATTAATCAACGTTGCTTTTCATTCATTGGCGTCCATCCAACCTTTTTGATAACGATTCCAAATTATCGTCATTCACTTCTTTTTTTATGTAAGTTAGTCCATCTACATATTAGGTGTCCCGTTGCATGTTGATATGTAGGAGCTTGATCTAGATGCAAGTGTGCGCAAAGTGAGGATTAAGTTGCGCTTGTATTTTATAATTAGCACGCTGTAGATATGTGTCATATACAGGGTGATTGAGGTGGCGATGTTGTTAATGGTGATGCTGTATGCATTATAAGTGGGATGGGTCATTACTGGGAATATAAAGCTATAGCTGAATGAGATTGTCTATGATCCCGAATTCATCCAACGTTATGGTGGATATTTGGATTATATTTTTTCTCGCTTTTTGTTTTTTTCTGTCAGTTAGTTCAAAGTTAACCATTTATGGTGAACACTACCTGTGGAAGACTGTCAAACTTTATATCGGCTGAGAAGTGCGCTATTGGCTGCGCAGTACCCTTCACCCTCGCTGTCACATGAATTAGTACTGCACAGCATCCCCCTTCTTGTACCGAGACGCCATTAATTTTCAATCGTTCTTTATTTAGTTAATTTTTTGACACTAATGGACTCTTTTAATGACATCGCCCACAATATTACCTGTATAGTATCACTGTAGGTAACGTAGTAGTACATATACCATTCTAAGGTCGCTAACATATTCATCTAAAAACTGTTTTACTTATATTTAAGAGTACCTACAATACAATACAATACTATTTATTTTGATTTTTTTTGTACATTATTTTATACAACACATCAAACAACATTATAAAGTTATCTTTCTCTGAAGACAACTTCAAAATTAGTTATTAAATGAAGCAGCATTTCAAATATTGATTTGAGAAAGAGTGAGGGCGTGGTGGGAACATCTTGCTCTCTTTTGTACACGCGTAATCAATTTGTGATGACGTCACAAGTTAGTTTGTGCTTCCTTTGTCTGTTACTCGACAGTTTCCTCTTCCATCAGATTTGAAAGGTTTCTGACTTACTTAATTTTGGACGGATTTGATTTTTTCTTGATTTTCGAATTTATTGCAAATATTTAAAAAAAATGAGTTAACTAACCTATTCAAGAGCGAGACAATATATAATTTAATATTATTTATAAGATTCAGAGACAGATCTAGAGGTAAAGATCCTTTATTCAATTATCATGTTTATATCAAGGTGCAGCTCTCTACAAATCCTTACAATGTTTATATCAAGGTGCAGCTCTCTACAAATCCTTACATTAGTCACAAACGTTACAAATATTCAAAACATTTTGATTAAGAAAGTCGGTTGTGTGAATACCAGAAAACATTCAAGAAAAATTGTGCTATGTACAGTCGAACAGGGTAAATAGGAACGCAGGGCTGAATGAGGACAAAAACTTGAAGGGGATTTTCCCGTTATTCAACAATTTTTCCCAGCGTTTCGGTACTCCTATTTATTCATTAATTATTGTAATTATCGATGCTTTAATAGAAATCAATAATATAAATATATACCACCGTGAAAATCATAATCAAAGATTTGTTTCTATTCACCCCACGTGTTCCTATTTACCCCGTTTAACGGCATATGACTTTGCTTTGTGTGTAAAAATAAAGTTAAAAAGCTCTGTCGGTCTGTCCACATCTTTCTTCAGTCAACATAACCAGTATCATACTGGCTGCAACAGTACACATTCCAAGACTTGTGGCTTTTAATTCGCTAGTAATATTAACTCTATTACGAATAAGAATAACAGCTTTTATAGCTAAGCCTTTTTACGAGCTCACACATTATAATTATAATTAAATGCACTATAAATGTTTGCTTTTCTATTTATTCAATCACTCAACAAAAATTAAGTACCAATCACAAAATTAATTGTACCTTTAATATTTGCCTGATATTTTAAAAACCTTCCACCCTTCCAATTCTTCCAACTGCACAACAAAAACACAATGTTACCAACATAATGAATAAAAATCGACGATGTAGCTTCGGCGACGGCATCGTGTACCCAACCCCGAGCCAGGAGGAAGAATCCGAGTCTCTGCTCAGCTCGGAGCGATGGGAGCGGTGGGGCGAGCGAGCGCGGCCTTTCGACGAGCGAGAGAGTTCGTCCTTCGACGAGCTATGAGTCTAGGCTGTTGTAGCGGCCGCGAACGTGCAGGCTTGAAATACCGGATTAGTTGAACTAGTATGCTTTTAACTGAAGACCTGTGACACTTGACGCGATGTTTTCTCTAATCTGCTATTAACTTAGAAAAAAGAAAAAAGTTTATTAATATGACGCATACAATGAAAAACACAAAAGGTAATCTCAGTAGCCAAAATCTATCTTGGAAAGAATCTCGGCTAGCTAAGAGCTTTTTATACATACGTCCCTTTTATGATCCATCATTATTCCAATGTGACAAAAAGATGGAGCTATATAGAATGAATAGCTCCACCCTTTTTTTGCGTCGGACCAATGTTGGTGTTTTTAAAAATGCGTTAAAGCTATAACTAGCGTTCTCCGTCGCGTCAAGCGATACAAGTCTATTTTCGGCTTTAGGATCGCGTTCAGCTTTAATAGATTTGAGCAATGATAATAAACTGGACTAGTTTGAGTTGAAGCTGATTTAGAATGAATATTTTTGTTAGGTTAAGCTTTTCCATTTTAAATATCTCCAGTTCGTATGAGAAGTCTGTTTGTATTTGAATTATATAATTCTTAAATTATTATCTTGAACTATTTTTGCTAGTTTGTTGCTCAAATGCGTTAGATACTTATTAAATGTTATGTACGGTTATCAAGCATTTGATTAACAAATTGTGTGTTTTGTAAGTACAAAGGCAGCCATATATATTTTCGAAGCAATAATTGAAATACTGATCATAATAAAATCCAAGTCTGCACTATTAGGTCGTTCACAACATCCAGAGGTATAAAATATAGTTAGATTGAGCGAAATGGTGCTGAACTATAGAAAGTTATACAAGGACGGATCAAGACATTTGGTAGTAAGCTTGGCCTTACCAAAAAATATTAAATTATGCTGAATATATCATCTAAGAGTTTATAAAAATTATTATTATATAGAGTGTTAGAAATAGATGACATTTTAGTTTTAAAAGCAATATTCTTAATGACTGCCATTGATTTGTTTCATATTTTAGAGATGGACCACATTTTAGTTACTATTTTTCCCCCACCTATATTACTGAAATATTCATCGATTTTCTAAATAACTTTGTTCTCGCTTTCGCTGGTTACTGAGCTAGGAATCTTTTACCATTTGAGATTATATCTGATTGTTTTTATTAAAGTCAGGTTCAACAGTATAAAAACAATATTTTCACTTGGAGGCTTTTTTTATAGTATAAATTAATAATTTCTTAGTTTACTAACCCACTGATTGATGTTGTCCATCTCTTACAATAGATATAATTTAATATTTTACAAAAAAAAAAATCTTCCTATTTGCTTAAAACGTATTCTTTCCATTTTCTAAACTTATTCTACGATTTTTCTAAAAACAAAAAATAGGAAGACAGGACAGATGCTTAAATTTTTAGCTCTGTAAATAGTGCTTAAATATGACGAGACTGCAAAAAAGATTTTATTAAGTAGTCAAGTTTATCGATCATCAAGATAAACTTCTTACCTTACGAAGAGAAAATCTTGCAACTGGTTGAATGTTCAAGCAGCTTAGCCTGTTCCCAATTGTTTTGGGGTCGGCTTCCAACCTTACTGATGCAGCTTAATACCACCAGCCCTAACACGATGATAATGGCTTGTGTATAGCTCCATCCCTCTTTCTCGCTCGCACGACTGACATTTTAAGGGCCAACGCGCGATAAGCGGGCGCCCGCGCGTGCACCCGTCATGTGACGTCGAGCGTTTTTCGTCTGCGACGGTCCCCGTAGCGTAAACCAGATTATTACCTGCGCAGTGTCGCTATTTCAACTTTAACGGTGTGCATGTAGTCGTATCGATGGAGAACTTAAATGTATTATTACTTAGCAAAACGGGCGTGGGGCGCTGCTTCCCGCGACAGCACTTTTGTATTTGTCGGCCCTAACACGTCACAGTAAGACCTCCACGACTACGCTAAGTAACACGATTCCCTTTATCATGGTGGTGTATCGTACTAGCGTTGAAAGTTGATGGGTAGATATGAAATTTATTGCATCAACCTATTAACCAGTTTCAAGGTATTGTTTTCGTTGTTTCTTGTTGTACTTAAAATAACAAAGATGTGACTTAATGTCTATTTTACATAATGATAAAATAAATTAGAAGCTTTATATTCTATACATTTAAAATTTCCGCCCTTTAGAAAAAATTACTTGTTGATCTCGGAGAACTGAGGGCTCGATATTTGCAGCTTCTGGATATAGAGAGGCGAGATGTTTTTTTTAAATAGTGAAAAGCGATTTATCAATTTAAAAAACGAGATTACGAATGTACCTACGCACTTTTATGTTTGTTTTTATTATTGATTACTACTGACATTCCCTTATATATTTTTTTACGATTCGATAAATTATTTGTTGTATATTAATTGAAGATTATATTTACAACAGTATTAGTTGGATAACATTCCTTGGTACTAAAGACAACAAGATTAAATTAGTTTTATGCTATTTATTTTATGTTGTGCCAGAGAAACTATGTTTTGTTTAGAATTTTTATGAGTAGGATATGACTTGATTGAATGATTTTGCAGAATATCTTTTTTCTATCTTTTGGAGAAAAAGACGATTAATTCGATTTATATTAATATATAATTACATGCATATTCAATTGATTGATGTGTTCCTCCACACAATCATGGCGACAAATGAGATAAGACGCAATCAAAATATCTCATACATTTACCACCCTCACATTTTGTATGAATTCTTGTCTCCAATTTGTTAACGGCTTTACCAAGTTAATGGCATATCATGAGCTAGATTACATTCACTTTTAATAATATTTAACTCATTAACATTCATCACTTTAGGAACATCCCAAATTCTTCATCGAATTCCCGTACTAGTCATATTTTTTTACGTTTTATAAAATGTTTTTTTTTTTACATTTTTTTTTTACTTGAATCCCAGAGGCATTTATTAAATAATTATTATACTCCTTAACTATTTAAGCGAATTGCTATCACAAAATTATTACGTATTTTATTTTTATAAAATAATTAGTCGATGCTTATACGGAATGTAAATAAGTAGATAAATTTAAAGGATTATTAGTGTCTATGATGACATGATGTGCAATGATTTTGTAATTTAAGTACAATGGTGATGTGTAAAATAAAGAGAACAAAATACTATAATATTTTTTCATAATAACCTATTCCCAAAATCAGAATATAAGTTTATTTTTAATGAGAATGGCCCATTGCCCGGCAAAGGCCACCCCCATATCTTTCCTGGCACATATTTTGAACCAGATTTCTGTGTGCGTATCCAAGTCATCCTACCACCGGCGCCAGCACCTCAGGCGATCCTTTGTCACCCATTGCGTAGACAAATTAAGATACACTAGCTTTTGCCCGCGGCTTCGCCCTCATACATAAAATATAGCCTATGTCACTCAGGATTATAGCAGCTTTCTATCGGTGAAAAAATTTTCACAATAAGACCAGTACTTTCAGAGATTACCTCCTAAAAACAACAAAAAAAACTAAATTTACCTCTTTATAATATTAGTGTATTTATGTTTAAAACCTTTTAGAATATAGGTAAAGGTATGTTGTACAACATCTGAGAGTGAGGGCGAGGTAAATTATGTTCGTTTGTTTCCACAAATGCCAGTCGACATCTAAATGAATGCTCAAATAAGAGCGCGCGGCTGAAATTTTATAGGAATATACGAAAATTCAAGTCTCACCTTATGTTAGTGAAAACTGAGATAAGTTGACGTTTGACCGTGTTGAGACTCCAAATAAAACAAGGTATCGATACAAAAATGGTTTATTAAAGATTCAATAACAGGTGGGTACTTAATCAAAAAATGGTATAATAATAATCGATCACAAAATAATCACGTTATCAACTTACAGGCATTATTGATTCTACGAATCGACTTATAATTCTACATTTAATTTTCCCATTTAGGAACTGGCAACATTACAAAAATTTCAAAAGTCGCGCCTTTTCACAACAAGCTGAGGTAATTCGTTCATAACTCTGCATAAACAAGGTGGTGGCCTTAATTGTACAATTTACGCCACTCAGAATTAAACATAATGTCACACTACATTTTGCCGATTTTTTTAACGTATTCCAGAGTTGATCCCAAATTAAAACTTTCAACCCCTGAATTTAAATAAACCTGTGCAAATAGTTCCTCGACACACTGAATGGCGCAAATTGCACTCGTCCGTTTGTACAAAAAAAAACAATATTCATTCAACATTAACTTTCGATCGAACAGGCAACAACAATAACTACAAAATTAAACTTAAATATAACTTTGATAAAGCCAATGGTTGCATTACTGTGACGTATTGTTTCGTGGCGTGGGACTTCGAGTTTTATAGCCAATCAGCTGCGCTAGAAAGCTTCACGACATAACACAACACAGCAATGTGAACCCAGCTAAAAATACTGGCACATACAACTAAAAAGAAAAAAAAAAGAGATTCTCAGAGCTGCCAACATAACTAAATACTCAATGCTGCCAACATAGCTCGAACATCCTTAGGACTATCCTGTTTGACGAGATCCCTGAACGCACGGATACATGTGGCTTCTTTCTCCAAATTCTTGGATATCTGATGTGCTCTTAGGGTAATCTCTTTGGGAATGCCTGCTAGACGGGCTGCGTTGAAACCGTAAGACTTGGGACAGGCGCCAGGTGATAGTTTGTACAGGAATGTTATGGTTTCCTCAGGGATTTGATCTTCGCTGTCCGGTGTAGATTCGTCTGTTTCCACCATGCAGGCCTGTGAGAATATAGAACAGATATAATTATCTAAAATGGAAAGTTTGCTATATCGTTTTTTTTCCGTAACAAAGGAAGTAAAAACCATTTGATTGAAATTGACATTTTGATGCACACTTACTCAGTTTTTCACGCTTTCTCTATCTGTTTATTTAAAATTGCAATACAGTGAAAAATCGATTTTTACTAATCAACATTTCCTAAAAAGCTTGCTCGCAAAACTTTTTCGTTTTTTGATCATTGCCAAAAAAGCGTGAGATTTGGAGTTTACGTCCTTTGTAGAAGAAAGAGTCGATATCAATTTGGGCAAATTGTCACTGTTGAATGTATGGATTTAGTTAGGTCCGAACTAAGGGACCCATCATAGAGGACCAAAAGGCTTGGGATTGACCTGCTCCAGTACGCACTGCAACTGTTGTCTTATTATTTTTTCTTTTGTTTTTATTTTTAATTGTGCTTTTTATTATTTATTACAATTCGATATTGTAGATTATTTTTATTTTGCAATTTGACTTTTTTTTTTCTATTAATTTTTGACAAAAATGTTTACTTTGCTAAAGTATTACATTTTGTAAACTATATTTTTCCTTTTCAGTAATTTTAATGCATGTCTGGCAATTTGAGTATTTTCTGCGGCCTACCCAAATGTCCTTTCCTTGGTATTGTTCGTGAAGTCGTTGAGCTCCTTAGTAGTCCTGAGTTGAGCTTTACGAATACTGACAAATGCTTGCACTGACTGGACAGGTCCACTCAAATCTGTATGGTTCTTTCTTCAAAAGACCATTTCAGACAAATCTGCATGGTTCTCATGTGATTTGACCATTACATATTTACTGTATGGACTTTAAAAGAGACTTTGACCCCTGAGTTTGTTTCGGTGTTTCTTCTCAGGGTAGTCAGCTAGGAAACACCGGCCTCATCTAGTTTAAAAATAGCGAAAAAAAAAAATTGACGTGTAAAAGTGTTTTTTAACCTATTTACAAAATAAATATCATTTATCATAGTATGAATCGCTTACTTAGCAAAGGAAAAGCAAAGCGAGGTCTGTAAATCTTTTTAAAAGTCCCACAAGTTTTATAACAGAAAATGATGTGTGTAAAAATTATGTATTATAGAAGAATCGCAAACTACCGAAACAAAAGGCCTTAGCAATATTAATTTTATTTCAGTATTCACTATAAAAGGTAGATACTTCAAATAATATGTAAAAGATCAAATATTTAAAACAAAAACGGTTCTTACCATATGCCCCAGCATAATCCCAGGATACGAAGATAGGTGGTGTACCAGCGAATGGTAGTGCGTGGAGAATATAACTCTGCAGCCGCGCTTGGCCAGCTCCACGCAGACGCCTGAAGCGATAGCTGTGCCGTCGTATGTGGATGTGCCTCGACCTTGGGTGAAAGGTAAATAGTTCATGAGTTTTGTAAGGTAAGTAAGAGAGAAAATAAATCCCTAGACAGCTGCCTTGCGAACTCCGTGAGCGTTAACAATAGGTCTAACGTACAAGTATTGCAGCGCGGTCTCCGTACATAGGCAATTTTATCTCACGAATAACTTTTCTTCTCAGGGCGGTTACAAGACTAACCCTCGGTTTCTGATTTAAGCATTCGAAGTTGAGAATTACTCAAACTCTACTTTGCCCTGAAAACCTGTCAAAATTTGACAGTTAAGTATGGTTTGAGACGTTCTTAACTCAAAATACTCAATTCAGAAATCCGCCCTCAATTTCCAAAACGAAAGCTACTAAACCAAGAACACAGAGTTCTTTTGTTAGAAGAAAGTCGTAGGTATACGTCATTGATATTGCTTGCCCTTTGAAATGCATAATTTCTATGTTTCCAACATACTTACACACTCTCAATATGAAAAAACTTTTTTTTTATTAGCTCGTCATGGTTATAAGTACTGCGATATTACAGAAAATACAAAACGCAAAGAAACCAATAAATATCTAATTTCGAAAAAATAATAACGTACCTTTGTTATAAAGTTTATTTGAACTTATAATTCTAAGTCAATCATAAGATATATAACACTTCAAAGCAACCCATTTTGAAAAACGGCAATTTCATAGGTAAAGACCTATTTTAAAATTTGTCTACCTAGCCTTTTCTCAACTAAATTGGTATATTCCCAGTCACCCCCACATGAATCGCCACCGGGTAGCGACTGGGAATTTTATTGTCATGGCAAACAGAAGGTAAACAAAAAATACCGTAAAACGGGGTGAATAGAAACGCAGGGGGTGAATAGAAACAAAACTTTAGATTGGTTTTTTACTTTGATACCATATTATCGGCTTCTAACATTGGCATCGATTTATTAGAATAACAATTCATTAATAAATTGATATAGTTAAATGCTGACAAAAATATTCAAGCATAGTGAAAATATCCCTTGAAGTTTTATTTCTATTCACCCCATTTGACTGTAATGAAATAGAAAAATGATAAAAATCTAAAATACAATCTAACGGAAGACGTTATGACAATAAAAAAAAAATACATTTAGCAGAACATAGAACCTCCTCCTTTTTGAAGTCGGTTAAAAGACATTACAACAAAGATAAAGTAATGGGAATGACTATGAAATAAATAATACAAGTGTGCGAGTATAAAAATAACACTACAGTACTAAGATATCACGATTTCAAATTAATAGGGCTACTACTACTTTGATTTTCAATCTTACTCTCTTTGTGTCAGTTTTTATACAAGTGCACGTATTGTGTTTATTAATTAGGATTTTGAACACAAGGTTAAAATGCACCTACTTAATAATATTCCACATCTTCACACAACGTCATCAAGTTCCAAACTAAGCTGAGCTTGTGCTATGAGTACTAAACAACTGATAAACATATATTTCTAAATACATACATACTATAGATAAATTACACCCAGACACAGAATTGTTGTGCTCATCACACAAACATTTGTCCTGGGTGGTAATCGAACCCACGACCTCCGGCATAGCAGTCAGGGCCACTAACCACTAGACCAACAGGCCAGTCAAACCTACTTGTGTTCTACTTTAACCGTTAACCGCTTGCGTCGGAATGGTCCGACTAGTGTTTCGTGGCCTTGTGGTCTTATGTTTGCGACTGGGTACTCCATCTCGTTTAGCTCTTCAATCCTCATAGGTGACAGAAGAGCTGCCGAGATGGAGTATTTGGTCATGGATGTGCAACTCTGGCACAATAAACTCGAGAGTGTTTTTCGGATATATGCGACTTAAAAGGTTAATTTATATCAGATTCTGTTCCAAATAAGAATAGGAAAGTCAATAACCTCGATCTGTCAAGTGTTGATTGAAAAGTACGGTTTGCAAAGAAAACTTATTTGTGTACTAATAACGGTTTTTTTTTTGCTTTACATTACTGAGTCTTAGTTAAATCTAAGTGAAGTAAAAACGTTATTGTTTAATCTAAATTAGCTAAATATGTGATTTAAGTCATAGTTTAAAAAAAAGGACTATTTTCTTTCTTATTTTCATTGTTAGGAACAATTCGCCTTACTCTTTCATTTGCCACTACTCAGACAGTTCACTCAGTGACGCAGAGATTAGGAAAATTAAAGAACTGGATTCTGATAAACTTTTTTCGTTCCTGATTCGTAAACAAATATTATTTAAAAAAAATCTTGTTTTGCTCACCCTACCCAATTTTTCGATTTGACAGCTATGACGTCATAACATGGCGTATAAATCGATCTTATTCTTAATTGGAACGCATTGTAATAAATTTTCAATCGCGCGTACAGTTTTGTGATCGGCTGTTCATTGAACCAATCACATACGCGTGCTTGAAACTTTGTCACACCAAATTGCGATAACTCTAGGAAATAGAAACTGTTTGACAGATCAAGAGCAAGCCTCTTTTAGATACACTTACCCAACTCATCCAGCAGTACAAGTGAGTGTACAGTCGCATGCGTGACGATGGCGGCCGTCTCGTTCATCTCGACCAGGAACGTGGACTGTCCCGAGAAGATGTCGTCCGACGCGCCCAGCCGCGTGAAGATTCGGTCCACCAGGCTCAGCGAGCATGCCGCGGCCGGCACGAAGCTACCCTGGCGGGGAGACGATACATCACATCACGCTGTTCCCCAGATACACACGGGTGTAGATAGATAAAAATACTCTTTAATGGTTTCTGCTAGCGACTTTACAATCAATGAAATTCATTTATTTCAGGCATAAATAAACCCATATTAAAAATAAGATCCGCATCTATAGGTACGTTTGTGTGCAAAAAAATATTAATAAATAAATAATGTTGAAAGATTAAGTATCATTTGTTACTGAAGAGTAAGCTGATGGACATGTGTATTCTCCCTTTTCTGACCTATGGTACACAGATATAGATTTTAACTAACATCCAAAATTCCAAATTTAAGGTTTGCCAACGTGCAATGCAGCGCAGTATACTATGTGTTAAATTAACAAATCGCGTTCGAAACACTACACTGCGCTCCAAAACACAATATGCGCCCAAGGAGCTGTGGGCCCGTAAAACACAGGATTGGTGCCCGGACACCACGGGGTCGCGGCAGACCACGAAGGTGATGGCAGGACGACCTGGATGTCTTCCTAAGGACATGGAAGGAATGGCGGGAGGCCTTCGCTTAGCAATGGGACAATACTGGCTAGTAATAATAAATATAAGCATCATTTCTCACGTCAACACTGAGTAATAACTTACTAGATGTGCGAGCACAGTGAGGAGCCCCGCTTGTCTCATGAGGGTAGACTTCCCGCCCATGTTGGGGCCGGTCAGTAGCAGCAAGCTGGCACTTTCTGTGCCCAGTTGTGTGTCGTTCGGAATGAAGTCTTCAAGGTTCGGTATGCAGGGGTGACGGCCTTCCACGATGTTTATGTAGGGCTGGAAAAAATAGTTTTTTTTTTAATAAGAAGATTTTAACCCCTCTGTATTATTTGTATCTTTATCTATATAAATAAAAATGAACCCCTATTTTTTTTATTTTTTATTAATGATAGGCTCGCGTTTGACCACCATCTCACCTGATGGTAAGCGATGATGTGGTCGACGATGGAGCACGCTTGCCTAGAAGTAGCCTAACCACCTAGTAGTTATTTCTACTGGTCAGGCTTTTTTTTGTTCACTAGCATACAGGGAAGGTTGTAAAAAAAATACATAATTATGGTAGGGTAGGTAAGTTAGTAGCGTAGGTTAGGTAGATAGGGTAGGGAAGATAACTAGGTAGGGTAGAGTAGAGTTTGATAGAGTAGAATAGTCTGTTGACGGGTGCGAAGCCGCAGGCAAAAGCTAGTAATAGATATAATACACTGTCTCACGTACACAAGCAGAAGGGGTGACATCCAGCAGTGAGTCGCGTCGGCACGATAGACGTGTGACAGTGTGTAGTGGAAAGCCAGTGCCAAACAAAACCGTCATTCACCTTTGTTGTGTAGGGATCACCTACACCCTCTTATGGCGAATGAACCGCATAGCTTCATAAGCAATAAGTTCAAAATACCTTGTTGTTTTGGCGTTTGATATAAGGAGAAAGGCACTCGCGGGCCGAAGGTTTTAGTCAGCAAAAGTCTGACACGCTCTCTTCTTCCACCCAGAGCGAAAGAACTTATCTGACCACCTCTAAAAATAAAATGGGGTAGCCAAAGGTGTTTTCTAGCCGTCACTTCACCCAGGACAAGGAAAAGTCCTCGCGCTTGATCACTATCTTACCTGATAGAAAGCGACGATGTGGTCGACAATGAAGCACGTTTGTCTAGAAGTAACTTATTCACTCTTGACTTAAAGACCTTAGGATAGTTGCCAAGCTATCCTCTCCTGTTTCCGTTATTTGGGGTCGGATCTCCTGACTATTCAGTGTCAGGATATTTTATCCAAGGTTGTCGGCTCTGGACAATGAACTCTAACTTGAGATCTTTCTCGATTTTGGACCACCAGATTTTAGAAGATTTATAAAAACCACCTTTTAAAGTAAATAAAAGAAAGAAAGAAAGAAAAATATTTATTTGGCACACGTACACAGATACACACAATGCAGAAACAACATGTAAACACTTAAGATAAAAAATAATAAATAAAATAACTAACATTGTGTGTGCCTGCACCAAATAGGTCCAGTTCAGGAAAAATGCCAGACAACTTCGTGGTAGTTGCCTGACGCTGGTTTTCAACTGAACCTTATTTAGAGGCATAATAGGCTCTTAATAAACTAGTGCGCCTCATATCAACGACTGCGTCACTGCTTACCATTAGGTGGTTTTGGGTGGGTAGTTTATATCAATTTAAAAAAAGAAACAGTTTAACAAACCTTTCGATCCTCTTCATAGGTAATGTCAGGCAGGCACACATCCCCAGTCTGCTGCCTCGCGAACTCCGTGAACGCCAACAATATGTCTAACGTAGACAAGCATTGCAGCGCGGTCTCCCATTGGTTGTAGTGAGATGAGAACTTCTCGAATATACGACGGCTTAGATCTTTAAGCACGTTTGTCTTTTGTTCCTCTGCTGCTTGCATTCGGGCTAGGAGATCCTAAGGGAACAAAATGGACCGGAACAAATCATATTTTAGTGAACAAAGAACCTGACACAGACCTACAAATTATGTAGCATTACCAATACAACAATAGACACTTAAATCACGTTTGCTGTATGCGAGCCCCCCTTATTTATTTATTTTATTTGGTTTTAATTATTTATTTTTAAAGTTAATATGCAAGTAAATATTCTGTGAATATTTCAAGCGTCTACTTGTTGCCGTTATTAATATCGAGCAATAAACGGCAGAAAAATCACGTTTGTTGTATGGAAGCCCCACTTAAATGTTATTTTATTCTGTTTTTAGTATTTGTCGTTATAGCGGCAACAGAAATACATCATCTGTGAAAAGAAGGATGGTCAATTTGGACTAGGAACAAAAAAGTGTTGTGTCCGAAATAAGACTGTCATCATAACGTAATATATTATCGATGTAATTATCGGATGGCATCAGTTTATTTTTAAAAGCAGGAGGAAAATAGATATTCATTTTTAAAAACGAATTATTTTTGTTTATGAGAACGCTTGATAATATCTTATTATTTATGAACGCATCCGTAATGTTAACATTCTTATAGAAGTCCAAACTTTTTCTAAAGTCGATATCGATTTAATTTCTAAATCGAAATGAAATCCAAGGTTATGTCAACTGTTTATAATTTTGTAATTTACTTAATCTAAGATAAGCCACTGAGCAGTGGTGGCCGAGTGGTAACGGCCCCGACTTACGAGTTGTAGGTCGCGAGTTCAAACCCCGCCAGGCGCATTACTTTGTGTAATTTATTTCATCACCACTGCTCTAAAAACGGTGAAGGAAAACATCGTGAGGAAACCGGCATGTCCTAGAACCAAAAATTCGAAGACATGTGACATCCACCAACCCGCATTGGGCCCGCGTGGTGAATTACGGCCTATTCCCTCTCCTAGAGAGGAGGCCTGAGTCCCAACAGTGGGAACATTATAAGGCCGACTATGCTGTGCTATGAAGATAAGCCACTAAAAGTTTTTTTTTGTTTTTATTAGTCATTTAATTGAATTGTCATGAATTAAAAAAATATTTAGTATCTTAAAATTGAAAATGCCGAAAATCGGTCGAATATGGAGTCACCCTATTTTTGACAAACAAGATTGTTTACTTTTTTATGTAATATTTTAGGCTTGGATACTAAGTTCTTTAAGCCATGTCTTCGTTTGAATAGTTATGTAAACATTCTGAGGAATCAATTTTTGAATAATTAAAACAGCCTCCGAGTGAAGTTTCGTAACTTCACTCGAAATGAAAAAAAAAAAACTATTTTTGACATCTTTTTGAAATGCTACAGATTACTAATAAACCACATAACCGTAAAAAAAACATTTTAATTATTTACTAGTTTCTCCGTACTTTTAAAAATATATTGAATGCCGTACTTAGTAATGTTCATTCAGGCAACCAAGCGTGTTAGGAGAATGATCATTGTTCTTTCAACTGTCTAGCAATCACGGTCCCGTTTTTATCCTTTGGGTACAGAAACCTAAAAAATATTGATAGGGCTGTAGGTGAATTCATTCAAATTGCAAGCTGTCGATGCTGGTGCACTAGCTTCTGGCGTTTTATAAGTGCCTATGTAGGCCTATAGGAAACAAAATATTTTGAATTTAGTGCGCTGGACGGGTCCGAATGCGGAAATAATTGCCTGCTATACCTGCCAAAAATCCGTAGTAAAGGCGGTCACGTTTCTTTGTATATGATGAAGATTCTAAATAATAGGTCATTACCTATGAAAATGCCGTTTTTTTTTTTTAAACGGGTTGTTTTGAAGTGTTATATCTTTGGATTGACTTGGAATTAGAAGTTCAAATAAACTTTATATTAAAGGTACGTTATTCTTTTATTATATTAAAGGTACGTTAGAAGAAAGTCGTAAGTATACGTCATTGGTATTGCTTGCCCTTTGAAATGCATAGTTTCTACGTTGGAACTCTTAATATGTAAAATCTATCCAGTTAGTCTGGTCATCTCTGTCGCGGCCTATCGCGACTCCGTCTCATGTTTCTGTACCAGTAGGGCCTATGTTGTAAAAAACATCTTGATAACTTTTGATATGGGGCCCTTTTGGGACTAGCTACGCCACTGTGTGTAACATCCATGTTTTAGCAGTAAACAAAGTAACTGTACTCATAGGAAGACATGGATTAAAGGACTTGGTATCCAAGCCAAAAATATTATTTAAAAACAAGCGTTGAACAACGATACATACTTTCGTCTCACTGGTAGAGAATCTCTTGTATCCTTTTCTTGCTCCTTCTAAGTTGTAGTCCGAGCCCGCCCTAGCCGCGGCACTCTGCGGTACTTCTATCTGATACCTCTTCTTATCTGTGCCCACATATGATAACTAGAAAAGAATATTTTCGGAATTGTTACTTTTTTTTTTAAGTCGTTTATCCACACTCTGTATCATGATACGTTCACAAACATACAAAAAACACCCAGATCCGGAACAACTATCTGTAGGCCATACACATATTAGCTCCGTGTGGGAATCGAACTCGCAATACTCAATGCAAAAAAACAATCGCTCAACGATTGCGTCAAGCATTTTGTCAATTATTGAGGGTGAGAGTCCTGGCAGAGTCCGATACTTTGAGTAATTTATTTTAACACCACTGCTTTTATAAAGGTGATTTGTTCACATTGTGAGGAAATTGGCATGTCCTAGAACCAAAAATTCAAAGTAGTGTTGCCTAACTATCGATAGTTGACCTCGAAAAATAGTCACAATATCAATAGCCCTATCGATACTATTGAAATTTTACAATACTATCGATACTACCGATAGTATCTATCCAAGAAATTGAGCAATACTATTGATAAAGTGCAATACTATCGATAGTATCACTATTATGGTGTATTTTACTGCAATCACTGTCGATACTATCGATGACGATAGTTTTACTACATCGATATTTTACCTTCATTCAATAGTATCGTGTTGGATTCAGCTTTATGAGCGACATATGCAGAAAAAAAAATTTACTAATTAATAATATTATCTTTGTCAGTGACTGTTTTTTTAAATGGGTAAGTAATAATCCTTACAACATTGTATATTTTTACTTATAATAAATTTTATACAATTATTACACTTAAGATGATTATGATATGATCACACTTAAGATATTATATATTATGGGCGGCATTTTTTACGTTTTTTGCATATTACAACGCTGTTTTAAGTTGTAAGTTCATAAAGTAATAATTGCCGACTATATTGTTGATATATTTGCTTAATAATAATCATGAACTAATAATGTTTACTAAAATTCCGGTGCAATACTATTGAACTTTGGGTAAATATCGATGTAGTAAAACTATCGATAGTACCGATAGTATCGACAGTGATTGCAGTAAAATACACCATAATAGTGATAGTATCGATACTATCGGTAGTATCTATACCCAATAGTATCGATAGTATTGCACTTTATCAATAGTATTGCTCAATTTCTTGTATAGATACTATCGATAGTATTGTATAATTTCAATAGTATCGATAGGGCTATCGATATTCTGACTATTTTTCGAGGTCACGATAGTGTGGACAACCTATCGATAGGATATCGATAGTAAGGCAACACTAATTCGAAGATATGTGATACCCACTACCAACCCGCCATCCTCTCTCTTAGAGAGATAGCCTGAGTCCCAGCAGTGAGAACGTTATAAAACTGACTACGCTATATTTTTAAAGCATAAGGATTTTGCCCAGCAGTGGGAAAATTAAAGCTGACATCTACAAAATGCAGTAACGGTAATTATTTTCGTTTTGTCAATAAATAAGGCTAAATATTACGTTTTAAACACTTACCCGACATTTAAAATACTTTTCTTGTTCTTTGAGATAGTCCTTCAATTCCCCCTCGATCTCCTGTATGAGTAGCAGCGTGTTGTCATACTCGTGGTCGACTCCCTCGCCGGGCAGGATGCGGCCTTCCTTCTCCGCCTCTGCTTGGTTGAACGCTTCCTAGAATGCAGCATTAAGTTAAATATTTCTTTTGTAAATAGGTTTTTAAAAAAACACTTTTACATGTAAATTTAAACTAGATGAGGCCGGTGTTTCCTAGCTGACTACTCTGTGAAGAAACACCGAAACAAAGGGGTCAGTCTGTTTAAAAGTCCATACAGCAATCACGTAAAGGTCAAATCATAAGAGAACCATGCAGATTAGTGTCTGAGATGATCTTTTGAGGAAAGAACCACAGATTTGAGTGGATCTGTCCAGTCAATAAAAGTCTAACGCTCCCTTCTCACTCCACCCAGAGCAGAAAAAGTTATTTGATGATTTCTCATCCTCAAAAAGGTAATGACAGATGAATGTTAACACAATGTTGACCTGTGAGCCAAAAGTCGTCCATTGTTGGACATAGACCTCCCCCAAGCATCACCACAACAACCAATCCAGTGCGTATCCCATCTTAACTTATTTAATTATGAAGCAATTAAAAAAAAATGTTTTGTCGTTTTTTGCTAAAGTTTGATTTTGAAAAAATAATGAACAAGTGCCCAATTACTAACCATTCACCCCACAGGACTGCCTCTCTAGTGGGACAAAAATAATATAAAAATAATGTTTCCAGATCGTCCCACTCGAGATCAAGATTAGTGCAATTCGTCCTACTAAACAATAGTGTGCATGACTCTGTTTATCGGTGTTTACGTTGCTATCTTACCTTGAAAAACTTTAGTGTATCCCTGTAATCCGGATACTTCCCATCAGGATGGAACTGCATGATCCTCTTCAGCAGCTTAGCGTCAGTATCAGAGAACATATCGACCAGTTTCAAGGCTGCGTTGAATCCGTTCAATACTGATATAAAGTCGAGCACTTTTCGCTTCGAATACGTCTTCTCTTCATAGAATATTGCGCGCGAGTCGGGATGCTGTTTTGAACGCTTGAGGTTACCTAAAGCGTGGACTCTGAAAATTGAACAGTTGTTGTTAAGGTTACATTCCGCTATAGTGTTGAAAAATTTCGCAGTTGTAAAACCAGAGATGTGGCCTGGCGTTTTTGATAAATAAGCAGCCTTTTTATACCATACTAGCGATCCGCCCCAGCTTCGCAAGGGTGTCAGAGATCTTTGAAATTCTCGGATCGTTGAAATACTATAATATGTACGTATTATACACACCAGAACCTTCCTCATGAATCACTATCTATAACCCTTTAACCACTTGCGTCACATTGGTCCGACGAGCGTTTTCGTGTCCTATTCGCCAGGGTCGTGGGTACTCCATCTAGTTTAGTTCTTCAATCCTGACGAGATGGAGTATATGGTCATGGATATGCGACCCTGGCGAAATAAACGCGAGACTGTTTGCCGGATATATCCGACGTAGACGGTTAAAAGGATACCTAAGTGAAAACCGCATAAAAATTTGTTCATAAGTTTTTAAGTTTATCGTGTTCATACAGACAGACAAACGCGGTGAGGGATTTTGTTTAGTAATATGTAAAGAAGTTTATGATAAAACATAAAAACGCCATCTACGAACTACAAGGAGACCTGCTGTCATACAAACTCCTACACCGTTGACTCATATTTAATTTCTCCGTGGTATTTAATTTCTCTGTGGTATTTCATTTCTCCGTGGTATTTGATTTCTCCGTGGTATTTGATTTCTCCGTGGTATTTAATTTCTCCGTAGTATTTGATTTCTCCGTGCGATTTGAACATAATCAACAACAAAAATAAATAACGACCAATACCTGTCGAATGAACCTCTCTTTTCAATTTAGGTCGCGAGACTTTCCACCCTCTTCCAAATACTTCTATAATATTACCCAGGGGGGCTATTGGCTAACTTTTTCAACAACATTTCACAACTAGCATTCGTTGCACACTAAACTTAGTTGTCAACTGACAATTTTATAAAATTGGTATTACGTATCACACAAGTGACTAACAAACTACGGTGCAAATGAGGTGAATTATAAAAAAATACGGTGCCTATTGTGGCCACTTTAAACTTTTATCGACTATTATACAGCTTCAAAAGCTTACACAATCGCAATTTTAAAAGTATCGCTACAATAACATCTGTCAAAACGTATTACGGTGGCTATCAAAGGCACCAGTGGCTAATGACGTCACTGCAGTTGGTCACTGAAGATAGGCAATACGAAACTAGCTGTTTGACAGTTCAATGATGCACATTGTTAACAAGTGATCATCACTTAACTGTCAACAGAGTTACGCAATAGCCCCGCTGGTCTTTCTGGCTGGTGCAGACAGTTAAAAAATAATGCATGGGACTAATGGGACTAGAAGGCGAAAGAGGAAAATCAGCCATCGTGCTACTTTTTTTTTTTAAAGCCGCTACCATAATTATCGTCTAATCTAATATTTGATGGCTTTGCATTGGAGACTTTTTTTTTGGGTGGGAATTCATCAAAAACTAAAACCCACCCGTATCCATTCAGTTTGACTGAAAAGTTGAAAGGAAATTGGTTGTCTTGGTATGGTCATGTGAAGAGGAGGCATGTAGCTCATATTACTAAAAGAGTTCTGAGTATACATGTAGATGGATGGAGAGGGGAGGGAGGCCTAAGAAAAGATGGATGGATTGTGTGAGGAGTTATATGAAAGAAAAGGGAGTTCGTGATAGTGTGACGGGTGACAGGAAAGAATGGAAGAAAAAAAAAACGTGTTGCGCCGACCCAAGTAATATGTGATAAGGGCAGGAAGAAACCTTCAGTTTCCATATGCGTTAGGGCCGCGATAACTCTGTCGAACAATATCGCAGTTGGCGTAGAGAGTGCAAATGTGTTTATGGTATAGAAAATTATTATTATTACTATTTAATAAGACACACTTTAGCTGGTGCGTGAGGTATTTGGATGTATCGTGCGTGTGCTTCTTCTAAGCAATGTGTGAAATACTTACTTAGCCAATAGCCTTTCCAAATCAGGTAATGTAGTTAGAATACTCTTAGCATCTTGACACAACTCCTGGTTTTCAAACAGAGCCTTTACGGCTTCTTGTCTCTCCTGTATCACTGATATATTGCAGCTTGGAGCGCAAACCCACTGGTATAGTAACCTGGAAAGAGGATATAGGTTATCAACTAGTTAGGCCATACAGATATTTGTTCTGTGCAGGAATCGAACAAGCGATACGCAGCACAGCAGTCAATCTCTCAACCACTACACCAACAGCGCCATTAATTCGGCAGTTTGTTTCATTATTTTATTTTATAGGGCAGCAGTATACAATACAATAATATCGGCACTTAGTCAGTAGGAGTAACACATACAGTACTAACGACGTTATCCCAAAATAGCTGTCTGTTAAAAGACAATATTGATTAAATTTGATTGTTAGGAAGAAAGAGAAGGATACAGATAAAAAAAAAGGAAAAGTTATCTATCTCTTTATGGACTTCGTAAGCAGTTAAGCGACTCACAGAGTCAGCGTAAGCATAATCAGCCTTTTAATGTTCCCACTGTTGGGGCTCAGGCCTCCTCTCTAGGAGAGGGAATGGGCCGTAATCCACCACATGGGCCCAGTGCGGGTTGGTGAATGTCACATTTCTTCTAGTTTTTGGTTCTAGGACATGCCGGTTTCCTCACGATGTTTTCCTTCACCGTTTTGAGAGCAGTGCCGATGAAATAAATTACACAAAGTAATGTGCCTGGCTGGGTTGAGAGAGTCAGCATGCATATCCTCATTGACTACTGTTGGACTTTTAAGAGGTTATTAGATCTTTCTTTCATTAGTAGTCTTTTAGTTGACCTAAAACTATACTAGTGTTTTTCTATCTATCTATCTATGGAGTCTGGTTTCCGCACTTAGTGCTATGCAAGCCATTGTGCGTGGGCCATGGGGGCCAAAACCGTTGGTGGGCTTATTCTAGTCCGTCTCTCTCCAAAATAATAAATAGGCCTCGCAGGTGTTTCAGCGCGTCTGTAAGGGAATTCAGGGATCCTAAGGTTCGTATGCGTGTATCAGTGACATCTGTGAAGTCAAGGAGCACATGCGCAATAAGGATCAATCAAATAATAGCAAATCCGATTTTTACTAAATATATCGTATGTGTAATAATTTACTGAGCATTTAATTTTTTAAATTATTAAAATCCGTCAAGAAATGGTGGATTTATTAAAGTTTTTCTAAACGGCTACTTGGAAAGGAAACGCGCGCTCTCGCTGCTGGACTGTTTACGATGACGTCATCTGTCATGATCCGTGCGACGAATAGCTTGATCGTATTTATTCGCCGGTGGAGACTGATCATGACGGATGACGTCACAGCGAGTCGCTTCATTCTCGGGCGCCTTTCTGGAATTAATACACTAAAATTGCTGTATCTTCGTCATTTTTGGTCCGATTTAAATAATTTCTTCACAGTATTTAATGTTGTTTTATAATGCTATAAGTCTGTATACTCCACAAAAATCATGACTGATCCTCATTGTCTTCACCTCCTCCAAGCATGCTCTGTACAGGGGGACTGACTGTGATGATGATGTGGTGTTTATGCAGTGTCCTAGATTTTTTTTTATCTTGTTTCATTTCGATTTACACTTATATATGTATATATTATTTTACTGACCTTTTCCCCATATGAGTTGAACAAAAATTCAATCTTTCATACAAGCACCCTTCATCTTGCACGATCCTTAGATTCCTCAACGTGATGGCGTCTAAAACCATAGTGCTGCCGCCTTCCCAGCGATTTTCTACCTTAACCTCGTGCGGTAAGGTCTTATTTAGTACGTCGGGGGGTGTGTACGAGGTGAACTGGTTCATGCCTAGCACTTGTATGTCTAGCAGGCAGTCTGTCAGGCAGGAGACAACGCCGCCTAATGCTTTTATTGCTAGGTAGCAGTTAGCTGCTGGAGTAAGGCCGAGGGTGTCGCCTAAAAAGAGAAAAGTGGATTAATTATTACAACATTAAAATTTTTAAATGTAACGAGGCAGTTACGCATCAGCTCCTAGACCCCTAATCACACTAATATTATAAAAGTATGTTAGTGTGTGTGTGTGTATCTGTTACTTCTTCGCGCTCGAACGGCTGAACGGTTTTCGATGAAACTTGGTACAACGGTAGACGGTATGAAATAGCACAACAATTTTTCGCTTCTTCTTTCAAATAATTTTTTTGGCTCCCAAAAAAGGAACTACTGTGCGCGCGCCTAGTATACCTAGTCCTTTAATCGCATCTCTGTTTAAAGTGGTATGAACATACTTACATATTTTGTAATATTTCACTGTGAATTACTGCAAAATATGCTACTATATTTATAGCCGGTAAACAACTTGAAGATGCATGAAAAACGATAAGACATCGTTTGAGGAATGTTTGGCTTGTGGGGGAACGCTTTCATACAAACAGGGTACCTGCGCAATCGGCGTAATTTTTGTTATAGAAGTTTGCTGTTTACTACCCATCGGGTTACAGAACTGGGTGCCAAGTGTGAGTTGTTCTTACGTTAACACGATTGAAATGTTTACCGCATTTGGCTCTCCTTCTGGTCAAGAGCTTGGAGCGGGCCAATCGGAGCGCCAAACTAACTCAGGTTAGTTTATGGCCAGGTGTGCGTGGACCCCAAGTGAGATTAGAGAGACCAGTCATCTCTTAGCTGCCAGTGGCTTATTTCAATTTAATTTTTTTACTTTTTTTTTCACTATTTATCTACATTATGCTCACATAATAGAAGCGACAAGAAATATGTACTTAAACCAGACTTTTGTAACTCACAATATTTTAAAAGAGTGTCCATGGAGTTTCTTGCACGTTATTTATATTCCTAAAGACCTACGTTTCGGAACGTGCAATTTAGCTTCACTTTTTTGACTGACCGACATTTTGACAATTCAAAAGTGCCTGTAAACGATATATTTGAAACTAGCTTTTGGCCGCGACTTCGCCCGCGTACATAAAATATAGCCTATGTCACTCAGGAATAAAGCAGCTTTCTATCGGTGAAAAAATTTTAGCAATCGGACCAGTACTTTCAGAGATTACCTCCTACAAACAAAAAAATAACTTTACCTCTTTATAATATTATAATAATAATTGAAATATAATTATCTTTTTGATTTGACTGATTTCATTACACACTTAATGTCAACTATGTTAATTACCTTCATGTAAGAACGGTCTGATCCCGTCAGGCCACTCTCCATCTGCATTAGTCCTGTAGTACTTCTCGGCTAATATCTTGAGCGTTTTCTCAGGAGACCATATATTCTGGGCCTCTCTGCGCGCGTTGTGACAATGTGTGCTGAGTAGTTTAGACGTACGAGGAGTTGTTTTACGGTCGTAAATTATCTGGGAAAGAGTGGAGTAAAGGAATTATTTAATTTATTATAACATTAATTTAAAGAGATACGAAACTACTTATTTTAGCGCGCTTGACAATCAATCTGTCTATTGTTGAAAATCGCATGAAAATCTGTTGAGTAATTTTGAGTTTCGCACTCATACAGACAGACGCAGTGAGAGACTTTGTTTTATAATAAGTATGGAAAGACTGTGGCCAAAAATAAACGGAAATATAGAGGAATGCAATCAGGTGTAAAGCCCTGAAACCTCTATTGATGCGGGAAGATACTTCGATCAGGACGGGTGTTGTGTCTGGTCCTAGCTACTGTCCGATAGCTGTTTTTTTCGGACTGTTCGCGTACAAATCGCACGGAGAACTTTGATACCGCGATCTGATGACCGATGGATCTGTGTGACGTCACGAATTTAGTACATATGTGGCAGCATAGGTGCCGCTACAAAAAAACACTTACCAATGCTGGTGGATAATGCGCCAAAGTAGTAAGCAGCCTAGAAGAGTGCTTGTCGTCTTGAAACTGCCCGATATGGAACAGACCTATTGAGGTGTCCACGAAGCAAACGCCGTATGAGCTGCTGCCATTGCTCTCCTGTGAATATTACGTAAGGTATTATATCGATGGGAGGTACTGTGGCAACCGTGTAGGTTCCACTACCAATTACTAACTTGCAAAACTGGCATGTTAGACTTTTAAGGTCCCCCAAATCGTCACAAGGTCAAAAGTTTTGTTATCAGATGACAGGAAAGGAGTTAAACTCCCTATCAAAGCTGGGAGTAAGTTCACTTCAATTGTACAACTGATAGGTTTCGAAAACAAGTTTTTTCTTTTGCAAGTCCATGGAATCATAATTGTATGATATTTCCAAATACTCCTACCATCTCTTTCCAGACCTCTGCAAACAGGGCAAATGCCAGAGGAGGTCAATTGACTTCAGACCACAGGAGTGGACAATTGAGGCCACAAAACAAGCCCTATAGGCCCAAATAGATTGACACTGAAAGTGATATTGAAGCAGTTTGTACCTCTTCGGCGATAGCCATCATGTAGGCGGCAGAAGGTTCAGCGGGGCCGTTGTCTTGCAGACCACACACTTGCGCGCCCCTCATCGACACCTGGCAGATCTCACGACGGACCACTTTGTCGAATTTGCTGGTTAGGCCACCTGAAATATACACAATGTTGTTTTACTCAGTTTTTTGCTATTATGATCTTCTGGATGTTTAGATATTTGTAAATCTTGACTGAACGGAGTTTAAATGAAAGGTAGGATGAGTAAATCATGACCTGCAATTGGACAGAGGATTCTTCTTATCCTGATATTTTAGCTGCTCTGGCCCTAGAACGCAAAGGGTAACTGAAGGAACACAGGTAGGTGTGGTCATTAAAAGTCTGACACACCCTCTCGCTCCGCTTAGGACGGCAAAAGTAATTTGATGATTTGCCATCGGACTGCTAAGGCGGACTTAATGCCTTAGGTTTTCTCTTCCATTCAACCAATTTGCTGCAGTTTCCAAGACAGCGGAATAATTATCCAGAATGGATTAGTTTGAAAGTGGCGCCAGTGACTGAAAAGTTGAAAGGGAATCGTTTGTCTTGGTATGGTCATGTGAAGAGGAGAGATGAAACGCATGTTACTAA
Source organism: Mythimna impura (assembly GCA_905147345.3). Lineage (NCBI taxonomy): Eukaryota > Metazoa > Arthropoda > Insecta > Lepidoptera > Noctuidae > Mythimna > Mythimna impura. The sequence continues at coordinate 14,605,098 of LR990362.1, read as the reverse complement.
AAGAGTTATGAGTTTACATGTGGATGGATGGAGAGGGAGAGGGAGACCAAAGAAAAGATGGATGGATTGTGTGAAGAGTGATATGAAAGAAAAGGAAGTTAGTGATAGTATGACGAGTGACAGGGCAGAATGGAAGAAAAAAACGTGTTGCGCCGACCCCAAATAACACGGGACAAGGGCAGGAAGATGATGAGTCACATTGTGAGAGCAACATACCATAGCGTTTCGGCTTCCATAACTTAAGAAAAAAAATAACTAGATGAATGAAAATAAGGTATTCTGACAAATAATTCAGTAAAAAAACTTACTCTTCTTGCATCTCTCCTGCATCATATCGGGAGTTTCCGTCTGCTCTACTCTGGCCACTTTGTATCCTTTGGACACAAGTGTGGACGCCATTCTGCCGTATGCGCTCTCAGGAAATCCCGAATGGGCGAATTCACCCTGAAGAAGTAATGATAATTACATCATAAATTATGCCATGCCATATACCTGGGAACTGATCACTTTTCCGATTTTTTTTTGTTCGAATTTCATTTTACCGAAAACTATCACCGACGTCTTTTCTGCTTTAACCATTATTTGACATATTTTAGATCATCGAAGTAAATATTATTTTACTGAACTATATTTCACCGATTTACAAAATAACTTACTTTTTTCGTTTTCCAAATGATATATTTGCCATATTTTCACCACACAGAAACAACATTTTACGGAATTTTGGTCACAAATATGTATACGGTTACTTGGGGACCCATGCGTTATTTGATAGTCAAAAGCTCCTCAGAAATATAGTGTAGGAATTTCACTAATTTATTTAGTAAGTGCGCTAAATATGAATGTGCAGGGTTCACCGTATATGTAATCTAAGTATATTACTAAGTCAATTATAATGAATATTTTTTTACTCTGATTCTTAAATATTCAAATGTTACTTTTGAAATTATATTTTTTAAAGACGTAAAGAAAAATATTGTTTTAAAATAATAAAAAATTGTAAACCTGTAAACCTTTTAAAATCTGATAAAAAAAGACAGCACTGCATGTGTCAATCGTCACCCGACATTAACGCCAGAGTGCCATTTAAACTAGTAAAAAAAAAACAAGTTTTTTACCTTCATATAAGAGAATCCAAGTTCGTTAACCCCTACAGCAGCATCCATATGGTACAGCTCATAGAACTTTCCTACTTTAAAGAACAGTACGCAGTCGTAGTGAGATGATTTCATGTCCCACCATTGACGATGTGCCTGAAAAACACAAAAATATCATATAATAGTAATACTAGTATAATAATATGGTACAGCATTGCTGACTTTCTCTCTGAACGTCTTGCTTATAGTTTTTTGAACAGGTACATTCAAGAAAGTGAGGTTTATAGTTTATCTTTATTCATACTAATATTATAAATGTGAAAGTAACTCTGTTACACGCCGATGTTCCGACATTCATGCGGTCAAAGTCGCAGGTAAAAGCTAATATTGTAAAAAACAGTCATTGTCCACCTCTAACTGTTAAAACCCAAACAATACAACATATTTTGGTTCAGTTGTCACTAATAGAAAGAACAATAAATAAGAAAGCTTTATGTAGTTAATTTGAAATCAAAATAATCATCTAATTAAAATTAATGTGTAAAAGTGTTGTATAAAAACCGATTTGCAAAGTAAATATAACACTTAGTATAACTTCACACTAGAAGGCAAGTCTAATGTTTGAATTAGTCGCAAATTGGAATCAAAAAATTCAAGTTAATTTGAATCCAATCGCCACCAGCTAATGTATCAACTTCAGCATTGCTGTATTTAAAGTTTATTTTGCAGTGATTCTAAAAAGTGTAAGTTGCAATGGAATTTAAACTTTGTAAAGTAAAAAATAAAGTTTGTTGTACAGTCAGAGGTAAAAAGTGCAGTTGCACTCTACCAATGTTAAAAGTGTCTAAAATTTCTTTGTAGTATACGTTCAATGGTCTACAACTAGTTTAATCACTACTTTAAGTTCTATGCTACAAATTAAATCAGTTATAAACCATTGACCCTCTTCTAGAAATAAATTTTAGACACTAGCATCGGCTGAGTGCAACTGGACCTTTAGCTTCGGCTGAGTGCAACTGGACCTTTAGCTTCGGCTGAGTGCAACTGGACCTTTAGCATCGGCTGAGTGCAACTGGACCTTTAGCATCGGTTGAGTGTAACTGGACCTTTAGCTTCGGCTGAGTCGCGTCCTTTGGCACAGACGAAACGTAATGTTGCCACTTTATACATATTATGATTTCGTATTTCCTCTTTATTTATTCATTGTTTTTTTTTCTCCTTTCCCTATAATTTATTTATATTTATCTATTTTATTCAAATCTATTAGCACACAATACCGTGCCGACGTCTTTATGTCGATACCGTTACCGGCCCACGCTGAAAACCAGCGCCGTAGACTCATCGCATTTTGCGTGTGGTCACGGCATTATGCTGAGCGTTCGGCCGTTTTGCGCGGATGTGGCGCATATTTCTTTCACATAGTGTGCTTATAATTTGTTAGTTTTAAATTTGCGCCTTGTTCCGCCAAATAAAATGTTTTTCTTTCTTTCTTTCTTTTTCTGAGTGCAACTGGACCTTTTGCTTCGGCTGAGTGCAACTGGACCTTTAGCTTCGGCTGAGTGCAACTGGACCTTTAGCATCGGCTGAGTGCAACTGGACCTTTAGCATCGGTTGAGTGCAACTGGACCTTTAGCATCGGCTGAGTGCAACTGGACCTTTAGCATCGGCTGAGTGCAACTGGACCTTTAGCATCGGCTGAGTGCAACTGCACTTTTAGGCCCTAGGTACATCACTCGATAGATTATTTTTAATTCAAATATCCCTGCAGTAAAAAAAAACACTATCAAGAACTTTTTCGTAAGTTTAAATACTCCCCTAAAGACTTACAGGTGTCTGATTCTTATAGAAATCTGCTGGCACAAATAATGTAGAAGGATCATATTCAGGGTGGTCTGGTCGCCTCTTGTTGGCATCCCGGATCTTGTCGGGCTTCAGCCAGTCTAGTTTACAGTGTACCCAGTTTCCTTCATCAGCTGCAATGGGCTTCTCTTCTGCTGGTTTAGGAGGTGATGCTGAGGGCCTGGAAGATGTTGAGTTGTTCATTAGTTTCTTAGAAGTTCATTAATTAAAAAAAAAACATAAATTTAACCTTCAAGCAGGCGCGCGTAGTCGAATCGACCGCGCTTAGTACATTTTTGCTCATATTATTATTATTACCTATCACATTTATTTCTCATTTCTAGTAGCCTGTCGCTATGTCATTGGGAGTAAAATAAAGAATAAACCGTCGCTCGGGGCGCTCCCCCACTCCACAGATCACAATTGTTTTAGTCCCGGTGCAGTCGTCGAAAAGACTACACGCGCCTGCCTTGTATTTTTACATTGACGAGAAGACTGATTCTGAAGAAAATTAGACCTAAGTATATAAAACTCTTTGATGCCAATTATTCGATCTCTTGAAGAATATTAAAAAAATACAAATTAATTAAAAAAACACGAGATATAATCAAGACTCACAATAGAACTCTTGTTATGTGGGGCAGAATTGATTCTTAATCTGAAGAAACTAGTTTGACTTCAAAATTTTGTTTTGAATTTAAAGAAATTATTGTTTAGTTGAAAAATAGGTAAAATCTGAATATAAAAATAAATTATCATTAATTAATCAGTTTTATAAGTTCCTGAAATCTCCCATCGGTCTTTTAGGTTACGCGCGCCCGCTAATGTTTCAAATAGTCGCGCGCCCGCTTGAAGGTTAAATCAGACCTGTTAGAATGTATTAATGATCTTTATTATAAATAAGTAAATTATATATAGGTTTATTAAGAAATAAAAAATATCAACACTTACAGATAATAGCTAAATGGCATTAAATGTATGAAAAAGAAGAATCAAATGTGTGAACAAGCAGCATTCAATAAGGAAAAAATACTGGGCAAGTGCGAGTTGGACTCGCGCGCTGAGGGTTCCATACAAACTTACTTATGTAAATAGTTCAATTCCCGAATGAAGTCTTGAGGATGTTTCCAAATAGCAAAAAAAAATGTTTTTTTTTTGTGTTTTAACAACAAAACTTTTTTCAGATTCATTCCTATATCTGTGCTATAAGACCTTGCTTTATACCAAATTTCAGGATTCTGGGTCAACGGGAATCAAAATTCATAGGGTACCATATATGAATTTTGATTCCCTTGAGAGTGTTGAAATATATGTTTTTTGCAATATGGCTGTACCATTTTTTCTTGTTAAATTAGAAGTTTGTTTTTTTTTTTACAGCTTGAAATGACCGCAGACTTGAGTATATGGTTTTTATTTTAACTTGATACCTACACACATTCCCGAGATAAAGGGTCTTGACAGACAGACACACAGAAAGATGGACAACAAAGTGATCCTATGAGGGTTCCATTTTTTCTTTTGAGGTACGGTACCCTAAAAAGCAGCATTAATGTGTGAGAAAGTAGCAGTAAAGGTGTAAAAAAGCAGCATTACATGTGTGAAAAAGCAGCATTACATGTGTGAAAAAGCAGCATTACATGTGTGAAAAAGCAGTTGTAAAGCAGCATCAACCAAAGTTCCTACAGTCTTAAGGCTATTAAATACATACCCACTACTGGATGGTTTGATTACTGGTTTACTTGGTTTCTTAGACTTTGGAGACTCAAACTTGAAACTATCCTGCAATTTCTTCTCAATAGATGGCTTCTCAATTTCAGATGTATCCATTTTGTTATCTGCTGAAAGAATACTTTTGTTAATTAAAACAACAGCTATGAAAACAAAAACACAAATTAAAAAAAAGTCATATAAATCAGGGTTGTAAGCTAGCTTATTGAAGAGCCTTCCGTTTGCTTGCCTTGACATACCAGAGCAGTTATTTTTTTTTGTAATTTTACATATAACCTACCTATTTCATTTTGAGTACATGATTGATGTGTAAACATACAAGATAAAAGCCTATTTCTTCCCCTAACAGCCATGCATGCATGTATGCATTCTGTTAATTAATGCTACATTGTACTATTCATTTAAGTATTTCCTAAAACTATATTACCCACCTTTGTTCTCAGCATCAGAGTCATCAGAGTCCACTGGGTTGAGTCTAATCCTCTTCCTGCGTTTGGAAGCAATGGGAACCTCATCCTCACTGTCACTATTGTGTTTCACCTCAGGTGATGGGGTATCTTGTCTTTCTCGCTTTTTCTCTGAAGTTTATAGACAATAAAGTTTTAGATTAAGGTTTAATTTTAAGTTTAATGTGCAGAAGAAAGTTAAAATATATATATACATACATACATATATAAATACTTACTATGTGATCAATTGAATCTAATGAAACATTAATAACCTCTAGTGAACTTTTGACCAAATTATTGACCTAAGACCCCAGGGGGTCTCAGGTCAGGACCTTAACTATATTTAGGACGTCGAAGACACCTCGGACAATTCAATCATTTTATTTTTATCTCCGCTCATGTAAAACTGTATTGTTCTCATAGACATGTCTTACAATTAACACATAATTTTAGTGAGGCAAAAAAGTTTATTTTAGTAAAACTGGTTTAGGCTCAAACAATAACATGGTCAACTACTACTTACTTTCAGCTTTGGATTGGTTATCACCGTTTTGAATTGGCGAATTCACTTTCGGGCTTCTGTCGACTTCTAATTCTGATTTTACCTTCTTATTGGCAGGAGGTGTCTTAGAGAAATAATTAAACAAGGTGTTTGCCGCACCTATGCTGTTACGCTTCGACATTTTCGATATATTTTATTCAAAACTCATTGAAAATAATCGGGCACCGGAGAGGCGGTGAATTACGTTTTGGCGCAAATTGTTACTGTTAGTAAACTGTCAAATAAATATGTCAACGGGCTGTCAACCTCTCTGTCTGTTAATCATTGTCTATTACTTATATTGCCTTCTATGTACAACAATTTATACACTGGTAATCCCAAACCAATTTTAGTCGATTAGTTTTTTTTTCCCAAGTATTTCGGCGCTAAATGGTAAAATAACAATACCGAAACAACTTTCGAAGTAGCCCATACCATGCCATGGTGTAAACTGTTAAGCATTCTCGAACCCTCGGTATTGGAGTAAAGGACGAGGTCATACCGTTCCACAGCTCGGCCGCTCTCCCACCTTGCAATACTGGTTGTACACATTTTTTCGAATAACAGCACAGGGCCAGAGTCCTATCAAGCGCTTGCCCGTTATAAAACATAGCCCTCCTTCTGGCGCAGTCGAGTAAAAATGACTGAAAGGTGAATAAAAAGAGTATAGTAAATATAGGGTGAATAGAAATCAAACAACTTGGAAGTATTCATTACTTTTATATTGTGTTGCCTTATTTTTATACTCAAAGTAATAAAGTAGTATCATCTAAATTCACAAAATAGTTTTACACAACAACAATCTTATTCTAAAGGATTTGGTGTATAATGGCAGTACATTACCATATTGTACGCTTTAGTTCATGTAAAATAAACACATCTTGCTAATGTAGATACAGCTTTTTCATTGGTAAGATGTGTCTTTAATAGAAAAAAAAAAACAAAGTTATTGTAGCAATTATTTCCGAGGTATTTTAAGTGTATCGTTAGCGTCGCTGCTTGTACAAGGTGCGAAAATATAACGAGAAAAATTATCATTACGTGCAAATACAGTACTTAGTTCGCTACTCTACGCGTGATATTTCTCGTGTACTGCTCAAGTCACACACCTTGTACAAGCATCACAGTAGACACGATCAAGAAGCGAAAAAAAATATGCAACCAAGCATGTTTACTACCTGACTTACAATGAAGTGCACAAAATAAAAAGATTTACGCACATAGATTAAATAAAGATACTACTCGTTTGTATGTGAATGCCCTAAAGTGTGTGCGTGTGCAGTGGAATGTTCCTGTAGAACAAGTAAAACTGAAAATTTAATTTTCAAATAAATATTTTTTTTTCTATTATAAAAATAATATTAAAATTTTATAATTGTTTTTTGTACATCATAACTTCATTTTGATACGTAACAGTAAAATGAAAAAATAATAAATTTCCTATAACAAATTTATAACTATGTAAGTATGTACTAACAATTGAAAATAATAATTAGATTAAGATTAAGTATACGAAAATAATATGTCATACAAAAATAACTAATTAGCTTTATCATACGGATGTGTTTATATCCTTGCATCTTTTGTAAACTGGAAGATAAGAAATATTATTCATTGAAAGCTTATGTCACCATTTTTTTTTGTTTCTATGTGTTATTTTTTGACAACGTACAAGATTGTAGAAGGAAATGTATAAAAAAATAACTAGTCTACTAGACTAGTCATATCTTGCCAAATAAATGCTTATATGTATTGACTCACGTCTGAGGTCATTGCGGAAAGCCACATCGACTACGTGATCGAATACACGGACGTTAAGTCCGGCTAGGTGACAAAGCAGGAACATAGATGTCGTTACCAACAAAATGTAGAGTCAAGTCAACAGAATCAACTCTTCACTAAATGGCTGCCGAACACTTATAAATTAAAATAATCATTTAAAAAACTAGCCCCAACTACTCTGCCGTCCAAAGACAGAAGGTCGCATCTGCCATTTATGGAAAATTTAGCTCGTACATACGTAAATAGCTAAATTTTCACTACTCCGAGTACCTAAATAACAAAAATCAGGATATTATAGACACATCTAGTAATATTTTACAAGATTTCGTACTCAAATTGCACTAATGAAATGTTTAGTTTCGTCGAATAAACTTTAAACATTTCAGATCTTTGTCCCGACTGCACGACACTGGGTTGTGTTTTTTATTTATTTTCTAAATTTTTTTGTTTTGGTTGAAGAGCCCTTTTAGCTTATAGCGACAGTACGACCCACCCTCAGTCTTTTACATAATAATCTGTGGTTCCGGCACGGACATGGCTATGGACTTGTGTGGTAGGACCTGGCCTCCGTTGACGTAGAGTTCATCCTTAACGATGACGTCTTCTCCGAGGACCGTACAGTTCTCCATGCGCACCCAGCGGCCGACGACGGAGCGCCAGCCCACGATGCAGCCATCAAGCCACGCGTGTTGGCGGACGCAGGCGCCTCGAAGAATTGTGCTGCGTTTGATACATGCGCCTAAAATGAGGAAAGAAGAATTTAATTTTTGTTATGATCATTATAAACCTACTTAACCAACTTTTGAGATCCAGAGTATCCAGGCCATTCTACTCTAGTGCCCAATATTATCCAAATTCGTTAAGACGTGAAAAGGTAACAAACAAGCAGACAGAGTTGTGAGTGTAAAATATGGATAACTACACTTCTGGACACATCTATTGGCCCACCTTGTATTTTCAGTTTCGTTTGGTCCTAGCTAAAATTTTATATTAGGTCGAGCAAAAAGTTTTTATGCAGTTTTAAACCTGGCATATTCACAACTTCATTCAATAGTCTTTTTTTGAATTTCGAACACAGAATTTAAAGAAACAAAAGACAATATGGAGCCTGTTTGTTAATATCAAACAATCGAATACTAAGAAAACTTGGTTTTATTGGTTTACTTGGATTTAATTCTTGAAAAAGTGATTGATATCTTTGGTTTTGCAACAAACATTACTTATTCTTAACATTAAGGTGAGGTTCTATCAATAATCTATGGATACTTCACCTGAAGTCGCCGCCCAAGCTGTGGCACTTATTCAGGCCGGACACAGCCAAAGAAACGTGAGTGCTCAACTTAATTTAAGTCGATCTGCGGTCCGAAATGTTTATCGGAGGTACCTAGAGACTGGCGGCTTTGTTCGTCGCCAAGGAAGGCCACGATCTCGGGTCACAACTGAAAGGCAGGATCGATTCATCGTGACGACCAGCTTGAGAAATCGTCACCTTACCTCCATTGAGATACAAAACCAACTTCGCGACTTTCACGGAGTATCTGTGAGCGCTCGAACTGTTCGGAGAAGGTTAAAAGAACGCGATATGGTACCACACAAGCCAGCTAATGGGCCCAAACTAACGCGAGCCCACCGAACAGCGCGCCTTCATTTCGCACGCAGTCATTTAAATTGGACACAGCAAGATTGGAGCCGTGTACTGTACTGATGAGTCTAAAATTGTGTTACATGGCAATGATGGAAGGAAGAAGGTCTACCGACGTAAGGGAGAGCGTTTCGCACAATGCTGCTTTGAAGAGAGGGTTGCTTATGGCGGTGGCTCATGGACTGTCTGGGGCGGTATATCTGCGAGCGGCAAAACTCAACTTGAGGTTGTTACAGGACCACGGCTGCCAACATTAAATGCTGAAAGGTACATTCGTGAGTGCTTAGAACCTCACGTGATACCATACGCGGACTATGTGGGCCCAAATTTCCTTTTTATGCATGATAATGCAAGAGCCCATGCGGCCGGCATCGTCAGGGAATATCTTCGGGATGTGAACATCACAGTTATGGACTGGCCAGCCAGAAGCCCAGACATGAACCCCATTGAGCACATGTGGGACGAGCTAAAAAGACGTGTTAGGGCTCGTCAGCCAGTTGTCCAGACGATGCAGGAGTTGAAAACTGCCATAGAAGAGGAATGGGAGATGATCCCTCAAAATTTCATAGAGCGGTTGATAAACTCTATGCCTAATCGTATGAGACCTGTGGTAGATGCCCATGGAGGCAACACGCGTTATTAAATTAAACCTTTATTTGATAAAACATGTTTTTTATTCAAAAATCAATTGCCTTTAACAAGTCGCATATCCAACTTGTTAGGCGTAGCTCCATGTCGTATGGTATTCTGAATTCAAATTTAAAACAATACGATCGAAAAAGATGGTAAAATGTATCAGGTTTAAAACTGCATCAACAGTTTTTGTTCAATCTAGCAATCATATTTCGGTAGGGGCCATCGAAACCTAAACTCTAAGGTGGGCCAATAGATGTGTCCAGAAGTGTATTATAGTAAGAATCCCTTACCAATAGTACAAAAAATTAGTGGGTTATCTTTTAAAACGATTTATTTTTTCATGTTAAAACCTTAAACTTCGCGTTCTTCGTGTGCGTCGGAATTGCATAACCTAATTCCGCCTAGCCAGTTCCATCATTAGACCACCAGGCGTACGGCGATGCGCCACCGGTACATGGTGGACATCCCACCTATACGCACAAAACGTTTTGGGAACACATTCATTGTGCGTACAGCTAAGGAGTGGAATTCCTTGCCGGAATTTGTGTTTCCTGATGGCTACAACTCGGGAATCTTTAAGTCAAGAGTGAATAGGTTGCTTCTAGGTAAGCACGCACCATCGTCGACCGCATCATCGCTTTTCATCAGGTGAAATAGCGGTCAAGCAAGAACCTATCAAGAATTAAAAAAAAAACTTGCCAGATCTACAGAAGCTATCAAATCAACATTTGAAGTAAAACTAATTGCATCATCAATTCGAGTGGACGCCCTTCAACGAGTGTTCTTCCCAGACGTGTAACTGCTTCCTACAGTTCCTACCTACAACTAGATAATAACAGAGGCCCTATCACGAACTCTTAATGCGGGCCGTTTGACAACCTAAATTGAATTGTTAAAGGGATGGAGCTATATAAGGTGTATAGCTCCATCCTTCTTTTTCGCTCGCACGCTTGACATTTTAACACGTGATGGTAAGGCCCCAGTTCAACTATTCAAACCTCAGTGCCCATTACGGTACAGTAAAGATTTCAGTATAACAAATATTTGACATTTCTTAGAATATGTTCAAAACAAATACCCGAAAATAGTAATTGCAATCCAGTAAAAGCAGGTACCATTGTTTACGATAAAATCTAACAATCGCTCTAAGTGTTGTTTACGACATTCTTCCGCAATGCCGCACTTCCTTATAATATAAACGAAAGCGACTAGCCCCAGCTTCGCACGGGTGTTATAAATTTTTGAAATTCTTAGTATTTCTCTACATATACTTAGTAGAGAAAAACCGAGAATTTGTACTCGTATATAGGGTGACTGGCAAATAGTGTACGATACTTAAACACGTGATTGTGCTCATGATAACCAACAACTTTTACTATGGGAACAAACCTGAAATCGCGAAAAAAAATCAGCTGTTCAGTACATTTATGTTTGCCTAATATACTGAACAGCTGATATTTTTTTCGCGATTTTGGCTTTGCTCCCATAATAAAAATTGTTTGTTATCATGAGCACAATCACGTGTTTAAGTATTGTACACTAATTACCAGTCACCCTATATATATAAACCTTCTTCATGAATCACTGTGACTATTGGTGAAAACCTTATCAAAGCGGCGCGCTGGGGCGGCGACGCGGCGACGTCTCGCGTCCGGTCTTGGTTTAGGCAATGGTCCGAAGCGAGAGGAAATGGGAAACGGTCGTCTCATGCAAAGCACTCAAAGCAGTAATCCGAACAAAGGTGATGGCCGCAACAGCAAGGGAGCGGACATTTTTACACCCCAGCTGCCGGCGTTGGAGACGGCCCAAGCGTCGGCAATCAGAATAGAATAGAATAGAAAGATGTTTATTTCCCTAGTTTATATGTTACATTATGTCCACAGGCCGGTGGTGTATTCGGCCTGTGGGTGTGTCAGCTACTTACATTCTACCTATGTTTGTCTAAAAGAGATCTGTTTAAGTGTCGTGTAGTGTGTGCTGTAAGCTTGTTAGTGTGGACAGTATAAATTTATAAAGTTGTTCTATATTGACCTATCCTATTTACAGCTAATTACAATCTATGGGTACGTGAAGCGGTTGTTCGCTTACTGAGCAGCCGACTCCTGTCTTTTCTTGGTACATACTCAATTTCACCGTCGGGAGTCACTGGGTCTGTCTGTCTGTGTAGGTGGATCAAGCCTGAGTTCACGTGGTAAAACATTTATTGTACCGGCAAATAAGTTGAACTAAAATGGCCATCGTTGGCCCGACATTATTAGCCCCCCGCTGTGCCGCACTTCGATTGAGACCTGAAAATTTGTTACTGCGCATGAAGGTCGATCGCCATTTTAGTTTAAATTATATGCCGCGTATTGTAACAACGTGATAAAGTCAGTACCGACACTTAATGTTGTAATCTCATATGTCGCTCTTATGTCTATGACACGTGCAATAGCTATAATACTTATTTGTTTACATAGTACAAAACGGTGCGATGCTGTTTTCACTCAAGAAAGAACAATAGACGAAGGATCTTAGAATTGATCACTTCATGATGTGGTCGGCCATTTCATGAAATGTGTCGTTCCGCTCACTCACTAAATCCCGCCATCCCCTTCTAACCTAGCCTGTCCGAGTTGGGGTGCCCCAAGTTCTTTAATGACATTGTAAAAATTCCATTATTTGGTGTACAATTAATGTTTTAGTGAAAAATAAGATTTTTGATGAACAATTAAAAATATTTCTTTAATTTTTTTTTGGCACATTGGCGCTGTTGTTGAGTGACGTGTGTTGCGGGTTCGATTCCCGCGCGGAACAAATATTTGTATAGCCTTCAGATAGGTGTTCAGGGTCTGGGTGTCTTCTTGTGTATGTGAATTTACAAGTTTGTGTATTGGCTCTTCTATAACATGATTAAAAAAAAAACAATATGTATCCATAACCATAGCATAGCATAATCAGCCTTTTAATGTTCCCACTGCTGGGACTCAAGCCTCCTTTCTAAGAGAGGGAATGGGCCGTAATCCACCACGCGGGCCCAGTACGGGTTGGTGCCTGGTGGATGTCACAATAACATGTCTTCGAATTTTTTAGTTCTAGGACATGCCGGTTTCCACACGATGTTTTCCTTCACCGTTTTGAGAGCAGTGGTGATGAAATAAATTAGACAAAGTAATGCGCTTGGCGGCTTGGCTGGGTTTGAACCCGCGACCTACAACTCGTAAGTCGGGGCCGTTACCACTCGGCCACCACTGCTCTTATGTATCCGAGATCACAGAATTACGGGATCCCAGAATACCGGTATTGGAGACCTTACTTGCTGTTGCTACCTACCTCTTTTGTACACAGATAACCAATGACGGTGACCGTCACATGTCAGTATGTGCATCCTTATTACCTATGTGACAATTTTCCCTTTCAACAGATTTAAAGGGTTTCTAATTTCGGATTTGAAAAATTCTTTCTATTTGCTCTATTTAGGATAAAGTAATTTTTTTTTTATTCAAATAATAATAAAAAAAATAACCGGCCAAGTGCGAGTCGTAGTCGCGCATTGAGAGTTCCGAACTAACTTACCTATGAAAACAGATGACTTCCCGAATTGAGTTACGAAGATTTTCTGAATCGCAAATTTTTTTTTTTTTGTTGACGTAACTTCAAATTTACAGTTTACAGATTTTTCCCTATACTTGTGCTTTGAAACCTTGCTTGATGCCAAATTTTAGGATTCTAGGTCTACGGGAAATACCCTATGAATTCTGATTCCCTTGAAAGTGTCGAAATACACGTTTCTTTGCGACATAAATAGCCGTATCTTTTTATCCTAATGGATAAAAAGATACGGCTATTTATGTGAGTTAATACTCAGAAGTTTGATTTTTTCACAGCTTCAAGAGACCGCAAATCTAAGTATATGGTATGAATTTCAACTCGATACCTCTACGCGTTTCTGAGATAAAGGGTCTTGACAGACAGACAGAGAGACGGACGGACAACAAAGTGATCCTATAAGGGTTCCGTTTTTTCCTTTTGAGGTACAGAACCCTAAAAAAGAGCCAACTACCCTATAATCCGGTGACATATACAATTACTGAAAGCAAAAAATGAGTACCTACCTAGGTATAGAGGACAATCAAAGTCAAAAGTCTTTTACACGAACGAAACACTACTCATCATACATGTAAATATGACTAATCAGTTGTTCTATAATAATATCTAATGATGAAACGACAAGCTAAAGTGGAGCAATCATGTTGTCAAGGGAATCCCTTTTTAATAATTATAGATAATCAGAATCTTGATAAGTAATACATTACAGAATACCGTAATATGTTCTTCATTCAATTTGCTACCAGCGGCGCCGTCTTTTAGAAAACCTCAGGGTGCTCATGCTCATTTGGTGACTCGAAAAAGTGGCAAAGTGTGAGAAGAGAAATGCACAATGATCAACACACTGACTGACTGATTTAATAAATAATAATAAATTGAGAAAACATCACATACATTGTCCTGGTCCCAAACTAAAGGTTTTCCCTTGTACTCTGGAAACCAGGAACAACAAAAGTACCACAAACACCCAGACCCAACACAAATATCAGTTTCATCAAAAAACATTTGTGTTCAATCGAACCCGCGACCCTTGCGTCTCAACTGGCGCTCTAAACCACTGCGCTAAACGGGTCGTCGGGTAATGAAAAAACGCCCATCCCTAAAAGGCGATTACTGATCTGTTTCTTGATGTCTATTCTCAGGGGTGCTCGGCACCCACTGTTTATTTCTCATGGGTGCTCGAGCCCCCCAGCACCCACGGAGTCGGCGCCCCTGTTCGCTACAACTACGAGTATCAGTCGCACAAACGCGGGTGAGCGGACGCCCCTTCATAGATTAGTAAAAATATATAATAATAACTTTAAAAAAGGTGACATTATTTGCCTTATGTCACAATGAATTTAAGAAAAGCATTATTAAAATGTTAGTGTCATTTTCAGACTTAAATAATCTATACATAATATACATATATAAAAAAACTTTACAAAAAAAAAAATACATCCGACTTCAAAGTAAAAAAAAAAAACACTGAAAAGTGCAAAATAACTTTAATTTCGGAAGTCGGTGTTTCTTTAATAGTTTTGTCTCTTCGTTATTTAACACCGACTTCCAAAATTAAAGTTATTTTGCACTTTTCAGTGTTTTTTTTTACTTTGAAGTCGGTTGTATTTTGTTTTGTAAAAAGTTTTTTATTTTACACTTTTTAGTTATGGTACCACCACTAAAAAGTACCCCTCAGCCAAACTTAAATACCTTATAGCCAGAGTACATCTCATGACAATTCTAATAATCCCAAATACGGTTAGATTACATTAATTTATTACAGAGTTCCGGTGCTTAACTTCAGGCTTCATCATCAGATCAGTTCGATATATTCCCCCTCTACTTTCAGTCAGTCATCGACTACACGTATAAACAAAGCAATTTTATTTGTTACGACGGTTCTGCTGTGATCCTATGAGTTCTGTTCCATATCTTCGAAGTTCATGATCAGATCATAACAATATTTCTATGGGACCAACTCGGAAGCATAACCTTTCAATAAAAAAAAAAATTTCATAATCGGTCCACAATTGACCGAGAAATCGGTGAACATACATAAAAAAAAAAAAACATACATTCAACCGAACATATAACCTCCTCCTTTTTGAAGTCGGTTAAAAAGGAGAAACTGACTGACTGACATATCAACGCACGCACAGCCGAAATTACTGGGACTAGGAGCATGAAATTTTGCACAATGTTTCCTTTTATAACGTAGGGGAGCACTAAGGGAGGATTTTCTAAAATTCACCTCTTAAGGGATGAAACGGGGGTCTAAATTTTGTACCTATAGAGAAACCTACTTTTAAGCGGGCGAAGCCGCTGACAGAATCTAGTCTACATATATAAAAGAAGAAACTGACTGACTGACATATCAACGCACAGCCAAAACTACTGGGACTAGGAGCGTGAAATTTTGCGCAAGGCTTTCTTTTATGACGTAGGCGAGCACTAAGAAAGGATTTTTCGAAATTCAGCCCCTAAAGGGGATGAAACGGGGGTCTAAAGTTTGTATGAAGAAACCTTTCACGCGGGCGAAGCCGCTTGGCAGAAACTAGTTTGTAATAAAATAAGTCTTAAACACGTTCACTTTATGTAATCTTCTAAAGTAATATGTGGAAACGCAGTGAATTGTACTTTAGCCTACCTACTTATTTTTAGATGTACGACATAAGACATATTGTAAAATTGTTCGTTTTCCATAATAAAATCGAACTAGCGCCCAGCTTCGCACGGGTATTACAAATTATTTAAATTCACGGCTTTTCTACGACTATTATAGCATGCTTATGTTATACTCTTAAACTTTCCTCATGAATCACTCTATATATTGGTGAAAACCGAAAGAAAATCCGTTCTGTAGTGTTTGAGTTTATCGCGAATAGACAGACGGACGCGATGGGGGACTTTGTTTCATAATCAATTTTAAACCGATCTATATAATTATATAAAAGCGAAATACCACTCACTGATTAATCACGAAATCTCAGAAACTATAACACCTACAAAATTAAAATTTGGCAGGTAGGTTCCTTATAGGGTGTAGACATCCGCTAAGAACGGATTTTACGAAACTTTACCCTTAAGGGGGTAAAACGGGGCTTGAAAGTTTGTATGGAGAAATCGACTTTTATGCGCGCGAAGCCGCTGGCAGAAGCCAAGTTATATTATAAGGATGAGAATAAGTGTTCGATATTTTCATAGAAATAATTTTCATTAAACCTGTCGTAGAGGATCTATAAATAAAACTGAAGTGTCTGTTAGAAATATCAAAATAACATTTTTTTACAAAATACTTATGGAAAGTATACTCGAAACCTATAACAATTTTTTTAATTTTTATTTTTGGCTGTCTGTTTCTCTGTTTGTTCCGACTAATCTCCGAAACCGCTGGACCCATTTTGACGGAACTTTCACTGGTAGATAACTGATATTATAAGGAGCTAATTAACTTAAACTTACTTTTTTTAGAAAAATAATTGTAGTTCCGCGCAAAAAAAACTTCTTGAAATTTACCATATGGCATTGTGCCGTGTGCGTAAATAAACCTTCAAGCGTTAGAAACGATAGAAAATATAATAAACATCCCACAAACAGATGGTTCTAAAATAAAATAAATGCAAATATTTAAGTACATGGGCAATACTCGTCGATCCAGAAATAGCTTACAAATGGATATTCTAACGTCGTAATCGTACGTCGGTACGGTAGTGCTTTAAAAATCTAACTGGAAAAGAAAATATGTATTAGTCTTGGTATCTATATATATAAAAGAAAGTCGTGTTAGTTACACTATTTATAACTCAAGAACGGCTGAACCGATTTGGCTGAAAGTTGGTGGGGAGGTAGCTTAGAACCAGGAGACGGACATAGGATACTTTTTTTTTTTTGAGTAGGGTAGAGTAAGGTAGAGTAGGGTAGAGTAAGGTGGAGTAGGATAGAGTTGGGTAGAGTAGGATATAGTAGTCAGTTGACGGGAGCGAAGCCGCGGGCAAAAGCTAGTATAATATATTTGCAGCTAAGACTTTTCACACGGGGTTGTTCGCGCGATTTTGTTCAGGATAAAAAGAAACCTATCACTATCAGCGAGTTTTCGTAATCAGATCATTACTTAAAGTAGGTACTGATAGCACTAGTAGAAGATGGAATGTATTGAATTGTATGGAAAAGCGCAATATAGGTTACCTTTTTTTATTATTAATAGGCTCGCGTTTGACCACTATCTCACCTGATGGTAAGCGATGATGTGGCCGAAGATGGAGCACGCTTGCCTAGAAGTAACCTATTCACTCTTGACTTAAAGACCACTAGGTTGTAGCTATCAGGAAACAAAGACTCCGACCTACTTATATTACACCAGCTGTCTCCCATGGTTTTACCCGCGTCATTGGTTGCTGCTCCGCTTCCTTACGTCACCGCTTGATTTTATATAGCCTATACTAATCAGTATTTGTCAAGAACCTGGCTAACCCAAACAGAAAGATTTTCTCCCATCTGACTGGTAGTTCCAGAGACTAGCGCCCGCGACTTCTTCAGACTCGTAAAACAGCACAATGCCATTTGGTCTCAATTTCAAAAAGCATTATTTTGTGCATAACCTTAATTTTTTTTTTCTAAAATAAAAGTAGCTCAAGTTACTCCTTCATCATTATCATCATTTCAGCCGAAAGACGTCCACTGTTGGACATAGGCCTCCCCCAAGCGTCTCCACAACGACCATAGAAATATAAAAAACAGGAGAAGTGGCAAGGGGGCGTGTGCATGTCCGCGCGACTTGCGCAAAAACGGCATACACGGGCAAATGGCCGTCAGTTATAAACTTGGGAGATTCGCGATACGTGATCGTAAACAAATTTAAAATGCCGTGTTGTGCAGTGGTTTCGTGCAAGAACCGAAGCGATAAGAGAAGCCTGGGTCATCACGGAATCTCTTACCATATGTAAGTATAAGTTTAATACTATATTTGTCTTTAAAATCAGTAAAAACAACAAATCTTCTAATATCCCTTGCTGCTACTACGTTATTTTTGTTTTCAAATATCAAAGCGACTGTATTACTCTTACAGTAAATACATTGCTCTTTAACCACTACCAAATTTTAACGCTCAGCAACTGAACAAGCAATGTAAAAATAACATAACGATACTTTATCAATGCGGTGTATTTCATAATACGGCCGCTGTTAGTTGCGGCGAGTTAATGATGTGCCTGTATGATCTACTATTGTAGACTATCGACCATAATATCGATTGGTTGGATATCCGAAGTGAAATAATGTAAATATTTTTATTTATTTTGATTATTTTATAGAGTAGTAAAGAAATACGCAAGCAACTGTCGTAAAGTAAGTTAGTTAAATTGTAAGTTAAGTCGAAGGACTATTTTTTGGTTTCAGATATCGTATCTTATGCCTTATCTTCGTGTTATTTCCTTACTTATTTCTGATTTTGATATTTTAACTTCCTTCTTAAAGTCTTCAAAAGTTTCGAATTCGCTACAATAACGGGCATGATTCAGATTTTAATAACGACTTTTGCTTTAAATAAGGCAACATGTTCTAGCTCTTTATTTGTTCTCTTTATTTAACAAGCTCTGTACTGTTTTTTTCTAATAAATGTCTTACATGGTGAGGTTTAGCAGAAACTTAGGTAAAATGATAACTAAAATGTTATTTTATGTTTTCATAGTTTCCCGAAAGACGCAATTTTAATAAAGCAATGGATTGATGCCACTGGAAGGCCACCTAATTGGTTCCCTAAAAAAATATAGTACCATATGCTCAATTCACTTTTAACTAGAAATACTTTAGTCTCTAAAAAAAACTCAGTCTTTTTGAATGGGCAATCCTTAAATTAAGACTAGACCTTATTTTTGTAGAAGTGTTACAATTTTTTTAGTAACTGAAAGCTTTTTCATGTAATAATTCATAATATAAGTTATTAAACTTTTCAGGATTTTAAAGAACCAGGACACGCACTTGGCCGGTTTTTAGTATTTGATATTGACGTTCTAAAATGCCGTGTATAATGGCCTAATGCAAGTAAAGAGTTTTTGGGTTTTATGAAAGCAAATTTTATTATTCTATTATTAATATATTATTTTCTGGACATATTGATTTTGTTTTTGGGACCCAAAAGAAATAGCACAACAAAAAATGAACAAATCGATAACTTTTCTATTTAGTCAATCACTAGCGTAAATGTAAAATAAATTGCTTTTGCATAGCACATTGACATTTAATGTGTGCGTAAGTTGTAGGTGCTTGGAAAATGCACGCTGTTTTTAGGAACGTAACGTTTATAATTGACTGTGTAGTATGGACTGATTTATTAATTGCGGATGTGTGCGCGACTGCATAACTATTGCTGCATGTGTAGTAGTGTCGGCGGTAGTAGGGGAAACTGGAGACATCGTGTTCCGGTACATTTTTTACTACTTAACATATCTCCTCCTTTCTTATATCTATGACAACGACCGATCTTGCGCGTCGCATCCACCGCATTCCCGCGACTTTCACCAGGTCGTCGGTCCACCCTGTGGGAGGCCTTCCAACGCTGCGTTTTCCGGTGTGCGGTCGCCACTCTAGAACCTTTCGGCCCCATCGACCGTCCGTTCTACGAGCAATGTGCCCTGCCCACTGCCACTTTAGTTTGGCGATTCTTCGGGCTATGTCGGCGACCTTGGTTCTCCTGCGGATATCTTCATTCTTTATGCGATCTCGCAAGGAAATTCCGAGCATAGCCCTTTCCATTGTCCTATGGGTGACTGTAAGCCTTTTGATGAGGCCCATTGTAAGCGACCATGTTTCAGTGCCATATGTCATCACTGACAACACGCACTGGTCATAGACTTTCGTCTTGAGTTACTCCTTAGTCCCGTCAAAATCGGTCCAGCTTTCCAGATCAGCCAGAACAAATACATAGCTATAGATAAGATCTGTGTTACCAAAGACCATTAGCTACTACAAAAAAAAAGGCCTATGTTATTAGATGAAATGGGTAATATTTTTCCAAGCTTGTGCTTACCATCTTCAATAACGACGTCTGGTCCAATGGTAACATTGGGTCCTATTCTGCACCCCTTGCCGATGGTCGCCGTGGGATCGATCAGCACGTTACCGACCACTCCAGTACCATCATACAACTGTTTTGAGTTCTTCTGTCGTAAACTGGTTAGGTATAGACACATTCCTGAAATCAATACACTCATAAATCCTCCTCTTGGACTTAAGGCCACCGTGTCCTCGTGGAGGCGACCGGCGGCAGAGACCGCTCGCGTCCGGCCCTGGTTCAGGCCATGGTACGGATCGAGAGGGAATAAAAAAAAAGCAGTCAACTCCTTCTTTGAAGCATTAATGCGAGCAAAAGAGGTGGTGGAAAGCCCCGGCCGCCCGCGCCACCGGAGACGCCCCGGGTGCCGGTTACGAAGCTAAGTTACTAAGCGCGGGCTACGAAAGGCGAGCAACGGGTAGCTCGCCGTGTGATAATGACCAGACTGGGGTCGACGGCGCGTAGCGTTTTTCACACGAGCCTCAAAGAGATATCAGCAAGATTGTCGGGGTCGATGGCAACTAGGGCTGCGGGATTGTTCGAAAGAATTACCGTGGCCCTGGACTGCAAAGGGCAACTGAGGGAACACCAGTGGATTTTAGTCAGTAAAAGTCTGACACTTCCTCTCGCTCCACATAGAAGAGAGAAGTCATTTGATAATGATGATTTCTCACGTAAAAAAAGAGTATGTTCCGGCGTTTCCAATCAAACATATTGACGTAAAACTTGTGGACCAAGGTTTTTTCCGCAATACGCAAACGTCAATCATTATTCAATTGAAAGTTTATCGTCAACGAATATTTCATTCAAGGCAACAGCGAATGAATGGCTAAAATTAATATAAAAATGTAATAGATATTATTACCTGTTAAAAAGTCTTTGGGTTGTCCTACATCCATCCAGAAACCTTGGAGTTCCATGGCGAACAGCTGCCCATCTGTGGCCATGAAAGGAAAAACTTCCTTTTCGATGGACATCGGCCGTAATTCTATTCTACTTAATACCGAAGGATTTAAAATGTACATTCCTAGGACAAAAGGAAAATATCTGTAAAGTATAAGTCACCTTGAAGATGAAATTAGAAATAGTACTCATTAATTTTCTGTTTGTTACTTGAACATTACAAATTGAAAATAAGCAAAATATTCTTACCCGCATTAATTTTATTTGAAATAAACTCCTGTGGTTTTTCAATGAAGCTCTCGATCTGACCATCTTCCTGATAAACAACTACACCATACTTTGAAGGTTCTTCTACTTTTGTGACCACAATCGTCCCTTCCTAAAACAGTAAATATCAGGATAACTAATAAGTTCTGTTACTAGGGAATCCATACTAATCTACTATATAAAAATAAGTCGGGTTTTCCTTCCTGACGCTATAACTCCAGAACGCACGAACCGATTTCCACGGTTTTGCATTCGTGGGAAAGGTCTCGGGCTCCGTGAGGTTTATAGTAGGGTAGAGTAGAGTAGAGTAGGGTAGAGTAGGGTAGAGTATAGTAGAGTAGGGTAGAGTAGGGTAGAGTAGGGTAGAGAAGGGTAGAGTAGGGTAGAGTATAGTAGAGTAGGGTAGAGTAGGGTAGAGTAGGGTAGAGAAGGGTAGAGTAGGGTAGAGTAGGGTAGAGTAAGGTAGAGTAGGATAGAGTAGGATAGGCGGTACGAAGTTCGCCGGGTCAGCTAGTATTACATATAAATGTGAAAGTAAGTCTGTCTGTCTGTTAAGCTTTCACGATTCCTTTTGATAGCCACGTCAAAAAAACTGGCCAAGTGTTGGACTCACGCGATGGACCGACGGACGGACAGACAGACAGCGGAGTGTTACTAATAGGGTCCCTACGGAACTAATACGGAACCCTAACAATATTTTCTTATATAATTTATTAGCGTTTAATTCTGTCATGTAGCCGTGACCGTGGCGTGTTGTGGCGGTCAAAAGGCTCAAAAGAAAATTTGAATGGAGCAAGCTTGAACCCTAAGGGAGGATATAGACTAATTTTATGTGGCTTCTGGCTTCGAATTCGCGTCTACGACATTTACGTAGACGAAGTCGCAGGCAAACGCTAGTAACAGATAAAATAATCCCTTCGACCGAATTATAATTACAGTGGCCAATCTCAATAGAGACATCAGGCGCAGGACACGGCTTTTTATTTAGGTGGCTTATCATCAAATGCCTTCTCCCGCTCTAAGGTGGAACAAGAGGGGCGTCTAGATAAGTCAAAAAATAAGCTACCATCTTAATATATACCCTTGTTATTGTCCTTTCAGTTAGACTAACATCAATCATGAAGTACAAAGTTTGTCAGTGGTTCTCACTGGGCTGCCGTCACTGTCAGCATAGTTGAAATCGAACACAACAGCTTAGTCCAAACTAAAATTGAATGGAGAATTGACAGGTGGTCACCTTAACCTGTAAACCTTAGTTGGTTCCACAGACTCTTTTGTTCCTATTAGAAAAATCACTTTTTTTGGGGTGGGAAGTCATCCAATGACTTCTCCAGCCCTAAGGTAGAGTAGGAGGGTGTGTCAAACTTCTAAAATCACACCTGTGATCTTCAGTTGTCCTTTGCATTCTAGGACCACAAGTCAGAAATCTCCGTAAGAAAAACAGGGCTGGATAATTTTCAGAAATCCCTATGAAAAAAACAGCTGGTTGCCAACAAAGTTTTATTTATGTAAACTGCCCATTATTTTCCGACTTTGCAATGCTTTTAAAATCTGAGAATGCAGATGGCAATTAATTACAAGTGTCAAAGGCAAGCCCTTTTCACAGTTTTAAAATTTCACTATTCAAAGTTAGTAAGTTAGTACATTGTATGTTGTATTGTACTAAATAAACATGATAGATAAGTACTGATTGCTTCAGGTTATCTATAAGGGAAGATAACTTTCACATAAAGTGATGTTCAAGTATTTTTTGTGTTATCAGTAAATATTGGAAATTATCTATGTCGCATTGATTACTTGTTAAAAAAATAAGTTTTCTAGCTCAGTCAATTTTACTTTTCTATCTCTAATAAGCTTTTGATTATTTTGACTGAAAATATTATAACCTACCTTTTGAGTACCGTAATTAGAGACACAATAGAAAGACAATGACCGAGCGAATGCCGGTAAAAAAGAAAAGAAAAAAATGAATGAAGTGAATGATGAATTAAGGAAAAATATTAGTCTTTCTGGGCACTAATAATGCTTGGTTTGGTGGAATGAGGAAAATTTTGATACATTTGTTAAGAAGTTCAGGACAATCTGCTAAAATTCCTACATTTATAAAAATTCAAAAAATTTCAAAATAAAGGCTGTAAAAATACAAAGAATCATTTTGATAAAAAAGCTTATTGAATCCTCAACTTTTTAAAAATGTTGTCTCTAACTTGCTCATTGTCTTTCTATTGTGTCTCTCAATAGAAAGACAATGAGAGAGTGGACACCGGTTTTATGTTGGTTTGGTATTCGAAAGGTTAAATTAAATAAATTCATACCTTTCCATGGTTCCTGTGGAATTTGGCAAGTTCTTTGAATGGAAAGTCACAAATCACATCTGAGTTTAATACAAAGAATGGCTCTGGGCTTGCACTGAGAAGTTCACGTGCCAATGCAAGAGGGCCAGCTGTACCGAGGGGTTCATTTTCATGAGAGAACGTGAGAGAAACCCCAAGCTTTGAAACTTCTTCTGTCAGCTCTCTTTCCATATCATCTGCTCGGTATGACACTGCCAATATAACCTGCAATATTCGCAAAAAGTCTTGTAGTAAAAGTGCCAATGAAGTGCTTCTTTTCTACAGCATATTGTAAGTAAAAAAAAATATATTCTTATAGAAACTGTAATTTATTTATTATTATGTTATAACTTAATCAGCATATAATTGTTACTTAAATATATGATCAAACGAATAGTATACGAAAGTAATTGAGTGATGAGCGTTTACCTGTGTGACTCCTGCTTCTACCAAAGCCTCAATTTGATGCAATAAAATAGGTTTATTTGCAAACTCGACTAGAGGCTTCGGTCTACTTAGAGTTAAAGGCCTTAAGCGAGTTCCATATCCTCCCACCAGAATGAGAGCTCTAATTTCTCCCAGTTTCTTATCGGAACCACACATTTTTAATAATTATCGGTTAAATTATTAATAAACAACACAATGTAAGCCGGAACTTTTGTTATCTAAGAACTTTTCACCGTAACAACAAGCAGTATATTAATTTCAAATGTGGCGTACGTATATTTACAGCGACTTCTTTCTAAATAAGAATTCAATTTGAATGATTTTAGTTTCACTTTTATGATAAACTAAACAAAAAGCCAATTTTGTACAGAATTACACGTCATTTATGTCATTTATCACTGTCACCTTTTTTTTTATTTAGCCAAAAGGGAAGGCTATAGTCTTTAGACCCTTTTGCTTAGTCTTGCATGTCCATGTTTTAGTGACATTAGAATACGGATGTAACATGTAACATATTGTAATGTTTTTGTCACCAAATGGCAACAAACGTATCGAGACTTTGAGAGGCAGCCTTTTCTGGAAAGTCTCACTGAGGTCTCGATTCAAAACTTTAAAGTTTTGGACACCGACACGCCGCCCGCGCCGCCGTAAAAGAGCCCCTAAATAATCACAATGCTTGCAACACTGTTAGTTTTCGAGATCTGATTATTATCTGTGACTAATTAATCGCCTGTGGACTATGCTATGGACTGTGGACTGTGGTTGGTAGCAGTGTGGTCAACGTAGGCGATTTGTTGCCATTTAGGCTAATTTAGGCTACTCAGGACTACTTCAAAGATAAGCTATTTAAAATTTGCATATCTTTAATGAATAGCCTTTCATTAAAAATCATAGGCATTTTATTAAGGTATCATGAATGATGGCCGCCCTATTGGTTTATGAGTAGCTAGTTCCGGGAAATATACATACCCTGACTAGTGATTTACTCTTAGCTATTATGCAATCATTTTGCTGGTTATGACCATGTTTTACTGACTAAATAGTTCAGTAAAATTCCGTAGAAAAATTTACGCCTAGCAGCTACCACTGCTTATGTTGACGGCGAAAGTCTTGTAAGACTCTTATTATTTCTGGCAGACGAAGCAGAATCTCATTAATTTTCCGTAATTTTATGTAAGGTTAACCGCTACACTACCTACACTTATGATTTTAAATTTTACAAAGAATCAATATAAAAAGTTTATATTAACTGCGCTTTATTTCATTTATATCGATATTTTAGCTTTTGAGCTACTATAGGCTACAGAAGCTGAAATTCGGTTATATTAGGCTACTACTAATAACTGTAACAAATCGTTGAAATGGGTAGCCGAAATTTCAATAACCTAGCTGACCAGCTATTTAGCTTTTTGGTTATTGGATTCAACTAGGTACATCAATGTTGATAAATATCATAGTCGTGGCTATTTCATGAATAGCCGCTATTTAGCTAGTTATTAGAATAGGCACTGAATGTCAAAAAATGGCGACATTAGGCTCTGTTTTGTTGGCAACACTGTTTGACAATCAGTCAGTTACGTAATGGCTGGCTGATACTGCAGCAGCCACCCTGTCAGTGTCATAGTTAATTATTTAAATTTTGAAGTCCTTCCCTTTTTCTAAATCTTTATTTTCAGATAAATAAAAATGGCTCTTTCCCTCCGGAATTTATGTCGGTTCAAAGGTTAGAAAAAATATTATCTTTTATGTGATTTCGTAAATTTATAGTTAACAAAACATCCATACAAATGAAAGTTCATCACGTCACACAATTTTTTCGACTGCGACCTACGATGATAACCTTGCAATTTAGCTGACTTCTGACGAAAATATAATTCCAAACTAGATTCAATGCTACATTTTACAATAACAAGTTAATCAATTGGACAGTAATCTTCCAATGTTGAGTACATTGGAAATTAGGCTCAATTTAATGTAACCGAGACCTTCATCTAAAAATACGATCAATGTCGCTGCTAGTGACAAGTTTCGGCGAATATCTAGTGTTATATAAACCATAAATAACGCTGAGACAGCTCTTTTCCTGACTCCAGTATCATTTTATCTTAGTTATAATTACAATGAATCAATATTTGACCTTTGGTCAGATATGATTGAAATGAACCTATTTAAATTAGTGTCCCATATATATCAGTATCTTCATGGTTTTGTTTGATTATTTTGAATATCCTATTGTTTATTTCAATTTTATTTACCAAATTTTTCTTAAAGCCAGAAAATCACCTAGGAACTGACAGTTTTCATTGTTAATGAATTATTATTATTATTTGGTAAGACACACTAGCAGCTATTTAGCTGATGCATGTGTTTCATATAGTTTGGTGTTTAGTCTGTCCAACCGATTTTTAAAGCAGTTCAATGTGGGAGCTTTCATAACACTTTCCGGGAGCCTGTTCCATTGAATGAATTAATGTTCCTGAATGTTTGTATTAAATACTACTAATACTTAACAAATTCAGTGCCCAGAACTTGGGAGCCAGGTCATACAATAGTTGAAAATTAACAAAAATCTAAGTATAATTGGAACTCCTAATCTGGTACTGGGCTGGAACATAACAATAGCTACATACAACAATGACCTGGGAGGTGGGTTGTCAGCATACAAACAAATTACTGTTTGTTCCTCCCTGGCACTGAAAGTACTACTCTCAAAATTGAATTTTAGAGGACAACATAGATAATGTCCATTATTCTTTCTATTGTCTTATCATTGAAATGCAAAACAGTTTTTCTATACAATTGACATACTAAGAGCAAAATGTTATCCCAATTATATTTTGCCCCACCCTGATTGTGTAAATAATGGAACAAAAACTCTGTATTTTGCAAAAATCACTAATAATATTAGTTTTATAAAAATAATACTTCTCAAATAGAGTAATGATAATACTAATTAACCTTTTAAGTACCGTAATTAGAGACAGAATAGAAAGACAATGGGTGAGCGAACGCCGGCGGCATTTGCTTGGGGTTTAATGAATTAAATACGTAGTAATTAACACCTTGTTATTTCTTCCAGATGTGATAAGGCTGGCCTCTGTCAGATATGCATCAACTGATTCAATGTATGATGAAACTAATATGAACCTATTGCTGACCAAAGACACAAAAGTAATTGTACAGGGATTCACTGGAAAGCAAGGAACTTTCCATGCTCAGCAAGCTATGGACTATGGCACAAATATTGTTGGTGGAGTTTCACCAAAAAAGGCAGGCAAACCTCATCTAGGAAAGCCAGTATTTGCCACAGTGAAAGAAGCCATGAGTGCAACTGGAGCTACAGCATCAGCTATATATGTACCACCTGCGGGAACAGCTGCGGCAGTGCTTGAGGCTATTGAAGCTGAAGTTCCACTTATTGTCTGCATCACTGAGGGTATACCTCAGCATGTAAGAATTTTTTTTTACTTAAAATTAGAGTCATATGAAAGAAAGTGTACCAATTATCAATTTGATATGCTTGGTGCATTTTTATAAATGAATTTGTAACTTTCTAATATCATCATAAAAGATTTCCAATGATCTCAGAATAAAGCAGTACTTCATTTTTTTTATGATTCCAATTATACATATTTCTATACTATACAGGGTTACTGGTGACTCGACATATTCCTTGCAGGACTTCATGGAGGGACTAAAATGCCACAAATTAAGCCACCAACTGTTCTACCGATATTGAGTAGTTTTTGAATTAGTAGGTAGGATTTTTAGATTTTTTATACAAAATCCCAGATTTAATCATTTGAAGCAAATTTGAAAATTATTTACGGCGCGACTGTACTGAAATTTAAGTTATTATCATAATTGATGCCATATCAGATCTTTCTTAGTACTTCAAAGTCCAAAAATGACTAAAACTGTGGCAAATATCACCAATCAAAGATTTAATTTTTTGTAACTTTTGCTAATACTTCATACAAAATGTTGTCTAGCGCAAAAAAATATTACGCCTGATGTACAAATTACTACAAAAATATCTTTGTCTTATCAGTTATGCAGAGAGGTATAATTGTCAATACTTTTGCCTGTGTGACAGGGAAGAGAAGAGTTTTACAGGGAGCAGGTAAAATTCGGTCGCACAAGCTCGTGTTTTGTTAACTAACTGTTGCCGCGTATCTTGCTCTTGTGCTGTGCTGTGCTGTGCTGTGCTTTCATAAGTGCTGACTATGGCGGGATATTCTGATCCTGAACATACTGAAATAATGTACGGTTACGCACTTAGTGACGGTAACCCTGCTGAGTCGCGGAGAGAATATCAACTCCCCAACCGCCGACTCCTACACACTAGTGTCTTTGGATCGACTTATCAGTGGTTGTCAAAAAATGGCAGCGTCCAAACAGGCAGGCAAATTGACACTAGTCGTTCCCGGAGATACACGGCTGAAGACAAGGACCTGATTCTTCAACCGTTTTTATGACGACTCCAACATATCGACAAACTTCGTAGCGCGTGAGCTTGGTATGTCACAGTGCAAAGTCTGGTCGTTCACTTGCCAGGCCGACATCCATACCGTTACCAACCCGTGCAGTCATTGGCAGAGAGAGATCCACCGAGATGATTTGAATATTTTCGTTTTATAGCAAGTGTCAACGCCGAAGGCCTTCTTAAGTAATATTTTGTAGACCGATGAGTCACTTTTTGACTACAATTTACATTACTGGACACCGAAACAAAAGGAAACCCTAAGAAACTTAAACTTCGGGAACGACTAGTGTCAATTTGCCTGCTTCTTTGTACGCTGCCAGATTTCTTGTGCGACGTAGAGTTAAAACGAACGCTGACGACCGTCTTGCAATTTTACCTGCACCCCATAAAACTCTTCTTTTCCCTGTCACACAAGCAAAAGTATTGATAATCATAGCTTTCTGAATAGCTGATAAGACAAGAATATGTTTTAGTAATTTGTAAATCAGGCGTAGTATATTTTTTTTTTAGGTTTAGGTTTAAAGATATTTATTTCTCAAAAAAGACACAAAGTCACTTACTTGAGAACAATTTTTCCTTATATCAAATTAATATAACAAGGGTTCGTCACCGCGTACCTACGTAAGTTATTAAACTCATCCAATGCATTCAGTCTTTAAGTAGTTATTTTATAATTGTTTCTTACATATTGTGCTAGTTGGTTCTTGAATGCATCGAATGAGCGTACATTTTTTATAAATGGGGGTATTTTGTTATACAACTGTGCTCCTTCAAAAGTTAAATTTTTTTTACCTAACTTAGTTCTCATCTTTGGTAAGACCAGAAAACTAGCCCGGCGACTGCTACGTTGTGTTAATTCTTTCACTTTAGTAAACGATAGGTTAGTCTGTATAGTCTTGTTGAGAGCCTTACGGATAAAAATACAAGTGTTGTAAATATATAACTGCCTAATGTTCATTATTTTTGTTTTTTCATATATTGTGCTTGTTGGTGATAAGTAAGGGAAACGAAAAATCATTTTTATTAATTTATTTTGTGCAATTTGGAGACTAGCTAGCTTGGTTTTGGCCGCACTGCCCCAGACTTCAACTAGATATAGCAGGTGAGGTTTTACTAGGGCGTTATAGATAGTGTAACGCAACTTAGGTGGAATACATCTTACTATATGTCGAAGAGATCCCAGTAGGGACGAAAGCTTTGTTTTTACATGATCTAGGTGAGCATTCTACGATAGTGAGCTATCTAATCTTAAGCCAAGATATTTTTCACACGTTTTTTACTGTAAGGGAACATTGTTAATATGTAATGGTTTATGTGGGGGTATTATTTTATTTTTTGATTTGAATAACATATAGCATGTTTTAGATATATTTATCGTTAACAAGTTGAACTGAAACCATGAAAAAAGGGTGTTTAAGTCTTCTTGAGCTTGGGAAATTAGATCATGAATGGACGATCCGAAATAAAATAAGCAAGTATCATCTGCATACAACGTAAGGTGACCATGTAGTTTAATTTCTTGTATGTTGTTAATGTATATTAAGAAAAGCAGGGGACCCAGAATAGATCCTTGGGGAACACCACACGTTATTGGTAAAGCGTCACTTTGATTATTATTATCCATTTTAACTTGTTGTGTTCTGTTTTTTAGATAGGATTTAAACATATTTAAGGCACTGCCAGTAATGTTGATTTTTTCTAGCTTTTTAAGTAACAATTTATGACTAACAGTGTCGAACGCTTTTTTAAGGTCAATAAATATACCTAGGACTATATTCTTAGCGTCTACATTTTGCTTAATTTTGTTAACAAGATCAACAGTGGCTGTAAGTGTGCTGCTTTTAGATCTAAACCCATATTGTCGGTCTGAGAGAAAGTTGAAAGAAGTTAAATGTTTTTCTAATCTGCTGTGTAAAATTTTTTCTAGTATTTTTGATAGCACAGGTAACACTGAGATCGGCCGGTAGTTGCCTGGATCCGTCTTCGATCCTGATTTGTGAATGGGAGTTACCTTTGCTATTTTCAGAGTATCGGGAAAATGGCCATCACTCAGCAGTTTGTTGAAACATTTGCTCAGGTGGTCCGCTATTATATTATTTATGCATTTTATTGCTTTAGTGCTAATCCTATCTAATCCAGTACTGCAATTAGGGTCGAGATTAGAAATAATTTTTGAAATTTCAGTGAAAGAACACAGATCAAAATCGGAAAGCACTGGAGTATTTTCAGAGGGTGTTATTGGTAATGCACAGGTATAATCATCATGAAAAGATCTAGGTATTTCATTTGCTAAAAGAGGGCCTATCGTGGCAAAGTACTCGTTAAAAATTCGGCAAATATCTTTTGGGTCTTTAATATGTTTTGAATCGATGGTTAGTTTTGAAGGAGCACAATTTTGTTTAATTTTATTAGTTGCTAAAACATTCACTAAATTCCACATTTTTTTTTGGTTTATTAATACAACTGCTGAATTTTTTATAGTAATAACTATTTTTTGTATCTTGCATGAGTTTGGCTACACTTTTTCTTTTCGTAATAAATTCTGCTTCTAGATTGGTGTTATTCGGGTTGTTCTTAAGTTCTGTCCATAATGCATTTCTTTTGTTGATTTGATCAATTATATTTTGATTTATCCAGTCCTTTTGAGGTAGGTTTAGAATTTTCGTTTTTGTGGTTTTAGTTTTTTCTATTAATGATTTTATTTTGTTTTCTATTAGTGAGTAGCTATCCCCTAATTCTTCAAGGTTGGTCTTTTCCAGACTATCATACAGTTTTGTAAAATCAATTGCTTCGTGTTGGGTCTTTATTTTTTGAGGAGATTTAGTTTTTTTAAGTTCAACATATATTTGTTTGTGGTCAGACATTGAAGAGTCCACTATTGCTATGTGAAAGCAGTCGTCTTTTAGGTTAGAGCTGACGTGGTCCAGAATAGACTTTTTAGTATTCGATTCTCTTGTGCAATATTTCTTACTGACCTTATTTAGTAATGTATGTCCAGTTCCCTTCATAAGATCGTTATATTGTTTACTTTTTCTGTCTTTACTCAACAAATCGATATTGAAATCTCCGAACACTATTGCCCTCTTTCTTTTTTGGAGTTGGGACTCGTAGACCTCAAGAAAGTCGGTGTAGTTAGTATCACCAGGGTTGTATACGACGCCTACTTCTAATGCATATCTATCAAGTTGTATCCATAAATAATTGTTTCCTCCTGTGTAAGTGGATTCCGTTAAGCTATGTTTAATATCATTATGGACGTATGCTGAAACTCCACCCCCTCTTGAATCAGTTCTGTAATTGTAGTAGTGGGAGTAATTATTTATTTGCAGTTCTAGGGCTTGTGTTTCACTTCTAATCCAAGTTTCAGTTAGCAGAATAACATGTATTGTATTCGATAATGATTGTAGTATACATTTAAGTTCATCAAATTTACCTTTTTTGCGTATACTTCTAGCATTTAGGTAGAAAAATCTGAGGCGTGATTTACTGGTCGTTATATTATGGTAATTGTTCGTTATTTGATGGGTATTAGTACTAGTCGGCGTCGCAAATATGGTTTCGTTTACTATTTGTCGTTTTTTGCAGGGGTTTTTATTATTGTGGGTGTGCCGTTAATATATTTTATGGTAAGTTCATTTTCTCCACCGCTTTGACGTCGTATCAATTCTTCTTTCAGATTTTGTAAATATTTTTGCTGAGCTGGGGTTTGGTCTGAAAATATTTTAATATTTTCTGGCAGTTTCACTTTATTGCGTAGTATATGCTTAGCGGATGCTGAAGTCTCATAGCATACTTTGATTCGGCGGTTTTTTCCTGGTGTGTATTTACCTATTCTGAATATTTTAATTGGTTTTGGAAGTTCGTGGCCCACCAAACAGGTAATTCGCAAAATATCAGCTTGGTCTCGTGAAATTCTTTCTTCCGTGTTGGCGGCTGACTGTTCCGGTAGGCCCACAACAATAATATTTTTCTCTCTATTATTTCGATCTGCTACCTCCTTAATTATATTTTCGTTCAGATAAAGCTGGTTTTGAAAGTTAGTGGTCAAAGATTCAGCGGTGGGTTTGAACATTTTAAATTCTGTCTCAAAGAATTTAACTTTATTTTCACCCAATGATAACTGTTTTTCCAAGTGTGACACAGTGTTTTTTAATTCCTTGTGTTCGGTTATCATGCATGATGTGGATGATTTAATCTCATTAATTTGTTTTGTATTTTCGCGAATCATACTTGCAGTTTGTTCGTTGCATGATTTTAATTCAGTCATCTCAGCTTTGACTTCTGCAATACTTTCCTGCATTTTAATCATAATCTGTTCATTAGATCCCACATATTTTTCTAACAACGAACCAATACGAGACAATTCCGATCGAATTTCTTTAATTTCGGTGGCGCATTCACATTCAAATTTTCTCTTTCGAAAAGTTACTTGCTGGTCAACTGCTAACGAGCTTAGTTTTGATAAATCCGGTTGCGATCCGCCGCCCGAGATAGGGGCACAGCCCATAGCATGGCGTGGTGGCGATCTCTGTACACTCATAATAAAGCCTCAGCGAATAGTATTCAATTATAAAATCTGAATGATGAGGGCACGTGTACTTATCAGTTATCAACGACGTCCCTGCGCGGAGCACCGTACGCAGAGTCACTGTGCGAGCGAGTTAAAAAATAGCAACTGTTCTACTCACGCGGGGGCGAGGTACGCCTGCGCGGGCGCGCCTGTCCGTGGCCAGTTGTTCTTGCGGCTCTGGACACAGAGACGAAGTGGCTTATATAGGAATTTACTAATTTCGTAGTTTGAGTCTTATTTTTGCAATGGTATAATTTCTATTTGAAGAACACTTATTAAAATATTTTAAACAAAATTGAATATACGACTGCTCTAGGCGGGTGACAAACGACGATTTTTGCACTAGACAACATTTTGTATGAAGTATTAGCAAAAGTTACAAAAAATTAAATCTTTGATTTGAGAACAATGTCAATAATGTAAAAATAAAAACTAAATATAGATATTAAAATAGCAACTGGCAGCTAAGAGATGACCAGTCTCAACTGACAGCGCCCGTTCACGGACCTGACGCGAATATTAGCACCACTCAGCTCAACCATTTTGAAGGGAACCGAATGATCCAACACACGCGCCACCATCAGTGAGACATTTGAGTGAGCATGACAAACTCTCAACTGCCATGCTCATTTATGTCAAACAAATCCAATAGTAACCTAAAAACCATAAAATAGCTCCATGGTACTCACATTTACAAAGTTTGAAAAAATGCTTCTACATTATACAATACTAAATACAATAATAATTAACTACAATAATACTTTACAAATTTAACAAATTCAAAAAAAAAAACATTAAAGAATAATAACATTAATAATAATTTCAAAACTAATCAATTTGTACCCCCGGTGGTAGTGGAGCTGGACCAGCATTGAGCCAAGCATTTTTATCTTGAATATAATCCTCCAACTTATAATATGCTTGCCTGCATAGTGTGCGTTTAATACAAGATTTAAATTTCGTTTCATTGAGTTCTAATATTTGGGGAGGTATTTTATTATAACATTTCAAACAGTACCCCATGAAAGAAGAGGCCACTTTAGCCAGTCTGAAACCTGGTTGAACTAATTGGTCCCTTTTTCTTGTAACATAATTATGCCTATCGCCTCTTTTGCTAAAAAGATGAAGATTTTTTCTAACGTACATGATGTTTTCATAGATATATTGACAAGGCACCGTCATGATGTTAATATCCTTAAACAGTTCCCTTAGAGAATCGCGCCGGCGGAGATTGTAAATAGCTCTGATAGCTCTTTTCTGTAGAATAAAAATTGAGTCAATGTCTGCAGCCCGTCCCCATAGTAAGATACCGTATGACATGATACTATGAAAATAACTAAAATAGACTAGTCTAGCGGTATCAACATCCGTAAATTGGCGGATTTTTCTAACAGCATATGCAGCTGAGCTAAGCCGTCCTGCAAGAGATGTTAAATGAGGACCCATTTGTAGCCTTGAGTCAAGCGTTATCCCCAGGAAGACAGTTTTGTCGACAAATTCTAGTTTTCATCGTTTAGTATTACGTCACAATCACTACTTTTGACATTCGGTAAGGAAAATCATGCATTTAGTTTTTTTTTTTCCCGTTTAAAACTAGATTATTAGCAGTGAACCAGTTTTGGACCTGCAGTAGTGCGTTATTTTCGTCGTCAAGACTATTAGTCCTTCTATTTATCTTAAAAATCAAAGAAGTGTCGTCGGCAAACAACACCATATTAAGTTTATTTTGCAACAAATAGGGTAAATCATTAATATAAACTAAAAATAAAAAAGGACCTAAAATTGAACCTTGGGGTACCCCCATTTTCACATTTAATCCCGGCGAATTGACACCGTTTATTTGAACTTGTTGCTGTCTGTCAATCAAATAAGATTTTAATAAGCTTAAAGCTGTTTTGCCTAGTCCCTTTTGCTCAAGTTTCAGGAGTAATGTTTCATGAACCACACAATCAAACGCCTTAGACAGGTCACAGAAGATGCCTATAGCATCCTGTGCCTCTTCCCACGCATTAAAATTATTATTATTATTATTATACACAAATTAAATATTATAGCTAAGTACGGCGCTATAGTCTCAATAATTGAGGTACAAACATTGATAGACATACCCCACAAATCTTCTGTCAATTTAACCTTGATTTGTTTAAAAGCTTTTATTACAGTTATAGGGTTTATATGCTTAAAGTTAAATTCAGTCGAACAGGCTGCAACGTTCGCCTGTAATAAACTAAAAGCATGCGATGCCGACGAATTTAGATATTTAGATATAGAATACGTTCGGGACCTCAAGTTTGACATCAAGTACAAGATCTTGGGCTGAGGAATGTTTATTAATAGGTACGTTTAATTTCAGTACAGTCGCGACGTAAATAGTTTTCAAATTGGCTTCATATGATTAAATCTGGGATTTTGCATAAACAATCTAAAAATTCTACTGACGCAAAAACTACTGAATATCGGTAGAACATTTGGTGGCTTAATTTATTGCATTTTAGTCCTACCATGACGTCCTGCAAGGAATAGGTATGTTGAGTTACCAGTAACCCTGTATACTATACTAAAATTTTAAATGTAAAAGTTACTCTTTCACAATTAAACTACTGAAACTATTTTGATGAAATTTAGTATAGAGTAAGCTTAGACCGCAAGGTAGGACATAGGTTATTTTACTTCGATTTCGCGTCTGCAATAACCAATATTCACACGGACATATTCAAAAGTGAAAAGCTGGTACCCCATAAGGTAGATGAATGGCACAAAGCATTTTGTGCCAGTGGCTTCAAGCTGCAATCTAACTTATTCTGCGTGACCAAGACTGAATAGAAAGGTAAGATGCCTAAAAAAGGATGTACCCTCTAAATTCTGACTGTATTAAAAATTACAGGACATGGTTCGGGTCAAACACGCGTTGCTACGTCAGAAGAAGTCCCGTCTCCTGGGCCCCAACTGCCCTGGCATCATCTGCCCACCTGCTAACTGCAAGATTGGAATCATGCCCGCCTCCATCCACAAGCCTGGCTGCATTGGCGTCGTATCCCGTTCAGGTACCCTCACATACGAGGCTGTACATCAAACTACTGAGGTTAGTGTTCACACCCAGGAGCTTCCTTTATTTGCACTATTTTGATGTGGTTATTTTATAGCATAAATACCTTTCTTTTTCGACATGGTCCGTATCTGTTTTATTCACCAGTAAAAGAGATTGTTTGTGTTTTCTGTCAAAATGATTGTTTTTTATTGAGTGCATATACTATACACATCTGTTCACATCACAGGATGTACCAAATGTCAAAAAATTAAGTGATGATGTCAAACATATTTAAATATAGCCAAATGGCTGATTGTAATTAGTCAAAAGAAAGAGAAAAAAAAAGCACATTCATAGAGATGTACTCTTTATTGTACACCAAAAATAAAATTACAATAGAAACTTAAAATTAATAGGGTGTCACAATGTCATGTTATGTCTATTTTCATCTTGTATGTTCTGTGTTGTGTTTTATGATAAAGTAAAAGTAAATTCATGTTTGCATTACGTTTACAGGCAGGCCTGGGACAGACATTGTGTGTTGGTATTGGAGGTGATCCCTTCAACGGGACCAACTTCATTGACTGCTTAGACCTCTTCTTGAAAGACCCGAACACAAAAGGCATTGTGCTCATTGGTGAAATTGGTGGAAATGCCGAGGAGATGGCTTCGGAATTCCTTATACAAAATAACAAGGTAAATATTAGTTGGAAATTCTTTTCTACCACCTGCCTTGATCCTAAGTAATTCCTTCCTTTAGTTAAAATATTTGATTATTTTCTCAAAATCATTTTAAATGGTAATGTCAAATACTATTTATATCTTTTTTTCTTTTTTCTTTGTTAACTGTGAGGCTGGTTCTTACTATAAATGATGAGGTGTCATTCATAATATCAACCAGCTCACAATCTCTAAATGCTTAAAATTTATTTTTCCCATTTGTTATATTAACAATACAACTGTCTCGTTATTATATTTTATTCTTATGGTTTCCATTCACTGTCCTAAACCGTTATAGCGATCAGAGCGATTCCGCACTGTATTCGATCTTAATTTTAAAAAATCTGAATTCGCTAGGACAAAGTTTGGATTTAGTGCGAAACCAAAAGCGCTTTCGACAAGGAATGACGATCCGAACCCGAAAAACTGTCAGAGAACCGATAATTCTTGGATTCGGATCGAATGCAGTGGGTAACCGCTCTAACCGTCACCGAAAGTGCGGCTTGTGTTCACAAGCGATTGTATACTGTCGAATCACGTTCAAATCAGAGCATCGGCCTCACATCGTCGCTTCCCCGTACCTGCACGTGGCACACCGTGCTTCGCTTGGAACAGGGCAGTGAATAGAGGAACCTTAACCCTTTCAACGTTACGGATTTTTATAAACAACGCTCTCCAAACACCACAACCCAAAAACCAACACTTATATTGTTAACTGCGTATGTTGATATAAAAATTGAAATTTATTTTAACCTATTTACTTGTCTCGATATCAGACTGACGGCGCGGGCACGAAATTGATTTGTTACAAATAACAGAATCTGGTGTTGAAAAGGTTATATACTTTTTTTTCTGTCGCGATTTCATTTATTTTTTATTTTGTCCGATACAGAGTATAAAAGGGGTAAGAAATTATGTATCACTACTTGATCAACGAGTATTGTATTAAACGTAGGTATATAGTTAGGTTTCGTGCTATTGATTAGATAAACAAAAACAAATACATAATGAGGATCAGTGATGAATTTGTGGAGTATGCAGACTTATAAAAACAGTAAAATACTGTGAAGAAATTATTTAAATCGGACCAAAAATGACGAAGATACAGCAATTTTAGTGTTTTCGTTCCAGAAACGCGCCCGAGAATGAAGCGACTCGCTGTGACGTCGATCATCTGT
This sequence comes from Mythimna impura, assembly GCA_905147345.3. NCBI lineage: Eukaryota > Metazoa > Arthropoda > Insecta > Lepidoptera > Noctuidae > Mythimna > Mythimna impura. The sequence continues at coordinate 14,566,834 of LR990362.1, read as the reverse complement.
CATGATCGGTCTCCACCCACCGGCGAATGAATACGCCGTTCGCGTTCGTCGCACGGATCATGACAGATGACGTCATCGTAAACAGTCCAGCGAGAGCGCGCGTTTCCAAGTAGCCATTCAGAAAAACTTTAATAAATCCACCATTTCTTGACGGATTTTAATAATTAAAAAAATTAAATGCTCAGTAAACACATACGACGTACTTAGTAAAAATCGGATTTACTATTATGTGATTGATCCTCATTATGGAGTACAATAAGCAGTATCTGTAGCATACTTAAAGCAAAGTTTATCACAAGTCACAAATACTTTTACTACTGACGTATCTACCTACTTGAAGTATTATTTGCATCATTTTTATTATCATCACGACCGTGTGTAGTGACGTGAAATTACATCATATTTATTTATAATTTACATAACGTAGATCATGAATTGTCTATTAAGAATTTAGCTACGTTACGAATAGTTACTCTCGTACAATGGTAGTAATTGAAGACATCCGTAGTTAATCGATTTGTTCTCATTTGAAGCAATGAAACACGGCATTGTAGTGTAGTTTATAACTGATTGTTCCAGTGACTAGCTAATAGTCATTCAATATACTTCCATGAGTTAATAACAATTGAAAACTGAAGAGAAAGAAGATTTCTCTGAAAAAGTTTAACGTGAGTACTTACTTACCTGCTTCCTCTGGAATGGTTTAATACAGGATATAAACCAGTATTAGCTGGTATAATCTCCATTCAATACAGCTAGGTAAAGCGAACATGATTCTAATTCACAATTGCTACGTACTTACACTAAACTGGACGCTAATCGCAATGTACGAGGTCGAATTTACTATGATTCTTAGTAAATATGTTACAAAAATAATCAGTGTTATACATAAACTTGATTTATAAATACTTATCACTCGAAACACCTCCAGAAATCATTCTAAAACATGGGTTCGCAGCTTGAGAGGACCATAAGGGGTTGCGCAGAAAGATACAAGAGAGCGCGGGGGCCGTTCCAAAAATAACCGAGTTTTTATTGTTTTCTTGTGATTAAAAAGAAACGTTTTGATGCCAACGATACCCTGAAGTGGCAGTGGCCTGATTGTAAACAAATCAAGTTGCTTGGGGTTATCATTACGCAGATTAGCAGGCATAGGGAGCATATACCTAGTAATTTGGGGGTCGCAAGTTAAAAGGTTGAGAACCACTGAACTAATAAAAGGAGTTGTATATTGATAATAACACTTGTTTTTATGAAATTTCAGGGTCAGAAAGCGAAGCCCGTGGTAGCGTTCATCGCGGGTCTCACAGCCCCTCCCGGCAGGCGGATGGGTCACGCCGGTGCCATCATCTCAGGCGGAAAGGGAGGTGCCATGGACAAGATAAAGGCTCTAGAAAAGGCAAACGTAATCGTTTCCCGCTCTCCCGCCAAAATGGGTCAACTACTGAAGGCAGAAATGAAGAGATTAGATATTATTTAAAAAAACACGTTTGTAAAACAGTTGCTGTAATTTGTCGTAACATGCATCAATGCATGATATTACGTATGTATAGTCCTATGAAAAACTTGCTATTATTTATTTGCGCTGTTGTTTTAATCAACAGTCTTTGTATTCAGTTTTACTTGCCGGGCGGGAATGGAGGAAGGATATTTTGTGACACTGAATCTTGACGTTTATACCTATATAAAATCTATATTACTATTATAACTATATGTATATCTGTTTCTCTGGTGGTTAAGCACGAATCGTTAGCGAAGCACTCGTAGTATTAACTCATATTTATAACGTTATACCTAAGTGTTATGTTACGTTGAATCGAACAAAATCGACTCTGCGGTAGATAATTAAAAATTATGAAATATACTCTAGAATTTCTGGTCGTTTCGCTTGGCGATGTTGTGTCTACAAATATTGTGAACTCGAAATATATGCATACTATTCGATTAAGTACTTTTACTTGGCTATCTAAACGAAATGTTACATCAGAAAGCAATAGTGTAGCTATCGAAGAGCTAGGCGGGGCAGTGCCCAGGGCCTAAGCTCGGGGGGCCCTCAAAACCTCATTATCCAACCTCTTATTGAACTACCAATAAATTCTACCACCTTGGAAATTTAAATAAAATAGGTTGCAACACTAATCATGGCAACTTGTTTTAGTCAGTAAGGCCGGCCGCACACGATCGGTTTCCTTGATCAGGAATTCAGATTCGGAAACCTAAATGCTCTATTTACATACAAAATTTTATTTTTTCCGTTTGGAAAAAATAAGAACGTGTGCGCATTGTTGAACATTTTGTATGTAAGCAGATCATTTAGGTTTCCGGATTTGATTTCCTGATCAGGAAACCGAACGTTTGCGACCGGCCTAAAAGTGACACTCCTTCCCGCTCCACTCAAAGCAGGAGAGGTTATTTGATGATTTCCCATGCTATAAAGGGGCCCCAGTTTTTTTTTTGCCCCAGGACCGTTGATACCTAGCTACGCCACTACCCTAAAGGTGCAAACTTAGACTATAAAATTGAATCTACCTAATCTAAGGTTAGTGGTCTTGTTGATGGTAGGCCAAGAGTAGTCTCGGACATGTGATCGACAACATTGATGACTCGTGTTTTGAGATCGACTCTCGAGTCGCACGTAGGCATCTGTGGTCAGTGCCGTAATTTCCGAAACTGCGGACGCCAGCGCGGTCCCATACAAAATTGTCCGTTGCGGAGACCCGCGCGGGTATCTATCACGGGGAGCCGGGCCCCGCGCCCCCTTTTTGCTACGTAATAAATATTTAAGTTCTCCATCGACACGACTATCTGGCGGGAAGAAACACTCGGGAGTCGCCGTTCAGTGCATCACCCGGAGCTCACGGTGAAGCATATGGTGGAAGTTTGCTCCGGTTGGGGGCAGTCACAGAGTACTTTGTAATATACTGGGGAGTCCTGCCGTATAGCGACCTGAGCGTCCGGCCCTGGTTCAAGCCGTGGTACGAAGCGAGAGGCAATGAGAAACAGTAACCTTCTTCTGATGAAATGAATGATACAAAACTTGACCTTAGTACGATTATTTCTGATCCCCCGCCAGGGTCTGCGCCCTGTGCCTGGGCACCGCTCTTATTACGGAACTGTTTATGGTGTGGACTGGTGCTTGTGTTAGCATAAATCACGTCATAAAGGTGACAGTTTGTGTTTATTTGTTGACGCTCGAACGGCTGAACGGGTTTGGATGAAATTTCACTCACGGGTAGACCATGCCCTGGACAGCGCGTAGGATTTTATATCCGGTCCCTTGGGACAGTTTTCTACTTCCACACGGGTGCAGTCGCTGGTAGCAGCTAGTGAGTTATAAACGGGCTGATTTTGTGACCAACCAGTCGAGAGAGCCAAAAGGTTGTGTAAGAATTATCATAGTAGGTGGGCGCGGATCCGCCGTTCTGAATTTTCAGCATATCCAATAGAATAAAAGCATAAAGCTTTTGATTTGCTTTTCCACTAGAGATGTGCTATACTGAGGAGGTGAAAACTAAGCTACGGAACTATGAGACCACACTATGTTTCCACTGATACTAAGCTATTTAGTGGAGTGACACTGCGAGTAAAATGTGCTATTAAAGATGCGCTGCCGCAAGGTAGATGTATGAGGAAGATGTGCTGTTTGAGCTATCAGAAGGGAGAAGCCATGCGTTTATTCGTATAAAAAACATCTTTGATGAACCAATTTTCACCAGTGCTAAAAAAAGTACTATGTGAGTGCTAAGTTATATCGACCAACGAATATGACTGGTCGATACCAAACGCATCCATAGCAACGTAGTATAGTAACAAACCTCTGGTGAAAAAGCACGCTAAATGTCGATCTACAGCATCTGGCTGATCTGATCTATAGTTGTAGGTTGTAGTGAAACAATAAAACACATTTTGATCACATAAACGTTGTAATAAGAAATGGCAAAATAGACATACTAACGATATATCTAATATCGTTAACATCACATAGTTATAAAACAGTAGTTACACATAAATCATGTATAAATACCACAATAAATACGACACCTTTGCTAGAATTAGCTTTAAAAAGGAAGTACTTAATCTCTAGTACAAACTACTACAATTAATTAAATAGACCGTGAATTTTATAATTCACTTTCTATCACAGCATGAAGGTCAAACTTAATTCTAGTTTTAAATATTTTTTATTTTTTTTTGTTAAACAATTAAGTCCTACTTTCCCTAAATTAGTTATCCCATGCCTTGCACTTCGTACAAAACCAACAAAATGCACAGTCATTATTATGGAAAGAGTTATGAGTTATAATGAAAACTTAGTTGAGATTTTAGATGTTTACCAATTAACTGAAACTGTGCAGTGCATGCAGAGAGCTTTAATTAATATTTATTATTGAACTTAAAGTATTTTAAACTATACCCACTCGCTACAAAATATTAAAGAAACTTCTAATAGGTAGGTACATAAAAAAAATAAACACCTACTTAATAACATAATAAATAATACTGATAAATAGGCCATATCTGTCTATACAATCTCCGCTTTGCAAGAAGTAATACAGCTCATCTATTCGAAATCTATAACAAAGATACACATTTAGCTTTTTTATTAGTTAAGTATCTATTTATCTCAAAATCACATACTAAATAGTATAACTAAACTACATTTTGGAGATATATTCCAATTTGGTGCTGCACTGCATATCTGTCAAAAGCTGTTTCAGTTAGGTAATCTATCTAAACTCCATTCAGGATAATAATACTTGAAATGGCTGCATTTTATTGATAAATTTAATGTTAAATGTTGAAAAACTTGTTTATTTCTTATGTAAAAATAAATTCTTTTTTTTTTATATTTTGTATAAATTCTTTTTTTTACTATGATCGTTGCAGCATTAGATGTAATGTTTACATCGTTACTTTGATGTCATCCTGAATGGAGTGCATGAGAATCGGATTACCAACGATCCCTCCGGCCACGGCCGCCTCCACCTCCCCCGCCGTAACCCCGGCCGCCGCCGCCGCGACCACGACCCTGCCCCTCACCGCGTTCTTTGTCTCGACGTAACTTCATACCTTCGAATCTCGTAGCCATTTGCTCAAGTTCTTCTGGCACATCCTGATTTGCTTCCTCAAGGATTTTTATAAGCTCTCTAGCATTACCCCAATCGCTCCTTGATATAAATGTCAAGGATATACCTGTTTTTCCTGCACGACCTGTCCTACCCACTCTATGCACATACTCTTCAATATGTCGGGGGAAATCTAAGTTGATAACATGAGTGAGATCTTTTATGTCAATACCTCTAGATGCTACATCAGTAGCAACCAATATGTTGACTGTTCCGTCCACCATTTCACTTAAAGCTGCCTCTCGATCAGTCTGATCTCGATCTCCATGCAAAGACTGGCACTCAATGCCTTTAAGGCATAATTCAGTTGTAATGTGTGTTGCAGTAGCTTTTTTGCCACAGAATATGATAACTTTATCATTAGGATCCATAGTACTGAGAAATTCAAATAATGCTTCCTCTTTTTCAGATTCTTCAACAAACATTATTTTCTGTGTGACAGTGTGCACTGCTGCAAGATCTAATGATCCAACGTTTACTTGTATTGGGTCTTTCATGTAAGATTCGGCCAGGCGACGTACACCTGGAGGCCAGGTAGCTGAAGTCATGACTGTTTGTCGATCAGGCCTTACATCAAACAGTGACTTCCGGATCTGGGGTTCAAATCCCATGTCTAACATCCTATCAGCTTCATCCAAGACAATGTAAGAGAAATTAATGACATTCAAGTGACGAGCCATGACCAAATCATTCAGTCTACCTGGAGTTGCAATTACTATGTCTACACCTTTAGCAACTACTTTGATCTGCTCCTTACGATCTCCTCCACCATAAACACAAACCGATTTGATGCCTTTGTACTGGTACTTAGAGACTTCTTTGTCTATCTGTAGTGCTAGCTCTCTGGTAGGAGCCATTATAAGAACTGTTGGACCTTCTCTCTCTTCTCGTGGAATTGTCTGACCTTCAATATGTATGAGAGCTGGCAGGAGAAAAGCCAATGTTTTTCCTGTGCCTGTCTGAGCTATGCCAATCAAATCTTCACCTCTCAAAAGAATGGGCCAAGCTTGGCTTTGAATTGGCGATGGTGTTTGAAAGTCTTGCTTGTATATTTCCTCTAAGATTTCTGGATAGTTTTGGAAAGCCTGTTCAAAAGTCAATACTGGATTTGGTATAGGGCGCAGGCCAGGTTTATCATCAAATGTACGCTTTACCTGGATGTCAAAGTTGGCAAGTCTCCAGTGTTTCACCTCTTCTGGTGACATGGCTGCTACCTCTGGATCCTCTTTATAAAAATCTTTGATAATTGGGGGCAATTTTTCGTATCTACTGTTTTGTGCCTCAGTGTGAAATGCATTGAGCTTTTCCCAATCAATGACTTGGACACCATCCTCAGTAGTCTTAAAAAAATCTGAGGATTGACCACTGCTGTCACTTGCATTGTGCTCTTTTTCCTGAGGTCGGAAATCTTCAACCAGGCTGTTTATCAATTCTTCTGCTTTTGCGATGGCCGCATCTGTGCCTGTCAGAGTGACGTCGGCTTCGTTGCCGCTAGAATCACCGATCTTAATCTTAGCTTCAGATTCGTATTGCAGATCTTTAATTTTAGCTCCTCCTTTACCTATTATACGCCCGACTTTGTGGGAAGGGACGTATATGACTTTTTTATTACCGGAATCCCGCTGTTGAAAGTCGCGTCGGCCACCCGCACCTCCGCCGCCGCCGCCGCCGCCGTCACGGTCAAAGTTGCGGCGGTAATCGCCACCACTATTATTACCACGTTCTCTCCAATTAGTATCATTGTAGGAGCTTGAACCGCGCGAGCTTCCTCTGAACGTTCTTCCACGATATTGTCGAGTTTGGGGCGCAGGAGCCGATGGTGCCGATGCCGGTATAACACCCGCCGGCTCATTCCAATCGTCTTCCCATTCAGCCATTTTTAGTATATTTATTTATCACGACTCGTAGATATTATCTTGCAATGCAACACTATTTGTACACAAGTGAATGTTAGTTATGAAGATTTTTCAAAACAACGATCGCGTTGTTCCTCAAAACGACAACGTGCGTGATTGATTGAATTGAATTGTCAAAATCTTCCAATCTCAACAATTTTTAATGTGGTCTTTTTTTAATGTTGTTGGCTTGGATAGAAGTCTTTTAAGCAATGTCTTCGCATGAATAGTATAGTTCATTCGTTTATCATTAGAATGCTGTTGCAACACATTCTAATGCTTTTGCAGTATTTTTCAGCAAATGTATCGAGTCAGCAAACGGCAAACTTCACCGAGGTAGCCAAAACCACAATAAAGTTCTCAGTTCCATTTTACCGATACCGCGTCTGTTTCACAGACGGTCTGTTTTACGTCTGTGGATTCTACATATATTGTCCAGTTGGGCATTTTAACTTTTAAGTGTACCCGCCGTTTTGACGCTGTTCTAATTATTCAAATTTTATATCGAGATGAATAATGGACATACTGTCTGATTTTTGGAATAAAAAGGTAATATATATTATATTGTATATTTACTAATTCCTCTGCAATCATGCTAAAATATTTTAAAATTATTAATTTATGAGTATTTTAAATGTTCAGAGTAACTGTTTCTGGCATGTCCCACCCTTTACCAACACCAACATTGAATTGGTTGTAATTATTATAGACCTTTATTAAGAAGACATTCAAAGTTTTGGCGCAACCAGTGTGTAATTTTTGTCATCACATTAAATTAAATGTGTACAATAAACTCAAATAACATAGGCTAGCTCTTGTTACTCATTTTCAAATAAATGTTCTAAACTTGAACCGGTCAGATATGTCAGTTTGGTGACGGTTCCAGTTGTTCAAAATTAAAGTAACTCATATTGCCATAAATAGCAACATTTGTGAAGAAAATCACAGTCGACATTTTAAAACGCCAGTTTTGAAAAGGTGCATCATGAGTGAAAAAGTGTTTTTGTTTGTGTCGGCAACAGTCGGGACCCATATTATATGGAATGATTTTAGTCTAGATTATTTTAATGGGTCTCGACTGTTACAGTTTTGTTTTAATTAAATTGGTTTCTACGCTACTGGACTGAACTTGTTTTTTTTCTTTTCGCAGTCGGGTTTTTGTTTTTAATTTATTTTTTATTTTACACTTTTTAGTTAATATAATCTAATATCACTATTTATTCATTCTATTTTAGGCGTACAATGTTCACAAACCTACCTTGTAATCGGCCTCGCTTTTTTGTATCTTAAATAAAATTGAAGTGTCTATTTATATTATCAAAAAACATTTGTTTACTATGAATATCAAAGTGTATTCGATACCTATAACAAAAACGTGAACTTTGAAATTTCTGATTAGTTATCGGTTTGTACCGGCTAACATCCGAAATGGCTAGACCGATTTTGACAGGACACCCTTAGGCTACTTTTTCAATAAAAAGTAGCCTAAGTACTTATTATAATATTAGCTATATCCCAATGGATATAGCTAATAATATATTGATTCTTGATCAAATTTGATGAGACTTAATCAAATTTTTATATTTCTGCGGGACGGGACTCATTTCTCGAGGGCGGGGGCATCTTGATTCTCGCGGGAGGTAGTTCTTCTTAATTCCCGGGGATAATGGACATCTTCGAAACGGCTGGACCGACTTAGAAGGACTTTCACTGACGGATAGCTGATTTAACAAGGAGTAACTTGGGCTTCTTTTTAACGGAACTTTAATTGGGATATAGTTAATATTATAATGAGTACCTTAAGCTACTTTTAATATTCTCGCGGGAACGGGACTTTATTCCAGTGGTCGTGGGGATATCCTGATTCCCAGGGGAAAAGAAATTTTAGAAACAGCTGGACCGATTTTGACGGGACTTTCACTGACAGAAAGCTTTTTTTATGTGGGTAATCATCTAATGACTTCTCCCGCTCTAGGGCAGAGATAAAGAGCGTGTCAGACTTTTACTTTTACTGAGTAAAACTTTGGTTTTAACTGAAGGAACCTAGGTGTGCCTAGGTTCCTTCAGTTGCCCCTTGCTTTCCAGAACCACTGGTTACCTATTTAGAAGTTTACCCATGGCCTTAGTAGGCATCGGCCCTGCTGGTCCCTACGGTTTTGCTGACATCTCTTTGAGGAACGCGTAGTACACGACGCGCTGTCGACGGGACAACAGCCGGACGGGCAGACTGCGAGCTACACATTGCACGTCGTCCAAAATTCGTCGCTGATGTTACAAAGAGTAACTTGGGCTACTTTTAATTTTCCCGCAGTAACGGGACTGAATTCCCAGGGGGATATAAAAACGGGGAGTAACGAAGTCGCGAGTAACAGTTAGTTGATAATAACTAAATATTTCCTATTGTATTTATTTTTAATATGGTCATGATATACCATTTTGAAATCCTCATGATGATGAGCCCTTTACTTTTTTAACGCCACCTATCTAAGAACACTTGGGTTATCACGACGAATCTAACGATATCTTAATTATGTAAATCCGTTCAGCGGTTTGGAAGATATGAGGTAATAAAGAATATTATATTATATATATACGTAAACGTGAATATTATATTATATACATACAAGATACGCACGAAAAACTTAACCCTTCTTGCAGTCGGGTAAAAACAAAGAGTTAGAGCTTTAATAGAAACATCCAGGTTGCTGTTGTTTGATGCCACACAATGTAGTGACTTGGTGACCTCCCCTCCTCTAGCCGCTGAACGCCCGCCCCACTTCGAACATCTTACCTGTTACTTTATTACCGAAAGCAACGAGTGTGATAGTAGATCACCAACTGGAAAATAGTGAGCAAAAGTTCAAAATTATTGTTCAAGGGAGGTTCTAGTGACTGAAGACCATCGCTGGTAACTCCTGGGCGATATATGGGGTTTGAAAACCGAAAAGAACGCAGTCATCCGTCCCTGTGACGCAAACAAAGCTCACATGCGCAAAAAGCGCAGTGAGCAACAGATTAGCGTTCCGCGCACTGGTACAAAATGTTTAGCGAGCTAGAGCCCACTCACCTCACCTTCTGGCAAATTCAAAGGAAGTTACGATCCACTCAAGGGGCCTCTATTTCCGCTCTTATTCGTTCCGATAAGAGTATCGTTTTCGATAACTCTGACAAAGCGAAATGCCTAACCGACAGCCTTCAGTTCTAATGTTCCCCCAGCCCTCAATCAATAGACAAAACTCACCTCGACATGCTATGCTATTAGCTAAGACCAACAAGTCATTTTTAGTAAACAGCATACGCTTTTATAACAAGCTGCCAAAGGCGGTGACTGAACTTAGCGAGGGAAAGTTCAAAACCCTTATTTAGCGGGTCCTAACTAAAAAAGCGTATTACAATGTTAAAGACTACGTTGAAGACACGCTTCTTTGGCAATGACTGCTTCTGCACATGTGGCCCCCTGGTAACTCATAATATTGTGTAAATGTATCTATTAACTGCTCCACATTTGTTGTAATAACTATATACTTTTTATTTTTTTTTCTTCTAACACATTGCTTTTGCAATATTTTAGACGCCAACCACCATAAATTCGTTAGTAATTCATTTTTTTAACATGTCATTTATTGATAATTGTAATTATTTACTTTTCTTACTTTTTTTATATCCTCTTTTTTTATGATGTAAATGTGAGAACACTGTAGACTCCGCGAATTCTTAGGTTACTTCCTATTACGACTCACTTTTTTTTTAATATGATTATGTTTATTGTGCTTTTGGGTACAATATTGACTGGTCTACACTGTTCTTACATAATATCTATTAATACTGTAATGTGAAAATATTGTAAACAACCACTTTTTTTTAAAGAGTAACCATGTAGTTTCTTGCCGGTTCTTCTCCATAGGAAACGACCAATTTGGAACCGTGCACTAGCTTCTGACGTTTTATAAGATGGACACTTATAAAACGTCAGAAGCTAGTGCACGGTTAGGTTAGGTAGGCCTATGTGAAATAAAAACTTTTGACTTTGACATGAGAGATGCTGAAGTTGAACGTAGAGCTTCTTTCATACCGATCGAAGATCCTAATGATCCTCTGCCCCCGTCATTCCAGAGGTGATGGAGAATATCATTAAAAAGCCCCAGCCCCGAAAAGATTTTGATCAACAAGGTGGTCACCTTGTTGATGATACCGCCAGAGTCGAACAGTTATGTAGTAAAACCACTAACACAAAATTATAAAAAAAAAAATTGGCCACTTGCAAATTGGGACAGTCGCCAAACGGACACATCGAAAAAACTTAAACTGAGGAGCGCTGGTAATTAACTCGTTGAGTAGTGTAATTAGAGACACAATAGTAAGACAATGGCGCCCGAGAGCCGGCGTTCGTGCGGGGATCAACAGCTTAAACGTCTTTATTGTTACACAAAAACTTTTTTCTTCGTTGATTTCATATTAAAACTAAAACTAAAATTATTTTCTTGTGTAGCTCTACTAGACCCAGGTATAATATTTTCATTTTGCGAAATAGCCAGATCTTTATTTCTTGTTTATTTATGTCGACTAATCCTTTTATATTTTCTCCATTCTTCATTTCTTTTTTTTTTTTGGTTCCTTCTGGCGTCAGTTCTCGACTTTTTTATCTATTTTTTTTTTTCCAAATTTTTCTTTGTTGTTCATAGTCCTGAGCTTGTTCTAGTTTTAATTTTTCCCTGTAACGTCTCGTTCTTTCCGCGCCAGTTAGTGGCATGGTGAGTTATTTAAAAAAACTACTTGCAATATTGCAAATTGAACCCAGCTTTATGTGTCAGTTTGGTGACATTTTAGTCATTCCTATCGGAATAAAAAATGTCACCAAACTGATGTCACATTCACAAGTAAGCTTAAAAGAAACAAGTTTTCTAATTAAAATTAAATATTTTGTAATAAATAAAGTATATAAAAATATTACTAAGTTATATCTAGTTCGTTTAAAATAGTTAAAGGATGTATATATTAACAGACAGTTGACAGACAGTTGCCGACACAAACAGAAAATCCTTTTCACTCGAATCCAAAGAGAAAGAGAGATAGTAAATATATACTCGAATCACTGTTTCAAAGTAGCGTTTTAAAATGCCGGCCGTGATTTTCTTCACAAATGTTGCCATTTTACTCAATATGAGAACCGTCACCAAACTACCAAACTGACATATCCGAACGGTTCATGTTTAGAACATTTATTTGAAAATGAGTAACATGGGCTAAAGCATAAGCTAATAGAGTTTAATGTACACATTTAATTTAATGTGACGACAAAAACTACACACTATGGTAATGGTTGCGCCAATACTTTGAATGTCTTAGACTCTTAATATAGTCTTTAGTAATTACAACCAATTTAATGTTGGCAAGGGGTGGGACATGCCAGAAACAGTTACTCTGAACATTTAAAATACTCATAAATTAATAATTTTAACATATTTTAGCAGGATTGCAGATAAATTAGAAAATTTAATATATGTTTTACCTTTTTATTCCAAAAATTTGGCAATATGTCCATTATTCATCTCGATATAAAATTTTGAAAACTAGGGACAGCGTCAAAACGGCGGGTACCTACACATAAAAGTTAAAAAAATGCCCAGTTGCGCAGACACTTGGGATACAAAACTACACTATACACCACAATATCCACTATACTAGGAATCAATTTGCGAATAATTAAAACAGCCACTAAACTTCACTCGATGAAATCCCGCCAAAAAACCCTCATGGTCCAAAGAGTATAGTAAATAACATGGTTTTTTCCGTTCAATATTATTTCGATCTCGTATACTGTAGATGGTAATTTAAAATTCCAAATTCGGGTAGAACTTTACGTGGAATCAATGTTTTAATTTAAAAATGATTGATTTGTGTAAATTATAAGAAAACGATTTTTGCTCTTTTAGTTTTTACTTTCAACGTTGAGTGAAATGGAATGCTCTTTTAGTGATGTACTGAAGCAATACAAAAATGTCAGTCACTGTTAAAAATTAGGCACTGTTAATAACACACATAAATGATGCAATATGTTGACTCAGAGGTTTGCTCGTTGTAGTAATGAGGTGAAAGTTACTTTATTTAAAGCTTTTTGCCAATCATTCTACATGGGCGGTCTGTGGGTCAATTATACGCGGAAGGCTCTAGATGCCCCGCGGATCCAATATAATAATGGCTTCAGGGTGCTGTCGGGGCTGCCTAGATACTGCAGTGCATCGGGCATGTTCGCTTTAGCGCGTGTGGATGATTTCCACGCTATAGTAAGGAAGAAGGCTGCCTCGTTGCTAAGCAGATCTAGGACCAGATCCAATGGCATTCTTCGAACCTTAGCCGATAAACATGATGCGCCAGTGATCAAGCACTGCTTGCAATTGTTAGTGCGGCATTAGTATTAATTTTTTTTACTAACCCTTTTAGTTAATAAGTTTTTTACTAACCATTGGACCCATGTAGTCTTTAAATAAATAAATAATTATTATTATAAATGCAAGACTTTAATTGTAACAACTATGGCTGGCCAAACTTATTGCCGTAGTCAGTTAAAATAAAATAAAAAATATTGTGTATGTAATTGTGTTGAAAAAAGAATTCCTGAGTTGGACCCACCGCCTTATGACGGTATTGTTTACTAAAGTCTGATCACGATTTTTCTAATATCTAACTGAAATTTGTCGTTAGGAACCTGGTTTGTTCTTGATCCAAACTCGAAAATATTTGACATTCACTAAAGTGAGCTGATGGATTACGCCCAACTTCCCCTCCTCTCATCGTCGATTACAAAAAATGTTATGCTATGTCGTAACATTTGTCTCAAAAACTGCACTCGCAGTATTTGATTTGTACTTGGATAAAAAGTAAAATCCTCTCTTTCTGAGAAATAATAATGATAATCAGCATGTTTGCCATTTATAGTAAAGATATCTTCTTAGAATTTACTGACGGTTAGTTATGTGACAACACTTTTGATAATAAAACAACACTTCTTTTTCAATGTTACAGAAAACGATAGTTGAGAAACTAGGAATACAGAATCCTAGTTTTTTTTAATTTTGCATTAGACGATATATCAACGTTATTTTATCAGAGTAACAGTTATACTACGCCAAAGTCGTCAACGGACAACCCTAGTTATTTATCATCTGTATGATTTGTGCGTGCGTGCGGTTCGACGGCAGGCAAACGAACGAACGGGGAACGCGAGTTTACCGAAATAATTTTAATTTTATAGTATAAATTTCAATCTAAAATAAATACGGTATAAAATACGTCTACAAAAAATGCTCGTAGCGTGTATGATAATTGTTTCATAATATTGCCCCTAGCCGTAGCCTGACGTTCCGTAAACAGGCAAAATGAGTAACTGGGCTAGAAGGATGCATCGACGAGCTGCTACATTGAGCAATGTGGTTACGTCTTGCGGGCATCCTAACTCTTTGCCATATCCGAGGAGACTAGAAAAAGTGAAGTTTGGTGTACCGCTACATGAAGTTTGCAAGGATGATATTCCTGGTCCCTTGCTTGTTAGTATTTTTGTGACTTATGTTCTTGACAACGCCCCAGAGATTTTCGCTAGTTTTGATGATCATTGTGATTATGACCGTGTCTTTTATAGCAGAATTGATAGGAACAAGTTTTCTGTTATTAGAAACCTTAACTTAGCTTCGATAGTGCGGTTGTTTCATAGTTCTCGACAGGTGCCTCCATAATAATAATGTCAGGACCTATCAAGAAGATTGAAGTGTTTCGAGTGTGTTGTGAATTTATTTTGGAGATAAAGCTGTGGTGATGTGCAGGTGCTGATACTGAAGCTGAACAAAGAAGCGCCGCTGCGGCGCGACGTGTTCCGCGCTCCCGGCCACCAGGGAGCCATGAAGAAACTCATACATTTCCTGCAGACTGGTCGCCTGGTCAATGTAGACAATTACTCAGTTTATACTATTGCTAGTGTGCTCAAAAAGTTTCTCAGGTGAGACATTTTCATTATAATAATTTTGCTTGTGGTATTGTTATTCTATGAAACTATAGACCATGATATTACTATTATATTATATCACTGTTATTAAAACTTAGCTGACTTAAGATTTTTAGGGCAATCATAAGTTACACATAAAGTTGTAAAACTAAATTGTTGTATGTGTATCATATCAAAATAAACATAATTTTTTTTTCACTAGTTTTCTAAAATCTGATAAGATTGATTGTAAATATTTTTGTTTGCACTATCAGAAGTGATAATAATGTTTGACATCTACTTGGTTCAGGCTTGAATGTTTATATTAACATAATACAAATATTTACAACACATTTCCTAACTCCTGTGACAAAGTAATTATATTAAAAAGCAAATTTATAAAACATTTTTTCTCTAATAGTATAATCTTACAGGAGAAGCAACTATCTTTCTTGACTGTATAAAAGATATTATAACTAAGTGGCAAAAGTACCTGTGATCACAATGATTGATTTATTTTAAAAAACTTCATGCAACACAGAGGTATTAGTACCTTAGGCATTTTCTACCAGTCAACTAAGGTTGGAGGAAAGATAAAATGGCAGGTGCTTTAAAAAAAGAGGGTATTTGTTATTAGTCAGTATTCAAGCTGAGTATTTTATGAAATTAGCTATTCAAGTAAATATACATGTATATTGAAAAGCAGTTGCTATAGTTGCCAAAATTTGCTAGATGGCATTATCATGACTAGAAATATAGCAAAGACAAAGCTTGATCTGACTAAACTTTCTAATTAACCTTTTGAGTGCGTAATTAGAGACACAATAGTAAGACAATGGCGCATGAACGCCGGCGTTAATGTGGGGATCAACAGCTTAAGATGGGGCAGCTTAATGGGATGTGGCACTGGTATTTCACATGGAGGATGATATTCACCTCTTAATAAACCATAACTCATTTTGTAGTCATGTTTTTAATGATAGAAAATTCTAATCTCAATCAAGACTTTTTTAGAAAACTTATGTTGAACAGCTAATAGACCCAAAACACCTCTTGAGTCAATATCTTCTTATTTAACAAACTACTCCCAAACTCACTCTCTCTTAACTTCTGAACCCAACAGAAGTTATTTAGATTCCTACTTCATGTGTTAGTTTTTTTTCAGGAAAATCCCAGGCGGAGTGTTTGGCCGTGATGGTGAGATGCACCTGTTCACTGCTGTAGAACTTCCAGAAGAGCAGCAAGTTGATGAAATACGCAGGTTAGTAGCTTCACTAATTACGTGAACTGTGAAGACAACTTGATGTAAAATGTAATGATTTGGTCCAAGAGTTATACCTAATCATCAACTCTATCATACCAAGACTTAACCATGTTATATTTTAACATTGTGATTATATTTTTATTCCTGTCTCAATTTTTTGAGGTTCCCATATTTCTTGCAGTCATTCCTTTCCTTGACAAATCATCTTCCACGCAGTCTATCCATAGGTCTTCCCCTATGGTCTTGTCCTACTCTGAGAGCTCTCCACATTAGGTTCTAATATGTAAATAAAATTAAAAAGAATAGACTAAGCAAACAGGTACAAGAGGTACCATTTTCTACTATTAACCCAGCAATTAAAAGATAATACTCAGTCTAAATTAATGTAACAATTTAGTAAAAAAAAGTACATAAAAGTAAGATAGTAATGTAAATTTTGTGCTCTTTTGATGTACGTAATAAATTGACACATTTAATTACTAATTGACAAACAGGTATAAGAATTGTTTAATCAATTAATTTAGCAAGTGTATGTGGTAGAGGTGCCGCAATAATGTATACTTCAAACAAAACTATTTACATATATTTGCAAGCACATTATATCTTGATGAGTTGCTGTCCAAAGGAAAGGCAAATGTGTGGTTACCAGTATGCTAATGTAGGGTTACTAACCTGTCTTCTTCCATGCCTATTGTCAGGAGCTTGTTTGTTTTAGCCAATAACCTTCTAGCATAATCCGCTTTTATAATGTTCTCACTGCTGGAACTTAGACGTCCATTCACGGTCATGCAAGCGTCAAGAAAAACCATCAATCATGAATGATGTTTGAATGACGGAATGTTTTCGTCATGCAAACGTCAGTATCGCATTAGACGGTAGGTTTTTCGTCAATCAAAATATTTGCCTGTGGCAAGCAAAACCTATCGTGTAATGGTAATGGACGCCTTAGACCTCCTTTCTATGTATTAGAGGAAATGGACCGTAATCCATCACGCGGGCCCTGTGAGGATTGGTGGATGTCACATGCCTTCGCATTTTCCGTTCAAGGCATGTCCTTCTTTCCCCACACGATGTTTTTAAGAGCAGTTAAGTAGTGATGAACATTACACAAAGTAGAGTAAGTGCCTGCCTGGGCTCGAACCCGTGGCTTACGACTCGTATGTCGGGGTCGTACCACTGGGACACCAATGCTTCGTAATCTCCTTCTGCCTAGATATATTTTAAAACTACATGCCTTGAAAATTTACAGCTGATGGCTCTGAAGCAAGAAGTGTTGTGGCCCTTTTTTCTTTAAAACGAAAATGTGCTCATCCTATCGATTCGGCGATATATTTAGTATTTGAGCGGTCTACTAATCCAGCTTCGGTTTTTCTAATTCATGGTCAAAGACGAATTGGCTGACATTTTTCATCATTGTCATAATTTCTGCCGAAAGACGTTCACTACTGGTCATCCTCCAAGCGTTACCACTTGAAGCGGTGGGCACGTCATAATCATGGTGGTAAGTCCCCTCTTTGAGGAAGAGATGTCAGCAAATCGTAGGGGCCCAGCAGGGCCAATGCTTTCTAGAGCCATGGGTTGGTTTCTGTAAAGGTTACCCGTAGACCTAGAACACAAAGAGCAACTGAAGGAATCATCATCATCATCATCATTTCAGCCGAAAGACGTCCACTGCTGGACATAGGCCTCCCCCAAGCGTCGCCACAGCGAACGGTCCTGTGCGTCTCGCATCCATCGGACTCCCGCAACCGTTACCAAGTCATCGGTCCACCTTGTAGGAGGCCTTCCAACGCTACGTCTTCCGGTACGTGGTCGCCATTCCAGAACCTTTCGGCCCCAACGGCCATCTGTTCTGCGAGCAATGTGCCCTGGCTATTGCCACTTTAGTTTGGCGATTCTTCGTGCTATGTCGGCAACCTTGGTTCTCCTGCGGATATCCTCATTCCTGATTCGATCACGCAAGGAAACTCCGAGCATAGCCCTCTCCATTGCCCTTTGGGTGACTTTAAGCCTTCTAATGAGGCCCATTGTAAGCGACCACGTTTCGGAGCCATATGTCATCACTGGCAACACGCACTGGTCATAGACTTTCGTCTTGAGACACTGTGGTATATTGGACGAGAAGACACCGCGCAGCTTCCCGAACGCTGCCCAGCCGAGTCGGATTCGACGATTGATCTCTTTCTCGAAGTTAGACCTTCCCAACTGGACCGTCTGTCCCAGGTAAACGTAGTCGTCTACAACTTCGAGTGTAGAGTCCCCGACCTTGATAGGAGTGGGTGCTACATGGCTGTTTACCATGACTTTGGTTTTGTCCATGTTCATTTTAAGTCCTACTCTTTCGGAAGCTCTACTGAGGTCACCAAGCATTGTACTGAGCTCCTCCGTAGTCTCAGCCATGACTACTATGTCGTCGGCAAACCGAAGGTGAGTGATGTACTCGCCATTGACATTAATGCCTAGCCCTCTCCATTCCAAAACCTTGAAGACATCCTCCATTGCTGCCGTGAACAGTTTCGGAGAAATAACGTCTCCCTGCCTCACACCCCGCTGCAAGAGGATAGGTTTCGAGGTCTGGTCTTGTAGTCGGACTGACATAGTGGCGTTTTTGTACAAACACTTCAGCACTTCGATATACCGATAGTCAATTTGGCACCGTTGGAGAGACTGCAGTACAGCCCAAGTTTCAATCGAATCAAAGGCTTTCTCGTAGTCCACAAACGCTAAGCAGAGATGCTGGTTATACTCCTCAGTCTTCTGTATAACCTGCCGCAGCGTATGTATGTGGTCCACGGTGCTGAAGCCTTTTCGAAATCCGGCTTGTTCGGGAGGCTGGAAGTCGTCGAACCTGCGCGCGAGACGATTCGTGATGACTCTGGAAAACAGCTTGTAGACATGGCTCAGAAGCGAGATGGGCCTATAATTCTTAAGCAGGGCATTATCGCCCTTCTTAAAGAAGAGTACCACCACGCCTCTGCTCCACGCCTGTGGCGTTTTTCCCTCGAGTATGACGGAATCAAATAGCTTCTGAAGGGCCTTAAGGACCGGTTTTCCACCCGCCTTCAGGAGTTCGGCCGTAATTCCGTCCTCACCCGACGCCTTGTTATTTTTCAGCTGCTTCAGAGCCATCCTAATCTCGTACAGGCTGACGTCTGGGATATCTTCGGTATAGTGTCGAGTCAATCTAGCTCTTGGGTCGTTTACTAGATTTACAGCGGGTTTAGCGATAGACGTGTATAACTGTCCATAAAAAGCCTCGATCTCTCCCAGAAGCTCTGATTTGGCGGATATGACTCTGCCATCGTCGGTCTTCAGTTTCGTGAGCTGGCTTTGCCCAATAGACAGATCCCGTGAAGGAATAAAG
Organism: Mythimna impura; assembly: GCA_905147345.3. Taxonomy (NCBI): domain Eukaryota; kingdom Metazoa; phylum Arthropoda; class Insecta; order Lepidoptera; family Noctuidae; genus Mythimna; species Mythimna impura. Next base: position 14,547,210 of record LR990362.1, on the reverse strand, counting down.
ATGTGGTTTTATACATTAAAAGTCTGATATAACCTCTAGCTCCACCCTAGAGTGTTAGAAGTTATTGGATGATTTCCTACCTCAAAAAAAAAAAAAAAAAAAAACGCGGAATCTCGCGGTCTTCATCAAGTTATTGGTCCACCATGTGAGGAGACCTTTCAACGTTACGCCTTACACAGGTGTTAATAAAAATTTATTTTCTTTAAAAAAAAATCAGCTCTAGCTCTCTTTTCCGGTTGTTTTTCTCTGAAGAATGTCAGATACAGTCCTCATTTTAGCGTATAAACTATGTAAATATATCTGTTCAAGCAGTAGCTTTGGTCTTCGGTTGTTTATGCATGAGATACACGTACGAGAGGCTGGCAGAAGAGTTACGTGTGTTATGAACTTTGCTGTAAATCTGGGTCGAAAAGTTTAATTGAATCTAAGGGAAAGTTCCAGAGCGCAAGATGTAAAAGTTGAAACAGGAATACCTTCGCCAGTACTCAGGCGATTGCCTTTCAATCGCTACTACACAGAGTGCAGTTTTATTTACTGCCATTCTATTTCTACGAAATGGCTTTAAACTTCCAGCTTTATCTCCTCGCTGCGTTTATTAAGGTTCTGTGGCATACCTTCAGGTGATTGATCGTAACAAATGGAAATGGCTCCTGGATACTTATTAATTTGGTGTTATGGAGTTACGATTACGTTCGTCAGTAGTGAGAGTGGAATTCCGTGGGGTAGTTGTGAGACAAGTTTCAAAGCAACACCCAATGGTTTTATGAGCATTTAGCACTTCAATGGGCAAAACGCACGAGCCAATGCGGCCCTTTACTCGGCAAGCGACAGGCAGACACTGTTGGATGAGCTGGGTTCCTTCGATAAAGATTAGTCTTAAATTGCCCTTAACAGAGACAGTGGGAAAATTCAGGCTAGCAATTATTAGTCTTTGTAATCTTTTCATACCTTCTGGAATGCAAATAAACTTATATATACAACAAACTTGCTGGCTGCCTCTGTCTGTTTTTCCGCCCGATACGGAAAAAGCGATAAACGAAGTAGGTTTATGCATATAAATTGAACCTGTTAGTGCATAATATAGAAACAGTCTTTAGGGTGGGAACCTTGGGCTGCGGGAATTTTCAAAAACCCTGCAATATAAAGGGCATCCGAAGGAACAGGTGGATTTTAATCAGTAAAGGGTTGACACTCCTCGCTTCACCTAGAGTGGGAGAGAAGGTATTAGATTATTTCCCACTATATAAACAAGAACCTTCTAATTTAATAAGTGTATTGTTCATACAAATAGAAATCGTCGTAGAAACGTCAGTTTCCCATGCAGGTGTGCATTAGAGCAAGTATTAATACTTTGTTAGCTCATCGCGCGAGTGTAATGTTCGTAAGTAACCCGTTTTCCTCTGTTGACTTTTATGTAATTGTGTAGGATGATAAGCACCTCATATAAGCATTGTTGATGCATTTTAACGAAACGGAAACGTGGTTTCGGAGAATAAATGTTCCAATATTTTTTTTTAGTTGCTTTCCATTTTTTATGGACAGGTTTGCGTTTAAACACTATCTCACCGGATGGTAAGCGATGGAGCACGCTTGCCTAGCGATTCTTTTACTTTAGAACAATGTGGACTTACCATATTATATTCCGCGTACCGGAAGATGCAGCCCGCCGTCCGGACCGAGCCCAAGTCGTCGACGGCGCGTATTGTTCCACGCGCGCCTCAGGGAGATGTCAGCAAATCGTAGGGGCCCAGCAGGGTCGAAGCCTACTGGGGCCATGGGTAGTGGAAAACGAAACCTTCGTGCCAGGGCCCCGGGCCCTGGCACGAAGGCAACGAAGGAACAGGAGTGGTAGGAACCACTCCTGTTCCTTCGTTGCCTTCGTCCTAGCGTTTCAGGACCCCGGCTTTTACTTTCGGAAGTCATCCTATGGCTCCTGTAGGCTTCGGCCCTGCTGGGCCCCTCCGGTTTTGGTGACATCTCTTTGAGGCGCTCCTAGAACACTACGCGCCGTCGACGACTCGTGTTCGGTCCGGACGGTTACCGGACGGCCGGACGACGAGCTACTCATAGCTCGTCGATTGGACAAACAGACTGACGCACAGAAATGGTTTTATACTATGCAAAGATAATCAGACATTTTACCAAATCAGTGCAGTAACTCAAAAACAAAAGCAAGAGGATAAACTCCACTAGAATGCTTACTGAATTTAATTTCCGGACAGTTTAATTACTATCCAATCACGCCCCGACAAGGCAGGGGCTTGTTAATGTAATTTTGCTTGGCAGGGTATTATTGTGCCCGAGAAAGAGGGTGCTCCTTGGGGACAAAACATTCTAATCTTATGAGGGCGAACGTGATGCTCACTACAGTAGGTGAAGCTCTACTTATGTGAATACTGTAGTTTCTGTATTAAGAGGACTACAGGACTTAAAGCGAAGCCGCTAGTTAGGTACCTATCTATAAATCTAGAGCTTATTAGACTGTAGGTTATTGCGGCCCATCATAATAATTATAGAAGGATGGCTTGTCTAAATTATACTATCTTAGAACACACTAAAAGCACCCATGCATCAGAGATCCCTAGTTTAAATGGGCAACCTCATCGATATTTTAAATGTAGCCTATGTAATATTTATTCTGTCATAATTTACCGTTTGTTCCGCCATGCCCATGGTATAGGACTTTCACAATACACCAGTATTATGGATAGGAACAATGGTTGTTTATAGAACACCCGACCTGAATTTTGATGCGCACACGCGTAGTAACGGTGTGCTTCGGTTGCCATGGACATGGCGGTAAACAAATAAATTATGTTTTTAGTATTATGAGCCTGTATAAATACTAGACTAAATACTCAAATATTTAAAGGCTATAAATATTATATGCGGAGAAATCTGCGCCAAAAGCTGGTATACCTAAAATCATGGAAGTTAACATATTTCATCGAAAATTCCAAACAATATAGTCAATATATTATCCTTACGTTCCTTCATCATCAGACTAATATTATAAAGACGAAAGTTTGTTTAAATGTGCGTGTGCCACGCTCAAACAGCTGAATGGATTTGAATGAAAGGCACACGCGTAGATCGTATAGGATACTTTTTCCCGGGAGTGTGTTTCTTTGGGTTAATTTTCGACTTAACGCGGACAAAGTCAGCAGGTCTTCTATATAACCTACCCATTATATAAACTAATATTTTAAAGAGGTATTTTTGTTTGTTTGTAGAAGATATATCTGGAATCTCTGATCTGATTACGAAAATGTTTTTAATGATATATCGTTTGTTTTGGCTTATTTTTTGTACCATCGGAAACTTACTCAGTTCCTGTGCAGAAAAAAGCTCTGGAAATTCCCTAAAAGGCTCCCACAAAAATCTTACGCTACATACAGATATAATCGTTCTGTAAACTCCTGGCTGTTTCCGACCGGCTTATTAAAACGTCGTCGTTTTTAATCCAACTTTAAAGAAGAGTTAGTCGTAACCGAGACCAATGTAATTGGACATGTCACGGCCAAAAACGAGCTGTGCTCTAATTTTCCAAGTTTTTGTTGAATCATTTTAGATGGCAATGGATAATAAGGCTTGTTGTTATGGGTACAGGACATAGCATGACATTTTAGATTTAGAGCCACTATAAAAGTGATGGTACTTAGAAACCATTATATTAATCTGACGGCAAAGACAAAAGGAAGGGTTACGATTTTAGCAGTATGTATGATGTATGTTTAGCCGATATTGATGAATTAGGCTCACATTTTACATATTTTTCTACTTCATATATTATTTTTTCTTTCATTAAACCATAGTTTCGGATAAGCACCTCGTTTATTAAGTAACTATAGGTCCAAAAACTCGATGAACTTTAAATCATGCGCTGCCCTAAAAAGTTAAAAAGGTAGGTGTGTCTGACATATTGAGCGTGAACTCTGGGTTCAATATGGACACACCGTGTTTGAACTGTTTGAAGCCAGTCGACCATTAAGTTGCCGTGTACCTCGTTAGGGAATACAGGCGTGATAGATTTTCGGTCATAGATAAAAATAGATAAATAAATCCTCTATGATGTGGACTCGGGTGACTTGACAGTTCCACGTTCAAATCTCGGATTTGTCGCTGATGTTGCCAGATTTAAAGTAGCCGTACGTACCTTATTCATTGACCGTGAACCGAACCTCCGATTTCTAAGTCATGGTCAGCATTCAGCTATTGAACTTTCTTTTTTAAAACAATGTCTTATAGCACACGATACGGTAAACTGAACGCTCGATGGCTGGCTGTAATTTAAACTCTGCTTTACACAACTAAACCGCTGCAACTATAAAAAAGAGTCATACATCAAGCTCGGGGCCAATTCATTGTATAATCGGGACAGTATGAGCGTATTAGCGTAATCGTTCGTTATTCAAGCGATAAGTCGACGCCTCATACATACGTTATACAATGCCGTCGTTCAACTCATTGATATCAATCTTGAGTAGGGTGACCATGTCCTTAAACCGGAAAACCGAACAGACTCGCTAATTTGGTGAGATGGACCTTTGACTTATGGATTTTCTGGTGTGTATTTCTGTGGCTTCGGATTGGATGGAATGCGTGAACGTACTTACAGAAGCCGGACGCCGTCTAATTTGACCGGACACTCATACAAAAGCCTCATGTCCGACTTTATCCGGACACTTGACAACCCCAAACTTGAGTCAATCGAGTCATTCGTGTAGTTTTACCATGAATTACGCACTGTGGGTCAATAACCTCTGGTTTTTAATTTTCCTTTTATAATTGGGTCACTTCGATAACCCCATTGAAATACTACTGACCGCAATATCAGGAAAAATATTAATTGGATTTAATTTTAGATTGGAATAGAGTTGACAGTTTATTTTCCTTAATACATAATGTTTATATTATAATGACAACCTATTTTGTTTTATAGAATATCTAAGAATTTAATACATAAATGAATATACTTTCATATTTGTAAGTAGAAGTAATGTTGTTTTTATCAAATCGCGTACTTAACAAAATACTTAGTTATCGCGTGGGGTACAGACATATAATGGCTATGTGTTTTAGATTACTATCATTCTTGCGAACATGCAATTCTTTTCTCTCAATCAGCTCACAGAATTCAACGGTATTATAAAATACTATATTTTTTCTGCTTTCGCTTTCATTCATCGTAATTGTTTTGTTTGGATACGTATATTGCCTCGCGCACGCGGAGTTGCGTGTTAGCAGCAGTTAAAAATGTAAATAATTGAGGTAGTAAAACTTATCAGGTCAAACTAGGTCCATGCATGAATGAAGATTCAAGAAACGATTGTTTAGTCGATTCTTGAGCAAGCTCTATACATGAACTCGCGTGTTTTTTTCCTATTTGCTTTCTGCAGCAGAATCCACATAACGTTATCTGCCTTCTTACTCTGACGTTCCCTACCTACTCTTATTATTTTTGAATAGAATAGAACATATTTACTCAACACAAACATAACAAAACGGCTGTAAATACAAAGTAAAAGAGAAGAATAGAACTTAATGTTCATTAAAATTGTGGTAAGTGTGCCTGAAGAATTCGTCACAACGACCGGTTCTGTGCGTCTCGCATCCATCGGATACCCGCGACCCTCTCCAGGCCATCGGTCAACCTTGTAGGAGGCCTTCCAACACTGCATTTTCCGGTATGCGGTCGCCACTTCAGAATCTTTCGGCCCCATCGACCATCTGTTCTGCGAGCAATGTGCCCTGAGTGCCCACTGCCCCTTCAATTTGGCGATTCATCGGGCTATGTCGGTTGTCGGTTGGTTTTCTTGCGGATATCTTCAATCCTGATTCGATCACGTAAGGAAACTCTGAGTGTAGCCCTCTCCATTCCCCTTTGGGTGACTTTAAGCCTTTTGGTGAGGCCCATTATAAGCGACCACGTTTCAAAGCCATATGTCATCACTGGCAATACGCACTGGTCATAGAGTTTCGTCTTGAGACACTTTGGTATGTTTGACGAAAAGATACCGCGCAGTTTCCTGAATGCTGCCCAGCCGAGTCGAATTCGACGATTGACCTCTTTCTTGAAGTTAGACCTGATGAGGCCCATTGTGAATGAACACGTTTCAGAGCCGTATGTGTGTATTACTGGTCATAGATTTTCGTAGTGAGAGTGAGACACAGTAGTATGTTGGATGAGAAAATTACTGCGCAACTTTCTGAACGTTGCCCAGCTTAGACGCATTCGAACTTAGGCCTAACTTAAATAAACTATTCGGCATCGACTGTTCCATTTTTACGCTGCGTCAAAAGTCGCGTCATTGGCTACGGAACTTTATTTAGCCACTTCATTGATTCATCGGCTCCAATGCTGTAGTCTAACCAAGTGGAAGTCTCATACGATACAAATGTATAATACATAGGATCAAAGGAATAGATCTGAAACTGGGACATGTGATTCATTGAACTGCTATGTCATACGTACATATACTTTTATATACCGTGCTTATAATCCTCCGGCCAACCTCAACGGAAACTAACCAAGTATTTACTCAAGAGATATTATAGTGCATAAATTTGTGCGTGAAAACAAGTGCACCCTCTGTTCGCTTACTCTCTTAGTCCGATGGAATGAAATCAGACACGACCGAGAAGAGATGAGGCGCAGGACCTACGGCTTTACGTACTTTCCGAGGCACGAGGGCGTTACACAACCGACTTGCAAAAGTCATAACACTTTTTCCAGCAGTCGCGCTTAGCGACCACTAGAATAATGAGTTAGATAAAAACTCCGTACTACTAATAAAGTAGCTTGAAGGACTTCCAAGATAACATAACATCAAGAATGTGTTTTTTCCAAAAGGTTAAGCAGAGGTGTACCAATAGTGCACTCATTTTGAGCCAGTCAAGTAATTAGATGCAAGCCTATTTGCCACCGATTGGTCCCGGATCCAGACTCCGCGCTGCTTTTTAGAAATTACTGGTGAAAATTTCAATAAGTACTGCCCAAGCCGGGAAACCAGCTCAGAATCTCATGTTCTCCAGGGCAACGGAATTGTTCGAAAAAGTTACCGTGGCTCTGGAACGCAAACCCACCTGTTTAGTCGGTAAAAATCTGATACTCCCTCGCGCTCTATTCAGAGCGGGTGCAGTTATTTGATGACGATTCAAATAGAATAAGAATCTCATTCTCTTAAGTAGCACTTGCGAAACTAGAGAGATAGATATACTCTTTATTGTACACTTTATAACAAATCGCAACTAAGAGCTTGGGTGATATTAGGTAAGGTATAACAATCGAGACCGTTGAGGAATCTTTCAAGTCGTTTGATTATAGCTCCGACGTGTGCCAATTGTGATGGCACCAGCAAAATGAATGACATCTTTGTAAATGTATGTTCTTGTTCACAGACTACTTCTTTCGCTGCCAGTGTGCACACAGAGGTTGTTGGTGCTGCTCTTCGGCACGTTTCGGGTCATGGCCTCCAACGCTGATAAAGCAGGTAACAACTATAGATATTGCACTTATTATTTGTAGTCTAGGATGTTGCTGTTTGGTTACCTCAGTATAAGAAAAGCAAGAACTTATAATTGGGGAGGTATCGTAAGACCTGTTGAAAGAATATTATAATGATTATCTAGATCAATTACTTTTCTCTACTCATTTGCTTCTTCTTTTCGATAATTTATTGATTAACTTACACATTTTGTCCGATCTGCATGTGACTCCAAGAAGTCACATACAGATCGGACCGGGTAGCTACTCATAGGATAGCTCATTATTTGCTGTGGATCCAAAAGAAATAATTTGGCTTGTTTCAACTTGTTTCTCTTGGATTTAACTTCGCTACGCCATTTCTTGTCCCAAACTCTCACAATATTAATCCCTCCGGCCGTCACTCAAAATTTCTGTCGACACAGTCAGCTTACTTCACTTACGAATTTCACACAATATTTACAACTAGCTGTTGCCCGCGACTTCGTCTACGTTAAGTTGGTAAAACTGTACAATCATTCTGTGTTTGCAATTCATTCTGAAAGCATCGTAATTATTTATTGTACTTTCACATAAAACTGTTAAAGGTAAAAACGCAAATTACCTTCAGGATACATGTTATGTACTCGTCCAGATCCAGATGTATGAACGTCAATGAATAGAAAGAGTATGTAAGGGTCGTAGCAGTTGGCATTTCTGCCTACCCCAAGGGAAAAGGCATTAGTTTATGTATGTTTCTGGTTTATGTTCCGGTAAAACAACATTGTCACAGTGAGCACGTAACAATCGCAGCGGTAATGCCTGTCTTTGAGGAGTGGCTACAGAGGCGTCACGGCATCCTCTCTTTGTTCAGGACTCACCGGATGTGGGTGTTTCGGGAGGTATCTGTTTCGAATTCAGCGAAAAGAAACACTCGAGTCTCACCATTGTGCGGATCGCCCGGAGAATACGATGGAACTTACGGTGGAAGTCAGTCCCGCTTGGTAGGAGCGCTGGCGCCGCCGTGTCCTCATGGAGGCGATTAGTGGAAAAAATGCCAACCAGTAGCCTCCTTCAGTGAAGCACTACGATCGAAGAAGGTGGCTGAAACTATGAAGGATGATGAGGGAAGTGATGCTCCAGGTGTTGCAAGCCGCAGGGCGATTGCGGTGGAGCCGTCCGGTCATCTGGTCAAAGCAATCCTGAATCGACGGCGCGTAGTAATCTACGCGCGACTCATAATGATGTCAGCAAATGGATAGGGCCCTCTAGGGCCAATGTCTGCTAAGGCTGCGAGATTGTTCGAAAGAGTTACCTCCTGTAAAATTTTCGCCTCAATAATGTTTCACTGAAGAGTTTAAGCCGTCAGACAGCTTTGGTAGAGGTAAACGAAGGAACATAATCGGGACACCGACCTTCAGCTGGATAACGTTTGCACTGATGGTGAAAAGCCAAAAAGCCAGTGAATCCAAAAATTACCATCATCATCAACTATCTTCCTCCACAACAGTACTTATGAAGAATTTGCGAGAGCATGCTTGAATTGATTGTTGCAGCTTGATCATTTGGGGCGGGCGTAAAAATTACTTGTTCATTTACCTAGGATTTTTTGGTGTGTATTTGACTGACGTCCTCGTATATCAGACAAATGTTATTCCATAGTGGGAACTACCCTATGAAGAGTCTCCAACTTTTGAATGAATTTCGGTGAAATCTTGAACGCGTGTATCCCTGTCCAATCGAACTCGCATATTGATGGCCAAACCGAGAGGTCACTGACGCCGATTGCCTCTATGAAGACACGGCGGTTCACCCAAGCAGGATAGACCTCCACCGCATGCTACAACGGGTCCTCCGGGCGATTTGTAAAATGGTAATATCAGAGTACTTCCAACCGAATCCGGAACAGAAACCGCGTGAAACACCCTCAACAGTCCTGAGCTTGTGTATCCATAAAACAATTAAATTCCGGTAAACAAATGTAGCAGCCGATTAGTGTTATCCCTGAGACTGGCCTGGACTGGAAAGGAGGCCTGAGTCCCAACAGTGGGAACATTATAAGGCCGACTATGCTATGCTATGCTGAGACTGGCCTCCCTCAGAGGGTGGTTCCAGTGTTGGTCACCACTCACTGCAAGGAGGTAACGTACGGATGTCGACGTAAGGCTGCAAGCAATCTGAGATACAACATACGTTGTCGAACTGTGGAACGCAAACCTTTCGACCCAGTTTTATATGAAGCAGTGACTGCTAATAATAAAACACACAGCCACGCCATCATCCCGGAGGACACAGTGGAGCACACAGAGGTCTGTGTTGTCCTCGTGGAGGCAATCGGCGTCAGTCACCTCTAGCGCCGGGCCTTGTGACTTTGGGCTATGGTCCAGAGCGAGGAGGAATGGCAGGCGGTCGCCTCCTTCTGCAAAGCCGTAATGCTAGTGAAGGAGGAGGCCGCACGCGTGAGGGAACGAACGTCCTCACGCCGAGCCGAGATTCTGACCCCGACGACCAGCCACGGTAGACGCGGGCTCGCGGACATCCAGCAATCGGTCGTCCACAGCCGTCCGGCCGTCCGGTAATTGACCGGACCGAGCCCAGTCGTCAACAGCGCGTAGTGATCCACGCGCTCCTCAAAGAGTTGTCGCAAAGGGCAACTGAAGGACACAGGTGTGGTTTTAGTCAGTAAAAGTTTGACACGCCTTCCCGCTCCAACCAGAGTGGGAGAAGTCATTGGATGACTTCCACCCTTAAAAAATAAAGGTGCCATCATTATCATTATCATTTCAGCCGAAAGACGTCCACTGTTGGACATAGGCCTCCCCAAGTGTCACCATAATTACCGGTCCTGTGCGTCTCGCATCCATTGGATTCCCGCGACCCTCACCAGGTCATCGGTCCACCCGCCTTCCAACGCAAGGTGCCATGCTACCCCTTCCGAAAATTTGGCCATGTTATTTTAAAGTCAATAATTAAATACATATAAGTATTTACTTTTATCGCCTTTGGTTATGGTATCTCTTGAATAATCACGGTCAATTAGTTTGTTACAACCACGGGGAAAAAAGCAGTAGGATTAAAAATGTCTCCGTCTAACTCCAGTTTAATCATAACGGTTTTTGTCCAATTTTAAACAATAAAACTGTCTGCAAACTTGGGCGATGGTCATTCTTCCGCCACTCAGAAAATTACGTAAAATACACAATGCCATCTATCAAATATGACGTTCAACTATCATTGTCATCATTATTTCTACTTTCAGTCTTTAGATGGCGTTGCGAGTATCTGAATTGCGTGTGGTGCCATATTTACATTTTAGTACGTGATTTTACTCGCCGCTTTGATTTTATTATGTGTTTTGATTAGTTTTTACAAAATATTTAGAAGATATCGAATAGAAATGTCAATTTTATTTTGAAAAAATGTTAAAAGTTATTTTATTACAAAAAAGAAGATAAAATAATGACAAAATTTTTAACTGTAGCTGGGGATCGAACGTGGCAAATGTCGTTCAATGTCGACATTTTGGATTATTGCTCACCCCCCATAGCAAATAGCGTGATAATATTTAGCCTAACAGTTGACCCGGCCTATAAGGATTATGTATGCAAAATTTGAACAGGATTGGTTCAGTAGTTTTTTCGCCAACTAATACCAACGCTCCACCATTTTACTGTTTTATTATATGTATAGATGAGGCCACTCGCGAAATAATCTAATTAAGATTAACGCAATGACTAACTGCAAATAAACTGAAAACGGTTGCCAAATATTTGACTTGAGTAACTTGAAAATGGTTCATGATAGTAACGCTACATTTTTCACATGCCTCAGATTTGATGATGTTCAAAATGTTCTGATTAGGGTTGATTATGATGTTATGTACACGACAATACATAGTCAGCATTTGTCGGTGGCCTGACGAAAGTAATTAGGGGTAATTATGCCAATTACACGCGAGCCTGCCTGCGTGGGCCCGCGTGATGTAACGGCTTTACATTCATTGTGCGATTATTTCATGTTTCTCCAGAACGTCTCGCCGGATTATTTGTTGGCCTAGTTCGTGATGACGTCTTCGGTTTAGTAGCTTTGGTCGTAACCTTTTTGATCTATTATATTTATATTAATTATTTAGGTCGCGCTGTGCTGTCCTACTTTCTGCAAAAAGTCGCGATTTCACAGGAAATGTCACTGCTTCTATTCGACGGAAAATATTCCGCTTTCAATGACCTTTCGTATTTACTTAAGCTGTAAGACGTGTAAGGGTAAGGTAATGTAAGTAATAAAATACGGCACGATTCTGTTCTCGATCTTCGCATAAAATTGTGTGTTTTGAATATTTCAAATGGTTGATGCCTCAACAATGATTTTCTCCCATGTCTTCTCAGCGGTAGCACTATTCATCTATCTTATAAACACACACAGTAACCCATCGTATGAATGCTAGGCTAGGCACAAGACACAATCGTCGTGCGACACCTCTCCTTTTAATACCTATACGGTTTTCCGTCACAATGTCATGTCGCCGACAAAAGCGTCGTGTGCAATTGTCAGGCTCATATACGGTTCACGTTGGGCTCTTTACCGAGCCTTATTTAATGCGATGTGCGTCTGTTTGAACGTCATTGTCATCGCATATATTATGTAAAATATTATGTTAATTACTGCTGTGTTTCAAGATATGGACACCAGACAGGCTGCGTGCTCCAGTTGCGACAGAAACATCTCATTTAAGACTTCTCGCTTGACTTCAGCTTAGAAGGCAGCTGTTGAATGACCTTTTGGTTTTTATGTAATTTTTTCTTGACTGTTAACAAATTTAGCTCCTTTCAGGGCTGTGCAATTAACCGGGTTTTATCTTCTATTTCTTTTTTCTTCGCACTCAAATTAGTGTAAAAATCGTATTAATTCAAACCATCACAGTTACGAGTATGACTTATGTACGTAAATGTATAACGATTACACTGTTACGTTTTTGTTGTGTTTTTTTAATACCAAGAAAATTCTCCGTTTATACACCATTGCGTGCAGCAGTCCAATACCACTTATACATTATCTTATGACTTCTGTTTTAATTTAAAACATGACTAATTTAGTGTCTGTAGTTTTAATTACTGTAATTTGCCGCTTAAATAGTTTTTTTTTGTATCCGTTAATTAGATAAAACAGTCAAGTTGAACGACTTCACTGTTTTATACGAAAAAGGGAAAAAAGATAATTTGTTTTGCGATTTATTTTGTTTGGCAAAAAGTATTCCGTTACGTTGGTAATGTAATATCTTTAAATGATCATTTGCTTCCGAGCGAGATCATCAGTATCTACGGTGGATCATCAACGATTCATTAGCTACTAAATAAAATGAGTTGAAAAAAAAATTGCATTGTTTCTAGGTACAGGTATGACATCCGAAGCCCTGGGCGTGTCGGTGGCCCCATCATTTTTCCACTCTTGCGTGTCGGACGGCAAAACAGCCACAATGGAGGACGTTCAGAGATTCAAGGTTTGTTCGAAAATTATCTGTCATATGTCACACAATACAGAAAAAGGTTTCATATGATTTAATGGCCCATGGAATGTAGAATGTGGAAACGTTAAATATGTAATGATATTATTGATTGGAGATAGTTTGTTCGACGTTGCCATGGCATCCCATGAACTACGCACTTTCTGTAACATCCTTACGTCTAGTGAGTCATAGATGACTTATTGTTTATATGAGTATATGTACTGTATGATGAAATGATAAGTCCTTAGGCATTTAAAATCCCGCCAAACTATGACTAAGTCTAGATTATCAGACTTCCTAGACATTAACAGCAAAAAACTTTCCTCAGAACTGCGACAGCTGGTTCTATTTAATTAATTTATTATTTTATTAAAGGGCTGATGATACCATGTGGTTTGTTAGATCTAACATGCTTACTAAACTACGGTTTACTGTGTGTTTAAGGGGAGTGAATGCGCTTTGTAAAGTGATACATGTATGTGTCGCACGACGTGATAGCTGCACCATTATCGACGATTAAACATATCGAATTTCGGTGTAATCACCTGATGTGGACATGTGTTTTATGTATACGTTTGTTTTGGTACCGGTCGCCGGTCGCTCATCACACGACTTTATTGAGTACTTAGTTACAATAAAAGTACTTATTTATGCGGTGTTTTTTTATCTTTTATGCCTGTCAAACGTTGTACTCTAATCGTAGATGTGACTTGACCAAATTTGAATCAAAACTGCTTTTTCGGACTAAAGGGTTTCAAAATTGAGTATTCAGAGTTAAGATCATGTCAAACCTTGCTTTAAAGCCAAAGATGGTCAGCATATATTCTTTATTCAGAAATTGGGGGTAAGCTGCAACGTTTTCGGGTTAGCCCTAATCATCATTCATCATTTCAGTCGAAAGACGTCCACTGTTGCTCATAGGCCTCCCCCAAGTGTCGCCATAACGACCGGTTCTGTGCGTCTCGCATCCATCGGATTTCCGCGATCTTCACCAGGTCATCGGTCCACCTTGTGGGAGGTCTTCCAAAGCTGCGTCTTCCAGTACGTGGAACGCCACTCCAGAACCTTTCATCACTATCGACCATCTGTTTTGCGAGCAATGTGCCCTGCCCACTGCCACTAAGTTTGGCGATTCTTCGGGCTACGTCCGTAACCTTGGTTCTCCTGCGGATATCTTCATTTCTGATGTGATCACGTAACGAAACTCCGAACATAGCCCTATCCATTGCCTTTTGGGTGACTTTAAGCCTTTAGGGTTAGCCCCACCTACCTACAAACTCGAACGGAGTATGTTTTTTTTAGGTGGCAGATCATGCCTCAAGGGTTTGTTTTGATGAATAATTTCTATTAAATTGGACATACATACGATTAATAACTAAGATGATTAATAGCTACACCTATGGTTCGTAGAACCCTTTACAACCCTTCATATAATCCACATTATTGAATGATATGTGTTCAAAAATTATTCACACTATCAGTCTTTAAAAAAGAAATCAATTTACGTCAGCGGTAACAATAAAGGCGGACGCCAAGAAAGCTAACAATATTATCTTGCCATCATAAATTCATAGTCAATAAACAGTTTTTTATCAGCAATGTCGAGTGGGACTCTAATAGCGTTTCTTATCTGATACAAGAGTTGAATTTAAATTATCTTTTTACTGTAAACTTGCTTGTAAATGCATTGTAATACGTTTGATATTCTAAGATTGTTTTACTTTCTTGTCGCTTACTAATTAGTCGGTATTCTCGTTTATTCATGTTTGTAGCTTATTCAATACATTTTTAAATATTTGTTAAAAGCAAATCGTATAAAGAACATTTAAAAAATAAAAGTCGGCTGGTGTTGGAAGCAGAGGTTCTAGTGGTTAGGATTCCAGAGACCTCGCAATGCAAGTTGACATTGGCGACAACGACAGCTTCCACACTTCCTCGACAATATAAGAATCTTTTGGTCAATTCTTCGTATAAACTCTTACCCTTCGAGCAACTCCCTTCCTCTCCTCTTCACTTAATTCATTTTTTCGTGATATTGGTAACGTTATAAATAGAAGATCAATAATTATCTGAAAATCATCTTTGCGTACCGCAGTGTAGAGAGCAGAGTTTCCTTGCACTTTTCCTCGGTTATCACCCCAAAACTTCACTAAAAGAGCTTCGCTTTAAAAATTCGCTAGTCAGCCAGTCAGAAGGGCTGACTGCAAAGGGTGTGTCGGACGTAGCTAGGTATATGAGTATATCTCCTCACTCCACGTGGACGGTACATTTTATTGCACCTTTTATAATTATTTTTTTTTAATTAAAAATATATATACAACAATCCGAAATCAACTGTTGGAACGCAACACCCGTCTGATCGGAAGAGCCTCCCTTTTTAACGGCGGTTTGCAGGACTTTGCGGTTTGGGACGGGGGTTTGCGTACATTCAATTTTTAATGTTTCCGATAGTAAATCTCGTAAGTTTCTTAAAATAAATTTTATTTCTCGACTGCTTGAAGACCGATAACAATCATGCAAAATGGTAGAACAGCTCCAACAGTTTCGAATTGAATTCCTATCCCATCTGGTTATGCTGAAAGTATAAAAGAAAAAAGACTAGGCTACCGATATCTGTTTGAACATTTCTGCTTTACTTAACACCATCCAAGCAGTGTAGGTATGGCTATGTCGGAGCATTCCACGTTTTTTATGACACATTGCAGAGTTTCATGACTGCCGATTGCAGAAAGATTGACGTCATATTTCACTAATTAACCTTTTTCGTATCGGAGATTTCCTCATTGTCTTTGATATGCATTATGGTTTTGGTTGTTCTCATCGAAATGATTATTCGTTTGCAATTTAAGGGGAGTAAAAGTATAATTAAGATTAGTTTGAATTTATTGTAATTTATTTCTCAGTGAATTTAGTTTTATGTCAGATCGATATTATGGCGGAACACTGAAATCAGTCTCACACAAGATCGAGCGTTGATTTGGTGAATCCGATAGAAGCGAGACTTACGGGACCGGACGGTGTGCCCACACTTGGGGAGGCCTTTGTCCAGTAGTGGACGTCTTCCTGCTGATATATTCGTAATTAGTATGTCCCTGGTCAGGAATCGTTTTTTTTTTCTTTTTCTTTATAATATTACCGTTGTTATGCAATGCAAGCAAAATTGTGACTAAACGGTAGTTTACTATTTAATAAGGAACTGTTTGTTCCTTTCTCTGTACCTAGTGTCCTTGGAATTTAGTATTGTCCTGTACTTTATAAGTGTTGTTATGGCTGTCAGTCTAACTTACTGTTCCTTGTCTGTTTTTTTTTTTTTAGCTGTAAGTCCTCCATATAATTTAATTAATAAAAGTAGTACTCTTGGGTATAAATTCGGTCTAAAGAAGAATATCTGTTGATTGTCCACATCGGTTGATCGCACTATATGTAAAAACAAAAAAACTATAAAATTAAGAGCGTTAATGTAAATAGCTTGTTACTATGTTCACTAAAACTGTATTTAAACATGCTTCCAAAGGCTGAAGTGAGCGTGAGTATAACATTATACAACCAATCAGTTTTTACTTTCCACTGCGTTACTTACGTAGCTCATCGTACAACGTTACCGACTTCATATACATATAATTTATGTTTGACGCTATAGCTAAATAGACGAATTACATGCTTGATATTGGTGTTGCACGCTTTTGCATTGTTTTTATTGGTGCTTTGTTACGCCTATAAGATTATTGTAGTATTCGACTTTAAATATGGAACATTGAGTTAAGTATAAAAGAAAAAAAAAGAGTGATAGAGTTGTAGTATTTTTTATTTTTAAATTTCATTCGGTGGCATTTTGTTATGCCGGATACTTGAACATAATTATTTGGTGTTCTATTATGAAATTAATGTGCTATTAGTACCTATACATAATTCTATGCACCATATTTAAATCTGTAGTGAAATATATTCGCTTAATGTGGGGGATCTTTTTTTTATCTTCACAATACAGTTTGACTTTTAATTCATTGACGATATTAAGGGTTTTATGAATAGCATAAGCTACTCGAACAAATAAATCGTGAAAATGATCTTCTTTGTTGCTAATGTATCCCAACATTTATTTGAGTGTACGAAAAAAAGTACGTAACAGCTTGTTTTTAGGGTTCCGTACCTTAAAAGGAAAACACGGAACCCTTATAGGATCACTTTGTTGTCCGTCTATCTGTCAAGACCCTTTATCTCGGGAACGCGTGAAGGTATCGAGTTGAAATTAAAACCATATATTCAGGTCTGCGGTCCCTTGAAGCTGGGAAAAAATCAAAATTCAGAGTTAACGAAAAAAAAAAAGATACGGCCGTTTATGTCGCAAAAAAACGTGTACTTCGACACTCAAGAGAATCAAAATTCATAGGGTACTTGTCGTTGACCTAGAACCCTGAAATTTGGCATGAAGCAAGATCTGAAAACTAAATTTGTTGTTACGTCACAAAAAAAAACTTTTGCCATTCGGAAATAAAATCGAAACTCAATTCGGGAATTGAACTGTTTTCATAGGTAAGTTTGTACGGAACCATCAGTGCGCGAGTCCGACTCACACTTGCCCGGTTTTTTTTTAGTACATATCTCAAAATAGATCCCTTAGCTTAAATTACTTAGATATATTCATGACTAGGTACTTACACCCCTGAAATATTGACATTGAATAAAAATTATTTTTTTATACACCATTCTCATGTAACCCATTCTTGTAGTTAACATTCAAAGAATAGACAACTTCCTCATTCTTCAGCGACGGGCTCCTTATCAGTATACTCTTGTAGTATCACCTATTTATTTTTTCGACCCCACACTGATAAGCTTGATTCATTGTTTCTTGGGGTTACTCACTTCCTGCATGCAGTTGACTAAACCTATCAAAATTTTGTAATACTTAGTCAAATAGATAATGAGATCAAATAGATTAATTGAGAGTCATGCTTGATATTATTTATTAGTTGTGGTTTGGCATTTATTGTCCACCACAAATTACTTAATTAATTATAAATAATCATTATTAATTTGCACTTAAATAAACTTGTAATTAATTATTTACATCCAAGGCCAGTTAAACCCCAGTTCTATGTAAATAATCTACCAAATAAATTCATAATATTAAAAAATAAATGATTTGTAAAAGACGAATGAAAAATTCTCGATTTTGAACATGTAACCAATGCCTTACTTTAGAATTCGATCAACAAAAAGTTCACAATACATGTTTCCCACAATGCCGTCTGTATTGAAATAAACAGAAAGCAAAAATCAAATGGAATTCTCATCCTATTGCGTGCAGAGCTGATCTCTTAGTAAAAGTTGTTTGTTGTGAATTGAACGACACCCTGTATACACTATGTTATACCAACACTATGTTATTAGTTACCAACTGCAATATGCTTGAATTTTTATGTCAATATAATTGGAATCCATCTTTAAAATCAACATACAATGGATAGCCCATTTCTAGTTGATTTTTAAGTGTAAAAAAATGACCTATAAACAGGGTTGCACAATAAAATAGTTCACAATTATCCGATGGCCAATTAACTGTTACCTTCTCACCAGGTGGCGACCCGCATCATGCGTCAGCTGATCGAGCAGTTCAGTGCAGGCGACCTGTTCGGACGAGACAACTACGAGTATTACGCGCGGGTCACGGGGCGCATCCTGCGAGTTAAGGACGAGTGGATCTGCTCGTTCAGAGACCCGCCCCCGCCGCGCCATCATCGTGACCAGGAGGCTTATGCCAGTAAGTGTTCATTGTATAGAGTGAACTGCAGACGTAATTGGAGAGACTCGCTGCTAG
Organism: Mythimna impura; assembly: GCA_905147345.3. Taxonomy (NCBI): domain Eukaryota; kingdom Metazoa; phylum Arthropoda; class Insecta; order Lepidoptera; family Noctuidae; genus Mythimna; species Mythimna impura. The sequence continues at coordinate 14,528,421 of LR990362.1, read as the reverse complement.
CGCGGTATCATCGCGGATATTATGTATCTTTATAATTATTTATAGTACTAGCTTTTGCCCGCGGCTTTGTTTCCGTCAACTGACTACTCTATTCTACTCTACCCTAATCTACCCTACCCTACCCTACTCTACCTTACTCCACTCCACTCTACCCTACACTACCCTTCTTTGAGGAATGGCTGGAGCGGCAACATGGCGTCCTCTCCTTTCGCATGACGCAGGTTCTCACCGGGCATGGTATACGGTGGAGGTATGCCCCGCTTAGGCGGAGCACCGCCGTGTCCTCGAGGAGGCAATCGGCGGCAGCGACCTCTCGCGCCGGGCCCTGGTTCGGGCTATAGATCATTTGAACTTAATTTTATCATTACAATAATAGCTTATTCTAATAGAAGAACATGTGTTTCAAAACTTACTATATAAAATGTGAATTAAAATAGCTTTGTTAATTTTTAATAAATATCACAAATCTCGGCGCGCGAGCGTGATGATGAATATTGTTGGGCGATTGAATTTGCGACGCTCGTGCGCCGATATTTATGGTCCTTTTTAAATATTTGTTAAAAATTTATAAAGCTATTTTAATTCAAATTTTAAATTGTATATTTTGAAAAAAATGTCCTTCTATTATATTATGCTATTATTTTAATGATAAAAGGAAGTTACATCAGTGCTAATGATCATTTTATTTACCCATAATTTCTTAATAATTTGACATTGTTTTTATTTTAATTTTATTAATTAGTAAACTAATTCAATGATTTTTTTTCTATAACTATTTTGTTAAGGACTCTAGTTACTGTTTTGTATTTTTTGTTTATAAATTCTTTTAGAACTGTAGAAGTTGTCAAGCTTCGAAATTGGCTCTGAAAGTAAAATTAAAAAAACTCTATTTACATATGTATATATAGTTCACAAGTGTGCTATTAATTTAAATAAAATCCTACTTAACTATTTAGACAAGAATATTTCCTAATGTTATTGGTAAATTACATGTTAGTACAATAAATCATTAATAGATATAAACGGGTTTGAAAATCATGGTTTTTGGCCAAATAGCGCGTAATTTCGAGTGAACGCTCATACGAACAAGTTTTGTAAAATATTCTAGTAAATCACGGAATTACCGAATGCTAACAGAGTTTTCAGGCGTTATCTCTTTTTTCGCGTTGCCTTTTCGTCAAACATCGCGTTGGATTGCTTTAGATGAAGTAACAAGCTTTTAAACCATGCTGAGTGAAAAAGGACCCTCTTAAGTTATAGCGTGACCGGGACAAATAGGGGTTCATTTTTATATACATATTATAGATTAGGTAGGTATATAGTTATACAGGTATTTATTAATGATTCAATAAAATATATAGGTTTATTTGATACTTTAGTCACAGAATAAGAAATAGCTTTAGTTTAAGGCTTCACATCTCTTTTAATTTCTCCTTTTGTAGGTCTACTGGAAGACATTTCTATAGAAATAAGCAGTTCCTTCTTACTCATATTTATAATGTAGTTTTTCTGTGTTTGTTTGGTTTAACACGCTAAACTCGGGAACTATCGGTTCGAATTTAGCTATTATTTTAATGCCTAGCTTAAAGCCTTCCTCAATAAATGTGCCTTGGATAGCCCATTACAATCACGACTAGGATAACATCACGCTACGGCCAATAGGACAGCTAGTAAATAATAAAATAATACACCTATACTATATTACATTACAGTAATCAAACAAATACTGGAGACAAATCAACCTTCCCAGATTTTCGACTCAAAATTAAGAAGATCTTTCAGATAATAACATCAAGTTATATTTGCATAAACATGCATGAGAAAATTAAACAGACATTGTTAGTAAAACACGGAAACAGAGCTCCGTGTTATGGGAGGCTTCAGCCACAACACACATTGTTCAACGGTTTTATCGAGTGCGCTCTCTGTAACAAGGACGCCTTAGAAGAATTAATTTCAAATTTAAATAAGAAGGTTTTACGCGGATTAGATTGTACGATTTGTTTGTAACTCTTTATCCATAAAGTAACTAACTATACTCCATTCGAAAAAAGATTAGGCATTTAAACCAACCTTTTTTTACGGTCCGTTCAACCGATTTTGCAATCTATTCCATAGGTATAAGGATGGCATTATAAGCAAAAAAGTGGTTACAATACCAACTATGTACTGCAGCCGCCATTTTGATAAATGGCGGCTGCAGTACACTTGCCACCAACGCAATAAAATTCAAAATCGGTTGAACGGACAGTAAAAAAAGATTAGTTTAAATATGTAAACTTATTTTGAATGGAGTATAGTAAGTTAACTAAGTAGTTAAGTTTGCAGGTGTAGCTAAAATATCACACGGCGTCTTCCGTGGGTGATTCAACGCGATTGCGGTTGCGAAGCGATCCGATGTGGTTCATACGGATTTAACGTGCCGCGGTAGCCTAGTCCTACGTGCGTGCGAAGTCGCCGCTTTAGTCGCCATTTATATTGGGCACGCCATATTTATGGCGCTAAGTCCCCTCTTTGAGGAGTGGCTGGAAAGACCACACGGCGTCCTTACCTTCCGCATGACGCAGGTCCTCACCGGACATGGTAAGTTCTGGAGGTTCCTGCACCGGATTCGTGCGGAAGAAACGCCTGGGTGCCACAATTGTGTGGACCGCACGGAGGACACGGTGGAGCATACGGTAGAGGTGTGCTCCGCCTGGGCAGAGCACCGCCGTGTCCTCGTGGGGGCGATCGGCGGCAGCGATCTCTCGCGCTGGGTTTGGTATAGGCCATGGTCCGGAGCGAGGAGAAGTGGCAGGCGGTCGCCTCTTTCTGCGAAGCAGTCATGCTAGCAAAGGAGGAAGCCGCACGTGCCCGCGCGAGGCAATGGCCCTCGCGCCCCAGCCGCCGCGAGATTCCGATCCCGATTTCCGGCCACCGTAGGTGCGGGCTTGCGGACGGCGAACAATGGGTAGCTCCCCGTCAGATTGTCCGGTAACCGTCCGGACCGAACCCAAGTCGTCGACGGCGCGTAGTGTTCCACGCGCGCCTCAAGGAGATGTCAGCAACCGTAGGGGCCCAGCAGGGTCGAAGCCTACTGGGGCCTTGGGTGATGCGAAAGAGATCCCCGGGGTTCTGGAAAAATGGCAAAGAAGGAACAGGAGTGGGTTTTTAGTGAGTAAAAGTCTGACACTATCTCTCGCTCCCAAGAGGGATGTCATTAGATGACTTTCCCACCCGAAAACAAAAAAAGTGTAACGGACCGCTTCGTTTTGCACCGCTCCAACGTGCGGTTGGTTACGTATGCCACCGCAATAGAGTATCAATTGAAATTGGAATAAAAATAATTTTGAATTGGATTAGATTGTACGATTTGTTTGAAACTCTTTATCCATAAAGTTAGTTTAACTTTTGCAGGTGTAGCTAAAATATCACGCGGTGTCCGTAATGGGTGATTCGACGCGATTGCGGTTGCAAAGCGATCCGATGCAATTCACGCGAATTTAACATGACGTGGTGGCTCTATCCTACGAGCGCACGAAGTCGCTGCTTTAGAAGCCGTTTATATAAAACAGCGCACTGCAAGAGTTCGCGAAAATAAACCAATTATACGCAACCGCTTCGCTTCGCTCATCGCCGTACCGCACCAACGTGTGGTTGGGCACGCAGGCCACCGCAATAGTGTTAATTGTTTGTTTGGGCTTTTATAATAATAATTTTCAGAGGCACATACTTCCATATACATGGGATGGAATTGTATGAATGCTCTATGCTGGACTGCGGGATTGTTCGAAAGTGTCACCGCGACTCTGGAACGCATAGCACAAAAAATAAGTAGGGTAGGGTAGAGTAGGGTAGAGTGAGGTAGAGTAGAATATAGTAGTCAGTAGACGGGAGCGAAGCGGCGGGAAAAAGTAGTAGCATAATATAATACGGTAAAAAAAAAAATTCTGCAATAATAAACTATTTTGACGCTTTAAATTTTTTTAGAAATAATTTTGCTTAATAAAGGACACGTCCTTGAGTAAAAGATTTCTCCAGTTTGTACCAAGATTCACGGTCTTTTGTCAGTGTAAGCTATTTCTGGCCACTTTGCTTATTTCATCAGCCCATCTCTCTTGCCTGGACCACTAATCGTCGTATGTGTAATCGTCTTTCTTTACGAATGTTTAAGTGCATCTATTGTTGTTGTTTTCCTATTTCAGAGATAACACAATACAAACAAATACATAAACTATTTTAACTTATTATTCTCAGTTAAAAGACTCGGATGTTAGTATAAAATGTAATTAAGATATAATTAAGATTAATATCATGATTTGAATATGTATTAGGCAACAAGAAGCGTAGCATTACCTTGAATATTATTCGTTTTATTATTTTTGTTCACAGGACAATTATCTTTGGAGGCAGAAAAAACATGGCTGCAGTGCGAATGTGATCGTTGGGGCAACAAATTCAATTTAGAAGGTAAATATTTAAAATTATTTGAATCAAATCAGCCTCTCACAGGAATAATATCCTAATAAATAGATAATTTTTCACAGGTCTTCCGAATGAAAGTCGTTTAAGTTGCTAAAAATACATAGTCAAGTTAGAAAATTAATAGAAAATAATATTATAATTTTTGGTGAGTTTTGAACGACATTTGTGAATGAGTTGAATAACATCCACAGTTGATTTTCATACTTCATATATGATTTGTTATGGGTTTTGGTAGCACAGAGTTTGTAGACTTTTGTAGCCACCACACTATAAACACTAAGACTTGTGACAGTTGTGGTCATGACATGTGCAAGCGGGATGGCTCGTGCTATCTCGCTGGCTCTTGTTATGACCGTGGCTGCGACGAACGTAGGTGTATACTATAAAAGTAGACACGCGTATAAGTTTGATTTCATCTTTGAGTAGGTAATAGTTAGTACCGGGGATTACTAACTGGGTTGGGATCATTATAACTGTTTTCTAATCTTAAGTATTATTAACTCACAGAACTTGTATCTTATCTCGTAGTACTACTTACGTACTGTTCAACTTTTGATTATAACGATTTGATTTATAATGTTCAAACAATCTCTCATTTATTGTCGATTTCAGTGTGATATTTTAATCTTGGAGTACTTAGATATATTTTCGTTTTGAAATTTGATGCCCTGTTGCAATTCTTTCCGTATTTTTTATGGTATTTCCTAATTTTGAATTGGGTTTATAATTTAGGTTTATTTTCGATGGCAATCTCTAGCACTAAATTTAATGTTTCTTCAACAATTGTGAATATCGTTACTATGCTACGCGCTTGCGAAACTAGAAATTGAAAATATTCATGAACAAATTACAAAATCATTCATTCAAAGTATCAATCAGCACTTTCTGACTAAAACTAACCCCCCAAAATTACCCACTTTTCAAACGCAAAAAGTGATAATTAAATTATGTAGTTGACTTTACCATACAAACCCCTTGCAGTCAGCGCAGATAGAATTACAAAATACTCGATCAGAGTTCAATGAGTTTTTGCTACAACTACAATTCACATTGTAGGTTAATAAACTAAATGGCAACTGAAATAATCACTGTTACGCATGCTATTTAATTCATAATTTTTATTTATATAAATGTTAATGTAACTTTGTCTGTTTGTTACTTTTTTGTTACTTTTACAGTTTAACTATTGAACCCATTTTGATAAATTTAGTATGGAGTAAGCTTTTACCTCAAGGGCTTCCTTACTGAGCTTACTCACATAGGCTACTTTTTATTTGGCTTCGCATCCGCAATAACCAACATTCACGCGAAGCCGCTGTTAGAAGCTAGTATTCTATAAAAATGCCATTGAGTTTATCAAATTACTCCTGAAGATTGCTCGAGCATAGTATCGCATACGTCGAATTGTGTCTGCGCTGCCCTGTAATGTGTCAGTTCCTATAGTATGTAAGCAGTAGATTGTATAGAGTTCAGTGGATTGTCTAGCAGGGCTGTCCAAGTCGGAGGAGTGCCAGTCCATGCCGGCGCTGGCGGGCGGCGGCGGCGCGGGCGCGGCGGGTGGCGTGCTCGGCATCATCCCCGAGCATAGTCTGCTCGACTCCTGCACCCGGCTGTCCATATCACTTGAAGAGAGCGTTTTTAAAGTACGTATCGTTTCCGCTTCGTAAGGTAAGCTTTTAATTTTTTTTTGTGGCGGTAAATACCGCAAAATATGAACTATAAATTAGACCTGACGACGGGACGGGACGAGAGTCCTGTATCGTGCAAACAGAATTATCCCCTCGGCTAGCATTATATGCAACAGCCTGACAAAACGATCGTTTGGTCAGGCAGGGATCCTGTCCATTCAACGAAGGATCAGAAATCATTACATTCCTCATACGAAATAAAAAAAAAACTGTAACGAAAAAGCAATGGAAAAGCTGGAAAAAAGTTAACAGTAAAGTCGTCCCTCTTACGCGGTGTTCTACGCATATGATTCAACGCGATCACGATTGCGAAGCGACGCGGCGCGAATCGAACACTTAATAATCTATTGCCGGTGGCCTACGTGATCAATCGAATACGTGGGTGCGGTGCGGCGATAAGCGAAGCGAAGCGGACGCGATCAGTTGATCTGATATTTTCCCGCGAACTCTTGCGGTGCGGTGGCTTGTTTTAAATAAATTGCGGCAATTCGCGCGCATGTGTGAGAGCCGTCGCGTCGCATTGATTTCGCTTAAACAGCATCGGATTAGACGTGTGCGCCGCGCCGGCACGCCTCCGCCGCCGACCAATCACACGCCGCCGCCGTCGCCATCTTGATTCGGCGCGGGTCACATGACTCGACGTGACACGATCTAGTCGATTTTGTGATTCCAGTCGAAGTGAACGTCGTATGATCGAGGCCTACCTGACGGACAGATTCATCATTTACCCCGGTCACCAGGGAGAGTGGAAACGGCGAGAGATGTCGTGCGGTGTTTCGCAGGGATCGGTAGTAGGACCGCCCTTGTGGAACATCGGGTACGACTACGTGCTGCGCGGCGACCTCCCTGATTGAGTCAGCGTGATCTGTTACGCAGACGACACGCTGGCCCTAGCGCAAGGAGAGTCGAACTAGCGACACGTAGGTCATGTGTTTTCATGGCCCTCGAAACGCGCCACCATCGGGTTCCCAAATCACGGTAGGAGGGGTTCACATCGCTGGGACTCGTCTTCGACAGCCGGTGGAATTTCGAGGAGCACTTCCGACGTCTGGCTACCAAACTGGATTGGACTACATGGGGCTGCCCTCAAGCGGCTCCTGCCCAACCTAGGTGGTCCAAACGCCTTCATCCGTCTTCTACGCGGGTATCGTTCGGTCCATGGCCCTTTACGGAGCACCGGTATGGGCACCGTCGCTGCGAAAGCGACTGGCGGCCAAGCTGAACGCATGCCAGAGGGTTATGGCCATCCGGATGGTGCACCGCACCGCACGGTTTCCCGAGATGCGGCGAGCCTCCTTGCAGGCCTGCCATCATGGGTTCTGGAGGCAACAGTCCTTGCACGAATGCTCAATTTGCGCGTGGAGATGCAACGCCTGCGCCGGGGCGAAACTCCGCTGCTGCGATAAGTCACCGCATGGCGGACAGAGTTCCGGCGGGATCTCATGGTGGAATGGCGACAGCGACTGTCGCAACTCAATGTTAGGCACGACATAATTATGGCGGTAAGTCCCCGCTTTGAGAAGTGGCTGGAAAGACGTCACGGCGTCCTCACCTTCAGCATGATGCAGGTCCTCACCGGACATGGTAAGTTCGGAAGCACCTGATTTGCGCGGAAGAAACGCCTGGGTGTCACCATTGTCTGGACCGCCCGTAGGACACGGTGGAGCATACGGTAGAAGTGTGCCCCGCGTAGGCAGAGTACCGCTGTGTCCTCGTGGGGGTGATCGGCGGCGGCAACGACCTCTCGCGCCGGGCCCTGGTACAGGCCATGGTCCGGAGCGAGGAGGAATGACAGGCGGCCGCCTCCTGCGAAGCAGCAATGCTAGAAGGAGTCGGCCGCACGCGCGAGGGAGCGGCTCTCACGCCCCAGCCGCCGGGATCACAACCCCGATTTCCAGCCACCTAAGGGCGTGTTTGGCTCGCCTACGTTGGTTACGTCGTTAACATTAAGCGTGCTTAATGTTAACGACGTAACCAAACCAGGTGACATTGCAAATATGTTCAGAGGCCCTACCACGAGCTGTTAAAGCGATCCATTTGACGACCTGAACTGAATTGTTAAAGGGATGAAGCTATATGGGGTGTATAGCTCCATCCCTCAATCATGGTCACACGACTGACATTTGAATACGTCATAGTAAGGCCCCTGGAATCTATTTCAGATAAAACCTCTTTCACAAATAAATAAATAATTGAACTTCATTAAAGTGTACCGATAACTAAAACAGTATCGCAAATAAATAAGGTCAAGTAAATTCGCGATACGATAATGCAAGCCACAATCAGTTTGCAACCAGCCAGGTGACCGAAAACATCGTTTTTGTGAAAGTATAAACTACTGGGAAATGGAAGATTCCAGAAAAGTATGTATTGAAGAGTTTTACTTAATAAATTTTGTATCTAGGAACACTAGATAGGTCGTACAGTGTGTAAACCATACGTAAAAGACATTTAAAACGAATAAATTTTATATGGCCATGGATTTTTATTATTTACGCACGGGTGGGTGCAATATAATTTGTGATGGATTAAAAATAAAAGAAAAAAACTTATAAAAAACTTACCGAGACAATTAAAACTAAAAAAAAATGTGCTTAATCGGTCGAATCGTTCTCAAGTGATGCTTCGTCTTACAAACATGATATGGCAATTGATTTTATTCTGTGTGACTTGTGTCCGATGTTGGACCACTATCTTACATCGATGTGGCCGACGATGGAGCACGCTTGCCTAGAAGTAATCTATTCACTCTTTTCAGGAAACAATCCAGCAGGGAATTTCACTCCTTAGCTTTACGCATAATAAATTTGTTAAAATATGGTTTTAAATAAAATAGCCCCGGTTCAGTTCCACATCCAGGTTATTTCCTAACTACCCACTAGCAAAATATCTCCTAACTCCTTTTTCAAAATATTTCAGGTATCAGTCAGCTCATCATCTCAATCATCGCGCAGTAACTCAAGTCCCCACATGACTTTAGAAGAGTTAAGAGCCATCAACAAATACGCCGAGAGCACCAAGAGCCTGTCCTACCTACCCCAGGTACGTTATCAACCGCTCTGTTACTACAAAGTCTCATTTACTGCCTAATCTGTTCATTTCCAATAACTTTAACTATGTTCTTAAAATGATTCTTGTCTCTCTCTATCTTTGTTAAATGTTGTTTCGGAAATAATTTTTTAAATCTTAATTAATTAATTAACAACCATATCTGCGTTAATAAGTTTCAAATGGTATTTTTTTTTAATTTGATTAAAACTAGTGCTTGACTGCGATCCCACCTGATCGTAAGCAATGCTCGTATTGCAAAAATTATTTCCGAAATGGTTCTAACAGTCCATATAAGTATGTGTTTGATCTGACGATAAATTAAATTATCTATGCCCCTTTAAGACATTTGACACAACAAACATGGTGTTGCCAACACAAAAAAATCACAACACCTTGCCAGTACATAAAATGATCACATCGTATATGGACATCATTGAACCCTTTGAACTAAATAACTTGTATAAAGAATATTGTTTCAATTCTAGCGCTCACTGAGGAACATGTTTTATAAGACTAAGTGATGGTGACGAGAATTTTCTCAGTATCCACCTGTAGATTCTAAGTCTGTTTCCCCTGTTCTGTCTATTAAGTAACGTGGACCGCTCGCTAAATATTTAAAAGAAATTTTCGTAAATTGTAGTACAAATTATCGTAGGATTGATGTGAAAATAATATAGTAGTTAAATGTTGAAATAGGTGTTATTTGTGCCCCAATTGGCATTTAGGTAAATTGTAATATTTTTTGTATAACAAAGAGTATAAAAAAGCGATATAAAAAAATCGCAATTCGCCAGTGGTCCACGTTTTATTCTTACATGCATGAGTGATGTCTGTATCCCTGATAACTTAGGACAACTTGTGGCTGATCTGTTAGTTCTTAGATTTCCTCTTACGTATAATTTACTGGTTATACACCGTGTGACATACGAGAGAATGTTCGACACAATGTGCTTACTTATGGAGCTCGGTGTGGCAACGCACACACAAACACAGATGCTTTTAGCAGCACTCGATGGTGCCGTGTTAGCACCCCAAAACGAACACCTTAGGCATAATTGTGTGATAATTCTTCCTTATTCTTACAAAGAACTGTACCTTCTTTTTTTATCCTTGTAACAGTGTACTCAATAACAAAACAATATTTCTTTCATTGAAATGTAACAACAATGTAATAAAGTTTTCGGTTATGGTAAACCCCTGTGGTGATGCCCCGTAGGCAAGCTAATATTCAATCCATTTTATCGACTAATGGTAGCAGTTTAGTTACTAATAAATATTAACACTAGCTCCATGTTTATCGTAATTAACCCAAGTTTTAGTAACATCTTCCGACGTAGGGTGGGTACTTTATATTAATTAATTGTTAATGATCGAAATGAGTCTATTGTACTGAATTAGCCCGCGAATGTATACATTTGCCTCTTGTCGACCCCCGCTTCCAAAAAGATGTCGTTAACAGTCTGTCCCTGATAAAGATGCTCGTCTAAATTGACTCGACCTCCGTAAAGAATTATCGCACTTCTAAGTCGCTAGGCCACAGAACATGAATGTAGTGTGCTTGTGGCCCTTGACCATTTTTGTATCTGAAGCCACATTATTTTAATCAGTTCATGAGTCAAGATCATTATGATTAAATGGTAAAAATGTTATCCGACCGACGAAGTCAAATCAATGAGGCCAGTACGTATCAGTGTTTTTATTTAGTATGGCAAATCGAGTCAGTTTGGGCAGAACTCGGAAACCATTTGTGAAGTCATTCGTGTTCCGTATGTCGTTCGTGTATTAGGACGGTCTTTATTAACAATCAATACGGCCTAAAGCGAACGGTATGCGAAAGATGTTTGGCTTAGCGGTTGACCTAAAAGAGATAGTTTATGCAATCATCTTGGACGTTGAGAACAACTAGTCGAGAGTGAGTAGGGGGTAGGAAGGGTCGGTCTCGGAGCGCGGGGTCGCGGGGCTCGGACGTGACGTGGTGGTGCGGTGCAGGTGCACGAGCGGCAGCGCGCGCGCATGCGCACGCGCTCGGAGTGGTTCCTGCAGCCGGCCGCGTCGCTGGACGCGGCGCGCGCGCGCGCGGGTACGCAGTCGGCGCCGCCCGGCCCCGCGCCGCCCGCGCCGCGCCGCGCGCAAGCGTGCGCGGGGGAGGCGACGCAAGAGAGCACCGCTCTCTACGTGCTTGTCGCCTGCCTAGAATTTTTGTTTTGACCTCGCGCACCGGTACTGTGAATCTGTGTTCGTTCGCTTCGGTGCGGAGAGGACTAACTAGCTGCCGCGGAGGCTTTGCTCGCTCCCATTGCGACGCTAGATATCTCCTACGTTTTCCTTGTCGTGTCTAGACCTAGTCCTAGTAAATACCCATAACACAAGACTGGGGTATTAATGGAAAAACTAGTAATTTAATGTCAAACCATTTAGGCAAGTACGGAACTCATGGCGAAGTCACTTCAAAATTAATTAGAAATGTTTTGGATTGGTGTAAACTAAACACGTGACTTCGTCTAGGGGACTGATCGGCAGAAGCAAAGCCTCCGGTGCTTGTACTCACAGGGCGATACCAACGCTTTGTGCGGGCTTACGCTTGGGCGCAACGCATGTCATCGCACAGATAGTCTACATGTCGCACGTCACGGTTGCATCGCATGGCGCTCTTGTGTTCTATGTTCTTTTTATTGTTCTTCTTACTACATATCACACAATTCTTTCCATATATTTATGTTTATCTAAAATGTTACACCTAGATTTTAGTTATTGCTTCTATTGTAAATAGTTTTGTATTCAATTTTAGTCTCTATGATTAATCCTTTTACATAATTGTATCCTATATAAAATTTCTATATTGTAAATAGTTCTGCTATTCGTAATGGAGAATTTTGATGTTTAAAGTAGCAGTAACAATAAAATACGTTACTGTGTGGTTTACGCAGCTTTGCGAGCACATTGTGCATCGTCAAGAATGTCATGAGCATGTGTGGAACTGCGGAATATTGTTCGTCAAGCATGTTCGATGTTGTGACGTCACATGCTTGGACATCAGTCACGAACCATTAAACGATACTTCATTGCCTCCACCTCTGAGAACAATGCCAGAATGTTACACGTCCATTGTATAGAAACGCTATTATTACCATGCAGTGAATGCAATACTGTGTTACATGTTGTTGTGATATGGCAAGAAAATTATATCCACTTGTCAACGCTTTTTATTCAATGAGAGAGCAACGTCTATTTTACAAATTGAAATTAGTTCGTTTTATTTATTTAATATGGGATATTAATTGGTTTGAGTGTATTAGAATTTGATAATGAAGATTAATTTGCCAAAATTACGAGATGATTGGAAATTAGTCTTTGCTTTCTAAACAGATGTTTTCAAATATTGATTATGATTTTGAATAAATTAAAAAATACTTTAAAAAAATATATCATTTATTTATTTATCTTTTTGCAACTGCATTGGGCTGTTCATTGATGGGTGGGCCTTCTTAACTCATGTGACTTTATAAATAAACTGTTGAGTTTCCTAAAATAAATAAGTCTGTCATTATTTGAAAACATGACACCTTTTTATTGATTTTGCTATCACTACTAGAAATAATTGTGCAGACGTACATGCGTGTTTGCTAATTTACATTACGCAAAGCAATGATAATGTATTTCCTAAGAAAAGTATTTTTATTTGAGTGGAATCTAAGCTACATGGTTCACAAAAAAGCTTAAATGATCAGTACATACTTATACCTTTATTAAGCGAGAAACACAAAAAAAAAACGGAATTTTTCAAGAAGTTTTTCAACAAAACTGAACACGCATGTCCGCCTGAGCTACCAGGAGCCCATAAGAGCGCAGAGTAACCAAGTTCCCTCGCTAGGTAACGAGCGTCGCTCCTCGCGGCGTCGGTCCCGGCGCTCGCGCGTGTGCTGTGGCGGCGCCGCGTGCCGCACGCTCACGCACTCCGACACTGAAATCCCGATCGCTCTCCAGCCTCGTCAAGTGACCGCCTGACTGCGGCACGCGCACTCCGCCGAAGATTCCGTCAAAGCAGCGAGGTAACCAACATCTGCACACTACAGCACCCAACCCTAAATATGGTTCAGTCAGGGATGTATTGATAGGCAAATTGTATCATAACTGCCATTGTTTGTTACCACATTAATCGATCGATGGTAAAATGGACCAGTCACGTTGGTCGACAATTCCTACTATACCAAAAGTTATAACATCAGTCGACCGTCGACTCTTTGTCATATGGAATGGCTGTAACAAGGCAAATAGAGTATATCGATTTGCTTAACAATCGAAATCCCTGATTGTATTTACATCGAGTTGTAGGTAAAGTTAGGATCTATAAGAGACATAGATGTCTGTTTCAAAAACTCGATATTAACCTCTGGGTACTGCATTGTACTTTAGTTCAGTCACGGAGTAGCAAATGGAGTGATAATAAACTGGCTACATGCAAGCTTATTTAGATTATAAATAATGAGCGAGTGAGTCCATAGAACGTTTCTTTTCCCTATTTATGTATTTTACACAGGAGAGTGTGATTGAAGGGTGAATACGCGGAATTAGCAGTGCTGTTAGCCTGATTTGATATAATGTATTGTAACACTCCATTTGATTGTTACTCTATGCACTAGAGCAATTCTCCAAAAACGCTTAGAAACATTGCTGTTCCTTCGGAGTTGTGTGTTAAACGACATCTGAACATTTAAATATAACGGAAATATTGAAAATGTGTCACTGCCATTCAAGGGTGATACAAAAAATACTGACGCAAATCAGAAGAAAGTTATAAAATGTTAAGACTATGTAAAGGAATACACGTTGAATAGAAGAGTTGCGAACTCCGTCAGTATTATCCGAGGCTCGCCACCTCTAGCTAGGGTAGATCGGCGCGCGACCGATACTCGGCGCGAAATCTTTTTTCTAATAATTCGTGGAGTCATGTGGGTGTTGTGCTGATTTACTAAATATATGTGATAGAGCGTAGTTTGTGCGATTACCGAGTTTGTACATTTTTATAGCTGATGTTGTACGCTTTAGGCCATATTTTCGTTATTAGTCTCAAAAACGATATTCATATAAATCACGTCGTTTTTCGATTATTGTATTCGATTCGAATTAAATGTCAACCCAAAATTATTATGCTCTCTATTTTATATAAAATATTATTGATGTTGCGTGACCATTAGTACACAAAATAATTTTATTATTATCTAATTAAATTCAATGTGCAAAATTTTTACAATCTAGGTTATTAAAACTGCGTTCGTGCTAGAACATCACACATCTTCTTCATCACAAGACGTGATTGGGATGTAAAAAAATGAGCAATCTTTTCTGTGCCATGAAAAATTTACCTACTGAATGAATGTTTCAAATATCAACCTCAATATCAAAACCTTAATATCAAACTTAGAAGGAAAAAGAGTGTTGCCAATGTCAAATAAACACGACTAAACATTCCTGTACATAAATGGTATAGTTAGTTTAATTCTTATTTATCTAGAGTAATAACTTTTCCAACTTCCTTCAAGTTTGCATTATTTTACTTTTCACTTGGCATTTGTTTCTACCTCAGTTACATTTAATTTCTGCAGATCCCAAATCATGCCAAAATTTATTACTTACGATTGGCTTCTTAGATATTGAATACAGGTGTCCGCCAAATTTGAGCCACATAGAGAAGACTGAGCTATGTTTAGAAAAGTTTATCTTACCTAACGAACAAACACGATTGAAAACTGCGTAGATAGTTAATAAAGTCACATTCACATATCGACTCTTTCCATCGACAAAGGGCGCAACACTATTTTAGGGTATTGACTTTTTGATGAATATTACTAGTTTAGTTTTGTTTTTCCTTACTTAGTTTTTCACGCTCATTCGGTCTTCATATTTAAAATGACTGTAAAAATAAAGTTTTTTTTTTTGTGGTGGGATATCTGCCGCTCTAATTGGAGCGAGAGGGAGTTGCAGACTTTTACTGACTAAATAAAACTCACCCGTGTTCCTTCAGCCTTTTGCATTCCAGGGCCACGCCCACTGTAATTATTTTGAACAATTCCACAACCCAAAATACCTTTATAGCTTGTTCGTTTAAAATTTTCCTTTTTTGCTCATTGACAAAAGTAGATTTGAGGTTACGGTCTTTGTAGCGGAAAGGGTCGATTATATTGCAATTATAGGTGTTTTCTATTATTGAATAGTACAAAATGACATATTATACAGTTGTCGAATTTTTGAATAATGGTTGTTTTGTAACTTTCTGTAAATATCTACAATTGGATCTTAATAAATTAATATAGGTGCTAGTTTATTCAGAAATGTCTTATGAGAAAAATTCATTTAGTTATATCTAACGTTGACATTTAAATATATTATTATTTCCTTACATCATTTATTTTCACATTAAATGTAGGTAACTATTAAATATAATGTTATAAGTTTATAAGACTTGCAATGGATCAAATGTTTTTGTTAAAAATTAATGTAAATACTTTAGTTATTATTGGAGTAACATGTGTATAATGCACATAATTCGCACATTATTTTTATAAAATGTACCTTTTATTTGTAAGAGTGTATTTTAAGACTGTTTTAGGTTAAATTGTTTCAATGCAGGTTAAAAGCAGTTTTCGTTATGTTATATAATTGATAATACACAAGTGTCCGGGTGTTAGACCCTGTTTGCTATTGTACAGATTTGTGTATCGAAGGCAGCTCAAAGTAATTTTATATTCGTTGTGTAAATGCGTATGAATAAATGTTAGCACTCGGCTAGTGGTTACATCGCTACCCCCATGGCTATGTCATGGCCATATTAAGAAGTACTTTTTTGTTATATTCGTTTTTATAATATCATCTAAAAATGTCAATACCTCGGTGAGGTATTTGTTGTCAACTATAGAAGTATTCCTCATCATTGGCGTGGTTGGCGACGAGTCCCATGCCGTATACGAACATGTTACTGGTAAAAAAATATGTTAATTTGAATGATAGAGCTGTGGCGACCACTAGGTCACGTGGTCCCGATAGTTGCCAAATAGTAATGGAACCTTAATATAAATTGATACCTGGCTTGCATTTTTGGATTTGCACGTCCAAGTTCCTGTGTTCATTGATTAGCGTTAGGGAAATAAACGAATGTTGTAGTTTAATGTGTAGATTTTGAGATCGAAAGACTTGTCGTTGTTGTCGTCACAATGATCTGTACGGCGCCGTCAAACGAGCGACCTTATCTCGTGATAGCAATAACGACAAAACAAAATTTTTGTAAATTTTAAACGTTAGCTTATATTTTTCGTCTTTATTCAAGTGCGTCCTATTTTTTAATAAATTAACATTTTTTTAAAGTATAAAATTATTAACTAAATACTAGTAACATTTTTGTACAATAAATTAGTTGCTCTAAAGTTTAGATAGTATATTATTTTTGACTTTATAAGACTGTTTATATGTTATAATTATAATTTATTACTAACCCTCGAATACATTTATCTTATCATTCCACCGACTTAAGTATATAACAACACCAGTTGCATTTGAGTATTATTTTCTTTCATTAAATATTGTAACGGATCTCGGAGCTTTAACAAAATTATCAACAGTGTTACTAGCGAGTTATACATTGATAGTGAATTAATATTAATTTTATTAGGAAAATGTAACAAGCCTTTGAACGTGTGCAATTGCATATTATGTTCTTTGTGTGTATTATGGAAATAAATTACAATTTAATTCCTTTAGTATTATTGTATTACGGTATTTGCTTAAGTAAATTCTGTTTGTATTTTGACATTATATTTGCACATTTTTTCTACACAAATTATAAAGAATTACACAAGAATAAAAACTATAACAAATTACTACTGCGTTTTAATTATTTAATCCAGTAACCTAGTTATTAAATAAAACATTCTTCATAAAAATAATAATTTATTGTATATTTTTCAGAATTTTAAAAATAATAGCTGTAACTGGAATGGCAAGCTGCAATACATATGACACTTTAAGTAACTGGATAATAATTATATACAAAATATTATTTACAATGGACAATGGCAATATTTTTACAAGATATCCTTGACTTTTTCGCCTTTCACGTAGACTTGAGCAATATTCCTGTCATCTCCGACGAATATGAATTTCTGCAGTAGTTCCACGGCGTATTCGTCTGTGGTAGCTGGTAGGGCTCCTTCGTACTTGTCTATTTGACCTCCCGTTGAGTATACATCAACAAGCAAAGCGTCGAAATCTTTGCCGACCTCAAAGTTGCCAATTTTGTGGTCCAGGTTTAAAGCTGTGGGCAGTAAAATGTAACTATGTGAATCGACTTCTCGATTGAATTGTGTAAAGTCATGATTATAAAAGAATAACTTTATGTTGCGCGCGGCTTCGCTGCGTGGCCTATTCCACAGAACCCGATCGTTTTTCGGGATAAAAGGTATCGTATAGCTTGGTCACGCAGATAGATTTCTATCAATAAAAGAATTCTAGAAGCGAAGCGACGGGAACAATTTGCCTGCTGCGGTCTTCCCGTCCGATTATAATTTAGGTTTCTTTAAGGCTAGAGTGGATAAGCTCATAATAACCTAGTGCGCCTCACCATCAACGATTGCATCACTGCATACCACCAGGTGGGAACACAGTCAAGCACTAGTTTATATAATTTTAAAATAAACTACTAATGGGGAAAACGGGAATTTTTCGTGTTACTCATAAATGGGGACAGATAGGAAAGAAAAGTTTCATCTATCCCTAAAATATTTTTGAATTTAAGTGTTTATTCCCAATTTTTTAACACGGAAATTCCCATCTACCCCAGATGGGAATTTCCGTGTTAAAAAAAATATACTTATTTAGCACAAACATCAGGGTTTTTCACTTTAGTCAAGTGACGATACTTTTCATGTTTCCCAACTTGAGTCGGCAAGGTTTAACTCATTTAAATACCTTCTAAAGTGCGGTTATAGCTAGCTACGCCTCAACTACTGAACCAATATCAATGAAATTAGTCAAAACCCCTTTAAGGAACTAAGAAAAACTTTATTATAGGTCAATGAAGAAATACTCCTAGGACGACACTCGAGAGCGGCAACAGCTGATTTTCAATAAATACAGGTGTAATCAAAAAACTTACCTTTAGCACCTCCCAGTGTTGCCAGGTAGAAGGCTTCCTTCCAGTTCAGGGCACAGTTGGGGCTGCCTTGCATCTCTAGACACATGGACACGTCCATGGTTCTGCGAATAGCATCCAGTATAGAAGCATTGTCGCCACCGGATACATCTGAAATTACATTGGAAGAAGTGAATTTCTCGAATTCTAAAGAACTTTTTTTGCTCATCGTGATGTGGATTTAGAATTTTCTTGCCCAAAGACATAGTTTCTTCAAGAACTTTATATGTGCAGTGTCTTGAAGGTTCCATTTAGTCCATTTAGTTCCAATAGTCTAGTTTAGTATGATTATCTTGGGCATGTGAGAAAACAGCCTAAGAAACGATTACGGTAAGATTATATGCATCGAAATGTTTCAAGTAAATATGCATAGTCACAGATAAATTACTGTTTATTCAAAAATTTTTGCAGAAAGTTGTATCATTATTTTCTATTATTTCTTTTACGTAGAATTTACAATATTGGTAGATATAATGGTTTATAATTAAGTTAATCAATTATTACCTAATGATTAAAAAATAATGAAATAATGCAAACACTGTTTGGTGGTTATTTATTTTGCTGCTTGAAATTTTTTACATATTTGCTTCACATCTTTTTTTTTAATTGATATAAACCAGTGCTTGACTGCGATCCCACCTGATGGTAATCTCATTCCAGAAATATGTATCACACTTGAGGATCTACCCCCAGAAGTCTACACTAATGGCTAACACAGGGTTGAATGCTGACCAAGAAAATGGCTGATACAGATTTACACCCCTAGTTTCTAATTAGTACAAAAAAATGGGGCTCTATCCATACCAGTTACTGATCATATTTTTGTAGTCAAAAGTAAAAAAAACGAAAACCCAAAATTGGTTATTATATTGATTCTATTATGAATTTACCAATTATGATTGGTAAATTCTTAATAGAATCAATATACCTAACAATTGCTACTAGAAAATACTACGCGCAGTGTCATTTTGATCGTCATTTATTCATTCATAATCAATAGTCTGTACAATATTTTCATAAATTGAGTAACATTTTGGGCCATAAACAAACGCTAATAACTTAGCTGTTTATGAATATTATTTATTGAGACTACTTATATAATAACAAGACCTTTTCTAATAAGCCTTTAAGTATTTGTACTAATTAAAAATTAGTGGTGTATATAGAAATATATGCAAGGGCGGATCCAGCTTTGGCGCCAGGGGGGGGGTCACGTCACGTCATGGTCAAGTAATAAGAAGTTATGATTTAATTTTGATAATAATAGATACGGGTAAAAATACATACATCAATAAAATACCTACTATTTTATCGGTATTATATACTGTGCTTAAAATACCTATATTTAAATAACAAAATCAATTTTTATTTTACGTCTCCCGAAACGCGTTATCACTCCATCTACTTCAATAGTAACGAGAAAAGCAAGTGGCGAACTCAAAAAAATGGACTGCCACAAGGTAGTGTTCTAGCCCCCTTGCTGTTTAACGTTTACACCAATGACCAACCGGTGAGCCCTAACACAACCCGCTTTCTGTATGCAGACGAACTAGCATTAACTTGCCAAGCCACTGATTTTGAGGAGATTGAGGCCAACCTTACCACAGAGTCCCTCAGATCTTAGCTGGTATTATAATGCTAATGCATTTAAAGCAAATCCCTCAAAAATGTTCGTCTTTCACCTTTGTAACAGACAAGCGGGTTGAATGCTCAATATCTCATGGCAGGAGGTACCAATCATTCATAACCCCCATCCAAGATATCTCTCAACTACAGAAAGAATTGCGAGAACGTTAAGCGGAAGGTGCATACGAGAAACAACCTGCTACGTCGCCTAAAATCCACTAGATGGGGGGCGTCTCCCCAAGTTCTGCGAACAGCTGGAATGGCGCTCCGGTTCTTTGCTGGTGAATATGCCTGTCCAGTATGCTGCCGCTCCGCCCACTCTAACATAGTGGATACAGCACTTAATGAGACGTGCCAAATTGCCACTGGTTGCCTTATGCCGACTCCGGTACGAATGCTGTATCCACTAATCGGAATTACACCCCTAGACATTCGCAGGACTGTGGCTAGCCGTATAGAAAGAACGAAACAATAAAACGACCCTCGCCATTCTATGCACTATTACAGCTCGGAGCCCCTGAGACTTAAAAGTCGTAAAAGTTTTGTTATAAGCGTGAGCCCATCTCAAAGTAAAACCATATGGCTTTACTTTGAGATGGGAGTGATGCTCTCTCCTGGACACGAGTTGCCATGGCCAATCTGGAAAACTCTAAACAGACTCCGCATGCAGGTTGAGCGCAGCAAAGACAATCTCCACAGATGGGGGTTCCTGAACGATTCCGACCTTCAGTATTTGTGCAGTGTCTCTCCACAGACCATGTCCCACCTTCCATTCTGCATGACGTGCCCTGTTACCTGTTCATGGAGGGGTCTTATGACAGTATCAGTGGACGACATTGCCGTGGCCGAAGACTGGGCCAGGCAAGGAATTTTATTAGTTTTACCATCGACACGCTAAGAACGTACGACACTCTACGTTTTTATGGACATGAAGAAGTGCCAGTCCGGTTAGACATTCGACCATTGAAGCTTCTAGTCATAATTTGATTTTTCGAAACGAGAGAGATCTTCCCGCTGTCGCTACACTAACATGTGTAGCCATAATACATCAAAAAATACTTATATTAGGATACGTCTCAAAATAACAATTTAAAATAAGGTCAGAAAACTTCTATTAATAAAATATTTTTATTAAATCTTTTCAAAGAACTCTCCACTAGCCTTTATACAAAGTTTCATGCGTCTGAAACAATTTTAGAACATTTTTTCCAGTCCGCTGCAGACACCTCTTACACGGCCTTCTTGAACGCTGCTAGCGCGTCTTCCGGCGATGAAAACTGTATCCCTTTCGGCAGATTTGTTGTGCCAGATCAGAACTGTAAGAAGGGTGCCCCAAGACTCTGACCGGTGCGGTGTCCAGGAAGTCCCTCGTTTTGAGCGCTAAGTGCAAGGGCGCGTTATCATGGTGAAGCAGTACCCTACGGAGCCCGGTATTCGGTCGCTTGTTGCTCATTGCAGACAAAACTTCTGGCAGGCATTTTGTGGTCTACCATTCGGCGTTGATGCTGCTTTGGTCTCGTAATGGAATTGAAATAAGATACCCTGTCAAAGTGAAGAAACTAGTGATCAAAATTTTCCCTGCGCTGTTGCTGTTTCGTTTTGAAACCGCCAAACTGTCAACTGACGCTTTGTTTCTGGATCGTATTGATAAATACAGGATTCGTCACCTGTCATAATGTCGTTAACGCGCCGAGACGAGCCGTTTAAAATTTTTAATCATATCACGGCACCACTCCACACGGGCTTGCTTCTGAGCTTCGGTGAGGTTGTGCGACACCCAGCGGCAAACTATCCTCCTCACACGAAGGTGCTCGTGTAGAATCTTGTGAACGCTTCCCGAACCAATCTGCAGTGTATGCTGAATCTCTTCGTACATATATAATCCGTCTGTTTTCTTGAATTAATTTTTTTACTGCCACCACACTTTCTTCCGTGGCAGCTGTCGTAGGACGACCACTTCTTTGTTCATCCCCCAAAGTAAAGCGACCACGCTTGAACTCGCTATACCAGCGGTAGATGGTTACTTTTGAAGGTCTTTCATCCATAAAAGCAATTTGAAGTCGATCAAATGACTCATCAGGTTTTAGGCCACAATTAAAATCATAGAAAATCATCGCACGAAAATGGCTTCCATAGATGTACTTTTTATATTTTTATATATTAAAAAGCGTACATTATGAAGGACCAAAATTCACGTAAAATAGCAGATTTTCAGAGGTCTTTAGTAGATTAGTTTTACACAAGTTTATGTTTTGATTTTTATAGAAGCCTAGATAATAACCACAAGATATCTGTGTATCCAAAATATCTGGAGAAAGAAAATATACCTCGGGTTGGCCCGGTTGAACGCTCTTAAATTAATTAAATATTGAAAGTGCATAACTACATAAAATCTATATTGTGACAAAAAATTACATAAGAACATTATGTTTAACAATTTTAGTCAGTGGTCCACCTAGGTAATGGACCAAGCCCAGGGGGGGGTCATGACCCCCATGACCCCCCCCCCCTGGATCCGCCCTTGAATATATGCTGCGCCGAACCTAAATAAATTGGTGGTGAAGTCATTTTATGGTTCTCTAGCGGTAATGATTCAGATATTGTTACAGTGCATGGAACACTGCGCCGGCAGCGACAAAAGATGTCACAGTTAATCATATTCGTGGCCGCGCGTTTTGTTTACGATTGCCTAACGCGGTGTCCTGTATAGGCGATTCAAAGAAGCGGCGCGAATGATACAAACAATGATACTCTATTGCAGGTGGCCTACGTGACGGGGCACGTGGGTGCGATGTGGCGACAGGTGGAGCAGACGCGATGTGTTGGTTTGATATTTTCGCGCGAAATCTTGCAATGCGGTGGCCTGTTATAAATAAATTGTAGTTAAAGCTGCTACTTCGCGCGCACGTTCCTACGTGTGTGGAAACTACCGCGTCGCGTTGAATTCGCGTAAACCGAATCAGATAGATCGCTTCGCAGTCGCATTCGAGTTAGGCAGGATTGTCACGTGCCGTCAAATTTCTACGAGTAGGTAAACAGTGACACGCTGGCATTGTACCTGAAAATTATAACACGGGACGTTCTTCTTTTTTACCAACAATATTAGCACAAATAAGTGTGACGGAGGCGTATTTCATCAACTCTGACTCGCAATTTAATAAAGAAAGTAAAATATTATTAAGCAAATTAAAGCCCTAGAATGTATGTATGTATGTTTACTAATAAACTTAAAATAAAAGACATTTAAGAACATTATAAAATTTGTACCTGTTCCCAATCCAACAGTAATGTTAGCATTGATAATCCTCCTGACAGGGCACAGACCGGACTTCAGTCGTGTGTTGGAAGCCGGACAATGCGCTACAGATACTCCTTTTTTCGGCAACAAGATCAGCTCCTTATCAGTTAAGTGTACTGCATGGGCCATGATGCACTGGAAAATGAAGACGAATTGAGTAAGTAAAATTGCCCCAAAATTAAAAAATTGCTTTGCAATAACTAACTTTATTAATTTATTACTATTAGATTAAGTGTGGGTTTCTGAATTAAGTATTTTGAGTTTAGATCGTGTCAAACCCTATTTTTTATGACAAATTTTGACAGGTTTTCAAGCTAAAGTAAAGTGAGAAATACTCAACTTCAAACACTTAGAAATTAGGGTATAGTTTATTTTCTATTGTTAAGGTGTGTCCAGACCTGGCGAATGCGCCACTCGCTCGCCGCTTGCGAACTGCGCGCGTGCATTTCATGTTCGTACTCGGCCCCTGCGCCGCCCGCGCGCACGCTACCCGCCGTACTCGAGCGGCGCAGTAGGTGCGCGTGTGGCGCATTCGCCAGGTCTGGACACACTTTTAAGACTGTCCACTTTCTGGAAAATCAGGCAAAATCACGGACAAGGCAGAGAAGCTCCTGATGGTCAGTGAATATCAGAAATCCTTGAAAGGACTCATTTAAGAATTTATTTATAGAAAATGCAACTTACCTTATCATTTAAAATACCGCTTTCGTCGTAAACATCACCATAAGTCGTACATTTAGGATTTGTTTCCAAAACATATTCTATTTCTGAAAGGTTTTCTGATATGTGACTCTGTAAAAAAATGAATACAATTTTATAAACATTTGCACTCCAATTATTTATACGCTAAATCTATTCCCCGAAGTACTCCTTGTACTTTGGGAAAATTTTAATTGCCTACATCAGATACGACAAACACACTTGCGTTTATTCGGCCAGGGTCGCACATACACGACCAAATGTCATCTGTCACCTATGTGGATTGGAGAGCTAAATGAGATGTAGTACCCAGTTGCGGCTGGGTACACACGACCCTGGCGAATAGGACGCGAAAACATTCGTCGGACCAATTTGACGCGGGCGGTTAAAGTGTTAAACAAAAAAAGTAATGTAAAGAGTGTATACCTGTATCCTGCAGTTATACTTCTTAGCTATACCGGCCAGACCATTCATAAGTTCTTTATCACAGCTGACTGCAAATCGCGGCGTCACCACAGGTTCTACCAGCTCATTCTGGAATAGGCAACATTTTGTCACCACTGGGTTCAGAGAACATGAGAACAGAATGTAAGAAATATAGTCTTGTTCGCACACAATTATGGTAGTATTTGTAGTGCTTTAACCTTTTACCTGGCGGAACAATCACTCGCGTTTATTCCGCCTGGTTCGCACATACTCCATCTCGTCAACTCTTCTGTATCCTATGGGGATTGAAGAGCTAAACGAGATGGAGTATCCAGTTGCAAACACACGACCTTGGCGAATAGAGCACGAAAACACTCGTCGGATCAATTCGACGCAAGCGGTTAAAGGGTTACCTTTTGGAGATGTGAATAACCACATGTATGTAAGTTACTCGATTTCTCCAAATAATAACATTATTTTTCACTCAATAATTTCTGACTTTGCCAGAGATAAGAGAGAATTATGTTACTGACTTAACAGTAGTCAAATGCCTCTCTCCATTTTTTCCTATTCTCATGACGTCCACTGCTGGACATTGGCTTCTCCCAAGTGTCGCCACAATGATTGCTTCTGTGCATCTCGTATCCATCAAATGCCCGCGAACCTCACCAGGTCGTGGGTCCACCTCGTGGGAGGCATTTCAACACTGTGTCTTCTGATATGTGGTCACCACTTCAGAACATTTCGGCCCCATCAACAATCTGTTCTGAGAGCAATGTGCCCTGCCCACTGCTACTTAACTTTGGCGATTTTTTGGGCTATGTTGTTAAACAGTGGTTATCATAATAAGTAGTTTATTTGTAAATAAAATGTCGCCTAGATCTTCCAGGAATGTTATTCCTAGGTTAACACTAGAAGCGCAAAATATCACTGTCAATTTTGGCCATTTTATTTTTGCTACAGTAATATAGAGAGATAGTATACAAAAGAAACTGGTAACTCAGAATACAATATTTTTATTATTCATTTAATTTTTTTTTTTATTTTCATATATTTTTATTTATTTGATACAGATTTTGGTGTACTATGTGTAAGTGCCTGGATAGTACAGAAATAAAATCGTGTGAAGCGAGAAATTACGCCATCTAGCGTAAAATCTGATTTAAATGTTGTTATCGACAACATCTCATTATACTGTTACTAGATGGCGTTGCTGTGCTTCAAATGTTTATGTTATGCTAATGCTTATTTTTGTTATTTCTTTTTGTTTCTTCAAACATTAAAATAATTTATAGTTTATTTTAAAGAGATGAAGATATTAAAATTGAATATCAATTTATAAATATATATCTATTATCTATGTGTTGGTTTTCAAACTTAAGAGGGTAGGTTGAATATGGATTTATAAATAATAATTAGAAGGTAGTCTAAATAATACTTAAACCGAAGATTGTGACTAAGCTTAATTGATTGTTCGCTAAGTTCATTTCGGTTACCTCGTTCGCGCTCCTTTCGTTCAATTTTATTTTTAATCAGGAGAATTTATCTACTTGTTTTATCAAAATGAGTACGAATTATTGTAATATCGATTTAGTAACAAGAGCTCAAATAATTGCTTTGCATAATCAAGGTAAAAACTTGTCAGAAATAGCCAGGGAGACCGGTGTAAACGTAAGTAATTTTATTTATACTCTTATATAACAATAAACCCACTATATAATAATCATAATTTTGGGTATTATATATTTTTGTTTTATTGTTGCAGAGAAAAACAGTTGTTCTATGGGTACGACGATTTGAAGAATTGGGTTCTTTGAACCACCGTCAAAGACCTGGTAGATCAAAACTCATAAACATGTTTCAGCGTCAAACCATGGTAAGGGAGTACGAAGAAAATGGATTTCTGCCGACGAATCACTATGCTGGTTTATTTGACACAAGTGTTGACACTGTCCGTCGTGCTGTTCATAGCGAAGGGCTGCATTATCGAAGGCATGCTGTGAAACCCTTGCTTACGGAAAACCATAAAAGAGCAAGATTGCAGTTTGCTATGGATCACATAAACTTTGATTGGAGTAATGTCATCTTTACTGATGAAAAAACTTTTAAGTCCAGCGAACACGGACGCTTATGTTTGTGGCGTCGAGATAATACGCGATACACAAGTGGTCATGTAGTGCCCAATATGCAATCTGGTCATATAACTGTGAACATGTGGAGATGGATGAGTGCAGCCGATCCGGGAGAACTTGTCAGAATACCTAGTCGAGCAAATAGTGCAAATTATATAGAAGTGCTGGAGGAGATCATGTTGCCTACAGTTCGAAATGTGTATCCAAGAGAAGAATTACCACAGATAAAATTTGTACAGGATAATTGTCCAATACACCACACACACAGTCCCACAGTGTGCAAGCTTGGTTTCGTCAGCATAATGACATTTGCACTATTCCTTGGCCTGCTAGATCACCGGATTTAAATCCAATTGAAAATTTATGGGGTGTCATTGTTCAACGGTGGAATAATCAAAATGAGCGTACTCCAGATGCGTTAGAGGCTCATTGTTTACAAATATGGGAGACTATTCGTGGTTCAGATTTGTGTAAAAATTTGATTAATTCAATGCGTTCCCGAATGCAAGCTGTTATTGACCAAAATGGTGGTTACACGAGCTATTAAATAATTTATACTTAATTTATTAATATTATTTACTCAGTACTTATTCTCTATACTAACTGGAGATCTCGTTATGTGTGTTTAACCTAATACCTACTTGTAAATATTTAAAATAACTTAAAAAAGTTATGAACACTTCAAGTTAAAACACAACATAATTTTTAATTTTTTTATGTTACCTACTAACCATTTGATATTTCGTTGTGCAATTTTGTATTTTTTAGCCTATATTTAATCCTTTTGACCTTTGTGATAAAATTATCTAGTTTTGTGTTTGTTTTTGTTAAGGTTACATACGCTTCAATCCTCTTTCGAATTTTGGAAACGAATATTTAAGCTATGGCCTCAAAAATAAATTATATATAATATTATAATGTTATTCGATGATTAATAAACTGACAGTTAAATTTGAATAATAAACTAAGAAATTAACATCTATATTTTTTCAATAGTCCCTTTTTATTTGGTGAGCCTGTTTACCTGCTCTTTTATCATTTTGATGATTAACTACCGACTTGAATATTATATTACAAATAAATATCCACTTGTTAGCTTTGATATAATTCCTACCGATTTCTTTTGTTATTCATAACTTACAAAAAGTGTAAAGTACTACGTGAGATTTGAACTCACGGCTCACTGATTCACGCATCGATCTGCACATGCTTAACCGCTAGGCCATCATGACTCTAATTTTAGTGATGAAATTATGAACTACAATCAGTTGTTGACGACAATGATGATGCTTGTGTCTATTTTCTGTCAAACTAAAAGTCAAGTTTATACTTTGTGAGATTGGCTTTGTTGCTCGCCACTTAGCTGGGAAGAAACCAACGCCATCTAGTTTAATTTTCGAAAACTTGAACTTTAACGTGCAAGGGAAAATAGACGTTAAGGTATCCAAGCACTTTTGCAGGCGTCTGTACTTTGCGATTCTACACATAATAAAACTAGAGTAAGAAGAACACAGGAATGGGTAAAATTTGGGATGCCCGCGCTTCTAGTGTTAATAAAGTAATAATTAGAAGCCATTAGGTAAAAAAGGACAAAATGCAGATTCACAAACCTCATAAGCAAGAACTTTTTTGATAAAGGTTTCAACCTCCTCCAGCTCTTTTTTAGTATCATTGTAATACTCTGCATCATTCTTCTTGTTCATGCTCACTTTACCAATGAGCGCTCTCTGGTGGTGTTTGACAGCACTTTTTACAAGCTCAAGTGTTCCATCAACATGAATAGATCCAAAATAGCAGGCTGTTGTGGTTCCATTTTTGAGTAGACGTTGCTGTATACATTCAAACAGTTTCATTACATGGCTACATTATGTAAAAAAATAAATTGGCCGACTTATAATTTTTAACTAGAGATCCTTGGAAGATAGGAGTCACAACAAAATTATCTTAGTTACACGAAAATATTTATTTTTATAATAATATCTTCAATAAATAATTTTTTTAATTTATTAGTTAATATACTTAGTGTAGTAATTTTCCAATAAGCCTTGAAAGAAGCCTCAAATAAATTGCTTTTTAAAGGAAACTGTAAAAATACAATAAATTGTGTCTACAGCCAAGAAGCAGATAACATAATAACTCTTAAATAAAATATAATTTATTACTGCGATGATGCAATTTCTTCATAAAGTTACTCACCACAACCTGCTCGTAGACCTTAGCAGCAAACTCTGTGTCACTGTACTTCTTCTCCAAAGGAAATGTGTACTTAGCAAGCCATTCTAACAGTGGTCTATCTAAACCTAGACCAATATTAGGGAACTGAGGAGCATGTGTGTGGCAGTCAACAAACCCTGGAATGATAAACTGGTCCCGGCTCAACTTTACTATTTTGTAGCTTGAAAACTCTCCAGCCTTCTCAAGTTTGTCAAACTCTTTGGTTGAACCTGTTTTGGAGATCTGTAAAAAAAAAGAAAAAGAGTTTACAAACAGCACTAATAGTTTTTGTAAAAGAATGTACCAATATCTATAAAATAGGAGAATTTTTAAAATATGTAGTAATAAATCACATAGTGTATGTGAGGTTCTAAAATTAAATTTTAGTGTTACCTTTCCATCTTGAACAGCAATATAACAGTAGCTTATAACAAGCTGGTCCAAAGAACTCGAACTTGCGATTATTCCAACGAACACGATATTCTTATCCGTCATTTTTACTACACGTACTGAGGCTACTGAACAAATAACGATAATAACAGTATTAAATTACGTAATTAAACACAAGTTCCTAAGTGATAATAAAGTTTTAAAACTTATTGATAACAAAACACTCATTATCAATTAACGCCGATGACAACAATGTGTTTTTATGTAATGTTTTTGGCTTGGATACTTTGTCCTTTAGACCATGTTTTCGTATGAATATTGAGTTACTTTGTTTACTTTAGAATATGAATTAACATATTCTAAAGTTTTTGTAGTATTTGGCAGCAAATGTATTAGGTAGTCAATATCACAATAAAATTCTCAGCTCCATTTTACCGAGATCGTGTTTATTTCAACAATTTCATGTATTGTGTTGTCCAGTTGTACAGACACTTAAGATACTACTTGAAAACAACACCAATTTCAAATTACAATAAACACTGGGAATCAATTTATGAATAACTATAACAGCCTCTATTAACTGAACTTGAACTTCATTCGAAAAAATCCCGCCAGTCCCGATGACAACAATGTTACATTTTTTTTCTGTTTACCCCTTAGGGAAGGCTATAGTCGTTCGACCATATCGCCTAGTCTTTCGTCCATGTTTTCTTGCGTAATAAGTCTTCCGCGTATTTATCATAGTTGTTTCTTTTTCTTTTATATTAGAATGCGGGTGTAACACATTCTAATGTTTTTGAAGTATTTGGCAGCAAATGTATCGATTCAGCCTTCTCAGCAAACTTCGCTGAGGTAGCCAAAACTACAATAAAATTCTCAGCTCAATTTTACCGAGGTCGCGCCTATTTCAATCATTCCACATATTATTCCAGTTGCGCAGACACTTGAGATACAAAACTACACCAATTTTACATCACAATATCCACTAGGAATCAATTTGCGAATAATTAAAACAGCCACTAAACTTCACTCGAAGAAATCCCGCCAAAAACTCCACAACAATGTTACTTTTAAATGGTTCTATAATGTTTGAATACTAGTTCTTTGAGCTCCAATTTGCAGGCTTTCTTTTTTAACTGTTACGCAAAAATTCTACGTAATAAAAAACCTATTTGTTTTAAAAACGTGTTATGCTTATTTATTTTTAAAAAAGTTCATGAAATTTTATTCAATCGTCCAGAAAAACAACAGTAGG
This sequence comes from Mythimna impura, assembly GCA_905147345.3. NCBI lineage: Eukaryota > Metazoa > Arthropoda > Insecta > Lepidoptera > Noctuidae > Mythimna > Mythimna impura. Next base: position 14,497,997 of record LR990362.1, on the reverse strand, counting down.
TACTTGTTACTTGACAACCACATTTTCTGAATGAATGTAGGTATTATTTGAGATACAAAAATATTGAGATAGATTATCGTAAACCATTTGAAGTCAGATTAGTTAATTCAATCGCCTTGTGGTACTTATTCTGTACATAATCTCGTACCAGGAGGTACGCGCGTATTCTTCTCCTTCGCGCCAATGTAGAAACTGTCCTCTGCGTGCATTTTGAATCCAGAATACTGAATTGGAATTGGTTGCTCTAGCCATGGCTTCTTCTAAACGGTTGTTCATCTTCTTTGCTCCTTCTAAAGCCTGCAAAACGTATTTGTAAATAAAACTAAACCTCGAGTAATCTTTATCGTGGTTGGATGGCACAAAAAAACAAAACATCTCGATTTTGTGCTCCCCACGATAGAGATCAGTAACTGTCTACGTAATAGAACTTCAAATACCGTACCTGATTGAAGAAACCATTAGCAACTGGAAGTCGTCCAGACAACATACATGAGTTGGCTCGGAGTAGGCACCAACGGGGATATAGGGCGCGCAACACACGGGAGTCGTTCTCCAATCGCGCTAGTTCCCTATCCGCTATCGAACGGAGTTCCATCAAATCCACCACCTAATTGACAAGTAACAACACTTTTATGACGTGAATGAGTCTTTAAAATTCCATCACAAGAGGCAATTCAGTACAGGAATGACAACAGAATCGGGGGGGGGGGGGGGGGGTCAGAGTTTGGTGTACTGGATAGATAAAGGATCAAAGAATTCGGTTCGCTACATGAGGACTGCGACGTATTGCGCGCGGTTTAGAGGGGGAGCGCCACCATTTTGAGGTCATATTGCTGCGTTTTGAGATTTCCATTTAGTATAACTTTTGCCTCAAAAAAGCATTTGACACATTCGTTTAAGTTTTAATCGTCAACTCTCGTCAAAATGAATCAATTGCTTTAAAAACACTAGCTTCTGCCAGCTGCCAGTAGCTAAGCAATAATTTATTATTTACCTTTCGTAAGTCATCCATTTTTCTTGCTAAACTCTCAAGCATCCCTTCTGCAAGTCTCATTGCACTTAAAAGAGTGGTCATCGAACCATCGTCTTGGTGTGATGCCCAACTAAGCGCTTCGGACTCAAAACGTTTCGCCCTCCTTTCTGAATCTGCCCTGAGCCAATATGTCCATAGCCCGACCACTAACCGGCGCCGACTGGGCCCTGCAGATTTACCCCTACTTATTGAATATTCGGCAAACCTACTTATATCTTGTGGCGATTCCAGTTGAAACCCTGCGTCTAGTATCATGTCTATACACAACGCATGATACCACGTCTCACTGTCATAAGACATATGGTCTTGGCCTGTACGCAAGGCGAATTGCAAGATGTCGATAGCTTCAGCTATTCGCCGACGGGTTAGTAAAATGTAAAATAAGTCTGGTATTAACTCCAACGATACGTCTTCAGCCAGCAGGAACCGACTAACAGCCAATGCACGGAAGCCTGCGCGTATAGTTGGTGCTAGTTCCCCTCTGGCCATCCGAGCCCGGAAGGATATCATAAAAAGTTTTCCAATAGCAAAAAGTTCATCAGCCTGAATCGGATTTGGAAGTTTTTTTAAAGAGTGAGCTGCCATTTGTTCTATTTCTACTGTAGCTTCCGGTGCACCTCGATCCAATACTACTTGTAAAGCATTGCAATAAGTATCGCAGATGTTCACTACAGAACATTCCTCAGTTTGCACTATATGCAAGGCACGGAATGCTGTCATCTTTGCTATTCTTTCATCCCTAAGCATGGTGTATAATAAAGTAGCTATGTTCAGACAAAACACCGAGTCCGCTTTCAATATTTGTTTATGTAAACGATGCTTTTCTCTTTCGAATCTGAAGGCCTTTGCTATATTTTTCAACTTGAAATATTCAGGTACTTTGTGCATATTTATACCATAAATGACTGCTGCATGCTCGATTTCTGCTTTAGCTGCGGTAAGTCTTCCCAATACCAGGCATGTAGCAGCCCTAACTGAATGTATTTTCCCTAAAAACCTCTTTTTTTCAAACGGATCTAGATCAGGAATCGTTTCACACATGCCTTTGGCTTCATCTAGTTTCGAAAATACATTTTCAATATTATTGCTTACTACACACAAATGAGAGTATTTGATCAAGAACTCTATGGTTTTTGATTTCAATTCTGCATTTTGTGCGTGGTACACAATTTGCTCACAAATCGTTATATTTAATTCTGTACAAGTACATCTAGCAAAATTGGTCGCGGAAACACCCTTTTCTATTTTAACACTAAAAGTTTTGTCGTTTGGCATTTCTTCCAGGTCTTCCTGACTGTCAACGATGCCGAGGTTCTGCCAATCACTAGGATTATCAGCTTCAGTAACCTCACGGAGCATGTCAAAAATTTTGTAAATTTCGAATTCTTCCGAGCTGCTCTTTTCAGAGAAGTTTGTCAAGGTTACTTTTTTAACTGATCTTTGGCCGCTCGGACCTGCATCATCATCGCTGATTTTTGTTTTTAAAATAGGTGCTACTTCAGAATTTCTCTCAATATGTTGAGTACTGTTCATTAAGGTGTTATGTGGCATTATTTCACTAGATACTTTTGTTAGCTTTAAAATTTCTCCTGGGAGAGTTGCAGTTTCTACTTCTGATTTTGATTTATATAAATTTGCAGGACTTTGTACTTCTTTCGAAGATTCTTTTTGTGATGTTACTACGGACTCATCTGAGCTTTCGTCTCTAACCATCAAAGTATCCATTGAATTGTTCAAGTAGCTATATTTCGTTGGCATATCACCACCTAAACTTATCATTGACTGGACTACCATAACTGTACCTCCGCAATTGGCACATTTTTGTTTATTATTTTCTAAGTAATTCACAATCCGAGTATGAAATTCCTTTTTTTGATTCATTGGTAACAGTTCGTAACATGTTTTTCGTGAGTTTCTACTTCTAAATCTCATTAGTTTGCAAAAGGCGTACTTTGGGAGATTTTCGCAGGTTTCCGCATCATGTTCAAAATTACATTCACAAACAAGATTTGTGATATGCGATGAACCGCTTGAAAGTATAGTTAGTGTAGAAGTGCCTCTGCGACCGAATTTATTTAGACAGTCGGCGTTTGCACAAGAGAGAATGCGTAAGGCAAATAGTCTTTTAACCGCTTTCGCCGTAACCAAACCATTGTTTTCATACATTATACTTTCTAAAAGATCCCTTGGTATTACATCACCAACCACTGATGCTATTTTCAGTAGCAGCTGTTGATACGGTGTCAATGAGTCTATTTGCATCATAATTAATGCATCTAAATTATGGACGTTTATATTGGTGTTTAGCTCTCCTTTTTCAATGACTATACATATGCCTATGTCTCCTGTGGAATCATTTTGCATAAGTATATCAAGGGTGCTTTGTTTGTCACCGTCCAATGCTTGCGGATGTAGCAAAGCTGGATCTGGAAACTGCAATTCCTCCTTCTCCCAGTCATGTTTCTCATCATCATGTATCCTTTTTATTTCTAGTGCTCCGGTAGAAAATAAATGAGTAATGAAGCTCTCAACGAGGCCCGGCATGCCTTTACATTTTCTTCGCAGGGCTTCACATAAGTCATTTGAGACACCATCTACGTCTAATATTTGACAAGCCAAGGCAGGCATCCACACAGGATCTAATGGTCCTAAACATATTTTCCTGATATTATTGTTAATAAATACGCTGTAGAGCCAGCTGTGAACAGCGCTAAATTTACCACGAGTGACGGATAGTACTACAAATATTTTCAATGAACTGAACATCATTGATATGAACTCCCAAGAAAATGAATCTAAATTCTGTAAATCGTCTAAAAATATGACAATTGTATCTGTTAATGCTTTAATTACTTTCTCAAACATTGCTTTAGCTTTTTCTTTTCGCTTGGCTTCATCTAAAGAATGAATTCCTTCATGATATGCAAATCGTACTTTAATTATACTGTTTAAATAACATAAGTCATCAGAGTAAACTTTTAACAATTGTATAATTTTTTCTTCTTTGGCAAAACCTTCAACAGGTTCTTTAAGCTCGAGAATTTGATTGATGATTTGACTTAATGCTAAATATGCAGTTGCAGAATGTATAGAAGTTAAGTTTAGGAAACATACACGAAAGCCGTTATTTTTTGCATGGCGAGCCATCCATTCTAACATTCGACTCTTTCCAATTCGCGATTCACCTACTATAAGGAAGGCATCAAAATCTCTATATTTTGCATTACTTTCTTCCAGCCAGCTCTCAAAGTACTCTAATTCATCGCTGCGGTTAAGAAGTGGAGGAATCATTGGTATGTCATATAATTCTTTAACTCTTATGTCTTCTGAGTATTCATATATTTTTCCTGGTTTTATAATACCTTTTAATTCTATTGCTGGTTGTAGTGTAAAACTATTTTTAGACATTTTACTTTTTACAAAAGTGGTTTCATCGCAAGTGATTTTATTTCGAAATCCACACATCAACCTTGCGGCTTTGTTGACAATAGCACCAATTACAGTAAATTCTCTTCGTAGAGGATGACCTACCACTCCACAGTATACTTGACCGGTTGTTACACCAATGGAAACTTCCAAGACTCCATCGAGAGCAGCTAACGATTTCTTAATACTGTACGCACATTTGAGTGCAGCTTGAGCCTCAGATTCGTGTTTGAAGCCCCGCAATCCGAAAACGACTAAAATCATGACATCCTTATCAAAAAGAATTATCTTGTTGACACATCCCATCGATTTATATACTATTCCACATGTGATTTGATAAGAATTATTGACGATTGTTATTAATTGCGTAAATGAACAGTATCTTGGCTTGAGGGTCACAAATAAAATTGAAACTTGTCTCATTTCAGTCAGATATTCCAGTGGTTGGTGGGCGTCTACCTGAGTGAGAACGGGTCTTATCATAAATTTTCTAATTTCGCTTCCTATATTTTTTTCTTCAGCTACTAAAATGGCTTTACGTAAGCTCAAAGCTTCTGATTTCCTTAAAGCATCGGTTACATTTAGATCTTTTGGTGCGTCTAATATAGAATCTGGAAGGCTCTCTATTGCACTAAATGGCTTTTTACTTTGTCTGACTATATTTCCAAAACCCGTAAATGGTTTTGTCACATTGTTGTCATGAGGATCATACAGGATAGATTTTATTGTAACAAATCCGTTTTCGTGTATAATATGATCGTAATTCCTAGAATAACAGTGTCCCCAAGCTGTCGGAGTGAGTTTTACTTCTCCTGAAGCACATAAACTTTCAGCAGCCTTAGCTTCTATTACAGGTAAGCCAAAAATGATATAACTCATATCTATTCCAGTGCCGATAGGTGCAAATATGATATTACCTGCAGATATCGCTAATTTTACTTTTAAGTTAACTTTAACATCAGTTTCATAGACTGCGTAGGAATGTTGTATAATTAGAGCACAGGCTATGACTCTATGGATAGTGTGACACAAAAAAGTGCTTTTGTCAGTCTTCCAAAGTGCCAGGAAAGCGTCGCCGGCAAACTTGATGATGTCGCCACCGTGGCCGTAGATGAGCTCTATGAGTGAGCCAAGGTATGTGTTGAGAGTTACTGTCAATCTGTAGGTTCCACCTTTACCAGTATTGTTGTATCGTTCTGAAAGGGCTGTATAGCCTGAAACATCAGCCATGAGGAGAACGCCGACGAAACGTTTTGAATTTGATGTATCAAACCTAAAAAAATAATTTTTTTGATTGTATTTCAATATTTCGATGTTTTAATTCATAATCTATTTTAACTGACCCAATTCCTTTCTGGCCTTAATACATTTTGATCAGATATCAGAACAGTATGGAATAAACGTTTATATTTATTATTTTCTCAAGTAAGTTATAAGCCTTACTTGTCCATTAGTAAAACTTCATCGGGGACCAAAGTTGATAAAACTAGAGTCTGTTTCTTGGTCAGTTGTATCTCAATATCTTGGTCAACCCTGTCTGCATCACTCTTTCTCTCAAAAAGCTCCTCCACCCAGTTCTTTACCTCTTTGTATCGTGGTTCAAAGTCATCTAATTCATCGTCAAATAATTCGTGTCCTCGGCGGGACATTCTCCGGCCATAGTTTCGCCATTTTTCGGTCCCCACCATAACATTTGTTGAGGTTTTTCTAGACCGTTGCTTGTTTTTTAGGAAATTCATGTTTTTGAGTGGTTTAATGCGGTGAGTACGTGAATTTTGGGTTTGAGTGTCCGGATGATTTGGCAAAGTCACTTCACACTTAACCTATTGTCACCAATAATCTCGTAGGCTGCGATCGAGATTCCCTCTCGGTTTTAATTCAGCCTTAAATTTAAGGAAAATTTTATACATATCGCTCGGGATCTTTGTTTTGGTTTTTTGATAGGTACTGATTAGTGTCATCGCCGCGCTGTCAGGGTGAAGTCGTCAGAATTTATGGTTGAACCTAAATAGTAGGTCTGTGGTTGTAACCACGGAACTTTTTTGTTCTGTGGTTGTAACTGTGGACTAAATAAAAAACTTTTTACAAAAAAAAAATACAACCGACTTCAAAGTAAAAAAAAAACACTGAAAAGTGCAAAATAACTTTAGTTTCGGTGTTTCTATAATAGTTTTGTTTTTTCGTTATTTAACACCGACTTCCGAAATTAAAGTTATTTTGCACTTTTCAGTGTTTTTTTTTTACTTTGAAGTCGGTTGTATTTTTTTTGTAAAAAGTTTTATATTTTACACTTTTTAGTTATGGTACCACCACTAAAAAGTACCCCTCAGCCAAACTTAAATACCTTATAGCCAGAGTGCATCTCATGACAATTCTAATAATCCCAAACACGGTTAGATTACATTAATTTATTACAGAGTTCTGGTGCCTAACCTCAGGCTCCATCATCAGATCAGTTCGATATATTCCCCCTCTACTTTTAGTCAGTCATCAACTACACGTATAAACAAAACAATTTTACTTGTTACGACGATTCTGCTGTGATCCTATGAAGAGTTCTGTTCCATATCTTCGAAGTTCATGATCAGATCATAACAATATTTCTATGGGACCAACTCGGAAGCATAACCTTTCAAACAAAAATTGGTTGCCTGTAAAGTCGGTATACGGGCGAAAGTTTTACGTGACAACGACTTTGAGTGGTAAAATAATTTTAATGTGAATATTCATTCGTATATGTAGTAGGAAGAAGGATGAAATAACGTGCCTCTCACTCGCTCTCATTGTGAGCGCATAACGTGAGCGGAGCGTAACGCAGTTTCTTGAAGTGTCACCCGGCAAACCAATTTATAAGACGTTGTCACGTCAAAAAAAAAAAAAATTTCAAAATCGGTCCACAATTGACCGAGAAATCGATGAACATACATAAAAAAAAAACATACATTCAACCGAATATATAACCTCCTCCTTTTTGAAGTCGGTTAAAAATAGGGATAATCGAACTTTTTATTGCGTAACTGTTATTATTTTTTGATAGTAGTCCGGTTAATTTAGACATCCAAGGTTACAATAACTCGCACCCAGCTGAAAATTAGTAGGATTGTTCAAAACACCATCATAAATGAAACCTAAAAAGTCCTCATCGATCCGACACCTGGAAAAAACAATACTCGGGGTCACGGTCGGTCACAAAAACGAGTTTTTCGCGATTTTCAGCAAAACGATAAATTTTATCAAAAAATTAGCTCATACAAAAATTGTAGATCAGATAATTATCTACAAAAATGTCTCAATACTTTTTTTCCTAAGAGCCACCGTTTTTGAGAAATAATGATTCAAAAAGTTGAAAGAGGTCATCGTCATAATATGCAGCCGTTTTCACGCCACCTTTGAGGTAGTGTCATAGAAATATAAAAAACAGGGTAGTGTACTTAGCGCGTTTTTAGGGTTTCGTACCTCAATAGGATAAAACGGAACCCTTATAGAATCACTTTGTTGTCCGTCTGTCTGTCTGTGTCTTTTTGTCAGTCTGCCTGTGTGTCTGTCTGTCAACACCTTTTATCTCGAGAACGCGTGGAGTTATCGAGTTGAAATTAAAACTATATACTCAGGTCTGCGGTCCCTTAAATCTATGACAAAATCAAACTTATAAGTTAACGAAAAAAAAAGATACGGTTGTTTATGTTGCAAAAAACGTATATTTCGACACTCAAGGAAATCAAAATTCATAGGGGACTTCGGTACTTCCCGTTGTCCTAGAATCCTGACATTTGGCATGAATCAAGGTAGCATAAGTAAAAGAAATAATCTGAAAACTGTAAATTTGTAATTACGTCACAAAAAAAAAATGCGGTTCGTAAAAATCTTTTAGACTCGATTCGGAAATTAAACATAAACGGCCGTATCTTTTTTTTTCGTTAACTTGCAAGTTTGATTTTTTCACAGCTTGAAGGGAGCGCAAACTTGAGTACATAGTTTTTATTTCAACTCGATAACTACGCGTTTCCGAGATAACGGCTCTTGACAGACAGACAGACAAACAGACACAGACAGACGGACACCAAAGTGATCCTATAAGAGTTCCGTCTCATCCTTTTGAGATACGGAACCCTAAAAACGCACTAAATACACTCCCTCAAAGGTGGCGTGAAAACGGGTGCTTATTATGACAATGACCTCTTTCAACTTTTTGAATCATTATATCTCATGAAGTCGGTTAAAAAACGGTGGCTCTTATGAAAAAAAGTATGAGACATTTTTGTAGATAATTATCTGATCTACAATTTTTGTCTGAGCTAATTTTTTGATAAAATTTACCGTTTTGCTGAAAATCGCGAAAAACTCGTTTTTGTGATCTTTGACCCCGAGTATTTTTTGTTCCAGGTGTCGGATCGATGAGGACTTTTTAGGTTTCAATTATGATGGTGTTTTGAACAATCCTACCAATTTTCAGCTGGGTGCGAATTATTGTAACCTTACCCCTATTTTTTGGTCTAATTTGACTGGCTATAGTTGCTATACATGCTTAGAATAGTTTACTGGGAAAAAGTTATTTGTACCTACCGGCTACCTAATTATGGGCGGCGGCGGCCCATTGTTTACAATTCATTCCGTCAATTTACAACCTGCCCAGAATGATAAATAACCGATTTCCTGTCTTTATTCCTCGAGCAATATGGAGACAATCTTTTAATTGCTATTATTTATTATTTTAAATGCCTTTGACCTATTAACATCATTTCTCTGTTGCACAGAAAGTGTAAACAATTACATTGAGATCTTAAATGGTTATATTAATTAAAAATGTATCATAGTAAACTAATTTGACCTTTGTGTAATACAATAAATAAGATTGACCCTTATAATGTGAGTTATATTGCACCTTGTACTATTACTGGCTCAGTCAGTTCGCCTCTCTCCATTGCTTTGCGCACACGCGTACGGCGGACGGGTCGACAAAATAACGATGGAGCCAAACGGGGCCTCATTCTTGGATAAAGTGCTCAATTTGGTTAAAGAAGACAGGTCTAAAAGTGTGCCATTGATACGGTTCAAACACCCGAAGGAATTGGAGGTATTTGTGAATTACTTTTTGATTTAATGAGGGTATACGAATGTTTGAAATATTGTTGTTCTGTTGCATTATTATTAATCGATATATCGATGCCTTTAGCTCCTATTTCTAATACGCGGTGATTGAAGTCTGGGGACACATGAGCTATTGTTTACCGTTGTTTAAATTGAGGTACTCATTTCATCAGACTTGACTTTCGCATGACCAAAGAAAAAGTAAACTGGGATGATTCTATATTCATTTAATTGTGATCTTCTATTCTGTTTGTAAGAGAAAGCTCATGTCATTTGTCTCACTGTTTATTGCCAGTAGTCAATAGAATTATTTATATTAGTGGCAGATGTAGTAACCAACTTACGGCCCCGACTTACGAGTTGTAGGTCGCGGGTTCAAACCCAGACAGGCGCATTACTTTGTGTAATTTATTTCATCACCACTGCTCTCAAAACGGTAAAGGAAAAGGAAAAACCAAAAAATTCGAAGACATGTGACTTTCACCAACCCGCACTGGGCCCGCGTGGTGGATTACGACCAATTCCCTCTCCTAGAGAGGAGGCTTGAGTCTCAGCAGTGGGAACATTAAAAGGCTGATTATGCTATGCTATGCTAAGCAGTAACGACTAACGAGTACCGGATTGAGCCAGCGAGGGGCCTGCAAAAATGACGTCGCGGTTGACGCAGTGGTTGAGCGATTGACTGCTACGGTTCGTTTTGCGGGTTCGGTTCCTGTACGAAAAAAATATTTCTTATGGCCTACAGATACTTGTTCCGGGTCTGGGTATCTTGTGTATGTGAGTTTACATGTATGTGATCGCACTCACGATACAGGACTAATTTCTAGTGTAAAAAAACTTTTTTTTTTGACTTGTAACAAATTAAAACTTCTTCAATTTATTTTTCAAACAGGCCTCGGGGCTCTTAGGTAGAATGGGTCCATAAACTACATTGTCTTAATGAAAAATCCGGAATTGATAAGAGTTCTTATGGTACAGGTATCTTGACTTGTTTTTGTACGTCCTTGTGGGGCCCACCCCAATGCGTGGCCCATTAGCATTTGGTATTCTTGCTACGTCGCTAATCGGGCACGGCCACTAACATATTACCGGCCTTTGAGAAATTTTCGGAAACCCATCGCAAATGCTACCTGAGATCCGCACGAGATGACCTAAACTGATCTGTTAGGGATGGAGCTATACAACATTATTTTTAGTACCTATATGCGAAACTTGAATATAGTTTGTTCAGAATAAGTAACTGAATCGATTCCAATAATTTTTACACCAAGTTAAATTTTTTCCCAAAAATATTTTTAAAAGGTCACAAGTTAAACACCACTGACACTAAGTACATAACAGGTCACGGCAGGTCATAGCAGGCATTAGACGCCAGCGCACAGCAGAATGAGGACCTAGTCCTATAGCTCAAAAAAAGCTCAAGTATAGGAAAAAGTATGTAAACTGTAAATTTGTAGTTACGTCACAAAAATCACTACACGATTCTGGAAAATATCCGAGAATCAATTCGGGAATTATTTTCTTAGGTAAGTTTGTGCAGAACCCTCGGTGCGACGGCCCGCACTTGACCGGTTTTTATTGTCAATAACCGCACTTGTCTTTCAATAAACAACTATAAACAGAAGCACAATATTTAATTACGATTAACAAAATAAATACTAACAATGGGATGTACAAACACATTCAAGACTGACTATACTAGAAGTGCGTTAGTAATTTTCCACATAAAATCTATTAATATCGATATTACCTAAACGTAAGTTTATGGTTGTAGTAGACTTGATAAATTATATTTATTTTATTAATTCATTAAACCCCAAGCGAACGCTCTCTCATTGTCTTTCTATTGTCTATAATTATGGTATTCGAAAGGTTTAATACAACCTTCTTCTAAGTTTTATATTTCCTATGAGTTTTATGCCAATTACTAAAGGCTTTTTCTTAAGGTGGGAAATCATCCACTGAATTCTCCCACTCTAGGGTGGAGTGAGAGTGCGTGTCAGACTGTTACTGACTAAAATCCATTAAGCACAACTGGTAAAACCACACTTATGTTCTTTCTTTGCCCTGCGTTCCCGGTTCCCAGGGTTTCTCTTTTGGATATCAACCCATGGCCCCAGTAGACTTCGGCTCTGCTAGGCCCCTACCGTTTTGCTGACATCTCTGTAACTTAAGGCTATAAAATAAATTAAAATTACGAAGTGTTATCTATTTTATCGGTTGCGGGAGTCCGATGGATGCGAGACGCACAGGACCGTTCATTGTGGCGACACTTGGGGGAGGCCTATGTCCAGCAGTGGACGTCTTTCGGCTGAAATGATGATGATGATGATCTATTTTATGTACAGTTTAATACTAAACCAATTTCAGGCATCTGCATTGTATTTGACGACACGATAGGCGCATTGGTTGAGCGGTTGGCTGCTGCGCTCGTGTGTCGCGGGTTCGTTTCCTGCACAGAACAAGTATTTGTATGGCCTACCCTACAAATACTTGTTCCGGGTCTGGGCACAGAATATCTTATTTTATCTTATCTTACTGTGGGGCTGACTCTGGGCCAGAGCACTTCGACCCTTCTGGATCTTTTGTGTTATTCCCCTCTTGTCTACTCAACCCCTAGCCCTCCGTGCACCTCCTTCATGAGTCCCAGTATGGCCTTGATGGGGCTGAGCCTGTAGTCCTCTGGTCTTGATCCCAGATACCCTAGTCTTTTGGAGCCTAGTGCTGCACAGTCGCACAGCAAGTGTAGCATAGTCTCCTCTGCATCTCCACAGATCCTGCAAGTCGGGTCGCTTGTTCTGGAGTTGTTTGTTGGTGGCACAGTGCCCCGTGAAGACTCCTGTGAATGTTCGGATCTATGATCTGCTGTACCTCCATAATTGGCACAGAATAAGTAATAGTACAAGTCTGGGTGTCTTGTGTTTGTGAGTTTATATGTCTGAACGCACCCACGAGGAGTAATTTCTAGTGTAGAGCAATGTTTTTTTTTTAAATGTCAAGAAGTCTGTCCAAATTTGATGACCTTACCACGAGCTCTTAACGCAAGTCATTTGACGACCAAAAGTGAACTGTTAAAGGGATGGTGCTATATTAAGGTGTATAGCTGCATCTCTCTTTCTCGCTCGCACACCTGACATTTTAACAGGTTATGGTGACCCGTGGCTTGCATAGCATAAGCATAATCAGCCTTTTAATGTTCCCACTGCTGGGACTCAGGCTTCCTCTCTCCAGGAGAGGGAATGGGCCGTAATCCACCACGCGAGCCCAGTGCGGGTTGGTGAATGCCACATGTCTTCGAATTTTTGGTTCTAGTACATTGCCAGTTTCTTCACGATGTTTTCCTTCACCGTTTTGAGAGCAGTGGTGATGAAATAAATTACACAAAGTAATGCGCCTGGCTGGGTTCGAACCTGCGACCTACAATTCGTACACGTGTGGATTGAACACGTCTGAAATATTAAAACACTTTTTTTTCCTATTTTTTAAGTAGATTTAGCAAAAAATACTGTACAGTTCTGTAATTATCTGAGTACCCTTGGTAGGTATGTTCCTAACATCCTCTCTGAAGTATACTACAGCCGGAATTTCATCATTAATTTCATTCCTCCTCATGTACCTATTTCCAACGACCTTGTGTGCAGTTGTTTGTGAAACCGCTACGTATTGCCGATAAGCAGTACCTTTTGCATTTTCTTTTGTTTAATCATTTGGAATTTCTTTTGTGTAGCATTTGCAATAAAGTGCATTTCAATTCTTCCGTTTGAATTACTCCGATTACCCATGCCTAGTGTTACATCTGGGGCCTACCAAAGGCGCGGGCTTGCGGACGGCGAGCAATGGGCAGCTCGCCGTCCGACCGTACGGTAATCGTCCAAACCGAGCCCAAGTCATCGACGGCGCATACCTATTTTTCAACGAGCGCCTCAAGGAGATGTCAGCAAACCTTAGGGTGGGCCCCTAAGGTTTGCTGACATCTCCTTGAGGCAGGGTCTGCAGGGTCGAAGCCTACTGGGGCTAAGCGAAAGTGAAACCCCGGGCCCTGGGACGAAGGCAAAGAAGGAACAGCAGTGGGTTTTTAGTCAGTAAAAGTCTGACATACCTGACGCCCAAGAGCGGGAGATGTCATTGGATGTCTTTGCCAACAAAAAAAAAACATGACTATGGTAAACCGTCAAGATGCAATATCAAAATCCAATTTAAATCAATTTCCTTTGAAAAACGCATCGAAAGTGTGTTCGGTATGAGATTAATAGGTACATTTTGGAATCCTGGAGGAGCGCTGGCCTGAAGCTGCGTAAGCGTGTACGTGACCAAGTTTTTTGATAACTACTACTCCACTGTAAAATGTTTACTGTTTTAATTTACAAATGTTATTTTTGTTTTGGGTCTGTCTGACGTAAGATTAATGTCACTTTATTGTAGGGAAGACACTAACACCTGCAACACAGTTTCTACTACCGCAGACGTTAGGGAAATCTATAATCCAAATTGTATTACTGTCTCCACTGCGCACTTGATGTTAGAAAGTAGCAGATTCTGAATTACTTGTGCTCCATTATTGGTGTAATTGCTGCAAGGCTTTCCGATGCGAGGATAAATAAGTACATTTTGATACAAGTGCAGAAAGTTTGTCATTGCGACCGAGGCGGAATTCGCGCGAGCCGCAAGCGAGGGTGTTATGGAGCCGAGGGCTGCAGTGATAAATTTGAACGTGTATCAAACGACTTTTTTCAATACACTTACGTAGAAATGAATAAACGGGGATTGACCGGCGACTCGTGGGGGTCAACGCGCGCCCGGTCTGATACGATAAATGTAATAAATAACATTGTGGCGGGGAGAGCACGCGCACTTTTCTGCACTAGTGCAAGATTTTGGGTCAACGGGAAGTACTCTATGAATTTTGATTCGTTTGAGAGTATCGAAATATACGATTCTTGCGACATAAACAGCCGTATCTTTTTTATTCGTTACAAGAAGACAGAAGTTTGATTTCACAGCTTCAAGGAACCGCAAACCTGAGTATATGGTTTTAATTTCATCTTGATACCTCCACGCGTTCCCGAGATAAAGGCTCTTGACAGACAGACAGACGGACAAAAAAGCGATCCTATAAGGGTTCCATTTTGCCCTTTTCGTAGCAGTTCGGTAACAAACATTGTGACACGACATTTATATAATTATATAAGACTAGCTTCTTGGCCAACGGTTTCACCCTCGTAAAAGTCCGTTCTTAGCGGATGTCTACACCCTATAAGGAACCTACCTGCCAAATTTTAAGTGTAGGTGTTATAGTTTCTGAGATTACGTGATTAATCAGTGAGTGGTATTTCGCTTTTTATATCTAGAAGATTAGATATATTATTATAGACTTGATGACTTTGAGCCTATTGAATATAAGTAAGACAAGGTGGTAAACTCCTACTGGTAGTGACCATCTGAGGTAATATCACTTCAACGACGTAACGTATATTCTAGTATGGTCTTATTAAGGCTAGATAGTGAATATTATGCCGCTATCACATTCATATAAAAAGCTTCTGCATTTACTATAAATAAAGCAGTGGTTTGATGGTTTCCAACCTGTGGAAATTGCGTTTACAAAAACGGAAACATACACTGAATAATGCCAAATGGTAACACAAGGCCATCACGTGACGCTGATTTTCAGCTACAGCCCTGTAGTGCCATCCTGTAGTGCCATATGCTCGCAAACAGAAAGTATTATCATCATCATCATCATCATCTTCCTGCCCTTTTCCCGTGTTATTTGGGGTCGGCGCAACATGTTTTTTTCTTCCATTCTGCCCTGTCACTCGTCATACTATCACTAACTTCCTTTTCTTTCATATCACTCTTCACACAATCCATCCATCTTTTCTTTGGTCTCCCTCTCCCTCTCCATCCATCCACATGTAAACTCATAACTCTTTTAGTAACATGCGTTTCATCCCTCCTCTTCACATGACCATACCAAGACAAACGATTCCCTTTCAACTTTTCAGTCACTGGCGCCACTTTCAAACTTCCCCTAATATACTCATTTCTCACTTTATCCATTCTCGTCACACCACACATCCATCTTAACATTCTCATCTCCGCTACGTGCAATCTTTTTTCATCCGTCTTTTTCACAGCCCAACATTCTGATCCATACAGTATGACAGGCCTTATCACGGACTTGTAGATTTTACCCTTCAACTTGAGGGGCATCCGTGGGTCACAAGTTGTTCCCGTGACCTGTCGCCATTTCATCCATCCTGCGTTGATCCGATGTGTTACGTCCCGGTCTACCTCACCATCCCCTTGGACGAGTGACCCGAGGTACCGAAAGTCGGAGCAGATCGGTATGGGTGTTCCAGCGAGAGATAAAGGCACTGGATTGGAGAAAGTATTATCATCAAAATGTCTAAAATGTTCTGTACAGAAACCAACTAAAATGAAAGGTGGTAAATCATCTAATGACTTTTCGCGCTCTAGGGCGGAGCGAAAGGTCGTGTCAGACTTTTACTGACTAAAACACACTTATATTCCTCCAGTTGCCCTTTGCGTTCTAGGACCACGGGTAACATTCGTGCGAATTAATTTATTTCATCTTCATTCAACACAAAGGCACAGAATAAGCACATGTAACAACTGTAGAAAGGCGTACGCATTCTCTTTCTTTCAACCTAGGGTGGAGAAATAATATGGCAAGTGCATAAAAAAAAGAAAATATTATTTAGAAAACAAGGGTACAAAAGAACCTATAGTCATCATCATCTTCCTGCCCTTGTCCCGTTTTATTTGGGGTCGGCGCAACACGTACAAAAGTATCTATAGTATATAGTTAAAATAAACATACAAATATATAGGGTGACTGGTAATTAGTGTACGATACTTAAACACGTGATTGTGCTCATGATAACCAACAACTTTTACTATGGAAACAAACCTGAAATCGCGAAAAAAAATCAGCTGTTCAGTACATTTATGTTTGCCTAATGTACTGAACAGCTGATATTTTTTTCGCGATTTCGGCTTTGCTCCCATAATAAAAATTGTTTGTTATCATGAGCACATTCACGTGTTTAAGTATCGTACACTAATTGCCAGTCACCCTATATGTAATATACACTTATAATTGATTTTAGGTTTGTATCAGAAACATTATGTTTGCTATGATTTATGTGACAAAGCTCGCTGTTTTTTTATTTTAAAGAATACATTGGTCTATTATAAGTTTTCAATTATCATCATCGTCATCATCATCATTATTTCATCCGAAAGGCTGTTGGATATAGGTTTCCCTCAAGTATTGCTACTATTTTCACTTTTTTCAATTGTGCTAAATTTTCTTCTGGATAAAAAATCCAAAGTAATCCCAGGTCAAAAAAGGTTAGGAAAACTATAAAGCGTAATTTACGAAGATGTACAGTCAAACGGGTTGAATAGGAACGCAGGGGTGAATAGGAAGAAAAGATTGAAGGGGATTTTCGCGTTATTTAAAAAAAAATCCCAATATTTAAGTGCTCCTATTTATTCATTAATTGTAATAAAACGAATGCTTTGATAGGAATTAATAATATAAATTTAAACCAAAGTGTAAAACATACTCAAAGTTTTGTTCCTATTCACCCTTGCGTTCCTATTCACCCCGTTTGACGGTACCTAATATAATTAAGGGCGGAATTCACCAATAAAACTAATCACGTTTTAACGTTTGGCTCGCATAATCGCGTTTAGCTGCTGTCACTAGTGTCACTTGTAAAAATACAACAAAAGAAAAATACAGACAAGTGACACTAGTGACAGCGGCTAAACGCGATTATGCGAGCCAAACGTTAAAACGCGATTAGTTTTATAGGTGAATTCCGCCCTTACAATTCAAACAAACAACGCACCTATGTAGAATATTAGACATGTAAACTTGTGGTAGGCATACCTACCTGTACCTAAGGCCTGATTAAATCCAGTATGCTAATAGTATAAGTCTTGCCTTTGCTGCAAGCACTATGATTCTGCAAGATTCTAATGCAAATCGTGTTGCAATATCATTTGAACATTTCTACATCTAAATTCATAATTAATACCCATTTCATAAGTTGCGAGCCCTTCAGATTTGACTTTCGAGTTATTACGCCATCTTATTTGGTGAATATGAGTTTCTTATTTATTTAACAGTTTATGTGTACATATAAAATAAAGAAAGAAAACAGAAAAATATGAACAAAGGTAATGCTTATTTCAAAAGAAATCTCTACCACTTTCAGCATACGCGCGACAGGTGATCTGGAAAAAAAAAGATGTAGACAAAGTGTATAAAAGTAGTAGCAAAAATAAGATCAATAAAAAATTAGACAATAAACTTTGAAATATTTTAAAGATATATTACCATAAATCTTGCCTTTATGGTCGCCACATACGATCCAATACGGTAAAATTGATCATGTGTTACTATCACTATATATATGCTTGAGAAGTAGACTTGTCATGCATTCTGATAACCATACACGATCAAGTTTACTGGAAGCACATTCATGTGCGCTGTAAACTTGACGGTAAACTAGATCGTGTGTGGCGTCTCCCATTGTGTTTATGAACTCCCAGTATTTACTCTTCAGCACAATGTTGGCCTATTATGCTTGATGACTGTCTATCCCAACATTCTTAACTGTTTCGTCAGTCTCGTGGTTGCCAGCGCGACTGCTGAGCGTGGGGTCCTGGGTTTGAAAGTACAGTAGGGTTTTAGCAAAGACACTGTAACAGCCCGGAGTTTGGCAGTAGGTGTATGGTCACAACACTTACTGCCAATGACACACAAGACACCCCTATGCCTCGGAAAGAACCAAAACCAATAGTCCTGTGCCTGATATCTATTTGGTTGTGTCTGATTGCCGTTTTCATTGGAGAATAAAGAGTTCACCTGTATTTGGACAAAGACGTGTGCGTTACCGTGTCCCCCGGGCGGTCCACATAATAGTGTCATCCGGGCTTTTCTTCCAACACAACAACAACCTCGCAAACGCCGGGATGATTATGTTATGTTATCTCAATATTCTCAACATATGCACGTGATCAAATCATCTTTAGAACGATTCCAAAATCCACCATCTCATTTTATTTTAATTTTATTGTCCTTTTGTAAAAACTCAATAGACTTTCATTGAAATAGGGAATTTTGTGAAGCCTCTGGGATTGAGTCTACAGAAACTCATCTAATAAGACGTTTTCTTCAAATTCCAGGCTATTCTGGATCTCGACGTGACAAAAGGCGTAAGTGACAAGGACCTGGAGCAATGCGTTCGCGAAGTATTGAAGTACAGCGTCAAGACTCATAAGGCGACGTTCAGAAACCAGCTGTTCTGTGGCACCGACCCCTACGGGCTGGCCGGGGCTTGGATCACTGAAGCTTGTAATACTAGTCAGTAGGTATACTCACCAAAGGATGATAGGGACATAGAGGGTGGAGTGCAGATAGGGGATGGGGGAGGGAGAGGTCTCAGCTACATATGGTAAGGGTACCTATTTTTCCAGGATTTCGAGATTATTAGGAAGAGTAACCGCGAACCTAGAAAGCACAGGGTAACTGAAGGAACATAGATAGGTTTTAGTTAGTAAAAATCTGACAGTCTCTCTCGCTTCACCCTGAGAGGGAGGAGTTATTTGATGATTTCCTACTTCAAACCCTAAAGGTTACGGGAATCCACTGGATACGAGAAGCAAAGGATCGGTTGACATGGTGATGCTGGTAGGTCTATTCAGCAGTAATCGGTTTTCGGCTAAAATGATAATGATGGTTCTCCTTTTATCATAGTAAGTAATGGAAACATTAGCTTAGCAACATTAGGACCCTTAGAATTTCGATTTCATTAGAAACATCGGAGATATAAAAACGATCATGGTCATTATTTTACCTTTGTAGAACATCGATCCAGAAAATATGATAAAAGTGAAACTTTTTAATTACGTATATATTATGTGTTTGTGTTTGTTTGTTACTCTTTCATGCTCAAATGGCTGACCGACTTGCACGGGTAGACCATTTACTAGAATAGCACATAGGATACTTGACGGAACGTATCATCATCATCATCATTTCAGCCCATAGACGTCCACTGCTGGACATAGGCCTCCCGAAATGTCGCCACAACGAACAGTCCTGTGCGTCTCGCATCCATCAGATTCCCGCAACCTTCACCAGGTCATCGGTCTACCTTGTAGGGGGCCTTCCAACACTGCGTCTTCCGGTACGCGGTCGCCACTCCAGAACCTTTCAGCCCCAACGGCCATCTGTTCTGCGTGCAATGTGCCCTGCCCATTGCCACTTAAGTTTGGCGATTCTTCGTGCTATGTCGGCAACCTTGGTTCTCCTGCGGATATCTTCATTTCTGATTCGATCACGCAAGGAAACTCCGAGCATAGCCCTTCCCGTTTCCATTGTTCTTTGGGTGACTTTGAGCCTTGTGATGAGGCCCATTGTGGGCGACCACGTTTCGGAACCATATGTCATCACTGGCAACACGACGGAACGTATGTTTCTTAGGAATAATTTTATACTATCACGCGGGCGAAGTCGCTGACAAAAGCTAGTTTATTTTATACAGGAGAGCTTCATTTTAAAACTAACTAAGAAACGTCGTTTAAGTAAGCAATTGCAATATCGTTAGGCCAGGAATGTAGTTTCTAATTTTATGAGTATGTATGCAGTAGTAGATATGTATATAGGTAGGTACCTGCCTATAAATGTTTCTTAACCCAACAGTGTTCTATCGGTGAACAAGTAAAACTCGTCTTGGTTTAACTGTTTAACATTAAATTGTCCTAAAACGTTGTAGGTACTAATACTTTCGTTAAACACGAACTATCGTTGTTAGATGTCGCTTTTTTTTTACATCTGTACAGATCTGACCTCATTATCACAGGGTTACACCCGCGGATCGGATAGTAAGGGAAAAATATATATATATGGGTATTTACGGTAATAACATTTGTATCTATGTATTTACACATAAATCTCCCCAGCCACCGGGATCCCGATCCCGATTTCCGGCCACCGTAGGCGCAGGCTTGCGGACGGCGAGCAATAGGTAGCTCGCCGTCCGACCGTCTGGTAACCGTCCGGACCAAGCCCGCGTACTGTTCCACGCGCGCCTCAAGGAGATGTCAGCAAACCGTAGTGGCTCAGCAGGGTCGAAGCCTACTGGGGCCAAGGGTCTGATTCTGAAAGGAAGACTCGGCCCTGGTACGAAAGGCAACGAAGGACTAGGAGTGGGTATTTAGTCGGTAAAAGTCTGACACGCCCTCCCGCTCTGCCCAAGAGCGAGGGATGTCATTGGATGATTTTACCACCTACAAAAAAAAAAAATATCATAAATCTATAACTAAGACAACCAAATTACCAAACATATTATATCCCCTCCGTTGTCAACTATTGGGCAGTTCCTTCGATCAGACACAACACCAATCTGGTCGGAGGATCCTCCCTTATTAGCGGAGGTATGTAGGACTTTACACCTTGGTCTGCATTCCTTTAAAGTACTCCTAAACCAAAAATTTTCTTATGACCCACACTTTCAACCCAAAAAATCCTAACGGTTCGATTATTTTTCTACTCTTAACAAAACTTTATTCTTATTCCAGGTATACCTTCGAAGTGGGTCCAGTATTCACTCTCATAGAGCTCAAACTTCTGAGCCACGTACTCAAGCTGTTCGGTATACCTAATGGGGACGGCATCTTCAGCCCTGGAGGCAGTATCTCCATATTGTACGGTCTGGTTGCTGCAAGGTATAAGAAGTTCCCAGAAATCAAGGCTAAAGGGATGAGGAATCTGCCTGAGATGGTTATATTTACTTCTGAAGATGTAAGAACACAGTTTTTTCATTATTCTCCGCATGTATTTATAACTACGTCTTGTGATATTCTACTGAGTAAATTGACAGCAAATACAGTTGTAAATCACGGATTTTATTGGATTTTCCATAAGAAAATTCTCATCATGTCCGTCATTGTCAGTCTACTCCTGGTTTCGATCCTTGGATTATATTGTATTCTTGGATTATTTCCCATAAGACAATTCTTATCTTGCTTATCTTTATAAGTTTGTACCAGTCTACAGCGACTACAGCTGGCCGTCACCAAATGGACCGTTGTTTTTTGAGGTGGAAAATCATCAAATGCCTTCTTTCCCGGTTAGAACGAGAGGTCAGACTTTTACTGACTAAAATCCACTGGTATGTCCTTTGTGTTCTAGGGCCAACGGTTATTTTTTCAAACTTTTTCTCAGCCCTAGCAGGTATATTACTGGATCCCCATATTTCTTTGAGGTACGCGTGGAACACTACACGTCGTTGACTGGGACCTGGTCCTTACCGGATGGCGAGCTACCCATTGTTCGTCGTCCTTAAGCCCGCTCCTAATTCATCTACATCCATTGCTAAGACATTCACTTCAGCTACCATGAGGGCATTCTACATCAGTGCCTAATTCAATAACGGGTTTGCCACAGAAGAGCCAAATAACAAGAATAAATAAATGATAACCAACATTAAAACATCCATTTCTGGAAGAAGTATTGGTTTTTGTTCAAATATTTTTCTTTCTTTCTTTCTTTCTTTTAATTCTGTCTTTCATTTCTTTCAATAGTATCAATTTTCAAACAACCAAAAATGACTTACGCGAAGTTAGTACTTCACTGACGATTGTAACATTGATGTTATGTTCACATTTCCAGAGTCACTACTCTATCAAGAAAGCAGCCCACTGGCTTGGCTTCGGCACAGATAGCATCAGAATTATACAAACGAATGCCAATGGACAGATGCTAGTACACAAGTTAGACGAAGCTATACAGGTAGAAAATGACCTTGGGAGATGTCCTATATTCGTGAACGGGATGGCTGGGACGACGGTGTTAGGAGCCATAGATGACCTGGAGGCAGTCGCTGATGTATGCAAGAAACATGGTGTTTGGATGCATGTGGATGTAAGTATGTCTGTAGAACAATGGTTTTTTGAAAAAAAAAAAAAAAACTTCAATAAAAAAATACAATTGATTTCAATACAAAACACCTTTACCAAAAAGTGCAAATTAATATTTTAGTGTATTATGGTGAATTACGACTAGAGAATCAAATCCCGCATCAAAATCACGGTCCCGCAAGCGGGATCCGCGGGATTGAAGACTTCAATCCCGCGGATCCCGCAGGATTTGCGGGTATTTTTTTTTCCGTGTGGGAAAATCATCCAATGACATCCCCCGCCCTAGGGCGGAGCGGGTGATAGTGTCAGACTTTTACTGACTAAAAACCCACTCCTGTTCTTTCGTTGTCATTTTTCCAGGGCCCCGGGGATCTCTTTCGCATCACCCAGTAGGTTTCGACCCTGCTGGGCCCCTACGGTTGCTGACATCTCCTTGAGGCGCGCATGGAACAGTACGCGCCGTCGACGACTTGGGCCCGGTTCGGACGGTTACCGGACGATCGGACGGCGAGCCACCCATTGCTCGCCGTCCGCAAGCCTGCGCCTACGGTGGCCGGAAATCGGGATCGGAATCCCAGCGGCGGTTGGCGCCTGAGGACCGTTGCCTCACGCGATCGGCCGCCTCCTTTGCTAGCATTACTGCTTCGCAGAAGGAGGCGACCGCCTGCCAGTCCTCCTCGCTCCGGACCATGGCCTGTACCAAGGCCCGGCACGAGAGATCGCTGCCGCCGATCGCCCCCACGAGGACACGGCCTTGCTCTGCCCAGGCGGGGCACACCTCTACCGTATGCTTCACCGTGTCCTCCGGGCGGTCCACACAATGGGCGTTTCTTCCGCACGAATCCGGTGCAGGAACCTCCCGAACTTACCATGTCCGGTGAGGACCTGCGTCATGCGGAAGGTAAGGACGCCGTGACGTCTTTTCAGCCACTTCTCAAAGAGGGGACTTATCGCCATAATTATGGCGTGCCCAGCACTGGGTTGCGACAGTCGCTGTCGCCATTCCACCATGAGATCCCGCCGGGAGTCTTTCCGCCATGCCACGACTTGGCGCGGCAGTGGAGTTTCGCACCGGCGGGCGTTGCATCTCCATGCGCAGATCGTGCATGAGTGCAAGGAATGTTGCCTCCAAATCCCACGGTGGTTGGCCAGCAAGGAGGCTCGCTGCTTCGCCGGAAATCGTGCGGTATCCCCGCACCATCCGGGTGGCCATGACCCTCTGGCTTGCGTTCAGCTTGGCCGCCGGTCGCTTTCGTAGCGACGGCGCCCATACCGGTGCCCTATAAAGGGCCATGGACCGAACGATTCCTACGTAGAGCTTCCGGCAGGAGGCGTCTGGACCCCCTAGGTTGGGCAGGAGCCGCTTAAGGGCAGCCCCAGTACGATCCAGTTTGGGAGCCAGACGTCGGAAATGCTCCTCGAAATTCCATCGGCTGTCGAGGAGTGAGGACAAGTCCAAGGTACTTCATCGTCGACTCGACGCCGATGTGAACTCCTCCTACCGTTAGTTGGGAACCCGATGGTGGCGCGTTCTGGGGGCCGTGGAAGCACATGGCCTCGGATTTGTGCAATGCCACCTCGAGTCCCAACTCTTGGATACTCTCCAAGGATTTGCGGGATTGGGATATTTTAAATATTTTATTTTAAGGGGGATGCTCAAAGGTAACCCGCGATATTCAAGTTTTCTTAAGTTATTTTGCATTTTGCGCGTCACATAGCCACTCTGAACTGCAAAATGCAAAAAACTTAAGACAATCCCAGAACAAAATCAGGAACGATAAAAAAATATTTTACGTTTCATCTTTCAGATTTAGTAAGATAGAGTACTTTAACTTACACTGAATATATTACTTTCCACTTCCGATTTAGCACTCGCACAACACAAGATAGAAATTCAAACTTTATTTAGCTGTAATATAAATAAATTTAAAACAAAATTATTTTTCATCGACGACTTCGTGGAAAGTTGTTAAATGTTAAATTAATATTTATGTTAATGAGGCTGTGCTGGATCTAACTAATAGGTAAACAGAACGGCGCGTCGCGTAGTCTAAACCCATGTTTTCTTTTTTTTCTTAAAAAAAAATTGGGAGTGTGTGGGAACACTTGCACTTGTAATCCCGCATTTCTGATCCCGCAAAAAAGGTGCGGGGTCCCGCGCTTGCGGGATTGGATTCCCTAATTACGACTCATTCCCTCTTCTAGAGAGGAGGCCCGAGATCTAGCAGATCTAGCAGTGGGAACATCGTAAGGCTGATTTTGCTATGCTATGCTTATAGTGTATTTTGTATTGAAGTCGGCTGTATTTTGTTTTTTTTCTAGGCTTCTCCTTTTTTCTCGGTTAAAAATCCATAGATAAAAAAGGTTTTACAAATTACGAATCAATTTACGATTGCTTGACCAAAAAAATTTCTATTGCAAGAAATTCAGCATTTCCAGAAAATATACAGAAGTGACCATAGTTTTCTTTTCACGGTTTTCATAATTTACTTTTTGTTCTCTTTTCTAGGCCTGCTGGGGAGGCAGTTTAATGCTATCTCCCAAATACAAGACCAAACTAAAAGGTATAGAAAGGTCAGTACCAGATTATTAGTTTTCTGATAGTCTAGCCCCTCTGTTTCTGGAAATAAATTAACGGAAATTAAATTAATGGGTCGAAATGTGTTTTATATAGCTTATAGCTTTCCTCGTTAGATGGGCTATCCCATTCGAAATGTTTTTAGGGTTCCGTACCTCAAAAGGAAAAAAACGGAATTTTTATAGGATCACTTTGTTGTCCGTCTGTCTGTCTGTCAAGACCCTTTATCTCGGGAACGCGTGGAGGTATCTAATTCATTACCATATACTCAGGACTGCGGTCCCATGAAGCTGTGAAAAAATCAACTATCTAAATTAACGAAAAAAAAAAGATACGGCCATTTATGTTACATATATTTTGACATTCTCGAGAGAATCAAAATTCATAGGGTACTTCCCGTTGTCCAGAATCCTAAAATTTGCCATAAAGCAAGGTCTTATAGCATAAGTATAGGAATTAGTCTCAAAACTGTAAATTTGTTGTTGCGTCACAATACTTTTTTTGCAATTCGGAAAAATCTTCGAGATTTGAAATATTTACATAGGTAACTTTGAACGGAACCGTCAGGGCGCGAGTCTGACTCAAACTTGCCCAGTTTTTTTTTTAAATTTGAACCAGCTTTTGAGATAAGCGCGTTCAAATAAATAAACTCGTCGTCGTTTTTGGTGTACAATAAAGAATATATCTGATCTATCTATCTAGTTATCTCGTCACCTAATATTAATATTATGTAGATAGATTAGCACTCAGCCAGCGACTATGTTCGCCAGCATGTTTCCGTAAAAACTAACACGTACCCTTAAACCGTATTTTGAGGGTAGTTTTGAAAAGCTAATAATGACTGTCTTTATTATTAATTTTGATTTGGAAACAAATAATGACACATTTCATACAAACGAAATTCCCTCTTTTCACCCACTTTTTTTTTTTTTTTTTCGGGTGGGAAAATCATCTAATGACATCCCTCGCTCTTGGGCGGAGCGTGAGATAGTGTCAGACTTTTACTGACTAAAAACCCACTCCTGTTCCTTCTTTGCCATTTTTCCAGGGCCCCAGGGATCTCTTTCGCATCACCCATGGCCCCAGTAGGCTTCGACCCTACTGGGCCCCTACGGTTGCTGACATCTCCTTGAGGCGCGCGTGGAACACTACGCCCTCTCGTCTTTCTTTCGTCGTCGTCTGCGTCTTTTCACCCACTTAAAATTTGAATTTCCAAAAATCTCTAAGTGCTTGCTTACGTCCTAAAAGGAAGCTTTGTGCAAAATTTCAATTTCCTAGGCCCAGTAGTTTCGACTGTGTGTAGATATGTCAGTCAGTCAGTTTCTCCTTTTATAAATACAGATTGATTTTGAGATAAATTTGCATAAAATCGGAAGTTATCGTGTTTTTTTTTTAATCCTAAAAGAAAGATCAAAGAGGGAAGCAGATCTGAGAAGTTCTAAGATACAAATATTTTTCTAAAAAAGCCTTTAAAATTTTCAGAGCAAATTCAATATCATGGAACCCACACAAGATGGCAGGCGCTCCCTTACAATGTTCTGTCTTCATGGTGCGAGACAAGGGTTTGTTACATGAAGCCAATTCGGCGGCTGCGCAGTACCTGTTTCAACAGGACAAGTTCTATGACGTGTCTTACGATACTGGGGATAAGAGTGTGCAGTGTGGGAGGAAGGTAACAATATTATATTATAAAGGGATGACCAAACGGTTGCAAACCAACGTCCCAACCGAGGTGCTAGTTTCAATCCGTGTAGACAGCAGTTGTAATCCATGACCTTCAAAGCCCTTGGTTGGGAGGCGCGTTTTACCAACCACCGAATGTGTTGGCGCGTGGTTCACATCCATGTAGCAGCAACACAAACCAAACACATAAACCAAGGTGACCTTGGTTGGAACGCTAGTTTGCAACCGTCAGGTCCACCCTTTAACTAGTATTAGACAAGAACTCAGCAGCTGTGCAGTACCTGTTCCAACAGGACAAGTTCTATGACGTGTCCTACGATACTGGGGTAACAACATTGTACATATTTTATAACTACTATTAGACAACTGCCTCGTTGGTCTCGTGGTCGCACGCACGATGACTGAGCGTCGGATCTTGGGTTCGTTTCCCGGGGCGTGTTTCCTAGCTGACTACCCTGAGAAGAAATACTGAAACAAACTTAGAGGTCTCTTTTAAAGTCCATACAGTAAATATAATTATAATCGTCAAATCATATGAAAACCGTGCAGATTAGTATCTGAGATGGTCTTTTGAGTAAAAAGCCACACAGATTTGAGTGGACCGGTCCGGTCAGTGCAAGTATGTATCAATATTCGTGTAGCTCAACTCAGGCACAGTATAGATATATGGAACAGTACGGAAACTACCTACAAATGTTCGAAAAGGCTCACTCACACAAACATACGCATCGACGAGACTCCTAAGTGGCATTCGCTACTGACAGGACCTCGAGAAACGCTTAGGAGTCTCGTTGATGCGTATGTTTGTGTGAGTGTGCCGTTTCGAATATTTGTAGGTAAAGTGCGTTTTTTAATCCCAGATAATGATTTGACAAGTCCAAATGTCAAACTCCAGAAATATGTTGCCTGCTTTTTGATACAAGTGATGTCTCCAAATTCGATTTTTTTATACCGGTTCTTTTAATAATACAACCTCTAAGGAAAGTAGGCCCAAAATACGATAGTGTTTGTTAATAGCAAAGTCTAATATGAATTGAAGATTGAAATAATTAGAAATATGTATTCAAAAATATTACCAGATTTTTTTACACTCGGACTTTTACTTATACTGAGAACTCACAAAACCGTTTTTACCCGCATCCGCTGCGGTTGCGGGCCCGCAGCTTCTGTAGAATGCTAGAGATATATGTATCCCGCTCCCCGCTGCACCGGCGGGCAACTAGTAGAATGGTGTGGGCCACGGTCACCCGCAGACTCGGCAGGTTGCGCCCGCATTCTCTGCGGTCGGTTAACACCCGTAGTGGCCTTCAGGGGGTAGAAAAATCCGATGCGAAATTCAAAAATCAATTGATGCACCCAGAACTTTATAGGCCCTCTTTTTTTAATTTTCTGTGAATTAAGTATAACGCAACAGCTCGTTTCTGGTGTATGTCCACGGTGGTCTGGAGCTCAATTGATAATGAACCACCCGTCTTGCGATTGTCATCTGCCAAGTTTTCAAGCGATAACCACAACTGCGACAGCTGTATAACCACACAAAACTCTGGTCTCGTGAGTTTAGAAATAAACTAGCTCCACCGTGGCGGGCGCGGTTGAAAACCGGTTGAAAATCATGAATTCTTAGCTACTTTCTTTTACCAGGGAGCTCCAGTCACAACACAATTTTATATCCGGTTTACAAGAGCGGAACGAGACAGTCTCAGTTTATGCTTTAGAATTAAAAAAGTTATCATCATTGGTCGTCAATATTTTTTCAAGATGGGAATTCATCCAATGACTTCTCCCGGTATGGGCGAGGCAGGAGGGCGTGTCAGACTTTTACTGCCTAAAACCAGATCGGCTCTACTGAGCTCCTCCGGTTTGCTGACATCTCTTTGAAGAGCGAGTGGATCACTAAGCGCTGTCGACGAATGGGGCTCAGTCCCGGCAATTACCGGACTGCTGGACGGCAAGCTACCCATTGCTCGACGTTGGTATTGACATTGCGGTAGTCGGGATTGGGGTCTCGGCGACTGGAGCGAAAAGATGTTCGTTCCCTCACTCGTGCAGCCTCCTCCTTCGCTAGCATTACTGTTTCGCAGAAGGAGGCGACCCCCTTCCATTCCTCCTCGCTCTGGACCTTGGCCTGTACTAGAACCTGACCATGTCCGGTGAGGACTTTCTTCATGCGGAAGATGAGGACACCGTGACGCCTCTCCAGCCACTCCTCAAAGAGGGGACTGACCGTCATGATTATGGCGTGCCCATTGGTCGTCAAGCTGTGAATTCACATGACTGCATTACAAGAAACGGACACTTGATTCGTTTATCGCTACAATTTTATAAGAGATCCATGCGAAAATAGTACAAAAAGAGGACTTATGATTGTTTAATTTTAACTATTATTAGTTTTCAAACCGAAGTCCTATCATTATCTATTATTAAAGTTGTAATAAAATGTCAGCAAAAATATCACTGAGTAATTCTATATTTTTGTCTGGGTTTGGTGATAACAAATCGAGACGAAAAAATAAAATGACGCAGCTTTTGCTAGTCTTTAATTCTTAGGCTTAAATTATATTTTATTTTATGAGTTAGACATTTGCATCTTTCAAATTACCTTCAGAAAATACAAAAACTTACCATAATTAGTTGCATTTTAAAATGAAACTATTTTTACGAATATTTTCGGTTTTTTTGTTCAATATCGGTTGCGGTACCTCACTATTTATGAAATGGAAAAAACATGCAACATTCGAATTGTCAAATCATTATCTCTAATTAAAAAACAGACTTTAGCTTCCGTACTGTTCCATATATCTATACTGTGACTCAGGACTAGTAGGGAGCTCAATGACTCGTGTGTTTTGTCAGTTTTCCCATGTGTGAGCAAAGTCTACTGATAAGGTTGAGTTGGTCGTGAAGAATTATCCAGGTAGCCTAAGTGACTCGCCTTAGAGAATTTCTGCCGAGGAAGCTTCTAATTAACTTTCCCACCAGCACCTACGGCAGAACCTCAGTCCAGTTGGAGTTAGAGTGGCAAGTGATGGCTGCACTATGCGATGGTACTGCGATAAAGTAAGTTGTCACTGCAGTGTGCCAACTGGAAAACAGAGCTGGGTGTCCGACGCCCAGCAAATGCTGAGGTGCGGACACGCTCGGCGCTTTCTGAGGTCCTACCATGAACTTTTAACGCAATCCATTCGACGACCTACACTGAATTGTTAAAAGGGTGGAGCTATATAGGGTGTACAGCTCCATTCCTCTTTCTCGCTTGCACGATTGATAGTTTTTGACATCATGGTAAGCCCCCGTACTTTTCTTCTCTTTTACTTTGTGTTTATAACCGTTGTGCTGTGTCGGTCCCGAATAAAAGGTTTTTATATTTCATAGTCATAGTCATAGTAATTTATTGGTAAGGGATTCTTACAAGTCATTTATAGAATGTTACATAAAATTAGTCAACAAATTATTACATAACAATGTCAAATAATAAAAAATGTCAAACAAATTAAAGAAAATACAAGAAAAAAATTAAGCTGTTGATCCCCGCAATAACGCCGGCGTTAACGCGCCATTGTCTTTCTATTGTGTCTCTTATTACGCTATTAGATAGGTTAATCGAAGTCAAATCACAAATAAAAATAAAAATAATCCTATTAAAAGTCAAAATAATTTTCATTCCAAATTGATATTCGTGTCAAAGTTAAATTAAATTACATCATAAATTCGTCCTTCTTTCAACCTTTTACTGAGCAATATTATATTTCAACCTTTTACTAATCTTTTGCAACCTTGATTTTTTTGTGTTTTAGGAAAGTTAAATTGGAAATTCATCATCTAATGAACTTTAATTATTATTAGATCGACGCCTTCAAGCTATGGCTGATGTGGAAAGCACGCGGAGACCTCGGGCTCAGTCAACTCGCAGACCAGACGATGGCCACAGCCCAGTTCTGTATGGAGGCAGTAGCAAAGAGGCCGGGCTTCAAGCTGGTGTCGGATGAGCTGCAGTGCCCCAATGTGTGCTTCTGGTACATACCGCGATTCATGCGAGGACAGGACATGAATGGGCAGTGGTGGGAGATTATGCATAAGGTAAGCTGATGCCCATGAATAACTACTGTTGTCTATTTCACAAAAATATATAAAAATGTCGTGTCAAAGTGTTTTTTATCGAACTCCTCCGAAACGTATATTTAGTAGGTCTGAGATTTAAATGTCGTAGACTATTTTTTACCCTCCTCCCCTCACTCCCTATATTTTCTTTGATATAATTTATATATATAAGTATTTGTAACTTTATACCTATTAGGTAGGAGCAGGAGAACCAAGGTCGCCGACATAGCCCGAAGAATCGCCAAACTAAAGTGGCAGTGGGCAGGGCACATTGCTCGTAGAACGGATGGTCGATGAGGCCGAAAGGTTCTAGAATGGCGACCGCGGACCGGAAAACGCAGCGTTGGAAGGCCTCCCACAAGGTGAACCGACGACCTGGTGAGAGTCGCGGGAGTGCGGTGGATGCGAGACGCACAGGATCGGTCGTTGTGGCGACGCTTGGGGGAGGCCTATGTCCAATAGTGGGCGTCTTTCGGCTGAAATGATGATGATGATGACCTACTAATAGGTATATACTTACAGATATATTACATTTTTATATGGTCTTCGATATAAAAATCACTTATTTCTGAAAGATTAACATAAAATCGAGACACAAAGTATTCATAATTTAGTAACAATTAAGAAAGTCCAGAGCGTAAGTCGCATAGTTCTACAAAATAATATAGGTATTATACTAGCAGTTTTATTTTTTTAAGATCATTATTTTAACAAATCTAATTACTCTTATTAGTGGGTACATTGCAAAAAATAATTCAAACGCGATATCGTACAATTGTAGGTACTCATCGAGCGCGCAGCTCTTATCAGCGCTGTTGTACAGCACCGTGCACACTACACAAAAAAACACCAGTTTTGTTCGTTTATACGTGATTTATACAATACTATTATCAATATAATAATTATACAAGTATTACAAATGAGAAAGTTTATGAGGATCGATATGTGGGTGGATGTTTGTAATTCTTGCACGTACATTACATAACAGTTTTTCATTAAATTTTACAGTAATATAGCATACTAGCTTTTGCCCGCGGCTTCACCCGCGTACATTAAATATAGCCTACGTACATAAAATATAGCCTATGTCACTCAGGAATAAAGCAGCTTTCTATTGGTGAAAAAAAATTTGCAATCGGACTAGTACTTTTAGAGATTACCTCCTACAAACAAAAAAACAAACTTTACCTTTACATGATATATGAACAAAATAAAATAATAAGTGTAGATATAGACTATAATATAATGGAAGATATTACTAATTCCTAATTCCCTAATTCACTTTGCTGGAAGGATTTTTACATAATATCTTTTATCTTTAACGCACTTACAAGGGTTGTAAGTGGTAGGTAATTTTTCATCGATCTCTGTTCTGTAGTGCACGTGAAACTAATAATAACGGTCTTTAATATTCATTTTCGTTAGAATTTGTTCTAAGTTTCTAATTTTTTTCCGGCCACCGTAGGCGCGGGCTTGCGGACGGCGAGCAATGGGTGGCTCGCCGTCCGATCGTCCGGTAACCATCCGGACCGAGCCCAAGTCGTCGACGGCGCGTACTGTTCCACGCGCGCCTCAGGGAGATGTCAGCAAATCGTAGGGGCCCAGCAGGGTCGAAGCCAAAGAAGGAACAGGAGTGGGTTTTTAGTCAGTAAAAGTCACATTCAAAGACACTATCTCCCGCTCCGCCCAAAAGCGCGATTTGTCATTAGATGATTTTCCCACCTAAAAAAAAACCCAAGAAATAAAAACCTCCATACAATCTTTAAAACCCCCTAAATTGTTCTATTGGGGGTAGTTGTGAAAACAAGTAATGACAAGTTTTGTTCTTTATTTAGCTTTTACTATTTATACCGAACTCGGGTAGAGACTTGCAAATCCCACGACACAGGGAATCCTAGTGTGGGGTCCAGGGAATTTGTAAAAAACTAGCATTTAAGTCTTTTGTGTATTATTGTATATTTATTGAACCTTGTCAAAATGAATCAAAAAAAGTTTTATTATTATATGTGCTAACTTTCAAGTATATTGGGTACACGAAATAGATTTTGCATACAAACGATATTCCCCTTTTTACCCGCTTAAAGGTTGAATTTCTAAAGGCCCTTTCTTAGTGCTCGCCTACGTCATAAAAGCCTTGTGCAAAATTTCATACTCCTAGTACCAATAGTTTCGGCTTTGCGTTGATACATATCATATACAACGTGTAACAGAAAGGGTATAGTCATATGAAAGGGTGTGCTACAGACCATCAAACTGCAGTACTTTCTCCATGTGACAACCATCGTAATAGTAAAAAAATAATCAGCTGTCTCATACATTTGATCGAGTAGGTATTGGAATTTTGTATGGGACAGTTGATTTTTTTTTTCGCGATTGCTATGGTGGTCCCATGGAGATAGTTCTTTAGTTTGATGGTCTGTAGCACATCCTTCCATATGACTATACCCTTTTTGTTACACGTTGTATATGTTAGTCAGTCAGTTTCTTCTTTTATACATTATAATACTAGTGGTCCCGACAGACGTCCCGCCCGAAAACTGTTTATTTTTTGTCAGAGAATATAATTGAGAAATCGATTACAGCGCCACTGTAATTGTGTTTTCAAACCATTCAGGGTCACACTCTAATATATACACAAAATATCATCAAAATCGGTCCAGCTATTTAGGAGGAGTTAGGTGACAAAAACGTACAGAAAAATTATATACAATATCAAGGTAGATTATAAACTGACGACACTACCTCAGACCATTTTTGTTTCAGATAACTCCAAAAATCAAGGAGCTGCTAACTCTAAGCTCTCAACTCATGGTGGCGTATTCTCCCGTACGGCAATACAAGAACTTCTTCCGATTCGCCTTTACCTTCCACCCTGCTGTTGACGAAGACCAGGTGCTAAGGATGCTGCAGTCCATCGAGGATTGTGGGGAAACGGTTACCTTGGTCATGGTATCATAGAATAAGACCTTTGTATTAATAAAACTGTACAATTATAACTTTAGACTTAGGAAATTGGAATAAAATATTGCATATTCAAATACAAAACTGTTTTTTATTTGGACTCTAAATGATAATTATTTTATACCGAACTACAAAAACACTCAAATGAGTGACTTTTTCTGAAAAACGTTATCAAACTTGTTTATTAAATGAAGCAACAATTGACCTTTCAAATATTGGAATGAGGAGCGAGATAGGAACATGTCGCAACCTCTTTCGCAAGCACGTCACCTAATGGCAGTGACGTTATATTTCAGTGTGTGCATACTTTTTCTATTACTTAACAGTTTTCCCTTCCTACAGATTTGAAAGGTTTCTAAATTACTTAATTTTGAACAGATTTGAAAAAATATTTTTATGAAGTTAATTTTTGAAACAAATTGAAAAAAAAGGTTAATTTCCTAATTAGGAAAAAGCGGGATGTGTCTTAAATAGAAAGTGGTGGTTCAGTTATTTATTACAGTGTAAATAATAATGTATAAATTAACACTACCTAAATATCTCTCAAGTAATTATGTTCGGTTACTATTCAATTGTATATTTATGTGGATATATGTCTAAAAGCATGTCTGATGAAATAATTTTCGCCTGGGTTAAGGGAATGAGAAAACAAAAAAATATTTGACTGATATCTAATAATTTATTAAATAAAAAAAATTAAAACTTTAACAATAAATATGGTACGGTTAACAATAATAATATGGCAGACTTTTATATCTCAATTGGAGCAATAATCCAGTCTAAGGCTGAGTTGGTCCCACGAGGATCACCATTATGTCCCCAAAGCTGTCTGTCTCCATAGGAATCTACATTCGCATCCAGTTTTAGTCCTTGATTAAATTGGTAGTTTATAATACGGAAG
Organism: Mythimna impura; assembly: GCA_905147345.3. Classification (NCBI taxonomy): domain Eukaryota; kingdom Metazoa; phylum Arthropoda; class Insecta; order Lepidoptera; family Noctuidae; genus Mythimna; species Mythimna impura. The sequence goes on along the minus strand of LR990362.1, from coordinate 14,463,266 downwards.
ACTACCATTCCATCTTTCGCGAATGGCTCCAAAAAATATTCATGGACGGCGCTGCCATCACCTGTCGAGCCCCAACCTTTTCTGTCGCCATAACTATCAGAGTTTGAATCCAATTTTAAAAACATGTTATAGTTCAAATCGTTAATTTTAAATACGACGTACTCATTCTCCAATATTGGGATAAACTTCCAGCATACTCGTCTACTTGTTTTGTCAGACTTATCTCCCCAAGCAAGTCTATCATTATAAGAATCAACGTTGGTATCTAGTTTCAACGCCTGTTGGTATTGCTTGTTAACTATTGTCACGAATCCTCCTTTAAGAATCTGTTGAATAGCACCTGGGAAACAGTTGCGGACAATTTCATCGCCTCCTTTATACCATAGTTTATAAGCAAAAGCCATGATGTGAGTCGAACGTGCGCCTAGTAGTTTCGTTACCACTTCAATTATAGCTTCATAACCACCTTCGGTATCCATGGTTTTGGTTAGATCCACTGCAATATCATAATCAGATTCAGTAATGTTCTTATAAAGCTCGTCTTTTAGCAACGACAGACTCAGGAAACTCAAGTGACTGTCAAACAACGATATGCCTTGAAGTTCTTTTGGTAAGATGTAAGTTTTACAGAGGAAAAGGTCCTTCATCTTCAGTTCTGTGATAAGATTCTTTATATCAGCTGTACTAGATTGAAATCCATATGCGACAACTTTGCCCTGGTCGGGACTTACCATACGTGCGATATCTGCAGCGCAACTGTTGTTAATAGGGGCACCCATAATAGTGACAGTTTTTACCGAGTTGTTTTTGATATAGCCACTGGTGTCACAATTAGTGTAATTGACGACTGGTATTCTATTAGGGATCTTCCTGCCTTTGTCGGGACCGTTGCTTACAAGTTGGTACGTATGATTGACGTTGTAGCAGCCGGGGAAACCACTGACCCCGTGTTGGTCGACTATCCTGCCTTCCCCCCAGTAATCCACATGTTCAATCAAATTGTTAAGGGAAAGAGGTAGCTTCACTAAGAAATATTCTCCCAGAAATGGACACTCGGAGTAAGGGTAAGCTTTGTCTTTGTTCGTTTCATAGTTTGGCCGTTGAGCCACCTTCCAACCGGATATGGAGAGCATGTTTTTGATTCCACTTATTGCTGATCTGAAATTAAAAGGAAGAATTTTATAAAACGAATCATTAGCTTGGTAGAGGTGAAGTGTTGGTCCAAATGAGGTCTTCATGCTGTGCTTTATTAGGCCATGTTGATATAGTTCCGTTGCAGAATTATAGTCGCGGCGGCACATCTACCTACAATTATGTATAAAACGAAGAAACTGAATGACTGACATATCACAGCACAGCTGAATCTTCTGGGACTAGGAACGTGAAATTTTGCACAACGCTTCCTTTTATAACGTAGGCGCTCGCCTACGACCCTTAAATTCGTAGTGCTAACTAAGGGGTTTTTAGATATTCAACCTTTAAACCAAGACCACCGGGGATGCATACGCACTCTTGGATTCGTTTGTGTTGAAATGCATAACATCAGGGAGGAAAATAAATTTTTGATTAATTTCTGACTTGTGCCTGTGGGACCTACTCGTAGCATTGTGCCTAGTGGAGCACCGTTCATTATTGAAGGTTCTAAGCAATGGCTTTAAGTTTGAGATTAAGGGGTTTTAAATTTAATTTGTATGCAGTATCTCATTCCGTGTGTTAATGTTAAGTAAATAATTAGCACAAATCTCACGCTCTCACGCTTTATCATAAAAATACCTAAGTCAAAAAAGGATGTTTGAAAATTGAACCATAAATTATATTAGTTGAGATTCAATTTTCAAGTACCAGTTGTCTCATTATGATCAACCGTGCGATTATGGTACCCTTGGTTAATAATAAAGGTTGTTATTAATTGTTTTTCATAACTACCCCCGTAGAACAATTTAAGGGGTTTAAAAATTGTATCAAGGATTCTTATATCTTGGTTTAGTAAACTTGAAACTACTAAGTTTGCAAATGCTAATCAAAATAAATAATAAAGATTGTCATTATTAGTTTTTCAAAACTATCCTCAAGTTACGGTTATTAGTTTTTATAAAAACATTCTTGCGAACCTAGTCGCGGGCAAAGTGCTAGTAGCCTATAATTGAAGTACCAATTGTTGTACTTATACGCCACTTTGCATTCGTAATATAATCGCAATCTGTCAAAAACACCTCTGATTCCCCTACATTTTAACAAATTTTTATAGTTATTTAAATATTATAAAGTTATTTTTTATTACAAAAAATAAATAAAACAAAATCATTTATTTCAGGTAAAAACCCATATTAGAGATTATCCATATAAAATAATAAGCTTAAAATCAATAAAATATAATTCCAAAAAATACAATAAACTAAATATAATAAAAAAATACTAAACTAGCACTTTTCACGCGACTTCGTTCGGGTGATTTTCGTTCTTTCTCCTACGTGGGATACGGCAAATGAAAAGGCCAGCCAAGTAACTTGTAACATTTTGTCCTGTGGGGGTAGATTTTAGAAAAATTCTAATATGTTAATTCTTTTTAGTTAAATTTAATTATACCGCGTTTGACTTAGTCAGCCCGTACGTTCTTTAATTTGGGAAATCGGTGTTTTTGGTTTTCTTTGTTTGTTCTATAACACCGACTTCCGAAATTAAAGTTTTGTTCAGCTATAAATTTTATTATTTATTTACTTAAAGATTCAAAGCATTTTATTAACTGTATAATTTAATAAAAACACTTAACTAATTAAAACTATATATACACTAAAGGCAAAAACTACAAGCTAAAACATGGCGTCATAAAATTTGTTTGTAAAAAGTTTTTTATTGAGGGTACTTTTGAAAAACTAATAGTGACCGACTATGTTGGAAAATCTCATGTCTCTTTAGCATAAATCTTGTGAAGGTAGTTTTGAAAAATGAATAAACTTAGGATACCATTCGTGGCAAGTTTCAAGGGTTTTTTCCCTAGGAATAAGATTTTACATACAAACGTCTACGTAACGTAGGCGTTTTGCCCGCTGAGTTTCGTCCGGTCCGGTCGAAACAGGAATTTACAGAAACCAGGGGAGGTGTCTTCCCCTTAGAAGTTGAATTTCCAAAGATCTTTTCTTAGTGCTCACCTACATCATAAAATTAAGCCCTGTGTTAACATTTTACGTTTCTGCTTCTAATAAATAGTTGTGCGGTAATATGTCATTCAGTTAGTTTCTCCATTTATATAGGGTGACTGGTAATTAGTGTACGATACTTAAACACGTGATTGTGCTCATGATAACCAACAACTTTTAATAGGGGAACAAACCTAAATTCGCGAAAAAAAATCAGCTGTTCAGTACATTTATGTTTGCCTAATGTACTGAACAGCTGATATTTTTTTCGCGATTTCGGCTTGGCTCCCATAATAAAAATTGTTTTTATCAAGAGCACAATCACGTGTTTAAGTATCGTACACTAATTACCAGTCACCCTATATACGCGGCGCGTGCGTTTCGTGTAGGTACCCACGTTATGTCTAGTGAACTACTGATTGATTCTCGCTCTTTCGAGTTTATGAATACTTTTTTAATGATTTGAAAAAAAAAACATTCTTTTTTTTAAGTTTAACTTTGTGTTTCAATAGTACTACTGATAGGTAATCGTCCTGCCGCGGGAAAACAACCATTAAAATTTCAGCGTGTATTATAGATAGACAGAAGATAGATAAAATGGCAAGATTAACTCTGCAACAAAGAGTTTAATTAATATTTCTATTTGAAGGTGGATTAAATATTAGTGCTGTTATACGAGAACTCAATTCTCTCTCTTGATTTCATGGTGAGATGTCGGATTTGGCGCCAAAGAAGGGCAATCACTGATCATGGCAATAATTTAGGACGACGGCCGATATGTTGCCAATCTAGCCGGTTAAATATATATTTTTTTAATTCGTCACAGGCAAATAAATGCTGCTCATTATAATTGTTGACTGAATAAAGAACAATAAGCAGCATGACCCGATCTGTCATTAACTGCACACAATCAGGCAATATTCTTTCTTGATTTCCGGAGTGTGAGGGTATTAAAAAAAAAGCCAGCCAAGTGCGAGTCAGCCTCGCACACGAAGGGTTCCATATTCTTTTTTGATTTCCGGAGTGTGACGGTATTAAAAAAAAACCCAGCCAAGTGCGAGTCAGCCTCGCACACGAAGGGTTCCATATTCTTTTTTGATTTCCGGAGTGTGACGGTATTAAAAAAAAACCCAGCCAAGTGCGAGTCAGCCTCGCACACGAAGGGTTCCGCACCGTCCGTAGCAAAAAACTAAAATTATTTATTATATTCTGTTTTTTAGTATTTGTTGCTAAAGCGGCAACTACATCTGTGAAAATTTCAACTGTCAAACTATCACGGTTCATGAAATACAGCCTGGTGATAAACGGACAGACAGACAGACAGACTGACGGACGGACAACAGAGTCCAGTAATAAGGTCCCATCTTACCCTACGGAACTATAAAAATTATATATTCGTGATGATGATCAGTGATATTATTTAAAAAATTGTAATGGATTCATTAATATTTGTACCAAGAAATTGTATAAAATTAGTTAATAAGTTTGATATGATGGTTACCGTATTCTGTATTTTCTTTGTTAAAATAATTGTCATTTGATACTATGATTAACAGATTTATCAGCTATTTAATTAATTAATAAATAGTAGACAGTTTTAGTAGAACTGGCCAGACCCGTGCTACTAAACTGGTCCGGGTGAATCTACCCATGCACATTTTAAAAGGTTAAAATTTGGCTCGCAGGCCAGTTTTTGCTTGGGCGAGATGTCCAACAACCCGAATAAAGTCGCCATCCCTGACCAGACATTGTCTTTAAGCGACCACATTGCCCATTGTGGGGGTAAAAACGGGATCCTATTGCTAACACTACGCTGTCCGTCTGTCTGTCACCAAGCTGTATCTCATGAACCGTGATAGCTAGACAGTTGAAATTTTCATAGATCATGTATTTCTATTGCTGCTAAAACAAATACTAAAAGCAGGATAAAATTCTTATTTAAGTGGGGCTCCCATACAACAAGCGTGTTTTTTTTTTTTTTGCCCTTTTTTTTGCTACGGACGTTACGGAACCCTTCGTGCTCGAGTCCGATTCGCCTTTGGCCGTTTTTTGTAACTTATATGTCTACCTACATAATGAAGAGTATTAAGTTCCACTTACTATAATGATGATGACGTCGAGCGTCGAGGGTTACCGGTGGAGCTGCGGGCACCAGGCGTTGGATCTGGAGAAAAAAGAAACAGTTGTGTAGATGCATTTTCAGGGCACTAAATGTATGAATGTGTGCACGCAATTACCACCCTAAGGTATTAAGAATTGCTGCGGGAATGTTCTAAAGAGTTACGGTGACCTGGACCGCAAAGGGTAATTGTAGGAACACAGGCGGTTTTTAGTTAGTAAAAGTCTGACACATCTCGCCCCACACAGAGCGAGAAAAGTTATCTGATGATCAACCTCCTAAAAAAAATACCAGAACCCTTTTTTGAGAGGGTTCGCTAAAATTTTCACAGTTGCCACATCTCTAACAATTGCTAGGACCTTGCTAGTTCCAATCAGTGTAGACAGTAGTTGTAATCCATGATCTTCAACACCCTTGGTCGGGAGGCGCGTTTTCCCAACCACCAAACAAACGTGTTGGCGCGTGGCTTACATCTATGAAGCCGCAACACAAACCAAACACATAAACCAAGGTCTCCTTGGTTGGAACGCTAGTTGGCAACCGTCTGGTCACCCCTTTAAAGCTGGGGCGCGGAGCGACAGAAGTTATTTGACGCTTACCCACCTTAAAAAAACTGGGCATTTGTGAGTCGGACTCGCGCAATGAGATTTTTCCGAACAGCAAAAAGTATTTTTTTATGACGTAACTACAAATTTACAATTTTCAGATTTATTCCTGTATTTGTGCTATAAGCCTTGCTTAGTTGCTTTATGCCAAATTTCTGGATTCTGGGTCAAAGGGAAGTACCCTATGAATTTTGATTCCCTTGAAAGTGTCGAAATGTAAGTTTTTTGCGACATAAACGGCCGTATTTTTTTTTTCGTTAACTTCAAAGTTTTTTTTCACAGCTTCAAGGAACCGCTGACCTGAGTATATGTTTTTAATTTCAAGTCGATACCTCCACGCGTTCCCGAGATAAATGGTCTTGACAGACAGACAGACAGACAGACAGACGGACGGACAACAAAGTGATTCTATAAGGGTTTCGTTTTGTTCTTTTGAAACTACAGAACCCTAAAAAGAAAATGAGGGTGGTCAAGTGTCACAAGTCATTTTCAAACCGCCACTAAATCGAAAATATCTTAAAAGGGCCGCTCCCTTTTAAGATAATTTGGCAAGTTGTGGTCTGCAAACGATAAGTTTTATATGTTTTTTTCCCAGCCCTTTCGTTCCATTGCTGGGCAAAGGCCTGCCCCAAGTCCTACTAGACATTTTTCTACTGAGCTGTCTTAAGCCAGCCCCCGCGGTACGCTTCCAGATCATCCCGCCATCCCTTTCTAGGCGGGCCTCGAAAACGCTGTCCATCTGCAGGAACTCACTGCTCTCTGGCAAACTAAGGCGAAACTTTATAAAGTTTTATAACTATTAAAGAATTATACAAAGAATATACAAAGGAATATTGGTCAGTGGGTCGTCTTATGGCGGTATTATACAACTTTCGAGGGTATGTTTCCTTCAGATAATTTTCGACTTCAACGCGGATAAATTCGTTGGCAAAAGCTAGTTTTAAAAATGCTTACCTCTTCACGAATCACGTAGTTAATCTTCCAGATATTTAAACATTTAATTTTATAAAACTAATCGTTGAAATATTGCACAGATTGGTGAACTAAACAGTTGTGGGTACGGAGAGAGACTAACTTCGACTTACACCTACACAATATTATATATAAGTAATTAGGGATGAGACATAGATACCTGCTAATCTAAGTACCCGGCCTGCAAGGTATGGGTATCGCCAAATATCGAGTACACAAACCGGGTATCAAAATACTTCTAAGTATGGGAGTGGATGTGATAAGTTTGCTTTTGAAAATCAGAATATCTAAATTCGTAATAAAATATTTCGGAGTATTTGGGTGCTATTCTTTATACACCGTCATAATATTTTTTAAGTTCAACTTTAACTCTGAATTCTTTGGAAAATTTAATTCGTACCTTCGTACTGTTATGCAATAACATTATTATGCAATTATGTTATTTGTCATTTATCCTTTTTAATCTAAGTGAACTAGATCGTCCAAATATTCCTAAAGCATATCATACACTATGGGTCATTTCTTTTTTTTACGTGGGAACTTAAAAATAATATTTTTCGCTCTGTGAGGAGCGAGAGGGAGTGTCCGACTTTTACTATCTAAAACCCTTTCCTTCAGTTGTCCTTTGCGAAGGCTATGGTAACCCTACGAACAATCCGCAGTCCTGGCAGGTATCGGCCATAAAGTGGCCCCGTTAATTTTGCTGACATCTTTTTGAGGCGCGCGAAAAACACGATGCGTTCTAGACTTGAGCTTGGTTCTTACCGGACAGCTAGCTGTCCATTGCTCATCATTCACAAATCTACATAGCCCGGCGACAATCGACGCCCGGAACGTCACCGATGAGGACCGGGGCGTGAGGCTTGTGTCCGCCTCACAGTTTTGGCCGCCTTCTTTGCTCGCATTACTGCTTCGCAGAAGGAGGTGACCACCTCCTATTTCCTCTCACTCCATACCCTGATCTGAACCAGGGCCGGATGCGAGAGGTCTCCTCCATGGGGACACGATGGTGCTCCACCATGTCCCTCGAGCCGCACAATGGTGATTCCCGGGCGTTTCTTTCATCCTAATCCGATACAAGAAACTTCCGAAACAACCGTGTCCAGTGTGGACCTGCGTCAGGTGGAATGTGTGGATCGCGTAGTTGCGCGTTGCATGCCGAAACTACCCAAAGGCTAAGTTTTGGTAGCGGTTCGTACTAGGCCGTAGATACTGGCCTATGTATGTCGTATTATATACGTAGGCGTAGTATACCTTTAAGGTATGTATCCAGTATTTCGGACCTTACCACGTCCTTACCACTGACCACTGCCCAGGGTGCGTACTGGAAAGCACTTACTTGGTTTTTAAAGGTGGACCAGACGGTTGCAATCTAGCGTTAACACTGTAACGGCATAGACTTATGTACGTACATACAACATAGAGGAGCGCATACGGCCGATCGCCGCCTCAGTATTTATATGTATAATCTATGGATCGCCGCCGCGCGTCTGCGCACACTGAACTACGAGATGTCTTGAGGTGAAAGGAATATGGCCGGCCGGTCGCGCATTGGAGTTGCTCGTCGAAGGGAGCCAGGCACGTCCTACTGTCATTATCAAATAGTGTTTCGGAGTGTTTCTTTTAGGTTTATCAATGTAACTTTTTATTTAGAATCCTTCTGACCAGTACTGTACCTATATAAGCAGCGTTTTACAATAAATTACACAGATCGTTATTCACCTTTTAATTACCAACACGCAGCCCCTAAACTGGTGACCCCGCGTTTGAAGATGATAAGTCAAGAAGAAATCGAGATGGTCAGCATCAATTCCCGCATTCCTCAGTTAAGGAGTGACAAACCACGGCTTTGGTTCGCACAATTTGAGACCATGGTCGCTAATTAGAAGCTCGGCGACGTAGCCAAATTCGGCTTCGTGGTGGCACAGCTAACGAAGACAGACGTGGAACAGATTATATATATCGATATCATCATGGCAGAACCGAACACCGGAAGACAATATATACCTACCTATTAGTAAATGAACGCTGGGTGTCGGTGTTTATTTAGAATTCTTCTGACCAGTACAGGGGGGCTATTGGCTAACTTTTTCAATAACAGTTGACAACTAGCATTCGTTGCACACTAAACTTAGTTGTCAATTGACAATTTCATAAAATTGGTATTACGTATCACACAAGTGACTAACAAACTACGGTGGAAATGTGGTGAATTATAAAAATTTACGGTGCCTATTGTGACCACTCTAAAATTGTATCGACTATTATACAGCTTCAAAATCTTACACAATCGCAATTTTAAAATTATCGATACAATAACATCTGTCAAAACGTGTTACGGTGGCTATCAAAGGCACCAGTGGCTAATGACGTCACTGCAGTTGGTCACTGAAGATAGGCAATACGAAACTAGCTGTTTGACAGTTCAATGATGCACATTGTTAACAAGTGATTCGAGAGAGACAAGAGATGTCAAGAGAGTTACGCAATAGCCCCGCTGTAATATAAACAGCGTTTTTCAATAAATATCACAGATCGCTATTCGCCTTTTAATTACCAACTCGCAACCCCTAAAACACAAAACAAGCTCCAACCGAGGTGACCTTGGTTGATTTGTGTGTTTGGTTTGTGTTGTGGCTACACGGATTTAATTCACGTGCCAACACATTCGCAAATCAGTCACTGTGGTTGGGAAAACGCGCCTCCCAACCAAGGGCGTTGAAGGTCATGGATGCTGTCTACACGGATTGAAACTAGAGGTGACCTTGCACCTTGGTTGGGACGCTGGTTTGCAACCGTCTGGTCCATGCTTTATACCTGTACCAGTATATACTTCACACAACTAATTATAACAGTATCATTTATTTTCCGTTCCAATCGGCACGTACCTATGTAACTCATTAAGACTAGGGTTGTCAGATTTTAAAACCGAAAACTCTCGGACAAACCAGCCAGTTTAGTTGGACATATTGAATGAATGAAAGAAATAAAAACAACAGTACTAACCTACTACAAAATCAAATTTTAATGAAATAACATGCCTTCATAACTTATTACTATTACAATTAAACATAATATTTATGGTGATTATATCTTCTTGCGGGTGGAGGGTAAACCAACACATGACAATGGAAAAAAAATGGTTAAATTTAGGTAAGAATGCCTAACAAAAACCGAACAGGCCTGACATCGTCTAATTTGGCTGGAAACGCAACCAAAAAGTGTCTGGCTTTATCCAGACGCCTGGCAACGCATATTATGACCATTCCAATAACTTCGCATACACTAATACTTTGTATGACTTGAGGAAACCATTAGGATTTGGTTGGCTTCTTCCTAGAATAGTTCGTTATAATTGGGTTGATGGATGCTCACGTAGGAAATGAAAAGCAACATAATATTTTCAAATCTCTAATTTAGTATTTTTACAAAATCTATGTTACATCTAAATCAATGCAAGCATCGTTTAATTCAAAAGAAAGCTCTCACCCGAAAGTTCAAATAGATACCCCAATTTCCGAAAAATGACGAGGTTTTTGAATATGTTGTATGAATGGTTTTTTTTTATCGTGTTCAGCAATATTTTCGCCAAATGTGAACCGAATTTTGATGATTCTTTTTTGTTTTGAAAAGTATTTCTGTCAGGTGGTTCCATTTAAATTTAGTCACAGAATAAGATTTAGTGAAGTTCCTCTATAGAACTTCTAAGTACAAAGGACTGTATAAAGAACATGTTTTTTTGTGAATAGTTAGTTGCGCAAAAAGACGTTACCTAGCAGGAGGTAAGATAACATTATCCCAGTGCCCTCTGTAGGGATACCGCTCTTGTGGAAAGTTCACACTGGTGTAGGTACCCTCATTTCACCAATTATGTTAATGGATCGATCTTGATGATTATTTTTGTGTTCGCCTTATTTAAAACTTCGTGATAATCCCATTACTTATATTTCACTTGCCAATATCAGAGCACTCAGTAGTGTACCTAACTAAATAGAGTAATTATTTAATGGGTATTTTGTCAATCCTATCCTAACCTTACCAGAGAACATCGTCTAATTTGGCTGGAAACGCAACCAAAAAGTGTCTGGCTTTATCCAGACGCCTGGCAACGCATATTATGACCATTCCAATAACTTCGCATACACTAATACTTTGTATGACTTGAGGAAACCATTAGGATTTGGTTGGCTTCTTCCTAGAATAGTTCGTTATAATTGGGTTGATGGATGTTCACGTAGGAAATGAAAAGCAACATAATATTTTCAAATCTCTAATTTAGTATTTTTACAAAATCTATGTTACATCTAAATCCATGCAAGCGTCGTTTAATTCAAAAGAAAGCTCTCACCCGAAAGTTCAAATAGATACCCCAATTTCCGAAAAATTACGAGGTTTTTGAATTTGTTGTATGAATGGTTTTTTTTATCTTGTTCAGCAATATTTTCGCCAAATGTGAAAAGTATTTCTGTCAGGTGGTTCCATTTAAATTTAGTGAAGTTCCTATAAAGAACTTCGAAGTACAAAGGACTGTATAAAGAACATGTTTTTTTTGTGAATAGTTGTGCAAAAAGACGTTACCCAGCAGGAGATAAGATAACATTATCCCAGTGCGCTCTGAAGGGATATCGCTAATGTGGAAAGTTCTGAACACTGGTGTACCCTCATTTTACCAATATGTTATTAAGGTTATCAATTCGCGCATAACTTTTTTATAATTATGTTAATGGATCGATCATGATGATTCTTTTTGTGTTCGCCTTATTTAAAACTTCGTGTTATTCCCATTACTTACGAGTATATTTCACTTGCCAATACTAGAGCACTGAGTAGTGTACCTAACTAAATAGAGTAATTATTTGATGGGTATTTTGTCAATCCTAACCTAACCTTACCAGAGAACTTGCTCACTATTTAGTAGAAACTGTGTATGTCTCTACGACTAAAAAAGTATATTTTTTTTTACAAAAATCAAACTACCGATTTAAAAAAAAAAAACACTAAAATAACTTTAATTTTGGAAGTCGGTGTTTCTGGTTTTGTTTCTTTGTTTTTTTGACTCCAACTTTCGGCGCGGTTGGAACATCTCACATTTTATACATATTTAGATACCATACCGCCGCTGCCTCCGCCGCCCCAGCTTCGCAAGTTTCTTAGATAAATCTTTGAAATTCTCGGTTTTTCTCTACTATAATATACATGTATAAGGATACGTTTCCACTAACGCTGGGTAGAGTGGAGCAGAGAAGAGTAGAGAAAAGTTACAAGTATTTCTATTGATATGGAACAGGCCAGCCGGTGCCAGTGAAGTGAGAGAGAGCCCGCAGCCCTGGCAGGTTACATACTGCTGTGGGTACCCTCAAGCAGTCATGTTATGTTACTGTTCTGTATCATTTAAGAGCGGCCAACCCGAGATACGTTATCATAAAACCGCTCTTACGTGTTTATGACGTTATTACACATCTTACTCCAGATATTTTGGACACAGATATCTTGCAAATATTATCTAGGCTTCTATTGAAATCAAAACATAAATTTGTGTAAAACTAATCCAGTAACGACCTCTGAAAATCTGCTATGTCCTCATAAATTTAAAATATATATATAAAAAATATTATACATTTATAGAAATCTTGCACATTCAATCGAAATTCTGTAAGACAATAGGGAGGATATATCGAACTGATCTGATGATGAAGCCCGAAGGTAGGCCTGGGCTTGGCTTATTGGAATTGTTACAAAAAATAAAAAGCGCTTAAAAGTGCAAAATAATGTTAATTTCGGAAGTCGGTGTTAAATAACGAAGAGACGTAACCATCATAGAAACACCGACTTCCAAAATTAAAGTTATTTTGCACTTTTTAGTGTTTTTTTTTTTACAATGATGTCGGTTGTATTTTTTTTTTTTTATAAAATGTCGTTTGTTTTTTTATATACCCACGGTGTCTCCTTCCGAAGTCTTCGTATTTGCTGCAATGACCCAGTCTAAGGCTGAGTTGGTCCCATAAGGATCACCATTATGTCCCCAAAGCTGTCTGTCTCCATAGGAATCTACATTCACATCTAGTTTTAGTGCTTGATGATATTGATAGTTTATTATACGGAAGATTAAAGTTCCATCTTTCATTAATGGCTCCACATAATATTCATGGTTGATTTCGTTATCATTTGTCGAGCCCCAACCTTTTCTGTCTCCTAAACTGTCTGTGTTTGCATCTAATTTTAAAAACATGTTACAGTCCATATTGTTAATATTAAATACGACGTTATCATTCTCCCATAATGGAATAAATTTCCAGTTTACTCGATTACTAGTTTTATCAGACTTATCTCCCCAAGCAAGTCTGTCATTATAAGAATTAACGTTGGCATCTAGTTTCAATGCCTGTTGGTATTGCTTGTTAATTATTGTCACAACTTCTCCTTTAAGAATCAGCTGAATAGCATCTGGGAAACTTTTGCGGATAATTTCATCGCCTCCGCTGTTCCATAGTTTATAAGCATAAGCCATGATTTTAGTCGAACCTGCGCCTAGTAGTTTCGTTACGACCTCACTTATAGCTTCAGAACCATTTTCTGTATCCATGGTTTTGGTTAGATCCACTGCAATATCATAAGCAGCTTCAGTTACATTATTATAAAGCTGATCTTTTAGCATCGTCAGATTCAGGAAAGTCAAATCACTATCAAATAACGACAAGCCTTGCAGTTCACTTGGTAAGGTGTACCTTGGACAGACGAAAAGGTCCTTCTTCTTCAGTTCTATGGTAAGATTCCTTATGTCTGCTGAATTGGTTTCAAATCCATACGCGACAACTATACCCTGCTCGGGGTTTACCATACGTGCGATGTCTTCAGCACAACTGGAGTTAATAGGGGCACCCATAATCGTGATAGTTTTCACTGAGTTGTTTTTGATATAGCCACTGGTATCACAATTAGTGTAACTAACGACTGGTATTCTATTAGGGATCTTCCTGCCTCTGTCAGGACCGTTACTTACAAGTTGGTACGTATGATTGACGTTGTAGCAGTCGGAGAATCCACTGATCCCGTGTTGGTGGATTATCCTGCCTTCCCCCCAGTAATCCACATGTTCAATCAAATTGTTCAGGGAAGAAGGTAGTTTCAGTAAATAATATTGCCCTAGAAATGGACACTCGGAGTAAGGGTAAGCTTTGTCTTTGTTCGTTTCATAGTTTGGGCGTTGAGCCAGCTTCCAGCCGGATATGGAATGCATTTTTCAGATTTCACTTATTGCTTAGGTATCTGAAATTTTAAAAAAACAACATTAAAAAAAACACTACTGGTAGAGGTGAGGGCATGTCATAGTTCGAAAGAGTTACCGCGTCCCTAGAACGCAAATGACAACTGAAGGAATACAGGTGTGTTTTGGTCAGTAAGTCTGACACGCGTTCTCGCCCCACCCAGGTGGGAAAATATATTTGATAATTTTCCACCTTAAAAAAAATATCACCCAGACTGTTAATCACAGGGTGTGATGTGTAAAAAAAAATTACAGACCCACTTGAATTACAGGCAACCAATTACACAAGTTACACTGCAGTTGACCCTTTTATAGGAATCGATGAGGTCATATGCCTGGGTGGCTACCTACCTTATCAATGTGTTGGTAGCTGTGGTTGTAGCGAGGTAGTACCGCAAATGATCGTTGAACGGAAGTCCCTTGAAAGATAACATGGCAAGTTGTGGTCTGTAAACGATAAGTTTTATACCTATTGAAGAAGGACATAAAGAATATTAGAGAATATTGTAAAGGCGAAAGCTTATATGTTTGTATGTGTGTATGAGTGTGTGTATGTTGGTTACTAATTTTTGCTCAAACGACCGAACGGATTTGGATCAAATAGACGGGTAGACGAATGAAACAGACCTCAGAATAAAAAATATCTTAAACGTATCCTATTTCCTTTTTTGGGACATATCCTGGCATAGGACATATGATCAAAATCAAATCAAATCGAATCAAATCGATTTATTTGTCACAATGCAGGTACATAGTTTACAATGGAATACCTACGTCAGTGCGAAAGCCGTATCATCGAAGTTTGTTTCTTCGAAAACCTTTCAACGATATCTCTATACTGCGACGCCTTGTTAAGTCGACATTTTGTTATTGCGATGTTTCGTTACATCGAAAAACTGTACTTCGAACGATTTTAAAGCGAAAATATCATACTGCGAAGCCTTGTTCAGTCGCCGTCTTGTTACTGCGATGCTATGTTACTTAGGAAACTTACCTATTAATAAATAACAAGGCCTTTCTTTGGCCTCCCTCTCCCTGTCCATCCATCCACATGCATACTTATAACTCTTTTAGTAACATTCATTTCATCCCTCCTCTTCACATGAACATGAACATACGAGAACGTACCCCTTCAACCTTCAACCGTCTCTGGCGCCACTTGCTAAATTCCTCTAAATTCTCTAATTCTCTAAATACCCATTTCCTACAGGTTATCACCCTTCAACTTGAGAGGCATCCGTAAGTCACAAGTTGTTCCAGCGACCTGTCGCCATTTCATCCATCCTGAGTTGATCCGATGTGGTACGTGTCGATCTACCTCACTCCGCTTGGGCAAGCGATCCGAGGTACCGGAAGTCGAAGCAGATCGGTCAGGTTAGGAGTGACCGAGCTATATGATACCTACTGTGAAATGTACTTTGTTTCAGAGTAATACACAGGGACCGACGTTTTGTTTGGATGTCTCGTAAGAGTTTAGAAGTTGCGGAACAGGGTGTAAAATCTTGCAAACCACCATTGAAAAGGGAAAACTCCGACCAGACGGGTGTTTTGTCTGATCCAGGCAATTACCCGATAGTTGATTTCGGGCTGTTGTATTTAATAATAATATGTTCTAGATTACTTAGGATTTTGTAGTTTTTAGTTCCATGTGGCGTCATGGCTGTCGCTACAAGTGGACGTTTTTCGGCTAAACTGATGATGATGAACACACAGTGACATGTGTCCCGTAGGATGGCCGTGTCGGCGAAGTCAATAGTAAAGAAGCTAGCAATTGATCACAAGACGAAGCATTATGTGACGTATTATAGATGCTTTCACAGTCTGGTATGACGTCCGCAGTGAGTTCGGCTATAAAAGAAGAAAAAGAATAAAGAAGTGAAGAAAGAAAGTAGTGATCAGTTCTCTTGATCTTAAGCTTCGGGCTTCGTGCGGTCAACATTAACTAGGAACTCTCTCGCCTCTTTCCGAATTGAATATAATATAAAGCCTACATTCTAATAAATCAGAGTGTGGTATTTCCACCTACCGTTCCTTCGGCTCGCTGGCGCTCGCTTTCGTCAGTCTCGGTGAAATATAATGCTCACTAATATTTTTTGTGAATGAAATCCTAAAACACTGGTTCACCGCCTATTCCACTTTTAAAATCTAATTTAGAAAAGACCCACGATCAGCCACTAACTAACAGTCAATGCTTCTTCTAGATTTTAAAAGTGAAATAGGCGCTGAACCAGCCTTTTATGATTTCATTCATATTATTGTAACCAAAGGAGATTTTGGAACTGGAATAGGCACTGAACCAGTGTTTTACGATTTCAATCCCAATAACATCCTACGGCAATCATATGCTGGATGATACTGTACTTGATCGCCTCCGATCTGAAAAGGGTAACCATGTCACTACCATTCCGTCGCAGACTGTGGTACCACTGATCGTAACACAGTCCAACCATATTCCTAGCTACGACGAAGTGTAATGACGAACTGAGGAGTGCTTTGGAGTGTGCTATTCGGGAATATCACAACATGCCGCCCGAACTTAGGCCACGCTTTACTCATTTGCTATGTGGTTACAAATTGGCAGTACTATCCCTCAAGCAGTCATGTTAAGTTACTGTTCAATTGTATCATTTGGGTAGAATGTGTCTTAAAATATTTTTTGTCAGGATTGAGGGAATGAGAAAATAAAACCATGGACATATAAGTTTTTATTTTATAATATTTGTAGCTTTAACAGTAGGTACAGTATCCATGTGGCATACTTTTATAAACCAACGGTGTCTCTTACCCAAGTCTACATTTTTTCAGCAATAATCCAGTCTAAGGCTGTATAGGGACCATGAGGATCACCATTATCTCCCCAAAGTAGTCTGTCTCCATAGTAATCCACATGCACATCCAGTTTTAGTGCTTGATTATATTGGTAGTTTATTATGCGGAAGATTAATGTTTCACCTTTTAATGATGGCTCCACATAATATTTATGTCTGATTTCGTCACCATTTGTTGAGCCCCAAGCTTGTCTGTCTCCATAACTGTCTGTGTTAACATCTAATTTTAAAAACATTCTACAGTCCAAATTATAAATTTTAAATACGATGTTATCATTCTCCCATATTGGAATAAACCTCCAGTTTACTCGTTTACTAGTTCTATCAGACTTATCTCCCCAAGCAAGTCTATCATTATAAGAATCAACGTTGGCATCTAGTTTCAATGCCTGTTGGAATTTATTGTTAACTATTATCACAACTTCTGCTTTAAGAATAGGCTGAATAGCACCTGGAAAACAGTTGCGGACAATTTCATCACCTCCACTATTCCATAGTTTATAAGCAAAAGCCATGATTTTTGTTGAACCTGTGTGTAATAGTTTCGTTACCACTTCAATTATAGCTTCATAACCACCTTCGGTATCCATGGATTTGGTTAGATCCACTGCAATATCATAATTAGCTTCATTAACGTTGTTATAAATCTGATCTTTTAGCATTGACAGATTCAGGAAGGCCAAGTAACTGTCAAACAACGTTAAACCTTGAAGTTCACTTGGTAAGGTATAACTTGGACAGAGGAAAAGGTCCTTCATTTTCAGATTTGAGGTAAGATTCCTTATATCAGCTGAAGTGGTTTCAAATCCATACGCGACAACTTTACCCTCGTCGGGGTTTATCATACGTGCGATGTCTTCAGCACAACTAGAGTTAATAGGGGCACCCATGATAGTGACAGTTTTGACTGAGTTGTGTTTGATATAGGCGCTGGTATCACAATTAGTGTAATTAATTACTGGTATTCTATTAGGGATCTTCCTGCCTCTGTCAGGTCCGTTACTTACAAGTTGAAACACATGATTGACGTTATAACAGTTAGGGAATCCACTGAGATCATTGTCATAGACTATCCTGCCTTCCCCCCAGTAATCCACATGTTCAATCAAATTGTTAAGGGAAGGAGGTAGCTCCACTAAGTAATATTCTCCCAGAAATGGACACTCGGAGTAAGGGTAAGCTTTGTCTTTGTTCGTTTCATAGTTTGGGCGTTGAGCGTGCTTCCAATCGGTTATGGAGTGCATTTTTTTGATTGCACTATTTGCTTATCTGAAATGAAAGGGAATTCATCATTTTAAAACAAATCATTAATGGTACAGGTGTAGTGTTGGTCCAAATCAGTTTTTGTGCTGTTCTCTTTTAGGCATGTTCCGTTTATTAACCGACAACTGCGAGTAGCGGCGATTGGTACCTTAGGTACTAGTTTTTGTAGCACGCGGCACGTTTGCATTCGTATTATAGTCGCTTTCTGTCAAAAACACCTATGATTGCCCTTAATTTTAACAAATTGCTGACATAAGCTGAGATGCTAAAACAGGGCCTTGATCTAGGGAATTGGGAGCTTGCCAACTTAAATTAAAGGCAGTGGACCCTTTTATATGAATAAATGAGATCATAGATATACCATATCAAAGCACAGACGAAACTACTGGGACTATAATAGGAACGTGAAATTTTGCACAAGGCTTTTTTTATAATTTAGGCGAGCACTAAGAGGGTTATTGAAAATGTAACTATTTGGGGGTGAAAAAGGAGAAATTCGTTTGTACCCCAATAAAACGATTTAGAGGGTTTAAAGGTTTTATGGGAAAATCTTACTTCTTGGTTTATTAGACTTGAAACATGACACAAATATTTATCTAAATAAATAAAAAGATGAATATTATTAGTTTTTGAAAAGTACCCTCAAAAGACGGTTCAGGGGACGTCAAAGTTTCTATGAAAGAATAAGTTAATAAACTTGAAAATTTACATGAGTAGGTGCCTATCTAAATTATAAAAAATGTAATTATTAGGTTTTAAAATTATTTTCATAAGAGGTTTATTAAGTTTGTTAGAAAGAAAGAAGGAGGAACCTTAATGCACAGGCTGACTCAGTTAAACGCGATATAATTAATTTTAACTGAAAAGAGTGATTAGCATATTTCCATGGGTTGTTAAAAAATCTACCCCCAACAGGACTAAAGGGGTATAAGTTAATTGGTGGTGGTATTTAGAGTTCCGTACCTCAAAAGGAAAAAATAGAACCCTTATAGGATCATTTTTTTGTCCGTCTGTCTGTATTTCTGTCTGTCTGTCAAGATCCTTTATCTCGGGAACGCGTGGAGTTATCGAGTTGAAATTAAAACCATATACTCAAGTCTGCGGTCTCTTGAATCTGTGAAAAAATCAAACTTTTGCGCAAAAAACTTATATTTCGAAACTCAAGGATATCAAAATTCACTGGGTACATCCTGTTGACCTAAGTAGAATCCTGAAATTTGTCATAAAGCAAGGTCTTATAGCACAAGTATAGGAAAAAAAATCTGAAAACTGTAAATTTGTAGTTACGTCACAAAAAAAAAAACTATTGCAATTCGGAAGAATCTTCGTAACTCAATTCGGGAATTGAACTTTTTTCATAGGTAAGTTTGTACGGAACACACAATGCGCGAGTCTGATTCGCACTTGCCCAGTTTTTATAATTGCTGTAATTTTGATGCTGTCCTATAGAAAATTCATGCGAACGAAGTCGCGGAATAGGTGCGACATGAAAACCCTTGATGTGTTTTTAGCTTCTGTTCCTTCCTTCCTTCTGTCTGTATTTCAAGAATCATTGAATTTTACAATAATTTGCACGGAGTGATATTGAACGTTCTAGTTTTTTTTTTCGTTGGGAAAAGACAGTTAGTGACATCCTTCGCTCTTGGGCGGAGCGAGAGGGTGTGTCAGACTTTTACTGACTAAAAACCCACTCCTGTTCCTTCGTTGACTTTTATACCAGGGCCGAGTCTTCCATTCAGAAGCAGACCCTTGAGCCCAGTAGGCTTCGACCCTGCTGGGCTTCTACGGTTTGCTGACATCTCCTTGAGGTGCGCGTGGAACAGTACACGCCGTCGACGACTTGGCTCGGTCCGGACGGTTACCGGACGATCGGACGGCGAGCTACCCCACGTTCTAGTTTGGAATTGAAAAAAGTAGTGTAAGGTAATACGCCTACCCTACACTACTTATTTCAATTCCATCATATTAAAAATAACAACAATTTACACCGAGCGTTTTGTGACCGTACGTGACTGGTTGCTAGTCATGTGGCTGTAGGCGCCAACAACCAGTGTGTCATATTTTTCTTTTCTTTAACTTAGTATACATTATGTTCAACTTACAATAATGATGATAACGTGGAGCAACGAGAAGTACCGGAGGATGGCGGGCGAAGGCACCAAGCGTTGTGTGTATGTTAGTGTGTTGTTATTCGTCAAAGTACCTGGAGAAAAAAACAGTTATTGTAGATGCATTTTTAGGGCACTAAATGTGTGTCTGCACGCAATTACCACCCTAAGGTTCATGCCTTAGGGTAATAAGCATTGCTGCGGGCATGTTCGAAAGAGTTACCGTATTTTTTTTAAGGTGGGAAATCATCTAATGACTTATCGCGCGCTAGGGCAGAGCGCGAGGGCGTGCTATACTTTTACTGATTAAAACCACACCTATGTTCCTTCTTTGCACTTTGTGTTCCAGGACTACGGGATTTCCTTTTGGAAGTTAACCCATGACCCCAGTAGACTTCGGCCCTGCTGGGACCCTACGGTTTTGCTGACATCTCCTTAGGGCACACTCACAGATATCTGTGCATTTAATTTCGGCCAACTGCACCCCGATAGAGCCCCATAGCATAGCATATAGCATAGTCGGCCTTATAATGTTCCCACTGCTTGGACTCAGGCCTCCTCTCCAGGAGAGGGAATGAGCCGTAATCCACCACGCGGGCCCATTGCGGGTTGGTGGATGTCACATGTCTTCGAATTTTTGGTTCTAAGATATGCCTGTTTCCTCACGATGTTTTCCGTCACCGTTTTGAGAGCAGTGATGATGAAATAAATTACACAAAGTTTGCGCCTGTCTGGGTTTGAACCCGCGACCTACAATCGTAAGTCGGGGTCGTTACCACTTGGCCACCACTGCGTCGTGTCCTAGTGGGGGCGGTCGGCAGCAACAACCTTTCGCACCAGGCCCTAGTACTACAGGTTATGGTCCGGAACGAGGAAGAAAGGCAGGCGGTCGCCTCCTTCTGCGCGGCAGTAATGTTAGCGCAGGAGGCGACCTTACGCGTGAGGGAACGGACTTTCCCAAAACCTCAGGGACAGAGCAGGGCCAAAGCCTACTGGGGCCATGGGTTGGCTTCCAAAAGAGAAAGAGAGATACCCGGGGTCCTGGAACACAAGGCAAAGGGGTAACATAGGAGTAGGTTCTAGTCAGTAAAAGTCTGACACGCCCGGCCGCTCCGCACCAGAGCGGGAGCAGTCATTGGATGATTTCCCAACTAAAAAAAAGTCATGCTTAAAATAGTAAGTATTATTTGCGCTTAAAGCTTGTCTAGTTTCATTATATCAGATTTAAATCTGGTTCCTCGTAAACTGATTAGGTACCATCTATTTTTATTTAATTAATATCAATTATCAGTTCAATTGTAACTGCATAAGGTAAAAAATACACTTATAATACCTATATCATTAGTCACACATAATTTTGCAACAATTTAATGAATCAGATTCATTTTAATCTGCGTACATATTGTTTAGGCAAGAAATTTAAATATATACCTAGGTACGTATTTTCCACTTAATTTCCTTAAAGTATTGTTGTTTATTTGAACCAAAACTATGATTAGGTACAAACTTAAATAAATATATAAATTGTATTATCCTTATAATTAGGGAATCCAATCCCGCATTAAAATCGCAATCCCGCAAGCCTGCGGGATTGAAGTCATCAATCCCGCGAATCTCGCGGGATTTACGAGATTGGTATATTTCGTTTTATTATAAGGTAGCCCTCAAAGGTAGCCCGCAAAATTCAAATTGTCTTTAGTTTTTTTGCATTTTGCGGGTCACAACGCCACTCTGACCTGCAATATGCAAATAAACTTAAGACAATTTGAATTTCGCAGAGGTAGACCGTATAAATAATCAGGAACCATAAAATAAAATATTTAATGTTTCGTCTTTCAGATTTAGGATTTAGGACTCGCACAAAACAAAATAGAAATTAAAAAAAAAAATATTTAGCTGTAGGTACCTAAGATAAAAAAATAAAAACAAAATTATTTTCCATAAGTACAAATTCTACAGAAAAGTCACGAGTTCCATGGAAAGTTGTTAAATCACTTATTAATGAGACTGTACTGGCTCCAATAAAAAGGTAACCAGAATAGCGCGTCGTCTAAACCCATATTTCTTAGAAAAAATTCAATCCCGCAAGCGTGCGGGATCCTGCATGAGTAATCCCGCATTTCTAATCCCGCAAAAAAGGTGCGGGATCCCGCACTTGCCGGATTCCACGCTTGCGGGATCGGATTCCCTACTTATAATATTGTAGAAATACTAGTAAAATATACGTAAACTGTTATAGTTAGATGAGCCAAGACGCAGCTATATTGGTACCGAAGGTGGAGGTGTGCCCCGCTTGGGCAGAGCAACGCCGTGTCCTCGTGGGGGCGATCTCTCACGCCCGGCCTTGGTACAGGCCATGGTCCGGAGCGAGGAGGAGTGGCAGGCGGTCGCCTCCTTTTGCGAAGCAGTAATGCTAGCAAAGGAGGCGGCCGATCGCGTGAGGCAACGGTCCTCACACCCCAATCGCCGCCGGGATTCCGATCCCGATTTCCGGCCACCGTAGGCGCAGGCTTGCGGACGGCGAGCAATGGGTGGTTCGCCGTCCGACCGTCCGGTAACCGTCCGGACCGAGCCCAAGTCGTCGACGGCGCGTGCTGTTCCACGCGCGCCTCAAGGAGATGTCAGCAACTGTAGGGACCTAGCAGGGTCGAAGCCTACTGGGGCCAAGGGTCTGATTCTGAAAGGAAGATTCGGCCCTGGTACGAAAGGCAACGAAGGAACAGGAGTGGGTTTTTAGTCAGTAAAAGTCTGACACTATCTCCCGCCCCGCCCAAGGGCGGGGGATGTCATAAGATGATTTTCCCACCGAAAAAAAAAGCTATATTGGTACCAATGCCTAACCTTTAAAACAACCGGTCCATATTAATATAGGTACCTCGAGAAAGACGTAAC
This sequence comes from Mythimna impura, assembly GCA_905147345.3. Lineage (NCBI taxonomy): Eukaryota > Metazoa > Arthropoda > Insecta > Lepidoptera > Noctuidae > Mythimna > Mythimna impura. The sequence continues at coordinate 14,440,078 of LR990362.1, read as the reverse complement.
TTGTTTACTTTAGACACGCCACAATCACGGCGATAAGTAACCACTTTGAGGAGCTCGTGGCTTCAGAGACGCCACGGTGTCTTCACCTGCCGCATGACGCAAGATCTTGCCGGACATGGCAATTTTAAGCGGTACCGGTTATGGATTCAGGCAGAAGAAACATCCAGGTGTTACCATTTTGCGGAACGCCAGGAGTACTCGGTGGAACATACGGTGAAGGTGTGCCCTGCATGGGCGAAACACCGCCGTGTCGTAGTGGAGACGATCGATGGCAGCGACTTCTCGCGCCGGGCCTTGATTCAGGCCATGTGCCGGAGCAAGAGGGAATGGAATGCGGTCGTGGAGGAAGGAGTTCTGCGAAGGAGAAGGCCGCAAACGTGAGGGAGCGGACATCGTCACGCCCCAGCCGCGGCCACCGAAGTCGCCCGAGCGTCGTTGGGACATGCAGGGCGATCATCGGCCACCGTAGGTGTGGGCTCAAGGTAAGGACTGAGCCTGAGTCGTCGACGGCGAGTAGTGGTCTACGAGCACCTCAACGAGTATCAGCAAAACCGTATGGGACCAGCAGGGCCCCGCTAGGGCCACGGAGAATTTCTGAAAAGGAAACTGTGGTACCCAGACCAAAGAGCAACTGAAGGACACAGGTGTGGTTTTAATCAGTACTCGCCCTCTCGCTTCAACCTAGAGTAGAAGTGGATTTGCTACAACAACAAAAAAAGAATTTTGCGTCATTTTATCACCTAACTAACTTTCCATCTTTTTTAGGGTTCCGTACCTCAAAAGGGATTTTTTCCTTACCGGTACCTACCGGTACCCTTATAGGATCACTGTTGTCCGTCCGTCTGTCTGTCTGTCTGTCAAGACCCTTTATCTCGGAAACGCGTAGAGGTATCGATATGAAATTAAAACCATACACTAAGATCAGCGGTCCCTTGAAGCTGTGAAAAAATCAAACTTCTAAGTTAACGAAAAAAAAAAGATACGGCCGTTTATGTCGCAAAAAACGTGCATTTCGACACTCTTGTGAAGGTATGCGGAACAGAGAGTAAAGCCCCACATACCTCCGTTGAAAAGGGAGGATCCTCCAACCAGACGGGTGTTATGTCTGGTGGGCTATTGCCCGATAGATGATTTCGGGCTGTTCTATATGTTCTAAACGCGCGGAGAACTTTGATTGCGCGATGCAGGATTAGTTCTTATGTGACGCCATAGATGTCGCTACATCACTCCCCTCCGGAGATCGGAGATCGATGGTTCTTGATGCTTTTTGATGCGCGCCAGGCCAGTGGTAGGTTGGTTCCAATGGGTCGGAACCGAATGCCGCATAGTTCTCGGTGAGTCGGAACTGTCTGCGGTGATGCCCCAGTGAGTCGGGGTGATGCTATCCCAGTGAGTCGGGATGATGCCCCAGTGAGTCGGGGTGATGATGTCCCAGTGAGTCGGGATGATGCTGCAGGCTCCAGTGAGTCGGAGTAGTGCTGCTGGCTCCAGTGAGTCGGAGCTGTGCTGTGCGACGTAGGGCTTGATTGCAGGCGTCGACCAGGAGAGGTTCTTCATTGCTCTTCATGTGACTGGCCGAAGGTACAGTGTGCTTCGCCAAGGTCGCTGATGAGGCTGAGGGTGATGACCAGGCATGACGAGGCAGGCATGCTGGTGGTCAGGATACCCTTCAAAGCCGTGAGTGCTGGCTGTATGGCTCGCTGCTCGAAAGCTTGAGGAAGTGATGATGACGTCACGAAGCAGTAGCTGCACGAAGGCTGCGCTGACGTTCATTGTCGAGGGTCACCAGTTTGGGGGTAGGCGGAACAGAGAGTAAAGCCCCACATACCTCCGTTGAAAAGGGAGGATCCTCCAACCAGACGGGTGTTATGTCTGGTGGGCTATTGCCCGATAGATGATTTCGGGCTGTTCTATATGTTCTAAACGCGCGGAGAACTTTGATTGCGCGATGCAGGATTAGTTCTTATGTGACGCCATAGATGTCGCTACACTCTCAAAGGAATCAAAATTCATAGGGTACTTCCCGTTGACCCAGAATCCTGAAATTTGGCATAAAGCAAGGTCATATAGTATAAATATAGGAATAAATCTGAAAACAGAAAATTTGTTGTTAAGTCACCAAAAAAAAACAAACATTTTTGTAATTTGAAAAATCTTCGAGACTCCATTCGGGAATTGAACTATTCACATACTCGTACGTAGGTAAGTTTGTATGGAACCCTCATTGCGCGAGTCCGACTCGCACTTGCCCAATTTCTTTTATAATAATTATTATTGTGAACTCACTTTTGTCCTCGTCGCCACATGTATTGTCCTGCTTATTGGAGTATTTTACGGCTCTTCAACCGCGCAACACGACGCATACATTTGCACAACACAACTGCTTCGCTCGACTGCTGCTGGAAGATTTGAACACGACTGACTACGTGACTCGTGTCGCAGGCGCATGAGACACCAACACTTCTTTTCCTTATTACAATTTTTAAATTAATACTGAAATAACTCCCCTCCCGCACACAGGCGAAAATAACAAAATTCTTTGCCAATAACAAAAAAAATAAAGTTCTCTACCATGAAAAATAATACCTGGCATACAAAGACAACAATCTTGATTGTATTAAAAAAAAATAGAAAAGATTCCCTTCCCGATGCACAAAACTGGTCTGAGGTCAATCTGAACTTGAGAGATTGAATGACACTCGTGTTCGCGCGTTAAAAAAAATTTCGGAAGTCGGTGTTAAAGAACGAAGAGACAAAACTATCATAAAAACACCGACCTCCGAAATTAAAGTTATTTTGCACTTTTCAGTGTTTTTTTTTACATTGAAGTCAGTTGTATTTTCTTTTGTAAAAAGTTTTTTATTTTACACTTTTTAGTTATGGTTACCACCACTAAAAAGTACCCATCAGCCAAACTTAAATACCTTATAGCCAGAGTGCATCTCATGACAATTCTAATAATCCCAAACACGGTTAGATTAGCATAGCATAGCATAGCCGGCCTTATAATGTTCCCACTGTTGGAACTCAGGCTTCCTCTCTAGGAGAGGGAATAATAATAATAATAAATTAGTTTAATCTAACCGTGTAATAATCCCAAACACGGTTAGATTACATTAATTTATTACAGAGTTCCGGTGCCTAACTTCAGGCTTCATAATCAGATGAGATCGATATATGTATATTCCCCCTATTCTTTCAGTTTGTCATCGACTACACGTATAAACAAAGCAATTTTACTTGTTACGACGATTCTGCTGTGATCCTATGAGGAGTTCTGTTCCATATCTTCGAAGTTCATGATCAGATCATAACAATATTTCTATGGGTTTATGTGTTTGGTTTGTGTTGCGGATACATGGATTTAAACCACGCGCCATACGTTCGGTGGTTGGGAAAATTACAATTAAACGCGCCTCCCAACCAAGGGCGTTGAAGGTCATGGAATACAATTGCTGTCTACACGGATCGAAACTGGCAAGGCCACCTTGGTTGGGTCGTTGGTTTGGAACCGTCTGGTCCCCCCTTTATATAATATAATATATAATTTATTATGTTCAACCCCTTTATGTTCAACTTACAATAATGATGATAACGTGAAGCAACGAGAAGTACCGGCGGAGCAGCCGGCGAGCGAAGGCACCAAGCGTTTTTTTTTTCGGTGTGTTTATGTTAGTGGGTTGTTATTCATTGTATATTTATACTTATTATAATTGAGATAACAAATATTAAAATCCAAAACAGCACATTGAGAAAAGTACACAATCATTAGGTGATTACTATGATAACAATTCAATTAGTGATGAGTTGACAGTGATCTGTAAACAATATTAAAATTCTGAAAACGACAAACATCGTTAATAAGGACTTCAAAATATGTAACATTAGCTTTTGCCCGCGGCTTCGCCCGTGTATTTAAAATATATCCTATGTCACTCAGGAACAAAGCAGCTTTCTACCGGTGAAAAATTTTAGCAATCGGACCAGTACTTTCAGAGATTACCTCCTACAAATAAAAAAAAACTGTGCAAGTGCGAGTCGGACTCGCGCACTGAGGGTTCCGTACAAACTACAATAGGGTATTTTACTCTATATGAGAAAAAATCTAGAAATATATTGTTAAGATAGCTTAGGTAAAATGCAGTCGGTAAGTGTTGGTTTTAGTTAATAAAATAACAAAATAAATTTTAAAATTCAATTCAAAGTTTTCGCATTCAAGCAAAAGATCCGTACCTCAATTCAACCGTCGTAGCTTAGAGTGCGACAGTACTTAGTGCAATGACGAACTGAGGAGTGCTTTGGAATGTGCTATTCGGGAATATCGCAACATGCCGCCCGAACTTAGGTTACGCTTACTTCATTTGCTATGTGGTTACAAATTGGCAGTACCATCCCTCAAGTATTCATGTTAAGTTACTGTTCAATTCTGTCTTAAATCATGTCTGTTAAAATAATTTTCGCTAGGATTGAGGGAATGAGAAAAAAAAACCATTGATTTATAAGTTTTTATTTAACAGTAGGTACAGTGTCCATGTGGCATACTTTTATATATATAAATGGGGTCTCTTGCCCAAGTCTACGTATTTGCAGCAATGACCCAGTCTAAGGCTGTATAGGTACCATGAGGATCACCATTATCTCCCCAAAGCAGTCTGTCTCCATAGTAATCTACATGCACGTCCAGTTTTAGTGCTTGATTATATTGGTAGTTTATTATACGGAAGATTAAAATTCCATCTTTCATTGATGGCTCCACATAATATTTATGTCTGATTTCATTATCATTTGTCGAGCCCCAAGCTTGTCTGTCTCCATAACTGTCTGTGTTAACATCTAGTTTTAAAAACATGTTACAGTCAAAATTATAAATTTTAAATACGACGTTACCATTCTCCCATATTGGAATAAACTTCCAGTTTACTCGTTTACTAGTTTTATCAGACTTATCTCCCCAAGCAAGTCTATCATTATAAGAATCAACGTTGGCATCTAGTTTCAATGCCTGTTGGAATTGCTTGTTAACTATTGTCACAACGTCTCCTTTAAGAATCAGCTGAATAGCACCTGGGAAACAGTTGCGGACAATTTCATCGCCTCCGCTATGCCATAGTTTATAAGCAAAAGCCATGATGTTTGTTGAACCTGCGCGTAATAGTTTCGTTACCACTTCAATTATAGCTTCATAACCACCGTCGGTATTCATGGATTTGGTTAGATCCACTGCAATATTATAATCAGCTTCATTGACGTTCTTATAAATCTGGTCTTTTAGCATCGACAGATTCAGGAAGGCCAAGTAAGTGTCAAACAACGTTAAACCTTGAAGTTCACTTGGTAAGGTGTAACTTGGACAGAGGAAAAGGTCCTTCATCTTCAGATTTGAGGTAAGATTCCTTATATCAGCTGAACTGGTTTTAAATCCATACGCGACAACTTTACCCTGGTCTGGGTTTATCATACGTGTGATGTCTTCAGCACAACTGGAGTTAATAGGGGCACCCATGATAGTGACAGTTTTGACTGAGTTGTGTTTGATATAGGCGCTGGTGTCACAATTAGTGAAATTGACGACTGGTATTCTATTAGGGATCTTCCTGCCTCGGTCAGGACCATTACTTACAAGTTGGTACATATGATTGACGTTATAGCAGTCAGAGAATCCACTGATCCCATGTTCGCTTAGTATCCTGCCTTCCCCCCAGTAATCCACATGTTCAATCAAATTGTTAAGGGAAGGAGGTAGCTTCACTAAGTAATATTCTCCCAGAAATGGACACTCAGAGTAAGGGTAAGCTTTGTCTTTGTTCGTTTCATAGTTTGGGCGTTGAGCGTGCTTCCAATCGGTTATGGAGTGCATTTTTTTGATTGCACTATTTGCTTATCTGAAATGAAAGGGAATTCATCATTTTAAAACAAATCATTAATGGTACAGGTGTAGTGTTGGTCCAAATCAGTTTTTGTGCTGTTCTCTTTTAGGGCATGTTCCGTTTATTAACCTACAACTGCGAGTAGCGGCGATTGGTACCTTAGGTACTAGTTTTTGTAGCACGCGGCACGTTTGCATTCGCATTATAGTCGCTTTCTGTCAAAAACACCTATGTATGCCCTTAATTTTAACAAATTGCTGACATAAGCCGAGATGCTAAAATAGGGCCTTGATCTAGGGAATTGGGAGCTTGCCAACTTAAATTAAAGGCAGTTGACCCTTTTTTTATATGAATAAATGAGATCATAGATACCATATCAAAGCACAGACGAAACTTTTTTTATTATGTAGGCGAGCACTAAGAGGGTTATTGAAAATGTAACTATTTGGGGGGAAAAAGGAGAAATTCGTTTGTACCCCAATAAAACGATTTAGAGGGTGTTAAAGGTTTTATGGGAAAATCTTACTTTTTGGTTTATTAGACTTGAAACATGACACAAATATTTATCTAAATAAATAAAAGATGGATATTATTAGTTTTTGAAAAGTACCCTCAAAAGACGGTTCAGGGGATGTCAAAGTTTCTATGAAAGAATAAGTTAATAAACTTGAAAATTTACATGAGTAGGTACCTATCTAAATAATAAAAAAATGTAATTATTAGTTTTTAAAATTATTTTCATAAGAGGTTTGGTTTATTAAGTTTGTTAGAAAGAAAGAAGGAGGAACCTTAATGCACAGGCTGACTCAGTTAAACGCGGTATAATTAATTTTAACTGAAAAGAGTGATTATCATATTTCCATGGGTTGTTAATAAATCTACCCCCAACAGGACAAAAGGGGTATAAGTTAAATGGTGGTGGTATTTAGGGTTCCGTAACTCAAAAGGAAAAAATATAACCCTTATAGGATCATTTTTTTGTCCGTCTGTCTGTATTTCTGTCTGTCTGTCAAGACCCTTTATCTCGGAAACGCGTGAAGTTATCGAGTTGAAATTAAAACCATATACTCAAGTCTGCGGTCTCTTGCATCTGTGAAAAAATCAAACTTTTGCGCAAAAAACTTATATTTCGAAACTCAAGGATATCAAAATTCACTGGGTACTTCCTGTTGACCTAAGTAGAATCCTGAAATTTGTCATGGAGCAAGGTCTTATAGCACAATTAGAGGAAAAAAATCTGAAAACTGTAAATTTGTAGTTACGTCACAAAAAAAAAACTTTTGCGATTCGGAAGAATCTTCGTAACTCAATTCGGGAATTGAACTTTTTTCATAGGTAAGTTTGTACGGAACACACAATGCGCGAGTCTGATTCGCACTTGCCTAGTTTTTTTAATTGCTGTAATTTTGCTGCTGTCCTATAGAAAATTCATGCGAATGAAGTCGCGGAATAGGTGCGACATGAAAACCCTTGATGTGTTTTTAGCTTCTGTTCCTTCCTCCCTTCTGTCTGTATTTCAAGAATCATTGAATTTTACAATAATTTGCACGGAGTGATATTGAACGTTCTAGTTTTTTTTTTCGTTGGGAAAAGACAGTTAGTGACATCCTTCGTCTTGGGCGGAGCGAGAGGGTGTGTCAGACTTTTACTGACTAAAAACCCACTCCTGTTCCTACGTTGCCTTTCATACCAGGGCTGAGTCTTCCATTCAGAAGCAGACCCTTGAGCCCAGTAGGCTTCGACCCTACGGCCCCTACGGTTTGCTGACATTTTCTTGAGGCGTGCGTGGAACAGTACGCGCCGTCGACGACTTAGGCTCGGTCCGGACGGTGAGCTACCCAACGTTCTAGTTTGGAATTGAAAAAAAGTAGTGTAAGGTAATACGCCTACCCTAAACTACTTATTTCAATTCCATCATATTAAAAATAACAACAATTTACACCGCGCGTTTTGTGACCGTACGTGACTGGTTGCTAGTCATGTGGCTGTAGGCGTCAACAACCAGTGTGTCATATTTATCTTTTCTTTAACTTAGTGTACATTATGTTCAACTTACAATAATGATGATAACGTGGAGCAACGAGAAGTACCGGCGGATGGCGGGCGAAGGCACCAAGCGTTGTGTGTATGTTAGTGTGTTGTTATTCGTCAAAGTACCTGGAGAAAAAAACAGTTATTGTAGATGCATTTTTAGGGCACTAAATGTGTGTCTGCACGCAATTACCACCCTAAGGTTCATACCTTAGGGTAATAAGCATTGCTGCGGGCATGTTCGAAAGAGTTACCGTATTTTTTTTAAGGTGAGAAATCATCTAATGACTTATCTCGCTCTAGGGCAGAGCGCGAGGGCGTGCTATACTTTTACTGATTAAAACCACACCTATGTTCCTTCTTTGCACTTTGTGTTCCAGGACCACGGGATTTCCTTTTGGAAGTTAACCCATGACCCCAGTAGACTTCGGCCCTGCTGGGACCCTACGGTTTTGCTGACATCTCCTTAGGGCACACTCACAGATATCTGTGCATTTAATTTCGGCCAACTGCACCTCGATAGAGCCCCATAGCATAGCATATAGCATAGTCGGCCTTATAATGTTCCCACTGCTTGGACTCAGGCCTCCTCTCTAGGAGAGGGAATAAGCCGTAATCCACCACGCGGGCCCATTGCGGGTTGGTGGATGTCACATGTCTTCGAATTTTTGGTTCTAAGATATGCCTGTTTCCTCACGATGTTTTCCGTCACCGTTTTGAGAGCAGTGATGATGAAATAAATTACACAAAGTAATGCGCCTGGCTGGGTTTGAACCCGCGACCTACAATCGTAAGTCGGGGTCGTTACCACTTGGCCACCACTGCGTCGTGTCCTAGTGGGGGCGATCGGCAGCAACGACCTTTCGCACCAGGCCCTAGTACTACAGGTTATGGTCCGGAACGAGGAAGAAAGGCAGGCGGTCGCCTCCTTCTGCGCGGCAGTAATGTTAGCGCAGGAGGCGACCTTAGCGTGAGGGAACGGACTTTCGCAAAACCTCAGGGACAGAGCAGGGCCAAAGCCTACTGGGGCCATGGGTTGGCTTCCAAAAGAGAAAGAGAGATACCCGGGGTCCTGGAACACAAGGCAAAGGGGTAACATAGGAGTAGGTTCTAGTCAGTAAACGTCTGACACGCCCGGCCGCTCCGCACCAGAGCGAGAGCAGTCATTGGATGATTTCCCAACTAAAAAAAAGTCATGCTTAAAATAGTAAGTATTATTTGCGCTTAAAGCTTGTCTAGTTTCATTATATCAGATTTAAATCTGGTTACTCGTAAACTGATTAGGTACCATCTATTTTTATTTAATTAATATCAATTATCAGTTCAATTGTAACTGCATAAGGTAAAAAATACACTTATAATACCTATATCATTAGTCACACATAATTTTGCAACAATTTAATGAATCAGATTCATTTTAATCTGCGTACATATTGTTTAGGCAGGAAATTTAAATATATACCTAGGTACGTATTTTCCACTTAATTTCCTTAAAGTATTGTTGTTTATTTGAACCAAAACTATGATTAGGTACAAACTTAAATAAATATATAAATTGTATTATCCTTATAATTAGGGAATCCAATCCCGCATCAAAATTGCAATCCCGCAAGCCTGCGGGATTGAAGTCACCAAACCCGCGGATCTCGCGGGGTTAACGGGATTGGTATATTTTGTTTTATTATAAGGGGGGATGCTCAAAGGTAGCCCGCAAAATTCAAATTGTCTTTAGTTTTTTGCATTTTGCGGGTCACAACGCCACTCTGACCTGCAAAATGCAAATAAACTTAGGACAATTTGAATTTCGCAGAGGTAGACCGTATAAATAATCAGGAACCATAAAATAAAATATTTAATGTTTCGTCTTTCAGATTTAGGATTTAGGACTCGCACAAAACAAAATAGAAATTCAAAAAATTTATTTAGCTGTAGGTAAGATAAAAAATTAAAAACAAAATTATTTTCCATAAGTACAAATTCTACAGAAAAGTCACGAGTTCCATGGAAAGTTGTTAAATCACTTATTAATGAGACTGTACTGGCTCTAATAAATAGGTAACCAGATTAGCGTGTCGTCTAAACCCATATTTCTTAGATAAAATTCAATCCCGCAAGCGTGCGGGATCCTGCATGAGTAATCCCGCATTTCTAATCCCGCAAAAAAGGTGCGGGATCCCGCACTTGCCGGATTCCACGCTTGCGGGATCGGATTCCCTACTTATAATATTGTAGAAATACTAGTAAAATATACGTAAACTGTTATAGTTAGATGAGCCAAGACGCAGCTATATTGGTACCGAAGGTGGAGGTGTGCCCCGCTTGGGCAGAGCAACGCCGTGTCCTCGTGGGGGCGATCGGCGGCGGCGATCTCTCACGCCGGGCCTTGGTACAGGCCATGGTCCGGAGCGAGGAGGAGTGGCAGGCAGTCGCCTCCTTTTGCGAAGCAGTAATGCTAGCAAAGGAGGCGGCCGATCGCGTGAGGCAACGGTCCTCACGCCCCAATCGCCGCCGGGATTCCGATCCCGATTTCCGGCCACCGTAGGCGCAGGCTTGCGGACGGCGAGCAATGGGTGGTTCGCCGTCTGACCGTCCGGTAACCGTCCGGACCGAGCCCAAGTCGTCGACGGCGCGTGCTGTTCCACGCGCGCCTCAAGGAGATGTCAGCAACTGTAGGGACCTAGCAAGGTCGAAGCCTACTGGGGCTAAGGGTCTGATTCTGAAAGGAAGACTCGGCCCTGGTACGAAAGGCAACGAAGGAACAGGAGTGGGTTTTTAGTCAGTAAAAGTCTGACACTATCTCCCGCCCCGCCCAAGGGCGGGGGATGTCATAAGATGATTTTCCCACCGAAAAAAAAAAGCTATATTGGTACCAATGCCTAACCTTTAAAACAACCGGTCCATATTAATATAGGTACCTCGAGAAAGACGTAACTTGTTTACTTTAGACACGCCACAATCACGGCGATAAGTAACCACTTTGAGGAGCTCGTGGCTTCAGAGACGCCACGGTGTCTTCACCTGCCGCATGACGCAAGTTCTTGCCGGACATGGCAATTTTAAGCGGTACCGGTTATGGATTCAGGCAGAAGAAACATCCAGGTGTTACCATTTTGCGGAACGCCAGGAGTACTCGGTGGAACATACGGTGAAGGTGTGCCCTGCATGGGCGAAACACCGCCGTGTCGTAGTGGAGACGATCGATGGCAGCGACTTCTCGCGCCGGGCCTTGATTCAGGCTATGTGCCGGAGCAAGAGGGAATGGAATGCGGTCGTGGAGGAAGGAGTTCTGCGAAGGAGAAGGCCGCAAACGTGAGGGAACGGACATCGTCACGCCCCAGCCGCGGCCACCGAAGTCGCCCGAGCGTCGTTGGGACATGCAGGGCGATTATCGGCCACCGTAGGTGTGGGCTCAAGGTAAGGACTGAGCCTGAGTCGTCGACGGCGAGTAGTGGTCTACGAGCACCTCAACGAGTATCAGCAAAATCGTATGGGACCAGCAGGGCCCCGCTAGGGCCACGGAGAATTTCTGAAAAGGAAACTGTGGTACCTAGAACAAAGAGCAACTGAAGGACACAGATGTGGTTTTAATCAGTACTCGCTCTCTCTCGCTCTAACCAACCTAGAGTAGAAGTGGATTTGCTAAAACAAAAAAAAAAACAATTTTGCGTCATTTTATCACCTAACTAACTTTCCATCTTTTTTAGGGTTCCGTACCTCAAAAGGGATTTTTCCCTTACCGGTACCTACCGGTACCCTTATAGGATCACTGTTGTCCGTCCGTCTGTCTGTCTGTCTATCAAGACCCTTTATCTCGGAAACGCGTGGAGGTATCGATATGAAATTAAAACCATACACTAAAATCAGCGGTCCCTTGAAGCTGCAGTGAAACTCAAACTTCTAAGTTAACGAAAAAAAAAGATACGGCCGTTTATGTCGCAAAAAACGTGCATTTCGACACTCTCAAAGGAATCAAAATTCATAGGGTACTTCCCGTTGACCAAGAATCCTGAAATTTGGCATACAGCAAGGTCATATAGTATAAATATAGGAATAAATCTGAAAACAGAAAATTTGTTGTTAAGTCACCAAAAAAAAACAAACATTTTTGTAATTTGAAAAATCTTCGAGACTCCATTCGGGAATTGAACTATTCACATACTCGTACGTAGGTAAGTTTGTATGGAACCCTCATTGCTCGAGTCCGACTCGCTCTTGCCCAGTTTCTTTTATAATAATTATTATTGTGAACTCACTTTTGTCCTCGTCGCCACATGTATTGTCCTGCTTATTGGAGTATTTTACGGCTCTTCAACCGCGCAACACGCATACATTCGCACAACACAACTGCTTCGCTCGACTGCTGCTGGAAGATTTGAACACGACTGACTACGTGACTCGTGTCGCAGGCGCATGAGACACCAACGCTTATTTTCCTTATTACAATTTTTAAATTAATACTGAAATAACTCCCCTCCCGCACACAGGCGAAAATAACAAAATTCTTTGCCAATAACAAAAAAAATAAAGTTCTCTACCATGAAAAATAATACCTGGCATACAAAGACAACAATCTTGATTGTATTAAAAAAAAATAGAAAAGATCCCTTTCCCGATGCACAAAACTGGTCTGAGGTCAATCTGAACTTGAGAGATTGAGTGACACTCGTGTTCGCGCGTTAAAAAAAATTTCGGAAGTCGGTGTTAAAGAACAAAGAGACAAAACTATTATAAAAACACCGACCTCCGAAATTAAAGTTATTTTGCACTTTTCAGTGTTTTTTTTTTCATTGAAGTCGGTTGTTTTTATTTTTTTTGTAAAAAGTTTTTTATTTTACACTTTTTAGTTATGGTTACCACCACTAAAAGTACCCATCAGCCAAACTTAAATACCTTATAGCCAGAGTGCATCTCATGACAATTCTAATAATCCCAAACACGGTTAGATTAGCATACCTAGCATAGCATAGTCGGCCTTATAATGTTCCCACTGTTGGAACTCAGGCCTCCTCTCTAGGAGAGGGAATAAGAATAATAATAATAATAAATTAATGTAATCTAACCGTGTAATAATCCCAAACACGGTTAGATTGCATTAATTTATTACAGAGTTCCGGTGCCTAACTTCAGGCTTCATAATCAGATGAGATCGATATATGTATATTCCCCCTATTCTTTCAGTTTGTCATCGACTACACGTATAAACAAAGCAATTTTACTTGTTACGACGATTCTGCTGTGATCCTATGAGGAGTTCTGTTCCATATCTTCGAAGTTCATGATCAGATCATAACAATATTTCTATGGGTTTATGTGTTTGGTTTGTGTTGCGGATACATGGATTTAAACCACGCGCCATACGTTCGGTGGTTGGGAAAATTACAATTAAACGCGCCTCCCGACCAAGGGCGTTGAAGGTCATGGAATACAATTGCTGTCTACACGGATCGAAACTGGCAAGGCCACCTTGGTTGGGTCGTTGGTTTGGAACCGTCTGGTCCCCCCTTTATATAATATAATATATAATTTATTATGTTCAACCCCTTTATGTAAATAATGATGATAACGTGAAGCAACGAGAAGTACCGGCGGAGCAGCGGCGAGCGAAGGCACCAAGCGTTTTTTTTTTTCGGTGTGTTTATGTTAGTGGGTTGTTATTCATTGTATATTTATACTTATTATAATTGAGATAACAAATATTAAAATCCAAAACAGCTCATTGAGAAAAGTACACAATCATTAGGTGATTATTATAATAACAATTCAATTACTGATGAGTTGACAGTGATCTTTAAACAATATTAAAATTCTGAAAACGACAAACATCGTTAATAAGGACTTCAAAATATGTAACACTAGCTTTTGCCCGCGGCTTCGCCCGTGTACTTAAAATATATCCTATGTCACTCAGGAACAAAGCAAGTTTCTACCGGTGAAATTTTTTTAGAAATCGGACCAGTACTTTCAGAGATTACCTCCTACAAATAAAAAAAACTACAAGTGCGAGTCGGACTCGCGCACTGAGGGTTCCGTACAAACTACAATAGGGTATTTTACTCTATATAAGAAAAAATCTAGAAATATATTGTTAAGATAGCTTAGGTAAAATGCAGTCGGTAAGTGTTGGTTTTAGTTAATAAAATAACAAAATAAATTTTAAAGTTTTCGCATTCAAGCAAAAGATCCGTACCTCAATTCAACCGTCGCAGCTTAGAGTGCGACAGTACTTAGTGCAATGACAAACTGAGGAGTGCTTTGGAATGTGCTATTCGGGAATATCGCAACATGCTGCCCGAACTTAGGCTACGCTTACTTCATTTGCTATGTGGTTACAAATTGGCAGTACCATCCCTCAAGTATTCATGTTAAGTTACTGTTCAATTCTGTCTTAAATCATGTCTGTTAAAATAATTTTCGCTAGGATTGAGGGAATGAGAAAAAAAAAACCATTGATTTATAAGTTTTTATTTAACAGTAGGTACAGTGTCCATGTGGCATACTTTTATATATCAATGGGGTCTCTTGCCCAAGTCTACGTATTTGCAGCAATGACCCAGTCTAAGGCTGTATAGGTACCATGAGGATCACCATTATCTCCCCAAAGCAGTCTGTCTCCATAGTAATCTACATTCACGTCCAGTTTTAGTGCTTGATTATATTGGTAGTTTATTATGCGGAAGATTAAAATTCCATCTTTCATTGATGGTTCCACATAATATTTATGTCTGATTTCATTATCATTTGTCGAGCCCCAAGCTTGTCTGTCTCCATAACTGTCTGTGTTTACATCTAATTTTAAAAACATGTTACAGTCAAAATTATAAATTTTAAATACGACGTTACCATTCTCCCATATTGGAATAAACTTCCAGTTTACTCGTTTACTAGTTTTATCAGACTTATCTCCCCAAGCAAGTCTATCATTATAAGAATCAACGTTGGCATCTAGTTTCAATGCCTGTTGGAATTGCTTGTTAACTATTGTCACAACGTCTCCTTTAAGAATCAGCTGAATAGCACCTGGGAAACAGTTGCGGACAATTTTATCGCCTCCGCTATGCCATAGTTTATAAGCAAAAGCCATGATGTTTGTTGAACCTGCGCGTAATAGTTTCGTTACCACTTCAATTATAGCTTCATAACCACCGTCGGTATTCATGGATTTGGTTAGATCCACTGCAATATTATAATCAGCTTCATTGACGTTCTTATAAATCTGGTCTTTTAGCATCGACAGATTCAGGAAGGCCAAGTAAGTGTCAAACAACGTTAAACCTTGAAGTTCACTTGGTAAGGTGTAACTTGGACAGAGGAAAAGGTCCTTCATCTTCAGATTTGAGGTAAGATTCCTTATATCAGCTGAACTGGTTTTAAATCCATACGCGACAACTTTACCCTGGTCTGGGTTTATCATACGTGTGATGTCTTCAGCACAACTGGAGTTAATAGGGGCACCCATGATAGTGACAGTTTTGACTGAGTTGTGTTTGATATAGGCGCTGGTGTCACAATTAGTGAAATTGACGACTGGTATTCTATTAGGGATCTTCCTGCCTCGGTCAGGACCATTACTTACAAGTTGGTACATATGATTGACGTTATAGCAGTCAGAGAATCCACTGATCCCATGTTCGCTTAGTATCCTGCCTTCCCCCCAGTAATCCACATGTTCAATCAAATTGTTAAGGGAAGGAGGTAGCTTCACTAAGTAATATTCTCCCAGAAATGGACACTCGGAGTAAGGGTAAGCTTTGTCTTTGTTCGTTTCATAGTTTGGGCGTTGAGCGTGCTTCCAATCGGATATGGAGAGCATTTTATTAATTCCACTTATTGTTTATCTGAAATGAAAAGGAATAATTTTAAAACAATTCACTAATGGTAAAGGTGTAGTGTTAGTCCAAATTAGTTTTTGTACTGTTCTCTTTGGGCATGCTCCGTTTATTAACCGTATTAGAACTGAAAGAGTCTCTAGTAGCGGCGATTGGTACCTAAGGTACCAAATTTTGTATATACGAGTATACGACACATTTGCATTCGTATTATAGTCGCAATCTGTCAAAAACACCTCTGATTTCCTCAAAATTTTTCCCCAAATTTTTGATATTGTTGCTGACATGATAGTATAAGGTTTTGGTCTAGGGAATTGGGAACTTACCAATTTGCTTTGAATTAGAGGTAATCAATTACACAAGTGGCATTACAGTGGACTCAAAAATGTTGTGTCTTTTTTTGTAGAAATTTCACGCGAACGAAGTTGCGGGGAAAGTGCTAGTTACTAATTAAAATCAGTCAGATTACCATTGACCAGTATCTCGTATTGAACATTAATGAAAGCCCTCGATGTGCTTTTAGCTTGTGTTCCTTCCTTCCTTCCTTCTGTATTTTAAGAATAATTGAGTTTTACAATAATTTACACGGAGAGATATTGAACGTTCTAGTTTGGAATTGAAAAAAATTGTGTAGGGTAGGCGTAGCCACATATTAAAATAACAAACTCTTACAACTATAGGGGTGACCAGAGGGTTGCAAACTAGCGTTCCAACCAAGGTGACCTTGGTTTATGTGTTTGGTTTATGTTGCGGATACATGAATGTAAACCACGCGCCAACACGTTCGGTGGTTGGGAAAACGCGTCTCCCAACCAAGAGCGTTGAAGGTCATGGAATACAACTGCTGTCTACACGGATTGAAACTAGCAAGGCCACCTTGGTTGGGTCGTTGGTTTGCAACCATCTGGTCACCACTTTATGTTCAACTTACAATAATGATGATAACGTGAAGCAACGAGAAGTACCGGCGGAGCAGCGGCGAGCGAAGGTAATGATGATAACGTGAAGCAACGAGAATTACCGGCGGAGCAGCGGTGAGCGAAGGTAATGATGATAACGTGAAGCAACGAGAAGTACCGGCGGAGCAGCGGTGAGCGAAGGTAATGATGATAACGTGAAGCAACGAGAAGTACCGGCGGAGCAGCGGTGAGCGAAGGTAATGATGATAACGTGAAGCAACGAGAAGTACCGGCGGAGCAGCGGCGAGCGAAGGCACCAAGCGTTGCGCTTATGTTAGTGGGTTGTTATTCATTGTATATTTATACTTATTCTAATTGAGATAACAAATATTAAAATCCAAAACAGCTCATTGAGAAAAGTACACAATCATTAGGTGATTACTATGATAACAATTCAATTAGTGATGAGTTGACAGTGATCTGTAAACAATATTAACATTCTGAGAACGACAAACATCGTTGCTAAGGACTTCAAAATATGTAACACTAGCTTTTGCCCGCGGCTTCGCCCGCGTACTTAAAATATTAGAGCAGGAGAAGTCATTGGATAATTTCCCACCTAAAAAAAAAACGTTTTCTTTCATACGTCTTTTTTATTATTATGTATAGGCTCACGTTTGAACACTATCTCACCTGATGGAAAGCGATGATGTGGCCGACGACGGAGCACGCTTGCCTAGACGTAACCTATTCACTAGACCACTAGACCCCTAGACCTAGGTTATAGCTATCAGGAAACACAGACTCTAGCGGGTAATTCCACTCCTTTAGCTGTACGCATAATGAATGTAATGTTGTTATAATGTCAACCATTGTGTAAAGTTTCACCAACTATCTACTAGTCATATTTCGTAGTTTTAACTCAGTTTGCCTTATCTTAGCTATCCACATCCAGAGTCATCCTGACTCAACTTTTTGCTCGTGACAGTCGTGACATGTCCGTCATTCCTCCGCAGCATCCTTACTGTGTGGAAGAAAGAAGAAGGAGAAAGGAAGACCTTTTTGGCACACTTAAGATTAACAAAAAAAAAAAAACGACGCTGAAAAAGTATGAGAAAAGATTTACAGGATGCTGAAATAAACAAGGTTACTGGAGAAACAAGAACAGAACAAAAAGAAAAGCCGTAGTCACACGTTATTAAAGTGTTACGGTTGGTACCTATGACGTAAAACTACAATAGACATCGGGTTTTAGTTTTATTTATTAAACTATTTTGGTGTTATTGGCATGGAATTTTTTGACCGCTTAAGGGCGCCACATTGAATTTTGATGATATTTTGGAAATGTACAAGTGAAGCCCTTTCAAATGATATCAAACACGGCATATTTATCTTTTTTTTAACAAAATACTTTTTGTCCCCTAGAGGGCGCCATATTGAGTTTTGTAACATGTCACGTAGCCTATGTCCAGCGGACGATCTAATCAGTTCTAACGATACCTCATTCGTCGAGGTCCGATAAGTAGTTTAGGAGCTATGAGGGAACAGATGAACATACACACATACATACATAATCTGTCAAAATTATAACCCTCCTTTGACTTAGCCGTAGTCTTGTTAAAAAGAACACTAACATTGTCTGTCTCATGGCTACGCCAAATAGGTCACAAGCTCTTTTCGCGACCCATTTTGCGACCTACATACACTGAACTATTAAAGGGATGGATATAGGGTGTACATAGCTCCATCCCTCTCGCTGTTCTTCTCTTTCAGCGTCTTTGGCCCTACTGGGCCCGTACGATTTTGATGACCTCTCTTTGAGGTACGCGTGGAACATTAACGACGTTGACGACTCGGGCTCGATCTTTATATACCTTTAGCCCGCGCCTACGGTGGCCGGGGATCACCCTGCGTCTCCCTACGACGTCCTGACATCTCCTGTGGTGGCGGCTGGGGTGTGAGGATGTCCGTTCCGTCACGTTTTAGACCATCTCCTTCGCTAGCATTACAGCTTCGCAGCAGGAGGCGACAGCATCACATTCCTTCTCGCTCCGGATTATGGCCTGAATCCAAAATAAACTGAAGTCCAAAGTAAACTAATTACGTCTTACACAAGGATAATATGAACCTGTTCATATTATCCTTGTACCTCAAAGAGAGGTCATCAAAATCGTACGGGCCCAGTAGGGCCAAAGACGCTGAAAGAGAAGAACAGCGAGAGGGATGGAGCTATGTACACCCTATATCCATCCCTTTAACAGTTCAGTGTAGGTCGCAAAATGGGTTGCGAAAAGAGCTCGTGACCTATTTGGCGTAGCCATGAGACAGACAATGTTAGTGTTCTTTTTAACACGACTACGGCAAAGTCAAAGGAGGGTTATAATTTTGACAGATTATGTATGTATGTGTGTATGTTCATCTGTTCCCTCATAGCTCCTAAACTACTTATCGGAACTCGACGAATGAGGTATCGTTAGAACTGATTAGATCGTCCGCTGGACATAGGCTACGTGACATGTTAAAAATTCAATGTGGCGCCCTCTAGTGGACAAAGAGTATTTTATTAAAAAAAAAGATAAATACGCCGTGTTTGGTATCATTTGAAAGGGATTCACTTGTGTATTTCCAAAATATCATCAAAATTCAATGTGGCGCCCTCAAGCGGTCAAAAAATTCGATGTCAATAACACCAAAATAGTAAAACCCGATGTCTATTGTAGTTTTACGTCATAGGTACCAACCGTAACACTTTAATAACGTGTGACTACGGCTTTTCTTTTTTAGTTTTGTTCTTGTTTCTCCAGTAACTTTGTTTATTTCAGCATCCTCTACATCTTGTGTCATACTCGTACGTAAGCTCCGCAAAAATATTAAATTATGCCGTCTTGCGCTATTATAACGTGTCGGAAAAGAAGCCAGGTGTGTAGTGTAGCACGAGGAGGGATTTCTTTCCACCGGTAAGTCCAAAAACATTGAAATACTTGTGATATTTGTAATTATAACATTAGCATTATGAAGTTTGTAGACAAAAATGATATAATCGCAAGCAGACGAATAGTTATGTATTGCTTGCAATAGATGGGTACCATTTTGCACTACTTGAGCGATCGCGCAATGTATTACGTTCACCGCGAGAGTCCCGAGACCAGTATTAAGTGTATAATCTATGGTCCCGAGGATTCATTTCCAGGAAATCTAGGCATCGATAGTGCTGTGCCAATTTGTAAACAATGTCGATTATTACTATGATACAGTTGATTATTATCAATAGTACACTTTATAACTAAAATAATATTATTTATTACGACCAATATTAGTAACATAGATTTTGAGTGAGGTTTTTGTATTTTTTTTTTTTGTATTTAAGTTGTATGTATATAAAAAATAATTTTTCAATTGAAACTGACATAATGATTTAATACGTTTTAGATTTCCAACAGATCCACCTATAAGAAAACTATGGATTGAGACGACTGGTAGAATTGATTGGATCCCCACTAAATGTAGCACAATTTGTTCGCAACATTTCGATGATGATAATTACATAACAACAAAGTCAGGGAAAAAAATTAAAATCAGGCGCTTATCCGCACAAATATATCGTTATGTGTTGTTCAGAAAGTAAACTGATTTTGTTCTAGAAAATTTCATTTTAGTCTCGTCAAATCAGTTTTTTGTCTAAAAATGGCAATATCTGAATCAACTTTCGTAAATTTGATTTTTATAACACTTATGGTTGAAAATAAGGAAATTGAAAATTATGCCTTTTTTATTACGTTTTTTATACTTCTTTGATGACTGCTAATAAACAATTTTTTTTTACAGTCATCACTACCATGTACCAGTGATACCGTAACAAAAACTGCATCTACCCCCGACATAACTCAGGGTGCATCTAACGTAGAAGAAAAAACATGTCAAAACACGGTAATAAAGCTTTGCATTATTTTTCTTAATTAGATACATTAATAGCAAGTGTAAAATAGTCACGTTGTTTTTTTATTACAGCCGACTGTGGATGACCACAAACCAACTCCATCTACACCACGAAGAGATAAGTCCATAAAACCACGAAGCATTCAGGTAAAAAATTATGCTGTGATAAATTACACGCACATACAATGTTATGTAAACTGTTGACATCTATGTAATGTGAATCTTTTTTACTTAATTTAGTTATGATAACTCGAAAACGGCTGCATTGATTTTAATGATATTTTGTTGTTTTATTCATCCGCTAAGAAAGGATTTCCCGAAATTCCAAAGGAAACGGGGAAAAAACGGGATGCGCGTACAAAGTTGTCAAAAAAAGCTAGTAAATCACATAATTCGCAAAAAACCCTACCTAAATAATCATTTTAATATTGAATGTGCTAACACAGTTACAAAATAATATATACTATTTTTTTATTTACAGCAACAGTTATTATCGCCTTCAAACGCAACTTCACCTAGAAAAAGAAAACTACAAAGCATTATTAACACTAAGGAACATATCATTAAGAAGCAGAGATTACAAATAAAAAGAATACAAGCCCAAAATAGAAGATTAAAACGCAAAATTAATAAAATTGAAGACATTTTAGTTAATATCTAAGAAAAGTTTTGTTTGAAAGATGAAGACACGAATATTCTGAAAAATATTAATTTACAGGTATTACAGACTCTTACACTAGCCGTGTTCGTATTTTGTATGCCTTTGTCGATCGTTTTCTTGCTTTCTTTCAATATTAAAAAGCGTTCCTACTTTTTTTTATCAACAGGCTCAAGAACTGACACGACGCATGGTTACAAAAAAGTCTGGAGGAAAATGCAAACAAAAATATAGCCCAGCGCTTCGTACCTTTGCGTTGACATTACATTATTATTCACCGAAGGCCTACGATTACATACGTAGAACTTTCGATACCTGTTTACCAGAAAGGCGTACACTTAGAAAGTGGTACGAAAAAATCGGAGGAGACCCAGGTTTTACTAAAGAATCCTTCGAAGCGTTGAAACAAAAAGCTAAAAATACAAATTACACCATAATTGCGGGGTTAGCTATTGACGAAATGGCTATACGCCGACGTATAGAATATGACGGTGAAAAATTAGTGGGACACGTTGATATCGGTACTGGCGTTGAAGGAGATCATGTACTAGAAGCTAAAGAGGCTCTAGTTTTTTTAGTTACAAGCATAAACTGTAACTTCAAAGTTCCCGTTGGTTATTTCCTTGTGGACGGTATAACAGGAAGTCAGCGGTCTGACTTAATTTTACAATGTCTAGAACTTATCCAAGAAACTGGTATAAGAATTATATCGTTGACTTTCGATGGATGCGCTGCTAATATAGCAATGGTGAAATGTTTGGGTTGTTCTATAGAAGATCGAAGAATTACTTTTAACCATCCTGTAACTAAAGACCCAATTTTGGTAATATTGGATCCATCTCACATGATCAAACTATTGCGGAACGCTTTTCAAAGCTATAAAACTTTTATAGATCCAGATGGCAATAAAATACAGTGGATTTTTTTGGAAGAACTAAATAAGCTTCAGGAAACAGAAAATTTTCATTTAGCTAACAAGTTACGTTACCATCACATACATTTTCTAAATCAAAAAATGAAGGTAAAGCTCGCAACACAGCTATTCAGCCTTAGTGTAGCGGATGCTATAGACTTTTGTTGCAATGAACTGAAACTACCTGAATTTAAAAACAGTAAAGCAACATCGCAATTTTTGAGGATAATTAATAATATGTTTGACGTATTTAATTCCCGAAGCACTTTTCAATTTAAATTTAAGAAAGCGCTTACGGAAATTAACTCAATGGAACTTTTAGGATTCCTAGACACAGCAGTCGACTACCTATCACGACTAAAATGTCTAGACGATAGGCTGTTAATACAAAGCCCGCGAAAAACAGGCTTTATTGGGTTCATTGGTTGCGCCGAAGCAGTAAAACATATTTATAATCATATAATACGTACTCAAGTACTTGTTTATATGCCAATGTATAAAATTAGCCAAGACCACCTCGAGATGCTTTTTGGCAATATAAGGTCACATGGCGGAGCCAACAATAACCCTACGGCGCGCCAGTTTAAGGCAGCATATAAGAAATTACTGGTACATATCGAGATAAAGGCTCTCGAAAGTGGAAATTGCTTGGCTCTGGAACATATTTCTATCCTGAATTGCGCATCGTCGCCTATAGAACGCATCAATAAAACAACTAATAATGGATTAATAGAAGATGGTATTGATATGGTTTCCGAAAATAATGATGATGAAGACATAAATTTATTTTTCCAAAATATTTCTGATTTTAGCCAACAAATTATAAGTCACATTGCGGGATATGTAGCACACATTTTAATGAAAAAAATTGATTGTGACATTTGTGTGGGAGCTTTATTATCAAGTGAAATAAATTCCGACCATAAATTTATAGTTGCAAAAGATAAAGGAGGTCTCTTGTACCCTTCGAAAGAACTGCTACTAATCTGCAAAACATCTGAAGCAGTTATAAAAAAGTACACCGAAAACCTCCGAAATATTAACAAGCATATGTTAACAGTAAAGATTATGCGCAGCTTCGTCGGGACTGATTTATTTAACAGCATAAGTCATCATCAGGTTGGCTTATATCCTAGTGCGAGCCATGTGACCGACCTAACTAAGGCTATTATAGAAAAGTATATTACTGTTAGATTGCATTTCATTTTGAAAAACTCCAATTTAAAGGAGACCAAGCGTATGCTACTTAATAAATACGTATTATTTCAGGGACAATATTTTTTTTCTTTTTGAACTGGTGATAAGTACCGGAAATGTAAGGTTTCAACCTTACATTTCCGGTACCGACTTTCTCTAATAAACATGGTAAATATTCCATTTTAAATCCTAATGTTAATAAGTAATAAAATTGGTTTTAAAATTCAGTTATGTATTTTTTATTTGATCCACTTTTATTTATTTGTTTCTAAATTCGCATGAATACAAGTTCACAACATGCATTACAGAAGTCCACATAGTCAACAATACGTGCAAAATAAAAAGCAAGATTACATTAATTTTATCGATATCAACTATCGACCTTTTAGTCGCCCACCCTAGCGTGCTTTTATGCGTGCATGACGTACGTCAAACGCAGTGATTGCATTAGTGTGACAACCAATAGCAAATTTACGATCTAAGTGCGTGTTGTTTATTTGTGTGCGTAATCCGCTTAGGCATTGGTCTCTTGCATGTAGTGAAGTTAAAGAGTGGGAGACAACGGCGACGCGCGTTCTGATATAAATCAGGAACTATTTCCTTTCTAACCTTCTTTATCTGTTCTGTGAAAATTCAATGTGGCGCCCTCAAGCGGTCAAAAAATTCGATGTCAATAACACCAAAATAGTAAAACCCGATGTCTATTGTAGTTTTACGTCATAGGTACCAACCGTAACACTTTAATAACGTGTGACTACGGCTTTTCTTTTTGTTTTGTTCTTGTTTCTCCAGTAACTTTGTTTATTTCAGCATCCTATAAATCTTGTGTCATACTTTTTCAGCGTCGTTTTTTTTTGTCAAAAAGGTCTTCCTTTCTCCTTTTTTTTTTCTTTCGATACAGTAAGGATGCGGCGGAGGAATGACGGACATGTCAAGACTGTCACGAGCAAAACGTTGAGTCAGGATGACTCTGGATGTGGATAGCTAAGATAAGGCAAAATGAGATAAAACTACGATGACTAGTAGATAGTTGGTGAAACTTTACACAATGGTTGACATTATAACAACATTACATTCATTATGCGTACAGCTAAAGGAGTGGAATTACCGAGCCTGTGTTTCCTGATAGCTATAACCTAGGGCTAGGGGTCTTTAAGTCAAGAGTGAATAGGTTATTTCTAGGCAAGGGTGCTCCATCGTCGGCCACATCATCGCTTCCTATCAGGTGAGATAGTGTTCAAACGTGAGCCTAGACGTACATAATAATAAAAAAAGACATATGAAAGAAAACGTTTTTTTTTAGGTGGGAAGTTATCCAATGACTTCTCCTGCTCTAGGGCGGAGCGGGGGGCGTGTCAGACTTTTACTGATTAAAACCTACTCCTATGTTCCTTCTTTGCTTGGCGTTCCAAGACTTCGGGGTTCTCTTTCGCACAACCGATGGCCCCAGTAGGCTTCGACCTTGCTGGGCCCCAACGGTTTGCTGACATCTCTTTGAGGCGCGCGTGGTCCGGACGGTTACCGGACGGCGTGCTACCCGGCGTTTACGGGATTGGATTCCCTAGTATAAACATAGCATAATCAGCCTTTTAATGTTCCCACTGCTGGGCCTCACGCCTCCTCTCTAGGATAGGGAATGGGCTACGGCCCATCCACCACGCGGGCCCAGTGCGGGTTGGTGAATGTCACATGCTTTGGATTCCCTACAAGCATTCAATTAGCTACCTAAGTCACATTGCAGTGGACTTTTTTATTGGTGTCAATGACGTCAAATATCTAGGTGGCTAATGTGGCTACCTAGCTTATCAGTCCTGCCGCTATAGGGTGGCACCACAAATTATCTTCAAAGGTTCCCTTGAAAGATAACATGGCAAGTTGTGGTCTGTAAAACGATAAGTTTTATACCTATTATAGAAGGACACAAAGTACATTCACACTAATAATTCGACACCCACATCGAACTAGGTAGTATCTCGGATTACAGTCCAAACAAAATTCAAACATGGCTATACCAATTTAAGGTTCATTTTGAAAAATGACTGGATTAATGTTCCTTGTTCGTTGCAGGTGTCGAATGATTGTAAAGGCGAAAGTTTAAATGATTGTATGTGTGCGTGAGTGAGTGAAACAGCTGAACGGATTGGTACGAAACTTAGCAGACGGGTAGACCAGTCCTCGGAATTTAAAGTATTTTAAATGTATCCTATGTATCCACCACGCGGGCCTAGTGAAGATTGGTGGATGTCACATGTCTTCGAACATGTGGTTCAAGGACATACCGATTTCCTGAAATTACACAAAATTATGTCCGCCTGGCTGGGTTTGAATTGAACCCACGACCTAAAACTCGTAAGACGGGATAAAGTGTCTTCCTACTAAACAATAGTATAACAGCACCATTAATTCTCAGTTGAACTTAGCACGTACCTACGAATCTACGTCACTCATTATGACCCTTCCTACCACTTCACACACACTAATATAGTTTGTATGACTTGAGTAAACCATTAGGCTGTAACTTTTTCCTAAAATAGTTCGTCATAACTAGATGATTGACAATTGGTCAGGAAACAATGTCACTGTAGAACTTTTTCTTTAGGCGGGTTGGTAGGTTCCTATTAGCTACCTCTTAGCAAGCTACAAGAACGCAATTGATAATTATTTTATTCTTTAATTGTACACACAAATTTTAAAATACAATACAAATGGGACAGCTGATGAACACAGGTGGGCAACCCACAATAGGGTTTTCATACAGCAAACCTTATAGAAATAAGAACACTTTACACACCGATAAGACCGCCATTTTACCCATAGATTTATGTTCCTGTAAATTTGTTATTATTTTGATGTACTTACAATCCACGGGTAGTGTAAAAGTGAAACCCGGGGCCCTGGGACGAAGGCAAAGAAGGAACAGGAGTGGGTTTTTAGTCAGTAAAAGTCTGACACTATCTCCCGGTCCGCCCAAGTGCGAGATTTGTCATAAGATGATTTTCTCACATAAAAAAATAATGTAAGTACTTACAATAAAGTTTGTTCTATATGGACAATCATAAATCTTCAACAAAACTTAAGCACATTAATTAATAAATTATACTTTGATTTAGAAATAGATTAATACATCCAGAGGCGTAGCGTGGACTAATTTAGACGTGGGAGAAGGCGCATCAGCGAGGCCTTTTTCTTTCATAAATTAGAAAACGAGACAGCGACTGTCGCAACTCGACCACATCGTCACTTACCATCAGGTGAAACAGTGGTCAAACGCGACCCTATAAATTATAACACCAAACACTCGTTGTTAAAGTGGCTCTTTAAAAACGAGTGTTTGGTGATATGTGTTTATCACCGGCCCCAGGCCCCTGGCACGAGGCCCCTATGTGAGAGAGGCCGTGGGCGGGTGCCCACTTCGCTCACGCCTAGCTACGCCACTGAGTACAGCACATCAGGCAAAGTCAATAACTTCGAACTGTCAAATTTTGAGTGAAAAATACGGTTTGCAAAGAAAACTTATTTGCGTATCAATAAAGGGTTTTTTTTTTTGCTTTGTATTACTAAGTCTTAGTTAAATCTAGGTGAAGTAAAAACGTTACTGTTTAATATAAATTAGCCAACTATATTATTTAAAGTCATAATTAGTAAAAAAAACTATTTTTTTTTCTTATTTTCATTGTTAGGACAATTCGCCACTTCACACAGTGACGCAGCGATAAGCAAAATTGAAGAATTGGATTCTGATTAAACGTTTTTCGTTCACGATTCGTAAATAAATTAAATTTTAAGTTTATTGTTTACCTTACCCTACCCAATTTCTTGGATTTGACAGTATGACGTGACGTCACAACATGGCAATTGATCCTATTCTTATTTGGAACGCATTGTACAGAAATATACCTACTACATACAACAAAATACATATTTATGGGTCATGTTGACAGGAAATATTCGCTACTTTTCCTCTGAAAACCTCCGACGAAGGGCTGAGGCGCACAGCACAAAATTATTGAGGGAAAATTGAAGTCGAGATCTCGTGTTTTTTTGCTGACTAGACTTTTGATTTTATTTACTGGTAAAACTGTAATACCTGGATGAGCACCAAGTGTTTCAAGAAAGATCTTAATAAAACATATAAAGCATAGTTAAACAATTTTATTTCTCAAAAAATACAAAATGTTCTCTCCATCTTAGAAGCGCGCATTCTGAGCGATCCACCCGAGGTATTGATCTACCTTTGTGTAGAGACCAGGGTGTTCCGGTTCTCCGCAGCGCAGGCCCCAGGACACCACGCCGATAGAAGTCCATCGGCCACTCGGCATCTGGTACATCAGTGGACCACCACTGTCACCCTGCGAATGTTTTTTACATTTTTTGGTACTTATGTATATATTATATTGAAGCTGTTACTCACGACTTCGCTTTCAAGGAGTATAAGAACTCTACTCTTCTTTTTGGGGCAAATATTAGTTCTTATAACACATTCAAGTTATCTGTTAGTGAAAGTCTTGTCAAATTTTGTTCAATCATAGTTTGAAATACTGTTCTTGCGCCAAGGGAAAATGAAAACCTAAGTTACTCCTTATAACATCAGCTATCCATCCGTGAGATTCCCGTCAAAATCAATCCAGCCGTTTCGGAGATCAACCGGAACGACGGACAGACAAAAACAAAAATGCTAAAGTTTTTTTTTACAAGTATCAGCAAAAAATATTGTTGATAATCTATCAAATACTTAAATTTTATTTAAAGATATAGAGTTACTGTGGACACAAAACAATGCACGAAATCAAATAGATAATGGTTTTGGGCGTGATTAAGTGAAGTTCAGTCTCTATTGTTTGCAATTATTCGCAAAATGATTCCTACTGCATATTGTGATGTGATGTAAATGAATTCATGAATCTACAGTAAGATTGTACAGGCTTAATAACAATATGATAAAGAGATAAAATTTCCCACAATAATTGTAAGACAAATATACCTGGCACGCGTCCTTTCCGCCCTCCCGTCCTCCAGCGCAGAGGGTCTCATTAAAGATGCTGTCGGAGAATGCCGCGACGCATTTGTCATGGTCCCACACCGGGACCGTCACCTCCATGAGGACGTTGCTGTGAGGACCACCATACCATTGAGTGCCCCATCCTGGAGGACAATATTGAGATTTTTTTAAAGAAATTCTAAAAACGTCCTGTGGCCTCTCACAAAGTGGGGCGACGACCTTGTGAGGGTCGCGGGAAACACAGATTCCGGCAAGGAATTCCACTCCTTAGCTGTACGCACAATTAATGTGTTCCCAAAACGTTTCGTGCGTATAGGTGGGATGTCCACCATGTACCGGTGGCACATTGCCGTACGCCTGGTGGTCCGATGATGGAACGGGCTAGGCGAATTAGGTTATGCAATTCCGACGCACACTCTCCGAAATGCAACCGGTAGAAAACCGACAGGCTAGCAACTCGGCGTCGATGCTCAAGACTTTGAAGCCTCGACTCAACGAGTGCGTCATTGCCAATGATCCTCCTGGCTCGCCTCTCAATTGCCTCAAGTGCATCAAGTGCATCAAGCTGGTATCGGGCAGATCCATCCCAAAGATGAGAGCAGTACTCCATACACGATCGAACTTGCGCTTGATAAAGTTTGAGCAGCTGTTCCGGCATGAAGTACTGTCTGACCTTCCTGAGTTTAACCTTGTCTGAATTTAGTTTTGATACCTTCTTTTAAATTTTGAATTGAGTAGTAATAATATCACTACCAACATTAACAATATTTAATTGAATCCGGAAATACCGGAATTACTTTCCGGAAAAATGGCTTATCCATGTTATTCTTTCTGTGTGTATTTATGATACAAGTACCAAAAATCAATCTACCTACTCCGATCACTGAGTCTATAACACAACGCCGCCGTTTAGTCCCAAGCTAAGCAGAGCTTGTGTTATGAGTACTAGACAACTGATAAACATACTTATATATTTCTAAATATATACATATTATAGATAAATTACACCCAGACACAGAACAAATGATCGTGCTCATCACACAAACATTTGTCCTGGGTGGGAATAGAACTCACGACCTCCGGCATAACAGTCAAGGCCACTAACCACTAGACCAACAGGCCAGTTTAAAGCAGTCTAAAATAATTAGCTTCTCGTTATGTAAACTTGCGTAAGTAGGCATTTACATAATTATTATGAAACAAAAGTAACTAATCAAATGGTTTCGACGGTAAACTACGATTGCATCTGTTGTGGAATGTGCGACAATTTGCGTCCATCTGGTATATTGACATAACATAGGCAACTAAATACTGCTTTAGAAATTTTGTCACAAAAACAGAAAGTGTTAAGTGCCATTTACCACTCATTATAACCACCATTATATATTCTCAGTTTTGTGAAGATTGTGAAACGCCATAACTACAGGTATTAAATTAAATCAAAACATCTATTTCAAATAAACCATTTACAGGCACTTGAATTGTCACAAAGTCGGTCAGTCAGAAAAGTAAAGCTAAATTTATTTATTTATTTATGTATACTTTATTGCATACCAAGATGCACATTCTAAAGCTATTCTAGATCTATGGAGAAGAACGTGCAAGAAACTCCACGGACGAGCCTCAAAGAGATATCAGCAAAACGCTAGGGGCCCAGCAGGACTGGAGCCTACTGGGACCATTGGTTGACTTCCGAAAGGGAAACCCGGGGTCTTGGAACGCAAGGCAAAGAAGAAACGTAGGTGAGGTTTTAGTCAGTAAAAGTCTAACACACCCTCTCGGTCCACCCTAGAGCGAGAGAAGTCATTGGATGATTTCACGCCTCAAAAAAAAAGTGACTTGTTTCATAAAACAGCAAATTCAAAGGTAGACCATAAAGACATAAGGACTCATCATCATCATCATCATTATTTCAGCCAAAAGACGTCTTGTGGGAGGCCTTCCATCGCTGTATCTTCCTGTACGTGGTCGCTATTCCAGAACCTCTCGTTCCCAAGGACCATCTGTTCTGCGAGAAATGTGCCCTGCCTTCTGCCACTTAAGTTTGGGGTTTCTTCGGCCTACTGAAGGAGCTTCGGATTTCGGGCTAAGAGAATACTGAAGATATAAAATACTATTTGAATATTTATACCAATGACAATAGCCGGTTCATCAGTGAGTTGCAAGTTGGGGGGTGGCAGACAGATGGGCCACACGTAAGTATTAAAGACAGCGGGATGGTCCAGCTTCAAGATGGCGATGTCGTTCTTATAGTTGGAGATCTCGAAGGCCTCGTGCTGCCGAATCTCTGTCACCCTGAAGTTGTAGGTGCGGGAGTCATCGGTGCGTTTGAAGTCGTACTCGCCGAGACGCACGAAGAGCTCTTCTGCTTTCCACCTGGGAAATAAGATATCATTGGGTATTGTCATGGGTTTAACTGTGTACAATATTTTATTATATCTATATATATAAAAGGTGAAACTAACTGACTGACATATCAACGCACAGCTGAAACTACTAGGACTAGGAGCGTAAAATTTTGCACAAAGCTTTCTTTTAAGACGTAGGCGAGCACTAAGAGAGGATTTCATAAAATTCACCATCTAAGGTGATGAAACAGGGGTCCAAAGTTTGTATGGAGTAACCTATTTCCAAGCGGGCGAAACCGCTGGCAGAAGCTAGTTAAAAATAAAACATTTCCTAAAAATAGCACCAAAATTTGTTGTACAAATCAGCAATTAATATTTCAAATATTGGTATGAGGAAGTGTGGGGGCGTAGTGGGAGCATCTCGCTATATCTATTGACGTCACATTTCAGTGTGAGCATCCTTAAACTGTAATTTGATAATTTCCCCTTCTACCAGATTTGAAATGTTTCTGACTTGCTTTATATTGAACGGATTTGAAAAAGTATTTCAACTGTTAGCTCTGGAAACGTCAAACAACATGTTAGAGGTCTGAAGCATCATGGTCACAGTATGCGATAGAGCATTTTCTGCACCGATATACAGAAGAGCTAGGTAGTTATATATTAGCATCCTATCTTCGCAATATAACAAATTACGGCTTTCATCGCATTTGAACTTCCTGGTTTCTTTTTCCAGGTTGCATTTAGGTATTTGGTTACCTCTCTCAGAATTATTTTTATTAGGTATTTGTGTTTCTACAAATGAAAATATTATCTATACAGTGTTTCCATTTGTGTTTCTGAAAATTTCTATCATAGGCCCAAAATAATTAGATAAGTCTCTAAGAGTATGAAGTTCAAATCAAATTGTGAACAAGAATAAACTAATTTCGAAATTAAATTGCCGTAATTATGTGCTTGTGTTACCTCCTAGTGCAGTGAGCAGCAGTCATAACATGTCGGTCAGTGATGAGGACTCCACCGCAGTACTGCTCGAAACCCTCAGGGGTAATCGAGGCCATCCACGGCCACTCACGAGGGTTGGCCTGCCTGGCGCCGAGGACACGGGTTTGTTGACGGCGGGTGCTTAGACCACAACCTGTGGAAAATGAAATACTTTTAATGGAAACCCAGAAGAGTTGGTACGTGCCAGAACAGTAGAAAATTTATTCTCTATGTGATAGAGGGTCGATGATTGGGAACTGTGCAATGCTAACCACACCGTGGAGACATTTATTGAAACTGATTTTATTTTATTTCTAATGATAAAATGGACCTATTAATATTGAATTTAGACTCGGCAATCGTTGTTCTACCATATCAATTACCAAAGACAAAAATGGGGGGTGAGAGTAGGAGGGTAAAAAATAGCCTGCGACCTATTTTCAGACCCACGAAATTATATACAAAGAAAATTCCTAAAAATCGGTCGAGCCGTTTCGGAGGAGTTCGACAACAAACACTGTGACACAAGATGTCAACATGTCACACTATAATATTATAAAAGCGAAAGTGTATTTGTATGTGCGTGGATGTAAGTCCTTCTCGTTCAAACGGCTAAACAGATTTGAATAGACCATGTCAGCACAAATTATAGTTTTAAACCCAGTAGTATGTTCGCTTACTTACCATATCCGGTGAGTACCTGCGTCGTCCTTACCTACCGCATGACGCAGGTCCTCACCGGACATGGTAAGTTCGGGAGGTTCCTGCACCGGATTCGTGCAGAAGAGACGCCCGGGTGCCAACTTTGTGTGGACCGCCCGGAGGACACGGTGGAGCATACGGTAGAGGTGTGCCCTGCTTGGGCAGAGCACCGCCGTATCCTCGTGGGGGCGATCGGCGGCAGCGATCTCAAAATTCAAAATTCATTTATTGGTGTGATTTTTGGTACATTTTACATGAGATCTTAATAATAAATTAGTTAGTTCCTCAAAAATCTACCTTAACCTACTACCTAAATCTCTCGCGCCGGGCCTTGGTACAGGCCATGGTCCGGATTGAGGAGGAGTGGCAGGCGGTTGCCTCCTTCTGCGAAGCAGTAATGCTAGCAAAGGAGGCGGCCGATCGCGTGAGGCAACGGTCCTCACGCCCCAACCGCCGCCGGGATTCTGATCCCGATTTCCGGCCACCGTAGGCGCGGGCTTGCGGACGGCGAGCAATGGGTGGCTCGCCGTCCGATCGTCCGGTAACTGTCCGGACCGAGCGCAAGTCGTCTACGGCGCGTAGTGTTCCACGCGCGCCTCAAGGAGATGTCAGCAACCGTAGGGGCCCAGCAGGGTCGAGGCCTACTGGGGCCATGGGTGATGCGAAAGCGATCCCCGGGGCCCTGGAAAAATGGCAAAGAAGGAACAGGAGTGGGTTTTTAGTCAGTAAAAGTCTGACACTATCTCCCGCCCGCCCAAGAGCGGGGGATGTCATTAGATGACTTTCCCATCCGAAAAAAAAAAGTAGTATGTTCGCTTGGGACAATTTTCCACTGTTACGCAGGTGCATAAATGTCTGTACTTCGATGTTGTTAGGATGTTAGATAATCAATAGCGCCTAAACAGCTTGAAATACAAGTAGACAATGACTTAAATTTTATTAGGATACTAGCTGACCCGGCGAACTTCGTACCGCATAACAGTCAAGTATTTTACTTCTTGAACACTTTAAATTCATATATCTTTCGATATAGTCAACCGATTGCAATAAAACAAAACCTAAGTATAGTATATCAAGTTATACACAATTTTAGTGTATAAAAGTAATCTATGTCGATTTCGCATTTTTTAAGTGATGCGCACACAACTAAAAACTTCTACAGATTTATTATATGTATGTATCTAATTTGAAAGTTTAAATAATCCCAGAAGTAAGAAATGATAACTGACAATGTTAGTAATACGTATTATTAGGCGTACGATTTGTACGCCTGTGGGGAAAACATAGAGGAGAGAGTTTACAAATAAATTATTCTGATTCTGATCCTGAGTATGTAAATCACGTGTAAAATTAGATATTAAATTACATTCATAGGCGTCACTTGATGGATGGATTGCAAGAAATACAATGTTTAGGAAGAGGTGAGATTACAATCAATGAGGAAACTAACCTCTAGACTCAGCCCTGGTGACCTTCATGACAGCTTCGTTCTGTTCCTCCCTCGGAGCAGTTGCAGGCAAGTCACCTGCCAGGCCTTCAGCGCCACCCAGCGTTGCTTGGTCAGGGCAACAAGCCCCCACGGTACTGGAAGAAATAAATTAAACAGTTCATCATAGCTCCAGAGATACTGAGGACCACCCGAAGGTACGAGTTTGTGGACGGCGAGCAATGGAGAGCTCGCCGCCAGGTCGTCCAGTAAGGGCCAAGCCCGTGTTGTGTTCCAGGCGCGCCTCAAAGAGATGTTAGATGAAGGAACATTGTAGGATTTACACAGTAAAAGTCTGACATTCCCTCTCTGTTCACCCAGAGCCAGAGAAGGTGTTCGAAGATTTCCCAAGTAATAAAAAAAAACTGAGGAAGAGAAGAGATTTTACAAAGAAGTTGAATATTGAATACTCTAGATACAATTTGGATTCTCAAGTTTTCTTTAGATCTAAATCTAAAGAAAACGACCGCATGTTTTTTTGAAAGTAGGAAATTAGCTAATGCCTTCTCCCGCTTTTGGGTGGAGCGCAAGGGCGTGTCAGATTTCTACTGACTAAAACTACACCTATGTTCCTTCAGTTGCACTTGCGTCCCAGGACCACGGGCCCCCCTTTCGAAAGTTGACCCATGGCCTCAGTAGGCTTCGGCCCTGCTGGGTCCCGAGATTATCGTTTCAAGTGTCAAAAACTAGGCAGACATGATATCTTTGACAATGTATGTAACTCACTCCTGGTTGATAATGCAGATATAATCCATAAACTTGATGAAGTCAGATCGGAACTCCTCCTGGATGCAGTGGCGGAGAGGTCGGCAGTGGCCGGGCTTGCCGTTCGGCATGACGCAGCTTTGATGTGCTACATTAACCTGTGAAACAAACTTGGTATTAAATCTAATTTCACAGCTATCGTTAGCTTCCTTCTCTTTTTTGTAGTCCAACGTTATCGATTTTGAATACTGATTTACTATGAGCTCACAAGTTTCTATAAAATCCGAAAATTCTGTAAAAAGTTTTTTTTTTCAGGCTTCAAAGTCTTGAGCATCGACGCCAAGTTGTTAGCCTGTCGGTTTTTTAACGGTCGCATTTCGGGGAAAGTGCGTCGAAATTGCATACCTAATTCCGTCAAGCCCGTTACATCATTGAACCACCAGGAGTAAAGCGATGCGCCACCGATACATGGTGGACAAGATGCGATAGGATTGTTTTGTGACCTCTCAAAGGCTTTTGATTGCGTTAATCACGAAACCTTGCTTTTAAAGCGAGAACATTATGGGCTAGGTAAACTTGCATTCAGCTTGGTGAAATCTTATTTAATTGACAGGCAACAGCAAGTTCAAATAAACGGATTCAATTCTCCGGGTTTGAAAGTAAAAATGGGTGCACCACAAGGTTCAATATTGGGTCCTTTCCTCTTTTTAGTATATATTAATGATCTACCGCATCTTTTAAAAAAAACAACCTCATATTGTATTATTTGCTGACGATACGTCGTTAATTTTTAAGATCAATAGACGTCCACAAACCGTGATGATGTAAACAACGCTCTACAGCAAGTCCAAAATTGGTTTACTGTTAATAATTTAGTATTAAATGAAAAAAAAACTAAGTGCATAAGATTTGCGTTACCGAATGTTAAAAGTAATTACTCCGACACAGTATTGAACAAGGAGAAACTTGAATTCGTCGAGAATACGGTTTTCCTGGGGATCACGCTTGACTCAAGGTTACAATGGGGTCCTCATTTAACATCTTTGGGAGGTCGGCTTAGTACAGCAGCATATGCTATAATCTTTCTTTATTTTACATAAGACGTTTATACAATTTTATTGAAGTCCCTGGCTCCTGTGCTAGGTGATTAACCTGTGTTACAGAAGCCAGTGCCCTCTCCCGGGAGAAATACAATTAGTTCTTATGCAATATCTACCTATGTATGAATACATGAAAAATATTAAAAAAAAAGAAAGATAACAATGATTTAATTTCAAACTGAGATAAAAACAAAAACAAAAAGTTGTCAGTAAGCCTGTAACGGTGAGTGAGTGAGTGAGAGTATGAGGTGAGTTAGTGTGTGTGTGTGGTAAGTAAGTGTGTGTAGTGAGTGAATGTGTATGGTGAGTGAGTGTGTGCAAAGAGTTCACAAAAATGTATGTAGGTACAGGAAGAATTTAATTAGGTTTGTAAGAAGGACAATATAAAGGTAGGATAAGTCACCGAAGCACTTCTAGAATCTGCTCTGTGTCATCGTAACTGAGTGACATAAGCCATGGCTTAAGGCTCTGTTTGACTTTATGGACAGTAAGTTTATATATTGCCAGCTTCTTATTTATTTTGTTATAAATTAACGAGCTCTGCGCACAATAGTGGCGCCGCGCTAGTGCAGAACGACACTGAACAGACTCACAGACAGGGAAACCTACTCGCCGACTGGTAAGGTTCATATCTAGTGGTATCGTAGAATGACGTCGCAACACAGAGCGGAGGACATACAGTTTTCTTACCGTGAGTACTTGGGCATCGGAGTACAACTGAGCTGTGGGATAGTCTCTTCTACGGAAGAGAATGACTTTGAGAACAGCTCGCTGAGCTCGTTCTACTCTAAGCATCACGGTTTTGAAAGTTCCACCCCATACTGGTATGCAGTAAGTGATAATAGACTCGCACAAGGAACGATACACCAGTGAAGCCGTCTCCCCATCAACCGAGTGTCTCAAATCTTTAAATAAATACATTAGCTTTCGAAGCCGGGAGCATAATATATCCGTATGAATACGCCAATCTAGCTTGTTATCGATATAGACACCCAAATATTTAATATTTGAGACCATCGTCAGGTAATTGCATTTGCAAGGCAT
This sequence comes from Mythimna impura, assembly GCA_905147345.3. Classification (NCBI taxonomy): domain Eukaryota; kingdom Metazoa; phylum Arthropoda; class Insecta; order Lepidoptera; family Noctuidae; genus Mythimna; species Mythimna impura. The sequence continues at coordinate 14,403,383 of LR990362.1, read as the reverse complement.
TGCATCATGGCAAATATGCGCTCTTAATTTGTTTGAGTCAGGTGGAGGTGTGGGTGAATTTGGTGAAAGATACTGAATAACTTTCGTCTTTGATATATTAAGCGTCAGAAGGTTAGTGGAAAGCCAGGCCATAACAGTACGAACAGTGAGTTCAGTTCTATGCTTCGCTTTGTCCCAGGTCTTATCGTATAACAAAAGTGCCGTATCGTCCGCATAAGTAAAAATGTCACACTGGGTAAGGGGTAGTTGACAAAGGTCATTAATATATATCTGAAATAGCGTGGGTCCCAAGATACTTCCTTGCGGTATGCCGAAGCCAATAAACTCTTCGTCACTGATTACGGAATCAATCTTAACACATTGGCTACGCCCGCTCAGGTAATCTTTGTAAATATTTAGGGCCACACCACGTACTCCCATATGCTCCATTTTGGTTAAGAGTCTTGAAATGGAAACAGTATCAAAGGCCTTCGTCAAGTCTAAAAAGACACCATAGCACTTAAGGCGATGGTCCAATCTGTCGACCAATGCATTTGTGAAATCAGAGACAGCGTCCTCTGTGGACACTCCTGAGCGAAAACCGTACTGGTTGTTTGCGATCAGCTTATTTTTAAACAGAAACTTTGTTAGACTAGTGTTGAGAATTCGTTCGAGTATTTTGGATAAAGAGGTAAGTACTGAGATTGGCCGATAGTTGGACACATCGTCTCTAGGTCCACTCTTGTACACTGGGTTAACTACTGCGCGTTTAAAAGCTGTAGGAAAAATTCCAGAGGTGATGGAGCAGTTACATATATGGGCTATGAAAGGAGCCAAAATACTGCTAGATTGTTTTATAATGAGGGCAGGTATATTGTCCCATCCCACCGCACAATCACTACGTAACCTATAAATTATACTTATAACAAGTGATTCATCAACTAATGGAATAGCCAGAGAGTTGCTCGGGGACGGAGAAGAAGAAGTAAAAGTCGCATGGTCGATGGAGTCAAATTTTGAAGCAAGGTCACTTCCAATATTAACGAAGTATTTATTGACATTATTAATTGATTTGATAGGGTCACTAGAAGATTGTAACAGAGCATTAGGATGGTTTGGCTGTTGGTTACTATGTGTGATTGATTTGATTACTTTCCACGTTGCTTTCGGATTGTTATTAGCTTTTAGTAATTCTGCTTTCTCATAGGCACGTTTTAATTTTTTAAGTAAAGAATTACAAAAGTTGCGGTAACGGGTGTATGAAGTTTTAAGAATTAGATCATTGGGAGACATTCTGACCCGTCTATGCATTCGGTCACGATTGCGTAGACATCTTATTAAGCCAGGAGTCATCCATGATTTAATAACTATTTTCCTATTAGGGACGCGTATAATTTTATTATGTTTTGATAAGATAGTTTGTAAATCGCCGATTAAAAGATTGGTTGCAATGTTAGGGTCCGTAGTATTGAGAATAGGAGTAAAATTATGGTTACTTATTTCTTTTTTAATGGCCTCATAGTCATATCGGAGTCTGGCGTTTTTTGAAGGGGATCTCACTGATTTATATGTGTCCAGGAAGATGGCAACAGGAAGATGATCAGTAATATGAGTATCTAGCACAATAATCCTGCAGGGAGATTTAGTTTTCATCATAACATGATCCAGACAATTATCCAGTCTTGTCGGAAGAGAATGGGCCGGCATTAAGCCATGAGTCGCTGCCAAGGTTAGATAGTCATCTGCATGGCGATCAGCATTACCGGGTTTTATATCAATATTAATATCGCCTACAAGCATGATATTATTTTTCGAATTCAATGATGTTATAATTTCACTCAAACTGGAGTAAAAATTTGCAGGGTTTAAGTAAGACGGGGAACGATACACCGCGATTATAGCTGTGTTACTATCACAAGTTACCAAACAGTTGGCATCCGATATCAAGGGTTCATATGTAGTGCAATTAAATGTATTTTTAATGTAAATTACGACACCGTCATTTTTTATGGGATTGTTTTTTGTAGAGTGTGAAGTATATCCCGGTAAAATAGGAATGTACCCCGAAACCTGCAACCAGCATTCAGTAAGAACTATAAAATCAAATTCAATTTTCGTTTCTGTGATCATAGTGACAAATTGATCTAGATTTTTCTTTATGCTCCTAATATTAATGTGTATGATTCGAGCGCTATGATCGCATTGCCCCGCAAAATTCAGGCATTGATCAGGGGTACATGTATAGGTATCAGCGATTGATACGTTGTCAATTTCATGAGAAACCTCATTAATATTCATAATTGAGAGTTATAATTGTTATTTTTTGTCACTACTAATGGGCTGAAACGTTTATATAAGGTTGGGACAACATTTAAAGCGCGGTATACTTGAGGAATTAAGTGGTGATTAAAAAGTGGTATGAATATAATAGTTAGATATTTCTTCCCTGAGTCAAATTCAATTCCTGAGAAGAATATGTGTGAGATTGAGTGTGTGTATGAATTAAAATGTGTGTGTAGGTTAGGCTTACAGATATGAAATGATTTATAATGTGACAAATATAAAAACAAAAAGCAAAACTTCATTAAAAGTACTTTAGGTAGGTAACCAAGCTCAATCACTAGTCATTTATTATGAAGGAGACTATCCAAGTCTGTTTCGTTTTTTATAACGACGTGCCGCTCGCCATCCTTTTTTCGTAGCAGGACTTTCCCGTAAGAGGTCCAACAGTATTTATATGCATTATTTTCAGCAAAGCGGCGGGCCAGATAATAAATTCTCTGAGTCTTGGGTGTAAGTTTTTCAGATATATATATAGGTTTGTTGGGTCCGTCTAGTTTCAAATGAGCTGTACTCAATTTGTTTTGATAATTAGCTTTATTAAATCTGCGAGCCTTTTTAATTATATTGTCCTTTGTTATTGAGCTCATAAAATCAACAGTTATTGAAGAAACATTATTTTTGTTTTTCGAACGAAAAACATCTTTTATTTCGTTGCCACTTATCGGGATCCCTAGCACATTGGATGTTTGGACTACAATGGCGCGGAGACCTTCCTTACTTTCCTCTTGTTTTTGGGGCACATTCCTTATTTCAATCCTAGTGGACAATAATTGCCGTTCGATTATTTCCACTTTTTCCTCCAGATCATAGACATAACGACGGTCGGCTTCACGTTCAGACTCCAGTTTGGCCAATTTCATTTTTAAGTCGTCGTAATCCTTTGAAATAAATTCCATTGACCTTTGTATCTCAGAGTTCTGGGCGCTAATTTCAAGGATAGAAGCATGCAGTGCTGCGAACTTTTCTTCTGACTTAGCAGTCGATGCGGTAAGTAAAGCTCGAATTTCATCTAGGCTCTCCATGCAATCACAGTGTTCACGCTTACGCTTCCAACGGTTCGTTATGTAACCATCTTCACCCAAGGTCGTAAGGTCAGGAGAAGACCCAATCTGATGAAATAGAAGGGAGTCAGAGGCGGTTGAAGTAGTTGTACCTTCAGTGTTCTGTGCTATAGGCTTATTTGGTGGAGTACGTTTGAGAGACATATTTAAATAATAAAGATTTGGTTACCTGGAGTACCGGAAAAAAAAAAATATATTAAAAAAAAAAAAAAAAAAAAAAATCTATTAAGATTTGTCCGGTACTTTTCAATTGGGCCAAACCCTTAGCGTACCCGCTGCCCGCTGTCGCTTATAGATAGGAACCTCGACGAAGTGCGGCGCGCTGAGATGACGTTGTCTTGACGCGTAAGCCGAGTGACGCGGTCGCAGCGTAGCTCAGGCGACGTTGTTCTTCTCATCTGTTGCTATCCTTTTTCTTCACGGACTCCACGTTCACAGCAATCACTACCGCATTATGCGCTCCTAGTATTCTATGTTTTTATTTTTATCGTATTTTTGACGAATATTGTGATAATTAACTACAAATTTTAAGCGCGCACACGTCTATTCACTTTCGCTGTCCGGAAGGAAGGCCAGCAAAGAAGGGCACCAAATGCTGTCAGAAAAATCCGTCAATTTACTGATGTAGATACTGCGAGACCAGTCTATTTTAATTACTTTCATAGTATCATGTCTTACGGTGTTTTGCTATGGGGACGGGCTGCAGACTATCAGAGCCATTTATGTATAAACTTCGCAGATGCGATTCCCTTAGGGAACTATTTAAGGAAATAAACATCCTGACGGTCCCTAGTCAATACATTTATGAAAACATTATGTATGTTCGGAAAAATATTCATCTTTTTACTAAGATAAGTGACAGGCACAATTTTAATACTAGGAATAGAAACAAATTAGATCAACCTCGATTCAGATTGGCTAAAGTACATAGTTCTTTTATGGTGTACTTGTGTAAAGTTTTATAATAAACTACCACTTGAGATTCTACAACTAAATGAGTCCAAATTTAAAACATGCATTAAACGCACACTATGTAGACAAGCATACTATAAACTGGAAGATTATATTCTTGATAAAAATGCTTGGCTAAATGCCGGTCCTGCTCCACAGCTACAGCCACTTTTACCTACAAATTCGTTTTTTTTAAATGTAAATAATCTATAAATATTGGAAGATATACTATTCTCCTTCTTGTATTGTTTACAACTGGTTTGACATTACGAGCATGGCGGTTGAGAGTTTGTCATGCTCACTCAAATGTCTCGCTGATGGTGGCTCGTGGTATTGGGTCATTCAGTTCCCTTCAAAATGGTTGAGCTGAGCGGGGCTGATGCACGCGTCATGCTCGTGAACGGGTGCTGTCAGTTGAGACTGGTCATCTCTTAGCTGCCAGTGGCTTAATTCTATTTCTATTTTTTTATTAGTTTTTTTTTATTATTTTTACTTATCTACATTGTGCTCACATATTAGAAGCGACAAGAAATATGTAACCATGGAATATGCAATAAACGCTTTGGAACATGCAATTTAGCTTCACTGTTTTTTTTTTTGACTGACCGACATTTTGACAATTCAAAAGTGAAATAAACGTTTCTGATTTCTGTGAATAGGTTATTTCTAAGCATGCTCCATCGCCAACCACATCGTCGTTTTCTATCGGGTGAGATAGTGATCAAGTGCGAGTCTATCAAAATAAAAAAAAACCTGGGCAAGTGCGAGTCGGACTCACGCACTGAGGGTTCCGTATAAACTTACCTATGAAAACATTTCAATTCCCGAATTGATTTACGAAGATTTTTCCGAATCGCAAAAAAAGTTTGATTTTTTCTATACTCGTGCTATGAGACCTGCTTCATGACAAATTTCAGGATTCTAGGTAACTATGAATTTTGATTCCCTTAAGAGTGTCGAAATATACGTTTTTTTGCGACATAAACGGCCGTATCTTTTTTTTTCGTTAACTCGGAAGTTTGATTTTTTCACAGCTTCAAGGGATCGGAGACTTGAGTATATGGTTTTAATTTCAACTTGATACCTTCACGCGTTCTCGGGTCTTGAGAGACCGACAGACAGACGGACAACGAAGTTATCCTATAAGGGTACCGTTTTTTCGTTTTTGGTATAGAACCCTAAAAAACGTTCATTTTCTCTTTCAACTCCTTTCAATCTTGAGCTAACGCCGTCAGAAAATTTTCGCCTGGGCCCATTGCAATCTTGTTGGACGTTCCTTCTTATTCTTTCTTGTACATACAATTTTATCACACAATAAAAATAGGATCTCTTAAGTACAGAGGCGAGCCTTAAGCCACAATTGAGTTTCTTGGGATTTACGTCTTGGTGCATATTAATCAAACAATGATAAATCAGGAACGAACATACTTTACCAGAGCACCAGTCGATGGGAAAAGAGTTTCCACACTTACAAACATTCACACAAAACATTATGATGTTCCTAATTTGAGACCATTAAAGGTCATGTGTCAGCATTTAATGATGAGATCGTGACACAGTGATTGTGACTTGTAGTGGATACTTATGTGCTCAAATACTAAACGCAAATATTCTTAACTGTGAGAGGTTTGCTTAATTAAGCTTCAAGCATTTAGAATGTACAAGACTTTGTAAGTTCGGTGTGTAATCTGCTAAGGTTTGTTTCAAAGATTTTGATAAATCATTGCATCATTTGATACATATCAAAATAATTAGTCTTCTGATTGCGCTATACTGCTGTTCTTAAACGAAAGTGCCGTTAAGTGGCATGTGTGTTTTAAAAGTACTGTTTGTTAGCTAAATGTTTGTGTTTGCAAGTTGAGTACTTACCAGTCATTACTGGTACTCAACCAGTTATTGCTGAGGGACACAGCTGGAAGAGGGATGCTCAGAAGCGGGAAGTACGGTAAAAAGGCCAGGAACCATGTACTAAGAAGCGGGTTCGTACAGGCCGATAATTATGCTTATGAATTGGGTACTTGCCTCATTTTTTTTTTTCATTTTTAGGATTCCGTACTCCGTACCTCAAAAGGAAAAACGGAACCCTTATAGGATCACTTTTTTGTCTGACTGACTGTCTGTCTGTCAAGACCCTTTATCTCGGAACGCGTGGAGTTATCGAGTTGAAATTAAAACCATATACTCAAGTCTGCAGTTCCTTGAAGCTGTGAAAAAATCAAACTTCTAAGATACCTAAAAAAAGTTACGGCAGTTTATGTCGCAAAAAACGTATATTTCAACACTCAAGTAAATCAAAATTCATAGGGTATTTCCCGTTGACCCAGAATCCTGAAATTTGGCATAAAGCAAGGTCTTATAGCACAGATATAGGAATAAATCTGAAAACAGTAAATTTGTTGTTAAGTCACAAAAAAAACCGATTCGCACTTGCCCAGTTTTTTATATCAATAAGTAACTTTATCCAAAGTCGCCAAAGAAAGAATTTATTAAGTTCATTCAAAATTAAGTAAGTTAGAATCGTTTCAAATCCGGTTTTACTGACTAAAAACCCACTCCTGTTCCTTTTTGCGTTCGTCCCAGGGCCTCGGTATTCATTTTCACACTACCCGTGGTTTCAAATCTGGTGGAGTAGGAAACTGTCAAAGTACAGCAAGAGGATGCACAATCATAAATGTGACGTCAACGCCATTAGATTGTCTAGAGTAGCTAAATGATCCCACCACTCGCCCATTCTTCCTCATATAAACATTTGAAATGCAAATTGCTGCTTCATCAAAATATTGTCCAAAAAATATACACAGGTACACAGGTATCGGCACGGATCTTGAGCGCTCGGCGAAACATGGGGATCGCTTTGCGTACGCATTTTTTTTTTTAAATGTGCACCTATTTTATTTTATTTTTTCTTTTACCCCTAGTAGGTAGGCTAAGCGATCCCCACTCTTTCGCCGAGCGCTCAAGATCCGTTCCGATACCTGTAGTACTCAATTGCTCGATCTGTCTCTGTATTAGAAGACTGTGGATTTATGGATGTCCTCGTTGATGGCGCTTTATTTGCTAGATTAGTTTAAACACAACTACCCTTTGAAAGCCAAGCGTAGCGCAAAAGAAGTATGCTTTCTACGCCAAGCTATTTATTTGTTATTAAATACCTATAAAATGCTAGTGAACTGCAAAGATCAAGCTTAATTTTCGTTCAATTCAATTAAGTTGGCATAGGGAGAAGATGATTTTTTTTTTCAGTAATATTTAACCTTATAATATCTATTTGTCGCTTAACCTCGTTGCTGGCGTACTAGCGGCCGATTACGTTTATCGCTTACTAGCTTTTGTCCGCGGCTTCGCCCGCATACATAAAATATAGCCTATGTCACTCAGGAATAAAGCAGCTTTCAATCGGTAAAAAAATTTTTTGCAGTCGGACCAGTACTTTAAGAGATTACCTCCCACAAACAAAAAAGCAAACCTCTTTTATAATATTAGTGTAAATAAGCGTCTTTGGCGTTCAAAAGGTTATTCGAAAAGACACCTATCATACTAGTAACACAAAACGCAACAAACAAAATGCCAAGTAATCAATAAAACTTCTCAATTCATACAAAGTTTCCTTACCGTCTATCTTGTATGATAATTTCCTTGTACACATAGGTTATTCGCGGAAATAATGTCTAATTGCCCATGTATTACAAGCGTAATGATGTTGTCGATCGCACATCAGTTGCTAAACATGCAGCCGGCGCCGGCGCAACTAACTTGGTGCGAGAAACTGCTAATTTAAAACGACATTTTCTAACTAGATTTTGAAGGCTGTTTTGTGGGTGAAAAGTTGTGGGCGAGTTATGGCTTTATTTGTGAAGAGGGGTTTGATGGTATCCTTGTGAAGTATGGTTAGGGACTCTAGTTTAGGGACCTACTAGGGACGATCAATCTGGTCAATAAAGGCAAGTCGGAGATGTGGAACAAGAATTCTCCCGGGAAATAGGGTCCATGGGGTCGCTAATGCCCAACAGTCAGCCACAAAACTGCCCTGCGGATTGTATTTCTCTTAGTCTGGCTCCTCACACTAGGCATGATGGCAAAGTAAACTCTACAAGCACAGATCTAGGGTTTATTGGAGCGCGCAAGGCCCATCACGACGTCACTGTAGAGTACGGCGATGGGGTTGTTATTTCTGCGTAGGTACTCAAAGTACGAGAGGATCCCGCAACAGCTAAATTCTGAGCGATTATCGTTTGTGACGGAAATGAGGCCACATGATTATTTATCTCTCTCACTGTATTAAAATTTAGTAATTTTTGCCTTTAATTTGGTTCGTGTTGTGCGTCATACCAAATTCAATAGGCAGTTATCCCAACTATGTTGGGGTTAGCTGCTAGTCTTTTAACTAGACTTATTTAACATCTCATCATCATCATTTCAGCCGAAAGACGTCCACTGTTTGACATAGGCTGCAACTAGTAGCGTAACTATATGTGAGCGACGCAGCCCCTCGCCCACGGCCTCGCATCCAAACATCCAAAGGGTCCTAGTGCAAGTAAGGGCTCTTTAAGAACGAGAGTTTTTGTTATCATTGATAGGCTCGCGTTTGACCACTGTTTCACCTGATGTTAAGCGATGATGTAGGTTGCGACAGTCGCTGTCTCGTTTTCGAATTTATGAAAGAAAAAGGCCTCGCTGATGCGACTTCTCCCATGTCTAAATTAGTCCACGCTTCGCCTCTGGCCACAACGAACAGTCCTTTTAGTCTCGTATCCATCGGGTTCCCGCGATTTACCGTCTACAATCTAGTAATTGATTAACACGATACTTTTGTCAAGACTGTTGTCAGATTTCTAAGTAAAGCTAACAATATTTTTGTATTGTGTAGATCGAGTCGATCGGTAGTGCACACGTGCCCCCTTTCTAAATATCTATGTAAAGAAACAGTAGCGAATCGATTACCAGGGCCCTTATTTCTAAAAACAAACTATTGTTACAATAGGCAATATACTCTTTCAAATATTTTAATACCTAAATGTTATGTAGTTGACCACTATTGTGCTTGTAGCGCGTACAAAAACACTCGAAGGAATTCTAAACTTATGACTTAGTTCACGTGATAGTATTTCAAATATTTTAGCGTTTTGTTCCGAATTACGTCATCATTCCAGACTTAAGTATCGCTAGAATATTAAAACTGACACTGTCAGTTGCTTACGTTTTCATGCTTAAGAGGGTCCTTTTCACTCGCCTATCGTCAACATCGAGCGTGGTTTAAAAGCTTGTTACTTCATCTAACGCAATCCAACGCGACGTTTGACGAAAAGGCAATGCGAAAAAAGAGAGATAATGCCTGAAAACTCTGTTAGCATTCGGTAATTCCGTGATTTACTCGAATATTTTATAAAACTGGTTCCAGGAAATACGTGATTTTTTAAACCTTTAAAAGTTTTCAAAAAATTGTCGTCATTTAGAATCTTGATTAAATTTGCAAGGCTTCTATTGTTATATTATTTTGACTTTTTAAATTTTTGAGTAAATTATGAAGTGTCAAAGTTCAGAGGTCTTTATTGGATTAGTTTTACACAAATTTATAAATTGATTTCAATCAAATCAAAAACAGTGAAAATGTATGTCGAGTTGCATCCCCTTAAGCCACTAAACAGATCTAAATGGTATGTGTAACATTAGGAAGACACGATATACTTTTTACCAAGATACCACGCCGTAGGCACAAGTTAGTAGGGCCACTATATATATATATATATATAGTGGTCCAAGTTATATATATATAACTTGGACCACAGATGTTCCGGGAATTGGGGTCATTTATTGTTGTTTCAGGTCACGCCTGTTGACTATTATACCTACCTACCTAGTCATTATCAAACTTGGGGTTCCCCCGACAGTATTTTTGTGTGTATTTCAAAAGAGTCCACAGACTCATACATTATTATTTCGATCTACTTTTTTATTTTATTATAATTGTATACTACTTAGTAGGTAATATGTTGACTGGCCTACACTGTCTTCTCGTCTCATTCTTACTTATTAATATTGTCTTATGGAAATACACATATTATATTGTGTTTTTTATTTTTTTTACTAAACAAGTATAGTGGTTTCTTACCGGTCTTTTCTAATGAAAACGATCAATTGGCCGCTTCTGACGTTTCCCATGTTGAAGTACGAGTAAGTGAGAAAAAAAAAATTGGAATTAAACATATCAATGCTATCAAACAAACTTCTGTATCGTATCACAGTCCACTACAGCATTTATAAGAATAAAATAAAAAAAATTGTTGCGAGTTCGCGTCACGTTTCATAAGTCTTAGAGAATAGCTGCAACACCGTCATGGTAGTTGGTTTCTGTAATCAGTTCATCACCACTACTTGGTAAAGAAATAAATCGTGAGAAGAACGGCATGATTTTCCCACCGAAAAAAAAAAAAAAAAAAAAAAAGGTCCTAGTACAGAAACTCGAATATACGTAGGATCATGACTCGTTTAAAGTAAGATTGTTTCATTCTTATTTCCAGTGTGGGTAAGAGATGGCGCTAGACAACCTGTATAGCTCTGTCTCTTACCCACACTGAAATAAGAATGAAATAATCTTACTTTGAACGTTATGATAACCCCGCAAATCCTGCAACTCGCAATAAACCTGCGTGGTGGTTTTTTTCCCACAACTATCACGCAACACCGTCTAGTCCCAAGCTAAACAGAGCTTGTGTTATGAGTACTAGACAACTGATAAACATACTTATATATTTCTAAATAAATACATATTATAGATAAATTACACCCAGACACAGAACAAATGATCGTGCTCATCACACAAACATTTGTCCTGGGTGGGAATTGAACCCACGACCTCCGGCATAGCAGTCAGGGCCACTAATCACTAGACCAACAGGCCAGTCAAATTGATTGTAAATTCGCTTCCTCCCAAAGAGAAGGCGCTATCAGAGGGACCAATACAAGTTAATTATTATGCATTATGGTTGGTAATTGAATTATGTAGAAAAATTCAAATAGTCTGGCACCCTTACCTGGTTGTCGTTGATGGCAATGAAACGTTTCACTCTGCCAGCGCCAATATTGATTCCACCCTCGGCGATCACCTCTTGCCATGACGGGTCCAGCAAGTGGGCTGTAGGCATTGAAAGTAACTCATTAGTATTTTTTAAGGTTTTCAATATGTACAATGCAATGTAAACATGTTTACAGCAGTCACATAATGTGGCTAAGTGACTCTCACTTGGTTTTTATTGGACCATACTGATGAAGAAAGAAAAATTAAGAAGAATTGTAGGATAAAAAAAACATTTTGAAAAAGAATGGAAACACCATCAAAAAATAAAATAGGAATTCAAAATATATCACTTATACAGAAACATTTCAACAGCAACACAAATAATAAAATTGCAGTTGAACAACTTAAAATTAACGACGAATGAATCAAACAGAAAAAACCCTAACAAGATTACAGTCAAGCACAAAACAACACTAATACTCACACTTATAATCATCTCCAAAGGCACTTAAAACAGACCCAAATAAGAACAAAAGAAGCAACATATTCACTGATCAGTCCGCAGAGGACTCAACGTGATTGAAGAGTATCTACCATTTGGGACGGTTGGCCGGATACCGCAGTGATAATGTAGCATAATCCACAGGATGCCACCAAGCTGATAGCGACTATTTTGCAGTAAATGACAGAAAAATAGATATAACCCGCATATTCGGAACAATTCAAGGACGGTGTCATCTTACTACTGTATTTTACGTGACAAAGTATGTATTTTTGGATGTCAATCAGTTGAATTTGGATTAATCTTAGGACAAGGATATATTTATGCCCTACACTAGAAATTACTCCTGTATTTTGGGTTCGTTCACAAACATGTAAAGTGACAAACACGAGACACCCAAACCGGTAGCAACTGTAGGCAGTACATACAAATAAGTATTTGTTCTGTGCGAGAATCGAAACCACGACACACACCACAATAGGTAGCCAATTGCTCAACCATTGACTCTGAGACATTCACTGACTCCACATTGACTGTCCATTGACTGGACTCTGAGGGTCGTAAGGTTGGAAGCGCGCCACGACGTCAACTTCAAGTCGTTCGTGGTACGAGTTCCAACCTAACAGCTACAGACCTTCTTGAAAGAGGACTTCTGACCGAATATACCGACGTTTCCGAGGACGGTTATGCGATACCACGCAGCGCAACACGACGCCGACTAGATTACGTGTTTAATAATAGTTAAATAAGTTTTGTTTTTATAATTATTAGTTTATTATTGTATAGGATTATTGTATGTATTTTGTCTATGGGCCTCTGATGCCTGAAAATAAAATGATTATTATTATTATTATTATATTATTGAGTCAACCGTGCCATCTATTACATCTACATTATTATTAATAGGGTCTAGAATACCTTTAGTATTGATATTAGGTTCTCATGTGAGGATTTCCGTCCGAAAGGCATGAAGGCGAAGCCGCTGGCATCAACTTGTATAATTGTAATACTTTTTCCTGCTTTTTGTAGGTTGTCTCCCACTTGTTCTCGGAAATCGATGAGTCTAATTGTAAAACATGTATGTATGTATTCTTTTTATCATTCAACGAGACACAAGACAGCTCTAAATACTGAGAAGAATGTTAATAAGTCAATTGCATCACTGCCCAGTTTATAATCTAACACCTATTTCAATTAAGTTTAGTTAAAATTATCTTTGAACGTGTTACAGAATTAATAAAGATTGTAACTGATAAAGATACATTGACATGCAACGCCAATTAGGGTCAATGTTATTCAGAACCTAATATTAACATTAACATTTAAGTTTTAACACTCCCTAAACTGGTACACCTACCTACGAGAGTGGTCATCGATCTCGACAAACGTACGAACCTAATTGAAGAAAACAATTTTATAACTGTAAACCATAACGATGCCATAAAATGTAATAGTAGTTAAACATTAAGTGAACACTGTTTCTGGGTTGTGGGTGATAAAATAAGTTGCAAACTTGCAAAAGGTACATCAGTGGCGAAACATGTATTCCTTGAGGCGATTGTTTGGTCCGAAGTGTATGCAAATGGTCAAAATATTCGTCAACGCCCATTATACTGTTATGATAATAACTACACTGGATTAAACTTATCCTAAGGCACCTCTTACTAAGTCAAACTAGTTGTTATAATGTCCGCAGCTTGTATAATGAAGGTATATACTTATCTACTTGTATCGGCTTTAATGTTGATCGTTAACCAAAATAGTATTATTGGACTGATCGTTAAGAACCACCTGAGAACAAGATTGAGTCTTGCCTATTCTTAAAGTTTTACGAGATCCTGTGGCGTGTGGTGAATAAGCAATTTCAATATAGGAAGAAAAAAGAAAGATTTTCCAGTTTGATTTTCATCCTAGAGAAATCATGACGGTTGACGGGACTGAACGGAAGATTCCTCTTCCATTCGGCCCCATCTACAGTCACGCTTTCTGCACCGACACCAATTAATACGGGACAAGAAATCACAGGAGGATGATGATGATGATGATGATGATGATGACGATCCTAAACAAAACGTTTCTATATAATACTTGCTTCTGCCAGCGGCTTCGCTTGCGTAAAAGTAAGTTTCTCCATACATACTTTGAACCCCCGTTTGATCCCTTTAGGGGGTAAATTTTGGAAAATCCTCTCTTAGTGCTCGCCTACGTCTTATAAGGAAATCTTGTGCAAAATTTTACGCTCCTAGTCCCACAAGTTTTGGTTGTACGTTGATATGTCAGTCAGTCAGTTTCTCCTTTTATATGTATACCTAGATATATTATAGATAAGTAGGTATATAAGACATTCCACATTATTTTCAATATGATCTAGAAGTAGAACAATAATAATCAAGTCTTTCCATGCAAAAAAAAATTGCCATTGCCAACCAAAAAAGCTCTTTAAACAAGGAAAAAGCTTTGTTTCTTCAAAAGTAGTTTCACCAAAAAAGGTCTAGTAGGCTAAGGTCAAAACGCAATGGACATTCAAGATAATCAAGTTACACTTTCTGACTTCGGTCTCCTTTTATTCTAGTCTAGTCCCAATATTAGTCAAAGATACTATTAAACAGATCAAGATCTCAAGTAAACCAGTGCAGATTTATTGGCAGCAGCTTGAAAAACGTCAGGACAAGCGTATTAGGCTTTAATCAAGCTATGCAAATAGTTTGCACAGTCGCTCGTCGCTGCCCGTCGCCTGTCGGGATATTGGGTCGCAATTAAAATACTCGCCTCATTACCTGGTCACTAAGTAAGATAATATAAAAGGTCTACTTTCAGGATTAAATAATTTTTTTTTTTTTTTAGTTTCGGAAAGTTTTCATTTGATATCCATACCATGGGAATACGTAAAACAATAAGGAAAACTAAAAAGAAGGTCAGCAGAAAGTTATTATTTAATCAGCAGAGTTATATCAGCCCCCCTAGCCAAATTACGATCGTTTCGTTTGCGTCCAATGCCTCGAATAGGCCACGCCTCCGATTCCTTTGTTCTGACCACGTGACTGAGCGTTGAGATGACGTCAGAACAAAGGAATCTGCCCCCCTAGCCAAGTAGCAAACGATAAACGTGAACGCTTAGTAATCTAAAATAGATTTTCAACTTTATATCTAAGAGGATAAAGTTAAAAATCTATTAAAGACTACTGAGCGTTAGCGACCGGAACGAACGAAAACACTATGTAATCTTCAATAGATTTTCAACTTTATATCCAATAACATAAAGTTGAAAATCTATTAAAGACTACTGAGAGTTTACGTTTATCGTTTGTGACTTGGCTAGGGGGGCTGAGGCGTGGCCTACTCGAGGCGTTCGACGCAAACGAAACGATCGTAACTTGGCTAGGGGGGCTGGTTTGGTCCGAATCCAATGCATGCGAAGTTCCTAAAAATTTTGTAGCAGAAATAGGAGCCATTTTATTGAGGTATTTTTAAGATTTTAGTTTATTCACTATATATACGAATCAATAAAATTGACAAAGACCAAACCCATCAAAGTTTAGGAGCTAGAGGTTTGTAATATTAATACTTCTGGGTAAAAGATATTTTTTACGTAGGCGTGACGTCATGCACAATGTCAACGCACACGTACTATATCGTCTTCATTTCTTTGGTAGCGAGACTAAAAAAAACACGTGTCGTATTTTTAGTATACTAACTGTCCTTCAGTTATTTATGGTGCTAGCGACATATATCGGAACTAAACTACAAAATCCTGCCTTGCGATATCAGAGTTCTTCGTATGATTAGATCACATAGAAACAATAGTCCGAAATCAAGTATCGGAAAGTTGTCCGGTCCAGTCATAACACTGACGTAACTGTTGTCTGCCTGTCGGTCTAGTCGGAGAATATCCTCCCTTTTCAAAGAGGATTCCGGGACCTCCTCCCTTTTCAAAGAGGTTTCCGGGACTTTATACTTTGTTCCGCATACCTATCTCTAAAATATTACTAGAAAATGTTTTTTTTAGGAATCTTTCCTTGCTCAGCGCACATTGTGATTCCGTGCTTCCCGTTCACCGCTTCACCGTGTGCAACCGTGGTTCACCGTTTACCGAAACATGTGCTGCCATGGGTGATGCGAAAGTGGTCCCTGGGGCCCTGGAAAAATGGAAAAGAAGGAACAGGAGTGGGTTTTTAGTCAGTAAAAGTCTGACACTATCTCCCGTTCCGCCCAAGAGCGGGGGATGTCATTGATGATTTTCCCACCCGAAAAAAAACCCTAACATGTGCTTTGAAGGTTGTGCAGGACGATATATCTGTTGATGATAAGAATAGAGGTGTTATAAATCGTGAATGTCCTCCAGTCAAGGATATTTGTAGAAAATATCCTTGAGTGGAGGACATTCACGATTTTAGCGACTTTCAAAACTGTCGTTCGCCGGAATATTTTTTTGGTAACGACTTAATGCGGGTCTTCCTCTTCCATCAGAATTTTCTAAATTGGACTACCTTATTTGCTATCGGCACAAATTATTGCTCGTACTTTTTAGCTCAATATTTGGATTTGTATGAAATAACGTGGGTGGGTTTTTTTAAGGGATGATAAAAAAAAATTGCCAAGAGCGAGGCGGACTCGCACACGAATCTCTATTACAATATTAAAAGTCTACTACAATATTAAAATATTTTTTTTTAATTTTAATTTTATTTGTTGTTGTAGCGGCAATAGAACACATTCTGTAAAAATTTCATCCCTCTACCTCTTACAGTTTATGAGATACAGCCCGCTGACAGATGGACGGACTGAAATAGTTTCAACGTCAAATCGTCCTTTATTATTCCTTATTTAAAAGTTGCTTGACTATTGAAAAATCAGCTCTTCAACAAATACCTGCTGTTGTCGACAGTTGATATTTCTATGTTAAAATAATTGGTCTTCTGAACAATTCTATAATGTGCTAGACAGGACGGTGCGCCGGCGCCGCTGCTGCACCTATGTATCTTGTTACTCGCACAATTTGCCGTTTCCTTTTTAATGAACGTTGTATTGTTGCTAAATATTTACTCGTGTACGACTTCATTGAACTTTTAATTTCCGGGGAGATGTGCCATGTTTACCAATTGTGGTTTGTTCATAGTGAACGTAATTAAACACTTCCTGGTTTTAATATCTATCCTAGAATGGATATTTTAATTAGTCCTACATGTCATTATGACGGTAATTAAATTACGTATTAACTTATGAAATCTGTACAGTATAGGTAATTAAGTACTTTATTTGGTTTAAGCATAGCATAATTCTGGGTGTCAAGAGGGCCGACAGAGTGAGGAACACCACGCTGCGTCAAAAGACGGGAATTATGGACGTCGGAAAAAAGGCTGCTACGCTAAAATGGGATTGGGCGGGTCACATCAGCCGCATGCACTCTGACCGGTGGGCTAGAGTCTCAACAAAGTGGGTACCTGAAGATGGACGACGCCGCCGAGGTTGACCTGGGAAGAGGTGGCGAGACGACCTAGATGCCGACCGCAAGGACTGGTTCGAGGTGGCTCAGGAAAGGAATACTTGGAAGAAGTTGGGGGAGGCCTTTGCCCAACAGTGGGACAGTATAGGCTAATAAAAAAGAATAAAAAAAATAGCATAATTCGCCGTATAATGTTCTAATACTGTTGGGCGTCAGCTCTCCTCTCTTGTAGTGGGAATGGAATCTAATTCACCGCGCGGACCCAGTGGACGTTTGAGGATGTCAAGACTTTGTTTTTTTTTTCGGTTCCAGGACATACCTACCGGTTTCCTTACGATGCTGAATGCTTTATTTTTTAATTTCTTTTCATAGCACCTCTTTTCTTTTCCTATACGCACAAAACGTTTTGGGAACACATTCATAGTGCGTACAGCTAAGGAGTGGAATTCCTTGCCGGAATCTGTTTTTCCTGATGGCTACAACCCGGGAATCTTTAAGTCAAGAGTGAATAGGTTACTTCTAGGTAAGCGCGCTCCATCGTCGACCGCATCGTCACTTTCCATCAGGTGAGTTAGCGGTCAAGCGCGAACCTATTAAGAATAAAAAAAAAAGATAAAATAATATTTCCGCGTCTGTCTGTTTTAATGTTCCACAAGCTGCTGCTATAAGCAAATTATCCCAAGGAAACATACTTCCGGGATAAAAGGTATCCTATGTGCTATTCCACTACACGTTACATCAAAATCCGTTCAGCCGTTCGAGCGTGATGATGTAACAAACATATACACATACATGCACTCGCAAGCGCCTTTAGGTACAATATTAGTTTGATTCAAACGATTTTTGAAAGCAGTGGTGATGAAATAAATTACACTAGGTAAAGCGCCTGCCTGAGTTTGAACCCACTACACACAAACTCGTAAGTCGAGGCCATTACAACTGAGCCACTACTGCACTGCTATAAGGTATGGTTTACCTTTTTATATGTTTTGTTTTTTTTTATTCTGCTAACAGCTGTCGTGCGTCATCAAGAGATTGTGCAAAAGATGTTCTTCAACTGCACACCCACATTTCACTTTAATGTTCACCCGAACACTAATAAAAGCCTACGATCTTTCCTTTACAGTCATTCAACACATTACTCATCAAAGTTTTACATAATAAGTACTTATCAATTTTACTAAAATATTCGTATTTAATTATATATCTCAGTTAGTATTAATTGATAAATCATTCTGCGAATAAAATTAAACAATAATGTTCTCTATAGTAGGAGAAACATAAATCTTTTGTAGTGTCATATTACCCGTCCTTGCAATCCGTCTTGGGTTATATTTTGACCTACATAATTGCGATTATCATATCAACTACCTACGAGAAACTGCAATCCATAGCTCAAGCTGAAATATTTGTTTGAGAACCTCCCCTTATTACAAATCAATTAACCTAAAATGTTACACCAATTTCTATGAATATGTAGGTAATATCAGACCGAGCCTGAGTCGTCGACGGCGAATAATGGTCTACGCGCGCCTCAAAGAGATGGCAGCAAAACCGTAGGGGCCAGCAGGACCGAAGCCTACTGGGGCCATGGGTCGACTTCTGAAAGGGGAACCCGTGGGCCGTGGTTCTAGAACGCAAAGCAACTCAAGGAACATAGGTGTGGGTTCAATCAGTAAAAGTTTGACGCGCCCTCTTGCTCCGCCTTAGAGTGGGGAGGCCATTGGATGAGTGGCGACCCAGTGATAACAGCCCTGACTTACAAGTAGTAGGACGTTTGTTCAAAACCAGCCAGGCGCATTACTTTGTGTAATTTATTTGATCACCACTGCTCTCAAAACTATGAAGGAAAACCTTTGTGAGGAAACTGGCATGTCCTAGAACAAAAAATTTGAAGACGTGACATCCAAATATCTACACAGGGCCCGTGTGGTGGATATAAGCGGCCTGCGGCCCGTTCCCTGGTTGTCACTCCACCAATCCACACTGGGCCCGCGTGGTGGATTACGGCCCATCCTCTCTCCTAGAGAGGAGGCCTGATCCCAGCAGTGAGAACATTATAAAGCTGATTAAGCTATTATTATAATAAATCACTTTATCTATCTACTGAATTTCTTAATTGCAGTATATCTAGAATAACTAAATGTAACGGAAGTAAGGATGCAACGGTCCATTCAATTGATTAAATGCATTCCAAAACCTCACGTTCCCTTCCTGTTTAAAGCGACTGCCGTGTTTTATGTATGTGCCATTATCGATATTAAAAACCGGCTAAGTGCGAGTTGGACTGACATTTGACTGCACGAAGGGTTCCGTTCCGTCCGTAGCAAAAAAACGGTAAAAAATCACCATTGTTGTATAAGAGCACCACTAAAATATAAATTTTATACTGTTTTTGCGGCAACAGAAATACATCATCTGTGAAATTTTCAACTGTCTGGCATCACGGTTCAGACAGACGGACATCGGAGTGATAGCAATAGGGTCCGTTTTTACCCTTTGGTTACGGAACCCCAAAAACAGACTAATAATAATAATAATAACGAGACTGTGACGAGAATCTCGTGAAAGCTGAGAAAGAGAAACAAATCAAATATCTCGACTTAGCACACGAGGTTGTCGACATGTGGAATGTGGACTCAGCTGTCATTGTGCCGATGGTCGTGACCGCCAATGGTCTTATAGCCAAAAGCTTCGACGACCATCTGTCGAAGCTGTCGTTGCGCGGTTGGATCAAGGGCCTGATACAGAAGGCAGTACTCCTCGATACGGCTCGCATTGTGAGGAGGTTCCTGTCTCTGGAGCCCTAACCACCGGTAGCTTGGACCCTGTTCCCGACACCGGCGGACAACTATTTTTTATATTTTTAAATGTTTTTTTTATGTTTTTTTAAAGAAATATTTAAAAATGTAATTTATATGTGATATTAATGAATAAACGAAATAATAATAATAATAATATAACCCCATCGCCGAATCTCTACGTTGACGTCGTAGTGGGGCTTGCGTGCTCCAATATACCCTAGGTCTGTATCGGTAAAGTTTGCTTTGCCGTAATATGCCTAGGGTGAGGGGCCAGACTAAGAGAGATACAATCCGCAGCGCAGTTTTGTGGCGAACTGTTGATTCGCAAGAGCAAACGTGCTCGGGAGAAGGATGTATAATCCAGTAAGGTGCTGGTAGGGATCTTGACCGTACTTCCGGGATTGTCCTGATAGCCGTGGTATACCTCTCCACTCCTCAAGCACCTCAGGATATGTTGCCCTCTTGTTGCTACGTCACTTCGTGCTAGCGGCCGTTTTTGGGGGCCCATTTATTGAGTGTGCAAGTCACCCCCTGCCGTTTTTCAATGCATATTAATAACGTTGTTCAGGCAGGGGCCATAGTCTTGACATAGTTCCATGTTACCAGTCCACTTAAGATTCCAAAAACCATAGCCCTATTATCTTTGTTCTCCATATGTCGCAACAGTTTTTCAATAACCGGGGGTTGTCCTTAGGTGCACTAGCATAGCGCGTACAGGGATAATCGTCGGTTGGTATCATGTTCCATTATAATTATCTAAAGGGCCTCTGCGAGTTGGCTTCGGCTCCTTGTACGCCTCCCAAAGGTCCAGGACCTCAGGGTCCTGAGATAAATAAAATATATAAAAATAATAATAATAATAACCCCATCGCCGTATCTCTACGTTGACGTCGTGGTGGGGCTTGCGTGCTCCAATATACCCTAGGTCTGTATCGGTAAAGTTTGCTTTGCCGTAATATGCCTAGAGTGAGGGGCCAGACTAAGAGAGATACAATCCGCAGTGCAGTTTTGTGGCGAACTGTTGGGCATTAACGACCCCACGGACCCGATCTCCCGGGAGAATTCTTGTTCTTCATCTCCGGCTTGCCTTTATTGGCGGGCCGTAGTGAACACTGACGAGGAACTGAGCTCCCATCTCTCTCTTGCCTTTATTGGCTGGCTTGAGTGGAGATTCGCAAGAGCAAACGTGCTCGGGAGAAGGATGTATAATCCAGTAAGGTGCTGGTAGGGATCTTGACCGTACTTCCGGGATTGTCCTGATAGCCGTGGTATATCTCTCCACTCCTCAAGCACCTCAGGATATGTTGCCCTCTTGTTGCTACGTCACTTCGTGCTAGCGGCCGTTTTTGGGGGCCCATTTATTGAGTGTGCAAGTCACCCCCTGCTTTTTTTCGATGGATATTAATTACGTTGTTCAGGCAGGGGCCATAGTCTCAACATAGTTTTATGTTACCAGTCCACTTAAAACTCCAAAAACCATAGCCCTATTATCTTTGTTCTCCATATGTCGCAACAGTTTTTCAATAACCGGGGGTTGTCCTTGGATGCACTAGCATAGTGCGTACAGGGATAATCACCGGTTTGTACCACTTTCCATTAAAAGCGTCTAAAAGGGCCTCTGCGAGTTGGTTTCGGCTCCTCGTACGCCTTCCAAAGGTCCAGGACCTTAGGGTGCTGAGATAAATAAATGTAAAAAATAATAATAATATTCCACAATTATCACACAACGCCATCTAGTCCCAAGCTAAGCAGAGCTTGTGTTATGAGCACTAGCCAACTGATAAACATACTTATATATTTCTAAATACATACATATTATAGGTAAATTACACCCAGACACAGAACAAATGATCGTGCTCATCACACAAACATTTATCCTGGGTGGGAATCGAATCCACGACCTCCGGCATAGCAGTCAGGGCTACTAACCACTAGACCAACAGGCCAGTCAATTATGCTGATCACTTGCTTACTATTCAAACTATAACGCAAATAGTAACACGTACGTAAGTGAGTGACATTATTAATGCTTGCATAATGTGTGGGACAGTGTCTAGACACAGGTACCCAGACCTGACTTTATAACCTAGTGATTGCTATGTTAAAGCTAATTGCTGTAACTGTGGGCTCATTCCTAATTAATAGCTGTTATGTGTTTGATTATTCACATGAAAAACAATTAATGCTTAGAACACTACCTGTGCAAGACAGACAATCACACGTTATATAGGTACCAACTACCAACCGTAACACTTTTGGGCACGCCATAATTATGGCGGTAAGGTTTTGTTTTGTTCCTGTTTCTCTAGTAACCTTATTTATTTCAGCATCCTGAAAATCTTGTGTCATACATTTTCAGCGTCGCCTTTTTTTGTCGTAGTCGGGTTTTAGTTTTTATCGATATCATACTATACGTATATAACTTATGTAAAAATGAACAATGTCTCAGTAACGAAAATAACATTTTGATATAAATGCAGAAGGTTTGTCTTTGGAGCTGAGCTGAAGTTTGCCCGAGCCGCAAGCGAGGGTTTTTTTTTCGGTGCGAAAATCATCTAATGACATCCCTCGCTCTTGGGCGGAGCGAGAGATAGTGATAGACTTTTACTGACTAAAAACCCACTCCTTTTCCTTCGTTGCCTTTTATACTAGAGCCAAGTCTTCCTTTCAAAATCAAACCCTTTGCCCCAGTAGGCTTCGACCCAGCTGGGCCCCTACGGTTGCTGACATCTCCTTGCGGCGTGCGCGTCGCGGGGAACACTACGCGCCGTCGACAACTTGGGCTCGGTCCGGACGGTCACCGGACGGTCGGACGGCGAGCTACTCATTGCTCGCGCTTCGCAAGCCCGCGCCTACGATGGCCGGAAGTCGGGATCGGAATCCCGGCGGTTGGGGCGCGTGGGCCATTGCCTCAAGCGTGCACGTGCGGCCTCCTCCTTTGCTAGCATTACTGCTTCGCAAAAGCCGCAGGCGGGGTGTGATGGAGCCGAGTGCTGCAGTGACAAATTGAAAAAAAAGGGGTGCCCGGCAACTCTTGGGGTTGAACGGCACCCAGCCTGATACGTTAAATAGAATATTAAATAGAATAACACACTTGTGCGGAAAATAGTAAGCGATAGAAGCGGATTTTCAAGTGTATTGAAAAAATCTTACTCGGTACTTTATGTTTGTTTATAACGTGAATTTGTAAAATAGTGCAATGGTTTATACCAATAGTATTTCTATATCTTGTGTTAAGGGGATGCAACTTGACATTTTCACTGTTTTTCATACAACCGCTCTTTCGCGATTATGATGTTATAACACATTTTTCATTAGATATTTTGGAAACACAGTATCTTCTGGATATTATCTAGGCTTCTATTGATATCAATTTATAAATTTTTATGTAAAACTAATCCAGTAAATACCTCTGAAAATCTGCTGTTTTGCATGAACTTTGACACATACACATAATACACTCAAAAACATAATTACACAAAAATACATAACATAATTTAACATAATACATAATTATATTTTTGACATAATTTACTCAAAAATTAAAAAAAGTAAAAAGAAATATAACAATAGAAGTCTTGCAAATTTAATCAAGATTCTAAATGACGACATTTTTTTTCAAAAACTTTTAAGGGTTAAAAAAGAAAAGAAAAACAAGTATTTCCTGGAACAAGTTTTGTAACATATTCGAGTCATCATTCATCATCATCATTTCAGCCGATAGACGTCCACTGCTGTCTGGACTCCCCTAAATGTCGCCACAATGAATGGTCCTGTGCGTCTCGCATCTATCGGATTCCCGCGACCTTCACCAGGTCATCGATCCACCTTGTAGGGGGCCTTCCAACACTGCGTCTTCCGGTACGCGGTCGCCACTCCAGAACCTTTCGGCCCCAACGGCCATCTGTTCTGCGAGTAATGTGCCCTGCCCATTGCTACTAAGTTTGGCGATTAAGAAAGAAGAAAGAAAAACATTTTATTTGGCGGAACAAGGCACAAATTTAGAACTAACAAATTATAAGTATATTCTTCGATTCTTGGTTCTCCTGCGGATATCTTCATTCCTGATTTGATCACGCAAGGAAACTCCGAGAATAGCCCTTTCCATCGCCCTTTGGGTGACTTTGAGCCTTCTGATGAGGCCCATTGTGAGCGACCATTGTGGTCTGCGAAAATATTCGAGTAAATCACGGAATTACTGAATACTAACAGAGTTTTCAGGCATTATCTCTCTTTTTTCGCGTCAATTCAATTCTTTATTGCTATATCACATGTGTTACATAAGATCTTAAGAATAGTTAGTTAGTTAAGTGCACATGGACCCTGTCGGGCATAGCAATTACAAACAATACATAAAACAGGTAGAAGTACAGTTTTAGAGAACAAAGTTAAAAAAAAAGGAATCGGATATACAACTCAAATTAAATGAAATACAACTGTCACTAACATAGCAAATAAAAATAGTAAATGTCATAAATTCATTAAATGTCAAAATACATTTTTCAATTGTCAGAACTAAATTCATTATAAATATCAAAATAAATTCATTATAATTGTCAAAATAAATTCATTATAAATGTCAAAATTAATTATTATAAATATCAAAATTAATTCGTTACAAATGTCAAAATAAATTCATTACAAATGTCAAAATAAATTCATTACAAATGTCAAAATAAATTCATTACAAATGTCAAAATAAATTCATTACAAATGACAAAAAAATTAATACCAAATGTCAAAATAAATTAATACCAATGTCAAAAAAAAAATCGTAACAAATGTCAAAAAAAAAATCATTGATAATGTCAAAAAGATCCACGAAAACATAACAAATTTTAAAGAGAATATGAAAAAGATGTAAATATTTGAAGCTCATTATAGGTATTATTAAGTTTCAAAGTTATCATCATCAGTCCTTGCAGGCATGCATGATCTGCGCGTGGAGATGCAACGCCGGGGCGAAACTCCGCTGCCGCGCCAAGTCGCGACATGGCTTAATTCCGGCGGGGTCTCATGGTGGAATGGCGATAGTGACTGTCGCAACCCAGTGCTGGGCACGCCTTAATTATGGCGGTAAGTCCCCTCTTTGAGGAGTGGCTGGAAAGACAACACGGCGTCCTTACCTTCCGCATGACGCAGGTCCTCACCGGACATGGTAAGTTCGGGAGGTTCCTGCACCGGATTCGTGCGGAAGAAACACCCGGGTGCCACCATTGTATGGACCGCCCGGAGGACACGGTGGAGCATACGGTGGAGGTGTGCCCCGCCTGGGCAGAGTACCGCCGTGTCCTCGTGGGGACGATCGGCAGCAGCGATCTCTCGCGCTGGGCCTTGGTACAGGCCATGGTCCGGAGCGAGGAGGAGTGGCAGGCGGTCGCCTTCTTCTGCGAAGCAGGAGGCCATAAAGGAGGAGGCCGTACGTGCACGCGCGACGCAATGGCCCTCGCGCCCCAGCTGCCGGGATTCCGATCCCAATTTCCGGCCACCGTAGGCGCGGGATTGCGGATGGCGAGCAATGGATAGACCGTCCAGTAACCGTCCGGATCGAGCTCAATTCGTCGGCGCACTATGTGGAGATTGAGTCGGTTTCGGGTCATAAATCCATAACTTCCATGTTTTCATAGATTTGCTGCTGATTTTTTTTTTTTGTGTATTGTTGAATAAATGTACTTTTAAATAATATACAATTTATGGATATAATCATATGTTTATTGTCTAAAAAAAAAATAGTAAACTTGAAATGTTGAAAAATGTTCAGAAATTTACGACTATATTTAATAATATGACCTTAAATGCTATAATAAACACAAATTAAACTCTTAAAATTATTTCTGCTATTATTATGTACCATTACTTATAACTAAAAAAAAAACACTGTATTATTCAAC
Source organism: Mythimna impura (assembly GCA_905147345.3). Classification (NCBI taxonomy): domain Eukaryota; kingdom Metazoa; phylum Arthropoda; class Insecta; order Lepidoptera; family Noctuidae; genus Mythimna; species Mythimna impura. Next base: position 14,377,394 of record LR990362.1, on the reverse strand, counting down.
TAGCTCTAAAGCTTCATCTATAAGTTCCATAGACTTTTTACTAGATGGTTTTCTTAAACTTGTTATGTAAGAGTCCGAAGTACACAAAAGTGTATGTAGAACATCTTCATTTGTAGCTATTCTAGAGCATTTCCTAGCATGATGAAGTCTGAATTGTTCCACGCGCGCCTCAAGGAGATGTCAGCAAACCGTAGGGGCCAAGCAGGGTCGAAGCCTACTGGGGCCATGGGTGATGCGAAAGAGATCCCCGGGGCCCAGGAACAATGGAAAAGAAGGAACAGGAGTGGGTTTTTAGTCAGTTAAATTCTGACACGCCCTCGCGCTCCGCCCAAGAGCGAGGGATGTCAGATGATTTTCCCACGTATATTTTGACAATAGACGAGTGAAAAAGGACCCTCTTAAGACTATCCTAATAACGCTGAATTTATTTACACTATTCACTTTCATTTAAATAATTACGTAGACTGCAGGCGGAGGCTCAAAATAAAAACCAAAGTATTTCTAAACTAATTTATTTTAGATAAAGAAATTGCAATTAATTTTATTGAAACCTATTCGATGCTAGAATATGGAATAACAAACGTGGTATGGATTAAAAATAACTTATTGCTAATATGCAGTTTTGCTGTGTCGGCGGCTCGTGGCTGGCCCAAGTGTCGACGATGCAGTTTTCATGTGTCCGGCGTCAATCGAATGAATTGCTAGGTCGGCGATATCCATTAGGGATCCGTATGTAACAAAATAAATCCATGTTGAAATGATCAAAACAATTCTGACAAAAATTGTACGTATCAGTATTGTACGTTAGAAAAAATCTTCGTCTTTTTAGCAAAAGAGGCGATAGACATAATTATGTTACAAGAAATAGGGACCAATTAGTTCAACCAGGTTTCAGACTGGCTAAAGTGGCGTCTTCTTTCATGGGGTACTGTTTGAAATGTTATAATAAAATACCTCCACAAATATTAGAACTCAATGAAACAAAATTTAAATCTTGTATTAAACGCACACTATGCAGGCAGGCATATTATAAGTTGGAGGATTATATTCAAGATAAAAATGCTTGGCTCAATGCTGGTCCAGCTCCACTACCACCGGGGTGAACAAATTGATTAGTTTGGAAATTATTGTTATTATTTTTAAATGTTTTTTTTTTTTAATTTTTAAATAATAAAAGTATTGTATAATGTAGAAGCATTTTTTTTCAAAGTTTGTAAATGTGAGTACCATGGAGCTATTTTATGGTTTTTTATGTTACTATTGGACTTGTTTGACATAAATCAGCATGGCAGTTGAGAGTTTATCATGCTCACTCAAATGTCTCACTGATGGTGGCGCATGTGTTGGATCATTCGGTTCCCTTCAAAATGGTTGAGCTGAGTGGTGCTAATATTGGCGTCATGTTCGTGAACGGGCGCTGTCAGTTGAGACTGGTCATCTCTTAGCTGCCAGTTGCTATTTTAATATCTATATTTAGTTTGTATTTTTACTTTATTTACATTGTTCTCACATGATAGCGACAAGAAACATGTAACAGAGATATTTGTAATTACAAAACATGATTGAAAAGAGTGTCCATGGAGTTTCTTGCACATTCTTCTCCATAGAGATCTACGCTTTGGAATGTGCAATTAGCATCATTTTTTTTTTTCTGACTGACTGACTTCATGACATTTCAAAAGTGCCTGTAAATGGTTTATTTGAAATAAAATGCTTTGAATCTTTGAATCTTTGAAATATATTTAAAATATCTTTGAAACATTTGATTTAATGTTTCATGAAAATAGTTACGTTAGTGTTAGGATTGCCTTCACAAACCTTTTATAAGTAGGGAGGTTCAGAGGTTGTACTATCGATTATCAATAGGTAATATCGTTTAGTTTTGTAACCTAACCATTACTGAACTACCCGCTAGTTCATTTATAATGTGACATTGATGACAAAGAAACTGGAGCCCGCGACACAGGGTATCCTAGCGTAAAATCTAGGGCTACTTTATTGAAATATTGTAAATAATGTTTGTTCTTTATTTTTAAAAAGATTATAAAAATAAAATTGTGCTTAAAATGTCATAAGAAATGTGTCTTAATATAACTATTATTATTAATAAAATATAGAATTTAATTAATGTTCATCTTTAAATGTAAGCCCAATTTTAAGTAAACATCTTAATTCTAAACATACTTAAACTAACGCCATCTAGTGGTGCAAGACCACAGTCATTTTCAAAGTCAAAATTACTGTCGTCACTTACTTAGTCATTACTTAATACTTTAAAAATTAACAATCTTATACAAATAAGTAAACTCTAACACTTGGCTTCGTCCCCACCAAGTTTATCAGAGATCAATTGCAGGATACGTTTTAGCTCTTCTTTAAACACTTGTCTGATTTCGCTACGAGGGTCTCGTAGTACTTGCTGCGTCGAGCTATCAGCACAATCACCAGTGTGTGTGATAGCAATATCACATCTTTCACCCTCATAATCAGCTGTGCACTCACACATCGGTTCGTCTTCCTCGTTTAGAGAACAGATGCCGTTGTGAAGGCAATACTGATGACACGCATTTACTTCGCATCTCTTCCCCGTGTATCCAGCTTTGCAACTGAAATAATGAAGATAAGAAACAGTTTTACTAGATAAGTCGGGAGCGAGTATATAGCATAATCAGCCTTGTAATGTTCCCACTGCTTGCAATGCTTCCTCTCCAGGAGGAGGAATGGGTCGTAATCAACCACGCGGGCCCAGTGCGGAGTGGCGGATGTCAAATTATCATCGATTTTTTTATTCTAGGACATGCCGGTTTCCTCACGATATATTCCTTCACCTTGAGAGCAGTGGTGATGAAATTAACTACACAAATCAAATCAAATCAAATCAAATCAGTTTATTGCAAACATGTTGTACAGTAGTTGGAATAAAAGTTAAAGTTTCAAACATGCACCCTGTAAGGGCACTGCAAAACAAATAAACAAATTTCAATAAAACAAAATAAAATACATTTCAAAATTCACACATTTAAAAAGGAAAAGCAAAAATTATTAGTAGGTATTACAAGTATCAAAATAATGTCAAATCAATTTAATGTCAAAATAAATATAAATGTCAAAATAAATGGAAATAAAACGAAAATAATAATAATAAAAATAGTAATAATGAATTTGTATAGTTTAATATGTTTATTTGTTTATATTATTTATTTGTTTTTTTTTCGTCAAAAAACTCTTTGAGTGTGTAGTAGCACTTCTCGTTCAAATATGTGAACAATTTTGTTTTAAATAAATTGAGTGTTTTAATTTCTTTTAAGGACTGGAATTTTATTATATATCTTGATACACATTACATAAGGGCCTGTATTGAAAATAGATAGCTTTGAAATCGGTAATGCTAGATCGTTTTGGTGTCGCAAATTTCGTGGCTGGGTGTAATGATCCCTACTTAAGGGGAAAAGTGACATATTTTTCCTGACAAAAAGACATATTTCAAAGATATACAGAGATGTGAGCGTAAGGATATTATGTTTTATAAAGTGTGGTCTACAGCTGTCCATACATCCTATATTTGTTAAGATGCGTATGCATCTTTTTTGTAGCTTGAACAGTTTATCGGCGTTCGTACTATTACCCCATAGCATTATACCATAACGGAGCCAAGAGTGCGCGTATGCGCTATAGGCTGCTTTTGCAGATTTGAAATCCGTAGATCTTTTCAGTTCCGATAGCGCATAAGTAAACCTAGAAATTTTGTTACTTATGTGTGCTATATGAGATTTCCAGTTTAGGTTTGTGTCAATGTTAAGTCCCAATAAATTGAAATTATCCACGCAGTCTAATGTAATGTCATTAAAGGTAAATTTTATGTCAAGGGGTCGTTTTTGGTCTGAATTGCATAATTTTTGTTTTAACAAAATTTAGTTCCAGATTGTGTTCATTTAACCAAGTATATATGTCAGATAGAATTCGATGAATGTCATTGTGAAGGGTCAGATTATTTGAGCAAGGAAAGACAACAGAAATGTCATCAGCAAATAAAACGCTTACGGCATCTATTTTTTTAGGGAGATCATTTATATCATTTATATTTGTATCAAAGTAATGCACCTGGCTGGGTTTGAACCCACGCCCCCATAACTCGTAAGTCGGGGCTGTTACCACTAGGCTACCACTGCTCCTTACCACTAGAACAAATTAATCAGGAGATCAACTAATATTTGTGACCAGCCCCCCTAGCCAAGTCACAAACGATAAACGTAAACTCTCAGTAGTCTTTAATAGATTTTCAACTTTATGTTATTGGATATAAAGTTGAAAATCTATTGAAGATTACATAGTGTTTTCGTTCGTTCCGGTCGCTAACGCTCAGTAGTCTTTAATAGATTTTCAACTTTATGCTCTTAGGTATAAAGTTGAAAATCTATTGGAGATTACTAAGCGTTCACGTTTATCGTTTGCAACTTGGCTAGGGGGGCAGTTATAACAAAGGTAAGAAGTGCACGACCTCTTCGTCTCGGTCGCTCTATCCAAAGTGATTTCATTTCTTAAGAGCATTCATCCGTTAAAACCACGCAGAAGCCAAAATCAATGATTTCCGACGGAAAATATAACAATAATGTGCACTACAATACAATTAATTATTTAGTATCACTGTAGAATAGAAAGACTAAAAATCTGAAAGACCTCGGCCGGTACAAAGCGCTGACGCGATTTTGCGTCTATTATATAGCGATATTAAATAATTAATTGTAGTGTAAACAAAATATAAGTTATTAAAAAAATTATTGTACCATGTCATTTTTTTTTTTTTTTTTTTTTTTTAAGGTGGGAAATCATCCAAATGACTTCTCGTGCTCTGGGTGGAGGGCGAGGGCGTGTCAGACTTTTACTGACTAAAACCACACCTGTATCCTTCAATTACCCTTTGCGTTCTAGGACTACGGGTTTCCCTTTCAGAAATTCTCCGCGGTCCAAGCTAGCGGGCATCGGCCCTGCTGGGCCCCTACGGTTTGCTGACATCTCTTTGAGGAGCGCGAGGATCACTACGCGCTGTTAACGACTGGGCTCGGTCCGGTTAATTACCGAACAGCCGGACGACGAGCTACCCAGTGCTCGACGTCCGCAAGCCCGCGTCTACCGTGGCTGGTAGTCGGGGTCGGAATTACGGCGGCTAGGACGTGAGGACCTTCGTTCCCTCACGCGTGCAGCCTCCTCCTTCGCTAGCATTACTGCTTCGCAGAAGGAGGCGACCGCCTGCCATTCCTCCTCGCTCCGGACCATAGCCTAGCATAGCCATGTCATAGATCGTAAATGCGTTCAATTAATAAGTCTAAAAAAAACAAAAATGCCTCATATATTATCCTAAACTAACACGTTTAATATCTCCAAAAACGGCTAAAAATGACAGTTTTGAGATTACTTTTCTTGAATGAAAACTTACAGCAATCGTGTTTTTTTTTTGGGCCATCCACTAGTCAATATTATCATTTATTTTTTAAGTAAAATGTTGTAAGTTTACCATACACGGTTTACCTACTATCTCGCATCTGCGTAGACCGTCGACCGCTAGTTTTAAAAACGGCTTGGATAAGAACTGTTCTAATGGGAAAACTATACGATCATTTGAAAATGTTTTTGAATCGTACACTAGATTATGAAATTCCCAATAATATGACGTCAATATCTTATCTAGAAATTAAACAAATTATTGTTATATTGTCCGTCGGAAATCATTGATTTTGGCTTCTGCGTAGTTTTAACGGATGAATGCTCTTAACAACGCTTACTAAATCCGCTTTACAATTAATTTGAATTTCAATTTATTGACAATCTTTCAAGAGGACAAGTGACACTATGGGGTTAACACTAAAATCGCCAAAAATAATCAGCTTTTACCTACATTTTGCCGATTTAGCTCACCCTGCAGTAAAAATTGAATTTTAACTTATCGCTAGTGAAAGCGACCGTTAGGGTCAGCTCACATCGAGACGCAAAGCGAAGTTAAGCGAATTTTTGAGTTAGCGAAACAATACAGAACTTTGTATACAAAAATGTATTTATAATAAAAGAATTCGAGTAAACCCCGCGGCTTCACGCTGCTGCTTTCTACAAGCACCGTGAGCTGACTCTGAATATCTTAATGAGATGAACACATTTTACCTGCATGTAAGCTGTCCCTCGGCATTAACACTACAATCTCCTTCCAAACAATAGTTTTGACACATTGCAACTGTAGACTCAGGCTTCGAGTTATTCAAAATCAGATCTCGTACAACTTCGCAGCTCTTTATTCCCTGCATTTGTTCCTGTATTCCGTAGTTGGCTGCTACACGTTGATAAGACCAATAACTTAAGCTAGAATCCAACAGTTCATGTTGCAAGAAAACTGTATACAGTTCTCTTGCAACATGACCTGATGAAATCTTTGGTAATTGCCAAGTCAGCGCTTCGTGACAGTTCTGCCAGTAGATGAAATCTTTTGATACGACCAATGAACTTAGAAAAGGTGATTTTTTAGCAATATACAATGTTGTTTTATTCGTTCCATTGAAATTGGAACTTTCAATAGACGTTTGATATTTATCATTTAATTCTATAATATGAATCCAGTACATTCTCTGCGTTTGTTGATCGATTGCCATGCTAAGTCGAAGAAATACACTGTCTGACACAATAACTTCTCTCTCGGAGCCGTCTAACCGAGCCCTCGCTATCTCGTTGTCTGTGATCCAGTAAATATACCTGTAATTTGTAAATGTTCACAAAGTTCAAAAAGACTTTTGCTTTGTCCTAAATGTACAACAACGACAAACTTAGCGGAACATAAAAAAATAGAATCTTATATTAATTAAAACATATTCACATTTCTAATTTTAAACTAGTTTGTGTCCGTGACTTCGCCAGCGATTGTATTCAGAGAGAAATTAAAAATGTAATTTTTTCGAGTTGTTTTTTTTTTTTGGTAGACGAAACACTCGGTCCGTACCGGACAGCCAGACGGCGAGCTACCCATTGCTTAACGTCCGCAAGCCCGCGCCTACGGTGGCTGAGGATCACCTCGGGACTCCTGGCCCCCGGGGCGTCTTCGGTAGCGGTGGCTGGGACATGAGGGTGTCCGTTCCCTCACGGCTGCGGCCATCTCCTTTGCCTCTACTTCGATTTACAGCTTCACAGAAGGAGGCGACCGTATCCTGTCCCCTCTCACTCCGGACCGTGACCTGAACCGGGGCCGGGCGAGAGATGTCGCCGCCACCAACCGTCTCCACGAGAACACAGTGGTCCTCCGCCCAAGGAGGGCTCATCTCCACCGTATGCTCCACCGTGTCCTCCGGGCGTTCTGCACAATGGTGACAGCCGAGCGTTTCTTCTGCCTCAACCCAAAAAGAAATCTTCCGAACTTGCCAGGTCCGGTGTGGACCTTAAAAGACTAAAGACTCCGCGCCCAATACCTTTTAAGACCCTATTACTAAGACTCCGCTGTCCGTTCGTCTGTCTGTCTGTCTGTCTCTCTGTCTGTCTCTAGGCCGTTTCTGAACCGTGATAGCTAGAATTTTTTTTTCCATTGGGAAAATCATTTTATGACATCCCCCGCTCTTGGGCGGGGCGGGAGATAGTGTCAGACTTTTACTGACTAAAAACCCACTTCATCCATCCATTATTTCTTTGCCATTTTTCTAGGGCCCCGGGGATCTCTTTCGCATCACCCAAGGCACCAGTAGGCTTCGACCCTACTGGGCCCCATACGGTTGCTGACATCATCAACAGGCGCGCGTGGAATACTACGCGCCGTCGACGACTTGGGCTCGGTCCGGACGGTTACCGGACGATCGGACGGCGAGCTACCCATTGTTCGCCGTCCGCAAGCCCGCGCCTACGGTGGCCGGAAATCGGGATCGGAATCTGTCGTTGAACAGAAAATTTTCACAGATGTTGTATTTCTGTTGGTTTAGTCCACTCTCGGCCCCTCGACCCCCAATAATTAATGTGTCCACTGAACCCCTAACTATAGTTTACTCTCGACACCCAAGGGTCGAGTATGGATTAAATTTTTTAGCAAACTTTTAGTTTTCTCTCGACCCCCAAAGTACAGTTAGGTACTATTATAAATCACCAGTCTACCTTATAGTTTATCCAGGGAGAGTGTTTTTTTTCTTTAGGAAAATCATCAATGACAAATCCAGCTTTTGGGCGGAGCGGGAGATAGTGTCAGACGTTTACTGACTAAAACCCCACTCCTGTTCCTTCTTTGCCTTTGTCCCAGGGCCCCAGGTTTCACTTTCACATTACCCGTGGCCCCAGTAGGCTTCGACCCTGCTGGGCCCCTTCGATTTGCTGACATCTCCTTGAGGCGCGCGTGGAACAGTACGCGCCGTCGACAACTTGGGCTCGGTCCGGACGGTTACCGGACGGTCGGACGGCGAGCCACCCATTGCTCGCCGTCCGCAAACCCGCGCCTACGGTGGCCGGAAATCGGGATTGGAATCCCGGCGGCGGTCAAGGCTTAAGGACCATTGCCTCACGCGATCGGCCGCCTCCTTTGCTATCATTACTGCTTCGCAGGGAAATTGCGTGAGATGTCGTGCGGTGTCCTGCTGTGATAATATTTCTGGGTACTAGGATCGCCTTTGAGGATCGTACTTCGGCTACGACTACGTGCTGCGCGGCGACCTCCCCAGCGAAGTTAGTGTGGTTATGTTACCCTGACAACCGCTGATCCTGACAGGGGGAGTCGTACCAGGCGGCGGCCGAACTAGTGATACTCGGGGTTGCGACAGTCGTGCATAAGTCTGAGGCCATGTGCTTTTATGGCCGTCAGAACGCGCCACCACCGGGTTCCAAAATAATGGTTGAAGTCGGAGATAAAATGCCTAGGACTCATCCTCGACAGCCCGTGGAATTTCGAGGAGTACTCACTTCACTGCTGTGGGCGCTATTGCTGCGGAACGACTAGCGGCCAATCTGAACGCGTCCCAGAGGGTCATGCTCATGCATGCGCATGGTGTAGGGAAACAACGCGGTCTCCCGTGAAACTTTGAACCCCTTTACTAGCCTACCGCCGTGGGGTTTGGAGCTTATTCCTTGCGCGATGCCACCTGCGCATGGTGTTGCAACGCCGGCCAAACAAAACTCCCCGAAAGTCGCGGCATGGTGGACATCGTTCCTGCTTGATCTCATGGCGATATGGTGAGGACGACTGTCGAAACCATAGAAATCTTATATCTATGGTCGAAACCCAGCGCTAGGAACGCCACAATCATGGCAGTAAGTCATGGCCCTCTTAGGAGTGGCTAGAGAGGCACCACGGCGTCCTCACCTTCCACCTGACACAGGTCCTCACCGGATATGGTAAGTTCGGGAGGTTCCTGTTTTGGATTCAGGCGGAAGAAACGGATCGTCCGGAGAACACGGTGGGTCATAAGGTGGAGGTGTGCCCCGCTTGAGTAGAGCGCCACAATGTTCTTGTAGAGGCGATCAGTGGCGGCGACCTCTCGTGCCGGGCCCTGGTTCAGACCATGGTCCGGAGCGAGAATATGCAATATACGGACGCCTCCTGTGAAGCAGTAATGCTAGCGAAGGAGAATGCCGCACGCGTGAGGAAGACGATATCCTCATGACCCAGCCACCGCGACAGGAGACGCCCTGGGCGACGAGAACCATACGGTGATCCCCAGCCACCGTAGGCGTGGGATGGCACTCCACGAGCAATGGGTAGCTTACTGTATGATCGTCAGTGAACCGTCCATACCGAGCCTGCGTCGTCAGCGACGCGTTGTGTTCCATAGGCGCCTCAAAGAGATGTCAGTAAAACCTTAGGGGCCCATCAAGGCCGATGGCCTTAAATGGGGAATTTCTGAAAAAGAAATCCTAAACCTTCCTAAGTTCCACTAGAACGCAAAAAGCAACAGAAACACACAGGTGTGGTTTTTGTAAATAAAAGTCTGACACGCTCTCTCGCTTTAACTTAGGGCGCGAGAACCTCAAAAGAAAAAAGTGTTCTGTTTTCTTATTTTTTTAATATAAATTCCTGACTTTTGCCTTTATTTTGTACCTGACTGTACCAAAATATTAATTTCGAACTAGGGGTCGAAAGTGGACGAGGTATGTCTGTCCTTTGTATGAAAATTCAGTTTCACCCCCTGGGGGTCGAGTGTGAACTATGTTTAAGGGTTGAGAGGACACAAATAGACAAATCTTTTTTTAGGAGTCGAGGAGCCGAGAGTGGACTAAACCTTTCTGTTGCCGCTATAAAAAAAATACTAAAAATCAGAATAAATATTTAAGGGGGCTCCCATACAACAAACGTGTTTTTTTTGCCGTTTATTGCTACGGACGATACGGAACCATTCGTGCGCGAGTCCGACTCGCACTTGGCCGATTTTATTTAATAAAATGTTTTTCTCTTTTATGAAACAGTAATAAGTCAAATCAGATTTTTTACCTCTGAATTAAGACTGTTTTCGTTTTTTTAGGTAATATAAAAAAAATACTTCGTAGAGTTAAATAGGTAGGTATGCTATTTTATACCCGCTCTGGTAAGTTATAGTGTTAACACACGCTCGAATTTGGTATGACGGACCAAATCAGTTCTCGCAATAGACGACCAGACTAGACAATTACTTAGTGAACGACATCAAGTGTAGGGGGTGTGATCTGAGATCTATTTCGAACAGTCGATTTTATAAAATCAACAAGATTTTTGTTACTTATAAGTCACAAAAATCGAATTTTTAAATCGATCTTAAAAACAATGGATCGATCTGTGAAGCTAGTTATCTCAGAAACTTGAAATCGAAATTAGTAGCGGAATGCTAAATTCATTATTATTTAAAAACCGTTTTCCTCAAGCTCACTTTTTTATTTTTTATTTCGAGTCGAGATGTCGTGCCGTGTTCCGCAGGGATTGGTACTAGGGCCGCCCTTGTGGAACATCAGATACGACTACGTGCTGCGCGGCGACCTCCCTGACGGGATCAGCGTGGTCTGCCTCGCAGACGACACGCTGGTCCTGGTGCGGGGAGAGTCGTACCGGGCGGCGGTCGAACTAGCGACACGCGGGGTTGCGACAGTCGTGGGCAGGATCCAGGAGTTGGGACTCGAGGTGGCATTGCACAAATCTGAGGCCATGTGCTTTCACGGCCCTCGGAACGCGCCACCACCGGGTTCCCAACTAACGGTAGGAGGAGTCCACATCTGCGTCGGGTCGACGATGAAGTACCTGGGACTCTTTCTCGACAGCCGATGGGATTTCGAGGAGCACTTCCGACGTCTGGCTCCCAAACTAAACCGTACTGGGGCTGCCCTCGGGCGGCTCCTGCCCAACCTGGGGTGTCCAGACCCCTCCTGCCGGAGGCTCTACGCGGATCGTTCAGTCCATGGCCCTTTATGGCGCACCGGTATGGGCGCCGGCGCTGTGGAAGCAGCTGGCGGCCCGGCTGAACGCATGCCAGAGGGTCATGGCCATACGGATGGTGCGAGGATACCGGATGATTTCCCGCGAAGCGGCGAGCCTCCTTGCTGGACAGCCACCATGGGATCTGGAGGCAACAGTCCTTGCACACATGCACGATCTGTGCATGGAGATGTAACGCCACGCCGGGGCGAAACTCCGCTGCCGCGACAAGTCGCAGCCTGGCGGAGAGAGCTCCAGCGGGTTCTCATGGAGAAATGGCGACAGCGACTGTCGCGACCCAGTGCTGGGCACGCCACAATTATGGCGGTAAGTCCCCTCTTTGAGGCGTGGTTGGAAAGACCTCACGGCGTTTTCACCTTCCGCATGACGCAGGTTCTCACCGAACACGGTCAGTTCGGGAAGTTCCTGCACCGGATTCGTGCGGAAGCGACGCCCGGGTGTCGCCACTGTGGGGACCGCCCGAAGGACACGGTAGAGCACACGGTGGAGGTGTGGCCCGCTTGGGCAGAGCAACGCCGTGTCCTCGTGGGGGCGATCGGCGGCGGCGATCTCTCGCGCCGGGCCTTGGTACTGGCCATGGTCCGGAGCGAGGAGGAGTGACAGGCGGTCGCCTCCTTCTGCGAAGTAGTAATGCTGGCAAAGGAGGCGGCCGATCGCGTGAGGCAACGGTCCTCACGCCCCAACCGCCGCCGGGATTCCGATCCCGATTTCCGGCGGCTTGTGGACGGCGAGCAATGGGTGGCTTGCCGTCCGACCGTCCGGTAACCGTCCGGACCGAGCCCAAGTCGTCGACGGCGCGTATTGTTCCACGCGCGCCTCAGGGTGATGTCAGCAAATCGTAGGGGCCCAGCTGGGTCGAAGCCTACTGGGGCCATAGGTAGTGTGAAAACGAAGAGCGGAATTTGTCATTAGATGATTTCCCACCTAAACAAAAAAGCTTATCTTTATGCGAACGTTATACGCCCGATTTCTCTCCTGTTATAAAACACATTTACACTGTAGGAACATATTATCTACTTACATCTTGCTTGTAAGGACTCAGCACCTGTACGGTAACTATGATCCTTAGAAAATCGTTATTAAAAAATCGTTTAATAACTGAATCGATTCTTTAGACTTTGATTCGAATCGATGAAAAATCGAATCGATTGTTGAAAAATCGTTGGTTCGGCCAGACCCCACGTGCTGATTTGGTAAGGAGCGAACCATGTCCGTAGTGGTGGTCCTGTCTAGATAGACAGACTCATCATCATCATCATTTCAGCCGAAAGACGTCCACTGTTGGACATAGGCCTCCCCCAAGCGTCGCCACAACGACCGATCCTGTGCGTCTTGCATCCACTGCATTCCCGCGACTCTCTCTAAACAGACTCGAATAATATTAATTTATGGTCGACGGACTACTCAATAAACGGACTAATTCGGTATGGAAGCGAACCAAATCGCTCGCACAGAAAAGTTCATTAGTTAATAGACGCTCGAATTTGGTACGGACGGATTCCGTGATCCGTCCGTACCAAATTCGAGCGTCTATTAACAGTATTACAGTAATGAACTTTTCAAACAAGAGCTTTTCGAAATTCTTTTAATGTTCCACTAATTTTGACAATATGTGTATAATTATATCGTTAGTAACGTACCCTCCACAGCTCTCCACGGCGACATCACGGCAGTATTGATTCAATGTAAGTAAAAGATTACCGTCAACTGATTGATAAGATGCATGATTTAATGTTAACGTGTATATATAAGTACTATCCTTCCAGACCATTATCTGTGTGACGGGGTCGTAGACGACTCGCACGTAGGGATCATCTGATGGTTTCGTAAATAAAGATTGTATTTTCCTGGTTGATAGATCAAAGCTGAATATTGACAATTTCCAGTCGTCGAAATGTGAAAACAGCACCCCGTAGTGAACTGGATCGTAAGTTACTGAAGTGATCTGAGTAACCAACGGAATCTCTTCCGTGTGTGTTAATGTTCCATTGTAGTAAAAGTATAATTGCTTGTCTCCTCCCACGACGATGTCTGAAACAAGGAAATATTTTATTATTAATACCTAGATAGATGTTTCCTTGTCTTTTCATAAAATACGCTATACGCATACAAATGGTTTCCAAATTACTTGCATTCCCGCCATCTATTTTCCGATAGAGAACTACCTCCTACCTACACAGTAGCGGATTAGCCCTGCGTGTTCGGGGAGCTCGCATTTGAACGTTAAAAAAAAACTAGTCAAAATACATATTTAAACTACATGAAATCTAAATATAGCTGATTTCTTTGGATGTCTACGGAATAGAACTGAACATATTTTCTTTCTTTCTTTCTTTCAATTTTCACATAGACACACAAAATATGCAGTTCGATTAGTATCCTAAAAGCCATGTTCAAGCTTATTCTTAATAGGGGTATTAAGAATACGGTTGACCGAGGCTACACATATTAAAATTAAATAACTTTAATCAGCGGCTTCGCCCGCGTGAATATTGAAATTACTGCCTAGAAAATTGACCTTCATAAAACGTATAATATTTTATGTTCTTCTTCAAGATCCATGCTTAACTTTACATTAAAATTCATCATAATTGGTTCCCGTTAACTTTAGTCGAGTGGACTTACCCCGGTCTTATTGAACAACGATCCTGAATCCAAATCAAATGTAAATACAGCTTTTAGCCTTCATAACCAATACCTGTAATCCTACCTGTGAGTTATCAAAATTATCAGGGAGTTCATGGACAAAAACCACCTCACTTGGGCTTAATCGTCTGATAAACCAGTATCTCAAAACGAAAGTCTACGACCAGTGCGTACTAGCCACGTATGGTGATAAAAACGTGGTCATTCACAATGTGCCTCATCAGATGGCTTTAAGCACGTAAAAAGCAATGGAGAGGCCTTTCGTTTTTCAAATACTATATTAAGTAGTATCGTTTATAGTAAGTAATTTTGTTGAATTAGTTAATGAGGAAATAACGTTTTTGCACAAAATATTTTATCTATTTTAATAAAAAACGTCTTCGCAAGGCCTCTTGGTCGAATTTGCTACGGGCCCCGCGTTGGCTTAATCCGGCACTGCTTCTACAATTTACTATTTATTTACTAACTTGCAAATTAAATCTTTAGAACGTTGCATAGTACGTTACAATGGGTCAGAAAAAAGTGACAATCCAAATTGTGCAAAATACGGCACGGTGGAAGAAGCTAGTAAGATATAGACGAGAAATAAGAACGATATTGAAATTTAGTCCATAAGGGGGAAAGGGGTAGAAAATTTGTGTCTACGAGTAAAGCGGTGTGCAAAAGTTTATTAGTTTTACTAAGAACCAGGACCAACTATGAAAAAAAATGCTTACATTTGAAGGAGCACAGCTGTATAATAAAATACCCTCACGCATATGAAACCTCTCATTCAATGCATTCTAAACCCACCTCAGTCTGTATCAAATCGCCAACCGGACATTACTCGAAAACTAATTGCGATGGGTGGCTCCAGGTTCGGGGAATTCTAATTAGTTTGTGGCGGATGTTGTTGAGCCTATATTAGTATTTAAGTCATAATTATTGTTCTTAAGTAAGCGACAAAAGATAATAAATCTGTAAAAGTATATAGTTGTGCGCGCATCACGTAAAATGTACGAAATCGATGTAGATAACTTTTATACAAATAAAATTATGTGTTACTAGATAACTTACGCTTTGTTTCATCACAATCGGTTGATTATATCAAAAGATATACTACATTAATTGACTGTTAGGTGGTACGAAGTTCGCCGGGTCAGCTAGTTGAAAATAAAGTTTCTTTACATCTAAAAGCTAGTACTACTAAAATTTACAGTACAAGAAATACTTACCCCATGAAAAGCAATGCGCCAACCTTACGAACAGTGTTAACACTGCCACAACGCACGTACTATGCATCTTCTTCTTCAGACGAGGTTGTTGTAGCAGGATGAGACGTCCACTCTCGGCGGCTGCCCGAAGGATATTACAACAAAGCGTTGGCTAGTGCCTTGTAGTTATTTCCTGGTGGAGCAGAGTTCCTCTGATAAGCTCGTGTGGGTTTATCCTGACTATAATTTGGCAATATTTTTAAATACGAATTTCCGGACACTCATAACATTATCACTGGTTTCCTGCAAAACTCGACTTCGACTACCTACGGCATTTTCAGGATGCTAAAATATACAAGGTTAATGGAGAAACAAGAACAAAACAAAAAGAAAAGCCATAGTCACACGTTATATAGGTACCAACCGTAACACTTTAACAACGTGTGACTAGGGCTTTTCTTGTCGTAGTCGGCTTTTAGTTTTTTACTTTTTTTAAATCAGTGCAGTTTGTCGCATTTAATTGATATTTAATTTAGACTGCTGCTGTTCCTCAGATGGCAAAGTGCTTGATGCTTATTTATTTATATACTTTATTGTATACCAAGATAATAAATTAATGTTACGATTTCAGCCTTAAATTTAAAAACATACAATTGGCCTTATCGCATTTTGCTATCTCTTCCAGGCAATCTAGAATGGACAGAGATTGCCTGGACACAAAATTGGATTACAATTGATTCTTTACAAAACAAGCTAAACAAGTGGAGGACGAATAAAGTAATGTACATACTTAACACTAAAATAGATACATAAATACATTATTATTGGCAAGAAAACAAGTGACAACTACAATTAGTACAGCTAAAAATGAAACATAAATTACGAGGAGAAGTAATATTCCTACACAAGTCTTGCTTGTTTTTTTTTTACTTGGCTGATTATTATTTTAAGACCTTGTTTATCCAAGTTATTTAAAACTTTAGCTTATCAAAGAATCGCCATCCACTGAATAAACACAGAGCTTTCCCAAGGAAACAGCTCATAGTTCAAACATTTTCTCAAGCTTTGATCCCTACAAAGCCCGTCCGTTCACATCGATGACAATATTATTATCATTCCAAGAAATACAATAACATTACACTTATTAAGTAGTTTATAAACTTGTTATCACATACGCGAGCAGTATGAGTCAGGCGAAGATATGGGTTGTAGTATTATAAGTAAGACGAGTCGAGACCAATGCTCTGTCACTGTCACAGATAGGCCGATGTGATCTTTAAACCCGACAAGTTAGTAGCATCGTTACAAATAGTTTACGTCTGTTTCGTCTACGGAAATGCACGAAGCTACAATCAAACTTATCTATACATGATACACATATAAATTAAATAGAAGTGTCTGTTTGTAATATCAAAATATGATACCTCTAACAAAAATTTAATTTTTGTCTATCTATCGATCGGTTTGTCTGTTTGTTCCGGCTAATCTGCGTAATTGCTGGACCAATTTTGGCAGAACTTTCACTGGTAGATAGCTGATGATATGAGGAGTAACTCAGGCTATTTTTATTTTAAGCAAAATAAATAGGGTTAGAGGGAATGGGCCGTAATCGTGGCCGTAATCCACCACGCGGGCCCTCTACGAATGAGGATCAATCACATAATAGCAAATCCGATTTTTACTAAGTACATCGTATGTGTAATGATTTACTGAGCATTTAATTTTTTAAATTATTAAAATCCGTCAAGAAATGGTGGGTTTATTAAAGTTTTTCTGAACGGCTACTTGGAAACGCGCGCTCTCGCTGGACTGTTTACGATTACGTTATCTGTCATGATCCGTGCGACGAACGGCTTGATCGTATTAATTCGCCGGTGGAGACCAATTATGACAGATGACGTCACAGCGAGTTGCTTCATTCTCGGGCGCGTTTCTGGAACTATAATACACTAAAATGGTGAAGGAGCATTACCTTTCACTTTGATTTTTTTTTTTTTTTTTTTTTTCTTCTCCTGGCTCAATTATATATTTAATATTTATTAGTATATTTTTTTTTTTCTTATATTGTATGTATGTATTTGTATTATTCTGTCTTATTAGTATTTTTCTGATGTTGTACACTGACAGCCCTAAATCCATCTCCTCTCTTTCAGTCCATCCAAAGGTTGTCTGTAAGAGATTGCCCTGTGCGATAAGACCGCCCATTGTACACTTATTTTTAATTATGTTTGTCCTTATTTTTGTTTATGTGGTGTACAATAAAGAATATAATAAATAAATAAATAAATAAATAAAATTGCTGTATCTTCGTAATTTTTGGTCCGATTTAAATAATTTCTTCACAGTATTTATTGTTTTTTTTTTTTTTTTGTGACGCTATATATCTGCATACTCCACTAAAATCATGACTGATACTCATTGGTGGATCTCAACGACTATTTAAGCTATTTTAGCATCAGAGATTTTCATAGATTTGTGAGATGAAACAAAGTTTAGTTCTGAACTCTAAAATCTTGTTAGCTCATTTTGATCCCTTCGTGACCAGTCAAGATCTTACTCCATGTACTACATAATTCATCTTACATCACCAGGTGATGTTTCTCCAGCTAATATATGACATCACTTGGTATTAGAGTTACCGCGGATGCTGTCACTACATGATAAACGGCGAAGGAAAACATGGCAGAAACTTTACAAGCTAATAATACTCGTACCTGTGGTACCAACATAACAACTTTTGCGCTTCCTGTCACGCACCTTACGCGCAAAAAACTTAATCAAGATTAAGTAAAACAAACGCTTTGTATGCTATTCACATGTGTTCTTGGGTGGTTACACTGGTTACTCAGACAGAAAACTAAATTGTAAATTGTTTTATCGATAACTCGATAACGAACATACGATTTGGCAATCCAAAGAAAATGCCAGATAATTCATAATCATTACTCGTATGATTTCAGTGGAGAGACATCTACTACTAATGTGCCTCGCATACATCAAAATTCCCGCAACCCTCACCAGGTCATTGGGCCACCTTGTGGAAGGCCTTCCAACGCTGCGTCTTCCGGTACACGGTCGCCACCCCAGAACCTTTCGGCCCCATCAACCATCTGTTAAGAAGTGTTACCGCAATTCTGGAATTCAAACGGGCAACTGAAGTAACACAGGTGGGTTTTAGTCAGAAAAGTCTGACACTCCCTCTCGCTCCACCCAAAGCAAAAATAATTGTTTGATAACTAGCTTCTGCCAGCGGCTTTGCCCGCGTAAAAATAGGTTTCTCCATACAAATTTTGGACACCCATTTCTTCTCCTTAGGGGTGGAGTTTCGTAAAATCCGTTCTTAGCGGATGTCTACACCCTATAAGGAACCTACCTGCCAAATTTTAAGTTTGTAGGTGTTATAGTTTCTAAGATTTCGTGATTAATCAGTGAGTGGTATTTCGCTTTTATATATATTTCTATATATTTCTTTATATTATATATTTCTGTCTTCAAAAAAAGTTAGTTACCTATTATTATTAGTAAAATATGCACCCTGAAAAGAAAATTTCATTTTATAGGCTTTCTATGATTGCCAAACTAAACTGGCAGTGGACAGGGCACATTGATCCCAGAACAGTTAGTCGACGGGGACGAAAAGTTTTAGAGTGGCGACAACGTACCGGAAGACGCAGCGTTGGAATGCCTCCCACAAGGTGGACCGATGACCTGATGAGGGTTGCGGAAATCCGATGGATGCGAGACGCACTGGACCGGTCGTTGTGGCCCCGCTTGGGGGAGGCTATGTCCAACATCTTTCGGCTGAAATATGATGATGACGAGGCTTTCCATGTGTAGATAATTAGGTTGCCACTGCCGATAAAGTACCTAAGTAAGTAAGTAAGTAAGTAAATAAAATTGTAAGATGGCTGAGCTTTTCGAATTCATTTTGTTTCGCAGTAAATTGTCTGGTGTTTATTACTTCCTTGCTACTTCACTTTATATCAATTTTATTGATCGTTAAATTACTCATTAGTGGTAATAATATAAATTGTAGACGGTAATTCAACGAGCAGAAGTGATTACTACTCGTATTTGGACTCAGTCATGTTTTCTCTTTCCCTTTAAATATTGAAGAGGAATTTGGAGAGCGTCGATAGACATGAACACTTGTTCATCACTCTAATATTTAGGCGAAAGTTTGTGGAGTGTAGTCTTTAGTAATGTATGAAACCTAGTAAGCTTGTACTTTAATAATTTAGCTAGTACTCTAGTAGTATTTTTGCAATGTTAGTTATAAGAGACACACTGCATTATTATTTCGTCAAGTTATTATGCGCATAGCATAACATAGCATATTCAGCCTTTTAATGTTCCCACTGCTGGGACTCAGGCCTCCTCTCTCTAGGAGAGGGAATGGGCCGTAATCCACCACGCGGGCCCAGTGCGGGTTGGTGGATGTCACATGTCTTCGAATTTTTGGTTCTAGGACATGCCGGTTTCCTCACGATGTTTTCCTTCACCGTTTTGAGAGCAGTGGTGATGAAATAAATTTCACAAAGTAATGCAACTGGCTGGGTTTGAACCCGCGACCTACAATTCGTAAGTCGGGGCCGTTACCACTCGGCCACCACTGCTCCATTATGCGCATACTTATATTTTTTTATTTTTTTTTAATCTTTATTTTAAGAGTTTTTTCGCTAGTGCGAATATGTCACTCTGTTGGTATACAAATATAACAGTAAAAAAAAAACAGTTAGGTTTTGGGTCGGTTTTTCAGAGCGAATTTAACCATATTAATTATAGGGATACTTATAATTTGTAACTCTTGAAAACTTTTAAGCTTCCTGTGGGACAGGCCTCGCCTAGTGCAGGAAGTCTTCGGAAACTATGCCATGTTAATTAAATAATGAAAACAAAATGTTATAGAACTACCCACTCCCTATAAGTTATTAACCTTTTGAGTGCGCAATTAGAGACACAATAGTAAGACAATGGCGCGTAAACGCTGGAGTTAATGCGGGGATCAACAGCTTAATATAATGAATTTGTGTGTATGTTTGTTATTTTTTTACGCTCGACCAGCTGAACGGATTTCGATGAAACTTTTACACGGATAGACTATGACAGAAAGATATCAGTAAAGTCAGCTGGTGGCTAGACACTCTAATATTATAAAGGCGAAAGTTTATGAGGACACACTCACGTGTACGTCTGTTACTTCTTCACGCTGGAACGGCTGAACGGATTTTAATGAAAATTGGTACACGGGTAGACCAAGACCTGGCCACACAAGATACTTTTATCCCGAGAGTTGACATTATCATTTGACTTTATTGATTTTGTTTTTGTTCTGTGTTGACATTATCTGACAAACATATATTATGTATCTTACTCACAACCAAATGTTTTTGAATCTACTACAATTTTGCATGCCTAATTTGGTAAAACACAATTAACTAGAGCATGACATCCAGAAATGTATAATTTATTGTATTGTGTTCTTTAATAAAGATTTGACTTTTGACAAGTATGACTTTTGACTTTAACTTTGAGATTATGTTCCCTTGGGTCAATTTTCTATTTTCACGCGGGCGAAGCCATAATAAAGTAATAGAAATCCTAGTTTATTTAGGTATATTCACGGGTAAGCGCGGTCGCACTCGCAGTCAATGATTTCAAAGGTAGTTAAAAAGGAGGGTTCGCAGGATTATTTTTAGGGAGGTGCATCTTCAACTTACTTTTGCTATTCCGGACTATAGGTCTCACATAGGGTGATTCATCTCTGTACCTGACCGTCAGCCTACTTGTAAATAGCAGTAATGATATTGAACCGGCTTTGGGATGATTTCCTTTTTCCCATCCTGTCCTCCCTTATTTGAATTCGCCGCCAATCGCACACGCATCGCACCGCCACCTGACGGCGGATGGAAGAAGCAACAGTTCGAACTCAACAGCACGTCAACCCGCGCGCGGGGTCAAAGAAACCTGAAAATATCGTGAAATACTACTGCTAGTGAGGCAGTGAGGTGATGCCCTGGCTCCCAGCATCCTGTGAGTACTGACTAATCCCAATTTTCATAATCCTTAAGCCTGTTCTGGGTAGGAAACTTAGGGAAGCGTCCCTGGTTGGAAGCAATACTCATTCATTCATTCATTCATTAAAATAAACCCTATGGCTACTGGAACTGAGACTGTTCACGACTGAGAAAAGGTTCCATTCACCCTTTTGCCGAGCGGGATCAAGTGTGTCAAGAAGGAGCGCTAGGACCTCTGTGATTTTTAATAAAACATATAATTTTAACATAAAATAATAGAGAACCTAGCATTAATCGAGGCTAGGTGCGCTTCTCTCGCTTTTGCATTATACTTCTTTAATTCTCAAGCTTTCCTGCAAAGACAGTCTAACTCTATATAAAGGGGCAAACGAAAATCTATCCTATGAGATAAGATAAGATAAGATATTCTTTATTTGTTTAAACATTGTATACATACAGTAGCATGCAAGATTGAGGTGACGTTTTGAGAATACGTCCACCTAAAAATAGCCCTGCCAGCGCCCATCCATCTGAATCGTGAGAATGTCGGTTTATGTACAGTCACCCATTAAAAGTGCTTAGATACCTTAACGCCTATTTTCCCTTGCACGTTAGAGTTCAAGTTTTCGAAAATTAAACTAGATGACGTTGGTTTCTTCACAGCTAAGTGGCGAGCAAAGGTAATCTCACAAACTATAAACTTGACTTTTAGTTTAACAAATAATAGACACATGCGTCATCATTGTCGTCAACAACTGATTGTAGTTCATAATTTCATCGTTCAAATTAGAGTCATGTTGACCTAGCGGTTTAGCATGTGCAGATAGATGCGTAAATCAATGAGCCATGAGTTCAAATCTCACGTAGTACTCACACTTTTTGTAAGTTTTTTTGTAAATCTTTTTGTAAGTAACAAAAGAAGTTGGAAGGAATATTAAATCAAAGCTGTGGATATTTATTTGTAATATAATATTCAAGTGGGTAGTTACTCAGCAAAATGAAAAAAATGCAGGTAAACAGTTGACAAAAGGCACTATTAAAAAATAATATGTTTATTTCTTACAATTTCTTAATCAAATTTAACAATCACCGTTTATTAATCACCGAATAAGATTATAATATTATATATAATTTCTTATTGAGGCCATAGCTTAAGTATTCGTTTCCAAAATTGGAAAGAGGTTTGAAGCTTATGTAACCTTAACAAAAACAAACAAAATACCAGATAATTTTATCACAAAGGTCAAAAGGATTAAAAATGTAGGCTAAAAACTATAAAATTGCACAACAACACATCAAGTGTTCATAACTTTTTTAAGTTGTTTTAAATACGGATATTAAGTTAAACACACATAACAAGGTCTCCAGTTAATACAGAAAATAAGTATATTTATAGCATAGTGGTTCGTCGACCGACGTCCGTTTTCTTTGTACTCCCTTATCATGGTTTGATGCTGCAACATGTTTATTAGTTTTAGTCTGCCAGCTCTTTGATGGTGTTTCAAAGAACCCTCTTCTTCAAATCATCATATCCATAGAACAACTGTTTTTCTCTGCAACAATAAAACAGAAATATATAATATCCTTAATGATTATGATTATTATATAGGAGTTTTTTTTTTAAAAGCGTTAAAAAAAATACTTACGTTTACACCGGTCTCTCTGGTTACTTCTGACAAGTTTTTGCCTTGATTATGCATAGCAATTATTTGAGTTCTTTTTACTAAATCTATATAACAATGCATATTTACTCATTTTCGTAAAATAAGTAGACAATACACCTGGTTAAAAATAAAATTGAACGAAAGGCGCTGGAACGATATAATCGAAATTAACTTAGTGAACAACCAATTGAGCTTAGTCATAACTCTTTGGCCTAAGTATTATTTATACTACCTACTAGTTATTTTTTATAAGTAAATCCATATTCAACCTACCCTCTCAAGTTTGAAAACTAACACATAGATAATCAAATATTTATAAATTGATACTTATTCAATTTTAATATCTTCATCTCTTTAAAAGAAATTATAAATTATTTCAATGTTTGAAGAAACAAAAAGAAAGTACAAAAATAAGCATTAATTAAGCATTAATCATTTGAAGCACAGCGGCGCCATCTATTAACAGTATAATGTAATGTGTTCACACTCGACGAGCGCGACGTTGTCAGCGCCGAGCGGGTCGGTGGTAGGCAGCTCAACGCGACAGGCGCAGCCGGGGCGATGGAATCTCGGCCGCGCGCCATTGTCGTGCGCCTGGCTCGACGGGACCTACGCGACAAGCTGCTAGCGAGCGCACGCGTGCGGCGCGGCGCGACCACAGCCGACCTCGACATGCCGGGCCCCGCTCGGCGGTTCTTTCTCAACGAGCGGCTCACCAGGACCAACCGCCAGCTGTTTCGCAGAGCGCGTGACGCTGCTGGTCTCGCTGATTGGAAGTTTGTGTGGATCAAGCGAGGCCGCATTCTCGCCAGAAGGAAGCCAGGAGACGCCACCCATAGAATTCGATCTGAAACAGACATCTCCCGTGTTTTTGGACCTGTCGTTACAGCTTAGTCTTAATTACCTAACATATTATTTAGTTTCTGTAGTTTTTTGTGTTATTCTATTGTTGTTCATAGTTGTCATAGGTGAAGATGTGCGTTGCTTCTGTTTTTGCACGTTGCTCTATTGCAACTCTGCAGGTTTCTTTGATCAATTTTTAATTCTATATATATATACTTATATTTTACATATTATATTACAAAAAAAATTAAAATTACAATTTACTTTGCCGGCAAGAGCTAATTTCATGTTAATAGTTTATATGACTATCTTTGCCTGTGCCTATCACATAGTCAGGTTGAGTTCTTCTAACCAAATAAGCTCACCCCAGCCCACTTCTGTTCATACACCAACACATATACCATATACTTATAAAAATACACATACAAACAGTGCCCAATACTTACACATATCACACTTCTATTTAATTATTTTTACTTACAACATATGTACAAATATTATATACACTTAATGGTTCTTTGTTCATACACTTACATACCTAATATCTACAACTATTTACACTCATGGCTCCTAGCAAATATATCAAGTTTGGTCTACTGAATGCGGGCTCGCTATGCACAAACCAAGATGAGTTTCTGATAGCCATGAGAAACCATTCTGTGGACATTATGGCTATTAATGAGACTTGGTTGCGCAAAGGCGAACAGGATCGAGCTCCTAGTGTACCAGGGTACAAACTAAGACACATACCGCGACCAGTGTCTATACGTGGAGGTCGTGGCGGAGGGGTCGCTTTTTACATCAAAGATGGAATAAACGCGAGGGTAAAAGCTCATCCTGAAGACCCTAATGTGGAGCAGTTTTGGTTGGGTTTAACCGTAAATAGAAAAAAGCTTCTCATTGGTGCCGCATATCGTCCGCCTTGGCAGGATTTGGCGGTATTTTTAGACGCTATAACTGCCAGTATTAGTGCCTTGGCCCCGTATGATAATCTGATTTTGTTGGGTGACCTGAATGTCAATTTATTAGATGCAAACAGCTCAAAAGCTAAACAGCTGACAGCTTTTTTGGACTACTCAGGCCTCGTTCAGCTTGTTCAAACCGCAACACACTTCGTGGGAGATAGCAGTTCGCTCATTGACATCATATGCACTGATGCCTCAACGCGAAATGTTATGGTGAATCACATTAGTGAGCTCAGCCATCACTCATTTGTCACGTGCGAGGCTGTTTTCAGAAAGCCTAAGGTTAAACCTAGGTTGGTCGAATACCGCTCTTTTTCCGACATCTTGCAAGATCAGTTCAATGCTGATTTAAATATGATTCCTTGGTCAACTATTGGGGATATAAGTGATGTTGACACTATGGTGCACACTTTTAATTCATACATTATCCAGCTATTTGATCTTCATGTTCCACTTAAGCGCAGGACCTTCAGGAGACCGCCTACACCATGGATAACTGACAATATACGTCTGATGTTTAAATTGCGAGATGAAGCTAGAGCCAGATATCATATGACTAGAGAACCGATTCATAGGCAGTACTATCTGGATCTTAAACATGAAGCGGCCGCCGCGTTAGTGAGGGAGAAAACAGCATACTTTTCCAAAAACATCAACGAGCAAAAGAAGGATCCCAAACTGCTATGGAAAAATCTGAAATCAGATGTGCTTCCAGATCACAGCCAGAAAATACTACCAAGTCATTTTGATAACCCGGAAAATATCAATGGAGCATTTCTGGACGTCCCTGGAAACTGCTGCGATAATGCCTCAAAAATTGGCTACTTTAAATCTTGCAGACACGGTCCGGCTGAGTTTTCGCTCACTACAACCAGTCAGGATACTGTTCTGAGGATAATTAGGAGTCTGGCTTCAAATGCTCAGGGTGTTGATGGTATCAGTCTGGAGATGTTATCTCTCACATTGCCAACTACCTTGCAAGCCATCACTGACATCATCAACAGATCCATTGAGACGCGCACCTTCCCTAAACTGTGGAGACGTGCAATGGTGCGCCCTATCCCGAAAACCAATGACCCAGCCAACATGAAGGATCTTAGGCCAATTAGCATCCTGCCCTGCCTTTCGAAGATCCTGGAGCGTGTTGTGTACTCACAAGTTATTGAGTATCTGGAAACAAATAACATTCTTCCAGACCTCCAGTCCGGTTTTCGGAAGGGCAGAGGTACTGCAACAGCTCTGGCTGATGTTGTGGGCAATATCCTGGAGGCACGTGATCAGGGGGAGGGATCAATCCTGGTCCTGTTGGATTTCTCACGGGCTTTCGACGCAATTAATACCAATCTGCTGCTGTCTAAATTAGCATACTATGGCTTCAACGGAGACGCTGTGGATTGGTTTAATAGCTACCTAACTGATAGGTCTCAGTTCGTGCAAGTTCATAGGGAAGATGGATCAACTATATCTTCCCCCCCGCTTCCTGTGACGAGAGGAGTCCCACAGGGATCGATTTTGGGTCCTCTTCTGTACATCCTCTATAGCGCTGATGTAACTGGATCGTTCATAAACTGCAAGTATCATATGTATGCCGATGATATCCAGCTGTACATATCCTTTAAAGGAGAAGACACGTCATTGGCTGTGCAGAGGGTGAATGAGGACTTGGCTCGGGTTGTGGCCTGGTCTGAGGAGAACTCTTTGGTCCTGAATCCGCTTAAGTCGAAATTCATGGTGCTGGGCACAAAGAAACAAGTTGCTGCAATACTGTTGGCCAAGCCTGAGGTCATGATTGGGGGAGAGAAAATTGAGCGTGTAGAGAAGACGTGCAACCTGGGGCTGATTCTGGAACCAGAGCTGCGCTTTGAGGCCCATATAAAAAGTGCACTAAGACACTGTTTTTACAGGCTAAAGGTTTTGTATGGGATACGAAAGTATCTTAGCACCCCACTCCGTAAGCTGCTTGTTGACAGCCTAATCTTATCAAAACTCAACTACTGTGACACTGTTTATGGGCCATGTTTGCTTGCTAGGACAGACAGACTGATTCAGCGCATCCAGAACGCATGTGTTCGCTTTTGTGTACATGTCCCACGTAGGAGTCATGTGACTCCATACATAAATCAACTGAGGATCTTGAAAATGGCTGCTAGGCGGAGGATGCATTTGGCTAGTTTACTGTTTGGCGTTGTAACAACCCAAAAGCCACGCTATCTATTTGACAAACTTACTTGGCGACAAACACACTACAAGTATGGTCTTCGGTCTGTGGTTGCTCCATTATCAGCGCCGCGACACAAAACCGCGGCATTTAGGGGCTCCTTCAAGTACGCAGGTACGAAGATCTGGAATAATATTCCTCCACCGATGCGAGGCCAGAAATCAATACAATCATTTAAATATAACCATAAAAAGTTACTCTTGCTAGCACAACTTTCACAACAATGAACTTTTTGTCACCTTATGGGTCATGACCTGCATTACTTGGTTTGGATCTTCAGCGGTGCTGTGGCTTGGTATTCAATGTCTTTTCCCTGTCGTGCAATTCGCTGCTGTCGGTTTGCATTGCCATACTATTTTTATTTTTAATATAATGCTAAGAACCTACAAACAAAACAAATATTAATTATACGTTTTTAAATTATCTTCATTACACTTTTTACATTTAGATCACATTTAATACAATGCATATAACTTTATTTTTACTACTATTCTTATTTGTTGACTTGGTAATCCATTAATAATCTAATTACAGACAAACTAATTATATTTATTCATTTCGTCCCATGTTTCATAATAATCTGTTCCTGGAATTTTCCACAAAGCAATGTGAATGTGAGTGAACAATTTTATCAATCTTACCTGTCCCCGTGTTCGCTTCTCTTGAGTTCATCCAATTTCAAATCCCGTCACAAATACTTTAAAACATTGTCATTGCACAAACATGAACCATCATAGTACTTTACAAGAATTATTTGAATTTCCTAAATCATCATAGCTTTCGTCACATTCGGTCATATCCTTTTGTCGAACAGCATCGCGATTGCGTCCAATCACGTAGTAGCGTCTGTGGTCTATGCCACAGATTATAATAACGAGTTGCTCGGGCGCGTCGTGGTGTTGCCACTTTATATTAATGTATTTGTCACGTTATTTATTTATTTATTTTTATTTAGTTTAATTTTCTTTTCCTTTTAATTTATAATTCATATGTATTTCCTTTTTCTATCCAAATCTTGTTGTACACTGCACCGTTCGGGCGTCTTTATGTCGACGCCGCCACCGGCCCACGCTGAAAACCAGCGCTGTGAGCTTAACGCATAATGCGTCAGGCTACAGCTTTATGCTGAGCGTTAGGCCGTTTTGCGCGGATGTGACGCATATCTTCCCTATCATTTTACAATGTTTGTTTGCTAGTTTTAAGATTGCGTCATTTCGCGCGAATAAACAGTTTTTCTTTCTTTCTTCTTTTTGTCGATAGCAACATTTCAATCAGGTTTTACGCTAGATGGCGTCATTTCTCGCTTCACACGATTTTATTTCTGTACTTCCTATGCACTTTTGCAGCAGACTTTACATCGATTTCAACCATCTTTGTTTCGAACATCAGCTACCATATCCTACAGATTTACTTAGATCGATATATATATATGTACTGCAGTTTTATGACATAATTTATGAATAAGCTCCTCATAAACTAATGCGCGCCACCATCAACGATTACCAGCATAACTGCTTACCATCAGGTGGGATCGCAGTCAAGTACTTTTCTAAGATTAAAAAAAATAAAATAATTATAAACATATTATTTTTAAAAAAATCTTAGAAATTAAATGACCCACTAAAACACTAAAATTACTATGTCACAAGGAAAACGCCTATTTACGGCTGTTTTTTGGACCTATCGAGTGCATTTGACCTGGTTTCTTATAATGTGCTGTGGGATAAGCTTCGAGAAGAAACCAGTACACCCAGGGACATGATCAACATATTAAAATATTGGTACGACCACCAAACAAATAATGTGAAGTGGGCGGGCTCATGTTCCACAGAGTACAGGTTACTTCTAGGTAAGCGCGCTCCAACGCCGACCGCATCGTCGCTTTCCATCAGCTGAGATAGCGGTCAAGCGCGAACCTATCTTGAATTAAAAAAAAAATATGGGGTAAGACATAGGCCTGACGTCACCACGACTCTTCAACCTATACGTAAATGGACTGATAGACGAGCTCAGCAGGGCGGGTGTTGGCTGTTTTAGAAGGCACTTGTATGAACATTAGCTACGACGACGATGTGATCCTATTGAGCCCATCTGTTAAACCCCTCAACATGGTCCTGGGAATTTGTGAGAGGTACGCAGTATCACATGGCCTCAGGTACAATTCCAAAAAGTGTGAACTACTTGTGTTTAAGGCGGGCAATAAAACTCCCACTACCATTCCACCGGTTAGACTTGGAGGACTTCCAGTAAGTAGGGTCACCAAGTTCAAGTACCTGGGGCATTGGGTCACTGAGGGTCTCTCTGATGATTTAGATATTGAGAGGGAACGTAGGGCGTTGGCAGTGCGATGCAATATGTTGGCGCGCAGGTTTGCGGGGTGCACAATTTTTTTTTTAATTACTTTTTTTAAGGCGTACTGCCAGACATTGCACAGCTGCAGCCTGTGGCTCCGCTATACGCAGAAGGCTTTCATTGCCTTACGGGTCCTTTACAATAATGGGTTTAGGATGCTGATGGGGCTGCCGCGTTACTGTAGTACATCGCGGATGTTTGCGGATGCTAACACCGATTGCTTTAGGGCAGTGGTTCTTAACCTTATGGTCATGAGGGACAATATGACAAAATTTTTGTCTTGCCGTGGACCACCAAGTTGGTTAATTAGTTTGTAGTTAATATAAAGTACCTAAATGTAAATAAATGAACGGTTATTCCAATTCATATATAAATAAAACACACATAAAATTATTTAAAGCCCTCAGTATTTTAATTTTCTTTACGACGTACAGTTACGATTTTAATGCAATTTTTGTGACTGCATACTCTTTACTAACTTCTGAATCCTTGGTTCGGTGCTACTCAAAACCAAACGCACATCGGCAGTGGTATCCAACCGATTTAGGTGCTTGTTTTTATAATCTGAAGCACCAAGAAAAACTGCTCACATAGATATGTCGATGAAAATAAAGGTAGGTAACGAATATCAACGTCTCGAAGTTTTGTAAAGAAATTGCCTTTTGGCTCCAAAATTCCTAAAGATTTATTCCCGACCATTCTTATTTATTAGGATGGCTCCGCGGACCACTTGGGATGCTTCCAGGGACCACCAGTGGTCCGCGGACCACCGGTTAAGAACCACTGCTTTAGGGAAATAGTGCGCAAGAGAGTGGCCTCCCTGATGCGTCGTGTGTGGGACAGCCCGAACGGCCTTCTAAACACCATAATGGATATGGTTGAGTGTCCTATCATAATAGGGGCACTGGAATAAGGTACACAGTTCGGTTGGTGTCCTTTTTAATATAAAATAAAGTAAAAAAAATTGGTAACTAACTGTAAGGTACTAACATAGTTTTAAGTTTTACTAACACTTTTATAGGGAATTATGTTCCGATTTATTTATTTATTTAAGGATCACCAACGAGTGTTACAAAATAAAAATAAAAACTTAGAAATTAAAATTGGTACACGTAACCTAGTCCTATAATGCACACTCAATTATAGGCAACCACAGCTTATGCATAAACGAGTGAACATGGCTCTAAATAATTATGAAAATATTAAATAAAAGTATTAAGCATTGACAAAAAAAAAAAGAAAAAAAAATAAGCAACATTAAAGGATAAATAAATTTAAAATATTAAATTAAAATGAGTCGTATAAAATTATCCAACAAATCTCAGACATTCGCAAGTTATTTCCCCGTCTGAATACCAATCAATCCATGCCCACTTCAAACGGGTCCAATACAGAAATTTATCATTTGCGAACGACTAGTTCAGTATATAAGAGATATTACCAAATCATTTCATTACAATTGATGAATGAATCGGGTTTCGACTCGATATTATCGTCGCCGTCGCTGGCATCAATTTGGTTTGTAACGTAATAGGAACGGCCTACGCGGTCCCTTCACCAGATTTAACTTATCAATACAATACTCCTCAACAGGTTAATAGTCTAAAGCTTGGTGTTACGACATTTTATCTGGGTTTCATGTGGCTAGTTGAACTAAATTTTGGTATGGTTTAGTACATTTTAGGAACACTTTCATCTTGCATACAGCTAAGGAGTGGAATTCCCTGCCCGATTATGTTTTCAGATAGCTATAAGGTATTTAAGTCAAGAGTGAATAGGTTAATTCTAGGCAAGCGTGCTACATTGTCGAACACATCATCGCTTACCATTAGGTGAGACAGTTGTCATAGGTACGTGAATCTATACATATATAAAGTTACTTAATTTTTGATTATATTCGAAAAAGCCAAATACCTAATGAAAGGAAAAAATAAAAGAAAGATAAAAATAATCAATATCTAGACGAATTTTTTGAATCAATGAATAATTACTTTAACTTCAATAACATTGGACTTTCATACAAAGAAGTAACTGGGTTGTGGAGGTCTGATAGGCAGTCCCTCTTAAAAACCCACTCCTGTTCCTTCTTTGCCATTTTTCCAGGGCCCGGGGATCTCTTTCGCATCACCCATGGCCCCAGTAGGCTTCGACAGTGTAAGATCGAGGAATAAAACTGTCCTCCACAAATCTACACTATAGCATACAGCGAGCAGATACATCAATTTTTTTAGAGGCTATCTTATAACAAAAGTTTATTGCTTTTAAACTTTGGTGTAAATAAAAGCCGTATTATTGACGACCTGTTTGTATCTTTAAGCTTTCAAAGTAGAAGATATACTAAACTCTTCGACACAACATATTTAAGGTTTACGGGTAGCTCGCTGTCCGGCCGTCCGGTAACCGTCCAGTCCGAGCCCAAGTCGTCGACGGCGCGTAGTGTTCTCAAGGAGATATCAGCAAATTGTAGAGGATTAGCAGGGTCGAAGCCTACTGGGGCCATGGGTTAAGTGAAAGTGAACCCCTGAGCCCTGGATCGAAGGCAAATAAGGTCGGTACAAGTCTGACACGCCCTCTCGCTCCATCCAAGAGCGAGAGAAGTCATTTAATGTTTTGAACCTCTTTTAATCTTTCTGGTGTTTCGGAGACTTGAAAATTTTGGCTCTTTTGTTTTCCTACATTTCGATTTATAAAAGCCATTTTTCAAAGTAAGAGTTCAAAACAAATACTTACTTACAACTTGAAACCGGTGAAAATTGTTTGTTTGTTATGCAATAAATTCACGATTAATTTCCGAACATAAAATACATCATTGGTTTACCTATAGCATCAGTGACATTCGGGACAAAGGATCCTCGTTAGCATTTGAAAACAAGACTTACGACCATGTCGGCCCTTCAATTATTGATATTCTCAATTTGAAATTCAATATTATTATATAAAATAGGATGTTCCATAGACATATGGATCTTGATTGCATGTTATCATCACTAAATCTATATTTATAAAAGCGAAATACCACTCACTGACGAAATCTCAAAAACTATAACACCTACAAACTTAAAATTTAGCAGGTAGGTTCCTTATAGGGTGTAAACATGCGTTAAGAACAGAGTTTAAGTAACTTCACCCCTAAAGGGGTAAAACGAGGGTTGGAAGTTTGTATGGAGAAAACTGTTTTCACGCAGCCGCTGGCAGAAGCTAGTTGACTTATAAATTATTCTGTTAAAAGAGCAAATGTGCAACCTATTTTTAACCGAATTCAAAAAAAAAGGAGGATGTTGTATTTTTCTTTCTTTAGATCGCTATGGTTGTAATGACAGCCTTTGAAGCGGACCAATCAGCATTCTAAAACAAAACCACAACTAGGATTACTTTGTCTATTTCACATCTTTCTCACCGTTATCACTTCACACACACACACTAGTAAATATAGTCTATATGTCTATGGGATGCCTCGAGTTCCATTGACCACAGAGAAACAATCGACCTTCACATAGACCAAATTAAAAAGTTTAAAACCTGTCATACCGTTAATGCGCGATCGAGATTTTTAATATGTAGATAGTTGTTAAATTACATATAATTATAATAGTTGATGTTTCAAAACCGCGTGCTTCGAGCGTGGCAGCGCCAGCGTGGCATACAAAAACACGGTTTGCCTTATCATTAGTCTCGTTAGCAGAGTCATAATTATCACTTATCGTCTTCCGAGTAATCCGTGTGGAAAGACGCTTTTAGAGCTCCGTAACGAATGACGTTGATCGATTTTAGAATATAAGTAGGAAGTGGTTCTTCAGGGAGCTGTATTAGAATTAATAATGACTTGGGAGCTTAACTAGGCCATGGTCCGGAGGAGGCCGTAGGGGCCCAGCAGGGTTGAAGCCTACTGGGGCCAAGGGTCTGATTCTGAAAGGAAGATTCGGCCCTGGTATGAAAGGCAACGAAGGAACAGGAGTGAGTTTTTAGTCAGTAAAAGTCTGATACTATCTTTCGCTCCGCTTAAGAGAGCGGGATGTCATTCGATGATTTTCCCACCGAAAAAAAAAACTATTTTAGTTTGTTAATTGTTTGATTACAATTTGTAACTTTACAGCAAAATTCTAGATAATTATCAAATAATTTGACAGGAAATTGAATAGAAAATTCTAGTGCTGTTTCTTGGTGTTGATTAACTAGTCATCATTTCGAAAATTAAGTGCATGTATGAGGAATAGTATTATTGTGAAACCATGGTGATTTTTTTTAATGCTATTAACTAGTGCTTGACTCTGACCCCACCTGATGGTAAGCAGTGATGCAATCATTGATGGTGAAACGTACTTGTTTATTGAGAACCTATTCACTCTAGCCTTGAAGACACCTAAATAATAATCGGACGGGAAGACCGCAATAAATTCAGAAAAGATTCCTGAAAATTGGATCCATAGGAAGTTTAATATACTTTCTAAATTTTAGCAGCATAATTATGTACACTTTTCCGCTCTTTCTTATAGTCTATATTTGCCAGAATATATCGACCGCGTCGATGGCTAGTATCCACTAAGTTAAGTATTCTATTATTAGCATAGCATAGTCGGCCTTATAATGTTCCCACTGTTGGGACTCAGGCCTCCTCTCTAGAAAAAGGAAAGGGCCGTAATCCACCACGCGGGCCCAGTGTGGGTTGGTGGATGTCACATGTCTTCGAATTTTTAGTTCTAGGACATGCCAGTTTCCTCACGATGTTTTCCTTCACCGTTTTGAGAGCGGTGGTGATGAAATAAATTACACAAAGCAATGCGCCGCTGGGTTTGAACCCGCGACCTATAACTCGTAAGTCGGGGCCGTTACCACTCGGCCACCACTGCTCTCTATTACTATCTATTATTATTTTCCCTATATTTTTATTTTAACAACAAAATGAACTTAAGAAATCGTATAAGGAAACCGAAAAACTTGCTCTTCCCACATGCCTAAGATAGATCCCTATTTCTTATTCTGTGGCCTAAGATAGATCTCCCCTCATTTACAAACTAGTACATATAACATACACAAACTAACTCCCCACTCTCACATTTTAGATATTCACATATTGTGTGAGTCGGAACGTAAAATGTGTGACACAGTTTTAATTATTTTATTTTTTTTTTCTTCTTTGCAAACATATTCATTGTACAGTTGAAAACATATTTCTGTTATTGTTTCTACCCTTATGGTATCACTGCGGTGCCCAAGTCACAAGCTATAAACGTATGGTTTGGGTGCCAGGAGATAATAGCATAGCGGGCCTTAAAATGATCCTACTGCTGGGACTCAGGCCTCCTCTGTAGGAGAAGGAATGGGCCGTAATCCACCACGCGGGCGCAGGGCGGGTTGGTAATACTTCAGGAGATAATACTTCATGCAAATTAATGTTGTTACTGAACCTATAACCTTTTGCAACATATTATTAAAATAAACTTATTATTATTATTAAAACTGCTCAGGTGCACATTCCTTTATAAAATCCAGTTTTACAAAAGCTATAAATCTTTCTACCTAGTCTACTGTCTCGTTGGAAAGAGTCTAGACTGGAACCTAGGAATTCAAGGTATTTGCTATAGGTGTTCGTGCATCCAAAAATAACACAATATTTGCCTCCTCCCATTAAATATTTTACACGTTTTATTACCATATGCTAATATTCAATTAATGTAAAATTATTTGCAATATATTTGCATATTTTGCACATATTGTCTTATATAATGTACCGTTATATGACCTGCGCTTAAAATAGTTTAGATTCTTTAGTGTGAATCGGAATTCAATATGATAATAATTAATAGCCGTATTGTAATAAATTTAAAGGTTTTTGCTATTCATTTATTTATTTGGATCTCAAACGAATCAAGTAAAATAATTTGGCCAAATGGGGCTTCCTCGACCCATCTCTAACACAGTGCCAGTGTGGAGCCGCTGCACAGGACATGCGTCACTTGCTATGCTGTCCATCCTGCACAACCACCTGCAGTTTTCAGGATCTATACGAGGCCAATAACAGAGCCGTAGAGGTTGCCAAATACTGGTCAGATAAAATTTAGTTAGAGTACATCAACACGAAAAGAAGAAGAAGAAAAAGAGCACTAATATATTTCGTCTCAATTGTGATAATTCATTATTTATGTGTATATAATAAAAAATAAGTACTTTATTTCCCGACCGTAGCTAGTCCATATTATGTAAGTTTTCACACACATTAAAAACTATGTTAGTAAAAGATATAATAGAATAGAATAGAATAAAACTTTATTGTACACCAAAATAGTAACAAAAACTATACAATAGGTTAGGTTAGGTAATAGGTTATACATATAGACTTATATACTCGTAGATACTGTCATTTATGCAAAAATTCAACTTTTCAGGAGAAGCACTTAAAACTTTGACTTTGAAATAATATATTTCAAGATTTAGACAAGATAAATGGCTTAAATACCACAACATCAACTTTTAACTTACTTTTGAAAAAATAATGACCTTTAATATTATAGAAAAGATACTATAAGATTATTTATTCCATCGTCGGCCACATCATCGCTTACCATCAGGTGAGATAGTGGTCAAACGCGAGCCTATCAATAATAATAAAATAAAACCAAAACTTACAAAAAAAAAAAAAACTAATATTTGCATAAGTAACAGTGTCGCACTGGAGGTGGGGGTACTTGACCTTTCAGCGATCACAATAAATCCCGTCAGAATTTCATTCAGGGTTAAAAGGCCACCAGCCCGAAGCGATACCCAAGCAACAACGACCCACATATGCATCAAAAATTGCTAATTATTAGAAAATTGCAGATAACTTTTTTTACTTTGCACCCGTCGATATATATCTATTATAATATTAAAATAATAGGTGTAGGTTTATTTGATACTTTAGTTTAAGACTTCACCTAATCTTCTTGCCTGTTTTTACACACTATTGTCAACATTTATTATAATTTCTTCTTTCGCAAGTCTGCTGCAAGAAATTTCAATAGAAATAAGCAGTTCCTTTGTAAACTAGCTCCTGCCCGCAGCTTCGCTCGTGTGAAAGTAGAAAATATATGCCTATGTCACTCAGTGATAAAATAGCATTTTACTGGTGAAAGAATTTTTAAAATCCAGTACAGTACCTACTTAGTGAGGGTCGAGTAAATACAATGAATACGAGACGCACAGGACCGTTCGTTGTGGCGACAGTTGGAGTAGGCTTATGTCCGACAGTGGACGTCTTTCGGCTGATGATGATGGGTACACTACCTAGTTTTTGAGTTTATTCATTACAAAATAAAATACAAATCTTCTCTTTAAAATATTAGAAAGATGAGTTATCTGTTACTGTTTTCTTGTGCATACATCTTCCCAGTAGCTTATAGCTAAACCCTTTGTAAGCCTCAAGTGGGCCAAACGCGCCAGTCAAAATACTAGTACGGAACCTCCAACGGTTCAGTAGTTCACAACTGACCGCCGCCACACGCTATCTCTTTCAAATTACGAACGAGTGACAAAGACGGCAATATCATTTAGTGCGTACGCGCACCGCTGTCCTACTTTCGCTCATTTTGACGAATATGTGAAAATGATGTATTACATGTTTCTTGACGCGGAACCGCTTATTACCGGGCGTTTAACACAAGGTCAAAGATACCTTTTTTTATCAGAAGACCCTTAGTTTTGATGGACAACTGACAGACAGATGAACGATTGATGTTACGTCTAGATAGACGGAACCTTTTAATGTTTTGTTTATTTATTTGTAACCAATTAAAAGTTATTACTTCGAGTCAGGTTTACTGATGAAGTGAGGTTTTACACATCGTTAAAGTTTTGTCAAAGAGATGTAATAGCCAAACAGGGATGTTATGAAGCTCCATAACCGCAACCGAAACGATCGGTTTTTTTTTATTCTTGATAGGTTCGCGCTTGACCACTATCTCACCTGATGGAAAGCGACGATGCGGCCGACGATGGAGCGCGCTTACCTAGAAGGAACCTATTGACTCTTGACTTAAAGATTCCCAAGTTGTAGCCATCAGGAAACACAGATTCCGGCAAGGAATTCCACTCCTTAGCTGTACGCACAATAAATGTGTTCCCAAAACGTTTCGTGCGTCGAATATCGGAAGATATCGGGATATCGGGTCCATAACCGTAACTGAAAGTATCTGATGTCCGAAATAAAAAAATATCCGTAATCGAAACCGATTATATAAAAGTTTATGATAGTTTTGGATAAAGGCGGAGTCTAAACGACAGGTTAAGACCGGTTTTTATTTGTTCTGCTCGGCCAAACAAATGATAATTTAAACTAGTTACAAAACTAAAATCTAGCCATTTGTTTTTTTTACTTTTATAATTTTAAAATTCTAGTACCATTTATAACTACCGGATAATCCGAAATAATTTCGTATCTGCAATAGTATCCGAAGCCGGTATATAATATACCGAGGAAACTGTCGCGCACGCGGCGTGATCCTCGAGTGCACAGAAATAAGAACACGAACCTTGGGAGCACCGAACTCACTCATAGACGCCCTGAGTAAACTGAAAGGACTCATCTGCTTCTAGAGAGAGGTGGGCTGGTTGGAATGAAAGCCGCCATGGCCCACGTACAATGGTGCACCGAGAACTAAGTGCGGAGACCGGCCTGAAGTCTGCTATTACAATAGTGTCAGAATGGTCTACCATTGATTTCATAATTTTTAATTTTGACAAGTTTGGTAATCTACTATTATAATGGCGTCATTATGACTTTCCAATGGTCAACCACTGAAAGAAGTGGCATAGAATGGTAATCTCGTACATATTGACATATGGATGTCTGACATATGCGGTAATCTGCTAAACCTACCATTAGAACATCATTGTACAGTCATTGCTTTTAATAAGCTCGATATTGTCAGTCTACCACAAGTCTAGTACGAGACCATTGACCGATCAATGATCGATCATTATGAATTAGCAGATTACGAAATTTTGGCAAAAATGACAATGGGATCGTGTTGGAATGACGAATTTATAAAAATAGCAGACGTGGGCCCCAATTCACAAAGATAAGGTAAGTCAAGATAAGACTCTCGTGATATAACTTATTCCTATATCCGTATTCAGAACTAAAATCTCATATATTTAACATCCCTGTGTCCAAGCATGGGCTGTGGGAATGTTCGAAAAAGTTGCCGAGGCCCTGAGACACAAAGGGCAACAGAAGGAACACAGGTAGGTTGTAGTTAGTATAAGTCTGACACGCACCAATCAGAGCGGGAAAAGTTATTAGATGATTTCCCATTCCCACATCAAAAAAGATTCCATTCCATTTTGTATTTTGTTGTATTTTGTACCTATTAACATAGTTTATAAGTTCCATTTGTTACTAACCCTTATTGATCATTGTTATCTGATTAAAATAAATTATTATTTCACTTATTTACACATTAATATTTAAAAAATTAAAAATATGAAAAGAAAACAGTATCTACATAACGGTGAAATATTGTTTTTTATATTTTTTTGTATCGGGTCCAAGCTATCGTGGTTCCAGTGAAAGGAACTTAACAATGCGAACCGTACAGAGAGCTACCTAACGTGAGCTTACTAAAGGGCCTATTACACTACTCGATATTCAGACAGTCTTAGTCGACGTCGCGTAGTGTATTATGGGTTAGACCATCTTACTCGGAACAAAAAATGAGACTGTCTGAATATCGTGTGCTGAATATCGCGTAGTGTAATAGGCCCTTTAGGTGATGGTCGAGGTTCATGTCTAGTAGGTACAATGATCGCCGAGTCCACATAAAATAAATTATTATTGTTATTAATCAATCAAGCTAGAGGTATAGCCCTCACAACATTTAGCCACGAGCTCCTTCATCAAAAAATCATTCACATGAATGAATGGTACGAACCATTTAAGAATGTTGATTCTATAATCTGATTTTATGAGGAATGTCCTCCTGATTACTCATAAACTATAATTAACGTCATCGGGCAAGTCCTTAATACGATTTTTATAATAAAAACATCCGTCTTTAGCTACTTTGATTATAATACTTATTAATATGTATCTAAATATATATTCATTTAATTTACATAACGATTTGGGTTTTAAACGGTATATTATCAAATATTTTATGTTTTAGACAATTATTATGTTTTGATTTCAATAGAAAACTAGATAAAATCCACAAGATATGTATAATGTTTCCAAAATATCTGGAGAAAGATGTGTAATAACCAGCCCCCCTAGCCAAGTCACAAACGATAAACGTAAACTCTCAGTAGTCTTTAATAGATTTTCAACTTTATGTTGTTGGATATAAAGTTGAAAATCTATTAAAGATTACATAGTGTTTTCGTTCGTTCCGGTCGCTAACGCTCAGTAGTCTTTAATAGATTTTCAACTTTATGCTCTAAGGTATAAAGTTGAAAATCTATTGGAGATTACTAAGCGTTCACGTTTATCGTTTGCAACTTGGCTAGGGGGGCAGCCCCCCTAGCCAAGTTACAACCTTTTCGTGTCGAATTCCGTTCTCCAATCGGTAACGCCTCGGTGTCAGTAATTGTAGAAAACTATAAGTTAATAGCCATGTTGACGAGCCTGAGTCGGCCGCTCGTTCTACAATAACAAAGGATGTAGCGTTGAACATTGTAGAAACGATAACATTTCATTCTATCATTTTGAATGATGTGAACTTGGCTACGAATTTTCTATTCGTTTGTTCTGACCACGTGACTTAACGTTGAGATGATGTCATTCCCATACATTTGATTAGTTTTCGACTAGCCTTAACGATTGCAGATTATCAACTTAGCTAGGGGTGCAGAGGACGGAATTAGGTAGAGTTAAACACGTACTTATACTTACACCGGTTTCATACAGCGAAAGAATAAAATGGATATGCCTCAAATCCCGAGATTAATTTTAAAGAGTAGAATTTTTTTATGACACTATCAGAAATATAGCAGAAAAAAATTCTTCCTGCATTAATGACGAGGACGAGGAAGTGTATAAATTTGTTAACCTTAACCTCAGTTGACGTAAAAGATCTCTCGATCTTTTTCAATGACAAATACTAATAAAAATTGTATGTTAATT
Source organism: Mythimna impura (assembly GCA_905147345.3). Lineage (NCBI taxonomy): Eukaryota > Metazoa > Arthropoda > Insecta > Lepidoptera > Noctuidae > Mythimna > Mythimna impura. The sequence continues at coordinate 14,336,997 of LR990362.1, read as the reverse complement.
ATTTTTGTTTTATTTGTTCAATCTATCTCTGAGGTTTTTATTATTATTTATTTGTAATATTTTTGGCCACATGTAAGATTTTTCATTAGAAATCCCGGGAAGATCCATATTAATATCAACATTTCGATACAAATTCGACTGGCCTGTTGGTCTGGTGGTTAGTGGCCCTGACTGCTATGCCGGAGGTCGTGGGTTCGATTCCCACCCAGGATAAGTGATTGTGTGATGAGCACGATCATTTGTTCTGTGTCTGGGTGTAATTTATCTATAATATGTATGTATTTAGAAATATATAAGTATGTTTATCAGTTGTCTAGTACTCATAACACAAGCTCTGCTTAGCTTGGGACTAGACGGCGTTGTGTGATAGTTGTGGAATATTTACTATTACTATTTTTTTTTTTTTTTACTAAATACATAAATAACTCTACCTAATTCCGACCCCGGCCCTGGTAATAACGTCATAATCACGTAAGAGCGGTATGGAAATCTATCTCGAGTTGGCCGCTCTTAAAGTCAAAACAGGGTGGTCGTTTGTTTTTAAAAACAACGTAAGTTTCCTACAACAACAAAATCGTCAACCAGCATTAATTAAAACTAAGACAATCACCCCGCCAAACAATCACAGGATGTTGTTTTCTCAGACCCTAAAAATAAACGCCATCTAAATTCTCGCTCTCAAAATAACAATGCTGCAATTTTCAGCCGGTTCCAATTCCTAACAAAAAGAAAAAGCTATCGGGTTGAATTTCTTCAATGGTTAATTATTCTCTTGATTCATTAACAAGGCGGTCGTCTGCTCAGGGGCCCTACTCTGACGTTTTATATGTTACCCGTGCAATGTTAACCTCCGCCGAATTAGCCTTTCCATCAGAAAAGTATTTATACTTCAGCCTAGAATTTAAGGCGTTTTGAGGCAGTGGTGGCCGAGTGGTAACGGCCCCGACTTATGAGTTGTAGGTCGCGGGTTCAAACCCAACCAGGCACATTACTTTGTGTAATTTATTTCATCACCACTGCTCTCAAAACGGTGAAGGAAAACATCATGAGGAAACCGGCATGTCCTAGAACCAAAAATTCGAAGACATGTGACATCCACCAACCCGCACTGGGCCTGCGTGGTGGATTATGGCCCATTCCCTCTCCTAGAGAGGAGGCCTGAGTCCCAGCAGTGGGAACTTTAAAAGGCTGATTATGCTTATGCTTATGCTAGAATTTAAGAAAAAAAAACTAAATTCGACAAAACATTTTTTTTAGTAAATTCTGTTATTATTTTTTAATTCTAGAATTGCTTCATAAATCCCCAATACATAAATAGCTCAATTATGCATAAGTTATTTTTTATAAATTACTAGCTTTTGCCCGCAGCTTCTCCCGCATACATAAAATATGAGACTTTATAGATCATACAGGAATAAAACAGCTTTCTATCGGTGAAAAAATTTTCGCAATCAGAGATTACCTCCTACAAACTTAGTGTGACTCATGCATTTGTATTTATTTAATTATCTATTGATTAATAATATTCAATAAAAAAGAAAGATGTCACTGTTTTTGGTCAAAAGAAACACTGTGTTCTGGGTGTCAGAGAGAGACGGAAACACAAGACAAATAGCGCTATCCCATATTCACAATAGAATTGTGGTGGCATTGGTACTTCTTAGTACAGCCCCTGAACTATTAGTCTGCTCAGCACGTACAAAATTGCTAAACCGAAGCTCAATAGTAAAAAGTGTTGCATAACCACATGCCCAGGCGCAGGTACGCGGTAGCCAGGCTATCATACTTTTGCGGTCATTGATTTGAGGTACCCAGGCAGTGGTAAAAAAGAAGTAGGAATTATAAAAGGTACAATTATCATTGGACTTAGATTTATTTTAGGAGACTACGATTTGATATAGGTAATTGTGATCTTATAGGTGTTAATGTTAAAAAGGTAAAAATGATCTAATCTAAAGACCTTTACAATATAAATTACTAAAGCTCCGATGTAAAGTTAATTGATGAAAACACTATCGCTGATTGCAATAGGCGGATTTTATCCCGAAAATTTACGGTTCCTATCACTCAAACTTGTTTAAGGTGTATAGTCCCTTAAACATCTGGCTGGAGTTAAATGCACACATACTCGTACTGTCGCCTGCGCACGCATAGGGCCCCGCTGATGTTTAAAACTATTTTTGCGAAAAAATTTTTTTTTTTTGGCATAATTATTAGTCATACGAAAAAAAACATATGTTGATAATGTTACATATAAATCTATAATTAATATATTTTTTTTTCAAAGCTATTAACCTAGCCGTTACCGAGGAGTAGGTCACTGTTTTATGGCAGTAAATGGGAGCAAGGGCCTTAAAATAAACGATTTCTTTTTTATAATGGAGTAAGGTTTAGTTATAATTGAAGATAATTTGTATAACCAAGAAAAAATATTCTAGTAAAACAGGATTTGAAAGCTTGCAATCTTCGTGAAATGTGAATGCAGATCTAATCGAATCAAGTTGAAAGTTGCAAATTGACATGTAGCATCACAGGTAAATGCTTAATTCGAATACCACACGTTTTGAATTCGCAAAAAAAAAACAATATTAAAAAAATGAAAGCGAAATTAATTAATGCAACCATAAATGATCTGATTTCATGTCTTATCGTGGGAACATCGATTCATAAGCCAGTTTGTCTCCGATTATAATCATCGATTACATCCTTTTCACATCAAAGCAGATAATTTGCATTATCGACCGTTGTTTCGGCTGATTAAACTTTGATGTGGTACTTCCTGTCTCGTTAAACCAAATTAAATTGAGTGACCAGTGGAACTTGGTACCCGGCGAATTGAAGAAAAATGGCGGTGTTCTAAATTTGACACATTTTTGACATTTGCCATAAACAAACAGAGCGCTAAGGAGTGCCAAGTTATTTTGGCCATACAGCTTTCTTTATCTTTAATCCATAGATAATAACGGGCCTTTTCCACTGTAAATTAATAAACGTATGTGTATGTGGTTCAATTGAAAGCGTAATTATAGACTGTAGCAAAGTTTTTACTGTAATTAATAGTTGCCATTACGTTCTGTTTACAATGGGTCTTTTTATTGGATTTTAAACGGAAGTAGAGTTTAAAACATGTTTTGAAAGTGATTGTTTGACTAACGAACTCTAGCTGATTATTTTCGAATAGAAATTAATTCACTGTCATTAGCGGCAACAGACAGACTTGCTGGTGTAATGACCTTTCTAAAGAAAACACTAAAATGTTTAATCAAATTCCTTCACCGTAAAAACTTCGATCGCTCTCGCGGCGTAAATCGTCAAACGTCGAATGGTTCTCGTTTCAAAGTCAGCAATTAGAGGGGGGTTTTTGCTGGGCCGTTGTACAGTTAGTGTGTCCAGGTCGTCTTCCTTAGAAGGAGACTTGTCTGGTCCCGGCGGAATGCGTCAATATAGTGCCGCGTTCCGGCGTCGTCGCTTGCTTGTGGCGCGGCCGGACCCGCGGTCAACTTAGCGGCTCTAGCTTCCATTCATGCGGACAAATGTTTTAAAGGTACCGGTTGTTGCTTTTTTTTTGCTGTGCATTGAACCTGTTAGGTCATTTAGAGATGTTTGTGGCTTTGTGAGCGATTGGTGGTATAGGATTTATGATTGCAAAAAGTTTTGATGCTGTTTTGTTTGGTTCTTTGAGAAGCTTTGTCTGTGTGGAGACAATGTTTCGTGAATTCAATGCATGTAGTCTGTTTTTACATTATATAATTTGAAAATAGTAAGGTTATTTAAATGTCGTCAATTAAAAATTTGCAGTTGGAAAGAGGTTCTCTAATTAAGGTTTAAATCTTTACTGCAAAAAGTATACAACGTAAATTAAACTCGCGCCAAGGATAATGAGCAGATATAAGTAGTGGAAAGTATTTTCTCTTCTGTATAAAACTAAAATGCCCATAAGTGTCGCCAAAAGGGACACTTCCTGATCTAGACGAGCGGGTTGTCTTCTTGTAGAGGTAATGATGTCCAAAGGTCGATTGCTGGCCGAAGCCGAAGGAGTAATAACCTTAGGAAACTCAGTACAAGATTGGCTAAAAGTGAATACAGGCTATATTTTTTTTAAATTTTCTGTATATAGTAACTTAAAGAGATGATCAAAATCACCTAGCCAAATTAGGCCGACCTTATATTTGGCCGAAGGTAGTATTTTAAGCAGAAAGATTCAAAGCATTTTATTTCAAATAAACTATGTATTTACAGGCACTTTTGAAATGTCAAAAATGATGCTAATTGCACATTCCAAAGCGTAGATCTCTATGGAGAAACTCCATGGACACTCTTTTCAATCATGCTATGTATTACAAATATCTCAGTTACATGTTTCTTTTCGCTACTATTATGTGAGAACAATGTAAATAAAGTAAAAAAAAATACAATTTCTAAAAAATGGAAAATGGTCATAGCCGAAAGTTTGGCCAAAGCCGAATGTTTTGCCGATGCTGTGGAAACCGAAGCTTCAGTGAGACACTAAACGTAACTCATTGGGAGCGTCGTCACGTATGAATGATAGGTGCGCTTGCGTCGCGCGTCCGACGAGACCCATTACGGATCGAGAAACCGTCATTACGGCAATTGTATCCACTTGTAAGTTGTATTACATACCAGGAGAGACGGCATTCCTCTCGTTTGAAAGTACCTATTCTGTATATCTAAGTACTTTATGTCATTATTTTTGTGTTGCTTAAGTTTTTTTGCAAGGAAACAGTTTTTGAAGTTTTGTATCTCGTCTAAATTATTTGGAAACTTGAAATATGTTAAAGATTTTTCTTTTTCAACAATCACGCAACGCCGTCTAGTCCCAAGCAAAGCAGAGCTTGTGTTATGGGTACTAGACAACTGATAAACATACTTATTATATATTTTTAAATACATACTTAAATAGATAAATTACACGCAGACACACAACAAATGATCGTGCTCATCACACAAACATTTGTCCTGGTATATAGTATGAACTTACGAAGTTATTATTCTTTACTGGACATTCAAATTTACAAAAACATTTTGTTGTTTTGAAAGTTACCTCGGTGTTAAAATAAATGCTATTATTTATAGCCAATAATAACGACCAGTTCCTCTTAAACTAAGGCCTACCGTCTACGGGCGCGTAGCTTCATAGACGCGTATTCGTCATTATACGCTTGGTGTACGCCTGCGTGAAGCTTTTTTTTTTCTTAATTGATATAAACTAGTGCTTGACTGCGATCCCACCTGATGGTAAGTATTAATGCAATCGTTGATGGTGAGGCGCACTAATTTATTGAGAGCCTATTCACTCTAGCCTTGAAGACACCTAAGTCAAAGTCAAAGTCAAAAGACATCTAATTAAAAAAGTCAGAAGACACCTAAATTATAAACGGACGGGAAGATAGCAGAAGGCAAATTGTTCCAGTCCCTCGATGTACGCGGTATAAACGACGAGGCGAAACGCTTGGTCCGGACCGTAGAGGTTACATACAAAACTCTGTCGACGAAGCGGCAACGTCGTGCTGTAGAGTCGTCATCGAAACTACGCGTCCGAGAACAATAGGCCTAAGGCAACACTTTCGAAGGATTTGAATCCATCGCAATTCGCAATTTCAAATCGTCGAATAACTACATTGTGTGTCTGCTTTATTAAGCATAGCCCAAAGCGATCGGAAACTTTGCCTTCGCAAATCATAGTGTGCAAATTATGTAATCAATTAAAATTAAATGCCATTCATACATAGCATTAAGTCTAAGATTAGAAAGTAACATAACCAGATACGAATTGCAATCACTAATCAATCTATCGTTCGTGTTCCCATATTGACAAGTTGAACTGCCAATAATCTCCACACACGTTGAATAGCTAGAAACTCGTCCTAGTTTCCACCATAAATAAACATACAAGTTTCCATTTAATTTCCTTTAGATTTTACGCTTATTACTAACTGGCATCGTTCATGTTGTATTAAGGCGTACAGTCCTTTAGACATCTGGCCGGAGTTAAATGCACACATACTCGTAACTGCCGCTTGCGCGCCCGCACGGCTCACTCACACAAACATAGGCATCGACGAGACTCATAAGCGGCATTCGCTACTGATAGGACCGCGAGAAACGCTTTCCATCAGGTGAGATAGCGGTCAAGCGCGAACCTATCAAGAATAAAAAAAAAATAGATTTACATAAGCTATGTACATTCTGAAGAACACTTAACCAGCTATTTTTATGAGTAAACATATTTCTAAAGATCACAAGCCGTTTGACGGGAGTAGGGAAAGAGAAGCGAAAAAATATCATGTTTTTAAACATTTTTTTTTTTGGCAAATGTATTAGTCGTACGAAAAAATCATATATTGATAATGTAGTACATTAATCTATAATAAAAATATATATATATTTTTCAAATCTATTAACCTAGCCGTTACCGAAGATTAGGCTTCAGAAAGTCACTTTTTTATGGCACTGTTCTGGAGCTAGAGCCTTAATAAAACAATTTATTTTCACCTGATTAATGGAGTTAGGAAATTAGTTGCGTTGTTTGTTTTATGATTAGGTCAGGTTAGACTCACTCAAATAAGAGTTAATAAAAGGCTGTTAAATAAGAGGTCTAAATCACGATATGTGTGTCTTTGGAGTGGAGTGGAGGGTTTACTGCTATGCCGTCCTCAGTAACATAAATTCCTTCATTATTAACCGACTTCAAAAAAAGGAGAAGGTAATCAATTCGGTTGTACTTTTTTTTTATCATTTTTTTAAGTTTGTTCTCCTTCCATCTCCGTCGTTTATGGACCGATTTGCAAAATTTTTTTCCCCATATAGGATATGCTTCCAGATTGGTCCCATTTTTTTCAAAATCCAGTTCTGATAATGTTATCCGTAAGGAATCGAGGGATGGGCACGCCACAATTATGGCGGTAAGTCCCTTCTTTGAGGCGTGGTTGGAAAGACCTCACGGCGTCCTCACCTTCCGCATGACGCAGGTTCTCACCGAACACGGGAAGTTCGGGAAGTTCCTGCACCGGATTCGTGCGGAAGCGACGCCCGGGTGTCGCCACTGTGTGGACCGCCCGGAGGACAAGGTGGAGCACACGGTGGAGGTGTGCCCCGCTTGGGAAGAGCAACGCCGTGTCCTCGTGGGGGCGATCGGCGGCGGCGATCTCTCGCGCCGGGCCTTGGTACAGGCCATGGTCCGGAGCGAGGAGGAGTGGCAGGCGGTCGCCTCCTTCTGCGAAGCAGTAATGCTAGCAAAGAAGGCGGCCGATCGCGTGAGGCAACGGCAACGGTCCTCACGCCCCAACCGCCGCCGGGATTCCGATCCCGATTTCCGGCCACCGTAGGCGCGGGCTTGCGGACGGCGGGCAATGGGTGGCCCGCCGTCCGACCGTCCGGTAACCATCCGGACCGAGCCCAAGTCGTCGACGGCGCGTATTGTTCCGCGCGCGCCTCAGGGAGATGTCAGCAAATCGTAGGGGCCCAGCAGGGTCGAAGCCTACTGGGGCCATGTGTAGTGTGAAAACGAAACCGGGGCCCTGGGACGAAGGCAACGAAGGAACAGGAGTGGGTTTTTAGTCAGTAAAAGTCTGACACTATCTCCCGCTCCGCCCAAAAGCGGGATTTGTCATAATATGATTTTCCCACCTATAAAAAAAAAAAAGGAATCGAGGGAACTCCTCAAATATTAAAGGCAATCATATAGTGATTTTGGTATTTTCATCGAACTTAAGCATTTACAGTCAAAAAGTAACATTTGATGAAGTGGAACTGATGATTATGACCAGAAATGGTCAACGGAACTTCATACTCACAGATATCACAATGAAGATAGTTAAGCGACAATGATAATACAAATAAATGAATGGTTCTGAATAGTTACGTTGAAAATGGTATCATCGAAGTGATCTGATGATGATGATGGAGCCAGAAAGTAGGCACTGGAACTCTGTAATTAATCAATGTAACCTAGCCGTGTTTGGACTTTTTAGAATTGTCATGTCACTTTGGCTATAAGGTACTATCGAACTGATCTGATGATGGAGCCGGAAAATAGGCACAGGAACTCCGTAATTAATCAATGTATCCTAGCCGTGTTTGGGCTTTTTAGAATTGTCATGAGATGCACTTTGGCTATAAGGTACTATCGAACTGATCTGATGATAGAGCCAGAAGGTGAAAGGTAGACACAGGAACTTCATAATAAAACAATGTAACCTAGCAGTGTTTGGGTTAAATGGAATTGTCATGAGAAATAGGCACTCTGTTTTTAAGTGTATCGCAACTAAATAGTGTAAAATAAAAACTTTTTATAAAAAAAAAATAACCGATTTCACTACTATCATCACAACGTTAATGTTTCTCTGTTTGTCGATTTGGACCAATTTTTGTTTTTTTTTTAGTATAATATATTTATGTATATATTATATTTACCTATATTGTATTATATATCTGTGATTAATTTGTATTATCTTTTTTTTTATATTAACCTTTTTTTTCTGTGTCTTTTATTGCACCTAATACTATTCTTCTCTGCATCACCCAAAGGTTGACTGGTAGAAAACGCCTAAGGCAGTCCACCTCTGTACCTTTATGTGCATGAAGTATGAAATAAATGACAGTATCCTGGGCTGAGTGCCAGTTGTTTTTACGTTAAGGCGATCGAAACGTCTACCGCGTTTGGCTCTGATTGGCTAAGACATTGGAGCAGTCATAAACGAGTCGATCGCATTTTAACGTAAAATAAACACGAACTAGGCACTCTGTCGATTTGAGAATACATTCATGTTTATGAGAAATCTTCCATTGCTATATACAATGCGTTCCAAATAAGAACAGGATCGATTACCATGCTGTGACGTCAAGTCATACTGTCAAATCGCAAGAAATTGGGCAAAATTGAAGAACTCAGAGATGAGCAAAATTGAAGAACTGGATTCTGATTAAACTTTTTTCGTTCACAGTTCATAAATAAATTAAATTTTAAAAATTTCTTGTTTTGCTCACCCTATTAATTCTTCGATTTGACAGTATGACGTGACGTCACAACATGGCAATCGATCCTATTCTTATTTGGAACGCATTGTACTACACTTTATTTTTGGTGTAACTTTGAGTTCCATTAGAATGCGGATGTAACACATTCTAATGTTTTTGCATTAAGCAGCAAATGAAACGAGTCAGCCTTCTCGACAAGCTACACTGAGGTAGTCAATACTATAATAAAATTTCCAGCTCTATTTTACAGAAATCGCGCCTGTTTCAATGATTCCACATACTGTCCAGGCTGAGTAAACACTTGAGATATAAAACTGCACCAATTTCATATAACAGTATTCACTTATTTTGCGAAACAATTGTGATATTTTATCACAATTTGCGAAACTTCACTCGAAAAAGTCCCGTCAATAACTCATAAACTGATTAGCGGATTCTAAATTCATTCTTTACAACAAAAAAAAAAAATTAAAAACCTACTAATCAGTGTTTTAAACTATACACATTTTTTTTAATTGCTACTTATGGCCCTTTATGTTTTAATTTTTTTTTCTACTTCGCTTAATTTGATTATAGAAAATAATCAAATTAGTAACGCGATCGAAAAAAGATTTATTCAGTAAAAGCTTCAAACCCATTTTCGAAGAAAAGTAAGTACCTACATAAAAAGCCACTAGTCCGTAAAAGAATATAAAAAATAACAGTAAATGGCATCTTACAATTTTATTTACAAGAAATGGCCAGGGACTGTTTAAGTTTTTAGAAAAGAGGTTGAAATTTAAAATAAATTGAAAGTAATGTCAATTAGAAAAGAAGTACTTTAAAAAAAATAAAAGAATATTAATCTGAATAAAATATGGTTTTGAATTCGTTTAAATATTCTTATTGTAGGTACTTTTACAAATAATAAAAAAATACTAGAGCTGATGCACACAGGCGAGCTTAATCCACAATTGAGTTTTCTTACAGCTAATCTTATAGGTAATATATATGTAAAGAAATTTTAAACGATTTTTTTTTTATTTTTTTATTGTTCATGCAGGTTGAAATGCGCATATAAATATAAACAGTAGTTTTATGAACCTTGAATGAAATGCAATTTAATTTAAGCTCTGAATACTTAATTAGTGGTTTTCGAGACAAACAATGAATCATACTAATTAATTCAGAACAGGAACTTCCTACTGATAACCTTTCGCAATAAGTCAAGTTAAGCTTGTAGGTAAATACTTGATATGAGGAATTGTATGATCATTTTGTAATTGTAGCTTTCGATTTTAATACTACGTCCTTCGGGGCTTACGAGGAATTGTGTAATTGAGGCTCGACAATTTTCGGTGTGTTGTGTGGTCCTCAGGCAACAGGGTTGCATATTACGACAGACTGTTTACTGTCCACATTAGAATTCTTCTTCTTAGCGTGTCGATGGCAAAACTAGGATTTTTTTAAATTAAATTCCTTGCCTGGAATTAAATAATAAATTACGAAACATTAATGTACAAATTTAGTGATGTACGCTAATTTTAATCTGCAATGTTTTTATGCGTAAAATTACCTAATTACTTAATTATTGCCTGTTTATTATTATTATGTCAACATCCGACATTATACAAATACCAACTTCTGAAATTAAAGTTAGTTTACATTTTTACCCAACGCGTCAGAAGGAGGGTTATATTTTATAGTTTCATTTGAAGACAGTTGTATTTTTTAAAGGGTTAATTTTAAATTGTTCACTGCCTATTTATTATTATTATTATGTTTGTGATAATAGCAATAGCACAAAGGTATTTAACAAGTAACTGCATGTTGTGCATACGTCTCTATCCATCGTGATTGGCTGTGATTATTCCCAGAAACGTCATTATACGACCTCACAGCACATTCTGTGAACCCATTTGGAAACAGTGGCTCTTCCCACGGCTGTGTAGCAATATGTCACGGATAAATATGTAGGAACACATCCGTCTTTAACGGATTGACAGGAACGTAGCAATATTTATGAACTACAAAGGCTGACAAGAATCTAGAACTGGTCTTTTTTTAGGGTTCCGTACCTCAAAAGGAAAAAACGGAACCCTTATAGAATCTGTTTGTTGTCCGCCTGTCTGTCGGTCTTTCTGTCTATCTGTCAAGACACTTTATCTCGGGAACGCTTGGAGGTATCGAATTATAATTAAAACCATATACTAAGGTTTGCGGTCCCTTGAAGCAGTGAAAAAATCAAACTTCTATGTTAACGAATAAAAAAGGTACGGCCGTTTATGTCGTAAAAAACGTATATTTCGGTACTCTCAAAGGAATCAAAATTCATAGGGTACTTCCCGTTGACCCAGAAACCTGAAATTTGGCATAATGCAAGGTCTTATAGCACAGATATAGGAATAATTCTGAAAACAGTAAATTTGTAGTTACCTACGTCACAAAAAAAAACAAATACTTTTTTGCAATTCGAAAAAATTTTCGAGACTCCATTCGGGAATCATAGTTTGTACGGAACCCTCAGTGCGCGAGTCTGACTCGCACTTACCCAGTACAAAGTACAATGAATTTGAAAAGAGATTTTCTATAACTTTAAACTGAATTGCCAGCGCAGCGGCTTCGCCCGCGTGGTATTAGTACTTCCTCATGAAAAGTGATTGCCTATATTACTGAGAAGAAACTGTACTGTACTGTAAGGAACTGTGTGTCTGTGTGTATTACTGTTATTAAGTGATTACTTTGTTATACTGGAAAGTTTTATCAAAATCCGTTCAGTAGTTTTTTTCCTGAAAGAGTATAAAACACATCCATACATTCATCCTTTAATTTGGAATGTTAGTAGAAGGTTTTTTTTTTTTTGTAGGTGGTAAAATCGTCTAATGACATCCCCCGCTCTTAGGCGGAGCGAGAGGGCGTGTCAGACTTTTACTGACTAAAAACCACTCCTGTTCCTTCTTTGCCTTTGTCCCAGGGCCGAGTTTTCCTTTCAGAAACAAACCCTTGGCCCCAGAGTAGGCTTCGACTCTGCTGGGCCCCTACGGTTTGCTGACATCTCCTTGAGGCGCGCGTGGAACAGTACGCGCCGTATACGACTTGGGCTCGGTCTGGACGGTTACCGGACGGTCGGACGGCAAGCTACCCATTGCTCGCCGTCCGCAAGCCCGCGCCTATGGTGTAGTAGAAGGTATGCGAGCTTTTGCGTAGATTCTGCTTCATGAGAAAGCTCGTTGCTTATTTGTGTATTACGATATCGTTTACTGGGTTCACAGTTTACAAGGACAACAGGTAAATGAAGACATGTACGAGTATGTTAGTTACTTCTTCACGCTCAAACGACTGGACAAATTTGGATAAAATTTGGTACCAGGATAGCTTCTAACTTGGATTAACAAATATGTTATCATTTTTATAGATGGGAAGTACAAATCTCACGCGGGCGACAGCTAGTAACTTAATAATAAATTTAAATTTATTCTGTTGCATAACTGAAAAAGATTCAATCGCCAAATCTAAGCAAAAAGTCTAGCTGTCTGGTGTGATTTCCTTGGCACGTTAATTCTCAGTACATTGACGAAATTAATAAGAAATCCAAGCTCTTAAAAACCTAAAAAAAATCTTCCAGTAAGCTGCTACGTATGCGGCATACGGAAGAGTTATTTATACTCCATCATAAACTTTCATGAGGGATATATTTATTCAGTTTACATATTTATTGCTAACGGATTAAAACAATGGGTCATGAATGGATTCTGTTCGTGAATGTACATAAATGGGTACTTAAGAAACATGACGCAATTTTAGGCACTATTATTCCAAAAATAAGGTCCGTATTTGAGTGTAATCTTTAAGTTCTTATGTTAAATGTAATAGATTTACGCACTATAGATACTTCTTTATTACTTAGATATTCCGTACATTACATTTCGTATTCTCAAAATGTTCTGTATTTAAGCGTTTGGCAGAACAACTACGCAACTGCTATAGATTAAAATTATCCATAAAGTTCAGTCCGAACCGCCTGCTGAGCAAAGGTTCCGTGCTACAAAGATGACAATTCAAATTTTATTGTAGAACTTTACTAAAGTTATTGAATAATTTATGGTGAATAAATAAGATTGAAATATAAACTTGGATTTACACAGTGTTGTAAACATAACAAAGAACGCATAGGCGTTTTCCTTAAAGCGCAAGTTGTAAATGTCAACTTAGAGAAATAAGTGTCTTTAGAGCAATGGCTTTAGTCGGTAGAGTAGGTAAACGATAAACTTCACAAATTGTTGTAAGCTGAACAGGTATGACATTCTTCTATAGGGTGACTGGCAATTAGTGTACGATAATCAAACACGTGATTGTGCTCATGGTAACAAATAATTTTTATTATGGGAGCAAAGCCAAAATCGCGAAAAAAATATCAGCTGTTCAGTATATTAGGCAAACATAAATGTACTGAACAGCTGATTTTTTTTCGCGTTTTCGAGTTTGTTCCCATAGTAAAAGTTGTTGGTTATCATGAGCACAATCACGTGTTTAAGTATCGTACACTAATTACCAGTCACCCTATATATAATGTAAGGAATTCTGTATATATTTAGGAACATTACGTTGGCACGTCATTGTCAAAGAATATCTACGTTATAACAAAAAGGTTTGTTCCTACACAATGTACCTGGGCTTCTTCAAAGGAAGTTACATGAATTTAAAGATTTATACAGCGCAACAAAATATATTATAGACCAAAACAGTATCAAAAACCATCCAGAGAATAGAGAGACAAGATATAAAATAATTTTAGCAATATGGCATAGAAACAGATACATTCTACATCATTTGCGGAACCCTAAAATTTTGCGCTTACAGGCGTTTAGTTGGATGTTTGATTGTTTCCAAATCATCTGTATCGTACGCACAGATTATAAATAAGGACTTAATAAATTCTAATCACATGGCAGACGAATCCTTATTATGAATGTATTTGAATGCATTCTCACGTACAGCGTATTAATTATACCTTTTGTGTTTTGGTTCCAAAACGGAAATTTTCCTTTAAAATAATTTCAACTAAGTGAATGTTTAGTTGCCAAGTATACTAAAGTCTAATGAGGCAATGTAAATGGCTGTATTTTACTAGAAAATTACTAATATGCCTTTGTTTGTGGATGTTTACTAAGCGAATAATTTATGTAATAACTCATGTATAACTATGACAGTCATGAGATGACCATGGACAGAACTGTGCGACTGTACTGTTATGTTAAACAATAATACAAAATCAGACAAGTCTATAGGGTGACTGGCAATTAGTGTACGATACTGAAACACGTGATTGTGCTCATGATAACAAACAATTTTTATTATGGGAGCAAAGCTGAAATCGCGAAAAAAATATCAGCTGTTCAGTACATTAGGCAAACATAAATGTACTGAACAGCTGCTCAGCTGATTTTTTTTCGCGATTTCAGGTTTGTTCCCATAGTAAAAGTTGTTTGTTATCATGAGCACAATCACGTGTTTATGTATCGTACAGTAATTACCAGTCACCCTATATTTTAATGAAAGAGGCGATAATATGATGACCATTCTACAAAATCTTCACCAATAAACTTTCTATAATCAAATGATCATTTATTTAGAAAATTGACATTAAATTTATTAAAAGCAAACACATTAACGACAAATTATGAGTCTAATATCCTATTACCATCCATAAAGAGATTAGAATTACGAAAGTTGTAAGTAACACGAATACTTAAGGCGTATATTCCATTGAACCGGAGTTAAATGTACACATACTCGTACTGCCGTCTGCACCCGCATAGAGCTCCGCTGACCTTTAAAACCATATTCTTTGCGAAATATATATATATTTTTTAAATTAATATTTATTCATTTTATATACATTTAAATCTAATAATAACATAATTAAAACTAACTAATATAATAACCTTGTTGGTAGTTATATTTTCGAGCCGTTTGGGGTTGAAACTCTCGGATCGTGGGGTCCGAGTGCTCACAAATTATTTAAAGAACTTTCAAAACGCCTTGTTGACACTTCGCATGACCCAAGGGCTGGCTTTTACTTCGGACAAAGGATAAGCATTGCCATTCAGCCTGGCAATGCCGCCAGTCTTTTGGGTACTTACATTACCAGTCGACAGCGATGTGGAGGAGTTTTTCGACGCCGTACTTTAGATTGCTTTTTTTAGTACTTTATGGCTTTTATTTTTATTTTGTACCAGTTTTTTTTTTGTGTAAACGTATTTCTAAAGATCAAAGCCGTTTGAAAGGAATTAGGGGAAACAAGCGAAAAAATGTCATGTCGTTAATATTTTTTTTTGGCAAAAAAATTAGTCGTACGAAAAAATCATATGTTGATAATGTTATGTATGAATCTATAATACATTTTTTTTTTTCAAATCTATTAACCCAACCGTTACCGAGGAGTAGGCCTCAGAAAGTCACTGTTTTATGGCACTAAATGGGAGCAAGGGCCTTAATCATTTGCAGTTAATTCCAGACAAATTGAATGTGGTGAAACTGTGGTCGTAAACTATAAAATGGCGGATTAGAACAAACGGGCGCCGGCGCCTCGCCTTTGGTAATCCTAAGATTTGTGATCTGCCTACTTTGACAGATGATATAGAATTATGAGCTCTATGTTCCATGACTCTGTACAATGTCGGATCAGCATCAGCCACGTTGCAAGAGTAGCCGTTTATAATTTAGGTTTCTTTAAGGCTAGAGTGAATAGACTCTTAATAAACTAGTGCGATTTACCATCAACGATTGCATCACTGCTTACCATCAGGCGGGATCGCAGTCAAGCAATGGTTTATATAATTTAAAAAAAGGAAATACTACAGGCCCCGTACGTTGGGAGGCCCCCACTTGGACGTACAAAAACATGTCAAGATACATGCGCCATATGAATTCTAACCTTTTCCGGATTTTGTATAAAGACAACGAAGCCACTGCCTATGGACCCATTGCTACCTAAAGGCATCGCGGTCTGTTTTTGAAAAATAAGTTAGAGAAGTTCTATTTTTTTCCACAACTTTCACACAACGTCATCTAGTTCCAAACGTAACTGATAAACATACTTACATATTTCTAAATACATACCTAATATACATACACAGACAGAATCAGAAAAACATTTGGTTTTGGCAGAATCGAACCCTTTAGTTTAGACTTAGAGGGCCCCTTGGTAGAATTTGCTACAGGCTCCACGCTGGCTTATTAATCCAGCACTGACACTATACTAGGTCTGGGAGAGGTCAAATCATCATTTAGTTGCGAATTCGTCGAACCATATGGTTGGCTTGATTCTAATAAGGTTTTATTTCGGTATTTTTTGCCTATTAGGCTTCACAAGGCCTTCTAGGCTGCATATTATATTACCATTTACATGAGACATCTGTATCCGTTTGGTGCTATAATTACAATCTGTGGGTTGTCCAATTTTTTGCCTTCTTTTATGCAAAGCGAACTCAGTATTAGAATTAAAATAAATTAAATAGGTTGATTCTTGTTAGTTTACAATCACTATTGTGATGTTGATTTTATTTTGGGGCTGATCCGGGAGGAAGCTTAAGTAATTATAGAATGACTTTCATAAGACACAGTTTTATTTCTACACTTCTTATTACGTACAGGTTTATTAAAATGGCCAGGTCAAAGTAGATTTCTCAGCCTTAAGTTGGGTTCAAATATAAATCAGCTTTAAGAACCCGCTTGTCTTCATTTTGACATTTTTAATTTTACTTTTGCTACGGTTGGCCTTAGACCAAGGCTTGTCTATCAAGATTTATTTAAATATGGACCCAAACAAAGCCCAAGAATGCAGCCAACAATCATTTCAACAGGTTGCAGTCAACTTTAATGTCCTAATGACCCAAATATCTGTCGGCAGCCGCCACAATGGAACTTGACAAAGATCCTCGAATGCTTAATGTATCGTTTAAGTGCGCACTTCAGATAAAGGGGAAACGATTAGTAAATATCTTTAGCGTCACAAGTCCCCGCTCACTTCCTACGCGTAGACGGTAGTAAAGTTATGTTGTAAGACTTGAGCCACATTATCAGAACTGAGAAGGTCCAATGATACGGCATTTATGCGTTTACGTACACGGTTTGAAAGGACTACTGGGCCTAAAGCGCGGTCACTCTCGTGCTGATCGAATAATGACAATGCTTGCAAATATGAAGGATTTTAGGGATTTAGGAAAATTATAGATTCGATTAAAAATTTAAAATACTATAACGGTAAAAATGTGGTTTGTAGAATAATAAAACAAACAATCAGAATGATTGCATCTATATTAGTCCGGTTTTTAATCGATAAAAGTAATTTTAGAGGCATCTTCGTGATTTTTTCTATCGTACTAAATTATAAAGCGAAGTTTTTTCTGTCGTACTAAATTATAAAATTGCGATGCGAATTGCTGCGATGCGATTTCGTACGGCAAAGCATCGGTTTAGGTAACCATACAATGTCCAATGCGAATCAATTCGCAAGTGCTTGCGATGCGCCGTGCGAGTTCGCAGATTTTTACAATGCGTTGTCGCATCGCAGTTTAGTATATGGGCCTTTAAACCAAGTGAAATTCTCTCAGCAACTGCGACTCCAAAGTGTTTGACCACGTGATGTTTCGATAGTGCAAAAAAATGCAATTTTAAAATTAATTTGATAATTAGTTATTACTTATGTACTTCTGTATTTACGCTGATCGTAGAATATAATTTTATCTAGAGCCTTATTATTATTGTTCTTGTTATGTAGTGTTCACAATACTAATTATTTTAAAAAGCTTAAAAAAATGCAAAAAAATCAACAAGGAGTTGTGATATCAATACGTTTCACAACCGCTTCCGTAGCCTATTAATACCACTGCGATAACAAAAAACAGTGCTCATAATATATATTAAACACCTTATGGTGATAACTTGATTGATATTTAGCGTGATTTACGTCGTTTTCTGACCGTACAACTAAAGGATGGTAGAGAGACTTGTAGGCTTGTTAACTTCAATTCAGGTTAATGTTTGTTGGTAACTTTGTGACTTGAGTGTTTTATGTTTATGAGTGATAGATTAGATAATGCAAGCAACAAACATCTGTTTTGTGTATAATAATAACAAGGTAGATTTTTTTTCCAAAAAAAAAACTATGTCTCATACAAGGAATTGCTGTGTATGTATCGTGGGTGCGTTCACAAATATCGAAGATACGCGGACCCGGAACAGCTTATTGTAGACCAAACAAATGTCTTTTTCCGTGCAGGAATCATTTAAGTTTTCTAAGTTCTCGAAATGATAACCAATTCAAAGTTAAGTGCTTTTCCAAGATTTAGGTCTTTCCTCTTAACCCAATCAATACCTGAGGATGGAAATTAATGCCATTGTACTCGTATATTCCATGTTTTGTCCCTAATAAAATGATATTCCATTGTGAAACACAGGATTAGTACCCAGACAGCGGCACGGGGCCGCGGCAGACCACGTAGAAGATGGTGAGATGACCTGGATATCTTCCTTAAGAATTGGAAGAAGAAAAAAAAACAAAGTGATCCTATAAGGGTTCCGTTTTATCCTTTTGAGATACGGAACCCTAAAATCGTGATCGTTGGAAGGAATGGAGGGAGACCTTTGCTCAGCTGTGGGATAATATGGGCTAGTAATAATAATAATAATAATGTGCAGTCATGCATGTAAAACGAGGGGAGATTATGGAATCTGAGAGGATTCAACTCTCAGATTCCATACACCTTAGATCTCTCTCCTCGGTATGTCGGAAGCGTTAGGCATTAACGTTGCTGACATGAAGCAATCGTTGAAGGAGGCCGCCTGAAGAAGGTATTAAATAGCCTTCTGTCAGGTGGAAATAAGGTGCGCGCCTTCAATGGTTGTGTCATGCCGGTCTTAATGTACTCTTTCGGCATACTCAAATGGACTCAGACCGAGTTAGACGCTCTGGATAGGCGGGTCCGTACACTGTTGACCGCAAACCGGATGCATCACCCACGTTCGTCTGTAATGAGACTGTACATCCCGCGGAAGTGTGGAGGTCGAGATTTTTTAAACACGAAGACCCTGCACAACCGCGAGGTGTGCAGCCTCAGAGAATACTTTCATAAAACCGATGTGGGTATGCACCGCGATGTGGTCGCAGTGGACAAGGGACTCACCCCGCTGTCCATGGCTAAAGAGAACTGGCGCAAACCTGTTATACTTACAACTGATGACCGCAAGGAAGTATGGAAAAGTAAGGAGCTCCACGGGCGCTTTTATCGGGCTCTTCATGAGTCTGATGTAGATTTTGCAGCGTCCGTGGCCTGGCTACGTTTCAGCAACCTCTTCGGGGAAACTGAAGGTTTTATCTGTGCAATTATGGACGAAGTCATCTTGACGAATAACTACCGGAGATATATAATGAAGGACGGGACGGTTGACGTGTGTCGGGCATGCCATCGTCCGGGTGAGTCTATCAGACATATTATCTCTGGTTGTTCTCGTCTGGCTAACGGCGAGTACTTGCACAGGCATAACCAAGTAGCCAGGATTATTCACCAGCAACTTGCTTTGAAATACAACTTAGTGTATTCAGAGGTACCGTATTACAGGTATGTGCCCGACCCAGTTCTCGAAAATGACCATGTCACGTTGTACTGGGATCGGTCTATCATCACTGACCGGACTATTGTAGCCAATAAGCCGGATATAGTGGTGATAGACCGATTAGCGCGCCGCGTAATGATAGTCGATGTCACCATCCCGCATGACGAGAATCTCGTGAAAGCTGAGAAAGAAAAACAAATCAAATATCTCGACTTAGCACACGAGGTTGTCGACATGTGGAATGTGGACTCGGCTGTCATTGTGCCGATTGTTATCGCCAATGGTTTGATGGCCAAAAGCCTCGACGACTATCCTGTCGAAGCTGTCGTTGTGCGGTTGGATCTTCTTAGGGCTTAATACTTCTTTATGTGCCAGACACTGCCTTCTGGCAGTACTCCTCGATACAGTTCGCATTGTGAGGAGGTTCCTGTCTCTAGAGCCCTAACTAGAACTCTGCTCCCGACACCGGCGGACTACTATTTTTTTTATTTTTTAATGTTTGTAGTTTTTAAGGAATATTTAAAAATAATCAATATGAATAAATGGAATAATAATAAAAATAGTATTCCATCTCCGACTGACTATGATTATGCTATGCTGAATTGGTAGATTGCTTTCTTATTGCGATTTTAATCCATTCAATAGATATTCACCTACCTATCTAATATCTTTTTGCGCGTTGACCTCCAATATAATACCTCCATCTTGTTTTTTCAATAGGTAATTTACAATTTCTCGACAATAATTATAATCAAGCACCAAAAAATACTTGTAGCGAAATACGTGCTCTATTTAATATAAAAACGTGTTTTTCAAAATAAGAAAAGGACTGTTTAATTTTTTTTTTTCATATTCTACAAAAACTATAGAACGGATACCTACAGAAACCTTAGCGGCCAGCGTCATGGTCAAACACATTATGTACTCGTACTTCTCGCTTCCCTGCAGTCGTGAGTAAACGAGGAACGATTATTGTGAATGTAATTATTTTAGCTTCGAAACATCATCGCCATGATATCATTGTTAATTGCATCATTTTTTAAAATAATATAATAATAAGCGTACTGTTGTTTTAAAAGTCCTTGAAAGGTAATATGATGTTATGTACGATATAAGCAAAGTATTTTCAGTCTTACAATATTCCCACTGCTTGGGCTCAGGCCTCCGAGAAACCGACTCTTCAATCAGGAGAGGAACTGGGCCGCAATTCACCACGCAGGCCCAGTGAGTGTTGGTGGATGTCACTGTCTTCGATTTCAAGAATTGAACCAACCAAGAACCAAGGTTTTAGAACATGCCAGTTTCCTCACGATGATTTCCTACACCGTTTTGAGAGCAGTGGTGATGAAACAAATTACACAAAATAAAGTGCTTGTCTAGGATTAAACCCACGACGTAAAACTAGTAAGTCGGGGCCGTAATCACTGGGCCACCACTGCTCGCTGTACAAAACTATCTTCATCAAATTACACTATGTTTTAATGTAATAGATACGATTTAGGACCAGAAACAAACAGTGGACGTTGAAATAAGTAAAATGACCATAGACACCTGCTGCTACACGACGTAGAAGAAGTGTTTGTTGAAAAAGTTGAGAAAAACAAAAACGTAATGGCGAACTAAGTTTCATTCATTACAGTAAAGCCACTGAATGGAAGTACATACATAATGAAGATAACATTGTTTACCAACTTAATTTGTCCACGAACGAACCAGTATACAGGCATAAACAATGATTGGGCATAAAGAACAAAATTATAATTTTTCTTTGTAGTTGTGATAGGATTATGAGAACGACTTCTAATTAGTTTCGACGACTAAAACATGTAAAACAATCACTTAATAACCCATACACGTACTACTTACTCGTTGTGTCGTGATTCTGCGAAACCTGTAAAATGTTTAAAATAAACATGTTTCAAACGATGTTAACAGTACACAAACATACGCTCAAACTAGACTCGAAGAAATTATGAATATTCAACAGACATCAACAGGGGACAATATTTGACTAACTTTGTAGAAACTAGAAAGTAAGTTTGGTGCTAAGTTATGTTAAGTAGAATATCATCTTAAGAGACCTTCATACAGGTAATGCACTGAGTTGGTTCTATACGATGCTGGTGTGTGTCTTCCAATTTATAGTTTACTCCTAGAAAGAATATTGTTTAAGCCAGTTTAAGCCTGTTTAAGCCAGTTTAAGCCAAATCAAAAGAAAGAGAAGAAGATGATGTAGATGAGGGAAATTGCTTCAATCAGACAAAATAAAAAGAAAGGTAGTAAGCAAAGAAGTGTAAAGAACAGGCAGGTTACGGAAGGCCAGAAACCAGGTTTTGTAGCGAAATTTAAAATAAAGTACCGATAACGAGGCTTGGTTGATCATGCTTCTAAACTAGGTATCGGAGTCTCCTAATACAGGCATTATTTGCTTAATAGGAGGCTTCAATCACAACAACTATTGTTCAAAAATATTTGGTTCTGAAAAATAAACATTTTGTATTTTTTTTTTTTTGTATTTATATGCTGCCATTCATTCTTCATTTTAGTCTACATGCATAAATTGCAACAAAAATATCAGATCGTGCTCCGAGTATCAACAAAATATTGGACCACTGCTGTCTTCATTCAAGGAAGTCGACCTAGATAAGACGTTCTTTGTCCTTTCCTCCGTCTGTACCACATCAATCTAGTAAGATTAATGGCCCACCATCTGTCTCCTAAAATCCTTCTTGTGTAAGAATTAAAAATTTTGTAGGACACTGAAGAGCACACAGTTTCTTTACATGCATTTAAGAACTTGCACAAGAGAATGGGTCTCCTATTTTTAGCGAGACGCAAAGGCAAAACACGCTATCAATTATGTTATCCGTTATGGCAAAACTCATTTAAAACAATCATATAGCTTTAGCTCGGTTTATCCGCGCGCCTTGACCCAATAGCACCTCGCACGACCTGTGCACCACCGGCGTTGTATTACATACCGAGTAGTACTGGCTATATAACTAACACTAATTTGTAAAGAACTGTTTTGTATTATTTTAGTGACTGCGCGACTAAAGGTAATTAGGAAAAGACTATAATAATAATAATAGTTTATTTCAGAAAAATACACATAGAAAATTCAATTGATAAAAACAGTTTTGTCAAATAATAAGTGGTAAATACAAAAAAGAAGTTTCGTTGGTACCTGTACTAATGAAAAACATTGTATCACAGGCACCAGCATCTTTCATAATAAAGGATAACTTAAGCTTTAAAACAGTCCAAAAACGATTTACACAATGACATAATAGTAAAAATGTAAGATAAAAGAATAAATCTATATTTATAAAAGGAGAAACTGACTGATTGACATATCAACGCACAGCCGAAACTACTGGAACTAGAAGCGTGAAATTTTGCATAAGGTATCCTTTTATGACGTAGGTGAGCACTAAGAAAGGATTTTCCTAAATTCACCCCCAAAAGGGATGAAACGGGGGTCCAAAGTTTGTATGGAGGAACCTTTTTATCCGCGGGCGAAGCCGCTGGCAGAAGCTAGTATAAATATAATTATGTAATACATAATATTGAATAAATAATATTTTTGAGAATCATATATTTCACATAGATATTAAATTAGGTAGATATAGCCTTAAGCAGAAACACGCCTAACACTGAAACCTAGTTTTTGACGGATTTTTTTTTTGCGAAGTTCAGTAGCTGTTTTTATTATTTGCCAATTGATTACAAGTGGATATTGTGATGTAAAATTGGTGTCGTTTTGTATCTCATGTTTCCACGTGTCAAATGTCGAATCATTGAAACAGGCGCGATTTCGGTTGGTAAAATGGAACTAAGAATGTTATTGTAGTATTGACTAGCTAGAGGAAAGTTATCAATAAAAAAACAGGTATACAAACACACACAGGTCAGGTCAGGTGGTATACAGGTATAATAATAATACAGTATGGAATACGATTTTTTTATTGGGCTGTTATTCGTTCCATTCCGTTTATTTCAAGTAAATGTAGGTTAATTCCCTAACAGGATAACGAAGCAAGTAAAATTCTGTACCTTTCTTATCATTCATGAGCGCCTTTGCTTTAGACGTCATTAAACTGATCGCAATAAGCTCAGCAAGACATGCTGAGAGTTTTTGACAAACTGTGTGGATGTTGAAAAACCTTTTAAGCTGTTGATCCCCGCAATAACGCCGGCGTTAACGCGCCATTGTCTTTCTATTGTGTCTCTAATTACGCTATTAGATAGGTTAAAGATGGATGGTCCGTTACAATATTTTACCCCCTTTTATCAAGCTTCCGATAATCATTCTAGTCTTTACCAAAATAAATTGTTTTTCTTTTTAGCTGTGACATCATCAAAAATAACTGCACCCAATTTAGGGTGAAGCGAGAGGACGTATCAGACTATTACTGACTAACGGCCCTTTGCGTTCCACGGGCCACAGTAACTCTTTTGTACATTCCAGCAGTCCACTTCGCTGATGTCATCTTCCAGTTAGAAAGAAAGAAAGAAAGAATGAAAAAAAACTGTTTATTTGCGCGAAATGACGCAATCATAAAACTAGCTAACAAAACTTTATCAGTTGATATGGGAAGATATGCGTCACATCCGCGCAAAACGGCCGAACGCTCAGCATAAAGCTGCGGCCTCACGCATTATGCGATGAGCTCACAGCGCTGGTTTTCAGTTCAACCAGATGCATCCAGAATACCACTATTTTACATGGAACGACTTCCTATCTGACCTTCATTACCCAGTTTCTGGGTTACTCATCATTATAGAGAGATCAGTCCCGGTAATTAAACAACGATAAATTTCACATTGCGTGCCAACGAATAGTGTGTAATGGGCATGCGACCACACACGTTGATCATGAATAAGATAAGTAATAACGGAGTGTTTAATTGAATTATAATTATGTAACTTAACCTATGATAACCATAATGCTCTTTTTAGCTTGTGTCAGAGGTCGAGAAGTCCGCTGCAAATTGACAATAAGCGTCTTTGGATCTTTAAGTCCTTCCCTTAGAACAAGTTCTAAATCATAATATTCAAAAGGTTTTTATTCAAAGTCTTGAAATATAGGTAGTCTATAATTATCCAAGTTACTATTCTATTGTCCCATTTATTTTAACTGGTTTTTTTGTAGGTATATATTGTATTTATATTTTCGCTTTGTTGATTTTTAATTTTTAATATTGTTAAATAGTAATGAACATTTTTGTATCATGCTTTAAGCTGTGTATAACTATATTAGGCAATTAGGCAAACATGCTAGCACTCAAATTATATTTACTAATAGCTAGGCTGTAACCCGCGACTTTTTTTGCTTGGAGTTTAAGAACATTACTGTCATTTTTGGGGCAGAATTATTAGTTCATATCTAAGTCATCTGTTAATTAAAGTGCGCTAAAAATCTCTTTGTCTGATGGACAAGCAAACCAAAATTTTAAAAATTGTTTTGCGTATCGAATAGTATACATGCATTTAGTAAAATTATAATATTTTGATATTACAAATAGACAAATTAAATTGTATTTAGGTATATGTACAGTCACCCATCAAAAGTGCTTAGATACCTTAACGCCTATTTTCCCTTGCACGTTAGAGTTCAAGTTTTCGAAAATTAAACTAGATGGCGTTGGTTTCTTCACAGCTAAGTGGCGAGCAAAGGCAATCTCACAAAGTATAAACTTGACTTTTAGTTTAACAAATAATAGACACATGCGTCATCATTGTCGTCAACAACTGATTGTAGTTCATAATTTCATCGTTCAAATTAGAGTCATGTTGACCTAGCGGTTTAGCATGTGCAGATAGATGCGTAAATCAATGAGCCATGAGTTCAAATCTCACGTAGTACTCACACTTTTTGTAAGTCTTTTTGTAAGTAACAAAAGAAGTTGGAAGGAATATTAAATCAAAGCTAACAAGTGGATATTTATTTGTAATATAATATTCAAGTGGGTAGTTACTCAGCAAAATGAAAAAAATGCAGGTAAACAGTTGACAAAAGGCACTATTAAAAAATAATATGTTTATTTCTTACAATTTCTTAATCAAATTTAACAATCACCGTTTATTAATCACCGAATAAGATTATAATATTATATATAATTTCTTATTGAGGCCATAGCTTAAGTATTCGTTACCAAAATTGGAAAGAGGTTTGAAGCTTATGTAACCTTAACAAAAACAAACAAAATACCAGATAATTTTATCACAAAGGTCAAAAGGATTAAAAATGTAGGCTAAAAACTATAAAATTGCACAACAACACATCAAGTGTTCATAACTTTTTTAAGTTGTTTTAAATACGGATATTAAGTTAAAGTTAAACACACATAACAAGGTCTCCAGTTAATACAGAAAATAAGTATATATATAGCATAGTGGTTCGTCGACCGACGTCCGTTTTCTTCGTACTCCCTTATCATGGTTTGATGCTGCAACATGTTGATTAGTTTTAGTCTGCCAGCTCTTTGATGGTGTTTCAAAGAACCCTCTTCTTCAAATCATCATATCCATAGAACAACTGTTTTTCTCTGCAACAATAAAACAGAAATATATAATATCCAATAATGATTATTATATAGGAGTTTTTTGTTTAAAAGCGTTAAAAAAACTACTTACGTTTACACCGGTCTCTCTGGTTACTTCTGACAAGTTTTTACCTTGATTATGCATAGCAATTTTTTGAGTTCTTTTTACTAAATCTATATAACAATGCATATTTACTCATTTTCGTAAAATAAGTATACACTACACCTGGTTAAAAATAAAATTGAACGAAAGGCGCTGGAACGATATAATCGAAATTAACTTAGCGAACAACCAATTGAGCTTAGTCATAACTCTTTGGTCTAAGTATTATTTATACTACCTACTAGTTATTTTTTATAAGTAAATCCATATTCAACCTACCCTCTCAAGTTTGAAAACTAACACATAGATAATCAAATATTTATAAATTGATACTTATTCAATTTTGATATCTTCATCTCTTTAAAAGAAATTATAAATTATTTCAATGTTTGAAGAAACAAAAAGAAAGTACAAAAATAAGCATTAATTAAGCATTAATCATTGGAAGCACAGCGGCGCCATCTATTAACAGTATAATGTAATGTTGTCGATAGCAACATTTCAATCTGGTTTTACGCTAGATGGCGTCATTTCTCGCTTCACACGATTTTATTTCTGTAGTACTTATGGACTTTTGCTTTTGGCCGTACCTACCTATACTCGTATGTATAGGTATTATCACCTTTTTTCCCCTAACTGCTATATATAGGTACACATACATTACATATGTACTGCTGTTGGTTTTCTTAAATAAAAAACTGGCTGACCCGGCAAACATTGTTCTGCCATATAAATGATCAAAGAAATATCAGGATTAAAAAATGGGAGGACGGAGAAGTATAAACCTCAGACCTACCAAATATACACATATTTCATAAAACAATCGGTCAAGCAAGCTGTTCAGGAGCTGTTTGGGTTAAACACTGTGATACGAGATTTCCCAACAAACATATTTAGCGTTAAGACAAGCTTTATTAGACATGTATTTCGGTTCTACTTAGATATTTAAGAGGTAGCGTATTTCTTATAAGAGAGTTATAGAGTGTAATAACACCTTTATACCCTCGATTTTGGCACAAAATTTTGCAGGCTAAGCCTGTATGAATCCCTATATAGTGGTTCTACAAAGCCTTTAGTTGAAGTGTGTAAGAGGTGTTACAAGAACGTCAATTTTAGTTTGAAACTTTATAGCGCCTTTAGAATGGAGTTAAGTTGAAACCTAGAGTTATATAACATATCTATAGTGGTGTTAGTTAGAACTAAGACCGGTACGTTGATACCTTATAAGTCATTTGAAAAGTTTTCTGTGTCAAAATCAGATTGTAAAAGCTTTAAAGTAAAAAGAATTCTATTAATTGTCTAAATGAGTGCTTCGTTTATCTGCCGACAGTGCCGACATTGCAATATTCTCATCACAAAATGTAAGTATTGTGGATTTAAAGTATTTTTGAAATGTTAAGTTAATTATTAGTGCGCTTGCCAGTTTACTGTGATAGTGTATCGTGTTTCTCATCTCAATTTTAACGCGCCCTCAAAAAATTATGAATTAGAGGAATAAAAGGATAACATTTGAAAATGCAAATAACCTAAAATAGTTTTAAACGTCATTTTCAAGTGTTGCTCGGTTTTATTAGTGATTATATACATAAAACTAAGTAAAATAATTAGAAAAATGTAAATATATCGTTATTAGAAAGTGATTTTGTACCAATAAATTTTTAGGTTATGTTTACAGAAAGTAATCAAAATGGCGATTTTTTCTTAAAGTTACAGTCTTCCCTTAAATCAATTATGACACTTGATGAACTACAACACCGGTGGTAAAGAGTATTATACGGTCTTGGGTTGATATAAGAGAGGAATTATACACTTATCGAAGACATTTACCTGCTGTGGAGACTAAAATACTGATTTTAGCTTTATTTATACATGTTTGGATTAGGGTTCCTTACAAAGTAATGAAACCCCTAATCTTCAAGTCACCCCAGGCGCAAAGTAACCTGCTGGTACCTAGGTACTTAAACTTAAATCACAGATACCGTTTTAACTTAAATTGTTAGCTTCAAGTTTTTTTCTGCACTATGCTTTGGCTATAGTGTTATTTTCTTTTACAAAAATAAACATAGCAAAAATAACTCAATATAAAAGGATCATGACCAACGATGTATGGAAATCCGTCTGAAGTTGAAGCACAATAAATGTTTATTTAATATAGACTACGCTTTATATACTATTAAATAAAAGTGTTCATTTTCACACAAACACCCGAGTTTTAAAGTAATTAAACAAAAACGGAGATAACCTACAAATTATGTCTAACCAACTCGCAACTTGTAAAATGACCACAGATCACTCATGTAGGTACAAAACAACATTGTTAGTTTTATCCGTCTGTCATCTGGCTTGACAGCTGCATCTGCGTGAGCAATCGTTAATTTACTGTTTATCTTAAAATCATAATTCCGGATACGAAAACAGAATTCCTGAAGTGAAAAGCTGTAAAAAAATAAGCAAATAATTTCTATATTAATTTGATTTTCGTTCACGCATCTTAGCTAGACTGCTTTTGGTCAATCTCCTTTAATTATTAATTTTAGTTATTTTTTGTTTTCACGAATGGCGCCTTCTAAACTTCAGCCAGCCGGTAATATTGGGTCGTCTCGCGGGTCAGCTGTCTGTCAGTTCAGTCAGTCTTCAGTTCTCGCTGGGACGTTTGCGCCGACGCACGCTGTCGCGTGACGCGTCCCGCCTGCTGCACACCACACGTGGACGCTGCTATGTATTTGTAGTTCTTCTCTTCTGTTTCATACATCAGCGATAATAATAAGGTAGATTGTTTTACCTAATTAACAAATAATTGTATTATTCTATTCTTTTAAGATTGGGAAATATCTCTAAAGCATATTTGACCGGCCTGATAGTTCAGCGGTAGTGATCCTACCACTGAACTTTTTATATTTGAAATTGTTAAGAAATTTCGTACCTAGTCAAAAATGTACTTCGATAATGTCTATGTAACAAAATAATAAAGACGCGATGATTTGTAGTTCAAAGACACCGACACCCTGATTGAACGAAGGTAGTAGGTACCTTTTTTTGTCCGCTAACTCGAATTGTTTACCTTATCTCTTATAAGTAGGTACCTTTCTACATATTTCTAGTCACAGTTAAAATGAGATCATAGGCACTGTCTTTGCTTATAGTTCAAATAACTTTTTATTTATGTAACATTCGTAAGTATTTTTTATTGTTTATAATGTTTAGAATAGACACCTAACGCCTTTAACTAATAGGATTTTATAGCGTAAGTACAATATTAAAATAAGAAGTATACGAATGTGATAGAAATAAAAAGTTATTTAATTCTTCACTTAGGCACTCCGATCACGATCATTGACTTGTAGATAACTGTTACTATTTAAACCTATTATTTGTGTCTGTCTTTTTGTGTCCGTGGCACATCCACACACAGAATCCTATTGGGGGCTGTGAGTGTGATCGTTTATTTATATTAAATTAAAGTAACCTACTTATAGGAACTTAGTGAAATAATTATTTAACTATCTGGTTAATGTCCTGTCTAGTGAAAGAAAGAAAAAGGAAAAAAAATCGTAGATACCTACTTACTTTATACCAAAGTTATTTTCATTGTTATTTCAGGTTCAAAATGCCATACAAGATTGTTCAGACTGTCGAAGGAAAAAAAATTAAACTGATGACATGTCCATCGGGATGGGAAAAAAATAATATTCTGAAATATCCAAAAAAGGACTATTTAGGTACATACATGACGAAAACTCCAAGCCAGAACCTGATTGGGATTTAATGATGTGCATGGTAAAAAGGTCCAACATCTCAAGTTACGACGAAGGTGAAAAAATTATTACAGACATGACAAATCGAAGTGACACAGATGATGGTGATAACTATAACTATCCCCAGAATCGATACGAGAACCAAGCAGCCCTAAATTTAAATATTGTGGCGGACAAAATTGTGAAACCCAAACGTTCACAAAACAAACCATCAACTATCAATTTAAATGATGTAGCAGAAATCGTGGTAAGAAATAAATACTTATAAGAACCCGTTCAGTGACTTATTTCGTAATCAAAATATTGTAAATGTTATTTTTTCCAAAACACAAACAAAATCAATTATACTCTGCATCAACGCTCGTGGCCGACGCGATTCTCTCTCGCACTTACAAATCTAGATAAGTGCATCTCTTTTTCATTTCTAGGTAAAAAAAAAAATTGTATCGCGTTAAGTCCCGAATGTAAACATAATGTGTACAAAGCGCGAAAGTCTAAAACAAATATAATTTTTCTTACTGAATGATTTTTTTTTTTCAGAACGAAAACGTGCTTTACTTTGAAAACTCTCAAGAAAATTTGACAAATGCAACAATTACTTCAGCTACAGTATTACCACAAAATGTTTATGTTCCTTACGAAACCAACAACCCAGCATTGCAGGAAACTTTTAGCATCGATATTGATAGCATTTCTGTGAGCCAAAAACAGATGTTAGAATACCAGAGCCAAATTTTGGATAACCAAAAACAGATGCTGGAAAATCAGAAGAAGCTTATAGAAAGTAACACAGCAATCTTGGGGCAAACACAAACTGTAATCAAAGTTCAGAACAATGTACTACAGAAACTATCAAGTTTTTCCGTTCAACTTGAAGATGCAGTATTCCAAATTACTGAAATGCGTAGTACAGACAAAGAAGTACAATATTTGAAAGATTCCAAAGGTAGTATTGACAATAGTCCATTTCATATTAAAGCGATTGACAGTCCTAAAGAACTCGATGCACTAGAAACACAATTATCTGATAATAACTACAGAAACAATTTAAAACACACTTATTCCATAATATGTTGTAAAGGAGGAAAAGGAATAGATTGCGCTTACGCACTCGTGGACATCATGTTTACTAGAAAATTCATATGTCAATGTTCATGGAGTGGAGGAACTCGAGGTGAAGAGTTAAAAGTACCCTTAAAGGGCTATAAACACGTGTTGTCATTTTTTTGGGAGATGATTAATTTCTGGGACGGAACATTTACACTAAAGGACAATGAAAACTTTTTTAAAACTATTTTGAAAAATGCTCACAAAAGAAAATTGGCTAAATGTGAAAGAGCTTCAACATCAAGAAAACGATCAAAGCCATGCCCAACAAACCGTAAAAAAACATCAACAAGTAAGAAAGAGATAAATGATGATAGACGTACATCACAAGAAAGAAGCACTGAAACAGATAAAAATGAAACACATACTGGAGAAGATGAATCTCAAAATGCAGAAGCTAAAAATGAAAATGAGGTAAATAATGCAAATCAGATAAATAATGAAAATCAGATAAATAATGAAAATCAGATAAATAATGGAAATCAGATAAATAATGAAAATCAGATAAATAATGAAAATGAAAAACACTGTGATACTGTGATACTTTAAATACTATTTGTTGATTATAGATTGTATTTGTTGATTAAGCTTAAGTCACTGTTTATTCTAGTATGTAAGGTAGTATTGAGACTGAAGATTTTTCGTCTTATCTCACAATGCCATCTTTGCAAAATGCCAACCCCTCGCAAAATTCCAACTCCTCAAAATGACAACTTGTCAAAATGCCAACTCCCACCCGACATCTTATATACTACTAAGAATAGATGAAAATTTCATGGATGTAATTGCTTAATTTATAGGAGTACGGATTAAGGGGTTGGTATTTTGAGAAGATGTCCTTCTGAGAAGTTAGTATTTTGCGAGTGGTTGGTATTTTGCGAAGTTGGTATTATGAGATGAAACGAAATTTTCTACGTGACTGATACGGGTACAACGTTTTGATATTAGGTATTGTAAGGTTTTTCTGTGTTTCGAAATCGTTATACAATATCTATTTTGTGTTTTTTATATGATATTTAGTTTGTTTTTTAACTAGCTTTTGAAGCATGATGTTTACCTACAATAAGTTTAAAAACATATTATTGTAAATATCGTACCTACTGTGATAATAACTATATGTTTTTATGTAGTTTGCACTTTGTGTTGTAACATCATGATGGAAATCCATTGTTGTTTAATTAAAACTTCTTTATTCTTCACTAGATCCACTAGTATTTATTGTTTATAAATTATGATATTACATAAACAATAAATAGATACTAGTTGAACTAGTAAAAAATAAAAATAAAATAATGTAACTACAATGGAGTTCCATCATGATGTTACAACACAAAGTGCAAACTACATAAAAAACATATAATTATTATAACAGTAGGTACGCTTACTGTGAGATTAAATAGAAGTTGATTTATTTGATCTACTTAATTATTTCTATTTTATGGCTTTCAAACATTGTATATGAAAGTTTTTAGAAAATAGTTTTTTTCACTGTATGAATAACTAGTTCAGCAGCTTACATTTTAAAATTAAGATAAATATAGGAGTTGTTTATTAATTATTAGATTTTAGTAAAGTATTTTTTAAATAAAAAATACGGAATCAATAATTTATCTTTTATTGCCTTAATCTACCTAAAGTCTATACTGTATGAAGGAGTGGCAGAAAGTACATTATATTGTTATGTGTTATATTAACTAATTTGCACTTAATTTCAGCAGGGGTTATTTCAATTACTCTAAAGGAATCAGAAGGGTTTTTAACTTTGAACATATTTAAATATGACGATTTAATAGGCGTTTCGAATATAACATCTTTGTTGACTATTTTTTGACCGTACAAAGTTATATCGTTTTCTCCGCTTGATATATTTTTCAGTTCAAAAATATCACCACTTTGTGTTATGAAATATTTATCATTGGGTTTTGTAGAAAGTATATAATCTTGAAAATGAAGCACAGAGACATTTTTGTTTGTAGTTACAGTAGGTACAGTATTTTTTGTTTGTTTTACAATCGTAGAAAGATTTCTTGTGCTATTCTCGCACAGCCTCTTGGCTATCTGTGACAATGGTTTATTGCCCTGTCTTAACATTCTTTTTATTAAATATAATTGATTTTCAAAAGGATACGCGTTAAAGTTTTGAAGTGGCCCAAATTTTTCGACTTCATCTACTAAATGGAGCAAATTATGAACATTACTAGTAATGTAATGAGAGCCATAAAAGTATTTATATTGTTCCACAAAATGTTTAAGCATCTCTCGAGCAAGTGGCAGAAAATTACAATAACTTTGCGAAGAACATATAGTGATGGCACAAAAAAGGGTAAAAAAATGTTCAACAACCTCTTCACGTAATATATCTGGTAATATAATAACACTTAAATAATGTAAGAATGTTCTATATTCACTTGCTTTCCAATGAGCAAGGCAGTCTAGGGTCCTTACTGCTCGGTGTATTTCAGTTGGTAATTTGCACTTCTTTAAAAATGTATTCAAATTTTCAATTTCTTGAGCCCGCAGCTTTGTCAAGTATGTTCCGAAATTACCATCCCTCCAACCAATCAAGAGTCTCTTCATAATGCCTAAATCAATTAAATGTAATGAGTCAGAAACAGGAAAGTCTTCTATCATATCAATCGGTAACTCCAGTAATGGGGAATCTGCTTTATGGTGGTTGCCATAACTTTTCAATCTAAATTTTTCGTTTGTTCTTGGAGTGTCTTCCTTAGTAGAAAAAACTACCGTGTGGGAAACGTGTGAGTATTCACCCACCGTTGTGCACTTCAAACAACCGTGTTTTCCATTGAAATTGCAAACACCTGCAACAAGAGGAACATTAATAATTTTACGGAAAAATAAAAAGTAGGTATATATCACTGTCGTTCGAAACACAGCCTGGTGACAGACGGACAGACGGACAGAAGGACAGACAGACAGACGGACAGACAGAAGAGGCTTAGTAATAGGGTCCCGTTTTTACCTTTTAGGTACGGAACCCTAAAAATGAACACAAGGTATACCTTTTATAAAGGCTCTCGCTGGAGAATCGCATACAAAACATTTGATTTTCGCATACAAAACATTTGATTTTCACACACAAATTCTTATTATTTATGCAGATTCCATTATCAAGTAACGTTTTTGTTTCTGCGACAAAGTCCCTTAAATATTCTTCCAATTTTTTTGGTTTGCCCGTACCATAGTAAATTCCAATTATAAATAGATCATTATAGCCTTCAACCACTTTAGCTAAAATTGGCCAAAACTCTTTCTTGGCGCTCTTAAATATTGGCAATCCATCGAAGTTAAAAATTAAGTGAATAATACTGGGCAATTTGGTCCAACTATTTAGAATTTTGGTTAACTGTTCTATAATGCCATGATGCCAATATTCTCCTCCTTCTATATTTTTAATATTAACTTCTTGAGGCGTCTCCAAAATTGTACGTGGATCCATGGGTAGTGAAATTGTGCTGCCAAAAGTTTCATTAAAAATCAATAGCAGTTCTTTTAATGCACGTTGGGGAATATTATTTCTTATAGACCAATCTTTTAATTTATCCCTTAATTCAATATTTTTTGTCAATAAATCAGATGAATCGTCACTTTCGTCCGAGCTAGTGTTTGGCATAAAATCGAAAAAATCTTTATTAAAGTCAAATTCGTCAAAATTTTGTGCGGAACCCTGTTGCTCAATATAACTTACTTCCTCTTGGCTAGTAGATGTTGAAGCGTTTACCTCCTTAGCAGGTATTTCATTTTTAGAAAAAGCACATTTATTTGGTATTGAACCAGCATCCGTATCAGCAAAATCTAGTCTAGAATCACAATTACTTAAATTGGAAACATCGACATCTTGTTGAATCGACTTCATAAACTTTTGGTACTCTTGCTTAATTTTATATCTCACTGCACCTTTTCGTTTTTGTGCTCTCCAGGAATGAATTCGTTTCATTTTAAAGAAAATGCACAGCTTACAGTTCATACATTTAGGTTAGTTAGGTTATACATAAACTCTTTAAGCGTACGAAACATTTAATGGTGTTTTTACAGAGTTACAAGTAATTCATCTTACACCAAAACCTTTTATATAAGGATCGTACAAAACCACTGTAACTATTTATCCTATGATTGCCTTTAGTATAACAGGCGTAAACTGTATATAAGGGTTATACAACGCATGTAGAGTTTGGTGTTACTACACTCTTAATTAACTCCCTTGCAGAACCGCTAACGTTACTGAAGTTGAAATAAAGTCTTATGATCTAAAAGCAACTCCGTTATAGCAGATTTGTAGCAATAAGAGTTAAAGAGAGTTAATGAAGATCTTTCAACAGGTTTTAACGTTGTAAGCAGAAACAAGCTTTAACGTCTTAAGTATATACGCAGCCACTGATACTACACTAACTACTAAGGAAATTGTGATTCGTTATTTACAGATGTAATGCAACTTGAAGAGCTGAACTTATTTAATAAGTGTACTGAACCACCTTTAGTGATAACTGAATCCATTATAAATCAATAGTAGTACCTTAAACATTAAAATAGCCTGCAACCAACGCATAATTGTTTGTTGGGTTTTATGTCAAAGAAATACCTAATTAAAAGTTGGAGTTCGTTCATCTTATGAGTATAAGTAGGTATTTTTTTTAAGGTGGGCTATCATCAAATGACTTCTCCCACTCTAGGGTGTGTCAGACTTTTACTGACTAAAACCACACCTATTTCCTTCTTTGCCTTGGAGTCTAATAAAAGTTATGAACAATTTGATGATAAAGATATCGCGATCTATTGATGTTAACAGCATTGTCACGCGTTAAACCAGACAATTACCCCAGCTAGGATCGACTAACTGGTTGTGCTTTTACTTTCAAAACTTTCAACATGGAAACTCTGTTGGTATTGAAGCGGAAAATTGTAAGTAGATTGGGATCAGGAGATATTTTCCATATACCCTACTGATTTGTGGTGCTCTAACATCTGTTTTTGTTGATACTTTCTTTCATAAATATAGTCTATCCTTCTGTGAAATGCACTTTCTTTTCGATACCTATTAGGTCGGCTACCAGTTGGTATGTATTTAAGGGTCAGTTCACACCGAGACGCGACGCGACGCGACCTGCGCGAAGAGCGACTCAAAATATAACTTTATTTACTACACGGAAAGATTCAGATCGAGATGCCTCGCGGCGCAGCGTTGCATGGTGCAACGTATTCTGAATTCTCACAATGAAATGTGTGTCATTTCGTGTAGTAAATAAATTTATATTTTGAGTTGCACTTCGCGCAGTGTCGCGTCGCGTCGCGTCTCGGTGTGAACTGACCCTAAGTGGAAGTTGCGGAATTATCTACCTATAATCTATAGTTTTACACTAATATTAAAAAGAGAAATGATTTGTATTTTTAACCGACTTCAGAAAGAAGGAGATTCTATGTTCGGCTGTAGGTATTCTTTTTTATATGTATGTTTATCGATTTCTCGGTCAAAAGTGGACCGATTTAAAAAAATATTTTTTTGATTGAAAGATTATACTTCCGAGTTGGTACCATAGAAATATTGTTATGATCTAATGATGGACTTCGAAGATATGGAACGGAACTCCTCAAAGGATCACCGCGGGTGTGTTTACAAACTTGTAAACAGCTGTTCCGAGTCTGGGTGTCTTGTGTATGTGACACAAGACACCCAGACTCGGAACAGCTATCTGTTATAGGCAATACAAATATTTGTTCCATGCGGGAATCGAACCCACGACACACAGTACAGCAGCTCGCTCAACCACTTCGCCAACGCCTAAGGCATTAAGTCCGCCTTTGTACCTATGTGTTGCAAGAAGTTTCAATAAATAAGGTCGGGATGATTATCGTCAAGGAAATATATTTTTGATTTAATGCATTTACATTACTATTAGATAAATCTTTGTCAGTAACCAGTAACTCACAAATGGCCTCAATACATCAATCATCAAGAATTTTTACAACAGTTATTTATATTACAATTTTATTGTCACGGAAACATTTTTAATCAATTTCTAACAACAGAATATTCGTAACATAAGTGATTTATACGTCCGTAAATATGTTAGCACCACGATGTAACAAAGCGGATGAACGTCGTCAAAACACCTACAAGTAATAAAACCCAAGCCTCGGGCTCACAGAAGCAAAGTGAAACTAAGCCCCACCGACATAACCTGACCCCAGACCGCAGAACTAACTGACTCACCCACTCCAATATCCCATATAGCTGCTTTATTCTCCAGGTCAAGCTAAATTGGTAGTGCCACGTAGAAAGTTCCGAGCTTACCATATCAAGCAAGCGGTCTCGACGCCAGTTCCATATTAAATATCATATTTAATAATAATTTTATGGGGGATAAGCAAACTTGATTATAATCATCGCGTTGATAAACTACTCCTTGATGGCAATTATCGGAGACTCCTGTAAAAGCTTGTTTTAATTAAGAATGAACGGAGGTCATACGATATGTGCATCAAAAAGCTTAATTTTAATGTGATGACAGATACTTTTGCAATTTTGTCGAGAAATCTTGGTTTTAATTGGGAGATTATGAAGGTTTAATGATGAAGTATGCGCTGAAGGTATAGTATGATTCAAGCTTAATTGTGGCTGTGATGCGCCTACCGTCCATAATACCTAGTGGCGTAGCTAGTCCCAAAGGGGCCCTGGGGCCTTATCATGACGTGTTAATATGTCAGGCGTACGAGTAATTAAGAGGGATGGATCTTTACACCCTATATAGCTCCATCCCTTTAACAATTCAGTTTAGATCGTCAAATACTCTTGGCAGGGCCTCTTTATCAAAAAAATTTGATAGTTTTTTTTTACAATATAGTTCGTACTAGTATAGAACTGGTACCCTGAGACAGTGAGACGGAGTCGCGATATGTCACGAAGGTGATGAACAGGACTAGTTGCATCGGTTACGTTCATACTAATTAGAAAATTTGCGGGCTTGCAAAAGATGGAAGAAGTGGTTTGGTTATCTGATTTCGAAAATAGGATTGTTCTGACTAGGATAAGCAGGTCTTGATTGAAAATGTACTCGTTTAATGGAGCATTCTACACTATGATAGATTAAGTTTTTAGTTGTCTCGTGAGAGCTGAAATGAGAGGTGTAAGCTATTAAATTAGAACTTCCTATCACATAGCCATTATTCGTTTACTACGGGCTTTTTAACAATAAGGCAATTTGAAGTTACAGATAACATACGTGGAACACTCAGAAATCATAGCACGAAAATGTTTTCGATGCAGATCCATTTTTAAATGACACACGATAATAATTTGGCTCTTTAAAAAAAATGAGGAGGGAATTTCAAAATTCGAACAATGCTATTTATACTTTTAAATAACCAAAGTTTTCAAAATAATTACAAGTGGCCAGTCCCTTCGCAAAACTTTCTGAGTGGCCTGGTATTGCGAATTTTTACACACGTCGGGGCCATGTAGCCTGGGCGCCCCGTATAATTGATACGACTGATGCCACAGTAGCTACGCCCCTACTCTTATCCCTGCTGTCACTCACCTTAGCTTCGGCACCGCCGTTACTTTTGAATCGCACTCTAGCTCTACCAGTGGTATCCAAGTACTGCTGTTACAACACGTACCTAAAGTTTGCTCAGTACTCATTACGCTTGATGGTGAGTATCCATTAATTTAATTATGACGTCACCTCTAACCGGCCGCGCTAGATTTCTTATTAGACACTAATTGTACGGGCACACGGTACATTTCCGTACGCTTTTCTTTTGACCTACTCTGGTAGCAACTGTTCCTAAGTTTGTATTGGGGAAGCGTTAGCATATTATCTTAAAGTTGAAGACACTGGATCTCAACAGCAAAGCTTGAAGGATTATTGATAACATTTGGCTGCTCTGTTTAGTAGATCTTTTTGAGAAAGATACTGCCATGCTGTCAATGTCATCTTCCTAATTTAATTAATGGAAAAAAGTTGCTTCGATGGCTTATTCTCTCTTAATTCAGGTTTTCATTAGTAGAAGATTTAATTCATTAAACCCCAAGCGAATGCTCTCTCATTGTCTTTCTATTGTGTCTCTAATTACGGTATTCGAAAGGCTATGATGGTCGTTAAACACAAAACAAACTAAAACCCATCCGCGTTCCTTCAGTTGCCCTTTAAGTTCCACGGCTTTTTTTAAGGTGGGAAATCATCCAATGATATCTCACGCCTTTGGGCGGAGCGGGAGGGTGTGTCAGACTTTTATTGACTAAATCCCACTTCTGTTCCTTCTTTGCCTTCGTTCCAGGGCTTCGGGGTTCTCTTTCGCTCAACCCTGCTGGGCCCCTGCGATTTTCCTGACATCTCCTTGAGGCGCGCGTACATTACGCGCCGTCGACTACTTGGTCTCGGTCTGAACGGTTACCGGACGGTCGAACGGCGAGTACCCAATGCTCGCCGTCCGCAAGCCCGCGCCTACGGTGGCCGGAAATCGAGATCGGAATCCCGGCGGCTGGAACGTGATGGCCGTTCCCTCGTGAGTGCGGCCGCCTCCTTTGCTAGCATTACTGCTGCGCAGAAGGAGGCGTCCGCCTGCCACTCCTCCTCGCTCCGGACCATGGCCTGTACCATGGCCTGGCGCGAGAGAGCAAGCAATCCCACATCTAGACTCCCATTCGTTCCAATTTCCAAAACTAAATAAATGTCAGTCATTCTGCCCGCTTGTATTTAAAAAAGACTAAGAACGAATTTTATTCGACACTAAAAATGCAACAAGCGCATCGATAAGACAGCAATGTTATTAATCAATTTTCACGTTAAGCCACTAAGAGCAGAGGCCCTGACACAAGCTCTTAACGCGATGTAATTGACGACCTAAACTGAATTGTTAAAGGGATGGAGCTATACAAACTAATTTTTTAATTAGTACAAGAAAAAAATGGGGCTCTATCCGTACCCGTTACTGATCATATTTTGAAGACAAAAACAAAAAGAAAATGAAATCCCAAAGTTGTCCACGAAAAATGGTCATAATTGGTAAATTCATCATAGAATTCCACGCGCCTCAAGGAGTTGTCAGCATACCGTAGGGGCCCGGCAGGGTCGAAGTCTACTGGGGCCAAGGATCTGTTCTTGCTTCGCTGCTTTGGCTTCGACCCTGATGGGCCCCTACAGTTGCTGACATCTTGAGGCGCGCGTGAAACAGTACGCGCCGTCGACGACTTGGGCTCGGTCCGGACGGTTACCGTTACTGATCATATTTTTGTAGTCAAAAATAAAAAAAAACGAAATCCCAAAATTGTCCACGAAAATTGGTCATAATTGGTAAATTCATCATAGAATCAATCATTCATAACAATTGCTACTAGAAAATACAACGCGCAGTCTTTTTCCATTTTGATCGTTATTTAATCATTTATAATCAATAGCCTGTACAATATTTCCATATATTGAGACATTGAGTGACATTTTGGGATATAAATAAACGCTAATAACTTTTCTGTTTATGAATTTTAATGAGACTTTACTTATATAATAACAAGACCTTTTCTAATAAGCCCTTTAAGTATTTGTACTAATTAAAAAACCGGGCAAGTGCGAGTCAGACTCGCGCACTTAGAGTTCCGTACAAACTTACCTATGGAAACAGTTCAATTCTCGAATTGAGTTACGAAGATTTTTCCGAATCGCAAAAAGTTTCTATTTTTGTGACGTAACTATAAAATTACAGTTTTCAGGTTTTTTCCTATAAATGTGCCATGAGACCATTGTGCTTCATGCCAAAAGAGATTGCCCAAATTTGTATGTGGATCCGTACCAACTTGCGTCAAACCAAATTTACTCTCAAGAGTATAGTTATTATCTAAATTTTCACTATCTAAAATTTTTTTGTTAATATTTAACCACATTTTTGAGATATTAAAAATAGTTCGAAAACGCCTGATCATATTTCATAGCAATTTTTAACCGTAGTGATTATTATCATTTGCATTCTATACTATAGGTATGCGTTTTAGGCCAAATTGCTGTGTAGTGTATTGCATTATTATTGATATATATGCGATAAGTTAGGGCCCGGATTCCTTCGCTCCTGGCGTTATGGCGTTATTTACCTACGCTCAGGCTTTTGTCGCGCATGGGAAATATCTTTACGCTATACCTAGACCTAAGACTGTTAAAAGTCGTAATGGTTTAGTCTTATAATTACTTATTTATTTATAAAGTTATCAAAACCTAAACAAACTTACTACGTGTTTTAGTTTGATTTCTCAAATCAAAAAACGCAATACTTCCCTTACAGGATGTGGGTTCTACATTCAGCTACCGAAATGTACAGTAAAGGGGTTGACTGTAATAGCCTATCATCACCCTTAGCTGCACCTAACAACCTAACCCTAACCATATAGCCACAATATATACGTATATAAATAATAGTGCGGGAAGCCTGTTGCCTGAGACCTAAGGCAACAGACGGAAGGTGGGAAGAATGAAGGGTGTATAGGACGGGATTTTATCACTGCCGATCCGCAATCTCACGGACCGACCAATAACTAAGGCCGGATAAGGCCAGAGCTATCGGCAACCATTTATAGGCGCAGTAACAGTGAGAGGAGTCGGTGGTCTCGTCGTAATGAAACAGCGTTGCTCGTAGCGTACTTTATTACATATTTACATAGTATTTATATTAATCTATTTACATTAGTTATTAATGCATTTGTGTGAAAAAACTGATGTACCTAGTCGAATTATTTTAGTGACAAATAACTAATATTGACGTCAATCCGGCTTCACTGCCACTTTCTCGCGTGAACATACTCGTAGGTACTTAACAAGGTAACACAAATAAAGAATTTGTAAGTGTTAGTCAGATAAAACATTTACTTTTAGGGTACATAGTATCAAATCATCGTGATCTTCCTGCCCTTGGCCCATGTTACTTGAGGTACGCCCAAAACATTTTTTTCTTCCATTGTACCCTGTCAACCGTCACGTAATCACTGACTCCGTTTACTTCACACGATTGTGATAGATTTATCCGACTTTTCTTTATCCTTCCTTTCCATCTATTCACGTGTTTATTCTTTGGGTATATTCTATGTATAACTCTTTGGGCGTGTTCACATCTGGCGAATACGCCGCTAGCGAGCTGCGTGCGTGCATTTCAAGTTAACGCACCGTTCCCATGCCATCATCGTGCCCTACGCACGCCAGTTTTGCGCCATGCGCGAACGGTGCGGTGCCAAACCGCGCGCAAGCGGCCCGCGCGCTTCTCCTCGCGCCCGCAGAAAGCAAATGGAAATGCATGCGCGCGAATTGCGCGCGCCCATCTTACAAACCTTGCCACTTGCAACACTATGAGTCACTATCTCAACACTGTCAATAGTTATTAAAGACGTATTGAATTAATTATTATTCAATAAAACTACCAGAACTACTCAAATGCAGTACAAAAACATCAAACGATATAAACGTTAGTATAACAACAAAATACCAAAATGTCATAACCAAATTGACAGTGTCAAGTTTTCAGTTCTAATATACGCAATGTTTACTTTATTAAACGGTGAGCTAAAATAAAATAATTTAACAGAATTCATTTTTAGCAGTTTAATTATTTTCTACTATAAGATCTTATTTACTTAGATAGCAGATAAAATTAATTAGGCGAACCATTTATTTATGAGAATTGTCAGATTAAAAGCGTTAGCTTTACATACTCTTTGGTCAGATTACGAAAATAACTGACAACTGTAATCGGAACGTAAAGATTTCTGAAATGACGTTATTTTTTTCGGAAGTAGGAATTGTTAATCATTTAATATCATTTTTACGATATTTTTTAATGTGGTTAAAAAAAGTGGTGAAAAATCAGTACATTGTACATATAAATAAAACATTATTTTTGGTATTAATATACTTGTGACGCAATATGGTACGGGGTATGGGCATTCTTCTTTTAGGATTCTAGGTCAAGGGGAAGACTATGAATTTTGATTCCCTTGAGAGTATCGAAATATACGTTTTTTTGCGACATAAACGGCCGTATCTTTTTTATTCGTTAACTTATAAGTTTGATTTTTTCACAGCTTCAAGGGACCGCAGACCTGAGTGTATGGTTTTAATTTCAACTCGATATCTTCACGCGTTCCCGAGATAAAGGGTCTTGACAGACAGACAGACGGACGGAAAACAAATTGATCCTATAAGGGTTCCGTTTTTTCCTTTTGAGGTACGGAACCCTAAAAATTAGTGGTGTATAGGGTATATAGATCCATCACTCTTTCTCGCACGCCTGACATTATAACACGTCATGGTAAGGCAGGGTCACACCTAAAATGGTGGACAAAATAATACGGTTTTAAACTTTGCTCAAAGGTTAATGAGGTTTAATCACGCTATGTCGATAAGTAGGTGGGCAGGGAAGCATGCAGGCGATCGCAGGTTGCTAATCTACTGTGTAATCAAGTAACAGTGTTGATTGTTATATTTTGTAAAGTAAACAGACTTTTTAGACGGGTTTAATTCGTTTTAAGTGGGTAGGTAGGTTAAGCTACATTTTTTTGCGTGAACTGTATAATACCTAGATATATAATCCCAGAAACTATAGCCAACTACGCAGAAGATATTATAGTGCTCAAATGTGTGAGAAAACACAAGTTTACTTTGTGTTCCTAATTTACGGCTCGTTCACGACCTTGCCGCTGTGAGCGGTAGCTAAGCGCGGGGCGGCGAGCGAAGAGTGGCGTACTCAGTGGTGAAGCTAAAAAAAATAGACATTTAGATTTTTTGGCGGTAATGGATACCGAGGCATCAAGTTTTCACACTCATTCTTGTGTACTCATAAAACTTATCTGGATATTTTCTGTTATCTTCGTATAGGTGACGAAATTCGCCATTTAAACACCGATCTTTATTCAGTTTATCCTTCTCTCATTTATGGAATATCTTGTTTTAAAAATGGGACAGCAATCCGACACGACCGGAGAGTGAGGTGTAGGACCACTATTTTTAGGTGTTTTCCGAGGCAAGGGGGTGTCACACCACTGACTCCACCAACTCCGGGCCGCTATCCAATGAAATTATTTGACCCCCCACGCTCAGCAGTCTCGCTTGCGACCACGAGACCAACGTGGAAATTTCGTGAACTATAGTGGATACTCAACTGCAGTCTAAAAAACTGTAAACATTGACTTCTGAACAATGCATATTATTATCGCTAGACAAAACATTAGTCGGGAATAATTTCATTTACTTAAAGTAGTTCTGTTTTGTTTTTGGCAAGACCACACCCCTCTGGTTTTCAGGACTTCAGGTGTGGCTAA
The DNA here is from genome assembly GCA_905147345.3 of Mythimna impura. Classification (NCBI taxonomy): domain Eukaryota; kingdom Metazoa; phylum Arthropoda; class Insecta; order Lepidoptera; family Noctuidae; genus Mythimna; species Mythimna impura. The sequence continues at coordinate 14,292,585 of LR990362.1, read as the reverse complement.
GTATTCCCAAGTCCTGAAAGCCAGAATTAGCAGTGGGAATCATCAGACACTGGCGATAGAACTCGATGAGCCCATTTTTGAGTTGGGTTATTATCAAATAATTCCTCCAGCTGTGTGTGGAGTGAAAGGGAATTTCAGACTTTTACCTACTGAATAAAACCTGTGTTCCTTCAGTTGCCCTTTGTGTTCCAGAGCCACGTACGAACACTTTCAAACAATCCTGCAGTCAGCTCGAAAACCCCATGAGAAACGATTAACCTGTCTTAGAACCCGCACAGAATTTAATTAAAAAAGCAACTGCTGAGGTGTAAGATTAAACATAATTTAATCTTCTTCCCCTATCAAGGAAGCAAGAGACAGAACACAGCAAGGCTAATAGCCACAAAGGGAGGCACAGTTGTACTGCAATTCATATATTTTCAAGAATGGCCCTGTCGTCTCTCACTGGGCTCACATGATGGATCACACCTGATTTCCTCCCTCAGAGAGGAGGCCTGCGTCCGAGAGTAAAAACATTAGATAGGCTGAGATTCTTTTTTTTTATAAATCAACAAGTACTTCAACTTCTGCCGCTTCAGGTGGAGCACGAGGGTGGCGGGGGCTTGTCAGACTTTTGCTGATTAAATTCCATTTTTGTTCCTTCAATTGCCCTTTTTCGCACCAGGGCCACGGTGACTCTTTCGAACAGTCCCTCAGCTACCTTACCTTTAGAAATATGTATTTATGTATATATGCAATCCGAAATGTAATAAAATATCTATAATAAAATTACCGCCATTATATTCTCTACACGAATGTACCGCAAAGCGTGACTGTGAAATATTTTCCAACCATTATATCATTAACGGTAACAATTTGTATGAAATTCTTTAGTTACGGAATGCTGTTTACGACTAGACCATTTCGTACGTCAATATTTATGCAAATGTCATGATCTTAGGCATAAATTATCATGAGTCATCCGATTTTTTTTTTCGTAATTTTAGGGCTCTTGTACACGCTAAATTTTTACCGTGTCCGCGCAGATAGGACCAATTAAAATTAAACCACCCCCTCACCTACCCCGCCCCCCTAACGCACTATAGCAACTTCACGAGTCGTGCCTAGCGCAGACAAGATTTTTTTACTTGGTCAGCGCCAAAGCACAGTTTGTGTGTAGAAACGACACGAATTCTTGCATATGCCCGGCGACAGCGGCCTTATTCTAAACTCTAAAGAATCATAATAAAAGATCAAGTCAATCGATTCAATAACAAGTATTGTAAGAAACTGAAAGTTGAACTGTAGGTAAATTTTTTTGGTCTAAATAGCTTCCTACGGTCTGGCAAAGTTTTGACTAGTTTTTTAGCATCAAAATGGCGGCTGTCTTCGAGTAAGTATTTATTGAAATTTTTTACTGAATTTTTTTCACTATGCCACAAAAAGTGTTCATAAAAAGTTGGCTATAATGTTTCACAAAGGTTTTGCTATACAAAACGTATTATTATTGGCTGCTGTCAAACTATGAACCATTTGGAAAAGTATCTACCTAATTAGTACTTATTTTGTCGCGGGTGAGATTTCCCTGCACGTCACACTACACTACAGGGGCGCCGGCTTTTAGAAAACCTCATGGGTGCTCATGCTCATTTGATGGACTCGAAAAAATGGCGAAGTGTGAGAAGAGAAATGCACACTGATCGACCGATAAATAAATAAATGTCCTACTTACATATTGCGTACTATGTTTAATAAAAATATAAAATGAAACCATTATATAAAATGAAACTAGTTTTTATTATCAAGAAATATTATAATTTATACGTAACCTAAAAAAGGCGATTACTGATTTGTTTCTTGATGTCTATTCTCAGGGGTGTTCGGCACCCACTGTTTGTCTCATGGGTGCGAGCTCCCGGCCCTACTTGTCCCGGGTCTGGGTCTCACGGATCCGGGTGGAGGTTACATGTTTATGAGCTCAACAAACGATACAGGAGTAATTACTAGTGTTTTTTTTCCCCCTTTAACAGCCAACATCAGATATATGCGACAAATACTCTCGTGTTTATACCGCCAGGGTCGCACATCCACGACCAAATACTCCATCTCGTCAGCTCTTTTGTCACCTATGGAAATTGAAGAGCTAAAAGAGCTGGAATACCCAATCTTGTCGAATCAATCCGACGCGGGCGGTTAAAGGATTAAGTAAAAAAAGTATTCCCCAACATTTTTATTACTTTTGTTATATCGCTGTGTCTAAATCATAAGACGGTAATTTCAAGGACAAAGTTCTTTAAGGTTGTCAACCACGTCGCGGCATGTAAAATGCTGCTTATCAACGTACGGGTGTTCCTGCCGATATATTTGCAACCTACCGGTTACCTATCGAGATAAGCGCAGGAGTCGCGGTGTGTGCATCTGCGTCAGCGCAAGATAAATCTGCCGTGGTAGGTGAGATCATTGTTTATGTTGTATTATGATGTTGGCAGTTCCTGGTAACGGCGATATGTCCGCCTGTTTGTAGGTACACGTTGATAAACTGCCTAAGTATAGCAATTAAAAGGTGATAACCAGCTGTCGTTGATAAGGGGATTAATACCTACCTACCTTCTTCCGATTAGTCATTGTAAGCCTCAATGATATGAGTCTTATTCATAAAAACTGGGCAAGTGCTACTCGGACTCTCGCACTGATGGTTCCGTTCAAACTTTCCTAAGTAAATAGTTCAATTCTCGAATGGATACTCGAAGATTTTTTCGAATCACATTTTTTTTTTGTGACGTAACTATTAATTTACTGTTTTCAGATTTATTCCTATATTTGTGCTACAAGACCTTGATTAATGTCAAATTTCAGGATTGACATGTATATTCTGATGTATGTATATTCTGTATATTCCTGTCAACGGGAAGTACCCTATGAATTTTGATTCCCTTGATAGTGTCGAAATATGTATATGTTTTTTGCTACATAAACGGCCGTAACTTTTTTTTCGTTAACCTCGAAGTTTGATTTTTTCACAGCTTTAAGGGACCGCAGATCTGAGTATATGGTTTTAATTTCAACTCGATACCTCCACGTGTTCTCGAGATGAAGGGTCTTGACGGACAGACAACAAAGTGATCCTATAAGGGTTCGGTTTTTCCTTTTGAGGTACGGAATCCTAAAAACGTCTGAGCTCTTTAAAGGGCATATTACACTACGCGATATTCAGCACACGATATTCAGACTGTCTAATTTTTTGTTCCGAGTAAGACCGGTCTAACCCTTATTACACTACGCGACATCGACTAAGACTGTCTGAATATCGAGTAGTGTAATAGGCCCTTTAGCACATGTTAAGATGAAAGCGAAAGGCATTGCCTTTTGCAGATCAGTGCCAGGTTCTATGTTCATCATAATATCTTTTGCAACCGTAACACGTATTTATAGACGGAATCATTATAATTAAAATCATCAATACAAACAACCCTCTCAGTTCAGCTAACCCTATTGAATGACATTTTCAAGAAAATTTCATTCAATAATATTATTAATTTTATTTTTTATTTTATTGATTACGAACAACAAACAGCTACATTATGCGATATTAAAAACATGATAACATAAATATCTTAAATAATAATGTAGCTCACAGCGCTGTTCACAAATTACCATTATGTAGAATAGACTTTAAATGACTAGGATAAAAGCTGCATGCATGACAATATAACTGTCTCACTTATTATAAAAAAAATATCGTACCCTTATTGCAAAAACCAACAATCTGCAATTTTTTACCCAAATTAAATTAAATATAGCTATCGATTTGTCTCATCAAGACGAATTTACAGGTAAAACCGGATATTAGCTACGACACTTATTTACGAAGATAGCTTCGACAAAAAGTAAATAACCTACAGATTTGATTGAATATAATAATTATAATATAATAATACAAAAATGTTGGTGCATTTAGTTGGTTTTTGCATTAAGAGTACGATATATATACAATTTATCTATTTTAGATATATATGATTAACTTTACGATATTTTTTTTTATTTTTTTTTTCTGAACGAAATCAATACAAATTTTGGTATTAGATTACAAACTCGTCAAACTGTTACGTTTGATGGCGAGAGGCGCTCTTTCACATTATAACGGACATGTTTCATTTTCATAAATGTATATCTTCTAATATATAAAATTCTCGTGTCACGGTGTTCGAACTTGAACTCCTCCGAAACGGCTCGACCGATTCTCATGAAATTTTGTGAGCATATTGAGTAGGCCTGAGAATCGGCCAACATCTATTTTTTTTTTTTTTTTTTTTTTTTTTATTTATATGGCAGAACAACGTTTGCCGGCTCAGCTAGTATTATATATCTTCTAATATATAAAATTCTCGTGTCACGGTGTTCGAACTTGAACTCCTCCGAAACGGCTCGACCGATTCTCATGAAATTTTGTGAGCATATTGAGTAGGTCTGAGAATCGGCCATCTATTTTTTTTTTTTTTTTTTTTTTTTTTTATTTATATGGCAGAACAACGTTTGCCGGCTCAGCTAGTAATATATAAAATTCTCGTGTCACGGTGTTCGAACTTGAACTCCTCCGAAACGGCTCGACCGATTCTCATGAAATTTTGTGAGCATATTGAGTAGGTCTGAGAATCGGCCAACATCTATTTTTTTTTTTTTTTTATTTATATGGCAGAACAACGTTTGCCGGCTCAGCTAGTATTATATAAATATATATATTCACCACTAATTTTCAATTAAGTAGTAAAAATACTCAAAGGGCTTATTAGAAACGGTCTTGTTATTATTTAAGTAAAGTCTCAATAAATAATATTCATAAACAGCAATATTGAATGACTTTATTAAGAAAATGTCATTCAATAATATTATAAATTTAGCGGGTTACAGAGCACCAGAGCTTTCATATGTTTTTAATAACCTATCTAAGTTTATAACTATCCCTGATACAATATCTATACAACCGCTTTGCCCTGAACCTTGATAGATTCCCAATAATATTCTATCTGTTCATAGTCTGGGTTTCACAATCAAAGATAAGTGCCATCTAACTTTAACCAAGGACAGATAGCTTTTCACTGAGAATTTCAGTTCAGTTAGAAGTGAATAACACTGAATTTATTTAGTGAATTACCCTTCTTGCAGTCGGGTAAAAGCTACGTTAACTTAAACATTAACAAGCTTGATTAATAGCCAAGTATCAATCATCTTTAACAATCTTTTTTTTTGTTTTAACATCAACTAAAAGCTTTAATTTGTGGCGTAATTCTAAGAACTGCCAAAATCCACTTGAGAATTTTAACCTTTCCGGAGACCGCTTAGATAACCAATATCGTTGAAAAAATGTTAGAAACAATAATTCTTCTATTTTAAGATAACCGTGGGTAAAAAAGCAATAAAATCGATACTCATAGATGTGAAAGAAACTATAGAATTATTTCTGTTTCGCAACTTCCTCAAAAGTTTTTGGATGACATTTTATGGCCCCGTGGGTGTAAGTTCTTTTATTCCAAATTCGAATTTAAACAGTTCCAGGTAACCAACATTAGAATCGGTTCCCTTCTCGCCGTATCAAGGTTGTCCATTGTGATTTTTTTTTCTCTATTTTGCTTGTGTTAGGCTGAGCGCCATTTTATTTTATGGAGCAAAGCCCGTGTGGCTTACTTTGTAAGTTTACAAAAGCGTAATAAATAACTTAATAAGAGCTTGAGTGGTTAATTTAACTACACAGTGCATAGGTATTGCTGATGGCTGCGAGATTTTTCGAAAGAGTTACCGTGGCACTGGAACGCAAAGGGCAACTGAAGGAACACAGGTGGGTTTTAGTCAGTAAAAGCCTGATACTCCCACTCTCTCCACTCAGGAATTATTTTACGACTTCGCGCACTGACGGTTCCTTACAAACTTACCTGTGTAAATATAGTTTAATTCTCGAAGAATTTTCCGACTCGCAAAAAAATTTTTTTTTTTGTGACGTATCAACTAATTTACTATTTTCAGATTAATTCCTTTACCTGTGCTGTACCTTGCTTTATGCCAAATTTCAGGCTTCTGTCAACGGGAAGTAACGTATGAATTTTGATTCCCTTGAGAGGGTCGAAATATTCGTTTTTGCGGCATAAAAGGCCTTTATCCTTTTTTTCGTTAACTTTGATTTTTTTCACAGCTGCAAGGGACCGCAGACCTGAGTACGTATATAGTTTTAATTTCTACTCAATACCTCCACGCGTTCCCGAGAAAAAAGGGTCTTAACTGACAGACAGACGGGCAACCAAGTGATCCTATAAGGGTTCCGTATTTTTCTTTTGAGGTACAGAACCTTACAAACAGTACAGTACCTACTGTTGATCGAAAGAGTAATCATGGAGTTTCTTGCTGGTTCTTCTCCATAGAAAACGACCAATTGGAACCACGCAGTAGCTTCTGACGTTTTATTGGTACCTACCCATGTAGGTTCAAAATCTTGTGTTTTTACAGGACTTTTGGGTACTTGTGAAATTGGCCGAAAGAGATGAAGAAACAAAAAAAAAATTGTTCAATAAATGTAATATGTTTATGAGGCAATTAAAGAAACTATAGTTTGCCAATGAGGCTGCATTGCTACATGATTAAAATTAATTTATTATAAGCAGCATTTTGCTACGTTAACCTTTCAGTGACAATTCAACCCTGTGCAACTAGAAAGTAAATTGCAAAAACATTTCACTTAAAGTTCACAACTTAAAGTTTAAAAACGAATAAAAGAAACAATTTAGTGTAATAATGACATAAACAGTGACAAAATTAACCTCATAAAGTCCGCGTATGCAACAATCGAGGCAATGTACCCTGGCTCGTAAAATACAATAAAATATTATGTCAACATGGCCGCGGTTTACGTAGGTCGAGAGTTTTTATTTTATCGGACCACACCACGGTTTGATCCTTGAGATGTTAGGGTCAGATCACACTGGAGCGCAATGCGACGATGCGCCGATGCGACGATGCTTGAAGAGGTTAAGCGTTTTCGCAGGAAACATCGCGATTCTGCACAGCAACGCACAGCGCATCGAGTAGCCGTGGGCCCCACGGGGCTTATTCAAAAATCGAAAGCAGGATCAGCGAAGCATCGCTGCGTCACACAGCGTTAAGGTGAAAGCTACGAGTTTGATCGTGGCCATGTTCTCGCAAGATGGTTATGTTGATGGCTGGATGTAAGGTTTAGCACCATAAACCTAACATTGACATCCACAACACGGAATGCACGACGGTGCGATATGCGGTGTCGAACACAGCATCCTCACCGCTGACGCATATTGCGACACATAAAAAACGATACTATACGTTTTTCATTTTTCATTTGATAATCTTATCAATCAAGAGATCAAAGTTTAACGCTACATCGTCTTGCGCCTCATGATGCAGCTCGAAGACGCTGTGTGTTTTCTTTTGATCAAATTCTTTCACTGAAATGTGTACCTTTTTGTTTAGTGTAAAAATTTCCAAATTGCATCACTATCTGAAAAAAAGCATAGAGTTTGTCGCGTGTCGGTGTGTGCTGACCCTAAGTTCCAATAAAAGTTGCCTTTGTTAATATGGCACACATACGGTTGCGATAGTGTTTCAGTAAGGCTTTGTAGCACGAGCGAGCTGTTTTTATAAATAAACACTAGCATGTGTGGATAACATACCTACGAATTGTTGTATAAGTGGTAAATGTATGAAACAAAAACAGATGTTCAGGTTTTAGAGGCCATCCTCAGAAGATAAAAGAAGTTGCTAACATCGACTATGATAATGCTAAAAGTAGAAACTGATTTGGATTACCCACTGATTTAGTTTATATAAGGATATGTCGTGGCCAGATCTTAGAAATTGATCACTTATGAAATGGCCAAGTAAAATTGGCCAGACCGGACTACTAGACGTACGGCGTTGCGCCACCGGTACATGGTAGACATCCCACCCATACGCACAAAACGTTTTGAGAACACATTCATTATGCGTACAGCCAAGGAGTAGAATTCCTTGCCGGAGTCTGTGTTTCCTGATAGCTACAACTTAGGGGTCTTTAAGTCAAGAGTGAATAGGCTACTTCTAGGCAAGCGTGCTCCATCGTCGACCACATTAACGCTTACCATCAGGTGAGATGGTGGTCAAACGTGAGCCTATCATTAAAAAAAAAAAAAAAGATCGTTTTAAACGTTAAAGTTTGATGATATTTCAATCTTCGTCTGGCCTACTTTCTTTAGACTTGATTTGGCCAAACTACGATCTGGCCAGTTTTAGTTGGCTATAACATGAAGTGATTAATTCTAAGATCTGGCCATGACAGATATAAGAAACCTAATGTGAGAAGCCTTCTTATATCAAGTTTCTTCTTACAGAGAGTGAAACTATTTCTCCCAATTTTTGGCGTCATGGAGTACTACAAGTCTACAAGTTGGTTAAATGTAAGAAGAGAATGAATTTCTTATTGTTTTGTTATGTCTCAATGTCAACACATGCAAGCTTCTTTGTTTATAAAACCAGCGTCATCCGTAGGAATCATACCGAAGTGTAAGTTTGTATATGTGTATGTTTGTTACTCCTTCACGTTCAAACTGCTAAATATGTGTAGATGAAATTTGGCACACAGGTGACCTGGAAAACCGTAGGTGCGGGCTTGTGTCCGACTGTCCGGTAACCGTCCGGACCGAGCCCAAGTCGTCGGTGGCGCCTAGTGTTCCATGCGCGCCTCAAGGAGACATCAGCAACCGTTGAGGCCTAGCAAGGTCGAAGCCTACTGGGGCCATGGGTGATGCGAAAGAGAACCCCGGGGCCCTGGAACGAAGGCAAAGAAGGAACAGGAGTGGGTTTTAGTTAGTAAAAGTCTGACAAGTTGAGTAGATTCCCTTGGGATAAATTTTCCACATTCACAGGAGTAAAACCACTGGCAGAATGGTCACGGCACCACATGTGACTGCCCCTCAACGCCCTCAATGCCCCTAGGTTGGTAAAATTTTCGTTTTCCCTGAATTATCCTACATCAAGGTGTGAAGGTCAGTTTCCCCTCATAAGTCCTTTCCTATGAATTTGAAATGAATTTTTTAAACTGTGATATCTTCGGATTTGATTGTGGATTCTTTTTTCGATATCAGTTATTAATTGGTTTCTTTGTGTTTTGTAGTTTCTGTAATATCGCAGTATTTATTATTGTAATTCATAGGTAAAATCCTAATATAACTTAACTTGCTTTATCATTGTCAGTCATACTTTATATTCTGTGTAAAAAAACAGCAACTATGTGACAAGGATATCGATTAGTTTGAATACATTGTAGTTTTTCATTGTTTCTACTCACAGATGTTAATTTTAAAACATTATTCTTTGTAACGCCACAATCGAGGAAGCTATTTAATTCCGCATAGACTCGGCTTACTAGGTGTTCGTTTTTGCAAAGACCTATGAATATTAATGATTAATTACTTCTATCAAGTATCAAGTTATAAACTTGACACAAACATAAAATCTTTTGTCTGTGAGCTTTTGTAAAAGTTTTCTCAGAAGGAAAGTTAAATTAAGTTTAATACCGAACTTTCTAAATATTTTAATTATGACAAATAATTAACATAGGTATAATGCTGAATTAGGTAAGTGGGTCCAATAATTAGGTCTATTGTCAATGAATTGATATTACAGTAGTGTTAACTTTGACTATACAGCTTTGGACAGCCCTTTGTGACTCTATAGTGGACAAAAATGCATGTATTATGTCCTTGTCGGCTGCTGGATTGTTCGTTGCGACAAGTCGTCGCTACCGATAACCTCCATAAGGACAAGTCGGTGCTCTACACAAGCGGGGCAGACAGCAAACGTATGCTCCGCCGTGTTCTCATAGCGATCCGCGCAATGGTAACACCTGGTAACACCCGAGCGTTTCTTCCCAAATTCTTCCTACCGAATACAAAATAGAAACCTCCCGAAATAACTGTGTCCGGTGAGGACGTGGTAAGCACAGGCACCACTCCTCTCTAATGTACCTACTCCTCAAAAAGAGAATATATCGCCACGATTAAAACGTGCCCGAGGTTTTCAAACTAAGGTAACGATTTTATCTACTCATGGAACTATGAGCCCGGCGTGGTAGTTACCTATCTACGTATAGGTAAAACTGGGTCATCATAATGGTCAAATTCCTTGCCGGAATCTGTGTTTCCTGATGGCTACAACCCGGGAATCTTTAAGTCAAGAGTGAATAGGTTACTTCTAGGTAAGCGCGCTCCATCGTCGACCGCATCGTCGCTTCCCATCAGGTGAGATAGCGGTTAAGCGCGAACCTATCAAGAATAAAAAAAAATAAAAAATGCCAACCAAAACAAAGATGTCAATACAATACATCGAAGACATGAATAACTTAAATAATGTTTACATATAGGAAGAAATAAATGCAACAAAAACCAGGTGGTTTCCTTAATCAGAATCAAACATCGTTGGTGGTATTACGATACGATTATAAGTGACACTAATGTTCTGATTAAAAAAAAATAGCTGAGTACTGGCCTTTAATAAACAATAAGGAGAAAAAAGACAAGATTTCATACGCACTTTTCTCAAGCGCATATTGTCCAATCTCCAATGCCCATGTTGGAGCAACTGCCCACGCGCATCGAATTCCGTTATAGTTCGTTCGTTCTGTCACTTAGGAATTTCGACACCTTGGTGCTTTCTGCCTTTGGCGTGATTCAAAACAATAAATGTGAGATGAAATGATTTATTTTATGAATTAGATATTATAATTTAATAAAAGGTCATTTGTGTTATGATTTATGTTATAAAAGATGCTGTTGACGCGAGGTGATGTTTTGAAGTGATATTATAGTTGATCCACCCACGTTCACTAATAAATTTAGCCATAGATGGTCACATAACACTATCTCTTTTTCACACTAGATTCATTATTATTCAAAGGTCTACTGACAGAAAACAGATGGGTTTTAGTCAGTGAAAGTCAGACTCTTCCTCTCGGTCCACTCAGAGCGGGAGAACTTATTTAATAATTTCACATCTCAAAAAAAAAACTGGGCAAGTGCGAGTCGGACTCGCGCACTGAGGGTTCCGTACAAACTTGAAAGGTAAATTGCGGTTTACGATTTATGACGTATTAAAAAAAACTACTTACTAGATCTCGTTCAAACCAATTTTCGGTGAAAGTTTTCATGGTAGTGTACATCATATATTTTTTTTTAGTTTCATCATTCTCTTATTTTAGAAGTTACCATTTTGGAAGTGTCTCTCGCGCAAACTATTCAGTTTAGAAAAAAATGATATTAGAAACCTCAACATAATTTTTGAAGCCCTATCCATAAATACCCCACACGTATGGATATAATGAAAAAAAAATTTGAGTTTCAGTTCTAAGTATGGGGAACCCCCAAAAACTATTGTTTTTTTTTTCTATTTTTGTGTTAGAAAATCTTATTGCGGGTTACAAAAGACTTACCAAGTTTCAACAGTATAGTTCTTATAGTTTCGTAAAAAAGTGGCTGTGACATACGGACAGACAGACAGACAGACAGACATGACAAATCCATAAGGGTTCCGTTTTTTGCCATTTGGCTACGGAACCCTAAAAATGTAACAAGCGTGACTTCAAAGATGGTTCAGTAATTCTCAAATATTGTTCTATTTAAACTACGTAATACGCATAACCAGTTAAGCTAATTAACTCGACTTCAAAACCTCATTTTATACATAAACAAACAAACTAAAAATGTAAATGAGTATGTGTACTAAATCAAAGACAAGGTTGGAGCTAAAATACGTGTGTAGGGTTGTCAGAGCTTTAAACTGGAAAGCCGAACAACCTACCAGTTTAGTAATGCTAGCAAAGGAGGCGGCCGATCGCGTGAGGCAACGGTCCTCACGCCCTAACCGCCGCCGGGATTCCGATCCCGATTTCCGGCCACCGTAGGCGCGGATTTGCGGACGGCGAGCAATGGGTAGCTCGCCGTCCGACCGCCCGGTAACCGTCCGGACCGAGCCCAAATCGTCGACGGCGCGTACTGTTCCACGCGCGCCTCAAGGAGATGTCAGCACACCGTAGGGACGGAGCAGGGTCGAAGCCTACTGGGGCCAAGGGTCTGATTCTGAAAGGAAGACTCGGCCCTGGTACGAAAGGCAACGTAGGAACAGGAGTGGGTTTTTAGTCAGTAAAAGTCTGACACTATCTCCTTCTCCGCCCAAGAGCGCGGGATGTCATAAGATGATTTTCCCACCGAAAAAAAAACCCTGTCAGTTTATTTATTTACTAGGTGTCCCCTACGGTTTCACTCGCGTTTTTGTTATTGTTCCGCCCTTTTTAGCAGTAGCGAGATATTAATATAGGTTAAAGGCTGCCTCGATAAACAGGCTATCCAACATTAGAAGATTTTTTCAATTCGAATCAGTAGTTCCTGAGATTAGGGCGTTCAAACAAACAAACTTTTTAGCTTCATAATTTTAATTAGTATAATAGATTTATATAATTGGTATACCAATAGCAGTACCTACATAGCAATTAGGAGGAAACAGTAAATATAATTTGAGTGTTGTTACTTAGGTATACTATATTATAGGTAGTACAGCTACCGGCACGGATCTTGAGCGCTGACTTCCACTTGTCGGGTCTCTTTAGTGGTAAGAAGTGAGACGCGGGGACGAGGAGTGCAATCCTGGTACAGTGATTGGGTCGCTGATGTGTACGATGCGCAAAGCGATACCCACTTTTTAACCGAGCGCTCAAGATTCGTGCCGGTATCCCGCTTACACCATTAAACAACAACGTTAATTTATTATTTAACAGTAAACAGTTTACCTAGGCTTATAGGAAAAGCAAAACCTCTGAACTGGGATTTGCGTCTTAGTTTCCAAACGGTATTTAAATTCATCATCATCATCATTTCAACCGAAAGACGTCCACTGTTGGACATAGTCCTCCACCAAGTGTCGCCATCATGACCGGTCCTGTGCGTCTTGCATCCATAGCATTCCCGCGACCCTCACCAGGTTATCGGTCCACCATGTGGGAGGCCTTCCAACGCTGCGTCTTCCGGTTTATGGTCACCACTGCAGAACCTTTTGTCCTTACATTATCATAGTATGATAAAGTAATATCGTGTTTAAATAATTAAATAAAGCCAGGATTAAATATCATTGCTATATAATCCTGACTTTTTAAAATCTTTTCTTTAAATTATGTTTGTGCTGTTACGTTTTACTGTGTAAGGTAAAATAGGTTAGATATTTACTGTGGTCCGATGGGACTGTCATGTATATTTGTACAAAAGTCCAAAATAAAGAGAAAAAAAAAACATTTCTCTTGAAATCGTGTTCACTTAAAATAAAACGAATGTGCCCTGTAAAACACAAAAAACCTAACAAAACTGGACTGGTTGTTGTAGACCGTTTAATTAGGTCGGACATGCATCCAAAAAGGCCAAAAATCCGCACTTAAATAAAAATGCGAAAGTAACTCTCTATGTGTCTGTCTCTTCACGTCTTAACTGCTGAATGGAATCGGATAAAACTTGGCGCACGGGTAGACCAGGTCACGGACCTTTAAATCCTGGGAGTATATTCCTTTGGGATAATTTTCAATATTTACACAAGCGAAGCCGCTAAGTAGAAGATATATAAAAAAAATATGTAGTGCTTCCGACCGCCTGGTAACCCTATGTCTGAGTATGGCATCACCAATTGATATCAGGTCGTATCTTATCTCCAGCTAAGAGGAACCTTGGTTTTGTAATTTATATATAGAAGTTTTTGGGGACTGTGACGGTTGATAACGTTTTTAACTGATAACGGAGGAGGCCACGGCCATGTTGCACATTTTGGAGCCAAGCAGTCTTGTTCGGTATCTGTTAGGTATTGATAAACTGACATGCTAGCTAATGAGTCTCGTGGAAGTCATAAAATAATTAAGATGTCGTTGGATACAGACAGCAGCATCAATTGGGTACCCCTTTACATTAAAATACCTTAGAACAAGAGGCAACCAGTTAGCTTACCGTCCGGCCAGACGGCGACCGTCCGGACCGAGCCCAAGTCGTCGACAACGCACGTGGTCCAGGCGCTCCTCAAAGAGATGTCAGCAAAATCGTAGGGGCTCAGCAGGGCCGATGCCCGCTAGGGCCGCGGAGATTTTCTGAAAAGGAAACCCGTGGTCCTAGAACGCAACTGAAGGACACAAATGTGGTTTTAGTCGGTAAAAGTCTAACACCCGCTACGCCCTAGAGCTGGAGAAGTCATTGCGTGATTTCCCACCACAAGAAACAGTTGTTGACGCTGTCCGTAACTACAAAAGTTGTAGGTGGAAGTAGGTAGCTATGAATTCAAGGTGTTGAGAACATCGTGAAGATAGTTAACAAAGATGGACAAAATCACAAAATCCAATCTGGTTAAGCCCACACCACATGGGTGATTTACATAAGTTCTTGTGTAATTTCAATACCAAAATTGATAAGTTTTTAAAATTTATCGATGTAAAAAATGGTTGAGGTGTTTGTGATAATATATTTTTAACATGAGTTTAAACCTAAAAATAAAATTAGGTAAAACAGTTAACAAGCAAAAATTGCTCCAATTTTTTGCTTGTCCGCCATGTTTATGCTTATTTATTATCCCACACTCCTAAGACGCGGTCTCGTCAACTCTTGACGAGTGACAAGGGTTGGTTTGAGTTGGTTTCAGGAAGTGATGCCAATATTAAAACTTATCTTTCAAAGCTATTTCCATGTTTATGTTTTGATGGGTCTACAATTCTGTTGACGACTCTCATTATCAGGGGCGCCGGCTTTTAGAAAACCACATGGGTGCTCATGCTCATTTGATGACTCGAAAAATTGTTGGAGTGTGCGAAGAGAAATGCACACAGATCGACCGACAAATAAATAAATGTCCTACTTACATACTGCAATTATTATTATTATTACTTACATACTTAATTACTAATTATGATTGATATAAATATAAAATTAAACCATTAAACAGGGTGTTTGGTGCATCGGGTGCCAAATTGAAATGGTCGATGGGAGGGGTCATCTGCTATCCTTTCAGACCCCTAAACACTTCTCATGCCCTATGATTTTTTATTGTTTTATGAAATTAAGGCCCAAATTATTCATTCAAATACAAATTTAAAAAGATATAAGGCGTAGACTCTGAATTTTAATTTTATTTAGATGTGTATTGTATTAGAGTTCTTTTAAATTTAAAATTAATGACATTAGCTATCTAGTTTTTTTTTTAAAATGAACTTGCACAGTTTTAGACTTGAATTAAAACTGTATTTGACTTGTATTAAGGAGGAAATACGATTTATTACAACAACTGTCGAAATACGAAATAGATGTTGGGCCTGCATTCACAACAGAGGCCAACAATTTGAGCAGGATTTGTAAAAATTATGAAAGAAATGTTAAAAATGCAATTTCATTTTTTGTATTTCTAGTAAAACCCACGAAAATAGAGATACGAGACAGATTTTTCCTTATAAGAGTGAGATAATATTTTGAATAGGTTTTTCAGGTATCATTTAAGCAAAAATATTTTTTAAATCATAATTTTGAATATTAGTCTTAAGTGACTCGTTTCACAATTCTAGCGAATTCACAAAGTTATAAAAAGATTTTTATGGCATGTGGCACATCACTAGCAAGAGGATAAACTAGAAAATTTTTGAGGAAGTTGGAAGAATCCGGTCGCTTTTGTTTTTTTTTTTTTATCGCCAAGTAAATAGCTGTAACATGGACAGCTTTAATTCAAGTCCAAAAATTTGCAAGTGAATTAAAAAAAAAACTAGATAGCTAATGTCACTAATTTTAAATTTAAAAGTACTCTAATACAATACACATCTAAATAAAATTAAAATTCAGTCTACGCCTCATGTATTTTTTAAAATTTGTATTCGAATGAAAAATTTGGCTCTTTTTCACAAAAGAATAAAAAGTCGATGAAAAAAAATCCACAGGGCATGAGAAGTGTTTAGGGGTCTGAAAGGATAGCAGATGTCCCCTCCCGTCGACCATTTCAATTTGGCACACGATGCACCAAACACCCTGTATAATAATGAAACTAGTTTTTATTATCATGAAATATTATAATTTATACGTAACCTAAAAGGCGAGTACTGATCTGTTTCTGTTTATTTCTCATGTGCTCGAGCCCCCGAGCACCCACGGAGTTGGCGCCCCTGCTCATTATTATCAACGTTTTTCCCTCGGTATCTGGAAAGGCATTATCGTCGCGTCACAAATCAACATATGTCAAGTGATACCTACACTGTGAGATTGTTCGCCAGAGTTACCGTTGCCCTGGAACGCAAAGCATCTGAAGGAACACAGATGGGGTTTTAATCAGTAGATAAACGTCTAACAAGCCCTCACGCTCCACTGCACAGGGCGGGACTGCGGGAGAAGTTATTTGATGATTTCCCACTCAAAAAATAGAAGTATATCATCATCGTCATCATCATCATTTCAGCCGGAAGACGTCCAATGTTGGATATAGGCACAAAGACTGGTCCTGTGCGTCTCGCATCCATCGGATTCCCGCGACCCTCACCAGGTCATTGGCCCAATGTTAATTGTGGGAGGCCATAAATTCCAACGCTGCGTCGCCACTCTGGAACCTTTCGACCCCATCTGTTCTGCGAGCAAGGTGACCGGCTCACTGTCACTTAAGTTTGGCGATTCTTTGGGCCATGTCGGTAATCTTGGGTTTAAATAAAATAAGCCAACACATTAACATCATCATGACCTTCTGTTTTAGTTTTTCCAAGGACAGCATCAAACTACTCCTCCCGCTCTGGGTGGATCGAGAGGGTGTTTCAGTCTTTTACTGACTAGACTACTAAAACCCTAGTGTTCCTTTTTTTATCGCGGAGATCGCGGGGATCTTGGGCGGAGCGGGAGATAGTGTCAGACTTTTACTGACTAAAAACCCACTCCTGTTCTTTCGTTGCCTTTCGGCCGTGTCTTCCTTTCAGAATCAGACCCTTGGCCTCAGTAGGCTACGACCCTGCTGGGCCCTTCAGTTGTCCTTTGCAGTCCTGGGCCACGGTAACTCTTTCGGACAATTCCGCAGCCCTGACAGGACAAAGGTGGCTGTAAATAGATATATCTATCGAACATAACTCCAAAGAGGTGAGGTTGGGCAAAGCCTACTGCGACTATCAAAGTGTGTTATACAAATCAATATATTTAATTAATAGCACCGTGTCAAGGCAAAATAAAACGCTCCAGGCAGTCTGACAATATTCTTATGGTATCCACAATATTATACACATATGGTAACACATAAATAATAGTGTTATCGCACACACACACGCGATGCAAGTTTGCAAACGAGTGCGATCGCCTACGCAAAACAACGTATATCATCTCGATACTCAGCATCTTTATCTAATCTTAATACTAACAGTAAGAAAAGGATTTAATTTTTAAAGATTGTATGTTGATGCGAACTTTAGTAGGTTTTATTTCTAAGAAGTCGCTCCATTTAGGCCATAAATGTTTTTTTTTTGAGGTGTGAATCATCTTAAGCCTTCTCCTGCTCTAGGGTGGACCGAGAGGGCGTCTCAGACTATTACTGACTAAAACCACACCTGTGTTCTTTCAGTTGCCTTTTGCGTTCCAAGTCTATGAGTATATTGTTTTCAGAACCAATCCAATGGCCTTAGCATCGACCCTGCTGGGCCCCTACGGTTTACTGACATCTCTTTAAGGCGCGCGTGGAACACTACGCGCCGTTGACGACTTGGGCTCGTACCATAAAGGATGAGCGGACGGCGAGCTACCTTTTGCTCGTCGCCGCAAGCCCGCGCCTATGGTGGCCGGAGATAGTTCTGTGATTCCCGACGCCCAGAGCGTCTCCTACCGTGGTGACTTGGGCGTTTTCTCACTCTTGCGGCTGACTCCTTCGTCCCTTTTGCTCTAGGTCATGGCCTGAACCAGGGCCCAAGCGCGAGAGGTCGCCGCCACTGCGCCGAACGCCTCCACCGCATGCTCCACCGTGTCCTCCGGGCTGTACGTGCAATGGTGACACTCGTGTATTGCTACAAACTTGTACTAAATGGGTGAATTGCAAGTTTGTAGCGCACCAGTGACTCGGCTTCGCACAGGTTAAAATTATAAAACTTTCCTCGTTTATTTCTCTTTCTATTAGTGAAATTCCCATCAAAATCCGTTGCTCAGTTTAGGAGGAGGTAGCCGTACTATGTAAAGAACATGTACTTTTAAATTACTACTTCTTCTTCCTGCCCTTGTCCCGTTTTATTTGGGGTCGGCACAACACGTTTTTTTCTTCCATTCTGTCCTGTCACTCGTCACGCTATCACTAACTCCCTTTTCTTTCATATCACTTTTCACACAATCCATCTATCTTTTCTTTGGCCTCCCTCTTCCTCTCCATCCACTTTTAAATTACTACATTACGTTTAAATTACTCGTGGTAAGTTAATATTTACCCATCATCCAAGTACATGAACAAAATTAAAATCACAAAACATGAAGTGCTAAAAGTACGACAGCCTTTTAGACAGTTTTCCCATTGATAGCGACCCGAACGAAATTTCCCTTATTTTCTAGCACTTTTTTTTCATTTTTTAGCTTTTAAATTACTTTGTTTTTTTTTCAACGCCTGCATTCTTTCACTATCTCCGCTGATGGTAAGCGATGATGAGTTCGACGTTGTAGTACGATCGGACTTGCGCTTGGTAGAGGTTGAGCAGCTGTTCCGGCGTGAAATAGTAAAAGACAAGATACATAGCATAGCATAGCATAGTCGGCCTTATACTTAATGTTCCGACTGTTGGGACTCAGGCCTCCTCTCTAGGAGAGGGAATGGGCCGTAATCCACCACGCGGGCCTGGTGCGGGTTGGTGGATGTCACATGTCTTCGAATTTTTGGTTCTAGGACATGCCGGTTTCCTCACGATGTTTTCCTTCACCGTTTTGAGAGCAGTGGTGATGAAATAAATTACACAAAGTAATGCGCCTGGTTGGGTTTGAACCCACGACCTACAACTCCGTAAGTCGGGACCATTACCACTCGGCCACCACTGCTCAAAGACAAGATACAAAAGACAAGATACAACATGAGATATTAAGATACGACCTGAACCTGATATCAATTGGTGATGCCATACTTAAACCTAGGGGTACCGAGCGGCCGGCAGTACTATTTATAAAAGAGTCATCTTTTGCTGGTAATATTTATGCATAAGCGTCAAGTCAAGCGTGAATGACCGAAATTATTAAAGTTACCTACCTATCTAATATTACATTTTAGTACCATTACAAACAATGAATTTCAACAATTTTATTAAGTACCTCAATAACTGACAATACAGTCAATTATAGGTAATTTAATATATTTGTTTGAAGAAGGTAGTTATTTAATACCACATTTAGGTCAAGTTACCGTTTTTAGTTCAATTTTATCCTTGTTACTATGCCTAGTCACTTGAAATTACGTAAATATGGATTTTACTGTAGGTACGAGTACCTGAAATATCCTGAAGATATCACAAAGGTATAATTTTGTTGTGGTTAACAGCAGTAATAAAATCAGTTTGTTGGTGTATAGGAAAACCTACAATATGGCAAACATTTCAAAAAGAAAACCATCATTAGGACAGGACAAACGATACACATTCGAATATAATTCATTCAAATAAAAAATCATTTGTCAAAATTAAGCTGAGCCTCACATGTGGTAACTGGAGGAACACAGGTGGGTTTTAGTCAGTAAAAGTCTGATACTTCCCTTTCGTTCCACTCATAGTGGTAAGAGTCATTTGACATCACGTAAAAAAAAAAGAAGGGTTCCGTATGTCTGAAAGAAAAAATGTGTGCGTGTACTAGCTACACTCGTAAGAAGTGAAACTTCTTTATGACGTTGTTTTTCAAAAAATAATTTACTATATGCAACTTTACAGAAATTGGTTAAATAAAGTAAAATTAGATAAAGATTAATAAAAGGCATTTATTATCATAGACATAAATACAAATTCTACAATTATTTCATTTTAGCTTATTACTACACAGATTATTATTGAATTTCATTAATTGTAATAGAATTATTACTATCATTGATGTCGTTATTATATATTTGTGTTATTAATGGCTTATGGTAACTGAAATACGAAATATATTGTTTACATTCCACAAAATTTAGTAACCGAGCGAAAACTCCATCAATTGTAGTGCCGGATCTCGTTGTCGACGTTTGAGGATCCACTTATAAACAGAGTGCCTATTTCTCATGACGATTCCAATTAACCCAAAACACTGCAAGGTTACATTGTTTTATTAGAAAGTTCTTGTGTCTACCTTCCACCTTCCGGCTCCATCACCAGATCAATTCGATAGTACCTTATAGCCAAAGAGCATCTCATGACAATTCTAATAAGCCCAAACACGGCTAGGATACATTGATTAATTACGGGGTCCCTATGCCTACCATCCGGCTCCATCATCAGATCAGTTCGATAGTGCCTTATAGCCAAAGTGCATCTCATGACAATTCTAATAAGCCCAAACACGGCTAGGATACATTGATTAATTACGGAGTTCCTATGCCTACCTTCCGGCTCCATCATCAGATCAGTTTGATAGTACCTTATAGCCAAAGTGCATCTTATGATAATTCTAATAAGTCTAAACACGGCTAGGTTACATTGATTAATTACTGAGTTCCAGTGCCTACCTTCCGGCTCCATCATCATCATCAGATCACTTCGATGATACCATTTTTAACGTAACGTAACTATTCAGAACCATTCATTTATTCGTATTGTCATAGTCGCTTAACTATCTTCATTGTGATATCAAAGTGAGTATGAAGTTCCGTTGACCATTTCTGGTCTTCTTCATCAGTTCCACTTCATCAAATATTACTTTTTGACTGTAAATGCTTAAGTTCTCGATGATAATATCAAAATCACTATATGGTTGCCTATAATATTTGAGGAGTTCCCTCGATTCCTCATGGATCTCATCATCAGAACTGGATTTTGAAAAAAATTGGACCAATCAGGAAGCATATCCTATAAAGGGAAAAAAAAATTGCAAATCGGTCCATAAACGACGGAGTTCTGAGGTAACAAACATAAAAAAAAAGATGGCGCGTAACGGAAAAATGTAACGCGTAACGAAAAAATGTTACACTAAATTTTTTTCCAACCCCGATAAAGAAGTTTCACTTCAAAAACAGAACTTTTATAGAAATTGTTCGCAAACGCAACCTCCCGCCTAGCCAAGTTACAACCGTTTCGTTTCGATTCTCTTTTCGTTGATCGGCTCCAGTCGGCCACGTCTCCTATTCCTTTGTTCTGACCACGTGCCTGAGCTTTGAGATGACGTCAGAATTAAGGAATCGGAGGCGTGGCCTACTCGAGGCGATCGACGAAAATACAACCGAATTGATAACCTCCTCCTTTTTTTTGAAGTCGGTTAAAAAGAGAATCGAAACGAAACGGTTGTAACTTGGCTAGGGGCAGCCCCCTAGCCAAGTTACAACCGTTTCGTTCAACAATGTACGATCGAAGGCCAGTCCGCATAGAAATATGGTCCATGAGAGTTCAAATATGGTCCGCGAAAAGAATAAAATTTCCAAATAACCAAATAAAAGTAAAATTTTTAAACTGTCAGAAATTTGTATACTCTATAACTTTTTTAATAACATCGTTAAATTTTCTTCTGTATATCTGTTACAGTTAATTTTTCCTAGTGATTAAAAACCATCTTTGTTTCTTCAGTTACGTTTTGCGTTCTCGGGTTAAGTATTCTTTAGTACTTCTCACTCTCAGTACTCGATTACTCTTTAGTAGGCAGGCACTAAGGTTGGTATTGTGGCGTCGAAAAAAAAATCAACAAGTTATTTTTTAACATCACATATTTAAGAAACTTGTCGACATCTCATTTGACTTAACGATTATGTTCACAATATTTATTTATAAAATGTTTACATAAAAGTATTCGTATAAGGTTACGGCGACCTACGTTGATACAAAATAATATTATATTAACATATCAAATAAGGGCCGTATACTTGAGCCCAATGTAATGCCGATTTACATATTTACGGTATTTAAGTTCGGTAATATGGTCCCTAAATAAGTTTTTAAGTGACCCTAGATGACTTTGCGGGTACCAAGTTACCACCCACATAGGGTTCTTAAACAATTCTTGAGAGTACTATATATATTCTCATTTAAAACTAGCTTTTCCTCTCGGTTTCTCCAGGGTCTTTGGTTACGGTTCCGCCTCCATTGGCAGTAGCATGATGATATATATTCGTCATAAATCTGGCTAGAAATGTTGTGGAAGAGAAATAAATAAATATGTTATATGCTATTCCATAAAGACAGATTTTTTCCAATCCGATTAGTAGGGCGTGTCAGACTTTTACTGACTAAAAACCCACTCCTGTTCCTTCTTTCCTTTATTCCAGGGCCCCGGGGATCTCTTTCGCATCACCCATGGCATGTTTCATTTCTTTTTTAGAGGTGGACCATCATCAAATATTTAACTTCTCCCGCTCTGGGTGGAACGAGAGGAAGTTTCAGACTTACAGATTAAAACCCACCCGTATTCCTTCAGTTGCCCTTTGTGTTCATTCTTCTGCTGGTGAGAAACTATGTGTAATTTACCTGCACATTCCACGACTTATGTGAGGCCAATGTCAGAGCGGTCCTGGCTAAATATTGGTCGGACCAAAAGCACCAAAAGTCAGATCGACACAAAATAAGAAGATCAATACAGGCATGATGTTATGTTTAAATAAATTATGGTTTCAGTAAGTTTTTGTTTAAAAAAAACTGGGCAAGTGCGAGTCGGACTCGCGTACTGAGGGTTCCGTACAAACTTACATATGTAAATAATTCAATTCCCGAATGGAGTCTCGCAGGTGTCTTGTGAATCGCAGTTTTTTTTTTGTTACTTTACTATAAATTTACAGTTTTCAGATTTATCTGTGCTATATGTCCTTGCTTTGTGCCAAATTTCAGGATTCTGGGTCAACGGGAAGTACCCTATGAATTTTGATTCCCTTGAGAGTCTCGAAATATACGTTTTTTTGCGACATAAACGGCTGTATCTATTTTTTTCGTTAACTTAGAAATTTGATTTTTTTCACAGCTATAAGGGACTGCAGGCCTGAGTATATGGTTTTAATTTCAGCTCGATACCTCCACGCGTTCCCGAGATAAAGGGTCTTGACAGACAGACGGACAACAAAGTGATCCTAGGGTTCCGTTTTTTCCTTATGAGGTACGGAACCCTAAAAATGGATAGGTAGGTAATTTTCAGAGAAAAAACATCAAGTGGTTTAAAGTAGGTAGGTATTACGGAGTGTAGGTAGGTCGCTCGGAGCTTTGAAGCTTATTTCCCAGAACTTTTATGATAAATGTCTTGTTCTCGTACATCATAAATATTCATAAACATACGTTTACTTACAATAATTTATTTCCTACACATCCTTTTGCCCACTTATAAAGTAGAACAAATACCTATAACTTAGTGATAATATAGGTAATTAAATAAATTACAATCTGTGTTTTTTTAACCGACTTCAAAAAGGAGGAGGTTCTATGTTCGGCTGAATGTTCACCGATTTCTCGGTCAATTGTGGACCGATTTTGTTTTTTTTTTTTATTGAATATTATGCTTCCGAGTTAGGAGTTCCCATAGAAATATTGTTATGATCTGATCATGAACTTCGAAGATATGGAACAGAACTTCATAGGATTACAGCAGAACCATCGTAACAAGTAAAATTTAGGCATGAAGCCTGAAGTTAGGCACCGGAACTCTGTAATAAATTAATGTAATCCAACTGTGTTTGGAATTATTTGAATTGTCATGAGATGCACTCTGGCTGTAAGGTATTAAAGTTTGGCTGAGGGGTACTTTTAGTAGTGGTACCATAACTAAAAAGTGTAAAATTAAAAACTTTTTCCAAAAAAAAAATACCGATTTCAATGTAAAAAAAAAACAATGAAAAGTGCAAAATAACTTTAATTTCGGAAGTCGGTGTTAAATAACGAAGAGACAAAACTATTATAGAAACACCGACTTCCGAAATTAAAGTTAAATTGCACTTTTCAGTGTTTTTTTTACTTTGAAGTCGGTTGTATTTTTTTTTTGTAAAAATTTTTTTTACTTTTTGATACTTAGTTGAATAAGTTTTATTTCAGCAATAACAATGCCAGTTTTTAGGGTTCCATACGTAAGTCGGCAAAAACTCTTTATGAGTTCTGTTTCTAACTTTCTAGATCACTTTGTTGTCCGCCCGTCTGTCTGTCTGTCCGACTGTCAAGACCTTTTTCTCAGTAACTTTTGGTGGTATGAAGCTGAAATTAATAACAAACACTTGTTAAAAAAAAAAAGGAAATCAAACTTCTAAACCCACGCAATCTGAAGATTACCTAAGCCGTTTATGCTCCATTTAGGCGCTTAGTTTGACACTAACTAGGATATCAAAACCTATAGAGTATTTCCCGTTAACCTAAAATTCAGCATGAAGTAAGGTCTAATAGGACAAGTAGGTAAGAATAGGAAAAAAATACCAGAAAACTGTTAATTTGTAGTTAGATCACAAAAAAAAAAAAACAATACTTTTTACGATTAAGAAAAATCTCCGAGACTCGATTCGGGCCTTGGGGATTAAACTATTTACTATTTTAACTGGGCAAGTGCGAGTTACAAGAGAAGGGGATTTAACATACCTACTAATTAGTAGGTAGTTATTTATTTTTCAAGTAAAAGTTATCTGGGTATTAAAAGGTCAGCTTTTACCAGTGATAAACAGTTATATTCAAAACAAATACGTAGGTAATTTATGGACACAGGTTCAGAGAGTTTATTTATTAATTAAGACTGTGTATACGAAAAAGCTCTGTGGAATAAGGGATAATATAAGTTTAAGGTTGTATCTACCTGTTAAGTTTCAAGTAAGCATAGAGCTGCTTCGCAGGCAGCGCGGTCGGTGGCCCGTGCGCGCAAGGACGTTGCTGCGCGGGCGGAGGCAAGCGTTCGACAACTTCTTGACCAATCAACGGGTGCCGTTCGATGTGTGAGTGTGCTGCTTCGTGCGCTCTGGTTTGTAGTGTTACCAGGAAAAGAGATGTTTCCCGTCTTATAAGGTGAAGTCTGAGTTGATAAGATAGGGCAGTGGATTTTGGTATGCTAGTAGAGTTATTGTGCTAAATGATAAAAATGTGAAATCTCGAAAAAATATAAGAAGTGTGGCAGATCTTTGCCCAGTGAGGCATAGCAGAAAAATCTTTGTACTTAAAATTAATTTAAATATTTTAGGTTTTTTTTTTAGGTGGGAAAATCATCTAATGACAAATTCCGCTCTTGGGTGGATGGGAGATAGTGTCAGACTTTTACTGATTAAAAAGCCACTCCTGTTCCTTCTTTGCCGGGGTTTCTTTTTTCATCCCGGGGCAAAATTTAAAAATTCAAAATTCAAATCAAAATTTAAATATTTTAGGTTACTTTCTAAAAATAAAAAATAAAATTATTTTAAGCATATATATACACATATATATACATATATGTACATATATATATCATAAACATAAAGAAACTTTTTCAGTACTGCCATGTAACCCATCCTGGCCTTGCACTGGAATAAACATACTTAGACCTTCTGTGTTCATAACTTTTAAAATATTAGTTAGCATCGCATCAATATCCGTTGCGTGATTTAGTAAGTGGATAAACAAAGAAGCAGGCATCGACTTTGGTTTTAAAGTGAAGAGAAGTATAATAAGTTATATAAAATACGTTACTCTTTTTCCGGTGGGAAATCCTTAAGGTCGAAGAACGGTCAAACAAAAAAAAAACAAATTAGAAATATTTAGATAGTAGAATACTACTCTGATGCTGGCAATACCTACCTGAGACAGAGCGCGCGCACGCGTGCGTTGCATATTGTTTGTATCTCCATTCACTCACACTGTGACGCGGCACGGAGCGTGGAAGTTGTGTGCGGTGTTGTAAACTTTTTGTTTTTTTTTTCGTTCGTTTACAGACGACCACTTGCCTCTATGCCCACCGTTTACCTGCTAGTGTTTTAATCCTTGTTATTAACAGTGATCTTACTAGTTTCTCCTCTAAAGTTCCGTTTAATGTAAACGAAAACTTATTAGTTACTGCGTCTAGTGAAATCTCTGTCGACTGAGGTCCAGATGTTAGAGCAAACGGCAATAACCTCGTTTTGTGTCAACAAATAATAATAAACAGTGATCGGGACAAGTTACACTGTGCGTCCGAACAAAAAGTGATGAATTAAACAATGTTCTAAACTGGAAAGCTTGGACGAGAATGGGTTTCGTTCGCTTGTATTGGAACGTGAATATTGTTACGACCTCACCTACATAACATTTATGGTAAGAAAAAAGTTTTACTTCTTGTTTCGTAACTTACAACTTTATTTTTTCGATCGTCGAGTCAGTTTTGGTGATGCCGTGATGCGCTTTTTTATTTATGCTTGTAGGTACGTTGCGAAGAAAGTTGGGCAAGTCTTAAGGTTTTTTTTTTTTTAAGAACCCGCTTTGCTCCTTGTAGAGGTGGTGTAGGGTTGCGAAATTCGCGGTATTATGCCTACGTGCAAGAAGTTTCGTTTATAATGGGATTTGCCTACGCAAAAGTAAACGCTGTTTTGTGATTGCCAAACCTGTAGTTGATAATAGTTGTCCCTAGGCTAGCTGTATAAACTTGCATATTTAAAGCTACAGGTGAAATATTTTACTGTATTGGTACACCTGTTTAAATGTAACTCGACTACCTACTTATTTAAATTACAAATACCTACCAATTAGCTGTGCTGTGCAATTATTCAATTAACTCATTAATATTCGATAGTGTATTTACTTGGCCATTAAATTATTAATTTTCATACAAGAGGACGCTAGGTTATTATGGCTGATCGTATGTAATTACAAACCTATCATTAGTCAAGCTACTTACCTACTTGGAATCATGATAGTGCGGTTTCCCATCTACCTAGTGGCGTAGCTAGTCCAAAAGAGGTACGTATGTAATAAAAAATTGGGGGCCCCTTTTTTATCCGACTGCGGCAATAGCACCAAATTCTAACGGCAGGTCAACTTGAGTGCCTCATATTAATAAGAATTTGAGTTTGTAGGTTAGGTAGGTACCTACCTAGGTAATTTTTACGATTTTAAGCTTCTAAAGATCAGGGCCCCTAAAACCCGGGGGGGCCAGGGCATACGGCGGTAGCCACTGCTAGAATGCTGTACCTATGGAATTTTAAACATTTTAATTTTGCCTAACACATCACGAACATTCTCAAGTTCTCAAGAAAGGGTTTGCAGAGGTGTGACCTAGTAATACACCGACATGTCGCTAGTTTTTGTAAGACTCAGAAAACTTTCCTAAACTCAATAGCACTGGAGATCGAACCCGAGACACTTTCCTTGCATTTGCGCTTGAACCTACCAATGGGGTAATTTTTAATGAAGCTATAAAAAGCTTATGATGATCCTGCTAGATGGAAAGTGTCTTATTATTACCTAGGTAGGTATCAGCTGGATACTTACATGCCTACCTGCCGGATATAGTGGATCTATGTTGGTAATAAAACCCTAACATTATATTGTAATGAGAATGTACCTATACAATGTTTGTTACGCTTTCGCACCTTACTTACTAGGTACATACCTAGGTACTCGACTATGGTCGACTGATCGATTAAATTGGGTAGGTACTACCATTTTTTTTCCGAGATGGAAATCCTCATGGATGTCCTCCGCCTTGGGCTACCCCACGGAATATAGGGCTACCCCAAGGCGGAGGACGTGGAGGGCTCTGTCAGACTCTTACTGACTAAAACCATCCCGGTGTTCCCTCGTGCACTTTGTGTCGGGGGATGTGGGTGCAGTTTGACTTCCGCTGCCCTAGTGGGGACCCAATCCCTGTGGGTCTCCTTCCGTATTGGAGAGTAGCTTTCCTATACGCCAGAGGCGCGCGTGGAACACTACACGCCACCATCTCGGGTCCAGGTTGATGGGCCGACGGATGTCCCCTGATCCGTCGACCATGGACCTTTTTAGGGGGGGTGGAAGAGGGCGTTGTCTGCCCTTCCTCGACGCCCGGTGCTTGGGTATACCTACATGACGTTTATTTATTATTTATGTTTAGTTAATTAAAACCCTACAATTCCAATTACCTACATTAATTAACATAAATAGGTAACATAACTACACAATGTTGGCAATTTAAAAAAAATTAATAATTAATTTATGATTTCAATTCCATAACATAATAATATTTCATCAAATAGGTATAATCTAAATAAAAAAGAATAAGAATATTGTTCGAATTATACTTTTTCTCACTTTGTCAGGGGTACAGAAAAGTACATTAGGTACCCAATTAACTTTCATCCAAAAAAAATAGTACTGTTACTGAAAACCAAAAATATACGCGAGCGACGCCGCGGGCAAAAGCTAGATTTAGAGCCACACCTACCGAGGAAGGTAAGTACCTAAGTGATCAACATTTAAATAATTTACCGTTTTAATAATAAATTTAGCCTAAAAGATTACCTCAGGCAATATTTTAGCGACCTGTCGAATTCTGGGTCAATAGGCGACTGCGAATTTTGATGAGCAAAAAACTTATCGGGATTATCCTCTCTATTTATTGCAACTCGTAACCAACTGATCAAAAACCTTGAGAAACCAGCTTTAGTGGCGCCACAATCTGCAAGTTATCACGATAAATACAAAGAAGGTCATCCTGCTTACACTCTGTTTCTTTTGTTTACGCGGGATATCATCAAAAATGAGTCCTCCCACAAGGTGGACTGACAGTGGGTGTCAGACTTACTGTCTAACTCACCTGTGATCCTTCAGAGGAGGCCGCACGTGCACGCGCGAGGCAATGGCCCTCGCGCCCCTGCCGCCGGGACTCTGATCCCGATTTCCGGCCACCGTAGGCGCGTGCTCGTGGACGGCGAGCAATGGGCAGCTCGCCGTCCGATCGTCCGGTAAACGCCCGGACCGAGCCCAAGTCATCGACGGCGCGTAGTGTTCCTCGCGCGCCTCTGAAGGATATGTGAGCAACCGTAGGGGCCCAGCAGGGTCGAAGCCTTCTGGGGCCAAGGGTCTGATTCTGAAAGGAAGACTCGGCCCTGGTACGAAAGGCAACGAAGGATAAGGAGTGGGTTTTTAGTCAGTAAAAGTCTGACACTATCTCGCGCTCCGCCCAAGACGAGAGATGTCATTGGATGATTTTCCCAATGAAAAAAAAAAAACCTGTGATCCTTCAGTGGATCTGCGTTCCAGGGCCATGGTAGCTATTTCGAACAATCCTGCAGGCCTGGCAGGCATCAGCCAGCCCTAACAGACCCCGTCAATTGCTTGCTGACTTCTCTTTGAGAGAAACGTAGAACACAACGCGCCTGGTCCCAATCGGACGGTGAGCTACCCATTGCTCGCCGTCCGCAAGCTCGTATACACCCGGAGTAAGTCGAGTGATACGTTCTAAAAAACCAGCTAAATTGTATGACCCTAAAAATAAAGGCATAGTATACCTACTATTTTTAGCAAAATCATACTACCTAGATGAGATGAGAGAATCATACATGTTGTCCGCATCTGGGCTCTTTGAATTTCTCATCGTAAGACTCGAAACACCGACAGTGAAAGCTGCAGTCATATCTCTTGAAACCCACAAGAATTGAATAGTATTCGTCATCAAGCCCACACAGCTTTAACCGCCTTCCAATCTCGATCCCTCCAGCTAAACTGATGCACTTGTGATATTACGTAAACGAAGAAAGAACAGAATAATCTGTAGAATCTGTAGAACTATAGAATTCAATACCTAAAAAAGCCGATAGCTGTATCTGTATGTTACTCTAAAAAACTATACACTGAATATATGCATACCATCAATAAATGGCGGCTACTGGGGCCATGGGTTGTCCGAAAGGGAACCCCGGGGTCCTAGAACGCAAAGCAAAGAAGGAACAGGAGTGGGTTTTAGTCAGTACAAGTCTGACACACTCTCGCTCTGCCTTAGTGCGGGAGAAGTAATTTGACGATTTCCCACCTTTTGAATAGCGTTATCAGAGACACAATAGAAAGACAATGACCGAGCGAACGCCGGCGTTCGCTTAGGGTTTACTGAATTAAAACAAAAAAGAAACACTAAATGGCGAAATGTGTCGTTTCCCATAATAACATCTCATGTAATTATCTCTCTTATTTACCAAATTTTACGCAAATAAATGACATTATTATTTATTATTAACAAAGATATTCCATCTCCCATCTATAAAATGTTTTTTTTTATGATAAAAAAAAATGACAGCCAATGTACCTAAGTCACATAGAAATTAAACATCTGTACATCGATCACTTACATCTGTACTACAGATTCTCACAAAATCAGCTGACTAAACGAGTTTCTATGTTTACGGATTTTTTAAAACTTCGCGCGTTTTGATATGATACTCATAATACAATGAGTGTTTTGGGGAATACTGGAACGTTGGCATTGCAATTCCTATCAGTCAAAAACACCTCAAAATCTACATTTTATTACTTAATGCGAAACATTTCTGAAAATACGGGAACTGACTCTCATTCAAATCATCACTTCATTACACTTCAGACTGTAAGCAAAAACACAATCAAAATAAATCTGAATTTCTCCTTGACATTGTGCTAAATACAGATCACGCGGAGGACATGTGCCCGAAAATGAAACGAACCATTAATTTATGGAGATAGCGCCAATAAATGCAAATTGTCTTCTCAATGACGCTGATTCATTACCGACGTGTCGCAATACAATGTGGGCCAAACATATTGATACCACGGATACTATGCTTTGATTGTAATCAATTAACTCCGACGAAGCCATTGTGTGGATGCGTGTAGGATGGACTTGGAAACTATCAAACCGTTAGTTTTAAAAGTGATGTGGGTATTTCTAATTAAAGATAGTCTGTAGTTTTGTTGTTAGTGTCAGAGGCCAGTAAGACGTGTTGATAAGAGATTAGAATTCAGGGATAATGTCGGGTGGTCGTCGTCGTCGGTTGTATTTATTACTAAGTTTTTACGCATTCTTGTTCTTGTTGTTATTGGGCGCGGCCACGAATTTCGAGAGGTACTAACTTCGGTATCCAGCTTGAGGAAAGGGTGCAGGATCGTTTGATAGAGTCACTGCGGCCATGGAATGCGAACCTGTGTACAAACAGGGAGGTTTTAGTCAGTAAAAGTCTTCTCTCTCGGTTTCCAGAGTGGGAGAAGTTATTTCATTATCCATTAATTACATAATTTTGTAAAACCGAATATAGTGCATGTGGTGTCAGCCAATAATTGCTACACTAATGGATGTCAGTTTCGTTTTAGTATAATATAAATGTATTGTGTAAGCAATTGTTGGCTGACCAAATAAATAAATAAAATAAATAAAAATAAAATCCCATCCCAAAAAAAGGGTGGAGAAAGGATTTTAAAGTAATCCATTGCAGCAACCAGATGTCCGGATATGTGACCAGTCAATGACATCGGTTTTGTTTTCTAATACTTTGGACTGTTTTGAAACATAGAACCAAAATGAGGCTTTGACTCCGTGGAAACAGGTATAATCTATAAGCGAAATACCACTAACTGATTAATCACGAAATCTCAGAAACTATAACACCTACAAACTTAAAATTTGGCAGGTAGGTTCCTTATAGGGTGTAGACATCCACTAAGAACGGATTTTACGAAACTCCACCCCTAAGGGGGTAAAACGGGGGCTGGAAGTTTGTATGGAGAAACCTATTTTCACGCGGGCGAAGCCGCTTGCAGAATCTAGTGCTTCTATATTGTTATGTACACAAGGAATCGAATCGAAAACAAAAATAATCGCTTCGCATCTCAATAATCCCTATGCCACGCCAAGTTTCACCCAACATTATTGTTAGGTCTACAACCAGTATAACCAGTTGCGACTGTATTTTAAGTATCAAATGAAACAAGAGTGAAGTCCCTTGCTCCTCCGTTAGCTTTTATAATCGTTGATATATGATAGTATCCAATCCTACGGTTCGACCTTTTTATTGTGACCTTTTTTTTTTGGTTTCGACCCAAAATAACAACGGACAGTAGCCCTAATCGAATGTTCAAGATTTTTGGTTCGGTTCATCAATTCGTCATGTCTTGTAAATTACTCAATGAACTTATATTTTAGGTAATTTTTTCAGTTTTTTGTATTTTATTGAGCTAGTACCGGGATCGTATGTAGGTTTTGGGCTTTTTTGAACTTGTGAATGGAATAAATATTGCATACGAACAAATAAAACTATGGACAGCGACATCTACCAGACAACCTTTGGAGGGTCTGAAAGAACTCTAAATATAAAGAGCTAGTCAGTGGTGTAACTATGTAATTTTTTTTTCAAAATTTAGTAGAATTGAAGGGATCAAAAGTCACAAAATATGAAACTTCTGTGTGACACTAATATTATAAAGGTGAAAAATTGTAAGTATGTCTTGTCTGTTTGTTACTCCTTTACGCTCAAACGCCTGAACTGATTTTTATGAAATTTACCTGGGTTGAGCAGTGTTGGCCGAATGGCAACGGCCCCGACTTACGAGTTGTAGGTCGCGGGTTCAAAGTGTTCAAACCCAGCCAGACGCATTACTTTGTGTAATTTATTTCATCACCACTGCTCTCAAAACGGTGAAGGAAAATATCGTGAGGAAACCGGCATGTCCTAGAACCAAAAATTCGAAGATATGTGACATCACCAACCCGGACTGGGCCCGCGTGGTGAATTACGGCCCATTTCCTCTACTAGAGAGGAGGCCTGTGTCCCAGCAGTGGAAACATTGAAAGGCTGCTTATGCTATGCTTATGGGTACCGGGAACATGTTTCCTTAGGATAATTTTCTACTTTCATGATGGCGCAGACGTTGGCAGAGTGAGTTGGTAATTTTCTAAAGTACATAAATAATGTTATTGCACATGTAACAAGTGAAAATATGCTTGAATCTGATGATGATGTGACAGTAGTATAGTAAGTTCTATGTTAGTAAAAGCTAACCCAGCTTTGTTTGGTTGGTCACCGTTAAGTAATTACGAAGCATAATCTCGCCAGTTTTGTGCATACTTCTGTGGAAAGTCTAACACACCTGTGCATTATAGTTAGTGGATGACTCGTTACTGTGTTGTTTATTGTTTTGTATGGAAAGGCATGACTCAAGTGAAATGACAACAACAGATAGGGGTTCCTTAGATACGTTAAGGATCTCCGAAATATTTTCATAACAAAATTGACAATTGCTTCAATCGTTAAAAGTAAACGATCAATTTTTGCACCAATTCATGTCAGTCACGTAAATATTTTCAATTGCGATTGACTGTTTCGGGGACCCAAAAAAACGGGGACGAAATTTTTTTTTTAATTTGTAAAAATACAAAAAAAATATTATCTTGAACTGCCCAACTAAGTACTAATAAAGCATTGAGATCTACCTTTCCTTCAACGTCTTTCGGTGTAGTACTTCGTCTAGCCAATTCTAGGGAAAGTTATCCAAGACCTCGTGAAACTAGTACTTTTCTATTTACACTATCCTGTAGCGAAATTATTGTTGCTTAGATGTAAAGGATAAAGCCATCATCCACCTGTTTGTTCTACGCTGATAACATCCTAGTGCGAAAATCAGGTTTTGTTTATGGGTTGTAGAGGTCATAGAGGCCACTGCGTAAAACCAGAAATTCCATAACTTTATCTGATGATGGAACTGGCTGTAACGTCTGCTAATGATCTCGAAACCCGTTAAAACAAAGTATTGTTTAATGTTTTACGTAGAAGGGAATACTATTAAAATATACTGTTAGGTATAAACCATCAATTAGTTGGTTAAACAAACCTAACGCCCGATTTCTGATTTACTTAAGCATTTAAAGTTGAGTATTTTTTAATCTTTTTTAACCTGAAAATCTGTCACAATTTGACATTTAGTTCATTAAACCCCGAGCGAACGCCGGCGTTGGAACGTTATTGTCTTTCTATTGTGTCTCTAATTACGCTACTCGTTGAGTTTGACAACACACTTTGATAGGTATTAATCGGATATCTATGGTATTAATAGAAAATACTCAATTCAGGAACCCGCCCTAAAAGACAATTTCATTTTAATTGAGTTTCAAAATTATTCTAGTTTATTGCATTCATACAGACAGACAGACAGCCGCAGTGGGGGAGTTTGTTTTATAATATATTATTTAAGGATCTAGTCTGTACAATGTACAGTCCCACTGCTGGGAAAAGGTTTCTCTCTATACCCTCTAGGCCATTTCTTGCGAATTCTTGAGGAAGACATCTGAGTCGTTCCACCATCTCCTTCGTGGTCTGCCGAGACCTCATCCTGTGATTTCAGGGCATCAATTTTCTGCTTTACGGACATGACTAATAAATTTTAAAACAACTAACTTTAGACATCAAAATTTTATTTGGTTTGGGTACATAAGAACAATAGTCGCTTCCGCTTGTGACGTAATACCCTTTTATTTGAGCGAATTGTTTTTCGTTCACATTTTGTTAGTAGGTACTGCATGGTTCGTAATGTCCACAGGCCACGGGTCGTCCCATGTGTTTTCAAGCATGACAAATTGACCATATTATAGACAATTTATCTTATTTTCTGAAACAAAAAAGATCTTTTTGTGAATGAAGAACAATAAGACATTTACAACCATGTGAAATACAATTCTAACACGAATTTATTGGCTTCTCCGTATTAATTTACAAAGTCAATTTATTTAAAACCGATTCAATTACAAAGGCCTCAAAAAAGGTCCGTTTTAAAATCGTGCCATAACTAATTTCCGCCAACAAACACCAGTTAAGGCTGTATAAGTATGGTCCTTTGACTTACATAATTATATTTTTTTATTGCCTGTGCGTGGCGCGCGTGATTTCCACTCTCAAGTACTGATATGGTGGGTAGTGATGGAACGTGCTTTTATTTTTAGTTGAGTACTTCATTAAAACGTCAAGCTGGGCTAAAGCACCCGTTCTGATTATACCAGACGAGTTTTATACAGGATACGAACAAAGGAGTGTTCAGGCTGCGTATTGAACTCAAGCAATGAGGTAGTTCTGCTCTAGTATATCATACGTTTTATTGGTTTTAGGATGATCGAAAACACACATAAAACTCAAATATTTTTCTTACTACTTTAAACACTCCTAATGACTGAGAAAACACCGTCTCTCTATATTATTATAAGCTCCTAAGCAGTTATTCTGAACAGGAAAGAGCTTATTTAATTTCCAACCCAATGAGTTGGTTTCTAAACGCAAGAACCAATAAATCCTGCTTATGTCAAGTCGCGGCTAAGCCTCGCCCATCACTAGCGGGTTCAACGGTTGGCGCGTACCTATTCTGAGAAACAGTAGCTTTCTTGTTTGCGCTGGCAACACAACGTTACCCTCAGAGGAGCCATTGTTCCTTCGAACGTGTTCTATAACACTTATGTTTTAAGTTACGTTCGTAACTTCGTACTACGGCCACTGCTAACATGCGGCTTAGCACGTAGCACATACTCTAAAGATTTCTTTATCTATTGTTTAAACACTTAACACAATATCGATATTAACATCGTACGTAATCGATAATACTTGAGCTTCATAAAAATTGTGTAGGAGGCGAGATAATTGTGAAATCTGATATGTTTTACGCAAGTGCAGATAAGATTCTGTATGCATACTGCGGTGTGTGATTATGATATTGAACTGAGTTGAGTGAGTAGAACTGAGAAATGACGCAAGAACAAGAATAGGTCTGTCGCTACTTAGATGTTGTAGATACAGGATGTAGTCTGTGATAAACGCTACTCTATGTTATAATATTAATTTAAGTACTTATCTAAATAGGTTTTCAGCTCGTGCATCATCAGTTAGATAATTTCATAGAAAGATAGGAATATGGGGGGTTCTTTTTATGCAATGGCAAGGATATTTTTTTTGTAATCGTAGCCGCATTCACAAATCTATTTAAATAAAAGAAAGTCGTGTCACTATTTATAACTCAAGAACGGCTGAACCGATTTGGCTGAAAGTTGGTGGGGAGGTAGCTTAGAACCAGGAGAAACACATAGGATACTTTTTTTTTTTTGAGTAGGGTAGAGTAGGATAGTAGGGTAGAGTAGGGTAGAGTAGGGTAGAGTAGGGTAGAGTAGGGTAGAGTAAGATAGAGTTGGGTAGAGTAGGGTAGAGTAGGGTAGAGTAAGGTAGAGTAGGATAGAGTTGGGTAGAGTAGGATAGGCGGTACGAAGTTCGCCGGGTCAGCTAGTATGTATATAAACTCACATATACAAGACACCCAGACCCTGAACAACTATCTGTAGGCCATACAAATATTTGTTCCGGGCGGGAATCGAACCCGCGACATTCAGCGTAGCAGCTAATTACTCAACCACTGTGTCGTAAACGGGTATCCGGCCGACCCGGCCGTCTTCTTCCTTGTCGATATCACTCTTGACAGAGTGGTCGTGGTCATCACTTCAGGTGTTGGTGGCAAGCTTCACAACACGCCGCCATTCCTCTCTGATGGCCGCCTTCCTCGTGCATTCGTGCAGTGATGATGAGCCGGCCGTCATACATATATGTTCTGCCATTGGGATGCGAATTTCGAAAATCCCAATTAGTTTTTTTGACTGACCACATTTTATGTGGAGGTTAAGACTGGACGGCGATGTAAAAATAATTATTACAAGCTTTTAGTTAGTTTTACCTGTCACGGTGTTTGTTTGTCTGTAATCAAATCCTGCAAATTAAAATTGATCCACTTCCCGGTTACCTATTGAGCTGACATTCTGCATGCATGTGTAAATCAGATGACAATGCAAAATTATTATGACATGGAGCTGATCTGATGATGAAACTGGAAGGCCATAGTGAACACAAATAACCCAATCGTGTTTGAGTTTTTTTGGAATGATCTTGATGAGTATTAATTACCGCGCTATAATAACTTGCTCATCATCATCTTCCTGCCCTTGTCCCGGTTTATTTGGGGTCGGCGCAACACGTTTTTTTCTTCCATTCTGTCCTGTCACTCGTCACGCTATCACTAACTCCCTTTTCTTTTATATCATTTCTCACACAGTCCATCCATCTTTTCTTTGGTCTCCCTCTCCCTCTCCATCCATCCACATGTAAACTCATAACTCTTTTAGTAACATGCGTTTCATCCCTCCTTTTCACATGACCATACAAACGATTTCCTTTCAACTTTTCAGTCACTGGCGCCACTTTCATACTTCCCCTCTATACTCATTTCTCACTTTATCCAATAACTTTTCAATAGATTTTCATTGAAAACTTATTTTCTATATCAACCTGTTTCAGATTATTTTTATTATTCAACTACGATATCATAACTTTCCCTAACAGTAGGTACCTACGTAACTTATTTAGATAAGACTCGTTGCCTTATCTGTTAAGGAGTTTTACGCTTACTATATAAATAAACTTAACACTCGACGTATCGATCTAGGTCGATTTCGGTACACATTTTTTTATCGAAATTAATCTTTTATAAACGTTTTAAAATTTATTAATATTGACTGAGTCAACACGTTACACTTGATAGCTGAAGTTCATAAAAACAGGTGCGACGCATAAGTGAAATATTAAAAAAAAACTGACCAAGTGCGAGTCGGAAGGGTTCCGTACTATATTACGTTTCTTGTATGAGAACCCCCTTTTGATTTTTAACTTTATTGTGTTTTGTGGCAATAGAAATACACATTCTGTAAAATTTTCAACTCTCTACCTTTTACGGTTTATGAGATACAGCCCGCTGACAGACGGACGGACAGATAGATAGACGGACGGACGGACAGCAAAGGCTTAGTAATAGGGTCTTGTTGGCAACCCCTAAAAGGAATGAGGTACTGATCTATCTATTTGGTTTAAACGAAAGTTCAAAGATAGGCAATTAATCGGGAATTATAAGTAGTTAAATCAATAGGTTTATTACACATTACGAACCCATCTCTTCATTCTCTACTAGTAATAGTCATCATAATCATAATCATTTCAGCCGAAAGACGTCCACTGTTGGACATAGGCCTCCCCCAAATGTCGCCACAATGACTGGTCCTGTGCGTCTCGCATCGGTCTAGTAGTAGTAACTTAATGAAAACGAAATTAAGAAGCGAATAAACAAATATGTTTTTTTTTCTCAGCTTAGCGTTTAGCTTAACTCAGACAGAGGCTGTATAGTCATTGATCTTTGCCCATCTCTCCGGGTGCATTCGTGCGACATGGCCAACCCACTTCCATTTCAGTTTAGATGTTATTTTCTTCAACATCTGCTACAAATATAAAAATAAATTAATCATCTCATTTCATCAATTTGTTGGCACGGTTAAAGCATAAGCATAATCAGCCTTTTAATGTTCCCACTGCTGGGACTCAGGCCTCCTCTCTAGGAGGGGGAATGGGCCGTAATACACCACGCGGGCCCAGTGCTGGTTGGTGAATGTTACATGTCTTCGAATTTTTGGTTCTAGGACATGCCGGTTTCCTCACGATGTTTTCCTTTTTGAGAGCAGTGGTGATGAAATAAATTACACAAAGTAATGCTCCTGGTTGGGTTTGAACCCGTGACCTACAACTTGTAAGTCGGGGTCGTTACCACTCGGCTACCACTACTGTTGGCACGGTTAGCGCAGTGGTTAAGCGATTGGCTGCTGTGCTGCGTGTCGCGGGCTCGATTCTCGCACGGTACAAATACATATTTGTATGTATACCTCCCTAAAGAAAAGGAAGTTAGTGATAGTATGACGAGTGACAGGGCAGAATGGAAGAAAAAAAACGTGTTGCGCCAAAGAAAATAAATAAGTATCTTATTATGTACTGCTAAATTAGGTTTTAGTGCCACTTCCTTCTGTGATTAATCGTACATGTTAGGAAATTAGTTACCCTAGTTTTTTTTTGCTTTTTACGATAGGAACCGGACATTTTTGTGACGAATAAGGCAGGCACGCTAACAAGGTAAATAATGCTTACACGCTACTTAAAATCAGACTTAGACCTACTGTCCAAGGACGCGTAGCTTCATAGACGCGTATTCTTCATTATACGCTTGGCGTACGCCTGCGTGAAGCTTACATACTTAGCCCGCGAAATTCAAATTGACTTAGGTTTTTTGCATTTTGCAGGTCAGTGGCTGTAAAAACTTTTGAAAAATTGCATTTCGCGGGCTACTTTTGAGTAGTTTTGAGCACACCCCGGATTGCTGTCTTCAATCCTGCAGGCCTGCGAGATCGCGATTGATGCGGGATTGGATTCCCTTTATGGAACTCTGTCAGCATCGTGCCATCGTGTCGTTGACGCTTTGTCGACAGTTTCATAATTTTATATGTAAGATTCACGCAGGCGTAAACCAAACATATAATGACGAATACGTGTCTATGAAACTATGCGTCCGTGGACAGACAGGCCATAGATTTCCGCAGTTGTTAGAAATTCGAGAAACACTAGAAAGTTCATACTTAAATATAAATAGTACTACTTAAAACATGATTATTACTACCCGTCCAGTTTAAATATGGCCCTATCTAGTATATTATAGCGGTTGCTTTGTTATTTCATTGTTTGTAAGGCTATAAACATGAAGCACTGTTGATTAGATACGACAAAGAGGACTTGTATTGTATACGGAATTTTGATGAATGTTGCAATTGTGTGACCGGTTTTGTTATGATAATATGAGTATAATAATTAATGTTTATATTGTAGTGCACTACTTTTGTCGCAGATTGGAAAGAAATGGTGGAAGCGTTACAGGATCTCCTAGTACAAGAGCTAGGGCAACATTGATTTTTGTATCAAAAGTATATCCAATAAATTATATTTTTAAATATTGTTTACTAGCTGCTTCCAGAGGCTTCACCCGCGTGAAAGTAGAAAATCGTCCCTAGGGAACATAATCCCGGGATAAAAAATATCCAATGCGATATTCCAGGACATGGCCTACCAGTTTGCCTTTCAGCCGTTCGAACTTGAAGAAGTAACAAACATACAAACGTACTCACAAACTTTCGCTTGTACCTATAATATTAGTGTGATACAACGAATTTTGCATAAACTTCTACATTTTAATTTTACCTACCAGCTATATTGAAGCAACCTCTAAATGAAACTTGACGCTGCATAGTGCATACGTGACCGACTGAGTGTTCCCTTCTTCCAACAAATCGGTCATATTCTCCCCTATTGCTTCTCATCTTTCCGTTTAGTATCGACACCTTGTAACCTTGTATAAATCTTCCATTAGTCCTATTTTCTCGTACATTTGAGTCTATGATTAGTCTTTATGTATTCCGATTCAATAAAAATAATTGCGAACATCTGTTAGCCTAGGTACCCAATCAAGCTGATTGAGATCTAGTCTTACCAAAACATTTGGCACTCAAATTCTAGCGTAGATACACTATCGCGATATAGTATTTTAACTACTGTATTTATTTAGTGATAGTAATAATGTCAAATTGCTCTATCGCGAAATATTTGCGCATATACCGCCAATATTTGTACAAAACGCTTAACCGCTCCCAATGGCCGAATTAAGAAATACGGAAGCTGATATAAAAATAACCGCGTATCTAAGATATGATATAAATGAGCCCTCAATATTTAGGTCAAAGCTGTTGAACCTCCTTGAGATACGACTCTTTAAACATTATGTTATCTATAACAGAGCAGTTTGATGTTTAAAAAGTTTTAGTAGATTGTCTGTGGGACTAATAAATCAATTAGGTGATTGCGCCCACGCGTCGTTTGGACAACTGACTTCATGTGTAGCTCTAGCTTTAACAATGTCATTCATTGTTGAGATTGCTATCGTTTTAATTGAAGATACAATCTTTATTGTTCTCTTTAAATGGCGAAGACAACGACAGACAGCGATCCTGTCATGATTTCGTGCATAAAATTCAATTTTGGCAGAGTTTGCTTTCTAAACTTTGCTCAATTTCTTTCGCTAAGCAAAAACTGCGAAATATTGAATAGTTGTGATGGTATTTCACTCCATGTCATTACAACGCTTCTTTTTTATTGTCTACTTTTACTTTAGTGTCTAGATCGTTTCTATGAGCTACATACTTTCTATAATCTATGTCTTCAGGCTTGTTTTCGCTTGAAATGCTTTCGCTAGACATACTCGTACTAAGCGAAACAAATATTGCATTATGGAGTAATTCAAGTTGGATGTAACAAAAAATAGTACAAAAGAAATTCTTTGTAAGACTTTCAATATCATTTAAAAGAATATTGACAGCTATTCTACAATATGAGAAAGGCTATCAAATCGACGCGTGTCAGGTTTTCTATTCTGTCTAATAAACACTTCTTTGTTCGTTAATTCCCTGAAATTACACTGTACGGTCCAAAAAAACGGGAATTCTATTAACTTTTGATAGTATGCGGTTAAACATTATCTAGTTATCTCATGTAACAAGATCAATTTGCCAACGCTGAGTCATGCTTCTATAATCATTTTTGCTATTACTAAAACTATTATTAATAATACTTTATGGGTAATAATAACTGGTCAAGAGTTATTTTCCAACAAACATTGCAGAATAATTACAAGTAATAAAACATCACTTGTGCTGAATATAAAATGGTCGTTACGCATATCAATGATTTATAGATAAGTTCTGATTGGTAGCAGGTGGGATGCTGTTTCGTTACTTAAAAAAAGCTGGTTAAGTGATATTTAAATGGGATCAAGTAGATTCCTGGAGAAGTTATTATGATTACTTAAGTACTTTAAGTAGGTGTTTATTATCAGATTCAGTTAGATTAATTCTTCTTAAAAGGATATTTCTTCTTATCGTTTTGCAAAATATGTTGCAAAATGTAAAATAATGAAGATGCGAAAGCAGGTTTTATCTAGACCAACTAGGTTCTACAGAAACGGCGATTATAATGAAAAACTAACTAGATTCTACAGAAACGCCGGTTATAATGAAAGAATAACTAGATTCTACAGAAACGCCGGTTATAATTAAAGAATAACTAGATTCTACAGAAACGCCGGTTATAATGAAAGAATAACTAGATTCTACAGAAACGCCGGTTATAATTAAAGAATAACTAGATTCTACAGAAACGCCGGTTATAATTAAAGAATAACTAGATTCTACAGAAACGCCGGTTATAATGAAAGAATAACTAGATTCTACAGAAACGCCGGTTATAATTAAAGAATAACTAGATTCTACAGAAAGGCCGGTTATAATTAAAGAATAACTAGATTCTACAGAAACGCCGGTTATAATTAAAGAGTAACTAGATTCTACAGAAACGCCGGTTATAATTAAAGAATAACTAGATTCTACAGAAACGCCGGTTATAATTAAAGAGTAACTATATTCTACAGAAACGCCGGTTATAATTAAAGAATAACTAGATTCTACAGAAACGCCGGTTATAATTAAAGAATAACTAGATTCTACAGAAACGCCGGTTATAATTAAAGAATAACTAGATTCTACAGAAACGCCGGTTATAATTAAAGAATAACTAGATTCTACAGAAACGCCGGTTATAATTAAAGAATAACTAGACTGTACAGAAACTTCGGTTATAATGAAACATGAAGTAGATTAAGAAGCACAAAATATGGATACGGCGAAGAGGTAGGTCTGAAGGTGCACAACTCTTTAATGGCCTGCTTAGCGAAATCGAAGATCATGAGCTCTTTGGTAAATTTAAAACTCTTTTCTGACACAAATTTATATCACTTTAGATTTGAAAAGGAAAGTAAGTTTTCAGGGAAAGTAGAGTAAATACTCAACTTCAAAGTTCAAATGCTTAATCGAGAAATTGGAGGCAGTGGCGGTACCTTCATACAAGCAGAAAAGCCAGGCATGCCTTACTAAAATGCTCGATAGAGAATCAATATCAAACCCGAACTATTTAAAAGTTCGCGCGCTTTAATTCTTATCAAAATAACACAAATTATCTACCTATGCCACACTACTACACAGCGCGCGCAGAGTTTCGCATTAGCAGCATCTACGCGAGAGCTATATCTATCTCGCTTACACGTACCGGCTTTTACCGGGCTTTCAAATACTATCTCTGTCACTTTCGCACTTATAGCGATGTTCCGTATAACGAGTTAGGACCTTATGCGTCTACAAATCGATCAGTATGGAAGATTTAAGCCGGGCATTCGTATGAAGTTGCTCGCGTATGCGTGACCTTGTCACTTTGCCAACTCTGCAGTGTTGCCGTTTTAGCGACGTTGTGAGATCTTGGAGATTTTTAACGAGTTTGGAGACTTTTTTTAAGATTTAGCAACAATAAAAACTAGCGACTTTTTAAAATAACGAAATTAAATATTCAAAAATAAAGGCAATTTTTTAGAACTGGTCTCGTTAATTTCAAAATACGATGTCGTTTTAGAAAAGCATAAGCAGCATCAGGAAAGTGACAAACCGGGGCCGAGTTATTTATCTAACAAAATTCAAAACGATATTATTCATTCCGTAGCCGATGTGATGCAAACTTGCATCGATTACGAAGTTAGGCAAACAAAATTTGTTTCAATTATTATTGACGAAACCCCCGATGTTAGTCATAGAAAACAACTGTGCTTGATTATCAGATATAATTATAAAAATGAAATTCATGACTGTTTTTTGGGCTTTTAATTTATTGTACCTAATCAGTAGTTTATGAGAAAATTGCGTAACAACATGGTTCATTTAAACTAAGTTTAAATGAACCATGTTGTTTATGATTAAATAAATTTAAACCTAGGTAGTTAGGAAGTTCCAACATGTACCTATTCAAACTAGTCTTGACTACGGAGAACACAGATTCAATCGAACACAC
This sequence comes from Mythimna impura, assembly GCA_905147345.3. Lineage (NCBI taxonomy): Eukaryota > Metazoa > Arthropoda > Insecta > Lepidoptera > Noctuidae > Mythimna > Mythimna impura. The sequence goes on along the minus strand of LR990362.1, from coordinate 14,248,680 downwards.
ATAAACAAATGAAACAAATAAGAATCGAATTGCTACTGTAAAGATCCATACATATGGGTATCTACTAAAGCGCTACCTGCTTACTCTTAGCACATAGAACATATTTTAGCTTACCGAGTTATCACTTACAAAAATTTTTGTTAGAGTTGTTTGCTTTTAAAATGATTTCAACGAAGCTAGCCAGCGGCTTCATCTGCGTGAAAGTAGATATATCTCAAGGGATCATACTTAAGTATCTTATGTCCTACTCCAGAACATAGTCTTGTGTTAAGTATGTACTTTGTTTTTTCACCAATTGTTTAGCTTGTTTTGTAAAGCGCCAAGTCCAACCCCATTTTATGTGCAGGCATTCTTTGTCCGTTCCAGGTTGCCTGCAAGAGATCGCGGAATGCGATATGGCAGCCAATTGTATGTTTTTAAATTTAAGGATCTAATTGTATCATTTTTTATCTTGGTGTACAAATAAGTATAAATAAAATAGTCTACCATGATCATGGTCAAGAATAAACATACAAACTATCGCCTAAATAATATAAATTAGTGTTATAGTTAAGTTATTAGAAAATCAGTTTTATTTTCGTCACTTTTCTCTTGTTATCGACGAATTACTAATGTAATATGTTATTTTATCATGAAATATTCAAATTTTACATAAGTGTATGTTAGATATGTTAGATATATTTATACCAAAATACCCCCACCAATTAGTGGTGACAACTTTATGATGAATACTGGACATTCTGCGATTTGGACGTTCTACGAACTGGACACTGCGAATTGGACACTTTGCGAACTGGACATTCTGCGAATTGGACATTTTACGTCTGCTTGACATTTTGCGAATTAGACATTCTGCGCCTAAACGGTACCATGTTACCCAGTTGTTAATAGGTTGTGGTCAGAGAGGGAGTTGCACCCTCAGACCAATAAAAGTCGAGTAATTCGTCAACTCGTACCGCATACCTACGGCCCATATGGTACGAGAACGTCGCACCTTGTTGACTACTGGTATCTATCTGCATCCGAATATACTGGAAGCCGAACCCAACACAGTTGGGAAAGAGCTAGGCAGATTGATTTTTATAAGCCTACCTATCAAATTGAGTAAGCCCAAAATTTTACTGGAACACATGGTCAGTCTCAAACATTTTGGATTATTGTCAATCGTTATCAGTGATGGAATGTCACTTTGTCGAGGTCCTCTTAGCTAATGGTCTTAGCGTAACGTTTTCGGAACACATTTAATGTGCGTACAGGTAAGGACCGGAATTCCCTGCTGTTTGTCTTTTCTGATAGCTGCAACCCCTCTTAGGTCTTAAAATCAACAGTGAATAGGTTACTTTTAGGCAAGCTCCATCGTCGACTACATCATCGTTTACCGTCAGGTAAGATAGTGGTCAAACGTGAGCCGATCTATAATAAAATAATAATAATAAAAAATGGTTTTTGAGTAAGACAACGCAATCGACAGCACTGTTTATCAAGAAAATGTATAATCGGGTCAATGGGGGTAAGAGGTTCTGGAGTGGCGACCGCGTACTGGAAGACGCAGCTTTGGAAGCTCTCTCATAAGATGAACCGTTGTTGATGAGGGTCGCGAATCCTATATAGGCGAGACACATAAGACAGGTCGTTGGGGTGAGCTTATATCCAGCAGTGGACCGTTTTTCGACTAAAACGGTGATGATGATGTAGTTGTTAACATTAGCTAGACTTAGTGTAAACATGGAAGCGTCAATCAGTATCGTATCTCTAACGTATTACTTACTGTGTCTATCGTCATGTCATGGTCATGGATGATTCGATCGTCGGTCGGTTGTATATTTGTATAAGTATGCATAGTTCAACATAGGTCACTATTGTGCATACCTAATTATGAATGTTACGATCTTTTCGTTGATAAATTAGTAAAGAACAAGCCTTTCTGAGGCATACCATACATAAACGGAAATAATGATCATCATGATAAACTATGTGATCTTCACAATCAGTAATTGGGTAACCAATAACCTCGGTGGCAATTTAAAAAAATTAAAATCATCATTTCTCTCCCCTTGCAGAAAAAGAGGAAGTGTCAGACTTTTACTGACTTAAACCCACCTGTGTTCCTTCAGTAATCCTATGTGTGCCAGGACCACCATAACTCTTAAACAGTCCCACATCATGGATGATAAATGCTCGAAAAGAAAAGAACTTTACTGTTTGATTTTGTTACTAAATGTAAGTCCTTGAAACTTGTCCAGTTAGAGACTAACTAGGCATTGCGTGACTAAAACCAACATTTAACTTATCAACTAAAACCCATCATGTGCGTAAGCCTAATGGAGCCAATGACACCCTATCTTCAGTGTTCACCCAGCCTTATTATGCCTAAGTGGGACGTTGAGCTTCACGAACTAAAACTAGATAGGGTCCTGACAGACAGATAGACAAATGGACATGAATTGACAGCAAGAATCGATAATGTGTTTGAAGACTACGTAGTGCTTGAAACCAGTTTCGAGCTTCTAATTCTAACATAACGGATTGGCATCGCCGTACAGCCAATTAAGTAAATTGATTTTAATGCGATTCCAATAGTTTTGAATGATTACTGGAAGACAAGATATAAAATACGTAGGTATTTGATGAATTTTTGTCTATTTTAGTTTAGTAGTTGTATGGCATCCTTTTAGTAAGTCGTATTCAAGTTTATTGCAAATATTTGCAAGATATATGGATTTCGGATGTCGAGACTATTTAATGTTTGGCTACGACATCATATAATCTATTTGCTAATGAATGGTACACCGTTCTGTTTTACTGCCGTTAACTTAGTGGAAAACAGACTCCGTTTTATGTAAAAAACTCTTATTTTACAGAAATAAAAACGTGACAGCCATCGTAAAACGGTTTTTATTTGTAAGACCGAAGAAATAACTTGTTCTTCATAAAATTGTCACAGTAAACACCACTTTGTGTTTAGCACTTGTAACAGTAACTCCTTATATGTTAAGGCCATTATGATTTTATTACATTTTTATGTCTCCTGCTGTATCTTCTAAATGCCAGTCAAGATAATGCTAGAAGTATCTTTAAATGTAATCTTCCTTGTTCCAGGTTTACCAACATTATCAATAATGACTTGGACGGTATACAAAGTAGCCGCGCTTATACTGCTCAGTGCGCTCAGCAAGGGAGAACTGCCTGAAGATGACTTCAGGATAATAAATAGACAAGGTAACTAATAATTTTAAATTGATAAATGATAAATGATATTTATTTTGTAAATAGGTTTAAAAAACACTTTTACACGTCAATTTTTTTTTCGTCATTTTTAATCTAGATGAGGCCAGTGTTTCCTAGCTGACTACCCTGAGAAGAAACACCGAAACAAACTCAGGGGTCAAAGTCTCTTTTAAAGTCCATACAGTAAATATGTAATGGTCAAATCACATGAGAACCATGCAGATTTGTCTGAAATGGTCTTTTGAAGAAAGAACCATACAGATTTGAGTGGACCTGTCCAGTCAGTGCAAGCATTTGTCAGTATTCGTAAAGCTCAACTCAGGACTACTAAGGAGCTCAACGACTTGACGAACAATACCAAGGAAAGGACATTTGGGTAGGCCGCAGAAAATACTCAAATTGCCAGACATACCTACATTAAAATTACTGAAAAGGAAAAAAAAAACAATCAACATAGTCCTCACGTTCACAATAATAAAAGGAAAAATATAGTTTACAAAATGTAATACTTTAGCAAAGTAAACATTTTTGTCAAAAATTAATAGAGAAAAAAAAAAAGTCAAATTGCAAAATAAAAATAATCTACAATATCGAATTGTAATAAATAAAAAAAACACAATTAAAAACAAAACAAAAAATAATAATAATAAGACAACAGTTGCAGTGCGTACTGGAGCAGGTCAATCCCAAGCCTTTTGGTCCTCAACATAGTCCTTTATAGTGTAAAAAGCCTTTTGGCAAAGTTTTCGCTTTACAAATAATTTGAATTTATTAAGGCTTAGTTGTTGAATATGACTAGGAAGTTTATTATAGAAGTGTATGCATTGGCATCTAAATGAGCCCCCTATTTTTTTCAGCCTGGTTGTAGGAACCACAAATTTGTGTTTGTTCCTAGTATTAAAATTATGAACATCAAATTCAAGACCTATTTTGTCTTTCACCCCGCGACTCTGTTTTCTTTGGCAGCCGTACGAGCGTGATACACTTTGACGTCAAAGTACATGTCGGACTTCTCTTTCTTATTAGTAGCTTTGAAGCTTCATAACTTTGTTGTTGATGAAGATATTTCAACACTTAATTCATATTTGTTTATTATAGCTAAAAAAATTTAATTTAACAAATAAAAAATTGTAATCACCGATTCAATAGGATTTCACTTGTCAGCTAGAGACTGAGGTACCTCGCTAATTATTTTAAATTGTATTGTATTCGATCCATGAGATATGAGAGTATGAGACGCGTCTCAGGCTAGTGATGAAAATTTAAAATGCCTAACATCGATGTTTATCTCTATGTAATGCATCGATCGATTAAATCGCTGTTATTGCGATGTATTCACATCGATGTTTCCAAAGCATCGTTTGTTTTTCGCAATGGACGTGTTTAGGCCTTAAATAAAACTGGGTAAGTAGTTAAGTACAACGACAAATATTTATTAATATTCGCAATCACACTGCAAACATAGCTTTATTTGGTTTACAAATTCCAATATAAAACAAAAGTTTACGTCTTAATCTGTATCCCTTCAATTGGTTTTAAAACTAGCTCTGTCTGTGAAACGATTCTTTCTGATGGAACATGTGCCAACAATTGTTATATTGGCTAAACTGATTATTACGTTCCGATTCACGAAAAGTTGGTCGTGAAAGTCGCTACAGTCGTCAATCAGTGTTGGTCATACTCATCTCATAGTTTGTGTATTCGATGCATCGAATAAAAAACATTGATATATATATATATATAGGTATATATTTGATGAATGAAAATATGAAAAAATCCATATGGTCCAATATTTACCACAACTCAAATATGTTTACTCTATCTGCCGAGAATTTGTTTGCACAGCCACTGTGAAAATAATCAACGCATGTTAATCGCTTAATCGCTACTATAAACATTCAAAGCGATGACAGAAGCACAGACCAATCACCCAATATATCTTGGCCTGTGTGTGAAATATGGAACTACATCTCTAAAAGTGATTTTGACACATCGTTGACGTTTCCTTTAGCAAGCAGCGTCAGCATGAGGTGTCAAAATATTCTGGTCATGATGTGCAATGTGTTGCTGCATATGTAATTGGATTTACAAGTCAAACAGCTAGGTTATATGTAAAGTAGAAAGCTAATTACCTTCGCCTAACTGTAGCTTAAAGTTCAGCATAAAATATCATGTTTCACAAGTCTGTATCAGACTTATTCATAAAAATCTCGGAACTACTGAGCATGGTTGCTTTAATAAGAGTTATAAACTAGCTGTCCTCTACGGTTTCACCCGCATCTTTATGTGGTTACTGCGATCAACAGGACCAGTATATTGATCGTAGCGTGATGTTATGTAGCCTATAGCATTCCACGTTAAATGGACTATCCAACACTAATTTTTTTTTTCGATTCGAACCAGTACTTCCCGACAGGCGCGTTTAGTTTTATAATATTACTAGCGACCTGTCCTCACTTCCCACGGGTTTTAAAAATCTTTGAAATTCTCGACTTTTATCTACTATAATAACCCCCCCCCCCACGTGACTGAGCGTTGAGATGACGTCAGAACAAAGGAATAAGAGGCGTGGCTAACTCGAGGCGATCAACGAAAAGAGAATCGAAACGAAACTGTTGTAACTTGGCTAGGGGGGCTGATCACGTTTGCGGATCAAGCTTGACCAGAGACTGCACAAGACAGAAAAGTTTGGAATGAGAAAGGGGGGTTTATTCAACAGTAAGACACAAGTTAAGATAGAAAAAAAAATCACAGTCACTGCAGTTTTACTACAAACCTACTCATTATTCAAATTTTACTGGCCTCGGTAACTCTAGGCGCCGAATTCAGATTGTGTCCACAGAATTTGCGTGGGTCGCTATTACATAAGATCAGAATTAAAACCATCTAATTTGTTATTCAAACACGAAGTCTAATCAATCAGTATTCCATGTACATAAGCTATGGAAGGGAACCTGTCATTCGAGCGATAGTTATCTTTTTAATTTATACTGAACGGGAGTTTGTCAATCGGCTTTCTATCAGTCCTGGGATTATGCTTAACCTTTTTACAGAACGAGTTGCATTTTTCTATTAAAAAAATATATATTTATTAAAACTTACGTACGTTAACGTTGCATGAAGTTTGCACGAAGTTGCCATAGGCGTCCATTACACGGTGATGCAGGCGTCAATCAATTCCATCAATAATTAATGATGTTTGAATGACGGAATGTTATCGCCATTAGTCTTTCGTCATGCAAACGTCAATCATCGCATTAGACGGTAGGTTTTCCGTCAATCAAAAATTGACTGTGGCAAAACTGACAGCAAAACCTATCGTGTAACGGACGCCTTAGGAGTTCTCTACCAATCATCCTAGGGTGGTGGAGAGATTACATGGCAGGTGAACAAAGAATAATATGGGTACGAAAGTATTATAGTTACCTATATTAAAAAAAAACCGCTTCAAAATCGGTCCATTCGTTTAAGAGCTACGATGCCACGGACAGATACACAGGCACGTCAAACTTATAACACCCCTCTTTTCTATCGGGGGTTAAAAATGAACATTCTTACATAAATTTAATATTATAAATATCAATATAAAAACCCTGGCTGGTTTCGGCATTGTTCGAAAGCTAGGGCCGATGCCCTAGCGGGCCCCGTCATTTTTGCTGAGAGCTCTTTGAGGCGTGCGTGGAACATTAACTCTTTTTTATACAAGAACACTAATCCTAGTATCTCTACAAAAAAAGCTCGATATCAGTCATCGGTGGATTAAGGAAACAAACATTCTTGATGTGTACAGGTTATCCAAATATAGCTTATTTTATTAAGATTGAGGCGCCACCGCGCCAAACACCTCACCTTTGACCTATGCAAAAATTCATTCATTCATTACGGGGCGATAAAGTACCTAAGTTAGAACTACATTAGACCAACGTACACGTGTAATAATACGCTTGATTTGTACGTAGAACGACTCGCGTGGCGTGGATCAAGTGTAGCTCTACAAGTCTAGTTTCCATATAAAATGTATGGGGACGGATGCGCCCAGATCGGCGTGTGTGGGAAGTGTAGTTCTAGCTTTATAGTCGGGTCGATTAGCTATAACCACTCTATAACTATCTGCCGCTTTGCGCCATAGTCCTTTTGGCCTATAAGTTTATACTTTACTGCTTGCCAAGGTCGATTGGGTTAAGGTAGCCCGTATATTTTTTTTCAAGATTTTTGCATTTTGCACGTCATTTTTTAAAGTTATATTGAAGCTTGAGAGCTAAATTGGATTTTTCATGAAATATCTATTCAAAAGGGTTGGGGAACTGAGAGGGTTGTATTAATGACTTATAATTCCGTGAACAAATACGTGTTACACTGACACTGACCTGCGAAATGAAGTAAACTTCAAAAAAGAGTTGGAATTCACGGGCTGCCCTGGTGCTTCCCTCTTAGGGCGGAATTCACCAATAAAACTAATCGCGTTTTAACGTTTGGCTCGCATAATCGCGTTTAGCCGCTGTCACTAGTGTCACTTGTAAAAATATAACAACAGAAAAATACAGACAAGTGATACTAGTGACAGCGGCTAAACGCGATTATGCGAGCCAAACGTTAAAACGCGATTAGTTTTATTGGTGAATTCCACCCTTAACAGCTAAGATGGACCGGTTGGTAACTCCTGATCTGTAAATAGGTCCATAGAATATAGATTATTTAATAAAATGTTTTCTTCTTTTCCAGACCTCCTGACAACGGACCACAGCGATGTTTTCGAAGATACTAGCACAGGATCGTTTTCACAACTTCTGTTCGATGTCGCAAGAGACCAAGTTATCGTGGGTGCAAGGTGAGTGCCTAAATCTATTTGTGTCTAGACCTAATGCAATCCAACCTGTTCGGAAATACTTGATTTAGTTGACCAGGTTGTTGGAAAATTGGAATGTTGTTGGATTATTTTTTTTGGTGGGAATTTGTGCGGAGAATGTTACGATATAATTTGTGGAAGGAAATACTTTTCTCTCATGAATCGGTTCTCGATATATATACGAGTTCTGTTGCCGCTATAACAACAAATACTAAAAAACAATAAAATTAATATTCAAGGGGGATCCCGTACCACAAACGTGATTTTTTTTGCTCATTTTTTTGCTACGTCCGCTACGGAACCCACTCGCACTTGGGCGATTTTTATGTATTAATATATTTTAATAGCAGTAATTATTAGCATATTGAATGAATTTTAGGGCTTTAATTAAAGCAGCCGAAAAATCAATAGATTTCTTAACAAAAAATCTGTAGATATAAATTAGAATTAGGGCGAATGCTAAACAAATCGTTGTATCTGAGGTAAGTTCCAAGGATGGATCTTCAATTAAATAGAAATACCCGGTGAACTTTACCTAAGTAATTATAACAAACTAAACAATCGACGAGTTCTTTACACTGTTTTTTGGCTCGCAGTTCGAATCATATTGTCCATAAGAAACTTCATCAGTTTTACGTCGCAATATCCATTAGGAATTCATTTGCAAATAATTAAAACAGTTACTGAACTTCAAAAAATACGTGCTACTATGTATTGAAACTGATTCAATATCGATTATGTACAAATCCAGTCATGCAGATAGTTTTTGAAAAAGTAACATTTTATCTTCATTAACTAACGTCGAAAAGTCAAAAGGTGAGGTGACGGCGCTTGTCTATCATAGGCAAGTGTGCTCCATCGTTGACCACATCATCACTTACCATAAGGGGAGACGGTGTTCAAGCGTGAGCCTATCATTAATTAAAAAAAAAAACTTCCGATCTACTTTTTAAGTTTTTAGCCGCTCTGTCAAACCTATCCAAAGGTTGTCTATAATAATCGCTTTTAGCGCTAAGACCGTCCATTATTACATTCAATTAATTTTTAGCTGCTACTGTATTTTTTTTTATGGTGTATCTACAATAAAGAGTGTATCAATCAATCAATCAATCTTAAGGTTTAATTATTTAATCTTAAAGCAACACAAAGGTACAAAAGGTGGACTTATTGCCATTCTCTATATCCCTAGGTTGACTGGTGGAAAATAGATGATGTTATGGTGGTTCCCTTCAGCAAGCAGCCTTCGTAGCGCTTACTTAAACCACAAATTGCTAATTAGGTATAATGCTTTGAGCTTGATTAGATTCCAATCTCCCAAATGATAAAACTTTCTTGAAATCTCAATAATATTTCTAGTTTTCAATAGTTAATGCTATTTTAATAAACATTTTATGATTGCTCATAATGAGTGTTTAATAATCTTCTGTGGTGTAAATTTTATAGAACTTTGATGGAGTTATAAAATCTATGATAGGTCGAACTTGAACCATCATAAAACGATGAAGCCAGCACATTAATTGACAAGTTAGAACAGCTACCATTCAAGTTTAGCGGGAATGCTTAATCCGTAGATGTATTTTGTTTTATAATGGTTTAGTCCAGTGCCTGGGGTTTTATAATGCTTTTTTACTGTGGATGAAATTAAGAAAGAAAATATGATATACTAGCTTTTGCCCGCAGCTTCGCCCGCGTACATAAAATATGTCACTCGGGAATAAAGCAGCTTTCTATCGGTGAAAAAATTTTAGCAATCGGACCAGTACTTTCAGAGATTACCTCCTACAAACAAAAAAATAAATAAAAAAACAATCTTTACGAGTACCTCTTTATAATATTAGTGTAGATGTAGCTTAGCTAATAATAAGTATAAAAAACTGGGCAAGTGCAAGTCGGACTCGCGCCCTGAGGGTTCCGTACAAACTTGCCTATGTAAATAGTTCATATTTCCGGAATAGAGTCTCGGAAGATTTTTCCGAATCGCAAAAAAAAATTGTGACGTAACAACAAATTTACAGTATTCAGATTTATTTCTATAAGACCTTGCTTTATGCCAAATTTCAGGATTCTGATTTCCTCGAGAGTGACAAAATGTACATTTTTTGCCACATAAATTGAAGTATCTTTTTTTCTCGTTAACTTACAATTTTGATTTTTTCACAGCTTCAAGAGTCCGCAGACCTGAGTATATGGTTTTAATTTCAACTTGATACCTCCACGCGTTCCCGAGATAAAGGATCTTGACAGACCTTGACAGATAAGGGTTCCGTTTTTTCCTTTTGAGGTACGGAACCCTAAAAATGGTAGCAGGACTAACTAGACAGTTCAAATTTCAATCACACATAATAAACTTTTTTATACTTATTATTAGTTACACATATTATTAGTTCTTCTTAAATTTCATTCACAATAAAAAAAAAATCCGAAGTAAAAACCTCCAGGCACTTGACTACTTGTAATATCAGATTTCTGGGCAAACTTTTTACTTAAAAGTAACGTCTCTTGCTCACGTTCCAGAACTTTGATGCGTGTTAACTTTATCAATTCTTATTGATTTGATAAAACAAAAAAATAGTCATTTTTGCTTTATCCTTTTATTCCCAGGAATTATTCATATTAGATGCAATTGTGAACTCTTATGAATATGGTGGGATAATAAATTGAGGGGGCGTTATAATCTTAAATCGATTGATAAAGCTATCACAGCTCAGAGTTATTGGACGTCCATGAATAATGTAGTATTTATTTATCAGTCAAGTTACTTTATATGTTATAGAACTTATAGACCTGACAAGAATTTTATGGGACAGGATTTCTGGAAGCTTCATCAGTTTTTAATTAAAATGGAATGGATAGAGGGGCCCGTGAGCTCTTAACGCGACCCAGTTGACGACCTAAAGTGCAGTGGTAGAGATAGGCTGCTGCCCTGCGTGTTGCAAGTTCGATTCCCTCACAGAACAAATACTTGGACCCGTAGTAGTACCGGGTCTGGGTATCATGTGTATGTGTAGAGTAATAATTCTTTGTAAGGCGCGGACGCGACGAATTTTTTAAAAAGAAAAATACTTACATTTGGAGTTGGTCATAAAAATCTATCTAAATAAAAATATAGCTGTTCGTTAGTCTCGCTTGGTCTTGAAATATTCGAGATAGACTAGGAAAGGTTTAAACGGTGAGAATAAATGGAAAAATCACGAAAAAAAATCCGAATACAACGCCATCTCTAATTAAAATGTCATTATTAAATGAATTTAGATGACGTTATTTTTTTTTTTTTATTCTTGATAGGTTCGCGAGTGACCGCTATCTCACCTGATGGAAAGCGACGATGCGGTCCTACTATTAGGCGGTACGAAGTTCTTCGGGTCAGCTAGACATATCATAATATTTGATGTTCTGGTATTAAGTAGATATGATTAAAATTAAACGAAACATCATAACTAAAGATATAACAGACACCAAATTACAAAACCCTAAACGTATAAATCATTAAAAAAAACGTACCTTATCGTACTTTAACAGCATTTTAATGTGATAACTGCACTTACTCTAATAAGTTGTTCAAACATCCAGTCATTCACCTGGTCGACTTATGATATAAGATAGTGTTATCACTCCGACAGCTTGTTAGCTTGCCCGAAGCAAGCCACTCGATTTTAATTAACAATTACCGTTTATTTTTAGGGTTCCATACCTGAAATCAAAAGGTAAAGCGGAACCTTTATAGGTTCACTTTGTTGTCCGTCTGTCTGTCAAGACAGATTATCTCGGGAACGCGTAGAGGTATCGATTTGAAATTAAGACCATAATTATACTGAAGTCTAAATCCCTTGAAGCTGTAAAAAAATCAAATTTCTAAGTTTTAAGGAAAAAAAGATACGGCCGTTTATGTCACAAAAAAAGTATATTTCCACGCTCTCCAGGGAATCAAAATTCATACTACTACTACTACTGGGTACTTCCCTTTGACCAAGAATCCTGAGGTATAAAGCAAGTTCTTATAGCACAGGCATAGGAATAAATCTGAAAACGGTAAATTGGTTGTTACATCACAAAAACACATTTTTTTAGCGATTCGGTAAAACACTTCGAGAGATCATTCGGGAATTGAACTATTTACATAGGTAAGTTTGTAACGGAACGCGAAGTGCGCGAGTCCGACTCGCACTTGACCATTATTTTTACTTTATAAGTGTGGGCAATATACCGTGAGAGCTTTTCAATTTCCAACGCTGTAAGCAATGAATACGCGTTTTTAAAAGACATTTTGGTCCGCAAATGACTCAATAAATTATTGGAAACTGGTTAATTTGAAACGCTTTTTAATGCCTTTATTGATCTTTCAAAAGTTTACTATATAGCTTGTTCTGAATATGGAACGCGATCGAATGCTCAAAAGGGATTCAATACTTTTTTTATTCTTTTTTTTATTGTTGATAGGTTCGCTCTTGACCGCTATCTTTACGAATTTTAAATCTTTTCTCTATTCTCGCGGTTATTTCGCCAGGGTCGCATATCCACGACCAAATATTCCATCCCGTAAACTCTTCGGTCATCTATGGGGATTGTAGAGCTAAACGAGATGGAGTACCCAGTCGCAACGCAAACACACGACCCTGGCGAATAGGACAAAGCGGCGGTCGTCGGACCAATCCAACGTAAGCGGTTAAAGTTGTCAAAAAAATACAAGGTCTGTTTTGACAGATGATGTCAAATAGTGAATACTTAAATACTCTCAATATTTCCATCATATGAAATTAATTAGGTATTATTTTATTTTTTCTTTCAGTTTCGTTCCAAGTAACATTCTAGGGTATTTCTCAAATGTCAAAACGGGCCTTTTTTAACGAGTTTAAAGGGTTTATTTTTTGTGAGAAAATCATCTAATGACAAATCTCGCTCTTGGGTGGAGCGAGAGACAGTGTCAGACTTTTACTGACTGAAAACCCACTCCTGTTCCTTCGTTGCCTTCGTCCCAGGGCCCCGGGTTTCGTTTTCACACTACCAAATTTTTCATGCTGTTCCTTTAACGTATTTACTGTAGCAACATAATTTTACCTATAATTGAACCCTTTAAAGTGACGGGTAATTTTAATTCACGGTTGGCTCAGTGGTTGAGCGATTGGCTGCTGCGTTGCGTGTCGCAGATTCAGTTCCATCCCGGAACAAATATTTATATGGCCTATAGGTAGTTGTTCTGGTTTTAGGTGTCTTGATCACGAATCACGATACAGGAGTTCTTCTTAGTGTGAGGTAAGGTTTTTTATAAAAACAAATAATAAATAAATTAGCGAGTTATTTTATTGATTTATTAGGTACATACAAATTTTAAAAAACAAAAAAATTCGCAACATTATAGATACAGAGTAAATGTATCGCTGAGATAAAATTTTCATGCGTTTCATTATTGTTTTCACAACTTTTCGAGTACATATTTAATCAAACCCGATTTTCAATCTCACGAGATTCATTATAAATTTACGGTGTTTTCAATAATACGGAGACGTGTTATCTACTCGTCGGGCTACCCAAAAATGCAGCTCTTGGCAGAATTCCAGCAATTCACCTTCTAAGTTGATACATCCATGTCAGTTCAAGGCCTCTGTATTTAACTGTCATCATATCTAATTAAGTAAATTCCGAAAAATATATACCAGGGCGATACGTGTCAATTTTATGTAATGAAGCGCGGTAAACAGCCATTAAACGTCATTACAACAGCCTATATCGCTACGTTCGAACTGCATCGATATTGACCAATAAACATATAATATTATTGCGATATTTACATTAAACATTAACCTCTGCACACTAATTATCGCAGTAAATAATTAGGTATGCGTCATAAAATGAGAACTATAGCTTTATGCACTTGCTTAGAAATAGGTGGTTTGTCGATAAATAAAAGGCATGCCACAATCATCCTCGTTTTGAACAATAAATAACCCCAATTTCTGAATTGAATTTGAGTATTTAATTTGAGTAAAATTTTCCCCCTTTTTTTAAGACGTTTTTAACACATAATACTCAATTCAGAGTGCCCGTCTGTTTGATAAGATTCTAGGTTTTATACGACTCGGGAACTTCTTGAAAACATTCCTTTTTAAGTTTTACCTCGACTTAAAAACCGCTTCAAATTAAGAGAGCTGACGTTAGCGAGCCATTTCCAATCCATTAATATTTATCTCAAAACTTTTGATAGAAAGTTAATCGGTTTCATATCTTAAACCGGCAACATCGTGGCAGCATTTCCCCTGAACTAATCGTCCTGTTCTTGCTCTCTCAATCCTCATGTAATGCCGGGTACAGTCCAAGCGCACGAGCGAACGAACGCTTACGAATAGGAATCGATGGATATCGCACTCATTCGAATTTTATCGGTACTAATGCTGTTTAATAAACATTTCACCTTGAAGTTCTAAGTGAAACGAGTTTGAGGGGAACTGTCAATCCATAGCTTTAGGTGGACTAAAAGCCATTCTATTTTGTCAATATCTAAAACTTAGATGAAGTGTGCTTGAAATAAACCGACACTTCACCTTGTTTTGAGGTGGGAAGTCATCAAGCAATTGTTACCGCTATGAGTGGATCGAGAGGGAGTGTCAAATTTTTACTGATTAAAACCCATCTGTGTTCTTTCAGTTGTTCTTTGCGTTCCTGGGCCGCGGTAACTCTGTTTAACAATCCCTCAACCCTGACAGGCATCGGCCCTGTCAATTATTGTGCTGACAGTTTATTTTAAGTTTTCACATTGTTATTTTTACAAAAAAAATATTAAGTACTGTTTCCGCTCACATTACCTAAGATTGGTAGAAGAAGCGAGCGAAGACGAGCAAATGATCTGCAATTAGTTAGTGAAGACTAGCGAGTGAGTGGTGATTTCTATTCGATAGCTGTCGTTCGCTCGTTCGCTTAGCCTGTACCATGTAAACCAATTTCAGGTTCTGCCGTACCTAATTCTTAAACCGTAAATCCGGCCATGTTATTTCAAATCAAGGTCGACAAGAGATTCATTGATCCTGTTCAACTTCAGTACAGTTATTATTATCTAAAACTCGATCTTAAAATTGCAATAGCATAAGTAGATATTTTACATTGCAAAGTTATCGTGGACATAGAAACTCGTTTTCCATATAGGGAAGGGAGACTCTCGGTCTTCTTAAGATTCTTGATCTAGAAACACTTAGTAATCGTCTCGTAGGTTTACTGGTTTGATATGTCGTCAAGTGTTTAATCATGGATTCGATCTCAAATCATTTCTAGATCTCAGCCAAGTAGAAGTATTTTTTTGCTGAGCCTGTTTCGCCTACTGTATCCGGAAGAAGAATTCGTTTTTGAATTTCTTTCCAAGATAAATCAACCTGAACTTACCAACAGGTCAAAATGTACACGTACGTAAAACCATAGATTTCGCACAAAAATTAAAGCAATTTTAATCGAGGAGGTAAAGTCTCTCCTTTTTTTATATCGATAAGCTCAAATTCGAAAAATATCTCTCTCGACGCGACGATGTGGTTGACGATGGATCACGCTTGCCTAGAAATAACCAATTCACTCTTGACTTAGGACCCTAGGACAACCCAGGGTCTTTGTTGTAGGGGTTTTGTTTGGAGTCTGTTTCCTGATTGCTACAAAGCTATCAGGAAACACAGACTCCTGCAGGGAATTCCACTCCTTAGCTGGACCACGATGAATGTGTTCCCAAAACGATTTGTGTGTACGGGTGGGATGTCCACGTACCGGTGGCGCAACGCCGTACGTCTAATGGTCCGATAATGGAATGGTTTGGGCGGAATTAACCTGCAGTTCCGATGCATACTCCCAGAAATATAAACGATAGAAAACCTACAGGCTAGCAATACGGCGCCTATGCTCAAGACGGCATGATGGCATATCAATTTGGATAATGGCGACTTGATAGTAGAATCACATGGATTGGGGATTTTTAGAAAGAGTCTCCGCGGTCCTCGAATGCAAAGGGTGACTGAAGGAGCACGGGTGGGTTTCAGTAAAAGTCTGACCCTCCCACTACACCTGCAGCGAGAGAAGTTGATGTATCCCAAAGCCTCAAATTAAAAAATGCTAGAATTACATTCTCATATATGATCCGCAGGTTTCTCGAGTTGAAATACCGCAGGAGTTCTTTAATATCGTGACCCAATATTCCTAATTACAAATGGTGTGAAACGAAACTCGTGAACTCGAGAATTTACTCGATATTAAGACGAATGTTAGCTAAGTGTTATTACGATTGTCTATTAACACTCACAGTTATAATCTATGGATTCGGTTCAGAGCAAGGGTTGCCACCGTCAAGAAGGTAAAATAGATGGTAAAGTTTCAATTCAGAAGTTTTTTTTTTTTAGGTGCGAAAATCATCTAATGACAAATCCCGCTCTTGGGTGGGCGGGAGATAGTATCAGACTTTTACTGACCCACTCATGTTCCTTCCTTGCCTTCGTCGAAGGGCCCCGGGTTTCACTTTCACACTACCCGTGGCCCCAGTAGGCTTCGACCCTGCTGGGCCCCTACGATTTGCTGACATCTCCCTGAGGCGCGAGTGGAACAGTACGCGCCGTCGCGTCGACGACTTGCGCTCGGTCCGGACGGTCGGACGGCGAGCCACCCATTGCTCGCCGTCCGCAAGAGTTGGCGTCTTAGAAACTGTTTGGAAATGTCTAAGCAGTTTTATGTTTATTATATTATTTATTTAATACTTTATGGACAAACGTACAGCGGCGGACTTATATATTTTCTGTCTGGAGCAAGATAGCAAGCTATACGGTTATGTCAGCTCAGCTTACATCATGCTTAGCACTAGTATCCTTACATTATATGTTATAAAATAAAGTCCCCACCGCATGTCTGTCTGTGTGATCGCGACAAGCTCAAAAACACTTGAACGGATTTTCATGCACTTTTCATCAATAAACAGCGTAAATCATGAGAGAGGTTTAGATGTATAATACATGTATATGTAGGAGAAGAAGGTCGAGGATTAAAAAAAAAAATTAACACCTGTGCGAAACTGGGGCGGGTCGCTACCTCGTACTAGCGAGGTAGCGTTACAAGACTGGGATATTTGGGAAATAAAGACCAAATTCTAAACTATAATAATAATATACAATAATATTCCACAACTATCACACAACGCCATCTAGTCCCAAACTAAGCAGAGCTTGTGCTATGAGTACTAGATAACTGATAAACATACTTATATATTTCTAAATAAATACATAATATAGATAAATTACACCCAGACACAGAATAAATGATTGTGTTCATCACACACACATTTGTCCTGGGTGGGTATCGAACCCATAACCTCCGGCTTAGCAGTCAGGGCCACTAACCACTAGACTAACAGGCCAGTCTTCAACCATTTCTACTATAGCAACAGCAATGGCAACCCTATACATGGCACAACTGTAGCGGCATAGATCAAACGCCAGGAAGTGCCAGTGTTTGCCACATAGTGTCAATATGTGTGCCGAGAACATTTGGCTCAGCTATTAAACCATTTTGTTTGTTCGTGTGCTTTTCAAACAGGCTTCAAGGCACGCGTATAGCGTAGTACCGAAATGTGTGAAGTTTATTGTATAAACTATAAACATTCGTTTATGTTGCGTTTATTTGCTTGCGTCGTTCTAATTTGTCAGTATAGTTACGGCTTAGATTTATAGTGTTATAATTTCATCATCTGTTATTATCCTAATTACCAGATAGCTATACTTATAGAGAAAATTACTTGATATATAGTACTATCATTTAACTTAAAGTGCACTTACTTTCATTAAAATAATAAATAAATAAAAAATAAAAATCATTTATTATCAGACAGTAGTCCATAGCCAGTCATCATCTTCCTGCCCTTGTCCCGTGTTATTTGGGGTCGGCGCAACACGTTTTATTATTTCTTCCATTCTGCCCTGTCACTCGTCATGCTATTACTAACTTCCTTTTCTTTCATATCACTCTTCACACAATCCATCCATCTTTTCTTTGGTCTCCCTCTCTTTCTCCATCCATCCACATGTAAACTCATAACTCTTTTAGTAACATACGTTTCATCCCTCTTCTTCACATGACCATACCAAGAGACAAACGATTCCCTTTCAACTTTTTAGTCACTGGCGCCACTTTCAAACTTCTCCTAATATACTCATTTCTCACTTTATCCATTCTCGTCACACCACACATCCATCTTAACATTCTCATCTCCGCTACGTGCTATCTTTTTTCATCAGTCTTTTTCACAGCCCAACATTCTGATCCATACAGTATGACAGGCCTTATCACGGACTTGTAGATTTTACCCTTCAACCATTTTAGTCCATAGCCAGTACATAATTTAAAATAGTCTCATATTTAAAAACAGGATAAAATTAAATTCAAAACAAAACTCATAATAAATAAATAAAATCAAATCATAAATTATTCATCTCATTATCATTATTGACATAATATTAGTATGTATATTATAATTATAAATGTATATTAGACTTGTGTATAATATAATTATATTAGATTTAGTTAGGACTCCTAGTTTATACCGCTTACATCGAAGGACTGGAACAATTTGCCTGCTGCGGTCTTCCCGTCCGATTATAATTTGAGTGTGTTCAAGGCTTAGACTCCCATAAACTAGTGCGCCTCACCATCTACGATTGCATCACTGCTTACCATCAGGTGGAATCTCAGTCAAGCACTACTTGACTTGAATCATTATTAAAAGAAAAAAACCGTATTACAATACAACAGTCACACTATCACTGATTTGTTTTTCTTTCTTAACACTCTTCAAAAAATCTATCCATCTTTACTTTGGCCTCCCTCTCCTTATGTAATGAATACTAGATGATCTCATAAACGAAATGTTACTCAATTCAATAGTAAATACACACGAGCACACTCCATACAAGAATAATTTCGATACCGTTCCTATCCGTAGTGCTATCGATTACAACGGCATATCATTGATATTCGATCCTGCGGCGATCGCATAGTGTACGGTTACTTACATGTGTTCTGATTTATGTATACTAACTACTGCTTGTGCAATAATTTACATTTCCTAGATATTTAAAATTTGATCTATGGTCATTCGACTATGCAGTCGTGTGCGAAAATAGCGTTGAATGCAAGTGACATTGCATTTTTTGCAACAACAGAACTCGATCTGTCAAATGTTGAGTGAAAAGTACGGTTTGCAGAGAAAACTTATTTGCGTATCAATAATGGTTTTTTTTTTTGCTTTGTTTTACTAAGTCTTAGTTAAATCTTGGTGAAGTAAAAACGTTATTGTTTAATATAAATTAGCTAACTATATTATTGTTTTAAGTCATAATTAGAAAAAAAAAACGATTTTCTTTCTTATTTCCATTGTTAGGAACAATTCGCCTTCTTCAATTGGCCACTACTCAGACACTTCACACACTGAACGCAGAGATGAGCAAAATTGAAGAACTGGATTCTGATTAAACATTTTATTTCACAATCCGCAAATAAATTAAATGTTTCAATATTCATGTTTTGATCACCCTACCCAATTTCTTCCATTTGACAGTATGACGTGACGACACAACACGGCAATCGATCCTATTCTTATTTGGAAAGCATTTTACTACCAATTTTGGTTCTACAATTAGTGATAGTTGGGAAAACGCGCCTCCCAACCAAGGGCGTTGGAGGTCATGGATACAACTGCTGTCTACACGGATTGAAACTAGCAAGGTCACCTTGTTTGGGGCATTGGTTTGCAACCGTCTGGTCACACCTTTACTCAGCAGTATCGGTTACGAACATTTTGCATCTACTACACAAATTGCATTTTCACCTACAATATTTACGATGCCACGCAGTCTACGTTCGCATCTAGATAAAAAACGTTCAATGTCGTCGAAGATAACAGGTACTTATCTATAATTATTGGGTGGATTTATATGATTTATTGCTCTCTAAGTCATTCAAGGATACAATGTACGCAATTTGGATTTACTCTGTTGGTCAACATTATTAGATTAGGATGATAATACGTACCCATTTACAATGTTAACAAGTGTTAATTAAGCTTTTAAGTACGGACCTTTTTTTGAGGTAGGAAATCACCAAATAAAGGAGTAAGTAATTTGGTGATTTCCCACATAAGAAAAAGGTGTAAAGTGAAAATCCTTGTCTGCAATTATGGGATTTCCTGATAATTCCAACTTATTAAAAAATATGATAAACCTTCTTTCATGTCTTAAAAGTGCAAAGAATAGGTCATCTCTGTATTTTTTTTTGGTTCTAAACGGCCTATTACACTACGCGTTATTCAGACAGTCTTAGTCTATGTAGCGTCACACAAGAAAAAAAGCAACTTACGCCAATGTCGTGTAAAGGAATGAAAGAGAACGATGAGATACATATAAATACATAGACTAAGACTGTCCCTAAAATGATGTTAAGAGTGGCCCTTCAAATAATGTTTGATACTTATTTTATTTAATATACTATCTCTGCCAGCTGCTTCACCCACGTCAGAGTAGAAAATACATATAAAGCCTATTTTAATCACAGATAAAGTAGCTTTCTACTGGTGAAAGAATTTTTAGTAGGTATATCGAAATTATTTCGGTTTTAAGCAAGACTTTTAGGTTTTCCTCTCCCGCCCTTTTGAAAACTAGAATTTATAAACATCTTCAGGTAAACCTGAATAGTAGACCATGTCATACCAGTAACCAGGTATGACCTGCGCAGAATGGTAAACTATTCTACGCATGCATTAGCCGCTTGAAGAACAAACTAACAGCCTCCTCTTTTTTTTTCCCAGGGATGCCCTCTTCAGATTATCTCTTCGAGGCCTCGGCGTGTTGGAGCGCGCCGACTGGCCGGCCTCCACCAACAAGACCAAACTCTGTCAGATGAAGGGTCAGACAGAGCATGACTGTCGGAACTACATCAAGGTGCTACTGCTACATGGGCACAAGCTGTTTGCCTGCGGGACCCACGCGTTCAGCCCTGTTTGCAGTTGGAGAGAGGTATGTGAAGTGAAAATGAGCTTATTAAGGTTCCTTCTGCAATTTTATTGTTAAGAGGAATTAGGTTATATCGTGAGAAAAATTTTGAGACAAAAATAACGATATGTAGGGACTGTACGAAAGACGATACGGCTAGAAAGAAAAGGGGTAGTGACTAGTGAAATTACGTTAAATGTGGAAGTATGGAAGAGCTCGTAGAGCTAACGTCATAACAGAGGCAAGAGTTGATCTCTAAAGATTAGCAACTTTGACCGAGCTCGATCTGTAGACGGGTTGTTTGTTGTTTTGTTTTATAAAATTCTTTATTGATATAAAACATACACATAATTGTAAAACTTACACACTAAGTCACAATTCAGTCTTCAAATAATAACACTTTTGCAGACTATAGACGCCTTTTTAAGTATTAATGCAATCAAGAAAGTAAATTTTAAAACATGATATAAAAAATAACCTTAATCTATAATGCTTAAACATATGAAATCATTGCATTGATTTCATTATTATAATTAGGGGCTATAGCTAAGTTTAAATACGCGCAAGTGTAAATGTATCTGTAGACGGGTAACCATCTTAACATACCGAGATTCCTCCGTGTCTCGGTAAGCACTCCAAGGTGTTGGTTACGGCAGTCATTTGTAGATCTTTGGCAGTCGTTAAACATAGTCAGAAGCCAGGAGATCTGACACCAATCGTACAACCTGTACCCCTTGGCAAGACTGGTGACATGATGATACCTCGTGTTACTCAAATGCTGGGTTATGGGTAAACAGCCGGTAAACTGATCCACATGGAAAAGTTTAGTGACTGAATGTTACCATAGGCCTGAGCCAGTGAAGACGAAGAGACAGTTGAAGTTGGAAAGGATTTTCAAAATCTGAACATACAAATACACAAGGTTTGTTTATACGCAAAACAAGAACCATTTGAAGAAAATCTCACTTAAGTAAACACAAAAAAACTCTGAAGAGCAAATAAATAGTTTTAGGGTTCTGTACTATATTACTAAGTTTCCGCTGCCCATTCAAACGTCTGTCTGTCAGCTCATGAACCATAATAGGACTTTGGTAGACAACAGACATTTTTAAAGAATGTATTGTGTTTGTCGTTATAACAATAAATAATTAAAATTAATTAACTAAATCAATTAAAGGGGCTCTGGGTGGAGTGAAAGGGAATATCACACTTTTCCTGACTTTTAGTCCGTAAAAGTTTGATACACCACACATTACACACATATTTATTATACATACGTTTGATTGACCACAAAATAGATAGGTACAGAAGTCAGTCTACATACAAAGCGCGCTCGAGCAACGCACACACATAGACACCGCTCACGGACACGATATCTCGACTCAATTCAGCTCAATGCGAGCTCGAGTGCTATCCGTTTGAGACACGCGTCTATGAACTTTTTTGTGGAAAAATGGACCAACAAAAAAAATCTTATTCTAACTGTTCAGTGGACGGTTGTTTAAACTCAACATTAAACAGTGAATTGACGTTTTTTAAAAGTGAAGTATACATACATGAGATTGACTTCTGTACTTATCTATTTTGTGCTAAAACTCACCTGTGTTAATTCAGTTGCCCTTTGCGTTCCAGGGTCATGGTAACTCATTCAAACAATCCCGAAGCTTTATACCCTTACCATACATACAAGAAACATGATTTTTTCGGTTTATGGCACGGAAGCCGTCGTGTGCGAGTTCGACTCGCACTTGGCCGGTTTTTCTGAATGAGAATCATACTAGCAACCGGTACTTATACGGCGTCCATTACACAGTCATGCAAGCGTCAATCAAAACCATCAATCATGAATTATGTTTGAATGACGGAATGTTATCGCCATTATGTTTTCGTCAATAAAAATATTTTTGACTGTGGCAAAACTGACAGCAAAACCTATCGTGTAATGGACGCCTACAAGAAGTAAAGCTAGAACTACATTAGACCGACACCATCGTGTAACACTGCGTGCCTGATTTGTACGTAAAACGACGTCGCGTGGTGTGGATCAAGTGTAGCTCTACAAGTCTAGTTTCCATATAAAATGTATGGAGACCGACGCGCCCAGATCGGCGTGTGTAGCACACGTGTGCGCAGTGTAGTTCTACCTTAAAGCCACTGCGTTAAAATCTTGTTTGTTATTTTAAAGCTTACTGCCGTAAAGTGTATGTAAATAATATTTGAATGAAATCGAATTTGTATGTAAGCACACATTCAATGTTTACCTAAAACTTACGGTGTTCAAGCCAGTTTGTCTAGATCTGGAAATCAAGTTAAAGAAATATGGAGACGATCCTAAAATGATGCAATCGTCTAGTCTGATGACGAGATCAGACTTTAGTATACATAATAGGGGTTAAAGTATGAAATTGCCGTTTTTAAAACGGGTTGCTTTGAAATGTTTGTACGTTGGAACTCTAAATATGAAAAAAACCTTTTTTTATTAGCTGTCATGGTTATAAGAACTGCGATATTACAGAAAATACAAAACACAAAGAATCCAATAAATACGTAATTTTGGAAAAAGAATATTTGAACTTATAATTCCAAGTCAATCCAAAGATATAACACTTCAAAGCAACCCGTTTTAAAAAACGGCAATTTCATACAAAGAAGGAACAGGAGTGGGTTTTTAGTCAGTAAAAGTCTGACACTATCTCGCGCTCCGCCCAAGAGCGGGGGATGTCATTAGATGATTTTCCCACCCGAAAAAAAAAAAAAAAAAAAAAACCCCTAATATTACTACAGCTTGTACCAGCTGTTTTACCTGCGTGAAAGTAGAAAAATATAGCCTATGTCAGTCTTTAATACAATAGTATTCTACTGGTGAAATAACTTTTAAAAACGGGCCTGCAGTTTTTGAGTTCATTTATTACAAACAGAAATACAATTCTTCCCTTTTTATAACATTAATGTTTCTCGTCCAACATATCAGCGTCTGAAGACGAAAGTTTATGACCAGTGCGTGACGTCAGTGATGACAAACCGTGGTCGCTCACAATGAGCCTCATCAGATGGCTTAAAGTCACTTAAAGGGCAAAGGAAAGGACTATACTTGGAGTTTCGTTGCGTGATCGCACTAGGAATGAATATACCCTCAGGAGAACCTACCTACCTACCTATTGGTGATTCTTTGGGTTATCCAAAGAATCACCAAATTTAAGGTGCTGTTGGGCAGAGCACATTGCTCAGATGATCGATGGGGCCAAAAGTTTATGAAGTGATAACTGCGTTACCGCATACCGGAAGGCGCAGCGTCGGAAGCCCTCCCACAAGGTGGACCGACAACCCGGTGAGGACCATTCGTTGTGGCGACACGTTGTGGGGAGGTTTATATCCAACAGTGGACGTATTTCGGCTGAAATGATGATATCGATGATGAATATTACTGTACTATAGAGTTTTGAATGAAATTTTTTCAAGGGTCAAATTGTTTCACCGATTTATTGCTAACGAAAACCTTTTTGTTCACCAGATCGAATCAATAAGAACAGTAACGGAGTGGGTGACCGGAGTAGCCAACTGCCCCTACAACCCTCACTCCAACGTGACTGCGATCCTCGCCAGCAACGGAGAGTACTATGCCGGTACTCCTACAGACTTCGCCAGCTCCGATACAGCTATATGCAGGTAAACTGATTGAATTGTTTTAATTGATAGTATACGGTGTGTTCTGGTAATGTGAGGTATGACTTTATCGAAGTTAAACGTACAGTACCGAAGATAAATAGAGAAAGCAGCAAAAGTGATCCTTGTAAAAGAGATAATACGGGATGCAGGGGTTTCCGCAGAGCCAGGGTTGCGGTATTGATCGAAAGAGTTACCGTGGCTCTAAAACGCAAAGACCAACTGATGGAACACCGGTGGGTCTTATTCAGTAGATGTTTGACATTTCCTCTCGCTCCATCCAGAGCGACGGAAGAAAGGGCTTATTTCTTGATTTCCCACAGAGAAAAAAAGGAGTGATTGGTGAGCTTACTTATTTCTTCTGCAAAACAGGATCGCTATGTTCCAAGTTTTTGTGGCGCTGTGTAAGATTTCATTATACACGATGTAGGTACATGATCTTTTGTAATTTCCTAGTTCCGGTTAAATGTACATTTAACTTGAACTACCTGCTTATTGTATACTAGCTTGTTCCAACGACTTCGTCTGTGTGATTGTCGATTATTGCGGACACGATATAAAGTAGTCTATGTTCTTCCTTGGGGTTAAGACTTACTATACCTAATTACATCAAAATCGGTTCAGTAGTTTAACCGTGAAAGCGTAACAGACGGAGTTACAATGCCATTTTTTCTTGTCTGTTCTTCCTTAAATGCATCAATCTATGCTCGGAGTTTCCTTGCGTGATCGCATCAGGAATGAAAATTCCGCAGGAGAACCAAGGTCGCCGACATAGCCCGAAGAATCGCCAAACTAAAGTAGCAGTGGGCAGGGCACATTGCTCGTAGAACGGATGGTCGATGGGGCCGAAAGGTTCTAGAATGGCGACCGCGCACCGGAAAACGCAGCGTTGGAAGGCCTCCCACAAGGTGGACCGACGACTTGGGGTGTTACTATAACGTTCAAAGTAAGATTGTTTCATTCTTATTTCTGTGTGGGTAAGAGACAGAGCTATACTGTCTAGCGCCATCTCTTACCCACAATGGAATAGGAATTAAACAATTTTACTTTAAACGTCATGGTAACCCGCCCTGGTAAGAGTCGCAGGAATGCGGTGGATGCGAGACGCACAGGATCGGTCGTTGTGGCGACGCTTGGGGGAGGCGTATGTCCAACAGTGCACGTCTTTCGGCTGAAATGATGATGATGACATCAATCTTAAATAGATTGACAAAAATATATTGGACACTGGTGCTCTATTTGCAGCTACCCATTTAGAGGAACAAATTACGATGTAGAAAGTTGAAACTTTGTGCCAAGTTTACAATCAGTTACCATGCGAATTTCACAGTAGTCTAGCACAAAGTCGTAAACACATTTCTACTATAAGATGTCAGTAGTGTCACGAACGTAACGACTAGGTGGCACCGCTCTAATTTGATATCGATATATACGGGTCAGTAAATTAGTGTTGATATCGATAGTGTCCTTGTGTATCAGTTTAGTGTCGTGTCAATTTATATTATCAGTTTTCACGATCCTAGTAGCGTTGATTAGATTAACTCCACCTTCGAAGTTGTTATTAGATTTATAAGTTTCGAATTACAGATTGTTATTTTCTTGTTTGTTTCGATTTGATTTTTGATACCTACACGTCTGGATATCGTACTTAAATAGTAGGGTGTTTCATATTTTGTCGATTTTCGATTTTCATTTGACTGTTCGAAATCTTGATACCACTCATGCACAGTGTTCATATTCCAAAAATCACCATAATCGGTTAATTTTTAGAGATTGCGCAACGCCAATAAAGTTTTTTCATACAATTAGTACTTCATCAGTATAGGATAAGTTTTTAGCATATAGCATAGCATATTCAGCCTTTTAATGTTCCCACTGCTGGGACTGAGGCCTCCTCTCTCTAGGAGAGGGAATGGGCCGTAATCCACCACGCGGGCCCAGTGCGGATTGGTGAATGTCACATGTCTTCGAATTTTTGGTTCTAGGACATGTCGGTTTCCTCACGATGTTTTCCTTCACCGTTTTGGGAGTAGTGGTGATGAAATAAATTACATAAAGTAATGCGCCTGGCTGGGTTTGAACCCGCGACCTACAACTCGTAAGTCGGGGCCATTACCACTCGGCCACCACTGCTCCTACGATAAGTTTTTAGTTTTTTAATATTATTATTTTTTTACTATGGAGGGTAGTAAGTGTTACTAGTGTGTTATAGTGAACACGTTAAGCATATTTAGACATTAAAATGAGTAAAAAAGAGGAATTTGGTTACCTACTTGTTAAGATACCATAGGAAGACTTTTTGGGAGTTAGACTTCCTTCCAAAGAAACAAGTGCTGTTAGTATTTATTTAGCACCACAAAGAAATAAAAAACATTAACCGATTATGGTGATTTTTGATAAATATGAACACTGCACGAGTGTTATCAAGATTTAGAGCAGTCAAATGAAAATCGAAAATCGACAAAATATGAAACACCCTACTAAATAGGTGTCTTATCTACTCTGTTTCTGATGACAGCCATCTCTTAATTTGGTACCTTTCAACCATCTCTTCAATTCTGTTGATGACTTAAACCCTCAAGCTATGAAAAAAAACTTCTTGATGTTCCCTGTAATTGTTGACATAGCCCGAAGAATCGCCAAACTGAAGTGGCAGTGGGCAGGGCACATTGTTGCAGAACAGATGTTCGATGGAGCCGAAAGGTTCAGGAGTGGCAGCCACGTAATGGAAGACGCTGTGTCGGTAGACCTTCCACAAGATGAACCGATGACCTGGTGAGGGGCGTGAGAATGCGATGGATGCGAGAATTGCGAGACGCACAGGTCTGGTCGTTGTGGTGACACTTGGTGTGGTCTATGTCCTATGTAAAAGTGGACGTCTTACGGCTGAAACGATGATGATGAAGAATATATTGTCACCATTCATCATCACATTCATCACAAACCTAGATTTGTATTAATAAATGAGCTTCTGCCAGCGGCTTCAACCACGCGAAAGTTGGTTTCTCCATACAAACTTCCAACCCCCGTTTTACCCCATTAGGGGAAGATTTTCGTAAAATCCGTTCTTAACGGATGTCTACACCCTATAAGGAACCAACCTGCAAATTTTAAGTTAGTAGGTGTTATAGTTTCTGAGATTTCGTGATTAATCAGTGAGTGGTATTTCGCTTTTATATATATAGACTAGCTTTTGCCCGCGGCTTCGCTCGCGTCTACTGACTACTATATCCTACTCTACCCAACTCTATCCTACTCTACCTTACTCTACCCTACTGTACCCTACTCTACCCTACTTTACCCTACTCAAAAAAAAAAGTATCCTATGTCCGTCTCCTGGTTCTAAGCTACCTCCCCACCAACTTTTAGCCAAATCGGTTCAGCCGTTCTTGACTTATAAATAGTGTAACTAACACGACTTTCTTTTATATATACATATACCTAGATAAATAAACTGAATTTATACCTAACTCCACTAACATAATGGCAAAATGCATACTTAGCTCTAAGCCTGTTTGTAACAACTTGCCAACATTGTAGATGCAAATAAATGAATATGAACATATGTACGGGTAACCACAAATACAACTTTGTTCAGGCTTTTACAGTCTTATTTATTATTCATTGGCTCGCGTAAAATCGATGATGTGGTCGACCTTTATGCCCGCTTGCTAGAAGTAATCTATTCACTAAGAATGCCTAATTTTCTTTTTTTTTGCAATTTCAATAATTTTAAAGTTTCTTTGGCAGTTTGAGTAGCTTATGCGGCGTAACTAAATGTCCTTTCTTTTGTATTGTTCATCGAGTCGTTGAGTTCCTTAGTAGTCCTGAGTTGTGCTTCACGAATACTTAGAAATGCTTTGAACGTATTGGAAAATTCCACTCAAATCTGTTTGGTTCTTTCGTCAAAATATCATCTCAGACGGTAATCTGCATGGTTCTAACTAATACGTGTTTCATGTATGGACTCATTTGTTTCGGTGTTTCTTCTCAAGGTCGGCTAAGAAACACCGGCCTCATCTAGTTCATAACCTTTTTTTAGAAAATAAATACCATTTAAAAATAAATACCACTGAGTCCCCACCACGAGCTCTGAACGCGACGACAGGAATTGAACTGTTAAAGGGATGGAGCCAGGGGCGCCGGCTTTTAGAAAACCTCATGGGTACTCATCAAAGAGAATTAAAGTCATTGGTGCTCATGCTCATTTGATGACTCGAAAAAGTAGCGAAGTGTGAGAAGAGAAATGCACACTGATCGACCGACAAATAAATAAATGTCCTACTTACATACTGCGTAAAAATATAAAATTAAACTGTTTTATAAAAATGAAACTAGTTTTTATTATCAAGAAATATTATAATTTATACGTAACGCTAAACGGTTCGTCGGGTAATGAAAAAACGCCTTTCCCTAAGAGGCGATTACTGATCTGTTTCTTGATGTCTATTCTCAGGGGTGCTCGGCACTCGCTGTTTATTTCTCATGGGTGCTCGAGCCCCCGAGCACCCACGGAGTCGGCGCCCCTGGATGGAGCTATATAGGGTGTATAGCTCCGTCCTTCTTTCTTGCTCGTACGCCTGACATCTTAACATGTCATGTTAAAGCCCCAGAAAACACAGACATCGATAGTGTAGGTATTACGCTTCTAAAATCCCATTTTGTTCACAGGAGCCAAGGCGCCGCTAGCCACGACTCGGGCATGCTCCGCACCACCCAGTATGACCTGAACTGGCTGAACGAACCGCAGTTTGTGGGAAGCTTCGAGGATGACCAGTTCGTCTACTTCGTATTCAGGGAGGTGGCTGTGGAGTTCATGAATTGTGGGACGGTAAGTCTTTATTTAGAAAAGGAAACCGGTCTCTTTTGAACCTGCGTCCTAGACTTCCAGTAGTAGGAATGATTGGCTTGGTTAAGCTATACTCCATTCGCGTGAAGAGTAGATATTTAAACCAAAATTTTCTTAATGTCCGTTCAACCGATTTTAACTTTTTTGCGTTGGTGGCATGATAAATGGCGGCTGCAGTAAATAGTTGGTATCGTAAACACTTTTTTACTTTCAATGCCATGCATACGGAATAAAAATCAATATCGGTTGAACGGATAGTAAAAAAGGTTTGTTAAAATGACTAATCTTAATGCGAATGGAATATAAATATATTTTATCCATTATCATGATATTTGCATGTTGCCTTCTGGAACTGGGAAGATTGGTCTAGAATGGACCAACGCTCTTTTAATATTTTAGGTACAATCACTTTATTTTATTATCTTCATTGATCCAATGGTCAACAATGGTCCCGCCATTGAAACAAGAAATGATCTCGGCAGTTGTTGACATTATATCGCATCGGTGAGTAAACTTTACAGAAACAATCAGAATATTATGAAACTTT
The DNA here is from genome assembly GCA_905147345.3 of Mythimna impura. Lineage (NCBI taxonomy): Eukaryota > Metazoa > Arthropoda > Insecta > Lepidoptera > Noctuidae > Mythimna > Mythimna impura. Next base: position 14,218,555 of record LR990362.1, on the reverse strand, counting down.
TGATTGTACCTAATAATAATAGCATCATCGGCCTTATATTGTTCCCACTGCTGGGACTCGATCCTTTCTAAGAGAGGGAATGGGCCGTAATGTACCACGCGGTATCAGTGCGAATGGTAGAAGTCACATTTCTTCGAATTTCTAGGACTTCGGTTCTAGGAAATGTCGGTTTCCTCATTATGTTTTTCTTCACCGTTTTGAGAGTAGTGTGATGAAATAAATATCAAGCCGTACACTAGACCACCACTGCCCACCAAATGTAAAATGATGACAAATTACTCATTGATTTGCGGCGCATTTCTCATATGTATCGGTAGGTAATAGATCTCTACACATGTCCCGTGTCATAATAAGAAGTTTACATAACAACGTCCGTGACTCTGACGACATACTGCGTCCAGTGCTAATATTTACCAGACATCTTAGAATTTGCATGCAATACGTTGTGTCATGAAAAACTAATGTCGTGTGTAAACCACGGTTTGAATGGGAAAATATAAAACTGGTGAAGTAAAATTGAGAATTTTATTTTAGCTACCTCAGCAGAGCTTAATAATGTGAGGTACTGCTCGCAACGGAAGATCGGTTGTTGTCGGGTATGATCGGAATTATTCGGTAATCGCGTTGAATTTGTTGGGTTAGCCAATGGTGTTGCTCACATCGGTTGTTCAACATATCGGCATCACCACACACCACATAGTGGTCACCAACGTTTTTTTAAAAACGTCCACCTCTAATAATGTCGCATTATGCTAAGCCAGTTTTATAAATAGGGCTGTATAAGAACCGTTTCTTTCAAAATCTGTTCGAGGTATCCGCCGAGTCATGATTTCTTTAACCCCTTTTGAAGCACAATATTCTGCTCAGTTTGTTACTCAACGCTACTAAGTGATTGAGCACTGACATGGAGATTGTTTCCTCTTTCGAAAACAGCAATTTATTAAACAACAGTACTAGTGTTTCTTTATTTATATCCCTTGTAACAAGTGTTGCCAGGTCCGATTGGATTAAAATCGGGACAGATTTATAAAATATGTATGTATAAATACAAACAAAAAATTATTATTTTTTGATGAGAGAACGAGGTGCGTGTCTAGATTTTTACTGATTAAAACCGACCTATGTCCTTCAGTTGCCCTTTGGATTCCAGGGCCACGGTCACTATTTCAAACGTTCCCATAGTCGTCCTAGCAGGCATCGACCCTAGCATGATTTTGAGCGCATTGTCACACTCGACTTAGTGATGCGAATGCGACATACATGTTAATTTTTGGTAATTATAATGGTTTTTCATAAATTGATTGATTTATCGGGACATTTAGTGTCCCGATCAGGCGTGAATTGGGACGCGTCCCCAGACTGTTGAAAATCGGGACGTCCCACGCAAGTCGGGACACCTGGCAACACTATGTAACGATAGTCCAAAGTCCCACGTCTTAGATAGTAGGTTAATATGGTACTTATTTTAGGGGAACCTCCAGTGTCAATAAGAAAAGTGTCCCAACTTGTAGTGTCACATAATATCGCGCAGCGGAAAAGGTTATGACCCTCATTATGTCGACACTGCCAATTTTCCAATTGTCTTCGTGAGTCTTTGATCTATTGCATTATCGTGTTATTGTGTTTTGAAATAAAATCATAAATATTCTATTATGGCTATAGTAATAGTTTTAATATCTGTGTTGGAATACCCTTTATCTCTATGTCGTACTAGCTTTAGTCCACGAAGCCAGATAAAAAGTAGCCTTGTTCTTTCTTGGGGTTCAAGCCTACTCCGAACCAAATTTCATCAAAATCGGTTCCGTAGTTTATCTGTGAAAGCGTCACAGACAGTCAGAGTTACTTTCACATTTATAATATTAAATAAAATAAATAATATAAGTGGTTGGTCCTGCGCCTGAAATTTTATTTATTTATTTATATTTGTGCACTATAATATCTTCTACGTACTTGGCTGAAACGCTGAATTTTGACCACCATGATCAAAATTCAGTAAGAAGGATTATAGATTTCAGTTGCGAAATCATTTTTTTTTACAGATTATATACTCGCGTATCGCCCGTGTCTGTAAGAATGATCCCGGCGGCTACCTAATGATGAAGGAGAACTGGAGTACTTTCCTCAAGGCGAGGCTAAAGTGTTCTGTCCCAGGAGACGTGCCCTTCCATTATGATGAGGTCCAGAGTGTGGAATACCTGCCTCAGGAGAAGATACTGGTTGCTACATTCACTACACCCGCGTAAGTAAAACATTAAAGCTTTATGCGATTTACGACCTCTTCATAATTGTAAAAATAATTTGGCCAAATAGGGCTTCCTCGACCCATCTCTAACACAGTGCCAGTGTGGAGCTGCTGCACAGGATATGCGTCATTTGCTATGCTGTCCATCCTGCACAACCACCTGCAGTTTTCAGGATCTATACGAGGCCATTAACAGAGCCGTAGAGGTTGCGAAATACTGGTCAGATAAAATTTAGTTAGAGTACATCGACACGAAAAGAAGAAGAAGAAGTAAAACATTCATAATGAACCTTTTCGTGAACAACAGCGTAAGCGACAGTTCGAAATATTTGCAGGAATGGGTTTTTTCTTTCCTAATTAAAAAGTATTTATTATAATGTGCCTATAGTGTTTATTCTAATAGATCCGTAGCTTTATAAATGACACATGTTAATGTACAACACAAATTTTTAATTAGTAAAAATACGAAAAGGTCTTGTTATTACTTAATTAATCTCAATAAATAATATTCATAAACAGCAAAGTTATTAGCGTTTGTTTATATCCCAAAATGTCACTCAATATATGGAAATATTGTACAGGCTATTGATTATGAATGAATAAATAACGATCAAAATAGAAAAACACTGCGCGTATCACAGCGTATGCAGCAATTGTTATGTTATGAATGATTGATTCTATTATAAATTTACCAATTAGGAATTTACCAATTATGACCAATTTTCGTGGACAATTTTGAGATTTCGTTTTTTTTTTACTTTTGACTACAAAAATATGATCAGTAACGGGTATGGATATGGCCCCATTTTTTTGTACTAATTAAAAACTAGGGGTGTGTTTACATAAATACCTTTTGAATAAGGAAAGAAAATATCCCTTCCTGCAAAAAAACACACTGTCGGTTTTTCTGGTAAGGCTCGATTCATCATCACGCCTCTTATCCCTATTGGGCTAAATAGGAGGTAGACGCTTACTATACCTTAGTAAACTTAAAATATCTTGGCTATGTTTAACACACACGTACATTTACTATGTCTTGAGTGAGAGCTAGAGAATGTATGTGCGATGTGATTCCCTAATGCAGACATTAGGGACTCACACACACGGCTAATATTAGTAATTTATTTTTGTATAATTTCTCACTGTATTATAATTTTTAATAACTTGTCAATGCATATTAGTCTGGAACAACCATCCCTCTGACTACGAGTCGGGCGTTGATAGCTGCGCCACATATATATGCAATGTTTTTTTAACGTTCTATAAATGCAATGCTATTCTATCATTATTTTTTCTTACAGGAACAGCATAGTCGGAAGTGCAGTATGTATCTACAGCATGTCGGATATCCATGCGGCTTTCGAGGGTCCATACAAAGTGCAGGACAGACCTACTTCTACATGGGAACCAAGGTCACCTTCTAAGCAAGCTAGAGACCATTTTAAATGTGTTCCTGACTCCAGGTTAGTATTATGGGATTTAAAACAGATTCCGTCTTAGTACAAAAATGCTTTAGATCCAAAAATACAAAACAAAAAAGCTATAATGCCGCAGTATTATAACTTTTTTGTTTTGTATTTTATTATTTGTTTTTTTGAGTCTAGGCTTGTTACAGTAAAGGCTCATTTAGACGGATTTTTATTTTTTTATATGAATGGTCTCCAACTTACAGTCTTAATTGAGTACTAAACAAAGCCCCAGATAAACTTGGAATTAAGTAAATTAGCCTTTTCTTAATATCTCTGTGTAGATCGAAAAAAAAATTAACTTTTTTTCTTTACTAGAAAATGTAAAGTATCGCGATCGATCGATTCAAGATAGCTTTGTGTTTTTTTTTCCGTTATTGAAATTAAGAATGTCAATAAATAAAAGGGTGCGATTCCCGTGTGGAACAAATATTTGTATGGAGCACAGATATTTATTTAAGGTGTTTATAGACGCACTCACAATACAGCAAAGTTTCCTGGTCTGGGCAAATTAAGAAAAAATCACTCAAAAAAAAGTATGGGATAAGCGCTACCGAAACCTGCATTATTTTAATATTCCAATGTATTACTTCCACAGAACCCACGAAGCAATAGAATACCATCGTTACCACCTCATGTACGAATCCGTGCAACCAGTCTCCGGCGAGCCAGTCTTCAAACTGAACTCGGAACGTTTCACTCACGTCACAGTTGACGTCACGTCCGCTAAAAACATCGACAAGCAACTCGTCTTGTATGTGGCAACACAGGCTGGCAACGTGCTGAAGTTGGCAGTACTGCCGAAGTTAGATGGCGCGTGTTTGGTCGAGAGGTGGAAACTTAACAGCATGAATAGCAGTGTTGAAATTCTGACTATGCAGTTTGTGAAGGATACTGTGAGTATCATTTATACTAAATATTCCCTTAATTTTATACAAGACTAGCTAACACGGCGAACTTCGTACCACCTAATAAGTAAGCAAGTAAATAAGTAAAAATTTATTTGTTTAAACATGGTGTACATGATACATTGCATGCAAGATAATAATGAAATATATAAGTTCTGGCATATTCAGCCGCATATCGTGGCGTACAATTTTTTTTAGAAAGAGATGGTAAACCGTGATCATAAAAATTTCATAGGTACTTATTAAATTTATGTTAGGTATAAATACATTTCAATAGCATAGTTAATAATAAATTAATGTTAATACCTTTTAGCTAAACTGTCAAAGGATAACGTCATCTACTGGCATTACCAGAACCAGTATAATTCATACGAAAATGACATTTTAATCAGAGATGGCGTTGTATTCCGTTTTTTTTTTTACGTGAATTTTTGCATATTTTCTCACCGTTAAACACGTGTCTGTACTCAGATTACAAACAACATTCCCAAAGAAACTTTTTTTATACTAATTAGTTTAATCACAATAACAAAACAGCTGTTTGAAACTTTAAACTTCGTGCGCGCGCCTTCACCCGATCAGCTGTTAGCGGCGCGGCGCCCGCGCCCGCGTTATCGATGACGTAAGCAATGTACCTACACGTTTCGGTAAAATAATTTCCAAAGACTAGTTAAATTAACTAGGAATCGTGAGCTTTTAAATGACTAATCTAAGTCACGAAACTTTAAGATACAACGTATGTCCACATAACTAGAAAATATCTAGGAACGCACGCGCCCAAAAATAAAAAATAGGCACGATCTATCAGCTGATAGTCTGACCTCGGGAAAGGGCAAATGTACTTGTAGTACAGCGCCTCACATCGTCGTCGTCGTCGTCGTCGTCGTCGTCCGCACCCAATTATAATATTACGCACGGTTTGTTACCACAAACGTGCGTAATATTATCATCAGAATATTGCCTCATCTAGGCAAAGTGAAATGTTAAACTGATGCATTATTCTTATGAAAACGTTATTAGAAATTGGCAGTCCTCCTTTTTAAACTTGAAGCACTATAACTTCTGATTTTGTTTTCAGATGTCAGTGTATATAGGTGGGTCTGATGGCGTGTTCCGCGTGTCCGGGCTACGTTGCTCGCGCTACACGTCGCGCTCGGGCTGCGTGCTGGCACACGACCCGCACTGCGGCTGGGACGACGCGCGCGAGCGCTGCGTGCCGGCGCAAGGCCGCGCGCAGGACCCCGCCTTCAAGCAGGACACGCAGGCTTGTGCGCAGGCAGATGCGCAGGGTATGTATTGTGTTACACACGACCCGCACTGCGGCTGGGACGACGCGCGCGAGCGCTGCGTGCCGGCGCAAGGCCGCGCGCAGGACCCCGCCTTCAAGCAGGACACGCAGGCTTGTGCGCAGGCAGATGCGCAGGGTATGTATTGTGTTACACACGACCCGCACTGCGGCTGGGACGACGCGCGCGAGCGCTGCGTGCCGGCGCAAGGCCGCGCGCAGGACCCCGCCTTCAAGCAGGACACGCAGGCTTGTGCGCAGGCAGATGCGCAGGGTATGTATTGTGTTACACACGACCCGCACTGCGGCTGGGACGACGCGCGCGAGCGCTGCGTGCCGGCGCAAGGCCGCGCGCAGGACCCCGCCTTCAAGCAGGACACGCAGGCTTGTGCGCAGGCAGATGCGCAGGGTATGTATTGTGTTACACACGACCCGCACTGCGGCTGGGACGACGCGCGCGAGCGCTGCGTGCCGGCGCAAGGCCGCGCGCAGGACCCCGCCTTCAAGCAGGACACGCAGGCTTGTGCGCAGGCAGATGCGCAGGGTATGTATTGTGTTACACACGACCCGCACTGCGGCTGGGACGACGCGCGCGAGCGCTGCGTGCCGGCGCAAGGCCGCGCGCAGGACCCCGCCTTCAAGCAGGACACGCAGGCTTGTGCGCAGGCAGATGCGCAGGGTATGTATTGTGTTACACACGACCCGCACTGCGGCTGGGACGACGCGCGCGAGCGCTGCGTGCCGGCGCAAGGCCGCGCGCAGGACCCCGCCTTCAAGCAGGACACGCAGGCTTGTGCGCAGGCAGATGCGCAGGGTATGTATTGTGTTACACACGACCCGCACTGCGGCTGGGACGACGCGCGCGAGCGCTGCGTGCCGGCGCAAGGCCGCGCGCAGGACCCCGCCTTCAAGCAGGACACGCAGGCTTGTGCGCAGGCAGATGCGCAGGGTATGTATTGTGTTACACACGACCCGCACTGCGGCTGGGACGACGCGCGCGAGCGCTGCGTGCCGGCGCAAAGCCGCGCGCAGGACCCCGCCTTCAAGCAGGACACGCAGGCTTGTGCGCAGGCAGATGCGCAGGGTATGTATTGTGTTACACACGACCCGCACTACGGCTGGGACGACGCGCGCGAGCGCTGCGTGCCGGCGCAAGGCCGCGCGCAGGACCCCGCCTTCAAGCAGGACACGCAGGCTTGTGCGCAGGCAGATGCGCAGGGTATGTATTGTGTTACACACGACCCGCACTGCGGCTGGGACGACGCGCGCGAGCGCTGCGTGCCGGCGCAAGGCCGCGCGCAGGACCCCGCCTTCAAGCAGGACACGCAGGCTTGTGCGCAGGCAGATGCGCAGGGTATGTATTGTGTTACACACGACCCGCACTGCGGCTGGGACGACGCGCGCGAGCGCTGCGTGCCGGCGCAAGGCCGCGCGCAGGACCCCGCCTTCAAGCAGGACACGCAGGCTTGTGCGCAGGCAGATGCGCAGGGTATGTATTGTGTTACACACGACCCGCACTGCGGCTGGGACGACGCGCGCGAGCGCTGCGTGCCGGCGCAAGGCCGCGCGCAGGACCCCGCCTTCAAGCAGGACACGCAGGCTTGTGCGCAGGCAGATGCGCAGGGTATGTATTGTGTTACACACGACCCGCACTGCGGCTGGGACGACGCGCGCGAGCGCTGCGTGCCGGCGCAAGGCCGCGCGCAGGACCCCGCCTTCAAGCAGGACACGCAGGCTTGTGCGCAGGCAGATGCGCAGGGTATGTATTGTGTTACACACGACCCGCACTGCGGCTGGGACGACGCGCGCGAGCGCTGCGTGCCGGCGCAAGGCCGCGCGCAGGACCCCGCCTTCAAGCAGGACACGCAGGCTTGTGCGCAGGCAGATGCGCAGGGTATGTATTGTGTTACACACGACCCGCACTGCGGCTGGGACGACGCGCGCGAGCGCTGCGTGCCGGCGCAAGGCCGCGCGCAGGACCCCGCCTTCAAGCAGGACACGCAGGCTTGTGCGCAGGCAGATGCGCAGGGTATGTATTGTGTTACACACGACCCGCACTGCGGCTGGGACGACGCGCGCGAGCGCTGCGTGCCGGCGCAAGGCCGCGCGCAGGACCCCGCCTTCAAGCAGGACACGCAGGCTTGTGCGCAGGCAGATGCGCAGGGTATGTATTGTGTTACACACGACCCGCACTGCGGCTGGGACGACGCGCGCGAGCGCTGCGTGCCGGCGCAAGGCCGCGCGCAGGACCCCGCCTTCAAGCAGGACACGCAGGCTTGTGCGCAGGCAGATGCGCAGGGTATGTATTGTGTTACACACGACCCGCACTGCGGCTGGGACGACGCGCGCGAGCGCTGCGTGCCGGCGCAAGGCCGCGCGCAGGACCCCGCCTTCAAGCAGGACACGCAGGCTTGTGCGCAGGCAGATGCGCAGGGTATGTATTGTGTTATATTTAGGCTTTACGACCTACAAAAATGGACCTGTCATTGTGCTTTGCCTACCTACACAGCGACATCAACAATCAATTGCCCGATTGTTGATGTCGCTGTCCAGACACAACACCTGTCTGGTCGGAAAAGCTTCCTTTTTCAATAGAGATTGTGGGATTATGCACTCTGTTCTGCATACCTCTGTAGATCTAGCTATCAACGTGGGAGAAGTCCTACGCAGCCGGAGACGTTGTTAAGCTTTCTGAGGCAGTAGGTTATCATACAGATAACTTACAGACTCCTGGCTGCTACTTAAAACATATATCCGACAAATTTCGCACATTTAAGCCTCTAGGTAGGTCTTCTTTCATATTCGACCGACCCGTTAAGGATACAAGCTGCAAACACACAGGTCTGCTGTCTATTCCATCTTAATTAAATTCACAAGCACTAGTTTTAACGATTTTCTTTTGTTTCAGTGGACGGCGGTTGGTCATCCTGGTCAGAATGGGAGCCTTGCATGCAGGACGGCACATCACAATCGATGTATGACGACAACAAGCCCGACATGTGCATGTGTCGCACGCGGCGGTGCGACAACCCTAGACCGGCTTACGGCGGACAAACTTGTGAAGGTATGCATCATAAGGCCTATACCTGACTATTTATAGGTACCCTTTCATAGGGGAGGCTAGCGCGGGTGCAAGCGCGGGCGCGCGTCTGCATGAGACGGGCGCGGGTCGTGCGGGTGTTTCTAATGGCTCATTCCGCCCGTATCGTTCACAGTGATATAGCGCCTGTTAGGTGACTGCGCGTGTGATTCTAAACCATTTTGATTCACCCGCCGAAGTGTCGTCAAAGATATCAAGACTCTCGTAGCTCGTTCGGTATTGTGAACACGCAGACGCCAAGACCTAGTCGCCCGCGCCCGTTAGTGCAGTCTGATTGACCATTTGGACGCCTGTGGCCACGCGGCGTGTAGGCCTAAGGCGTTTATCACACGACACCGCGTACCGCCGCGGAGCGGAGAGGCTGTGACTGGTGAGAGCACCGGTTGACCGCGCGGTCAGGCGGTGTACGTGTGTTAGGCATCAACGATTTCATTAGAGGCCAATGCGACTTGAGATCCGCTTCACCGCCTACCGCGGCGGTGCGCGGTGCCGTGTGTTAATCGCCTTAGGGTCAGTTTAAACACGACGCGATATGACTGCGGCGTGTCTCGGTGTGAACCCTCAGGGGCCGTTCCATGACGTGATAAAATGCCAAGCGTGCGAGCGAGAAAGAGGGATAGAGCTATACATCCTATATATGTAGCTCCATACCTTTAACAGTTCAGTTTTGGTTGGGCCACCTGGATATCCAAATAAATCGCGATCGTCGTTTGTTTTAATAACCTTATGGCCTATCCCACTGACGTTTACGAGCGCCGTTAACGTCGCGAATTTCTAGTGGTAAGCGCCAACGTTGAGCAGATGCGACGTTAACGTCGCAAGTTTCTTGCGTAGGTACACCTAAAACCGCGACGTTAACGTCGCGTCTGCGCAACGTTGGCGCTGCGCAGACGTTGGAGAAGCGCCAACGCTCGTAAAACGCCAGTGGGATAGCGGCCTAAGTTTTTTAAAACATAATGTCTCAGATTAATAAATCTACTGCTAATGGGAAGTAAAAAAAAAACCAATAGTTTTTGTTGTTGTTTGCTACCCCATCACCACATCAGATTATGACTGGTCCAATCATCTACATATAAGGGGCCATTCATTTATTGTTTAAGACGATTTTTACTAGTTTTTGAACCCCTCTCCCCCCTAAATAAAAAAAAAATAAGAATAGGCTGACCTATGACCTATAGGCTCTTCTGTTTAATATTTATTACGTAAGAAACTCAGGAAAAAAATGAATATACTTTTACTTGGTTATGATGTTTATTTTTAAAAGACGCAATTTTTAGGAACGTTTACAAGTTTGTCGTTTATAAACACAATCAAGTAACGTCTAGTTCACAAACACGAAGGCGCAGTGACATGGAAATAGTTTAACTATACGCCTCCGAGTGCCCATCGGCACTTGCGTGGTTGCCCGCGCTTACAAATCTTAACTTTGCGTATTTTTATGATCTTACGTGAGAACTATCAAGACTCCCACTCCCTTGTAAGAAAAAAATAAGACATGGTCGAACCCCTCCCCCCCTAAATCGTCTTACGTAATTAATTAATGGCCCCTATACAAGAACCATAATATCGAATCGTATCTCCCAAACATGATCCCTAAAACCGTGTACGCACGTACGAACAAATTTGTTGCGTTGCGTGATACGCAACAACTTGGTTCGCAAGTGCGTACCACTAACGAACATCGAACACTGTACGTCAAACATGTTTGCGGCGATCCTATTAGTATGTTCTGTATGGACGGTGTTCTTCATGAATCAATGCGGACACCAAAAAACTTTTCGCTACTTCAAAATCGACCACTTCCAACGACGCCGCCATGGCTATTAAGAGAGTTCATGACAGTTGTGCGCGAATTCGATTCGAACTATGTTCGCGTTCGTGTTCGAAAATGCCGTCCATACGAATAAACCAAATGTTCAAGTTTGGTGTTTGTGTTCATACGTGCGTACACAGCTTAATATGTTTGTTGCAGGTGCCAGCATATCAGTAACGAACTGCACGGTGCACGGCGGCTGGTCGGGCTGGTCGGGCTGGTCGGCGTGCTCGGCGTCGTGCGGCATCGCCATCAAGTCGCGGCGCCGCACGTGCTCGGCGCCCGAGCCCCGCTTCGGCGGCCGCGTGTGCGTCGGGCTCGACATCGACGACGTCTACTGCAACCTGCCGCCTTGTCCAGGTTACTATTCAATTGTGCATCAACAATCATAAATAACTATGATTCTTCTTTCTGTGTCTAGATCAAACTAAAAATAACAAATAATAATTATGCCTCTTATGTGTTACCGAAAGGGCTGCGATAGCGTTTGAAAGATATGAGCCCAAGCAAGCTCAAAGTCACCCAAAGGGCAATGGAAAGGGCTATGCTCGGAGTTTCAAATTTAAAATAAGTTATTTTTTAAAATTCATTATAATTACTCATAGCTTTGTTTTTGATTCAACACGAATTACTTTACAAAAGTGTCTTCTGATTCTTATACTTCTGTTTTGCAAAAGTTAGTACTAAGCTGCATATGCCGAGGAAACTAAACCCTTGGACTGCCATAATAAATTAATAAAAATAAGCATCGTAGTTGGATACTCGTGTCAATACGTTTGAGACTCCCTTTTTTATCTCCAGATCCAAGTCTCGCAGCAGTAGATGGCGGTTGGTCAGACTGGGGACCTTGGTCACCCTGTACCGCCTCGGGCGGCCCTGGTTGTGGACCCTCAGGAGGCTGGAAGGAGAGGCGGAGGGACTGCAACAATCCTCTGCCCAAGAACGGAGGTGCGGAGTGCGAGGGACTAAGCACTGAGCGCCTACCGTGCGCTATGCCGCCCTGTGAAGTTAGGAAGGCAACCGCTTGGACACCTTGGGTGCAGATACCTGGTAGGTAGAACTGGCCAGACGAAGGAACACACCTAAGATGACCTAAGATATGCATTCTTCTGAACACTTTCAATAATAATATAAAAATAACGAAATTCTTTGATTGCAGGAAACGGATCAGATGGAAGCTACACGGAAAAGAGATTCAAATTCCAATGCAGAGCTCCTTCACCAGAGCAGCTGAAAGTATGTACACTTTGAAAATTGGACTTTTGAATTTATTAACACGTGTCGGTATTGTTATATTAGTGAGTTAGGCATCTCATCATACTGTTGACCCCTTCCTAATTTACAGTACCTCGACGCTATCATACTTTTGCATTAGTCGTTATCTGTTAACCACTCCCTCCCTAGAAATATCTTTCCAGATATAATGCCATAATACAATATCATATTTTGTCCCTAGTTGTCTTTAGTCCGCGAAGACGAACGCTACTGCACATCCCGCGGGCGCTGCACGACCGAACGTTCAACAGAAGATGACGCCAACTGGGAGGCGTGGGGACCCTGGGGTTCTTGTACCGCCCCTTGTGGTGGAGGACATCAGAAGAGAAGGAGACGGTGTGGCAAGCATCCTTGCCACGGCTCCGCTGACATGCTGCGAGCTTGTAATACGCAAGCGTGTACTGGTGTGTAGCTTTCAAAGTCATATTTAATTGAAAACTCAAGTTACACTCGATCGCACAAATGCTGGTTTATGCTTCATCTGTGATTTATGGACTGTAATTTTTTTTTGTGCAGGTGAATGGTCTTGTTGGAGCGAGTGGAGCGAGTGCAGTGGCGAGTGCAGCAACTCTCTCGCCAGTGCCAGCGCGGCGGGACACAGGACTCGCACGCGCCTGTGTCTGTCGCCCGAGGGCTGTGCCGACGCGGGCGCCGCGCTCGAGAGGCGCGTCTGTGTCAACAACTGTGCAGGTACTGTAGTGGTCATGTCGGAGCGAGTGCAGTAACTCTCTCGCCAGTGCCAGCGCGGCGGGACACAGGACTCGCACGCGCCTGTGTCTGTCGCCCGAGGGCTGTGCCGACGCGGGCGCCGCGCTCGAGAGGCGCGTCTGTGTCAACAACTGTGCAGGTACTGTAGTGGTCATGTCGGAGCGAGTGCAGCAACTCTCTCGCCAGTGCCAGCGCGGCGGGACACAGGACTCGCACGCGCCTGTGTCTGTCGCCCGAGGGCTGTGCCGACGCGGGCGCCGCGCTCGAGAGGCGCGTCTGTGTCAACAACTGTGCAGGTACTGTAGTGGTCATGTCGGAGCGAGTGCAGCAACTCTCTCGCCAGTGCCAGCGCGGCGGGACACAGGACTCGCACGCGCCTGTGTCTGTCGCCCGAGGGCTGTGCCGACGCGGGCGCCGCGCTCGAGAGGCGCGTCTGTGTCAACAACTGTGCAGGTACTGTAGTGGTCATGTCGGAGCGAGTGCAGCAACTCTCTCGCCAGTGCCAGCGCGGCGGGACACAGGACTCGCACGCGCCTGTGTCTGTCGCCCGAGGGCTGTGCCGACGCGGGCGCCGCGCTCGAGAGGCGCGTCTGTGTCAACAACTGTGCAGGTACTGTAGTGGTCATGTCGGAGCGAGTGCAGCAACTCTCTCGCCAGTGCCAGCGCGGCGGGACACAGGACTCGCACGCGCCTGTGTCTGTCGCCCGAGGGCTGTGCCGACGCGGGCGCCGCGCTCGAGAGGCGCGTCTGTGTCAACAACTGTGCAGGTACTGTAGTGGTCATGTCGGAGCGAGTGCAGCAACTCTCTCGCCAGTGCCAGCGCGGCGGGACACAGGACTCGCACGCGCCTGTGTCTGTCGCCCGAGGGCTGTGCCGACGCGGGCGCCGCGCTCGAGAGGCGCGTCTGTGTCAACAACTGTGCAGGTACTGTAGTGGTCATGTCGGAGCGAGTGCAGCAACTCTCTCGCCAGTGCCAGCGCGGCGGGACACAGGACTCGCACGCGCCTGTGTCTGTCGCCCGAGGGCTGTGCCGACGCGGGCGCCGCGCTCGAGAGGCGCGTCTGTGTCAACAACTGTGCAGGTACTGTAGTGGTCATGTCGGAGCGAGTGCAGCAACTCTCTCGCCAGTGCCAGCGCGGCGGGACACAGGACTCGCACGCGCCTGTGTCTGTCGCCCGAGGGCTGTGCCGACGCGGGCGCCGCGCTCGAGAGGCGCGTCTGTGTCAACAACTGTGCAGGTACTGTAGTGGTCATGTCGGAGCGAGTGCAGCTACTCTCTCGCCAGTGCTAGCGCGGCGGGACACAGGACTCGCACGCGCCTGTGTCTGTCGCCCGAGGATTATAGTGGCCTTGTATAGTTTTATCTGATGTTAAAGATCACAAATAGGGTATGGTCACGCTACGGTTTGTTCGAACTATTATTCCTTGTTTCAGACTCAGAAGCAGGTTGGGGAGAGTGGGCCGAATGGGGCCCCTGTACGAGCGGAGAGCGAGTAAGGAAGCGCGCTTGTCTAGCGGGAGCCTGTGTGGGTGCGCAACTGCAGGTCGCTCGATGTGCTGATGATGACCAGGATATTGATAATGGTGAGTATTTTAACCGCTTACCGAGTAACAACCTAACGAATACCAACAATAATAGAGCCTAAACCTTTCACAAAAAAAAATGGAAAAATAGACTTGAACAACCTTAGTTAAACCCTAGAGTGCACGTGCTGTGAGCATTTTGCCGCCCTCAGAAAACTCACGTTTCATAACTATACAAGATTTACGGTCTAACGTAGTATAATGTATTCCAGTAGCTGCCCCCACCATCCTTCTTCTACATATATTGCAAGTTTGAGCACAAGCAGTTCGCAGACGATAGCATTTAGAAAGAGTTTATACCTATAGGTAGCGTGCGGCGGCAAAATGCTCACCGCGCGAGTGCTCGAGCATTTTTTTTTAATGCATTGCCTCACACTAAGAATTACTCCTGAATTGTGGGTGCGTTCACAAACATGTAAACTTACATACAAAAGACACACAGACCCTCCCCCCTTCTTCTCCTCTCCTTCTTTCTTTTTTTTTCATTTTAGTGCTTTTGTTCCGTGTGAGAATTGTACCTCCGATACACGCGACGCAGCAGACAATCGCTCAACCCAAAAGAATAGGTTGAACCGCTAGTCCACTAGTGTGATATTATCAGTGTTTATTTGTTCCAGTAGCAAATGTTATCAAATCAATCAAAATCTTATCTTAGTTTACCTAGCTACCTACCATGCTACCCGTTGATAAAATATGTAGTAGCACTTTATCACTCCGGTTTGTTTTCAAATGTCATGTGATAATGTTGATCGTAACTGTGATACGACTAATTGGTGGGATGTTGGTGTTATTTTTGGCAGACAAACGCAGTAGCTAACTATAGATTTCCACATTATCTGATCTGACTCCTAGATAAATTAAAATGTTGATAGTGTACCTAATTTAAATAGTGCAACACTACAACACACAAAAAAAGGGAAACCCTAAAATTAATACCTATGTATTAATTTAATTTTTATTTTCTTCAATGTGTATGATTTTGTTATTAGGTTATTATTATGTATTTTTTTAGTTTGTAAGTTTCTACTGTACAACGCCTTGGACATCCTTCGTAACGTTGTAGGTATGGTACAAGTGCTTGTAAATAAATAAATAAAATAAATTACTAGCTGCCGCCAGTGGCTTTCCAAAATAGTCAGAAATTATCCCAAGGGAATATATTCCCAGGATAAAAGGTATCCTTTGTGCTATTCCAGGACATGATCTACCCGTGTACCAAGTTTCATTGAAATCCATTCAGCCGTTCGAGGGTGAAGAAGTAATAAACATACCACCTTTATAAGTGTGATGCCAGTATTAGTGTACCAAGTCTTACCAAGGCACAACGTATTAAACCAATTACTCTGTTGTGGAGGTCATGTAAAATACATACAAAATTCAACTGCACTTAATTGGGACTCCTTCAACCAAAAAGATGATTCAAAAAGGAGGAGGTTCTATGTTCGGCTGTATGTATTTTTTTTTTGTGTATGTCCACCGATTTCTCGGTCAATTGTGGACCGATTTTGAAAATTTTTTTTTTATTGAAATGTTATGCTTCCGAATTGGTCCCATATAAATATTGTTATGATCTGATCATGAACTTCGAAGATATGGAACAGAACTCCTCATAGGATCACAGCAGAACCGTCGTAACGAGTAAAATTGCTTTGTTTATAATTATGTGTAGTCGATGACTGACTGAAAGAAGAGGGGATATATCGAACTGATCTGATGATGAAGCCTGAAGTTAGGCACTGGAACTCTGTAATAAATTAATGTAATCTAACCGTGTTTAGGATTATTAGAGTTGTCATGAGATGCACTCTGACTATAAGATATTTAAGTTTGGCTGACGGGTACTTGTTAGTGGTGATACCATAACTAAAAAGTGTAAAATAAAAAACTTTTTACAAAAAAAATACAACCGACTTCAGAGTAAAATAAACACTGAAAAGTGCAAAATAACTTTAATTTCGTAAGTCGGTGTTAAATAACGAAGAGACAAAACTATTATAGAAACACCGACCTCCGAAATTAAAGTTATTTTGCACTTTTCAGTGTTTATTTTACTCTGAAGTCGGTTGTATTTTTTTTGTAAAAAGTTTTTTATTACCACCATCTTACATTGTAATAACAAAACCTCTTTTTTTCAACAGAACTCTATGCGATGCCAGCTTACAGCCAGAACGTAGAGATGGCGTCTTTCGTCACTATGTCGGACAGCGGAACACTCAGCTTAGGAAGCATCATAGGCTGTGTGGTTGGTGCCTTCGTCATGGGTAAGTTTAGTTTCAAAATCAAAAATCAAAATCAAAAATGTTTTTATTTCACATAGGCCTACATGGGCACGTCACGTCAACATCAAACGTCAGAAGCTAGTTTACTACGTAGTTCGCCGTTGTGAAACTAGATGGCGCTAGTTAGCGTGTTGTGTATGCCAAAGTTGCTTTTGTGTCTTTTTGTATTTATTATACAGATTTTTTTGTACTTTTCAGTTGTTATTTAATTAGGTAATATACAAGGCTGTCTAATGAGTACATTCTTATGGATTTTATTGTGATTTTAAAAGAGTTGTAGTAAAAAGTTCTATATCGCGCAAGTAAAGTTTTCGTTGAAGTTAATACGCTGGCATAGTTTTGAGCATAGTAGACGTGTCTCTATTGAAAGGAGAGACGGTTAGCACTCCCCTTGACAAGGATGGAACACAAAAACGGTTAAGGCACACTTGACCGCACTTTTTTTAAATCTCTTTTTGATGACATTGCTATATTTTATAATACTTTTTATCCATTTATAATTTTCAAAGTTCATCTTAAACTTAGTTGTCCTATTTTTTTTTTTTTTTTACGAAAGTACCTAGATGTGAAAAATCTATTATTTTAAGGATATAACATGGAACGGGTAGATAATTCAAAGAGAGTTAAAAAAAAATGATTTAGTTTTTGATCTTACATCATGTTGAACCAAAAAAATCTGGTTAAATCTTTGACTATTGATCGGAGTTTGCTAAATACAACAATTGGACCATTGTGGATATAGCTTAATACAAAAATAAGATATCATCATTTGTTTTTGTTTCGTTTATTAAAATAATTAAACTCTGGCATATTATGAAAACATTTAAACATTCTTTTATTATTATTAATTTGGTTTGGTAAACATAATAGTTATGTAAGTACCCAATTGGCTTACCAAAGGTTATAATATAAGGAAAAATCAAATTAAAAGCATTACAATATTAAAATTAAAGTGCCTTATTGTTATTATTCATTATATCTGGCCTATACTGTCCCACTGCTGGGCAAAGGTCTCCTTCCATTTCTTGCATTGTTACCGGCTCTGAGCTAGGAAGACATCTAAGTCTTCCCGCCATCTCCTTCTTGTACTGCCGCGACCCCGTCGTGCGATTTCAGGGCACCAGTTTCGTGTTTTAAGGCGTATAGTCCCTTACTGCCGCCGTTTAAAACCATTTTTTTTTTTGCGAAATATTGATTGATGCTTTGTACATTCTGAAGAACACGTAATCAGCAATTTTTTGTGTAGTAAACATATTTCTAAAACCAAAGCCGTTTGATAAGAGTAGGGAAAACTAGCGAAAAAATATCATGTTGTTAATTTTTTTTTATACTTACATAATATAGTACTAGTCATACGAAAAAATCATATGTTGATAATGTTGTACAGTACGGCCGACGCAACTTGGCGAGCCTGAACATACGTTCTGCGAACTTTAGCGCATGTACCTACACTCGTAAAAAAAAACTGTTATTGACATTAATTTTTTTAAACCAAATTACGAATAAAAATGTACTAATAGAGGGACCAAGTACAAATAAGATAAATATTAAAACTCTTTGAGTAAGAAAGCAACAAAAATAACTTATGAATTAAAGAATCAAACAGAACACTACACAAAAAAAACTTAACAATATAATAATAACAACCAACGAAAACTTTTGTCACCGCCTGTGCTCACAGACAGAGACAGCGACACGAAAATAACACCAATGCTAACGTGTGTCTGAGACATATTACTGCGTACCGAACATTGCCGAATAAGTACGAAGCTTTAGCTTTACGAAGTTAACGAAGAGAGATGTCCAATACGCGTGTCTGAGGGTGTTGTTTAATTGATTTTTTTAAAATCGATTTAAATCAAGTTATAAAATTATAGTGGTTATTCTAGTAGTCGTTTATAAATAATTGATATTTAACTAAATCATGTCTTTCAACCAAGAAAATAAAATATTATTTATTTCTTTTTTTGTCATTACAGTCGAAATCTCGTTTACTAACGACAAGTTTAGTTTCAAAATCAAAAATCAAAATCAAAAATATTTTTATTTCACATAGGCCTACATGGGCACGTCACGTCACGTCAAACGTCAGAAGCTAGTTTACTACGTAGTTCGCCGTTGTAAAACTAGATGGCGCTAGTTAGCGTGTTGTGAATGCCAAAGTTGCTTTTTTGTCTTTTTGTATTTATTATACAGATTTTTTTGTACTTTTCAGTTGTTATTTAATTAGGTAATATACAAGGCTGTCTAATGAGTACATTCTTATGAATTTTATTGTGATTTTAAAAGAGTTGTAGTAAAAAGTTCTATATCACGCAAGTAAAGTTTTCGTTGAAGTTAATACGCTGGCATAATTTTGAGCATAGTAGACGTGTCTATTGAAAGGAGAGACGGTTAGCACTCCCCTTGACAAGGATGGAACACAAAAACGGTTAAGGCACACTTGACCGCATTTTTTTTTAAATCTCTTTTTGATGACATTACTATATTTTATAATACTTTTTTATCCATTTATAATTTTCAAAGTTCATCTTAAACTTAGTTGTCCTATTTTTTTTTTTTATGAAAGTAGATGTGAAAAATCTATTATTTTAAGGATATAACATGGAACGGGTAGATAATTCAAAGAGAGTTAAAAAAAATGATTTAGTTTTTGATCTTACATCATGTTGAACCAAAAAAATCTGGTTAAATCTTTGACTATTGATCGGAGTTTGCTAAATACAACAATTGGACCATTGTGGATATAGCTTAATACAAAAATAAGATATCATCATTATTTGTTTTTGTTTCGTTTATTAAAATAATTAAACTCGGACATATTATGAAAACATTTAATCATTCTTTTATTATTATTAATTTGGTTTGGTAAACATAACAGTTATGTAAGTACCCAATTGGGTTACCAAAAGTTTTAATATAAGGAAAAATCAAATTAAAAGCATTACAATATTAAAATTATAGTACCTTATTGTTATTATTCATTATATCTGGCCTATACTGTCCCACTGCTGGGCAAAGGTCTCCTTCCATTTCTTGCATTGTTCTCGGCTCTGAGCTACTTCTTACTAAATCCTAAGGAAAACATCTAAGTCTTCCCGCCATCTCCTTCTTGGTCTGCCGCGACCCCGTCGTGCGATTTCAGGGCACCAGTTTCGTGTTTTAAGGCGTATAGTCCCTTACTGCCGCCGTTGCGAAATATTCATTGATGCTTTGTACATTCTGAAGAACACGTAATCAGCAATATTTTGAGTAGTAAACATATTTCTAAAATCAAAGCCGTTTGATAAGAGTAGGGAAAACTAGCGAAAAAATATCATGTTGTTAATTTTTTTTATACATAAGTGTTAGCTAATGTGTTAACTTTAGAGAAAGATTACATAAGAAACTTATTTAGTGTACCTAGATATAGTGTAGCGGGAAGGTTTTAAATAAAACGACCAAAACGGGTAACACACCCTCTATACTTTTGCCTTGACAGCACACAATTATTACAAATATCATAAATCAATACCATTTAAAATAATAATAATTATATAGTAGCACTTACTCTGAGATGTTGCTTACCCCGAGAACTGGAACGGAATGTGTCAGGTCAGCGCAGCGCGTTATTTTATAACCTCTGTCAACTGTCATACCACTGAGCTGTCAAATCGCATAACGTTCCAGTTGTCAGTGCAAAATAAATACGTTTTAATGTTGCTAATACAGAAAACAATCATAATGTATGTAACTAATCATAAAAATCGCTAACAGTCGGCCATCCGTATTACAAATACGACCTCGTATGTGAAAGAATAAAGAAATTGGTGTTATACACAAAATAGTGAGACAAGAAAAAAAGAATAACAGCAATAAAGCAAACAGATATCTATTACAGTAGCGAATAAAACTTTAGATTATTCATACACTGGTTGCTGTACCCAGGAACGAGACTAAACATAATTATCAATTTACCAATTACTATTTAGACACAATTGATTGTAAGCAATTGTGTGTACATGATTTTACTTTGTTGCTCAATAAATATATATTATTATTATTATTCTTACAAATCATTATCTTATTCTTTATATAGTCATTCAAAAACAGGTCTCTAAAATCTCCTGCCTCTACTGATTCAAAGCATTTTATTTCAAATAAACAATTTACAGGCACTTTTGAAATGTCAAGAAGTCAAGTTACAAATCTATGTTACTTATTTCTTGTCGCTATCATGTAATGACAAACGTACAGGCCCCTCAAATATCCTGCCTCTAATGAAATACAAACAGGCTCCTCAAATGTCCTGCCTCTAATGGAAAACAAACAGGCCCCTCAAATATCCTGTCTCTAATGAAAAACAAACAGGCCTCTAAAATGTCCTGCCTCTAATATAAACAGACAGGTCCCTCAAATGTCCTGCGTGTAATGAAAAACAATTATTAGTTAATAAACAATTGCCTGATAAAGCCAATTGGTCTATCCTGAACAGGCCCCTCAATGGTTCTGAACAGGCCCCCTCAATGGTCCTGAACAAGCCTCTCAATGGTCCTGAACAGGCCTCTCAATGGTCCTGAACAGGCCTCTCAATGGTCCTGAACAGGCCTCTCAATGGTCCTGAACAGGCCTCTCAATAGTCCTGAACAGGCCTCTCAATAGTCCTGAACAGATCCCTCAATGGTCCGATTGCATTCACACATAGAAAGCCACTGTATCCCTGAGTGACCTAGGCTATATTAATATGTACGCGGGCGATGCCGCGGGCAAAAGCTAGGAGGCAAATGTAATAAATGTCAGACTATCTGTCAACAGGCAATCCATATAATATTAATTTACCTAATTTTAATTTCAATAAGTGTCAATACTATTAACTGTCCTCTTTAGTTGCATTTAGATTATTCCTAATCAAAAGTATTACTGGTCTGCTCATTTACTTAATATGTAAGCTCAGAACGCAGGTCATGGTAACAACGATTCATAAGTTTACTACGGTCATTTAACAATGATCCAAAACCGGTCCCTAATCCATCTGAACACATCCTGAGTTGTCCTTAGGTATTCAATAGATTAACATACGTGTGGTATGGTAATACCTCCAGGGTGTAGCCCTGGCAAGGCACGTGTGGTGGTGTGGTAGTACCTCCAGGGTGTAGCCCTGGCAAGGCACGCGTGGTGGTGTGGTAGTACCTCCAGGGTGTAGCCCTGGCAAGGCACGCGTGGTGGTGTGGTAGTACCTCCAGGGTGTAGCCCTGGCAAGGCATGCGTGGTGGTGTGATAGTACCTCCAGGGTGTAGCCCTGGCAAGGCACATGTGGTGGTGTGGTAGTACCTCCAGAGTGTAGCCCTGGCAAGGCACGTGTGGTGGTGTGGTAGTACCTCCAGAGTGTAGCCCTGGCAAGGCACGTGTGGTGGTGTGGTAGTACCTCCAGAGTTTAGCCCTGGCAAGGCACGTGTGGTGGTATGGTAGTACCTCCAGAGTGTAGCCCTGGCAAGGCACGTGTGGTGGTGTGGTAGTACCTCCAGGGTGTAGCCCTGGCAAAGCACGTGTGGTGGTGTGGTAGTACCTCCAGGGTGTAGCCCTGGCAAGGCACGTGTGGTGGTGTGGTAGTACCTCCAGAGTGTAGCCCCGGGCAAGGCACGTGTGGTGGTGTCAGAAGAAACTCATATTGAACTAGGTAGTACAACAAAATCGATAAGCCGGAATATTTTAAAGTTCACCATTTTAAGCTGTTGATCCCCGCATCAACGCCGGCGTCCACGCGCCATTGTCTCACCATTGCGTCTCCAATTACGCACTCAAAAGGTTAAAGTACACATCACTATGCCCGCTTAGATAGGTACTATTTTATCAACAACTTTGTAACGGTGCCTACATACGTAGGTACTTTCAAAGCAAAAGTAGAAGATGCAGTTTAGGAAAAAAAATCGCTTGTGGGCGGGATAAACGAATGCATTTAAATAAACGACTCGTTTATCCCACTTCTGAATTGTTAGCTAATGTGTTAACTTTAGAGAAAGATTGCATAAGAAACTTATTTAGTGTACCTAGATATAGTGTAGCGGGAAGGTTTTAAATAAAACGACCAAAACGGGTAACACACCCTCTATACTTTTGCCTTGACAGCACACAATTATTACAAATATCATAAATCAATACCATTTAAAATATTAATAATTATATAGTAGCACTTACTCTGAGATGTTGCTTACCCCGAGAACTGGAACGGAATGTGTCAGGACAGCGCAGCGCGTTATTTTATAACCTCTGTCAACTGTCATACCACTGAGCTGTCAAATCGCATAACGTTCCAGTTGTCAGTGCAAAATAAATACGTTTTAATGTTGCTAATACAGAAAACAATCATAATGTATGTAACTAATCATAAAAATCGCTAACATAAGTATAGTACTAGTCATACGAAAAAATCATATGTTGATAATGTTGTACAGTACGGCCGACGTAACTTGGCGAGCCTGAACATACGTTCTGCAAACTTTAGCGCATGTACCTACACTCGTAAAAAACTGTTATTGACATTAATTTTTTAAACCAAATTACGAATAAAAATGTACTAATAGAGGGACCAAGTACAAATAAAATAAATATTAAAACACTTTGAGTCAGAAAGCTACAAAAATAACTTATGAATTAAAAGAATCAAACATACAAAAAAAATGACGGGTTGCACTCTGGGAGTGCCGGCAGAAGTGAAAACTTAAGTATTAACGTTGTGCGTTTTGGATATTTTGGAATGGTTATGGAATAATTTTGCACGAATTGCTTTTTTTTTGCACACAATTTTTTTGCACACAATTTTGCACGACATCCGTCTTACGAATTTTCGATCAGGTCACGTGTCCTGACGCGAGTTTAACATTTTTTACCCATTACAAATTTTTTTGCACACAATTTTGCACGACATCCGTCTTACGAATTTTCGATCAGGTCACGTGACCCTGACGGTCACGTGACCCTGACGCGAGTTTAACATTTTTTACCCATTACAAAAAAAGTGTACAACGCCGCTAAAGAAGTTTTGACTTCAAAATAACTTAACAATATAATAATAACAACCAACGAATACTATTGTCACCGTCTGTGCTCACAGACAGAGACAGCGACACGAAAATAACACCAATGCTAACGTGTGAGTGAGACATATTACCGCGTACCGAACATTGCCGAATAAGTACGAAGCTTTACGAAGTTAACGAAGAGAGATGTCCAATACGCGTGTCTGAGGGTGTTGTTTAATTGTTTTTTTTTTAAATCGATTTAAATCAAGTTATAAAAATATAGTGGTTATTCTAGTAGTCGTTTATAAATAACTGATATGACTTTCAACCGAGAAAATAAAATTTTATTAGTTTTTTTTTTTTCATTAAAGTCGAAATCTCGTTTACTAACGACAAGTTTAGTTTCAAAATCAAAAATCAAAATCAAAAATGTTTTTATTTCACATAGGCCTACATGGGCACGTCACGTCACGTCAAACGTCAGAAAGTTTACTACGTAGTTCGCCGTTGTGAAACTAGATGGCGCTAGTTAGCGTGTTGTGAATGCCAAAGTTGCTTTTTTGTCTTTTTGTATTTATTATACAGATTTTTTTGTACTTTTCAGCTGTTATTTAATTAGGTAATATACAAGGCTGTCTAATGAGTACATTCTTATGAATTTTATTGTGATTTTAAAAGAGTTGTAGTAAAAAGTTCTATATCGCGCAAGTAAAGTTTTCGTTGAAGTTAATACGCTGGCATAATTTTGAGCATAGTAGACGTGTCTATTGAAAGGAGAGACGGTTAGCACTCCCCTTGACAAGGATGGAACACAAAAAATGGTTAAGGCACACTTGACCGCATTTTTTTTTAAATCTCTTTTTGATGACATGCTATATTTTGTAATACTTTTTCTATTTTTTTTTTTTTTACGAAAGTAGATGTGAAAAATCTATTATTTTAAGGATATAACATGGAACAGGTAGATAATTCAAAGAGAGTTAAAAAAAATACAAAAATAAGATATCATCATTTGTTTTTGTTTCGTTTATTAAAATAATTAAACTCGGACATATTATGAAAACATTTAAACATTCTTTTATTATTATTAATTTGGTTTGGTAAACATAATAGTTATGTAAGTACCCAATTGGCTTACCAAAGGTTATAATATAAGGAAAAATCAAATTAAAAGCATTACAATATTAAAATTAAAGTGCCTTATTGTTATTATTCATTATATCTGGCCTATACTGTCCCACTGCTGGGCAAAGGTCTCCTTCCATTTCTTGCATTGTTACCGGCTCTGAGCTAGGAAGACATCTAAGTCTTCACGCCATCTCCTTCTTGGTCTGCCGCGACCCCGTCGTGCGATTTCAGGGCACCAGTTTCGTGTTTTAAGGCGTATAGTCCCTTACTGCCGCCGTTTAAAACCATTTTTGTGCGAAATATTGATTGATGCTTTGTACATTCTGAAGAACACGTAATCAGCAATTTTTTGTGTAGTAAACATATTTCTAAAATCAAAGCCGTTTGATAAGAGTAGGGAAAACTAGCGAAAAAATATCATGTTGTTAATTTTTTTTTATACTTACATATAGTACTAGTCATACGAAAAAATCATATGTTGATAATGTTGTACAGTACGGCCGGCGTAACTTGGCGAGCCTGAACATACGTTCTGCGAACTTTGGCGCATGTACCTACACTCGTAAAAAAACTGTTATTGACATTAATTTTTTTAAACCAAATTACGAATAAAAATGTACTAATAGAGGGACCAAGTACAAATAAAATAAATATTAAAACACTGAGTATGAAAGCAACAAAAATAACTTATGAATTAAAGAATCAAACAGAACACTACACAAAAAAAACTTAACAATATAATAATAACAACCAACGAAAACTTTTGTCACCGCCTGTGCTCACAGACAGAGACAGCGACACGAAAATAACACCAATGCTAACGTGTGAGTGAGACATATTACTGCGTACCGAACATTGCCGAATAAGTACGAAGCTTTACGAAGTTAACGAAGAGAGATGTCCAATACGCGTGTCTGAGGGTGTTGTTTAATTGATTTTTTTTAAATCGATTTAAATCAAGTTATAAAAATATAGTGGTTATTCTAGTAGTCGTTTTTAAATAACTGATATTTAACTAAATCATGTCTTTCAACCAAGAAAATAAAATTTTATTAGTTTTTTTTTCATTACAGTCGAAATCTCGTTTACTAACGACAAGTTTAGTTTCAAAATCAAAAATCAAAATCAAAAATATTTTTATTTCACATAGGCCTACATGGGCACGTCACGTCACGTCAAACGTCAGAAGCTAGTTTACTACGTAGTTCGCCGTTGTAAAACTAGATGGCGCTAGTTAGCGTGTTGTGTATGCCAAAGTTGCTTTTTTGTCTTTTTGTATTTATTATACAGATTTTTTTGTACTTTTCAGCTGTTATTTAATTAGGTAATATACAAGGCTGTCTAATGAGTACATTCTTATGAATTTTATTGTGATTTTAAAAGAGTTGTAGTAAAAAGTTCTATATCGCGCAAGTAAAGTTTTCGTTGAAGTTAATACGCTGGCATAGTTTTGAGCATAGTAGACGTGTCTATTGAAAGGAGAGACGGTTAGCACTCCCCTTGACAAGGATGGAACACAAAAAATGGTTAAGGCACACTTGACCGCATTTTTTTTTAAATCTCTTTTTGATGACATTGCTATATTTTATAATACTTTTTTATCCATTTATAATTTTCAAAGTTCATCTAAAACTTAGTT
The DNA here is from genome assembly GCA_905147345.3 of Mythimna impura. NCBI lineage: Eukaryota > Metazoa > Arthropoda > Insecta > Lepidoptera > Noctuidae > Mythimna > Mythimna impura. Next base: position 14,192,130 of record LR990362.1, on the reverse strand, counting down.
GTCCTATTTTTTTTTTTACGAAAGTAGATGTGAAAAATTTATTATTTTAAGGATATACATGGAACGGGTAGATAATTCAAAGAGAGTTTTAAAAAAAAAATGATTTAGTTTTTGATCTTTCATCATGTTGAACCAATAAATTAATCTGGTTAAATCTTTGACTATTGATCGGAGTTTGCTAAATAAAACAATTGGACCATTGTGGATATAGCTTAATACAAAAATAAGATACGAGTATCATCATCATTTGTTTTTGTTTCGTTTATTAAAATAATTAAACTCGGACATATTATGAAAACATTTAAACATTTTTTTATTATTATTAATATGGTTTGGTAAACACAACAGTTAAGTACCCAATTGGCTTACCAAAGGTTTTAATATAAGGAAAAATCAAATAACCGGAAAATCATCTTATACATTGTAATGCATTATTTTACAATATTAAAATATTAGTGCCTTATTGTTCCCACGGGTAGTGTGAAAGTGAAACCCGGGGCCCTGAGACGAAGGCAAAGAAGGAACAGGAGTGGGTTTTTAGTCAGTAAAGGTCTGACACTATCTCGCGCTCCGCCCAAGAGCGAGATTTGTCATAGGATGATTTTCCCACCTAAAAAAAAATGCCTTATTGTTATTATTCATTATATCTGGCCTATACTGTCCCCCTGCTGGGCAAAGGTCTCCTTCCATTTCTTGCATTGTTCTCGGCTCTGAGCTACTTCTTAATAATTCCTAAGGAAAACATCTAAGTCTTCCCGTCATCTCCTTCTTGGTCTGCCGCGACCCCGTCGTGCGATTTCAGGGCACCAGTTTCGTGTTTTAAGGCGTATAGTCCCTTACTGCCGCCGTTTAAAACCATATTTTTTTGCAAAATATTGATTGATGCTTTGTACATTCTGAAGAACACGTAATCAGCAATTTTTTGTGTAGTGAACATATTTCTAAAATCAATCAAAGTCTGAGGGTGTTGTTTAATTGTTTTTTTTTTTAAATCGATTTAAATCAAGTTATAAAAATATAGTGGTTATTCTAGTAGTCGTTTATAAATAACTGATATTTAACTAAATCATGTCTTTCAACCAAGAAAATAATATTTTATTAGTTTTTTTTTTTCATTAAAGTCGAAATCTCGTTTACTAACGACAAGTTTAGTTTCAAAATAAAAAATCAAAATCAAAAATATTTTTATTTCACATAGGCCTACATGGGCAAGTCACGTCACGTCAAACGTCAGAAGCTAGTTTACTACGTAGTAGTAGTAGAAAGAAACAAACATAACACTACACAAAAAAAAAACTTGACAATACAATAATAACAACCAACGAAAACTTTTGTCACCGCCTGTGCTCAAGACAGAGACAGCGACACGAAAATAACACCAATGCTAACGTGTGAGTGAGACATTTTACTGCTGTGTACCGAACATTGCCGAATAAGTACGAAGCTTTACGAAGTTAACGAAGAGAGATGTCCATTACGCGTGTCTGAGGGTGTTGTTTAATCGATTTTTTTCAAATCTATTTAAATTTAGTTATAAAAATGTATTTATATTAAATTTTCTAGGGAGGTTTAAAATATTTTCAAACAGTCGATAATCTAGTAGTCGTTTATAAATAACTGATATTTAACTAAATCATGACTTTCAACCAAGAAAATAAAATTTTATTAGTTTTTTTTTCATTAAAGTCGAAATCTCGTTTACTAACGACAACATTCACTATGTTTGTAAATCTATTTCGTTCAATGTCTCATATAAACAAAAATTAATAAATCCCAAATCGATAAATATCGATTGCGATATTTGATTGAATAAAGGGTCGATTGTGTTTACGTAGAGTCAATCTCTAGCCTAGACCTCCGCCCCGCGCACGTCGCCTCATGACACCATTTGGTTTTTAAAAAACGTTTGTGCGCAGCCTTCTGCGCAAAGTTCGGGCTCGCCAAGATACGTCGGCCGTACTATATGTGAATCTATAATAAATATATGACCTGGCGATCATCATGGTAATTATGGTGACACGTGTGGGAGGCCTATGTCCAACGGTGGACCTCTTTCGGCTGAAATGATGATGATGATGATGAATATTTTTTTTTTTTTCAAATCTATTAACCCGGCTGTTACCGAGGAGTAGGCTTCAGATCAAAGTCACTATTTTATGGCAAAAAATGGGAGCAAGGGCCTTAAAGGCCCACCGCTCGATCGACATAATTATCCGGCTCAAAAAGTGCCTAACTTAATAATAATTTTGTGATCAGGTTGCCTAGTTTGCTTGGCGGGCGTCATATTCTGCCAGCGACGCGGCACGCGCATGCCGTGGCACAAGCAGAACCGGGTGCCCTCCAGTCCTCACTACATTACCGCCAAGCAGAATAGTTACGTCACTGTCCCGCTCAAGGAAGTGGTGAGTACCTACTTGTGAATTTTATAATGTTTATCAAGAATCTATGTGGTCCTTTCCTCAAAAGACCATCTCATACACTTCATGGATCTTATGTGATCCAAATATGTGTTAGACTATTACATGTTTACTGTATAGACTTTAAAAGAGAATTTATAAGAGAAAGCATTGTTGCTCATTGCTGAGTTAAGCTCGCCTTTGTACATGAACTGTCTGTATGTCAATATATTTTGTTATGTTTTTGTGTACAATAAAGAATTAAGAATTGAGAAAGGCATTAAGTCCGCCTCTGTAATATTGTGTGCATTAAGCATTTAATAAATAATCTATATACATATATATAAGCGAAATACCAATCACTGATTAATCACGAAATCTCAGAAACCACCTACAAACTTAAAAGGAGAATGCTCACGAAGTATGAAAAAAAAACCCAGGCTTGGCGCAAATGAAACGTATCTCATATTTTTAGAATGACCCTGTAATAAAATGCCACATAGATGGCTAAATGTAAGAAATTGATATTTGTTTAGTGGCACTAACGTTCAGGTATTTCAAAATGTAATTGAAATATTTATAATTAGCATATACTAGAGACCAAAAAGAAACGCTTTACATTGAAACTGATGACTGAATGCGAAAAATTGCTATTTATTTTATGGCAGGGGTAATTTTAAGGTACCTAAAAATAATTACAACCGGCATATTTTTACTGCACTAGTTTTTTGTTCTCTTCGACTTCATGTGAACATCAAAAATAATATACCAGGGAATATATAGTTCCTACTTTGAGTAAAAAAAAACAATGTAAACAGAATCGAAAGATCATTTATTGGTTTTCTATGTCTATTACAACGTTTTCTAATCATAACGCAGGGTGTTCAAAATCGTTTTGGTATTTAGCCCATCTTAGGTAATATATCACTGACATTATATGGGCGCAACTGCCCAACGTTCTCTTTCCATGAACAAAGGTTATCTAGGCACTGCCTGCACGCACATTTACATTCATTTGATTGACTTGCTCAGGTATAAAACAGAAAGAGAATACTCAGTATCTTGAAGAATGATAGAGATAGCAGATGTTTCCATTGTTGTTTATAGTGCCGTATCGAACCTCCTGTTGCCGTTGCGCACACACACACGCACAGTGACTAGTGAGTTATCTCTCTCTCGCTCTTACTTCGACGTCCATAAGACGAGCGATGTAGTGATGCGTTCGATGAATACGTACCAATAATCAAACAAAGTCATGTGATTTTACGTAGTTTCACATAGAAAAACAATTAAGTAAAAATAATCCCTGCCACTATACAAATGGCATATTTTTACATTTAGCCATCTATTCTGATGATGCCTTTGTGGTATTTCATTTCACATTTTACAAAAAAATATAGATACATTCCGTTTGCGCTAAGCCTGGGTTTTTTTGAGCATTGTCCTTTGGCAGGTAGGTTCCAGGGTGTAGACACCCGCTATGAACGGATTTTATGAAACTGCACCCCTAAAGGTGTAAAACGGGGGTTGGAAGTTTGTATGGAGAAACCTACTTTCATGCGCAGGCGAAGCCGCTGGCAGATGCTAGTAAATAAATATGGAAATACCTCGTGACTTTGTTTTAGTTTTTCTTTATTAGGTATAATATGATTATTTTCCGAAAGTAGCCGAGCATTTGTGAAGAAGTTGAGGTTTGAGATCGTATTTTGAGAAGTTTGTCATTATTATTATCACAACGATAATATTTCTCTGTTTGTGGATTGGGACCATGTTTTGTTTTTTTTTTGTTTTAATATTTAGTTCATTAAATTATGTATATATAATATTTACCTATATTGTGTTGTATCTATGATTTATTTGTATATCTTTTTTATATTAACCTCTTTTTTTTTCTTTCTTTTGTCGCACCTACCACTATTCTTCTCTGCATCACCCAAAGGTTGACTGGTAGAAAATGCCTAAGGCATTAAGTCCGCCTCTGTACCTTTATGTGCATGAAGTATTAAATAAATCTATATATATAAAAGAAAGTCGTGTTAGTTACTTCACTTATAACTCAAGAACGGCTGAACCGATTTAGCTGAAAATTGGCAGGGAGGTAGCTTAGAACCAGGAGACGGACATAGGATACTTTACTTTACTTTTTTTTTTTTTTTTTTTTTAGAGTAGGGTAGAGTAGGGTAGAGTAGGGTAGAGTAGGGTAGAGTAGGGTAGAGTAGGGTAGAGTAGAGTAGGGTAGAGTAGGGTAGAGTAGGGTAGAGTAGGGTAGAGTAGGGTAGAGTAGGGTAGAGTAGGGTAGAGTAGGGTAGAGTAGGGTAGAGTAGGGTAGAGTAGGGTAGAGTAGGGTAGAGTAGGGTAGAGTAGGGTAGAGTAGGGTAGAGTAGGGTAGAGTAGGGTAGAGTAGGGTAGAGTAGGGTAGAGTAGGGTAGAGTAGGGTAGAGTAGGGTAGAGTAGGGTAGACTAGGGTAGAGTAGGGTAGTGTAGGGTAGAGTTGGGTAGAGTTGGATATAGTAGTCAGTTGACGGGAGCGAAGCCGCGGGCAAAAGCTAGTAAATAAATAAATGTTATCTATTTATCTATTTTTCTATCTATCTATACCTAAAAAATGGTTCAAAACGGTGTAGGCTCACTATATGGAACAAAAATTAATGTGACAAATTGTTAAACGCGTGTCGTGCTGTGATTGGTTGAATTAATTTTATACACATAGCCAATCGTATCCCTTGACTTTCGTTCAATATTCAAGAATATATTGGATGTAAATTAACATGATCATTTAGCTAGGATAAAGGTGACATGGTACCCCACTGCTTTTCTATCACCATTGATATTTAATTCTTATACTAAGTCCAGGTTCATGCGGCATTAAACTGCACGTTTTTTTTACAACATAATTCTGGGATCACACGTCGCACGATTTTAATAGTACCAAGAGCGCGATATTGCCGTTTGATCCCAGATTTATGCCATAAAAAACCTGAAGTACCTACTTGTGAACCCGGACTAACAGCTCCGCATTTTCCCCACAGCCCCGCAAAGCGAAACGCCAGCCGTCGTTCACGGGTATAGGCGGCACCAGCGGGATCCTCCTCTCAAAAAGCAACAACATAGTCAACGCGAACAATCATAACACCCAAGCAACGACCCCGAAGCTGTACCCGAAGGCGATCGCGAACGAATATGACTCACTCGGCACTCTACGAAGACATTCCAACCAGCCCAATAATAAGAATAACTTGGATATCGAAGAGGATAAGTTTTATTGAAGACGAAATAGATATCTTTGGTACCTATGAAGATAGAAATGCATTTTTGCGACTCATGCTAATTTCAACTTTAAAACCGTAAGTGCAAAGTTGATTTTGTAACAACGAAAACTTTTAACCCTTATAGTGGCTAAGAAAACACATAAGTTTTATTGGAGTTGGAAAAGGTACTTGTGGTACTTATATTGAAGACCAGATGAATTAGAAATGCATTCTGCAGCTTATACTATTTTCAACTTTAAAACGTCAGCTCAAAGCTGAATTTGCAGCGTCGAAAAGTTTTAAACTTAGTGGTAGAGAAAACGGAACTTTCTGAAGAGAATTTAGGGTTTAAAATTCAGAAGCTGGACAGTTTGATGTGGCTGATGTGTTGGTGCGATTATGTTTTTAAAGCCTGTGATAAGAAAAACGTTCGTGAGAAAACATTTTTAAGACTATATGATGGTTATTTGGCTATTTCTTTTGCCACAGTTACTGTGTCACAGTATACATATGATTTGCGAATTTTATACTACGCCGAAGCGACGAATTTTGTGTAAAAAATGAATAAGTGGTGTTATTACGCTTGATAAACAGAAATAGCACTAAAAAATTGTTTTAGGCTGTGTAGCCTTAAAAGCGACTTAGTAAATAGATGGAGATTTTGTCGGGAATTTTTTCGAGTACAGTTGTTGTTTATGAATGGTTGTTTTAGTTATTCGCAAATTGATTCCAAGTGGAAATTATGATATCAGATTGGTGTAGTTTTGTATCTCAAGTGTCAACACAACCGGACGATATGTGGAATTATTGAAACAGCCGCGATCTCGGCAAAATGTAGCGGAGAATTTTATTGTAAGTAGTATTGACTAACTCTGTAAAGTTTGCTGAAAAGGCTGACGCGATACATTTGCTGCAAAATACTGCAAAATATTAGAATGTGTTACATCCACAATGTAATAGAAAAAAGTAAGTATTTTGTGTAAAAAATAAATATTTTTAATCTTGACACTTGCTAAATGCACAAATTGTGCGAATCCAAATGAAAAAAAAAGTACATAGATTGTACCTAATTTAATATTTCGATATAATAGTTTTTTGCAGTCTGTATGGAATCTCTAAAAAATCAAACTTTCAATGATTTTTGACTGGTATTGAAATTGTTCCTGTACTGTCAAGCGTGTTTCGTATCCCTCCAAATTATTTCGTTATTTTTTTATAGGTTTGAAAAAATAATCTTTAGGATGAATACGATTTAAGCTTCTTTGTGATGTCTTAATTTTTTTGGTTAACATAATTATATATAATTTTGATACTATTTTGTGTACTGTAATAATCAGTGATTGGAGTAGGTAGATTGAATTGGGGTCATTGATCCGAAACGTATATATTAATATGGACCTTCCTCCGGAATTGGTTGATAAAAAAAAAAAAACCGGAACTTAGGTAGAAATTGTATTAAAATGAGTAATATTATATTCTTCATTTTTTTTTAACGGAACACAGTCACGATTTGACACAACCCAACGACCAATCAGAACAAAGGATCATGGGTGGTGCACTAACCGGTTATCAAAACAATGCGTACGCCCACCGACGACATGCCAGGTAGCTCACTCGTTTACTTCGGGTCGTAGTGCGCGTGCTCATAGTTGTGGCCATAAAAAGGCTAAAAAAATAAAAATAATAATGCTTCGATCGGAATTCGATTGTTTTTATTATCCAACAGAAAAATAATAAATAAATTTAGTTTTGATACGGAAGGTATTAAAACTAAATTAATTTTATTATATTTAAATTTTGAATTGAGTAGTAATAATATCACTACCAACATTAACAATATTTAATTGAATCAGGAAATACCGGAATTAATTTCCACAATAATGGCTTATCCATGTTATTCTTTCTGTGTGCATTTATGATACAAGTACCAAAAATCAATCTACCTACTCCGATCACTGGTAATAATTGTTATTTTTTTTTTGTCAGAATATTACCTACCAGAATTATTTTAATGAACTTCAATTCCATTTTTGTGTTATATTTTTATGTTAAGCTATTTTTATATATTTTATTGAATGTATTATGTTTAGGTAGACGTCAAACACGTATTTTTATAAAGTCTAGATTGTGGGTATACCTAAAACTCTATAGGTATGTAGCTATCTTCTACATGTTCACCAAAAGTTGTAAATTTTTTGAGAGCTAGTAACTTTTACAGCGTGTGTTTGCCAAACTCGCCATTTTATGGGCGACAGAATTTAGTCCAATCATTGTCGTGTATAAAAATAAAAACGATATTGGGTCAGATAAGAATCCAATGAAAATTGTTTTTATACTTGGTTGTTTGTATAATGTCAGAACATTTGCTTAAAAAATATCCATCAATTTATATTTTCAAGGTTTGAAAGTCTAATCCAATCTGTGGTCAAATCTCATATAAGCTCTTGTGATTGGCGTAAATATTATCAATTTAATTTGAAACGAGAATTGACGGAACGGTGATGACGAATTATATAGGACTTAAAATTGTTGGTGAGTTTAATTGAAGTCCGGTTTTTGAAACGAAAATGATCACAACCGTAACCCTTTAACCGCTTGTGTCGGATTTGTCCAACGAGTGTTTTCGTGTCCTATCCGCCAGGTTCGTTTGTTTGCGACTGGGTACTCGATCTCGTTTAGCTCTTCGGTCCCCATAGGTGACAGAAGTGCTGACAAGATGGAGTATTTAGTCGTGGATGTGCGACCGATATATCCGACGCAGGCGGTTAAAAAGATTGGCTGAATGAATTTTTATTAGCTAATGTCTGACGGGTCGATTATTTTCTTCCAAAAATCTGGTGTAAATATTAGTTCGTATAAGTATTGTGATTACATTTAGGCCGTAGGTATCGAATCCAGTGCCATTCTACTAAAACATGTAAAAATAACCTATTCCCAGTGTATTTTAGTTTTTAGTATTAAAAGGAGTTTGTACGACAAAACAAAGTATGTGCCATGTAAATAAGTAGCGATTAATTTTTATATTTAAAATGTAAATAAAAATGTAGTTATTAAAATTAAGAGATATATTTTATATTAGTACAAATAGCGGTGCCTTCACATTACAATAATAAAAATCAATATGTATAATTTAAAAAATATATACAAATTACATATTTACATTATCATAAAACAGATGGCTATTTACATATAATTATTATATTTTATGTTGAGAAATGTACGTAAATATTATTTGTTGAATAAATTTCGACATTTTAAACGGCTCATGTTGAGCCACTAAGAGAAAGAAAAGTGTGGGTAATATTATGTGTATGTGAATTTTATACTTTTGTATTTTACTTTGTAAGTGACTTCGTTGAGGCTCGTTTACATTTAGTGCTAGTAAAAAAGTGGTGTGAACAAGGTTTTAGAAGTCTATTTAATATTGTTTAACAAAACTTTTTGTCGAGGGAACAAATTTAAAGTATACGATTGTACGTATGCCGAAATAAAAACTATTTTATTAAAATAAATCATTTATAGGCATTCTTGAACTGTGAAGAAGCCGTTGAGCCGGAAAGGTGAGGGTAATTGCACATTCCAAAGCGTATACCTCTATGGAGAAGTACAGTCAGGGGTCAAAAGTGCAGTAGCACTCTACCAGTGTCTAAAATTTCTTTGTAGTAGAAGTTTCATAGTCCACAACTAGTTTAATCAATACTATAGATTCTATGCTACAAATTAAATCAGGCATGAACCATTGACCCTCTTTTACAAAGACATTTTAGACCCTAGCATTGATGGAGTGCAACTGCACTTTTGACCTCTGACTGTACATGCAAGAAATTTCACGGATACTCGTTTAGTTAGGTACGTTTTATTGGTTTGTTATTGTCAATTCAACAATTCATAAAAGGAACTTGCTCGTTTATCAATTTACAACGAAATCTATACATATCAACGATTAAAAGAAACACTATCTCAATAGGTTACCGTACCAAAATATACCTAAGTAGGTGAACAAAACTGACGAAACTACTACGTCGAAACGCTCCTACGCTTACGTCTAAACGACGCACTCGAGACAACTTCACATAACATTAGCCAGAAGTGTGGCATGATTGATGGCTTCTGAAGGTCAAACAAGACTGATGGAACTGTAATATTTTATGACGTCGTTCAGGGATGGCGCACCTACAGGAAACTGCGTCTTAAGAGAACACAGAGGTTTTTGTCGGGATTTCTTCGAGTAAAGTTCAGTGGCTGTTTTAATTATTCGCAAAATGATTACTACTGGATATTGGGATATAAATTTGGTGTAGTTTTGCATCTCAAGTGTCTGCGCAACTGGATGATATGTGAAATATTTGAAACAGGTGCGTTCTCAGTAAAATGGAGCTGAGAATTTTATTGTAGTGTTGACTACCTCAGCGAAGTTTGCCGAGAAAGTTGACTTTATACATTTGCTGTCAAATACTTTTAAAACATTAGAATGTGTACATCCATATTCTAATGGTAAAAAAATTAAGTATTCATACGAAAACATGGCTTAAAGGACTTAGTATCCAAGCAAAATACATTAAAAAATTAATAAATCAAGTAACATTAAATCACATGTTGTAAAATTCCCTTTCTATCCGTGGCTCTTGATCTAATTTCAGCGTGATAGAGTCAGGGGAAAGTAATACTAGGATAAAAGCTATCTAGGTCGTGGATAATCCTTGTGCCAAGTTTCATTTAGACAATATTTTATTAATACAATATTAGAAGAACGTTTAAATTATTTTATAACAAAAAAATATATATATAAGGTGTAAAAAAATTAACTTTAAGAATTTCGAGGGGACATTGTACTCCTCATTATGAACAACTTTTACTATGGGACCAAACCTGAAATAGCGAAAAAAAAATCAGCTGCTCCATACATTTTGACGAGTTATGCGAACATAAACGTAGGGAACAGCTGATTTTTTTTTCGCGATTTCAGGTTTGGTCCCATAGTAAAAGTTGTTCATAATGAGGAGTACAATGTCCCCTCGAAATTCTTAAAGTTATTTTTTTTACACCTTATATATTATACAAAATTCAACGCACCTAAATCTATATTTATAAACGGATATTCAAATTGTAGGTACTGTCCCATTTCATAAGTAGTTCCGGGCCCAGAATTTCCCATCGTGTACCATTTAAATCTTGCGTGCCACAGTTTCGCCATCCCTGAAGTAGTGGATTGTCTATTGGTAGACACTAGACGACCTCGGATATTTGTCTTATGTATAATATTGATTCAAGGAACAAAACTGTTAATAAGGAGCCAAACTGTAGACTAAATAGCTAAGTAAAAGCCTTGTATCGTTACTAAGAACGTGTTTTGGCGGACAAAATGGATCACTTAGAAGGTCGCGTTGTTTTAAATTAATGTTTCAATCATTTATATAGCTGGAGGGAAAGTCTTTGGAAAATTCGGTCATATCATCTGCATGAGTCTGCAGTTATGTCAAAATTATCGAAAAACTGATATTGGATAACTTTACTCGAGATGAAAGGGTTTTTACCCAAAAATTTACCAGTCAACCAAGAAAGAAATGCCATGCAACCTTCCCTTAATATTTTTTAATTGAAAACGAAAACTTAATAGCCTGAAAACAGAGAACACTTCCCTTCAAATTAAATTCCATTCATTTAAACATTCTGTAAAATATTAACATTAGACTAACGTCTTCAATAGCTTCAAATTGTGCCCTAAATTGGTACTTGTTCCCAATTAACGTCAGACGATGAGGGTAGATGGAAATACAATGAGTTTCACTCAGACTTTCCTATAACGATGTAATCTTCTGGGACCGTTCGCAGTGGCGTAGCTCGGTAACCAGCGGCCTGGGGCAAACAAAATCTGGGCCCCCTTTTTTTACGTGAAAAATCTTCAAATAACTTCTCTTTCTCTGGGTGGAGCGCGAGGCAGTGTCACTTTTACGGACTAAAATGAGTTGCCATAATGAGTTGTGTTGCAATCTGGTTTATTTAGAAGGTGGGAGAATTTTTCGCTTGTTCAATAAGAGCATCCTCTTCCAATCAGATTTAACCCCCCCCCCACCCATCAGTGACTGTTCGGCACTTACGTTGGGTATACGTTTATTGAAAGTTTTCTTTGTTTTGATTGAGAGCAGTGGTGGCCGAGTGGTAACGGCCCCGACTTACGAGTTGTAGGTCGCGGGTTCAAACCCAGCCAGACGTATTACTTTGTGTAATTTATTTCATCATCACTGCTCTCAAAACGGTGAAGGAAAACATCGTGAGGAAACCGGCATGTCCTAGAACCAAAAATTCGAAGACATGTGACATTCACCAACTCGCACTGGGCTCGCCTGGTGGCTTACGGTCAATTCCCTCTCCCACAGAGGAGAGCTGCGTCCCAGCAGTAGAACATTAAAAAGCTGCTATGCTTCGTACTTTAGTTTTTTGGAGAGCAGTAACTCTTGTAAATAATATTTTCTAATTATGGTTACGAAACAATGTATTTTATCACAAAGACAATTCTTAGGTTTTACGGACATGAAATATTTCCATATTTGCGTGAGACGTTTACTGAATACGAAAATGTTTGAGCAGCAACGCTATTTATCATAATTTGCCTACAAATGTAGATATTCATTTCGGCTATTGATTTCATTCGACATTGACTTTCCTTTCTATCAAAAAGGTCAAAATAATCTTTGATTCTAAGAACTAAACAGTATCATTAGTAATCCTACGTTATCTCAAACTAATGAAGATCACATTGAAATTGTAAAACGTGAACGTCGTTGAATTTCAAATGCGTATTATTTGAACAAATTCTGAAGCTGAGTCAATAATTGCAGACTTTTCTAGGTAAATACAATGTCTTTGACACAAGAAAAATCGCTAGAAAATGCGACAGCGATTTTTCAGTAATCCGACACCGCGTTGTCGCATTGACGCTTTCAGCCAGTCTTCAGGAGCCTTAAGGGTGCTGTCGTCGGTCATTCTTCTATACAAACGTACATGGCAATAACTTCATTGTTTGACGGTATAATTTCAAAATGAAAAGTGATAATGGTTTTTTTTTGTCATTATAAGTAAAATATATAAATTTAAATATAAGTGTTTGACACTAATTTGATCATCTTTAGGCGTAAATAAATAACTTTTGGAGTAAGTACGAATATGCAAAAGATTTAGATTCAAGACACTCCCTTGCGCTCCTGTTTTGATTTCCCACCTGAAAATTAAACTGTTTATTGGTTCGTTCATGGACATTTTGGGTGGTTATTAGATTTGTCGAATTCATAATCATATCCTTGTATTTCATTTTTTCATTCTGTCATCATATCATATTATTTAAGAGGCTTTTTTTATCTCAAAAACTCACCGATTTATTTAAATCTAAGAGATTGTAATTCTTATGATTTGTAACACGATGCCTTAGTTAATTCTATTCCTAAATGTTTAACTATGTAAAATGTTTATGTAAGACGCTGTACATTGTTATTAAGCTAATTACTTAAAATAACAATAAAGACTGTCGAATATTGACTGAATGTTTTATTTCAAACTTCCTTTAAATACCGGTAAGGGCCAACGCTGCGTTAAGAGGGCGTGCGCGCGTGCACTCGTCGCGTGACTATGCGCGTGTGTCGTGTGCGCGGTCCCCGTAGAGGAAACCGGATTGTTACCTGCGCAGTGTCGCTATTTTAACTTTAACGGTGTGTATGTAGTCGTGTCGATGGAGAATTTTAATGTATTATTACGTAGCAAAATAGGTGCGGGGCGCGGCTCCCCGCGACGGTTGCTCGCGCGGTTCTCCGCGACGGAGCACTTTTGTATGGGACCGCGCGGACGCCAGCGTAGGTAACGCAGCATTGGCCCTAAACCCTTTTCAGAGTGCCTAGTGTGAGTTGGTTCTACGTTAGCGCGATCGACACGTTTATGACTTTCGGCGCTCCAAGCTCTTAACCAATCAGAGAGCCAACACGGTAAAGGTTTCGATTGCGTCAACGTAGAAACAACACCCACTAAGGCCCCTGTTAATCGAAATAATGCCACTTTCTGTATTATCAACTTGTCGAACGGATTTGTGACCGCAGTAGGCATATATATTACCTATACATATTTGCTTATAAGTGTAGGTACAGTAGGCTCCTGTCAGTGGTGACAATACCTGTATAGACCGGCCTTGCTTTCTATTGAAACTATCAGGCTAAGTCTGCTAGTAGGCAAGTGTAGGTTCAGGAGCAAAATATGTGTGTTTCGATCCAGCGGGCCCACTCAAGCTAGACCGAAAAAACTAGTCGCTGCTTTGTTTGTTCAATGTACTTTACGAAATTACTGACAAGATCGGAGGTCAAAAATTTTTTTAAATAGTTGCAGCACATTGGATCTTGTCAGTAAATTCTGTTTTTATCTGCTTTTGTTCTTTTCATTTTTAAGTGTTTGTGTGTACCTACATAAATAAATAAATAAATTCGTGAGGTCATGCATGTGTTAGAAATTTTTGGAGAGGGTGATGATTATATAGATACTTATATGTATATTCTGTTAGATTTTTGGAGTAGGAGGACTATATTGATTTTATATTGTTATAATTATTAACTGCATAAATGTTACCAATGTAGGTATAAGTGGGTGGACCATGGAAGGCCATGGTCCTTTGAAGGCCAACTATTAAAAAGTCTTAGTTATTGCCATGTGGTGACAATTTCCTTCTACACACATAAAGATCCATCACACTCAAGGATACAGACGCGGCGGCGAGTCGCTCGCGTCGCTATTTTGCTAGTGGGGTCCTTCGGTTCGTAGACTTCAGTCGTCGACGTTCAAATTGTAATTCGCGCGCACAACAAAACGGTAAGTTTTAAAGTAAATAACCTTATATTATCTTATTTTTGTACTGTGAATTGTTATATTTAGGATTTGCTAAGGTACTAAATGAAAAATATATTAATTTTGCCTCGATTTCAGTTAAAATATCGGTAGTGTTCCTAGGAAAGCCGGTGGTTCCTTACAAGGCCAATCAAAAATTGGACGGTTGGCCTTGCTAGGGTACATAGATTTTACTAGGAAGATGTACAAATCATGAAGATATGGTGGTGTCACGAGGAGTGTATGGGTATTATTAAGTTAGTTTTTTTATAGTTAGGTATAATTAGGGTTCATAATCTGTAGTGTCTATTATTTTATTGAATATAAGGAACATTTTGGCCTTACAAAGAACAGACCTATAAGAAGGCCATTATAGGTCATTTTCTTTTTTTATAATTCCATTCTAAAACGCATTGGCAACTTATTTAATATCGATAGAATACTCAATACTATTATTTTTAAATCAATATCCTTAGTTATACGATGATTTTTAAGGAATGTTCGTTGAGTTTTTATAGATAAATATAACATATTAAGCATTTAATGTTTCGTTTAAATGAAAGAGCTTTATATGTAGTTTTAGTAAAATGAGGTATTTAGATTGCTACAACTCTAGTTTTAAGCTGAACGACTGATTTTTAATATTGGCCTTGTATGGAGCCCTGTTCCTTGCAAGGCCATTTGGAAGAGCTTCATAAAACTTAAGTTTATTAAATAGTGATTACATTTAGAATTAAAAAAAGTAATTTATATGTTACACAATAAAACAAAGTGTTACTTAATAATTCGTTTTTTTTCATTTATCCCGTAAATAAACTAGTAAAAACTGTTTATTCGTTACAGTGGCCTTCCATGGTCCACCCACCAATACAAAAAACAATATTCGTGAAATATTAAAATTCGTGATTTAACTAGGTAGGTACGTCATGACATTCGTCATTATATATAAAACACATGCAAAATATTGTTATCCATTTTTACATAAGACAGTAATCTATACATATAATAAAACAGTAAAATGGTGGAGCGTTGGTATTAGTTGGCGAAAAAACTACTGAACCAATCCTGTTCAAATTTTGCATACATAATCCTTATAGGCCGGGTCAACTGTTAGGCTACATATTATCACGCTATTTGCTATGGGGGGTGAGCAATAATCCAAAATGTCGACATTTAACGACATTTGCCACGAGTTCGATCCCCAGCTACAGTTAAAATTTTTGTCATTATTTTATCTTCTTTTTTGTAATAAAATAACTTTTAGCATTTTTTCAAAATAAAATTGACATTTCTATTTGATATCTTCTAAATATTTTGTAAAAACTAATCAAAACACATAATAAAATCAAAGCGGCGAGTAAAATCACGTACTAAAATGTTGTAAATATAGCACCACACGCAATTCAGATACTCGCAACGCCATCTAAAGACTGAAAGTAGAAATAATGATGACAATGATAGTTGAACGTCATATTTGATAGATGGCATTGTGTATTTTACGTAATTTTCTGAGTGGCGGAAGAATGACCATCGCCCAAGTTTGCAGACAGTTTTATTGTTTAAAATTGGACGAAAACCGTTATGGTGAAACTGGAGTTAGACGGAGACATTTTTATTCCTACTGCTTTTTTTCCCCGTGGTTGTAACAAGCTAATTGACCGTGATTATTCAAGGGATACCAACCAAAGGCGATAAAAGTAAATACTTATATGTATTTAATTATTCACTTTAAAATAACACGGCTAAATTTTCGGAAGGGGTAGCATGGCACCTTGCGTTGGAAGGCCCCCAGGTGGACCGATGACCTGGTGAGGGTCGCGGGAATCCGTTGGATGCGAGACGCACAGGACCGGTAATTATGGTGACACTTGGGGAGGCCTATGTCCAACAGTGGACGTCTTTCGGCTGAAATGATAATGATAATGATGGCACCTTTATTTTTCTTTTTTTAAGGGTGGAAGTCATCCAATGACTTCTCCCACTCTGGTTGGAGCGGGAAGGCGTGTCAAACTTTTACTGACTAAAACCACACCTGTGTCCTTCAGTTGCCCTTTGCGACATCTCTTTGTGGAGCGCGTGGATCACTACGCGCTGTTGACGACTGGGCTCGGTCCGGTCAATTACCGGACGGCCGGACGGCTGTGGACAACCCACTGCTGGATGTCCGCGAGCCCGCGTCTACCGTGGCTGGTCGTCGGGGTCAGAATCTCGGCTCGGCGTGAGGACGTTCGTTTCCTCACGCGTGCGGCCTCCTCCTTCATTAGCATTACGGCTTTGCAGGAGGAGGCGACCGCCTGCCATTCCTCCTCGCTCTGGACCATAGCCCAAAGTCACAAGGCCCGGCGCGAGAGGTGACTGACGCCGATTGCCTCCACGAGGACAACACACACCTCTGTGTGCTCCACTGTGTCCTCCGGGATGATGGTACCTTGCGGCCTAATAATGGTGTGTTTTATTATTAGCAGTCACTACTTCATATAAAACTGGGTCGAAAGGTTTGCGTTCCTGATCCCAGTTCGACAACGTATGATGTATCTCAGATTCCTTGCAGCCTTACGTCGTCGCGTTCCTTGCTCCACTATGTCCTCCGGGATGGCACCTTGTGGCCTAATAATGGCGTGATTTATTGTTTGCAGTTTCTGCTCCATATAAAACGGGGTCGAAAGTGGTTTACGTTCCTGATCACTGATGTATCTCAGATTCCTGGCAGCCTTGCGTCGACATCTGGACGTTACCTCCTTGCAGTGAGTGGTGACCAACACTGGAACCACCCTCTGAGGGAGGCCAGTCTCAGGGATAACACTAATCGGCTGCTACATTTGTTTACCGGAATTTCATTGTTTTATGGATACACAAGCTCAGGACTGTTGAGGGTGTTTCACGCGGTTTCTGTTCCGGATTCGGTTGGAAGTACCCTGATATTACCATTTTACAAATCGCCCGGAGGACCCGTTGTAGCATGCGGTGGAGGCCTATCCTGCTTGGGTGAACCGCCGTGTCTTCATAGGGGCAATCGGCGTCAGTAACCTCTCGGTTTGGCCATCAATATGCGAGTTCGATTGGACGGGGATACACGCGTTCAAGATTTCACCGAAATTCATTCAAAAGTTGGAGACTCTTCATAGGGTAGTTCCCACTATGGAATAACATTTGTCTGATATACGAGGACGTCAGTCAAATACACACTAAAAATCCTAGGTAAATGAACAAGTAATTTTTACGCCCCAAATGATCAAGCTGCAACAATCAATTCAAGCATGCTCTCGCAAATTCTTCATAAGTACTGTTGTGGACGAAGATAGTTGATGATGATGGTAATTTTTGGATTCACTGGCTTTTTGGCTTTGCACCATCAGTGCAAACGTTATCCAGCTGAAGGTCGGTGTCCCGATTATGTTCCTTCGTTTACCTCTACCAAAGCTGTCTGACGGCTTAAACTCTTCAGTGAAACATTATTGAGGCGAAAATTTTACAGGAGGTAACTCTTTCGAACAATCTCGCAGCCTTAGCAGACATTGGCCCTAGAGGGCCCTATCCATTTGCTGACATCATTATGAGTCGTGCGTAGATTACTACGCGCCGTTGATTCAGGATTGCTTTGACCAGATGACCGGACGGCTCCACCGCAATCGCCCTGCGGCTTTCAACACCTGGAGCATCACTTCCCTCATCATCCCTCATAGTTTCAGCCACCTTCTTCGATCGTAGTGCTTCACTGAAGGAGGCTACTGGTTGGCATTTTTTCCACTAATCGCCTCCATGAGGACACGGCGGCGCCGGCGCTCCTACCAAGCGGGACTGACTTCCACCATAAGTTCCATCGTATTCTCCGGGCGATCCGCACAATGGTGAGACTCGAGTGTTTCTTTTCGCTGAATTCGATACAGATACCTCCCGAAACACCCACATCCGGTGAGTCCTGCACAAAGAGAGGATGCTGTGACGCCTCTGTAGCCACTCCTTAAAGACAGGCATTACCGCTGCGATTGTGACGTGCTCACTTGGACAATGTTGTTTTACCAGAACATAAACCAGAAACATACATAAACTAGTGCCTTTTCCCTTGGGGTAGGCAGAAATGCCAACTGCTACGACCTTTACATACTCTTTCTATTCATTGACGTTCATACATCTGGATCTGGACAAGTACATAACATGTTTCCTGAAGGTAATTTGCGTTTTTACCTTTAAGAGTTTCATGTGAAAGTACAATAAATAATTACGATGCTTTCAGAATGAATTGCAAGCACAGAATGATTGTACAGTTTTACGAACTTAACGCAGACGAAGTCGCGGGCAACAGCTAGTCGTTTAATAAATCGTACCAAATTCTACTTAACATACAGCAGAGTGGTATCTATCTTTTAAATCTAAATAACAGATTTATTGTCCAAATGAAAATCATCTAAAACCATCGGACTTGAGTGTAAAACTTTACTCGGTTAGAGTATAGTTAGGGAAGGGTGCACAAACCGGGTGAACTTAACCTTTTGAGTGCGTAATTAGAGACAATAGAAAGACAATGGCGCGTTAACGCCGGCGTTATTGCGGGGATTTGCTTAAAAGAAAAAAAACTGGGCAAGTGCGAGTCGGACTCGCGCACTGAGGGTTCCGTACAAACTTACCTACCTATGAAAACAAAAATATTTTTCCGAATCACAAAAAAAGTTTTTTTTTTGTTACGTAACTACAAATTTACAGTTTTCAAATTTTTTTCTATACTTGTGTTATGAGACCTTGCTTCATGCCAAATTTCAGGATTCTAGGTCAACGGGAAGTACCCTATGAATTTTAATTCCTCTGAGAGTGTCGAAATACTTACACGTTTTTTGCGACATAAACGGCCGTATCTTTTTTCTGTTAACTCAGATGTTTGATTTTTTCACAGCTTCAAGTGACCGCAGACCTAAGTGTATGGTTTTAATTTCCACGCGTTCCCGAGATAAAGGGTCTTGACAGACAGACGGACGGACAACAAAGTGATCCTATAAGGGTTTTTTTTAGGTGGGAAAATCATCAAATGACAAATCCCGCCCTTGGGCGGAGCGGGACATAGTGTCAGACTTTTACTGACTAAAAACCCACTCTTGTTCCTTCTTTGCCTTCGTCCCAGGGCCCCGAGTTTCATTTTCACACTACCCATGATCCTATAAGGGTTCGGTTTTTTCCTTTTGAGGTACGGAACCCTAAAAAAGCTATTTCTAAACGTTTTATACAAGCATTCCATTCCATTACTCGTTTAGAGTACTTATTTGCAAACAAAAACAACATAAATTTCGAGTAAACCATTAATATTTATCGTTTCTTCGACATCAAATACAATTTTGAGTTGTTTATTCTGATAATCTCCTTGAGTTGTGATAACAAGCCTCATACATTTTAATGAGGTAAAAACAGGTACCTACCTACGTAGTTACGTTGAACTTAAGCGGGTAAACAAAAATACCTGGGACCTGGGCGAGTTGGGCGACTGAGTATCCGTCTAGAAAACGTCTCGGTAAACATTTGGACGGACTGAGAATATTGTAACATGTTGCTGTAGGTCTGAAATAGGTACCTATCTGCTTATTTTGTAAACAAGTTTTCTTTTCAGAGTTTAAACAATAATTAGGTAGCTACCTATCTAATTATTTTTTTTGTACCTATTCGTTTTGTTAATAATATATATGTATTATATCAAGATCCCAGAGCGATCACACATAACTTATTTTCACATGCTTTGAATACCTTTGTGCTTTTGAAACTCCCCCTTGGGTCCCCTGGGCAGGTACTAGGTGAGAAAAGGAACAAAAAATAAGAGTTACTTAACTTAAATTTTTATGGCTGATTTTTATAGATGTTTTGTAGAATATTATTATAAAGTAGTAGTATCATGTGTCAGACACTTTCCATACATCCCCTAAACACAAAAAAATATTCCCTTTCTTATCTGGTGCCTATCCAGTGGCCCCAAGGGGAAGCTCCACAAGCACACAGGTATTCAAAGCACATGAGACGCTACTGAGAACCTAAGGTTCTATCCATGTGAAAATAAGTTATGTCAGAAAGCTCTGGGATCTTCGACTATATGTATGGTATTTATATAAAAAGTAGACAGGTTATAAAGAATCTATAATTTTTTTTTATGTTATATACAGTTCATCAATTACTTACCTACTACTACTAGTCAGCATCAAGGTTTTTTCAGGGTTGTAGATAGGAACAGTTAGAATACTCTTTGTTAGCGGTCCTATTTTCAGAGATTAGGTACAAGTCAAAACTTAGGTATGTTTAGAGTAACAGACACCATAAGAAGTCCTACAGACCAATAATTAAAACAGAGGAAGATAGAGCCAACTTTTCTTCATAATATATTATATTCCTATAAAGTGCAGATATTGTATTAGGAGCGAGAATGGGAAGCGTGGCCTGCTTCTGAAAAGCAGTAGGTAATGCTAGCGAAGAAGGTGGGTGCATGAATGAAGGAACGGATATCCTCACGCCACTGCCACAGGAGACGCCCCGGGCGTCGGAAGTCGCAGGGCGATCCCCGGCTACCGCAAGCGAGGGCTTGCTGACGACGAGTAATGGGTAGCTCGCCATCAGGACGTCCCATAAGAATAGAATAGAAAAGACACAATTCAGCCCCCCTAGCCAAGTTGCAAACGATAAACGTGAACGCTTAGTAATCTCCAATAGATTTTCAACTTTATACCTAAGAGCATAAAGTTGAAAATCTATTAAAGACTACTGAGCGTTAGCGACCGGAACGAACGAAAACACTATGTAATCTTCAATAGATTTTCAACTTTATATCCAATAACATAAAGTTGAAAATCTATTAAAGACTACTGAGAGTTTACGTTTATCGTTTGTGACTTGGCTAGGGGGGCTGTTACTGTGTACCTAACACGTACAATACCCCTGGGCGAGATATTATACATACCGATGTTAGTCTTCGAGCTTTTTACTGCCTGTGTTGACTGTCAAAGACCTTTAGTTGACAGTAGGGACCAAGGGCTTAGCAAGCTTCCCCAAGCAAGGAAGAGTCTCCAGAAACACATCTACAGACTAACCTCGACAAGAAGTGTTGCTAGAATTCTTGAAGATTGACACGTTTTTTTTTTTAGGTGGGAAAATCATCTAATGACAAAACCCGCTCTGAGCGGAGCGGGAGATAGTGTCAGACTTTTACTGACTAAAAACCCACTCCTGTTCCTTCGTTGGTATCGTCCCAGGGCCCCGGGTATCGTTTTCACACTACCCAAGGCCCCAGTAGGCTTCGACCCTGCGCGGTTTTTATTATTATTTAGATACAAATAATAATTGTTATCTATTTATTTATTAAATTATCTTTACAGACGCGTCCAAGCCGATGTTATAACTAACACTTTATAATTATGTATACTGCGAAAATTTTGACATAGGTTGAAAAAGATTGCGAAATTAAAGTCAATAATAAAATTGTTCTTTAAAATGTATATAGTTGATCAGGGAAATTAAAAAAAAAATGGTCAGGGGAAGTCAGGAAAAATTAGGATTTTTTTAGACATTAGTAGAGGACAGTCCAATAATCTTGCAATCGGCTTCTGAAGATGCGTTCGAGTACGGTCCTCCAGTAACAGTCCACCCTCTATTTATGTTCAGACATCATATTATAACGTTCGGCGACAACACTACACGTATGGCTACAGTGGGTGGTTGCAGAAAATGCGCGAGAGGCGCTCACCACGGGCGTGCATCGGCCGCGGCTGGCTCGTTCGACATTTTTTTGCGTGCACCTCTACCTTACTACTGTGGTTTTCACTTGCCGTACCTAACTTACAAATTGTCAGTTGCCATAAATTAATATTACAGATATAGTCTAGGCTCCGACTAGAGAGCAGTGGTAGCTCAGTGGCAGCCCCGACTTCCGAGTAGTAGTAGTGGTCGCGATTTCAAACCCAGCCAGGCACATAAGGTATTTTGTGCAATTTATTTCATCACCACTGCGCTCAAAACGGTGAAGTGTGACATTCACTAACCCGCACTAGCACTAGCCCACTATTTATTGATAGTTGTAATTATTTATATTTTTCTTGCTTTTTTTTATATAGCCTCTATTTTATAATGTGAATGTGAGAACACTGTAGACTCCACGAATTCTTAGATTACTTCCTATTACGACTCACTTTTTTAAAATATGATTATTTTTATTGTGCTTTTTACAATATTGACTTGTCTACACTTGGGCACGCCACAATTATGTCGGTAAGTCCCCTCTTTGAGGCGTGGTTGGAAAGACCTCACGGCGTCCTCACCTTCCGCATGACGCAGGTTCTCACCGAACACGGTAAGTTCGGGAAGTTCCTGCACCGGATTCGTGCGGAAGCGACGCCCGGGTGTCGCCACTGTGTGGACCGCCCGGAAGACACGGTGGAGCACACGGTGGAGGTGTGCCCCGCTTGGGCAGAGCAACGCCGTGTCCTCGTGGGATCGATCGGCGGCGGCGATCTCTCACGCCGGGCCTTGGTACAGGCCATGGTCCGGAGCGACGAGGAGTGGCAGGCGGTCGCCTCCTTCTGCGAAGCAGTAATGCTACTTGACCATGCTTCATGCCAATTTTCAAGACTCTAGGTCAACGGGAAGTACCCTATGAATTTTGATTGTTTTTGAGCAAGATTTTGATGGCATGTGAGATGAGGGACAAGGTTCGAAAAGCCGCAGCTATTGGTTGACCCTTTCTTGTGCAGCGGAAGAGTTACGGATTCCGGTCAATCCTGCGGCTAATCACCGTTTTGCCATATGTGTGAGCAAATCTTGTGAATTCTTGTGAGTGTGACACCCAAATCACCCATAGCTTTAAACACCTCTTCTTTTATTTGGTCGCTTCCTGGCGCCTTCTTCTTCTTGAGGGATTGAAGTGCAGCGGATATATCGGAACGAAGAATCATAGGTTTCAGTTCTAGATCCGTCCAGTCCGGGACGGCTCCGGGTGTCGAATGGAGATCTGTGTATAACTGCTCACAGTAGGCCATCTTTCGGCAATGCGGTCGAGCTCGTGTAGTACAGCGCCATTGATATTTTTTATTACCCACTATTTAGCCTTGAACTGTTTGGAAAGGACTCTAACTTTCTTAAAAATGTCTGAAGTTTGTTACTTGCTAGAAAATCTCCTAATGTCGCTGCAAATGCCCTCAATAAAGTTTCAGTCATGGCGACAACTAGTTATGATGGCTCTGCTAAGCTCGGAGTATTCAGTCATTAAAGCATGTTTTTGCAGACCTCTAGTTTTCAGGACTTTTTTGCACTGGATGAGTTCCCTCGAGTGATCGGAGACCCAGCATTTTTTCTTCTGCTCTGGCTTCCTCTTCTTAGAAATCTGGTTAAGCGCATCATTGATGTGACCTTTAAAATGTATCCAATGCTTGTCAGCGTTAGCGTGCTCCTGCGCTGGACAATCCTTCAATTTCGCTTCTAACGTTTCTCGGAAGACTGATTTTTCAGAAGGATCCAAGCTTCTAGGCTTAGGTGGTTGACGTCTAGGTGCTTTTAAGCGCAGTGAGATATTGGCTACGAGTAGGTTGTGGTCAGAGCCGCACTCTGCACCGGGGAAGGTCTTCACATTAGAAACTGAGGATCTCCAGCGGGTATCTAGAATGACGTTGTCGATTTGATTTTTGTGCCTATCGCCTGGAGACCTCCATGTGTACAAACGTCTTGGATGATGTTGGAAGTACGTGTTCATGATACTGAGATTTCTGTCTATACAGAACTCGATCAGTTTTTCACCCCATTCATTCCTAGTGCCAAATCCAAATTTTCCAACAGTGCTTCTGATATGATTATCAGCAAGTGTACTACCGACCGTGGCATTCCAGTCACCAAGAACCATTTTAATTTCCCGGCTAGGAATTGAGTTCAGCGTTTCCTCTAGTTTTCCATAAAAGTTTTCAATTACCTCATCTTGAGCTTGTGCTGTAAGTGCGTATATTTGTATAACATTTAGCACGCACGGTTTGGTGTTCAGCTTCATTGTCAGGATTCTATCAGACACCGGGTTATATCTGTACATATGTGGCAATATGATTCCGAGCCCATTCCTACTCCAAACTGCGCAGCCTGAGAAGTACATGGTGTTCCCTGTCGCAGTGGTGAAGTGGCCATTACCACGCATTTGTGTTTTACTGACACCTAGTATGGAGATACTGTGTGATTCCATTTCCTTCTCCACGATGGTCAGTTTGCCCGCCATTAGTAGACCTCGGGCGTTCTAAGCGCCAATACGATGACAAGTTTGTATTCAGGTCTTCTCGCTCTTTGATGTTGTGGCACCGACAGTAGTACCTCTTCCTTCTGAAGCCGGCCGGTACACCTTAGGGGAAGTACTTATACTACGAAGCACGAAAAAAAATGTGTGGAACAATTGCTTATAAGGGTTACAAGTTTAAATATATTATAATATACATATATACACGATTTTTGTTGCCAAAATCCCGGCAGTTATATCACTTTGCACAAAATTATCTTCGAAACTATAGGAGATGAACGTGGATTAGACCAAAAAAAAAATCGTAATTTTTTTGGATAAGTTCTATGTAAAAATCTCAAAAATGATACAAGTCGAGTTGTATCACTCTTCACAGGAGGCACAGAATTTTAATATGATAATATGATTTCTTTACAAATGTATGACTAATAATAATTAATAACAGTCAGACGGGACGGTTTTAAAAGTTAGTCACCGCATGCTGAGGTTTCTAGATGAATGACAAAGACAATCCATTACGTATCGAGACCCCACTGTGCTAAGCTGCCAGCTATCCTTCGTAAATCTTAGTCAGTCGCTAGGTCTAGTCTGAAATCCGAAAATCTGACTAACCGACTGGTACAAAGGTATTGATTTGAGATCATATATTTAGGCATTTAGACTTTGATTGTTTTGTAATTCTACCTTAAAGACACTACACATTATATTGAACAGAAAGCAAGACGCTCAGATGTTCTAATGTTAATATGCCAGCAGCTTGCACACTTATCATTTTCATCGTGTGTACATTTTCACAGACAGCGCGGATTTCTTACATCTTCCGATGGAACTCGGAGCGACATGCGCGTTCATTAGACCGTTATACAACGTGACACGGCATTAGGCGCGCGACGTGACGGCTATGCAAATTACATGACGATGTTATTTGTTTGGATTCAGCCTGTAAATATAGGTGAGTAGGTAAAAGGGGACGACGGAGTTGCCACCGTGAGTAGAGACTTAATGAGGTTGGTACAGAAACGTGGGCATAAGAATAGGGAAGTCTATGCCCAGCTGTGGGAAAAGACGAGCTGTAGATGATCTCATGAAAATTTACTTTTCCTCATTTCTCTCTGTTTCATTTATTTCTCTTTTGGTTGACAACTCCTCATAATTTAGTTTTATTTAGAAATATGTTTTTTTTTTAGACATTTATCACACAACACCGTCTAGTCCCAAGCTAAGCAGAGCTTGTGTAATGAGTACTAGACAACTGATAAACATACTTATATATTTCTAAATACATACATATTATAGATAAATTACGCCCAGACACAGAACAAATGATTGTGCTCATCACACAAATATTTGTCCTGGGTGGGAATCGAACCCACGACCTCCGGCATAGCAGTCAGAGCCACTAACTACTAGACCAACTGACAGACCAGTCAAATTCTTCATCATCAAATTATCAAAGGAGGCGGGGATTTCTGGGCCTGTATGTATTAAGTTGAAATATGGTTTAAAATATAAGTAAAATTTTTCTTTTTCATGATATAAAAACAAACTAGCTCTTTC
The DNA here is from genome assembly GCA_905147345.3 of Mythimna impura. NCBI lineage: Eukaryota > Metazoa > Arthropoda > Insecta > Lepidoptera > Noctuidae > Mythimna > Mythimna impura. The sequence continues at coordinate 14,165,842 of LR990362.1, read as the reverse complement.
CGGTCTAGAAGATGAGATATCTTAAAAAGAAATATAATTCATGACGATTTCATTTTTACAGCAGCTCATTACTTCTTTCTACTATATAAAATCATCGTTAGTGTTTTGGTGTATTATTCATTGTGAACTATGATGAATTGTATTATATGGATTTGTGAGTTGCCTAATATTTTCTGCATTCTACACATTAAAATACCAATATATAATAGCATAACATAAGCATAATCAGCCTTTCAATGTTCCCACTGCTGGGACTCAGGCCTCCTCTCTAGGAGAGAGAATGGGCCGTAATCCACCACGCGGGCCCAGTGCGGGTTGGTGAATGTCACATGTCTTAAAATTTTTTGTTCTAGGACATCACGATGTTTTCCTTCACCGTTTCGAGAACAGTGGTGATGAAATAAATTACACAAAGTAATACGCCTGGCTGAGTTTGAACCCACGACCTACAACTCGTAAGTCGGAGCCGTTACCACTCGGCCACCACTGCTCAATATATAATATAATACTATTATTAATAAGTTAGTGACTTCTTGCACAACCTCACTTTTACTAAATCTTTTATAACTCTGCTCTCAGGACGATAAAATCCGCAGAATTTTTATATATATATGTTACGGCTAATACCCGAAGTGCGGCTACACCTAGTTTTAGCCGGTTAGAACTAGGTGTAGCCACTTACTCTTGGTTAAACCTAGTACGAGCCGATTGTTTTCGGGTAAAACTAGGTCTAGCCTTCTACATGCCGGCTACAACTAGGTCCAGCCATTCCCTGTTGGATAAAACTAGGTCTATCCGATATCATTCCGGCTAGAACTAGGTCCAGACAATCCCTGTTGGATAAAACTTAGATGCGTGTCCCGCCAAGCCTTCAGCCCCGCGTCACACTCATGACTCACAGCATATGCAGCAGCGGCGCGGGGTGGAGGGCATAGCGAGGCACGCGCCTCTGCAGGTTGTGAGCGCCAGGTGCTGCTGATCTACTGCAGGTCTACTAGCGAGTGTGACTCACAGCATCTGCAGCAGCAGCGCGTGTCTTAGTTTTATCTAACAGGGATTGGCTGTAAGTACATAGTTGTAGCTGGCATGCTATCGGCAGAGCTTTTTTAGATATTAAAAAAACATCCAATAAAAAGAAAAGTAGAGAGTTTTTTTATTCTTATAAATCACATTGTAATAATTAACACAAATTATTAGGAGATTTTTAATATAAAAGGAACAATCAGGAACATTTTTTTAACAACAGACAATAAGTAGTTGCATATTATAGTTTAAAGAATGTTATTATAATTATAAATCACACTTTTATAAAGTAACATAAACTATTTATTAGAACAACTTAAACTTGAGTGACATTTTGAGTTGCACAAAATACCAGCAACTTTGCAGAGGCACTTTTTGTTGCCACACTTGTTTGCATCTAGTTTTATCCAACAGGGAATGGCTGGACCTAGTTGTAGCCGGCATGATGAAGGCTAGACCTAGTTTTACCCGAAAACAATCGGCTCGTACTAGGTTTAACCAAGAGTAAGTGGCTACACCTAGTTCTAACCGGCTAAAACTAGGTGTAGCCGCACTTCGGGTATTAGCCGTAACATATATATAATGTAGGTTTATATTATATTAAATATTTATGTATGTTTATTTTATATATATATACATTTGTTCTCTTGTTTTCCTATTAATCTTTTCTTTTTTTTATGCACCTACCATGTTTTCTCTTCACTACCCTTGGTTGACTGGTAGAGAATGCCTAAGGCATTAAGTCCGCCTTTGTACCTTTGTGTTGCATGAAGTTTTAATAAATAAATAGATAAATAAATAAAAGGTAGAAAATATATATGCTATTAACTGACACTACTTTCATCTCTGTACTACCAGGCCCAAGATTAAATATGAAAGCGAATCCGTCTCCTTTCTATCATTCCAAAGTGTGCCAGAAATGGCCTAAAAAGCAGAAATAAAAGCAAAGTCGCCATTCTAATCGTAATATCTATTTCCTCTCACAATAATACTGAGACGTCTTATTCTCGACCCAATTTAGATTATGGACCAATAATATCGGGTTTTCTCAGACGATTGCGATAAGAGATTACGAACAAACCCGATTATCTTTGTTCCACGATACTTCTATTGTTATGCGTCGAGATATTTGTTGATTGGAGTACTGATTTGACAGAAATGTGTGGGATTTTGATCGTGATTTGGATTATGTTTTCGAAATATTGTTTTATTGGAACCCGTGAAAGTAGTGCCATTAATGGACGGTAAAACTAAAGAAAACTGCAAAATACGAATTTGTACCGTCTTTAAAGGCGAAAGTTTATGTGCGTTTGTATGATTGTTACACCTTCATGCTTAAGGGGTGACCAGACGGTTGCGAACTAGCGTTCCCACCAAGGTGAACTTGGTTTATGTGTTTGGTTTGTTTTGCGGCTACATGGATGTAAACCACGCGCCAACACGTTCGGTGGTTGGGAAAACGCGACTCCCAACCAAGGGCGTTGAAAGTCATGGATTACAACTGCTGTCTACACGGATTGAAACTAGCAAGGTCACCTTGGTTAGGACGTTAGTTTGCAACCGTTTGGTCACCCCTTTAAACGGTTAAACAGATTTGAGTGAAATTTGGTACTAGGTAAAACAAGTCCTGATATAGCAAATAGGATACTTTTCATCAGAGGAGTATATTCACTTGAGTACCTTTCGTATGCCGTAATTAGAGATACAATTAAAAAGCCATTGTATCTCGCGTGATTTGTGCTCCGGCGTTCAACGAATTAATTGTCTACTTTTAGATCTAAATGTCTTAATTATGGCGCACGTCATACCTAATTATGGCGGTAAGTCCCCTCTTTCGGCGTCCTTACCTTCCGCATGACGCAGGTCCTCATCGGACATGGTAAATTCGGGAGTTTCCTGCGGCGGATTCGTGCGGAAGAAACGACATTCTATTTAAATTGTTATTAAATTATTCTTATATTAAGTTATTGTTATTTGAATGTTTTAGGCAGTTTTATCGTACACTAGCTTCTGTCAGCGACTTCGCCCGCGTGAAAGTAGGTTCTCCATACGAACTCTAAGCCTCCGTTTCATCCCTTTAGGGGGTGAATTTTGGTAAATCCTCTCTTAGTGCTCGCCTATTATCACAAAAGAACCTTGTGCAAAATTTTACGCTCCCAGCCCCAGTAGTTTTGGCTGTGCATATGTCAGTCAGTCAGTTTCTCCTTTTATTTAAATAGATATAACTTCTACACAATGTAAGTACCTACATATTATTATGTTCTGAAATAAATTACTTATGATTACTTAAGAGGAGAGTCCTTAATTCTTAATTCTTTATTGTACACAAAAACATAACATAATATATTGACATACAGACAGTTCATGTACAAAGGCGAGCTTAACTCAGCAATGAGTTTTCTCCCAGCAAACCTTTGAATTATAGAGAGAGAACATATTCGAGGGTAGGATCCAGTGCACAATATAAACCTACATACTAAGTCTAATATATAATTAAGTATATTATACATAAGTCAAATATATAATTATATTATACATACTAATACATACTGTATATACTAATATTATGTCAATAATGAAAGGAAGTGCTCTTTAAGTTTCCTTTTGAAGACATCTAGAGAAGGGCTATCGCGAAGAGAGTGTGGCAGAGAGTTCCAGAGACGTACTGCAGTTACAGAAAAGGAGCCATCATAGCGGCTAGAAGTATGACGTGGAGTGCGAAGGAGAAGAGAAGAGGTGGTGCGACAGAGTTTACCCCTAGGGACGAGGTACTCAAAGCGTTCACGAAGGTATTGAGGAGCATTAGGATTGTGAAGGATTGTATAGAGAAGAGATAGAATATGTGTATCTCGCCGACGCCGAATTGGCAGCCACCTTAATCTGGTCCGGAACTCCGACACGTGATCGTATTTGCGGAGGCCAAAAATAAAGCGGATGCACAAATTCTGCAGTCGTTCAAGTTTGTTTAGCAGTACCTCCGTAGCATCTAGAAAACAGACATCCGCATAGTCTATGAGCGGTAGAAGAAGAGATTGTGCAAGATTAACCTTAGTGTGAAATGGTAGGAATTTTTGGAGACGTTTAAGAGACTGAAAAGAGTAAAAGACCCTCCTACTCACATCAGCAACATGAACCTCCCAGGAAAGGTTAGTGTCCATATGCACGCCAAGGTTTTTAGCGCTTTTAGAGTACAGAATGGGCACAGAATCATACACCACAGGCGGGAGCGACTGGTGATCCAATAAGTTGAGCATGTATCTGCCGCCAACAATGAGCGCTTGGGATTTAGTTGGGTTTAGTAAAAGTCCAAAAGATTTAGCCCATAGGTGAATATTTTCAAGATCATTGTTGATGGCAGCCACAGTTTCAGTGATCTCGTGTACTTTACAGTGACGATATAACTGCAAGTCGTCTGCATAGAGATGATAATTCGAAGTTAGGACCTTAGTGAGAGCATTTATAAAAATCGAGAAGAGAAGAGGAGAGAGGACGCCACCCTGAGGGACACCCGCAGCCAACTCACACCATTCAGAGGAATCCTCATCGGATCGAACAGACTGCGAGCGACCCCGAAGATAAGATTTGAACCACTCAATTACTGGTGCTGAGACATTAAGAGAGGAAAGGATTCCTAAGAGGATGTCAAAGTCAACTGAGTTAAAAGCACTACTGAAGTCCAGTAAGACCAATACTGTTAAGCATTTATTATCCATGGCCAGTCTTATGTCATCAGTTATTTTGACAAGAGTTGTCACAGTGCTATGACCAGGTCTGAAACCAGATTGGTAAGGACTCAGCAGGCTGTTAGAGGACAGATAATAAGAGTCCTTAAGAAACACCAAAGAGACATTTACAGTTTTCAAAATTTATAAAAATACACCGCACTGAATTACACAAAAAAAAAAATTAGAACCTAAATAGATGTGCCAACAGTTTCACCGAGATATTTAACGAGTATTAACAGAAATTTAAACAAAAAATATTAAAGTAAAAATAGAAGAATATCTTCGAAGACGCAGACTGACATTTTGACTACATGTCAGAAAATCATAAGAATTGAAACAGAAAAAAAAAGAAGAATAAAAAAACTTGCAATTTATTTATGTATCGTTTGTTCGAGTGAAATCTTGCAACTCAATTTTGAAGCAGATATCTTCAACCGATTGAGCTGAAATTTTGTATACACGTTTAGTTTGGATGACAATGCATGGTGACGTCATTTTAAATTCAACATGGCGGAACACCAGTCATTTCACATCTAAAATTTTCATCGCAGACAATGTCATTTCTATTACAACAATATTTCATCCATAAAGCTCATAGTTACACGTCAACGAGCTTATTAAATGGTATTTAGACGTTCACTGCTTTCCCAATGTATTTCGGACTACGTGACAAGCGTTCTGATACTTATTATATTGCAAACTAGGTTCTGCCAGCAGATTAGCCCGCGTGAAAGTAAAATAGTACATTTTGATTCAGGGCTGCGTCAACTAAGTCAACATCATGATCAAAAAACCCAAAACCAATAATTCTAAGATATGTGACATCCTCCAATCCACACAGGGCCCGCGTATTGGATTGCGGCCTATTCCTTGTCCTAGAGAGGAGACGTGAGTTCCAGCAGTCATCATTCCTTGTCCCGTTTTATTTAGGGTCAGCGTAACACTTTTTTTAACTGACTTAAAAAAAAGGAGATTCTTAATTCGGTTGTTTTTTTTTATGTTTGTTACCTCAGAACTCCGTCGTTTATGAACCGATTTGCCATTTTTTTACCCGACTACGGAGGGTTATGATTTTGATAGGCTATGTATGTATGTGAGTATATTCATCTGTTCCCTCATAGCTCCTAATCTACCAATCGGAACTCGATATATGAGGTATCGTTAGAACCGTCTTCATTGTCCGCAATACATAGGCTACGTGACGTGTCACAAAACTCGACATGGCGCCCTCTAGCGGACAAAAAGTATGTGTTAAAAAATAAAAATGGAGATAAATACGCCGTGTTTGGTATCATTTGAAAGGGCTACATTTGTAAATTTCGAAAATATTGCTCAAATTTAAAGTGACGCCCTCTAGCGGACAAAAAGTCATGTGTTAAGTTTAACACCAAAATTGTTTAAATAAAAATAAAGTAAAAAACTAAAACCCGACTACGACAAAAAAAAAACGACGCTGAAAAAGTATGAAACAAGACTTTCATACTTCGAACAGAACTAAAAGAAAAACCGTAGTCACACGTTATTAAAGTGTTTCGGTTGGTACTTATAACGTGTGACTGCGGCTTTTCTTTTTGTTCGGTTCGAAGTATGAAAATCTTGTTTCATACTTTTTCAGCGTCGTTTTTTTTTTGTCGTAGTCGGGTTTTAGTTTTTTACTTTATTTTTTTATTTCTTCTAATTGGATATGCTTCCAGGTTGGTCCCATTTTTTTCAAAATCTAGTTCTGATGATGGGATCCATGAGGAATTGAGAGAACTCCTCAAATATTCTAGGCAACTATATAGTGAATTTAGTATTTTCATCGAGAACTTAAGCATTTACAGTCAAAAAATAATATTTGATGAAGTGGAACTGATGAAAAAGACCAGAAATGGCCAACGGAACTTCACCCTCAAATAGATATCACAATGAAGATATTAAGTAACTACGACAATACAAATAATTATAAATGGTTCTGAATAGATATGTTGTAAATGGTATCATCGAAGTGATTTGATGATGACGATGGAGCCGGAAGGTAGGCATTGGAACTCCGTAATTAATCAATGTAACCTAGCTGTGTTTGGGCTTATTAGAATTGTCATGAGATGTACTTTGGCTATAAGGTACTATCGAACTGATCTGATGATAAAGCCGGAAGGTAGGCACAGGAACTCCGTAATTAATCAATGTATCCTAGCCGTGTTTAGGCTTATTAGAATTGTCATGAGATGCATTTTGGCTATAAGGTACTATCGAACTGACTTGATGATAGTGCCGGGAGGTGGATGGGAACTTCATAATAAAATAATCTATCCTAGCAGTGTTTGGGTTAATTCGAATTGTCATCAGAAATGTGTAGTCTGGCTATAAGTGTATCACAATTAAAAAGTGTGAACTAAAAAACTTAAAAAAAAAATAACCTACTTCACTACAAAACACTAAAACGATCAAAATAATTTTAATTTCGGAAGTCGGTGTTAAATAACAAGCAAACAATACCAGAAACACCGAATTCCGAAATTAAAATTATTTTGATCCTTAATTTAACCTTTTGAGTGTGTAATTAGAGACACAATAGTAAGACAATGGCGCGTGAACGCCGGCGTTAATGCGGGGATCAACAGCTTAATTTTCTTCCATTCTGTCCTGTCACCCGTCGTGACGGGTGACAGGAGTTAGTGACAGCGTGCTGTCACTAACTCCCTTTCAAACTTTTCTTTGGCTTCCCTCTCCCTCGCCTGAGTTTCAGCTATAGGAACATAAAGGCTGATTATGCTATGCTTTATTTTTATTATACTTTCAGGATGTGTGTTTATTATGTTCAATATTGTATACATAAATCTAGATAACCACAAAAACAGTGAGCCACGAGACGCCGGTTTGACTAGACAAAACGTTTATAAGTTTGGAATAGGGAATCCAATCCCGCATCAGAATCGCGATCCCGCAGGCCTGTGTGATTGAAGTAAGCCAATCCGCGAATCCGGGATTTGCGGGATTATGATATTTTAATTTTTGTATTTTATTTTAAGGGATGTGCTCAAAAGTAACCCGTGAAATGCAATTTTTCTTAATAAAAGTTTTTGCATTTTATAGGCCACAGTGCAACTCTGACCTGCTTTCGTGGGCTACCGAGGCGTTTTTTCGCCTTTAAATACTACATAATACTTAGAAAGGGCCAATGTAGTAAAAAAAAAGTTCAAATCATTTTGTATTATTATCTAAAGTTATTACTCGTTATTAATTAACAATTCAATATACTTAACGATGTTTTAGAGTTTTTAATCGGGAACGATAAAATAAAATATTTTGCAATTATTTTCCATAGGTACAAATTCTACAGAAACAGAAAAGTCACGAGATCCAAGGAAAATTGAAAAACAAGAGATTTACTGTAAATGAGGCTATGTTGGGTCTAATAAATAAGTAATCAGAACAGCGCATCAATTAAACCCATTTTTCTTAGAAAAAAAATCAATCCCGCAAGCGTGTGGGATCCCGTATATTAAGTAACCCCACTTTTCAGATCCCGCATCTGCGGGCTCCCGCGCTTGCGGGATTGGATTCCCTAGTTGGGAACATAAAACAATAAAACAAAGTTTTCAAAGTTCATTTAGTTTATATTATACAAAATTAATTAATTTTGATACTGTTGGCTTGTTAACAAGTTGTTTGAACAACAATTTAATTTAAAGCTGTTTGACGGTCAATTATGTTTTGATAGAATTTTCTAATTACCGAATTAATTGACTAAACAGTAATTTATAAACTGTCTGGTTTAAAGTAAAAACAATACACACTGCGGCGGACTGGTAGTGCTTCGAGCCTGGTGCTAGTGCTAATTTGTTTTACGTTAGCGCGATCGACACTCCGGCGCTCCGATTGGCCCGCTCCAAGCCCTTAACCAATCAGAGATTCAAACGCTGTAATGTCTCGATCGTATTAACGTAAAAACAACTCACACTCAGCGCTATGAACTCTATTTTGTTAGTTTATTGTGTTTTGAGTATATCGGAGCATAATTAAGTGAAGGAAATAGTACCTAATCAATAAAAAAATAATAAAGATAGTCAAATTATTTTCTTAAAATCCATCGTTCATGTAAGTAGGTAATATAGCTATAGTGTAAGTAAGCACTATACTAAGGACGGAATTCACCAATAAAACTAATCGCGTGTTAACGTTTGGCTCGCATAATCGCGTTTAGCCGCTGTCACTAGTGTCACTTGTAAAAATATAACAACAGAAAAATACAGACAAGTGACACTAGTGACAGCGGCTAAACGCGATTATGCGATCCAAACGTTAAAACGCGATTAGTTTTATTGGTGAATTCCGCCCTTAGTAAGTTGGGTTCAGCATCATCTAGGTACCTACATGGCCACGCTCTGGCCCGGGGCTTCCATCTTAAATCAATAATGATAATAAAAAGCTTACTTCCAATAGTTCTACAACAATGGTTCTACAGTAAACTTTTAAAACTTTCCTGTACCATTCTTCTTTGAGTAGCTCTTTCCACCATCATTTTGAACGTGAAATACAGAACTTTAAAAAATACAAAAATACCAACACATAAAGAAATTATGATTATGATAATTAATTCCATTTCGAAGTATTGAAACCACCGTACGTGACGACTTGGTGAAACCAAATGGCTGCCACCGTGACTTAAGACGTACTCGATGGCGTCGACGGCACGGACCGGTGCGGGCTCAGGTGCATCAAAAATCAACGTGCGAAGATGATGTATGTTGATGCGGTAACTGAAAGTGAAAGTACAGTTGACTAACTTAAAGTTCTGGGGCAATCATACTCCATTTTCTGTGCTCAATTTTCCTTAGCCCCAGTAGGCTTCGACCCTGCTGGGCCCCTACGGTTTGCTGACATCTCCTTGAGGCGCGCGTGGAACAGTACGCACCGTCGACGACTTGGGCTCGGTCCGAAACCAACAAAGCCCAAAGCCCAAGTCAGATTAGAACTAGTTAGCTAGTTATCTTAGTGTTTCAAACCGCAGGGTCGAAGCCTACTGGGGCCACGAGTAATGTGAAAGTGAAAGCCGGGGCCCTGGAACGAAGGCAAAGAAGGAACAGGAGTGGGTTTTTAGTCAGTAAACTGACACAAAAGAGCAAGAGATGTCATTGGGTGATTATCCCAACTAAAAAAAAGTTATTCAATTCAAGTGCCTTAACAGGACATGCCTCAACTTCTTTTGAGTCTTTCATGCACAGACCTTGTTTTATGTGTTCCTTTCATGCGCAGACCTTGTTTTATGTGTTCCTTTCATGCGCAGACCTTGTTTTGTGTGTTCCTTTCATGCGCAGACCTTGTTTTATGTGTTCCTTTCATGCGCAGACCTTGTTTTGTGTGTTCATTTCATGCATAGATCTTGTTTTATGTGTTCCTTTCATGCGCAGACCTTGTTTTGTGTGTTCCTTTCATGCATAGATCTTGTTTTATGTGTTCCTTTCATGCACAGACCTTGTTTTATGTGTTTCTTTCTATCAGCAAATTAGAATTAGGGCAAGAGATAAAATGAGAGAGCTGTTTAGTCAAGGTTTACAGGACAGGACTTAGTGTTTTGTCCTACCAATAATATTGATATTGATGGGACAAAAAATGAATAGGATAGAGCCGAAGATTTTATACAACTCGATTTCCTGACAGCTTGTCTTCAGAACAAAAACTGTCTTGAGTTTATGTTGGTATTTAGTCAATCGGCACGAAAATAATGAATCTTCAGGATTTTAACATTATTATTATTTGGTCATTTCCACATTTTTTTCTAAACAACATTTTTACTTTTTTTTTTTGAGCGTGAGAAATTTTTAAGTAACTTCTCTCGCTCTAAGTGGAGCGAGAGGGACTGCCAGACTTTAACTGACTAAAAACCATCCTGTTGGCTGTTCCTTTAGTTGATACCATTGCGTATCAGTACCGTAGTGACTTTTTCGAACCATCCTGCCGCCTTCTTTTAATCTGAGGTGTTAAGTGACTAAAACTCGCCTGTGTACCTTCAATTGCCCTTTTCGTTCAGGGCCACGGTAAATATTTCGAACAATCCTGCAACCCTGACATAGACACTAGCGGGCTCTGTCAATCCTGCTGACATCTTTTTGAGGCGTGCATGGATAAGAAAACTTACGTTTCATTTCTCATGGTTTGTTCAATAATTTTCTTGAACTCCTCATCATCCACGTCCTCCAGGTCAATTGCAGTGCCAATCTTGTGACGCCTCAGTTGCTCCGCGTTGCGCCACTGATCACCTGCCATGGGCAGACCGAGGACTGGTACTGCAGCAGCTATTGCTTCATCTATAGATTGCTGACCACATTGGCTTATGAAGAGACGGACGTTTGAATGTTCTGAAAGCAATTGTTATGGTCTTTTGTACATAGCATTGGTAGGATGAGAGCAGGACGAAAATATGCATCTTTAAGATGAGAGAAAAGGATAGGTAGCTACATTGTATGAATCCGACAGCTGTCACCCGCACCATCTTAAAGCAATTGTAGTGTACTTTGCATTGGTAATTTTATAGAGTTACTAGCTGTCACGGTAATCTTTGTTCTGCCATATAAATACAAATATAAAAAAAAGAATGGGGGTCGGGGTAGGAGAGTAAAAAATAGTCTACGACCTATACTCAATGTTTTTTTTTTAATTATTGATAGGCTCGCGTTTGACCACTATCTCACCTAATGGTAAGCTATGATGTGGTCCACGATGGAGCACGCTTGCCTAGAAGTAACCTATTCACTCTTGACTTAAAGACCCCTAGGTTGTAGCTATCAGGAAACACAGACTCCGACAGGGAATTCCACTCCTTAGCTGTACGCATTATGAATGTGTTCCCAAAACGCTACCAAATATCCACAAAAATTACAAAATTAGATTAATCATTATTGCACCTAACATTATACCATGGTTGTCTGCAGTCAATCTGTTTAATAATACTACAAGACCTTTGAGGGCTGTTATTCAAAGACAACAATTCTCCTCATAAATCCAGCTACTACTCCTACTCTTACTCTGTCCATGTAGTAAAGTTGTGGAACTCTCTTCCGCCTCCGCATTCGAGATTTGCTAACGATTTCACTCTTCAAATCTAAAGTAAAAGAGCACTATCTTTCCTCTCTAGTGTGATAATTATTTAAGCATTTACATTATGTATTTAGTTTTAGTATAAGGTATTTATAGGTATATAAGTATTTATTATTTTAATTTAAGATTTCACATACTCTATAATACTTCTACACTCTATTGTCTACATTTTTTCCTAATTCTCCTTTCGCAGGTCTGCTGGAAGAAATTTCTTTTAGCAATAAGCAGTAGGTACCTTTGTAATTTTTTTATAATAATGTATCTTCTTTCGTATTTAAGTGTGTACATAAATTATAAAATAAATAAAGGCTAGAGAAACCTCGTACTCATCGAGCAGATTTTTTTTTCTAATCCCAAGAATCACTAAAAATGTATTTGGATACCAACCTGATATTCAATAAGTCGTAAAACAAAAGACCGAGCAAGAGTACCAAGAAAAGTTAAAGAAAGAAAAAAAAGTAAGTACGTAGACTGTGACCGAAATAATGTATTGTCAGAAATGAATGGTTATACCTAGCCGATATGAATGTGTTCAATTTTAGATTTACGCGATTCAATTTGTATGCTCCATGCAAAATGAAATTTCTTATTAGGTTCAATAAAAATCCAGGACAAATCCTCAAATCGAACACGTGTGTTATATCTTTACTATACAAGGCGCCAGATAAACTTGGAATAAAGTACATTGACCTTTTCCTAATATCTCTACGTAGACCGAAAAACAAACAATGAACTGTTTATCTTTAATAGAAAATGTAAAGGTTCAAGATAGAAAAGATCGATTCAAGACAGCTTTAGGTTTTTGTTTCCGTTTTTGAAATTAACCTTTCGAATACCGTAATTAGAGACAATAGAAAGACAATGAGAGAGTGAACGCCGCCGGCGTTCGCTTGGGGTTTAGTGAATTAAGAATGTCAATAAATATAGAAGGGTCAATGACCGTTATTCCAAGTTTACCTGGCGCCTACCTTAGTTTGGATCTATGTAACTCTCTTGTCGGCTTTCAAGTAATGGCATTATAAGCTTGCGAACACTTTTCTCACCTGTCACAGCGCATTGGAAAAGTAACTTTACAAAAAATATTAGAGCTGAGCAGTAAAGGTTTAATCTCAGCATACTGTAGAACTATAGCAAAATTAATTTTATAATTTAGTGGAAATAGAATAGAATAGAATAAAACTTTTAAACTAACTTAATCTATGGATATAATGGCGGTCTTATCGCTAACAGCGATATCTACCAGACAACCTTAGGATGGACTGTAAGAACTTAACATAAAAAAAGGGGGTAGACTGCGGTGTACTGCAAATTAAATTAAATTTAATTAAAAATATATATTAGACTATATATATATATAAAATTATATTATATAGCTATTATATATAAAAGACAAAAAAACAAACTCATGAATATAATAGGTCTTTACCTATGAAATTGGAGATTTTTAAAACGGGTTGCTTTGAAGTGTTATATCATTGGATTGACTTGGAATCATAAGTTCAAATAAATTTTATATTAAAGGTATGTTATTCTTCTTTTGAAATTAGGTATTTATTGGTTTCTTTGTGTTTTATATTTTCTGTAATATAACAGTACTATTATTATTAGATATATACCTACAAAATTCTGTGAATCGCAATACCAAGGGAAGCCTTGGATTTTTGCAAGAATGTTGCTTTTATTATGTGTCGTCAGTGATTTAAGTCGTGAGGGATTTGTCTGTCTTGATACGGTGATGTAGAGGATGGATAAAACATATGTTACCATACTAAAACAAGAGTTGAAGCCTACTGGGGCCAAGGGTCTGATTCTGAAAGGAAGACTCGGCCCTGGTACGAAAGGCAACGAAGGAACAGGAGTGGGTTTTTAGTCAGTAAAAGTCTGACACTATCTCCCGCTTCGCCCAAGAGCGGGGGATGTCATAAGATGATTTTCCCACTGAAAAAAAAAAACATTTGGTTGCATGGAGAGGGAGAGGGACCGATCAAACGATGGTGTGACGACCGATATGGACAGAATAGAAGAAAAACTCGTGTTACGCCGACCCCTACTAACATGGAACAGGGGAGAAAGATGGTATTGTTTTTTAGGGTTAAATAGGGCCCTAAAAATTAAATGAAATTTTCACAGATGATGTATTTCTGTTGCTGCTATAACAACAAATACTAAAAACAGAATAAAATAAATATTTAAGTGGTACAATAATCGTGATTTTTTTTGCCGTTTTTTTGCTACGGTCGTTATGGAACCCTTCGTGCGCGAGTCCGACTCGCACTTGGCCGGTTTTTTTGTTCAACAACGTGCTGTGAAAGTTGCGAGGTCGGACTAGATTCTAAAGGTTCGGACCGAATGTTGTGAAGCATCTTGGGAAAGGTCTATATCCCGCTGCGGACAGTAATACACTTAGTGTTGCAACCACAAAACACGGACTATATGGACTTGCCGCATATGCTACAAATCGCCGCTGCTCGCTTCTTGTGGCCCGCACCGGCCACTAAGCACCGATAGAAAACGCCGCCACACGCCATTCGTGCATTTAAACCTTCTTCGACAGAGTCTATTATGATACTGTGCGCATGGGTTAAAAAAAGTAGCAGCCACCAGCCACAAATGGCTGTCGCGCGCTTCAGCTTCCTTTGTGGCCGCTTCTAGCTTCTCATGTGCGTGGCAATGTGGCCCATGTGCGGCGACACTATACGTGCTATCTCGCTATTATTTGACAATGTTACTGACGAGAAGCGTGACTATGAAGGAAATCATCCCTAGCCTTTTTAACCGACTTCAAAAAGGAGGAGGTTATATGTTCGGTTGAATGTAAGTTTTTTTTTTTATGTATGTTCACCGATTTCTCGGTCAATTGTGGACCGATTTTGAAATATTTTTGTTTGATTGGAATGTTATACTTCCGAGTTGGTCCCATAGAAATATTGTTATGATCTGATCATGAACTTCGAAGATATGGAACAGAACTCCTCGTAGGATCACAGCAGATCCGTCGTAACAAGTAAAATTGCTTTGTTTATACGTGTAGTCGATGACTGACTGAAAGTAAAGGAGGAATATATCGAACTGATCTGATGATGAAGTCTAAAGTTAGGCACCGGAACTCTGTAATAAATTAATGTAATCTAACCGTGTTTGGGATTATTAGAATTGTCATGAGATGCGCTCTGGCTATAAGGTATTTAAGTTTGGCTGAGGGGTACTTTTTAGTGGTGGTACCATAACTAAAAAGTGTAAAATAAAAATCTTTTTACAAAAAAAAATACAACCGACTTCAAAGTAAAATAAAACACTGAAAAGTGCAAAATAACTTTAATTTCGGAAGTTGGTGTTAAATAACGAAGAGACAAAGCTATTATAGAAACACCGACTTCCGAAATTAAAGTTATTTTGCACTTTTCAGTGTTTTATTTTACTTTGAAGTCGGTTGTATTTTTTTTTGTAAAAAGATTTTTATTCCACTTAACTTGGGGTCGGTTTTCAGTCTAACCGGATGCCGCTGATTACCTGTTTTTTACATGCCTATCAGACCTCTACAACTTATTATTATTATTATTTTTTATTATTTATCTCAGGACCCTGAGGTCCTGGACCTTTGGGAGGCGTACGAGGAGCCGAAGCCAACTTGCAGAGGCCCTTTAGATAATTATAATGGAACATGATACCAACCGACGATTATCCCTGTACGCGCTATGCTAATGCACCCAAGGACAACCCCCGGTTGTTGAAAAACTATTGCGACATATGGAGAACAAAGATAATAGGCCACGCCTCCGATTCCTTTCTTCTGACCACGTGACTGAGCGTTGAGATGACAACCCCCGGTTGGTGGGAAACTATTGCGACATATGGAAAACTAAGATATAAGGCTATGGTTTTTGGAGTCTTAAGTGGACTGGTAACATGGAACTATGTTAAGACTATGGCCCCTGCCTGAACAACGTTATTAATATCCATCGAAAAAAGGCAGGGGGTGACTTGCACACTCAATAAATGGGCCCCCAAAAAACGGCCGCTAGCACGAAGTGACGTAGCAACAAGAGGGCAACATATTCTGAGGTGCTTGAGGAGTGGAGAGGTATACCACGGCTATCAGGACAATCCCGGAAGTACGGTCAAGATCCCTACCAGCACCTTACTGGATTATACATCCTTCTCCCGAGCACGTTTGCTCTTGCGAATCTCCACTCAAGCCAGCCAATAAAGGCAAGAGAGAGGTGGGAGCTCAGTTCCTCGTCAGTGCTCACTACGGCCGGCCAGTAAAGGCAAGCCGGAGATGAAGAACAAGAATTCTCCCGGGAGATCGGGTCCGTGGGGTCGCTAATGCCCAACAGTTCGCCACAAAACTGCACTGCGGATTGTATCTCTCTTAGTCTGGCCCCTCACTCTAGGCATATTACGGCAAAGCAAACTTCACCGATTCAGACCTAGGATATATTGGAGCACGCAAGCCCCACCACGACGTCAACGTAGAGATACGGCGATGGGGTTATTATTATTATTATTAATGACAACTGTGACCAACGGCTTTTACGTGATTTCTGAGGTATGGTGTCAGTAATGTCTTAGATAAACTTATGAATTAGATAAATCATATTGGTACTGGCCCGGTTTCGAACCCACAACCGCATGCATGAGAGGCGGGTGCCTTAGCCACACGCCCATCACACGACACCCTGCTTGTGATAATGAACGTAAATGGCTCTAAATTAAAACAAAGATAAAACTAACAAACTTACTCAATAGCTCAGCTTGAGGAAACCACCTGCTAATCTTCACATTGTACGGCAAGTCACTGATATCGGCATCCCATTTCCATAGCACATTGAAGGACATCTTGCTAAAAGCACTGATGAGCTTGCGATGTGTGTGTTCAGGTAGCATCCAAGGACGTACGTTTGTCCCTAGGCTGACATAGACTACGCCGTAGGTACAGGAGTCCAGGTACTGCTGCAGTTCCTGGAACATTAATAATAATAATAATCGATCAGCAGGGCAGTTTTGTGGCGAACTGTTGGGCATTAGCGACCCCACGGACCCGATCTCCCGGGAAAATTCTTGTTCTTCATCTCCGGCTTGTCTTTATTGGCCGGCCGTAGTGAATACTGACGAGGAACAGAGCTCCCACCTCTCTCTTGCCTTTATTGGCTGGCTTGAGTGGAGATTCGCAAAAGCAAACGTGCTCGGGAGAAGGATGTATAATCCAGTAAGGTGCTGGTAGGGATCTTGACCGTACTTCCGGGATTGTCCTGATAGCCGTGGTATACCTCCTCAAGCACCGCAGGATATGTTGCCCTCTTGTTGCTACGTCACTTCGTGCTAGCGGCCGTTTTTGGGGGCCGTAGGGGCCCAGCAGGGTCGAGGCCTACTGGGGCCATGGGTGATGCGAAAGTGATCCCCGGGGCCCTGGAAAAATGGCAAAGAAGGAACAGGAGTGGGTTTTTAGTCAGTAAAAGTCTGACACTATCTCTCGCTCCGCCCAAGAGCGGGGATGTCATTATGATGATTTTCCCACACGAAAAAAAAAAAAAAACGTTAATAAGGATAGAAACTATTTCAGCCCCCCTAGCCAAGTTACGATCGTTTCGTTCGTGTCGAACGCCTCGAGTAGGCTACGCCTCCGATTCCTTTGCTCTGACGTCATCTCAACGCTCAGTCACGTGGTCAGAACAAAGGAATCGGAGGCGTGGCCTACTAGAGGCGTTCGACGCAAACGAAACGATCGTAACTTGGCTAAAGTTAAGAGATACGCCGGTAGGGGTGGCGATTCTTTCTAAAAAATATCGATTTTTGAATCGATTCGAATCGAAGTCTAAATAATCGATTCCGTAATAAATGAAGTTCTAAATAAAAGATAAATTTCCTAAAGATCGATCTGTTGGTTGGTGGTTTGATACTGAGTCCCATAAAGCACGGTCCATATGATTCTACAATGCACATGTGTTTCATGACTACTAACATATTACTTCTTGGGCACGCCATAATTATGGCGGTAAGTCCCCTCTTTGAGGAGTGGCTGGAAAGGCAACACGGCGTCCTTACCTTCCGCATGACGCAGGTCCTCACTGGACATGGTAAGTTCGGGAGGTTCCTGCACCGGATTCGTGCGGAAGAAACGCCCGGGTGTCACCATTGTGTGGACCACCCGGAGGACACGGTGGAGCACACGGTGGAGGTGTGTCCCGCTTGGGCAGAGCAACGCCGTGTCCTCGTGGGGGCTATCGGTGGCGGCGATCTCTCGCGCCAGGCCTTGGTACAGGCCATGGTCCGGAGCGAGGAGGAGTGGCAGGCGGTCGCCTCCTTCTGCGAAGCAGTAATGCTAGCAAAGGAGGCGGTCGATCGCGTGAGGCAACGGTCCTCATGCCCCAATCGCCGCCGGGATTCCGATCCCGATTTCCGGCCATCGTAGGCGCGGGCTTGCGGACGGCGAGCAATGGGTGGCTCGCCTTCCGACCGTCCGGTAACCGTCCGGACCGAGCCCAAGTCGTCGACGGCGCGTGCTGTTCCACGCGCCGTCGACTCAAGGAGATGTCAGCAACGGTAGGGGCCTAGCAGGGTCGAAGCCTACTGGGGCCAAGGGTCTGATTCTGAAAGGAAGACTCGGCCCTGGTACGAAAGGCAATGAAGGAACAGGAGTGGGTTTTTAGTCAGTAAAAGTCTGACACTATCTCCCGCCCCGCCCAAGGGCGGGGGATGTCATAAGATGATTTTCCCACCGAAAAAAAAAAAAAAAAAAACATATTACTTCTAACAAATGCGTTGTTGGACATTCTGTCTCGCACGAAGGTACTGGAGTGACTGAAGCATGGTTCTATGCATTGTGCAGCCGCGACATTTCGCCGCGCTTGGAATAGAAGCAGCTGCGACCGCATGAGCACTGCGGTCAACCGCAGCCGCTAGCCGCAGTGTCGCCTGCGGTTGCAGTCTGCAGCCCGTCTCGGAATTGTACCTTAAGAGTCATTTCAGGTGTGATCGCATCGCATCGCAACCAAAATAGGACACACGATTTTTTACCGGTTTCATCGCATGATGAAATCGTAACGCATCTTTGCACGAGCGATGACTATAGAACGACGCCTAAGCATAACCAGCATTATAATGTTCTCACTGCTGCGACCAGCCTTTTCTCTAAGAGAAGGAATGGGCCGTAAACCACCACGCGGGCTCATTGCGGATTGGTGGATGTTACGTGTTTTTTTGGTTCTAAGATATACCGGTTTCCTCACGACGTTTTCCTTCGCTGTTTTGGGAGCAGTGGTGATAAAATAAATTATACAGAGTAATTTGCCTGTTTGGGTTTGAACCCACGACTTACAATTCGTAAGGCGGGACCGTTACCACTGGGCCAACACGGGCCGACGCCTAAGGGTAGGCGTAGGTATAACTCAATTATAAAATAAATATTAACTTACCTCAGTCATCTCGGTCTTGGTCTTCAAATCCTGCAGATGTGTCGCTCCCAAATGCACCACATTCATTGGGACAGGACGCACTCCCTGCCAAATTGGATGAATATTCAGCAACAACATCTCCACCTTTTCCATCTGCTTTCTCAATGGAGGAACGTCACCAAAAAGTCTTTTAGCTATTGCGTCTTCTTCTTTCTCAAGCGATTCGTACATAGAGTGCATTTTCCAATATTCGTACAATGCCACAGTCTTCTGCCAGATGTTTAGATTCCAGACTTCATGTTGCATGCTGGTCGGATATAGCAATGGATGCGAAGGACCACCAAAGTTTATGTAATCGTTGAAGACTGGGCCAAAAGAACTGATGGAAATTACGGGAGCATCGTAAATATAGGTCCAGAAGAGAGTGGGTCGAATCCAGGCTTCTAACAATAGGAGATCAAATGTTTCATTGTTTTTTATAAAGCTTTTTACTTCGGGTATATCTAATTGTTTTTCAACAACTTTAGTGGCTACTTGTAGCGCATGTTTCAACCCATCGTTCTTGTATTTATCCTTTCCTGTAACGTCTTCAATGTACCTTTCTTGCCAAATTTCTTTTGTTACTTCTGATACATCGATTTCCATTAAATTGTCTGGTGAATCTTTTCTTGAGTACTCTGGTAATGGTGTTATAAGTACTACTTCATGGTCACGAATAACCAGTTCGTGTATTATCGATCTGTGAGCACTTTGGTGACTTATCAGTGGCGTTGGGAAGACTGCTAGTATTCTGGCTGTTTCGGTTTGAACGAAAATTAAGAAACTTATTAGAAGACACAGTGTCATCATCTTTATTTATGCGTGACAAATTTTCTAAACTTTTCTATCAATGAACCCAATTTTTCACATAAAATTAATATTTATCTGGTAAATTGTAATACACTGTCGACCTAAGCAGCGACTGATGAAAAAAAACATTTAAACATATAATAGCAACTGCAGTTTTAATATTGATACAGTGAGTACATAATATTTGCACAAATGCATCCAACATGTCATTAAGCCTACTCTGTAGGTGAAATGTTATTAGCCACAGTATGAAGATCATTTGGAATAAATAAATTAAGTATTACCGTAAATTTTATATGAGTCACGCTACTTTTCAGGCGCGTCTCGAAGAGCTGTCAGCAACATTGGCGGGGCCCGCTAGAGCTGATGACTGCCAGGGTTGCAGGATTGTTCAAAATATTTACCGTGGGCTTGGAACGATAAAGGCAACTGAAGGAACACTACCAGGTTTTTGTCAGTAAAAGTCTAACGCTTCCTCTTGATTATTTTTCTCTTGAAGGTTATTGTCATTTTTTGATAATTCTCTACAAAAAAAAAACCCGCTAGCTTTTGAGCCTCGTTCCGTATTGGGGAGTGACTCCCCTATACGTCTAAGTGAGGCACGCATGGAACATTCATTGTCATCATCGTCATTTCAGCCGAAAAACGTCCACTGTTAGACATAGACCTCCCCCAAGTGTTGCCATAACGACCGGTTCTGTGCGTCTCGCATGCATCGGATTCCCGCGACTCTCACCAGGTCATCATTCCATCTTGTGGGAGCCCTTTCAACGCTGCGTCTTCAGGTACGTGGTCGCTACTCCAGCCCCCCTAGCCAAGTCACAACCGTTTCGTTTCGATTCTCTTTTCGTCGATTGCCTCAAGTAGGCCACGCCTCCGATTCCTTTATTCTGACGTCACCTCAACGCGCGAATCGAAACAAAACGGTTGTAACTTGGCTACGGGGGGACAACCTTTTGTCCTAATCGACCATCTATTCTGCAAGCGAAGTGCCATGCCCATTACGCGCCACTACCTCGGCTGTCCCCTAATCTGTCGACTCTAGACCTTAACATGCCTGCGCCAACCTTAACAAATGAGTTTATTACTTCGTCACATTCATTGATTAGGTATGTGTAACATGACTCTATAGCAATAATTTTCTCGGAAACGTGTGTGTTTGGCACTATATACCTCTTGGCATTAACGAAATAAGTAAACTTTGTGAGGTGTTGACTCGGGGAGCGCTCTTATAGAAATTGTATTATATTACCGCCCACAACTAAGTTTAGTTATTCTTTCAAATACGGATATATGAGGCGATACGATGGGCTTCATCAGAAGGCTCAAAGTCACCCGAAAGACAATGGAAAGAGTCTATGCTTGGAGTTTCCTTGCGTGATCACATCAGAAATGAAGATATCCACAAGAGAACCAAGGTTACCGACATAGCTCGAAGAATCGACAAACTTAAGTGGCAGTGGGCAGGGCACAATATTGCTCGTAGAACAGATGGGGATGAAAGGTTCTGGAGTGGCGACCACGTACTGGAAGACGAAGCGTTGGAAGGCTTCCCACAAGTTGGACCTGACCTGGTGAGGGTCGCGGGAATCCGATGAATAAAAGACGCACAGGACCGGTCGTTTGTGTTCGCGGGTTACCCTAGTGCTTTCATAGTTTTGTTAATGTTTTTGGCTTGGATACTAAGTCCTTTAAGCCATGTCTTCGTATTAATAGTTAATTTGTTTAGAATAGAATAGAATAAACTTTATTGTTAACTAAACTAACAAACTAAACTAAACAACTGAACTAAACCAACCAACGAACCAACCAACCAAACCAACCAACCAAACTAAACAACCAACCAACCAACCAAACCAACCAACTAAACTAAACAACCAACCAACCAAACCGACCAAACCAACCAAACCAACCAAACCAACCAAACCAACCAAACCAACCAAACCAACCAAACCAACCAAACCAACCAACCAACCAAACCAACCAAACCAACCAAACCAACCAAACCAACCAAACCAACCAAACCAACCAAACCAACCAAACCAACCAAACCAACCAAACCAACCAAACCAACCAAACCAACCAAACCAACCAAACCAACCAAACCAACCAAACCAACCAAACCAACCAAACCAACCAAACCAACCAAACCAACCAAACCAACCAAACCAACCAAACCAACCAAACCAACCAAACCAACCAAACCAACCAAACCAACCAAACCAACCAAACCAACCAAACCAACCAAACCAACCAAACCAACCAAACCAACCAAACCAACCAAACCAACCAAACCAACCAAACCAACCAAACCAACCAAACCAACCAAACCAACCAAACCAACCAAACCAACCAAACCAACCAAACCAACCAAACCAACCAAACCAACCAAACCAACCAAACCAACCAAACCAACCAAACCAACCAAACCAACCAAACCAATCAAACCAACCAAACCAACCAAACCAACCAAACCAACCAACCAACTAAACTTTATTGTTAACTAAATTTTATTGTTGTTTACCATTAGAACATGGATGTACACATTCTCGGCAAACTTTACTGAAGTAGTCAACACTACTATAAAATTCTCAGCTCCATTTTACCAAGATCCGCGCCTGTTTCAATGATTCCACATAATGTACACACACGTACGGCGTTGCGCCACTGGTACATGGTAGACATCCCATCCATACGCACAAAGCGTTTTGAGAACACATTTAATAAGCGTACAGCCAAGGAGTGGAATTCCTTGCCGGAGTCTGTGTTTCCTGATAGCTACAACTTAGGGGTCTTTAAGTCAAGAGTGAATAGGCTACTTCTAGGCAAGCGTGCTCCATCGTCGACCACATCATTGCTTACCATCAGGTGAGATGGCGGTCAAACGCGAGCCTATCATTAATAAAAAAGAATGTCCAGCTGTGTAAACACTTGAGATACAAAACTACAATAATTTTACATCACAATATCCAATGGGGATCAATTTGGCAAAAACTCCCTAGCGCTTTCATTGTGAGTAATGAGGATCAGTCATGTTTTTTTGTGGACTATGCAGACTTATAGCGTAAAAATAAAAAAATAGTAAATACTGTGAAGAAATTATTTAAATCGGACCAAAAATGACGAATATACAGCAATTTTAGTGTATTAGTTCCAGAAACGCGCCCGAAAATGAAGAGACTCGCTGTGACGTAATCTGTCATGATCGATCTCCACCGGCGAATGAATACGATCAAGCCGTTCGTCGCACGGATCATGACAGATGACGTCATCGTAAACAGTCCAGCGAGAGCGCGCGTTTCCAAGTAGCCGTTTCGAAAAACTTTAATAAAACCACCATTTCTTGACGGATTTTATAATTTAAAAAAAATTATGCTCAGTAAATTATTACACATACGATGTACTTAGTAAAAATCGGATTTGCTACTAAGTAATTGATCCTCATTATGTAGATTATAGCGGTTTCATAGCTTTCACACTTCCATTGAATTTCAAATAATCACTCACAAACATACTTGTAAAACATAGTTCAACTCCTAAAGTTTCAGGATTCAAATGCAAATTATTCCGACGTAATTGTGAAGAGACCCTTCAACTAGATCATATGGACGGAAAAGGGACTCCAAACCTGGCCGGAATTCAAGACAAAAGGTGTACTTCGAAGTTTAAATTAATATCCTTCCATTTAGTTACGTTTACAATTTCAGGCCGATTCATTGTTCATGTTCAAAGGAAATTAAATTTAATTAAGTGGTTCATAAGGTTTTAATTGGGTTGTAAAATGGATAAATCCTCATTGTTTGATGAGAATTTGGTAAGATGTAGATAATGGTGATGGTAAGGGGCTCTTAACAAATAAACATAATTAATAAATAATCTATTACGAGTATGTTGAGAGCAGTGGTGGCCGGGTGGTAACGGCCCCGACTTACGAGTTGAAATCCAGCGAGGCTCATTACTTTGTGTAATTTATTTCATCACCACTGCTCTCAAAACGGTGAAGGAAAACATCGTGAGAAAGTCGGCATGTCCTAGAACCAAAAAATCGAAGACATATGACATTCACCAACCCGCACTGGGCCCGCGTGCTAGATTACGGCCTATTCCCTCCCCCAAAGAGGAGGCCTGAGTCCCAGCAGTGGGAACATTAAAAGCTGATTATGCTATGCTTATGGTAATATAATGGGTTCACCCTTGTTTGGTATAACAACGTTTTGTCGAAAATCGCTCCGGCTAATTTTAGTTACAATAAAGTCATTTCGTATAATTATTCATCTGACCGAATAATTAATTGGTAGATTTTTATTTAGCATATTTATTTCTTTGAAATAATGTCATTTGACCGAATTTTCAAATGCACTAATTTTTAACCTAACCTAACCATTTTTTTTAAATAAGTAATTATCCTAATCTAAATAGTTCAGTTCCGGGTAACCTACTAAAAAAATCTCTTTTTTCTATTAATGCAAGTCGTTTCTGATAAATAAACTAATATCAAGTAACCATAAATTTGACTTGTTTCAGACAAATTTAAGCACAAAAATACATGTTATACCACCTGAACATTACATCAAACCTTCATCAAACCTTTCAATCATCATACCTTTTGATCAATAGCGCAAATGTTGTTATCGCAAATAAATATTCGATGAAATGAAAATTATGTTAATCGATATTATACAAATTGATTATTTTCTTAAACGTTGTTCGAATTAGTAACATTACATCAAAAGTTGTTATACCAAACAAGGGTGAACCAATATAATGTTCCCACCTATGGGACTGAGACCTTTTCGTGGACCTTACCGGATGGCCGGACAGCGAGCTGCCCATGTCTTGCCGTCCGCAAATCTGCGCCTGCGGTGACCGGTAGTGGTTCTGCAAATTCCGAGGCAGACATCGGCTCTAACTGGCCCCGTCAATTATCCTGATAGCTCTTTGGAAGCGCGAGGAACGCGCCGTCGAGTCGGGTCTGCCTCCCTAGCCAAGTTACAACCGTTTCGTTTCGATTCTCTTTTTGTCGATCGCCTCGAGTAGGAGGTGGATAGGCGGTGTGGCCGACTCGAGGCGATCAACGAAAAGAGAATCGAAACGAAACGGTTGTAACTTAGCTAGGGGGGCTGGTCCTTATTAGATGAGCTCACATTGCTCACCGTTCGTAAACCTACGCCTTCGCATGGCATAATAATACCGTAGACACTAGCTTTATTCAAAATATAAGAAAAACTGGCCGTAATATACAATGATAGTACATATGTATGAGGCAGACAAACCAAGAGTCTACTGAAAGCATATAAATGATGTGTTAATAGTTTCGTTTACGTAAATTCAATTAAGAAAAGATGAAGATAACAGTGATTTTCATTTAGTTCTAAATGAATACGACTGGGGTGAATGACACAGATCCTAGGTCAGAGTTGGACAAAAACAGTCTTAGATTCAAACAAAATAAAGATCTTGCAAAGACACTAATTGTGCCTACACATTTAGTCTCTACGTGAGGCCTAAACGAAAGGAAAAATCTCGTTCGTGTCGCAGTAAATACATCTATTCGATCTTCTTTCCAAGTCAAATGTGAACATGGAAATGCCCTAAAACCTATGTCATGTGATTTATAGTACGTCAACCTCATTCTTTTTTGATTTATGTATTCATGGCACGGCTGGGACCTCTTCTCCCTCGAGCCTCCTTGACATTTAAATTATGTGTTTCTGGAAATGTTCTGATTTAAGGATGCAGGTAACGGAGGCCATCTTAACGGAGGTGGAGGTGGGAAAAATGATTTTTTCTTAGAAAACGTGGTATTATCTTATTTCACCGCCCGACACGAGTATGGACTTTTTTGATTTTTAAATGACCATTAGTATCAAAAGCGTCCTATAAAAAGTAAGGGTTGCGATAATATAATAATATGTTTTTTTATATATTTTTAAATGTGTTTTCTATACTTTTTTGGAAAAAAAAATGTAAATAATATGTGTAAAGAATGATTAATAGAAATAATAACAATAATTAACGTTTATTTTAGGCAAAATACCCATAGGTTGACACAAATATTAATATAAAAACCACACAATGGACAAACTGAAAGAAAAGAGAAGAAAGAAAGAAAAAGAGTTTATTTACGACAAACATGGCGCATACCTTAAAAAATAAAACAATAACAAACTGACAAAAAAAAGAAAAATATAAACAATGGAAATTGAACTGTGTCACGTAAGACAGAGTTTATCCTTCAATTTAAAAAAATATATTTCTTTATTTAAATATAAAAAATAAATAAATCATATTTCACAATGATAAAGTTGTACAGTTGATAACGTGATTTCTTAGTAGTTGATGAATAATGATAATACCTAATAGTCTTTCTCATAGACATAGTTATGTCCAGTCAAACCAGATGCAGCTAAATAAGTAGTATTTTTGATGGAGCGACCGTCTACCTGACCTCTCCCTTGGCAAGAACGGTGGCAGATTTTCTGGCCTGGACTATCCGTAACGGCTGTCAAAGGTATGTACCTATATAAATGGCAGCCGAGACTAAGGGCTTGAGGTGCTGCTCCAAAGTAACCCGTAAAATTCAAATTACGTTAATTAAGTTTTTTGCATTTTGCAGGAGTCTCAAGCTGTATGTTGGAATCTGTGTTCTGTATGAAGACTCTTTTTAGTCAGTAACAAATGTGACACGCCCTCTCGCTCCACCTTAGAGCGAGAGAAATCATTTGAGGTGGGAAATCACGCCTCAAAAAAGGGTAACAAAAGAAAAGTCCACTTTTGCGGATGCGGAGGCCACGTTCCGTCACAACCCTATCCTGAACTTATGTTTCACGTATCGGCAAGTTTCGCACAACAGCGCTCCGTCATTTAATGTCCGTTCGAATTTACCGGGTTCAGTTCATATCAGTTTGGCCATAAGCCAGTGTCATTCGGCAGATGACCTAATTGGCCAAGCTATAACTTTTACCTATTTACGTTCATCATCTATTTTCGTTTCCGCAGCGGAAACCGTCTGCATGAACAAGCCACGCGTCGGGTTTACGCAGTTTTGGCCCTTAGACTCCTTTTTTATTCGAAACTTTTGTATCGGTTATGTATATTTTTTTAATACGGCTATCTGATAGTTTTATTTACAGGAATATGACAAAGAATACTTTTTTAAATCCCCGAAGTTTTTCACTTCGAATGGTTTTAGACTTTCATGAGGGTGAGGCCGCAAGTAAAAATTAGTATATAAAATAAACAAATAGTATGACTTCTTTAATACTAGTTTTTTTTTTTCGGTGGGATTATCATCTTATGACATCTCCCGCTCTTGGGCGGAGCGTTAGATAGTGTCAGACTTTTACTGACTAAAAACCCATTCCTGTTCCTTCGTTGCCTTTCGTACCGGGGCCGAGTCTTCCTTTCAGAAGACGATGACCTGTCTGACAGGTACCTAGGCCTCGATCACATGACAGAGGTAGTCGGGCACCCGGTGATACCGGAGTGCCCTCCTAATGCAACTCCAGGGCAGGGAATTTGGAACACCGCATCCCCCGTCGTGAGGGTTTAATACTAGTTTAGATAAACGATGTTCTTTTGTTTCTATGTTTGATTGTTCTACAGACAAACCATTTCAATGCGGGTCTTTGCGAATGGATTTCAACTAGGTACATCTAAATAAATTTATTCGTCAGCTGGTTGCGACATTTCAATTGAATTGTGTTGCTACTCTGGATGTATTCTGTTTGAATTTGTTTTAAGGTCCTTTCAATCTGGCATAGGCGATCATCGAAGACTGGTTACAGAAACTTTTCACAAAAAAAGCCGAGTTCAAAAACAAACTAATAAACTAAATTCAATTTTGGAACTCAGTGTTTCTGATTTTGTTTCATCATTTTTGACACTGACTTTACTTTGTATTTTTTTATTTGTTTTTGAAATTAAAGTTTTTATTTTATTTTTCACTTGTTAGTTCTGGTATCCCACAGCTAAAACTAAATATAGTGAGAAAGTTCTCTGGTAAGCTACCTTTTTTGTGATTATTAAATGACTGTGACACCCACCAACCCGCACTGGGCCCGCGTGGTGGATTATGGCCCATTCCCTCTCCTAGAGAGGAGGCCTGAATCCCAGCAGTGGGAACATTATAAGGCTGATTATGCTAAATGACTGAGAAGTCATTTAATGTTTTCCTATAGCGCGAGACCGCTATAGTGGAGCGAGAGGGCATGTCAAACTTTTACTGACTAACATCCACCTATGTTCCTTCAGTTGCCCTTTGCGTTTTCAGGCATCAAATGAGGTTCTTTCAATCGTTCCCGCAGCCCTAGCAGGTACCGGTACCCTACAGGGCCTTTTCAGATTTGCTGATATATCATTGAGTCGTCATCAGATTCCCGCGACCCTCACCAGGTCATGTTCTGTGGGAGGCCTATCAACGCTGCGTCTTCCGCTACGCGGTCGTGACTCTAGAACCTTTCAGCCCCATCTGTTCCACAAGAAAAGTGCCCGGCCAACAGCCACTTAAGTTGGTCGATTCTTCGGGCTATTCTTACTGACATAGCCCTTTTTAATTAACACGCTTTTATTAGCTTCACTTGTATGTAAGAAAATCTTGGAATCTTAATTTAACTCACTTCCCGGTCTTCGATTAGGATGAAATTTTGCACACGCTCTGAGTTCTGATGACAATACATGACTAGCTAAGAAACGTCATTACAAATCCAATATGGCGGCCTCCCCAAGATGGCGGACTGGCTGTTTGAAATCCACCCCCATGATATGGGTATCAAATGAAAGGGTTTGCTGTCAGGAATACGAAAAAAATTGTCACGTGACTTAAATCCAACATGGCAGACATCCAAGATGGTGGATTGGCTATTTGAAATGCACCCCCATGATATGGGTATTAAATGAAAGGGTTTGCTGAATGGGATACGAAAAAAATAATCACGTGACCTAAATCCAACATGGCGGCCGTCCCAAGGTGGCGGATTGGCTATTTGAAATGCAGCTATATGATTTAGGTATAAAATGAAAGGGTTTAGTTTGAATAATAAGAAGACTAAAAAGTATAAAATAAAAATAATAGTTTAAAAAACTAAAAAACACGCTTTTAGCACGCACTAAAAATTACAAAATAATTCGGACATTTAGTTTGATGACTCAAGAGTTTTCCCTTTGCCAAATCTTCAATAGATAGATTAGGTATTTACTATGATTTGTTGTGAAAGAAAGCGTGGAGCGTTTTGTCCAAAAAGAGTAAAGATTACATAAACGCTCCACGCTTTCTTTCATAATAAATCATAGTAATTATCTAATCTATCTATTGAAGATTTGGCAAAGGGAAAACTCTTGAGTCATCAAACTAAATGTCCGAATTATTTTGTAATTTTTAATGCGTGCTAAAAGCGTGTTTTTTAGTTTTTTAAACTATTATTTTTATTTCATTTGAGGTTGGACATCATAAAATCTCTAATCAAATCTCCTCTCGCTCCTTTGTGTTTTTCCATCGTGTTTGCAGCTTCGTCGACAGAATTTAATAGTTTTGTATGTAAGCTTCACGCAGGCGTAAACCAAGCGTATAATGACGAATACGCGTCTATGAAGCTACGCGTCCGTCGACAGTAGCTCTAACTCATTCAAACAAGCAATGCTATAAATGTTCTCATTGGTAACCTTTTCATATTCGTTTTCCTGTTCAAATGGTAACACACAATAGCCTCTATGATATTTATTATCTAAAGGGCCGGCCACAACCACAACACGCCGCCACAGGCATATTTCTTGTAGATTTCATACATTTTACATGAACTCGCCGCACAAGATTGATGCCGGTGGTCGCCACACACTACAGATCGCCTCTGCTCGCTTCTTGTGGCCCGAACCGGCCACTGAATGCCGATACAAAAGGCTGTCACACGTCATTCGCGCATTTAAACCTTCTTCGACAGAGTCCATTATGATACTGCGCGCATGGGTTAAAAAAAGTAGCAGCCACTGACCACAAGTGGTTTGTGGCCGCTTCTAGCTTCTTGTGGCGGCGTTTGTGACTGGCCCATGTGCGGCGACACTAAGTCACACAAATCTCCTGGGAGTGATATACGCGTGACTCACAAAAGATTACATATAGAATGAAACCTGCTAAAACCTGGTAATTCATATTGTTACTGGCTGGATTTATATTTTTCATCTTTAAGATATATAATAGAGCAGTGGTGGCCGAGTGGTAACGACTCCGACTTACGAGTTGTAGGTTGCGGGTTCAAACCCAGCCAGGTGCGTTACTTTGTGTAATTTATTTCATCACCACTGCTCTCAAAACGGTGAAGGAAAACATCGTGAGGAATCCGACATGTCCTAGAACCAAAAATTCGAAGACATGTGACATCCACCAACCCGCACTGGGCCCGCGTGGTGGATTACGGCCCATTCCCTCTCCTAGAGAGGAGGCCTGAGTCCCAACAGTGGGAACATTATAAGGCCGACTATGCTATGCTTTATGATATATCTGGTATTGGTATTAACCAAATATTATAGTAGTATTCTATAAATTATTATTAAATTACCTATGAAGGAACAAGACGAGGGTATATCTAGACAGAAGTCGGTTATCGCGAGTATAAAATACATTTACTATGTTACACACTAAATGTAACAATATAAAGGGGTCCTATTGTATTACATTTATAGGGCTGCCACTTTTGACATGTCATTAGATTTTTTGATACTCATAACTGGTACCTTTTTTAGCTCATGGATATTTTTATGGAAGTCCTCTGCCCAGAAACGGGTTCAGGGGCCGGCTAACTGTTATTAAAACTGCACGGTGAACTGCAGCTATTTTTGGCGTGGTGTGGGAGTTGCGTGTTTTATCACGATTTCCCGGCCAAGTTTTAACCCGCATTTATTCATCCCCACCCAGTCACCCTCTACAGTCACATTGTCATCATCGTCGTTTCAGCCGAAAGACGTCCGCAGTTGGACATAAGCCTGTTTGGTGATTTTTCGGGCTATGTTGCTACAATACCTTTGATTCTCCTGTGGATATTATCATTCCTTATTCGATCACGATAGAAAATTTCGAGTATAGCATATATATAGTTGCCCTTTGGGTAACTTTAAGCCTGCAGCTATAGACGGCTACGAATCTTTTAGAAAAGCGTAGTAGACATTAGTCGCCAGCGCACAGCTGGATGCGGGAGCAAAACCAACCCTCAGTCGCCCTGATTGCCCGGTAACCATATATTTGTGCGGACAACCAGGTAACATAACAAGCTTATAACTTTGTGATTTTTCATGATACAGTTATGAAATTTTGTACATAGATTCTATACATAAAAATACTAGACACGTTTCGGATTTCGCATATACTAAAACTAATGTAGTTATATTTCATCCATTAGAAAATTAATATCTATTACTAGTTGATAATTATGTAAAAAAAATAAAGTAAAAAACTAAAACCCGACTACGACAAAAAAAAAAACGACGCTGAAAAAGTATGAAACAAGATTTTCATACTTCGAACAGAACAAAAAGAAAAGCCGCAGTCACACGTAAGGTAAGGTACCAACTGAAACACTTTAATAACGTGTGACTACGGTTTTTCTTTTTGTTCTGTTCGAAGTATGAAAATCTTGTTTCATACTTTTTCAGCGTCGTTTTTTTTTTGTCGTAGTCGGGTTTTAGTTTTTTACTTTATTTTTATTTAAACAATTTTGGTGTTAAACTTAACACATGACTTTTTGTCCGCTAGAGGGCGTCACTTTAAATTTGAGCAATATTTTCGAAATGTACAAATGTAGCCTTTTCAAATGATACCAAACACGGCGTATTTATCTCCATTTATATTTTTTAACACATACTTTGTCCGCTAGAGGGCGCCATGTCGAGTTTTGTGACACGTCACGTAGCCTATGTTCAGCGGACAATTAAGACGGTTCTAACGATACCTCATATGTCGAGTTCCGATAAGTAGATTAGGAGCTATGAGGGAACAGATGAACCAACTCACATACATACATAGCCTGTCAAAATCATAACCCTCCGTAGTCGGGTAAAAAGGTAAATATAAGGAGGGCGTTGTAAAACATCAACTAAATTCTCTCGCTTACCATTGAACCAAATAGGTACTGGAGGCAATGTAGAAAATAATGACCTTGGGTATACGATTTCATACTTACATTCAATTCAAAATTCAATAATTCCTGAATCTTTTCGGGTGCTTACTGAGCAAAACTTTCCCAGCATTAAAAACTTTTTCAACTGCGCTTAACTGAAAAAGTTTTGGGGACATCCCTACACGTGCTCCAGTCGTTCACTACGTCTAGACCGATTGGGGGCCTTCCCCTTAATATTTTATTGTTATAATAACGTTCAAACTTTAAATATTCTTTTAGAGTATACGTCCATGTTGAATTATCGGTAAAGGTTACCGATAAATTGTCAGTTCTAGCTTTAGATGCCTCCGTTAGATCAGGGAGTCCATAATACAGTAATGTATAATAATATTCCACAACATTCACACAAAGGCCATCTAGTCCCAAACGAAGCAGAGCTTGTGCTATGAGTACTAGACAACTGATAAACATACTTATATATTTTTAAATACATAGGTACATATTATAGATAAATAGAACAAATAATCGTGCTCTGATGAGCACGATCATTTGTTCCATTTGTTCCTGGGTGGGAATCGAATCCACGATCTCCGGTATAGCAGGCAGGGCCACTAACCACTAAACACAAACACAGCAAACACAGTCGGCCTGTCAAACAAAGTATTAAAATATTTAAAGTATCATGCCTTGATACTTTGACAAGTGATTTTAAACCATGAGCGGTTTCGGTAGTGGTAGAGCGATTGGCTGCTGTGCTGCATGTCGTGGGATCGATTCCAGCACGGGACAAATACTTGTATGGTTCGGTAGGGATACCATGCATTATCCCTGCACCATCTGGATGGCCATGACCCTCTTGGACGTGTTCAGCTTGGCCGCAAGTCAAGTGACTTTACTTTACTGACTTTACTTTGTGGAAGTCCACTGCAACGGCATGGTATTGCAGTAGTATTATCAACTCTATGTTACTTACTTCCTCGAACTTTACGTGAATATAATCTACCTATCGCATCCATCGGACTCCCGCAACCGTTACCAAGTCATCGGTCCACCTTATAGGAGGCCTTCCAACGCTACGTCTTCTGGTACGTGGTCGCCATTCCAGAACCTTTCGGCCCCAACGGCCATCCGTTCTGCGAGCAATGTGCCCTGCCCATTGCCACTTTAGTTTGGCGATTCTTCGTGCTATGTCGGTAACCTTGGTTCTCCTGCGGATATCCTCATTCCTGATTCGATCACGCAAGGAAACTCCGAGCATAGCCCTCTCCATTGCCCTTTGGGTGACTTTAAGTCTTCTGATGAGGCCCATTGTTAGCGACCACGTTTCGGAGCCATATGTCATCACTGGCAACACGCACTGGTCATAGACTTTCGTCTTGAGACACTAGTATATTGGACGAAAAGATACCGCGCAGCTTCCCGAACGCACAGGACCGTTCATTGTGGCGACACTTGGGGGAGGCCTATGTCCAGCAGTGGACGTCTTTCGGCTGAAATGATGATGATGATGATGATGATGAATCTACCTATTCCGATCTTTGATTATCACGTAACCATAGCTTTCAATCACATCGATCCGATCAGATTTGTCTGTTCAAGTAGATCTTTTCATGTAAGGCAGCCTTAATACACGGTCATAGGTGTAATTACAGAGCAAGGAATGAATGGACCTTTAAGAAAACTGCTTCTAGAAAATTCCATTTCGTTTCGAGAAATTAAGTTCATTACAGTACAGGAAAAGGAATAGAAAAATGAAATAGCTAGTTGTTATTTTTGATAATCAATGTTCGATTGAAAGGAAAAGAGAAAATTGCATTTCGTGAAGAATTTCAGGGGTTGTGTTTTTCAGTTGAACGGTAGGGTTGCCAGCTGTTCGAGTTTCTCCGAATTGGTTCTAGTTAAAAGGGTGTCCGGGCAAAGTCTCAATTGTACTCCGGTTACAAAACTTTAAAGCCGTGGGACGCTGTCGCGCCGCCATCGGGCGTTAGTGCGTGATATATTTCTATAAGTTGTTGTTTTCTAATAGTATTATAATTTTGTATTTTATTTCAAGAATTAAACAAATTAAAATTTATTTTAAAACTATATGAAAATTCTGTCTTTCTATTTGAAAATAAATAAAAATTAGTTTTATTATAATTTGAACTATTTTTTATTACATATACTCAATTAAAAAATGTAAAGATGTTTCGGGTTATGAGCTCCAACGTCCGGGGTTTTTACGCTTCTTATCCTGGTTGCAAAGTTTACGTTACCCAAAACTAGGATTACCATCTCCAAAAAGATGGCAACCCTAGTTTTGGGTAACGTAAACTTTGTAGACACGAGCAAAAGGTTTGAGACGAAGTGATATTCTACAAACAATCACTCTAATCACCACACACTAATGTTTTAAAGTCGAAAGTTTGTATTTATGTGTGTATGTTTGTTTCTTCTTTATGTTTAAATGGCTGAATGGATTTAATTGAAATTTGGTTCACGAGTAGATCATGTCCTGGATTGGATTACCATGAGATATCTTTTTGTCCCCGGAATATGTCCCCTGGGATTTTATTTTATTTTAAAATTTTTGTAAACCAGTGCTTGATTGCGATCCCACCTGATGGTAAAAAGTAAAGCAATCATTGATGGTGAGGTGCACTAGTTTTTAAGAGCCTATTCACTCTAGCCTTAAAGACACCTTAATTATAGTTGGACGGGAAGACAAATTGTTCCAGTCCTTCGATGTAAGCGGTATAAACGATGAAGCGAAACGCTTAGTCCGGACCGTTGAAGTTTCAACAACGTAAGAGTGGATGTCCAACAAACCACAGTGTCTCAAGACGAAAGTCTATGACCAGTGCGGTTTGCCAGTGATGACATATGGCTCCGAAACGTGGTGGCTTACAATGGGCCTCATCAGAAGGCTTAAAGTCACTCAAAGAGCAATGGAAAGGGCTATGCTCGGAGTTTCCTTGCATGATCGCGTCAGAAATGAAGATATCCGCAGGAGAACCAAGGTTACAGACATAGCCCGAAGAATCGCCAAACTTAAGTGGCAGTGGGCAGGGCACATTGCTCACAGAACAGATGGTCTATGGGGACGAAAGGTTCTGGAATGGCGACCACGTACCGGAAGACGCAACGTTGGAAGGACTCCCACAAGGTGGACCGATGACCTGTGGTGGTGAGGGACGCGGGAATCCGATGGATGCGAGACGCACAGAACCGGTCATTGTGGCGACATTTGGGGGAGGCCTATGTCCAACAGTGGACGTCTTTCGGCTGAAACGATGATGATGAAAAGTGGATACCAGCCGTACGTCGTTATTTCATTAAAGGGCTTTGTTGCTTAGCGACCACAACACTTTGAAACTGGGTTTCAAAACACAGAAACTTACAATCTACCTTAAGACTAACTCAAACAATTGTTTAGCTTTATCGGATATTGAAAAAGAGAGCATTGTATTACAAATGTCAATATCATAAATACAGCGGCCAAAAACATTGATCCTCGTATTTTCTTTCCGGATACTTCCTTTAGGATAATTAACTACTTTCACGCACACAAAGCCGCTGATAGAAGCCAGTAATGCATATTATTTAATAATCTAAAATTGGAATCGACAAGCATTAACATGACACATGGTCAATGCAAACATTTTTGACCTTTGTCAATATAATAATAATAATCGGTCCATCATCACTGACAGTACTATTGTAGCCAATAAGCCTGATATCGTGGTGGTGGACCGAATCGAGAGGCGTACAATGATAGTTGATATAACCGTCGCGCATGATGAGAAGCTCGTGAAAGCTGGAAACTATAGCAAATCAAGTATCTTAAGTTGGCTTGCGAGGTTATGACATGTGGGATGTGAAGGCAGCAATCATTGTACCGCAAGTCTCGACCAACATCTTAGGAGGCTCTCGTTAGGCGTCTGGATCCGATATCGGTACTCCTGGTCACGGCTCGTATAGTTCAGACCTTCCTTTCTCTGGAGTCCTGAACGCGTCGGTAGCTTGGACCCTGTTCCCGGTACCGGTTGGCTACTATTTTTTTTATATTTTTAAACGTTTTTTTTTATAATATTTAAAAATGTAGTAAATAAATAAAAAATATAGTAAGTATGAATCAACGAAATAATAATAATAAATCGTTTATTGTCACGCATCTTGGCCCATAGCCTTACAGACTAACTTAAATAAAGTAAATACAACTTATAGTTAGTAAATAACACTATGTTAGTAACACTTCACATTGCACTAAGTATATTGAATTCGCATTGTTCCTTGACAACCTTCCGCGGAAGCGATGGGATACCTC
Source organism: Mythimna impura (assembly GCA_905147345.3). NCBI lineage: Eukaryota > Metazoa > Arthropoda > Insecta > Lepidoptera > Noctuidae > Mythimna > Mythimna impura. The sequence continues at coordinate 14,129,358 of LR990362.1, read as the reverse complement.
GTTTTGCGGTCAAAAGTCTAATAAAGTCAAATATATTATTAGTGTTTCTTTAATTTCACTCTTTGTTGATACTTAGCTCGACTTTGTCGTTATATTGTCCCAAATGCAAACTTAACAAATGCACCCTTGCATTTGTCTAAGACGTGGCACCAACATAAAATAACTTTTTACGATTTGCTCCCTACAAGAACCCTGCTGAAAATTGCCCTTTTCGCAAATTAAATTACAAGCTTGACTGAAAACTCAAGACACCATCTGTGTAGGTACTATCATCGTAATTGGTGCTATAAAAGTAATTCAATAACTGCAAGGTATTTCCATTATTTCCAATTGGCAAGCCACTTGCAGAATTTTATTTGTGATTTTTTATGAATAGGTTAGTGTTTTTTTTAATTTGTTTCTTAATAAACAAGTCATAAACGAATTTTATAAAAAGATAAACTTTTTAATTTTAATGTTTGTGTACGTTAATCTTTGTAAATACTGCCAAAAGCCAAAGGCACAACCCTCTTCGCTCAACTCCAACTCGTCACCGTCGGAACCCAGTCCGGTAAGGTAAATCCCCTCTTTGAGGAGTGGCTGGTGAGGCGTCACAGCGTCCTCACCTTCCGCATGACGCAGGTCCTCACCGGATATAGTAAGTTTGGGAGTTCAGTTCCATTGTGTGGACCACCTGGAGGACACGGTGGAGCATACGGTGAAGGTGTGCCCCGAATGTGCGGAGCATCACGCCTCGGAGAACCTATAAGAAACGCAGAGGACAACATGCTAAGAGTGGGTTGCTCCAAGATCTACGAGTACATTGCAGTTTCCAATAGAACATTGAACTTTACCATCTGTTATCACCAACTCTAAAAACGTTGCAGTATTGTTATTGTTTCTCATCTGCTTTAACAGTAACTATAGCCCTTAACCACCCTAAATTGAGCGGTTAGTGTTATCGTTCTTGTGACGTTATTTTAACCATTGCTAAATTAATGCTACATAAATTTTGCTTAAGAGGGTCCTTTTTCACTCGCCTGTCGTCAATATCGAGCATGGTTTAAAATCTTGTTACTTTATCTAAAGCAATCCAACGCGATGTTTGACGAAAAAGAAACGCAAAAAAAGAGAGATAACGCCTGAAAACTCTGCTAGCATTCGGTAATTCCGTGATTTACTCGAATATTTTACAAAACTTGTTCCAGGAAATACGTGTTTTTTTTAAACACTTAAAAGTTTTTGAAAAAAGTTGTCGTCATTCAGAATCTTGATTAAATTTGCAAAGTTTTTATTGTTATACTTTTTTGACTTTTTTAGTTTTTGAGTAAATTATGAAGTGTCGAAGTTAATAAAAAATAGCAAATAGAGGTCTTTACTGGATTAGTTTTACAAAAATTTATAAATTGATTTTAATAGAAGCCTAGATAATATCCACAAGATACTGTGTTTCCAAAATATCTAATGAAAAATGTGTAATAACATCATAATTGCGTAAGAGCTGTTGTATGATAAAACTGTAAACTGTTTGTCGAGTTGCATCCCCTTGGGACCAAGCGAGCCACATGACCACGACTACAAGACTACGAGGACAAAGAGGCTGTTTTGCACGGTCTCTTGTTGCAAGCACGACTGTAGATAGCTACTGGGTTAGATTCCCGGGTTGGACAAAATAGTGCTGATGGTTTTTTTTTTGGTAAGAACGCATTGCTTCATAGACAGCAGTGTGACACTCCTGTGCCTCGGAAAGCACGAGGCAACGTTTGTCCTGCACCAGATCTTTCCCCGATCGTGTCGGATTGCTGTCATAATGTACTCTCAAGTAAAGGAACAGCGTGTGTACCTGTGTTTGCGTACACACTAGTGCACAATAATATCTCCTGCGCATTTGGCTATTACCTATCGAGATCGGCGGTCATGATCGAAATTCGGTCGGGAGGACTATTAGTATTTTATGGCTGATGAAGCAACGATTACCGTTAAAGTTAGTTGGTGTAACTCATTTAAAGTACCTCCCTCTGGAATACTGCCGATGAGCAAGAGAGGATGTCCAATCGGGGACTCTATTAACCCATTACAACCTGACTCACTAGTGCGAACATTCATGGATTTGTTTAGGCCTTAAAGGCAGCAAAAAGAAGATAGTCATCATAAACAACACTTTTAACTACTGCATTATACTTAAAATTGTTTTTCTGTTTCAATGTAAGATACGAGAACAGTTTAGCTACGCGGCTACATAGGAAATAAACGTAAGAACAGAAAACAGATTTCCGCGGTTATAAATCTCATTTCCGAGTTAGTGGCTTTTCTCCTAGTTTCCCTTATTTTTGTGTTGGACTGATAATATCAGTACAAAACCAAACTAAACACAAAAACAACTAACAACAACTCTAGTACTTTTTTTGAGCTAGATATTTGACAAATAAATTTTCCGGTCTGGGTGGAGCGAGAGGGTGAATCGGTTTTCAGTTCAGGGCTACGGTAACACTTTCGTACCATCGCGCGACCCTAGATCTCTATACTCGTTTCCTAGTTACACATGGGACACAAATACCGAATAAATTCTCTCGAAGCCAGAATCGTACAAGCAATTCTCTAAATCTGCCAGGAAAAGAGTTTCATGCACTCTGGGGAAAGAAATTAAAGTGTCTTGGAATTCTTGCAACTAACGTAATCGGGTTGTGGGCGGGAAGGAAAAGATGCAGAACCCATTTGGGAATGAATATTTAGAGTCGCAGTAGCAAGTCGCAATTGGAAAAGTAAAGAAAACTTTTTTAATTCATATAAACCAGTGCTTGACTGCGATCCCACCTGATGGTAAGCAGAGATGCAATCATTGATGGTGAGGCGCACAAGTTTATTAAGAGCCTATTCACTCTAGCCTTGAAGACACCTAAATTATAATCGGACGGGAAGACTGCAGCAGGCAAATTGTTCCAGTCCTTCGATGTATACCTACTCGTATAGGAAAAAGTGTAAGTTTTATTTAGTTTTTGTTATTTTATTAGGAACTAGCGGTTCCCCGTGATTTTAACCCGCGGTTATATATATCCTATAGCCTTCCTCAATAAAGGTCTATCCAACACTATAGTCATTTTTCAATTCTATCCAGTAATTCTTGCTTCTAGTTCTTGTTTGTGCTTTCAAACAAACAAAGTCTCCAGCTTATATACTTTCTTTTTTCCCGCAACAGTTCGTGTGAACTTTCCTTAACTTATCTTAATGCTGCTATCATATATATTATGTATTATTATAAGCATTTAAATATATACTCCTGTAAACTAATCATTCTGTGCTTTTTTTAAGGTGGGAAATCGTTTAATGACTTCTTCCATTCTAAGGCAGAGTGGGAGGGCGAGCGTGGAACACTACGCACTGTCATCGACTCGGGTTCGATCCGCACGATTACCGTGGCTGGTAGTCGGGGCTGGAGTCTCGGCGGCTGGTTCGTGAGGATGTCCGTACCCTCACGCGTGCGCCGTCTCCTTCGCTAGCAGTATTGCTTTGCCGAAGGAGGCGCCCGTTCCCTCTCGCCCCGGAACATGACCTGTTCCGTTTGCCTGGGTTTTGGGGCCACAGAGTGATTCAGTACAATTTGTTACAATTCGTAAGATGGAGCAGTTACTACTAGGCCATCACTGGTCAGTCGCTTTGGATTCGGGTTTTATGTGATGTTTTGAAAATTTTTAGGGTTTCGTACCACAAAAGGTAAAAACGGAACCCTTATAGGATCACTTTGTTGTCTGTCTGTCTGTCTAGAGCCTTTATCTCGAGAACGCGTGGAGGTATCGAGTTGAAATTAAAACCATATACTCAGGTCTGCGGTCCCTTGAAGTTGTTTTCGATAATGGAAAAAATAGGCTCCAAAATCAATTGTAATATAAATATGAAGGATATTATTTCGATACATCGGGTTCCTCATGCACACCAAAGTAATAATAAACCAAAAAACATTGTCGTAAAATTAGCCTCACGTATATTGCGTGACAATGTTCTCAGCGCCTTCCGTTTATGTAAGGGACTGACGTCCGATCAACTGGATATTGCAGGAACATCGTCTCGTATATATATGCATGAACATATCACGTTGAGAAGAAAACATTTATTTCGTGAATGTAAAAACGTCGCTGCAACACACAATTACAAATTTGTGTGGGTTAAGCACGGCACCATACTCGTCCGTGAGAAAGAACAATCGAAATCGTTTGCCATTCGGTCACACCATGATCTCAGTAAAATCAAACCTGGGTCTGCTACAACCAGAGATGGCACTAGTGTCGAATCTACCAATATGGATGAATAAAGAACTCTATAATATAGTATCTATGTGTATTTCCGTTATGTATTTCATTACTTTATCCATGTTCGGCGCCGACAAAGTGGATATATCTTTGCAGATTTGCTTGTCTTACAGATATTATGTATTGTATGTGTTGCAGTTGTTGGGTACGTTGTCCTTGTTATTTCAGTAACTTGTATTTGCTTTTCTTATTTATGTGATATATATGTGTTATTCTATGTAAAAGAGAGCGTTAGTAACTTAATTTTATTGTTATTGGTAATCATTTTAATGATGCTTGACTTCAAATCGTACATCTTTAGATCATTTTTTTGTCATTATGTTTTTACACTTGGTCATACTAATATATTAATACTGTTTCGAACGTATACACAGAACAATGGGTGATAAATTAACAATATATTATCAAAACTGTAGGGGGCTTCGCACTAAACTGCATGTTCTATTCATGAATATCTTGTCTAATTGCTACGACATCATAATACTTACGGAAACTTGGCTAACGCCAGAAATACTCGATCCCGAGTTTATTGATCAGCGGTACTCCGTTTATAGATCCGATCGTGATCGCAAAGCTACTCTAAAGAAGGATGGTGGTGGCACTCTTATAGCGATTCTGAAGGGACTGGGATCTAGTACATTTGAATGCACTACGTTGTTAAACAAATACATCGAACATGTTATTTTACGGGTGCCGAGTGCGACGAAAGGAAAATACGACATTATATGTTCAGCATATATTCCACCTAAAACACCAGAAAGTGTCTATGTTGCATATTTTGAGGCTTTGCAAGAAGTGGTTGGGAATGGAAGTGTTCAAAATTTCTATCTTTTTGGTGATTACAATCTCCCTGACATAGTTTGGCTAGCTACCAGTAATGGAAGTTCTACTATACAACCATTAAATGGCAATATTTCTCCCATTAGCAGACATTTAAATGTATTTATGTCCGCCCTCAACGCTTACCAATATAATAATGTAAAAAATTCGACTGGGAAGATTTTGGATTTGGTGATCAGTAACAATGACTGCTCAGTTGTAACACCCACTGACTTACTATTGACTTCGGACCCTTATCACCCACCCTTAAGTGTAATGGTTTCTTTTACATTTAGTAAACGAGTCATGACACGTAAATCTGCACAGAGGTACAATTATTATAAGGCGAATTACGGAGAAATAAATGGTGACTTGGAGAAAATTAACTGGGATGAATTATTGCATGGACAATCTGCAGAGGAAGCTGTTAATACATTTTATGAAGTTGTTTTCAGAGTTATCAAAGCTCATGTCCCCTTTACATCGGTCAAGTCTTCCAAATATCCGGCCTGGTTTTCACCTTCTTTGATACATATATTTAAAAATAAAACTAAAGCTTGGTATAAATGGAAGGTATATCATAACCTATCAGATTATGAACAATTTTCACTATTTAGGTCGAGATTTCAGACCGAATCTAAAACTTGTTATTCCCTATACATAAAGTCAGTTGAAGATAGCATAAAAGTAAACACTAAATATTTCTGGACTTTTGTATCCAACCGTAAATCCACAGCCTCCATTCCCTCAACTATGCATTACGAGGGACAATCATCTAACAATCCAGAAGAGGTTTGTAATCTCTTTTTAAACTTCTTCCATTCGGTTTATGAGCCTTCCTCTCTCAGCAACAATGTGCAACACCAGACCTTCAACGATGCTATGAATAGTTGTCTGGTTAGCCATCTTGAGCTCAGTCTTGATCAGGTACACAGTTCCTTAAAATCTTTAGATTGTTCCAAAGGCCCTGGACCTGATGGCATACCGCCACTCTTCCTTAAGAATACCGCCGATACTTTAAGTCTCCCTCTGTATATTATTTATAATAGATGTTTGAGCGAGGGAACTTTCCCCGAAATATGGAAACGAGCCAATATTACCCCTGTTCATAAATCTGGCCCAAATCACGAGGTTGAGAACTACCGGCCTATTTCTATTTTGTCGATCTTGTCAAAACTTTTTGAGAGGCTTGTTCACAATCAGCTATATCCGATTATTCATAACCAGATTATTAAGCAACAACATGGGTTCGTCAAGAAAAGATCAACTACTACTAATTTGGTTGAATACATGGATTATTTATTCAATAATTTAGATAGGCGTGTACAGGTGGACTCTATATACACTGATTTCCGTAAAGCTTTTGACAAGGTCGATCATAAATTACTTTTGGGGAAAATAGCATTTAACGGCATTCGTGGAAATTTGTTTCGGTGGTTTTCATCTTATGTTTCAAATAGAACACAAAAAGTGGTAGTTAATGGTTACCACTCTAACTCCATAACGGTTTCATCAGGAGTGCCTCAAGGCTCAATACTTGGCCCGTTGTTATTTATTATATTTATCAATGATATTGACATGTGCTTCCTTAATTCCAATTTCCTACTTTACGCGGATGACCTTAAAATCTTCAGACCAATCAAAACTATGTTTGACTGTGAACTACTTCAACAAGACCTCAATCGTCTTGCAGATTATTGCACTAAAAACAAACTTCAACTAAGTATACCGAAATGTTGTTGTATTAGTTTCACAAAAAATATAAATATATTCAAATATCCCTATGCAATACACAGTGAAACTCTGAGGAGGGAGAGTTTGATTCGTGATCTGGGCATATTACTCGACGATAAACTGCATTTGGAAGCGCATGTTAATAAAATTGTCAGTAGTGCTTATCGTATGTACGGCTTTGTGCTGAGATCAGCCACAGAATTTAAGCACCCTAGTACGTATTTATACCTCTACAAATCTTTAATTAGGTCTCAACTAGAATATGCAGTGCCCGTGTGGAACCCCTTCTACAGCAAATATATTGAGTGTATAGAATGTATACAACGTAAATTTTTGAAGTCTGTGCATTATCGTTGTTTTAAAAGTTGTTATCTCTCTTACAGTGAATTGCTTAAAAAATTTAACCTGCTCTCTTTGAATGCAAGGCGTACTTTTCTTGAAACTACATTTCTGTATGACTTATGTAATAACTGGTATGACTGTTTAAATATTATTAACAAGTTGTGCTATATAGTGCCCAGAACATGCCAGGGACGCGAGGTGCGCGCACGGCCTGTATTTGCCACTACTATCAGTCGAACAAACGCTGGCTTGCGTGCTCCTCTTCATCGCCTTACGAGCAATTTTAATAAAAATTTCAGCGATCTAGATTTGTTTTCTGAACCTAAAAGGAAATTCAAAATAACTTTACTCAACTTGTTAAAAAATCAATGTAATAATTAATAATAAGCCAGCTCTATTGTTTGTGAACCTCATTGTAATTATTTAAAAAAACTTTTCGCATTCCCATAAAAAAAAAAAGATTACAGCTCTTGTCAAACCAAGTGTCTCACGTTTTTATATGTGGAGAACGTTGTTGATATCACATGTGTAAAACTATTTCTAAGCCTTTTTTCTGTAATTCCCTATGTGTTATTGTTTGTTTTCCCCAATAAATAAAATAAATAAAATAAAATAAAATAAAAAAATAAACTTCTAAATTAACGAAAAAAAATACGGCCGTTTATGTCGCAAAAACGTAAATTTCGACACTCAATACGGCCGTTTATGTCGCAAAAACGTAAATTTCGACACTCTCAAGGGAATCAAAAATCATAGGGAATTAATAACGTAGAAATTTGGCAGAAAGCAAGGTCTTCTAGCACAGGTATAGGAATAAATCTGAAAACAGTAAACAGTTTGTTGGTACGTCACTAAAAAAAAAAACTTATTTTGTGATTCGGAAAAATCTTCGAGACTCCATTCGAGAATTGAACTTACATAGGTAAGTTTGTACGGAATCCTCAGAGCGCGAGTCCGACTCGCACTTGCCTTTTTTTCAGACAACCTTATCCTATCTATATCTATATAAGTATTAGTAATAGAATGAGTTAGTATTACTAACTCGTAACTACTAAGTAATAGTATATGTATAGTCCGACGAAGGTTTCGTTCAAAACCAAGTGCCAATATAAACGCTGTGCCCTCTAACCATTACCCATATAATAGCGAATTTAATCTACTTTTATTTCCCTAGTTTTCATGGCAATGGCGTAAAACTAACTGGACAAAGTTTACGATACCTCGTCACGTTCAAATTGATGGTAGCTGTTGTGAAAGTGTTGCTCTTGTCTACATATAAAATCACATATTAACACACACACATTACACACACACAGCACACATTTAACATTGCGTCAACTATATTCTATATGTACTTATCTATAATATAAAAATGAATCGCAAAATGTGTCGGTAAGCGCATTTAACTCAACAACGCCTGGACCAATTTGGCCAATTCTTTTATTAAAATGTTCGTTGAAGTTCAAGGATGGTAGGGTAGAGTAGGGTAGAGTAGGGTAGAGTAGGGTAGAGTAGGGTAGAGTAGGGTAGAGTAGGGTAGAGTAGGGTAGAGTAGGGTAGAGTAAGGTAGAGTAGGGTAGAGTAGTCAGTTGACGGGAGCGACGCCGCGGGCAAAAGCTAGTATGTATATAAAAGAAGTAACTGACTGACTTAGTTTAGCAGTCAAATGTTCATTTTATTTCCACTGATCAGTGTTTGTACAACTATTATATCTGTTCATGTCATTATATACTGTTACTGTGTGTGTTAAACGTACAAAATAAAGATTATTATTATTATTATTACTGACATATTAACGCATAGCCGAAACTACTAGGACTAGGAGCGTGAAATATTGTACAAAGCTTCCTTTCATGACGTAGGCGAGCACTAAGAGAGGATTTTCCAAAATTCATCCCCTTAAGGGATGAAATGGGGGTCCAAAGTTTGTATGGAGAAACCTATTTTCACGCATGCGAAGCCGCTGGCAGAAGCTAGTATCATCATCATCATCATCATTTCAGCCGAAAGACGTCCACTTTTGGACATAGGCCTCCCCCAAATGTCGCCACAATGACCGGTCCTGTGCGTTTCTCATCCATCGGATTCCCGCGACCCTCACCAGGTCATCGGTCCACCTTGTGGGAGGCCTTCCAACGCTGCGTCTTCCGGTACGTGGTCGCCATTCCAAAACCTTTCGTCCCCATCGACCATCCGTTCTGCGAGCAATGTGCCCTGCCCACTGCCACTTAAGTTTGGCGATTCTTCGGGCTATGTCTGTAACCTTGGTTCTCCTGCGGATATCTTCATTTCTGACGCGATCACGCAAGGAATAGCTAGTATTATATAAAAGGAGAAACTGACTGACTGACTGACATATCAACGTACAGCCGAAACTACTGTAACTAGGAGTGTGAAATTTATATAAGGCTTTCTTTTATGACGTCGGCGAGCATTATAAGAGGAATTTTCAAAGTTATCCCCCTAAGGGTTTTTTTTTAGGTGGGGTAATTATCTTATGACAAATCACGCTCTTGAGCGGAGCGAGAGATAGTGTCAGACTTTTACTGACTAAAAACCCACTCCTGTTGCCTTGGTCCCAGGGCCCGGGTTTCGTTTTCCCACTACCCATGGCCCCAGTAGGCTTCGACCCTGCTGGGCCCCTACGATTTGCTGACATCTCCATGAGGCGCGCGTGGAACAATACGCGCCGTCGATGAATTGGGCGGCGCGGTTTGGTGCGGACGGTTACCGGACGATCGAATGCTAGCGAAGGAGGAGGCCGCACGCGTGAGGGAACGAATGTCCTCACTCCCCAGCCGCCGAGGTTCTGGCCCCAACTACCAGCCACGGTAGACGCGGGCTTGCGGACGTCGCGCAATGGGTAGCTCGCCGTCCGGCCGTCCGGTAATTGACCGCACATTGCTCGCCGTCCGCAAGCCCGCGCCTACGGTGGCCGGAAATCGGGATCGGGATCCCGGCGGCTGGGGCGTGAGGACCGTTATCTCGTGCGTGCGGCCTCCTTCTTTGCTAGCATTACTGCTTCGCAGTAGGCGACCATTGCTCGCAGAACAGATGGCCGTTGGGGCCGAAGGGTTCTGGAATGGCGACCACGTACCGGAAGACGTAGCGTTGGAAGGCCTCCTACAAGGTGGACCGATGACTTGGTAACGATTGCGGGAGTCCGATGGATGCGAGACGCACAGGACCGTTCGTTGTGGCGACGCTTGGGGGAGGCCTATGTCCAGCAGTGGACGTCTTTCGGCTGAAATGATGATGATGATGAGTAGGCGACCGCCTGGCCCCCTTTACACTTTTCGCTAATTAGGTTTTCAATATTAAATTTAATGTGACGCAACTAAAATGTGACGTTACCGCTATTTGGTTACGTGCGTTAAAAAAAGATGGCTAAATATTCCCACCACTCCCTCCCTCTTCCCCCAACCCAATATTTGAAATGCTAATTGAACGTAATTTTGATGCTGTTTTCTGAAAAAGATTATTTTTAGTGTTATTCATTGTTTAGTATAAAATATTATACAAATATAAACACAAGCAAATACTTAATGGTTGCTGAATATCTAAACTTCAATCCCTACATGGGCTATTTGTACGAGCATACGAAGAAGGGTTGAAATGAGTCCAACAATAACAAATAAATTCTAATAAAGCCGTTAGGACGCCATTTTTGTACAAGGATTACTGGCTGACAAGGGATCAAAGCAACGTGAGCGGATTGCAAATGGCCACGTGTTCTTTATTCAAAATGTGGGACGCACACGCTTGTCTCAAACTCGTATAAGCAAGGAGGACCGCGCCTGGCTGTGGTTAAAGACGTTATCTATTGAGATACTATGCGTTCCAAATAAGAATACGAAAGTCAATAACCTCGATCTGTCAAATGATGTGTGAAAAGTACGGTTTGTAAAAAAAACTTATTTGCGAATCAATAAAGGGTTTTTTTTTTGCTATGTATTACTAAGTCTAGTCGTATTTAATATAAATTAGTAAAATATATGGTTTTAAGTCATAATTAGTAAAAAAAAACTATTTTCTTTCTTATTTTCATTGTTAGATTCAATTCATTTTCTTCTTCCATTTGCCACTACACACACACTTCACACAGTGTCGCAGGGATTAGCAAAATTGAAGAACTGGATTCTGATTAAACTTTTTTCGTTCACGATTCGTAAAAAAATTAACATTTTAAAAATTTCTTGTTTTACACAGCCTATCCAATTTCTTCGATTTGACAGTATGACGTGACGTCACAACATGGCAATCGATCCAATTCTTATTTGGAACGCATTATAGGTAATAACAGTTGGGACTGGTTATGTCTTAGCTGCCAGTGGTTTATTTTAATTTCTCTATTTAAAACTAGCTGACCCGGCGAACTTCGTTCCACCAAACAGTCAATGAATGTAGTATATCTTTCGATATAGTCAACAGATTGCGATGAAACAAAGCCTAAGTAATATATCAAGTTACACACAATTTTAATGTATAAAAGTTACCTACATCGATTTCGTACATTTTACTTGATGCACACAACTAATAACTTCTACTGATTTATTTTATGCATAGATTTGTTTTTTTTTTTTACATTATTGACTTTGTTCTCACCGAGATATTTGTAATACATAACAAGATTGAAAAGAGCGTCTATGGAGTTTCTTGCACATTTTTCTATATACAGATCTACGTTTTGGAATGTGCAATTAGCATCATTTTTCTGACTGACTGATTTCTTGACACTTCAAAGTTCCTGTAAATGGTTTATTTGAAATAAATGCTTTTATTCTTGATTCTTGAAAAGTCTGTCTGCACGTCTTAATAGTTGAACGGATTTAGATAAATCATAATACACGTATTGACCGTATCACCGATCTCTCGAGCCGGGCCTTGGTACAGACCATGGGCCGAAGCGAGGAAGAGTGGCAGGCGGTCGCCTCCTTGTGCAAAGCAGTAATGCTAGCAAAGGAGGAGGCCGCATGTGCACGCGCGAGGGAGCGGCCCTCACGTCCCAGCCACCAGGATCCCAAACCCGATTTCCGGCTACCGTAGGCGCGGGCTTGCGAACGGCGAGCAATGGGTAGCTCGCCGTCCGACCGTCCGGTATTCGTCCGGACCGAGCCCAGTCGAGAGTCGTCGACGGCGCGTATTGTTCCACGCGCGCCTCTAGGAGATGTCAGCAAACCGTAGGGAAGCCTACTGGGGCCACGGGTAGTGTGAAAGTGAAACTCGGGGCCCTGAACGAAAGCAAAAAAGGAACAGGAGTGTTTTTTAGTCAGTAAAACTCTGACACACCTTCACGCCCCGCCCAAGAGCGAGTGATATCATTGGATGATTTTACACCAAAAAAAAAGTACTCATAGCACAAGCTCTGCTTAGTTTGGGATTAGATGGCGTTGTGTAAAAGTTGTGGAATATTACACTAAATTACAATTACAAACATTATTCGAAAACATTATTTTAAAGCACGTTATTTCTTTTCACTGCAACTATACACGTGTCGAATATAATTTAGCGTAATATCATTTTTACAGCTAACATTAACCCATGCAATTTTCCACGAAGCTCACTTAATCTCAATATGTAACCAGTAACTATACTTTACACGTGTTACGCGGAAGCTTTCAGACACGTGCGTAATGTCTTTTAAGGCCCTAGCTCCCGAGTAGTGCCATAAAACAGTGACTTTCTGAAACCTACCTTCGTACAGCCGTGGAATTCCTTGCCGGAGTCTGTGTTTTCTGATAGCTACAACTTAGGGGTCTTTAAGTCAAGAGTGAATAGGCTACTTCTAGGCAAGCGTGCTCCATCGTCGACCACATCATCGCTTACCATCAGGTGAGATGGTGGTCAAACGCGAGTCTATCATTAAAAAAAAATCCTCGGTAACGACTAGGTCAATAGGTTACAAAATGATATATGTTTATTATAGATTCATGTACAATATTATCTACATATGATTTTTTCGTATGACTAATACATTTGCCAAAAAAAAAAATTAACGACACGATATTTTTTCGCTTGTTTTCTCTACTCCTTTCAAACGGCTTTGATCTTTAGAAACATGTTTACATAAAAAAAATGCTAGCAGTTGCACTTTACTAATGCTAAAGTGCCTAAAATTTCTGTATAAGTAGTAGACGTTCAATGATCCATCATCATGCTTACCATCAGGTGGGATCGCAGTCAGGCACTGGTTTATATCAATTAAAAAAAAAACAACCATAAGTCGTTTATTCAATACTTTAGATGCTACGCAACAAATTAATAATTCATAAACCATTGACACTCTTCTATAAAGAAATGTTAGTCCCATTAGTAGAGTGTAGTAGCATTAGTAGAGTGCAACTACACTTTTGACCCCTGGCTGTACATAGCATACGTAAATCAATCAATATTTCGCAAAGGAAATGGTTGTAAAGGTCAGCGGGGCTCTATGCGGGTGCATGCCGCTGCACGAATATGTGTGTGGCCGGCTCAGGCCATGTTCAAGGGACCATACGCCTTAACCAACGACACGAGGACCGATTTGCTATTGGTGCACATGCGGTTTATTAGGGCTTGTGTATTCAATTAGCTAGAAAATTGAGTAATCACGGTGTGTTTGTCTTGGTTTTTGTTTGAATTGAGTTTGTTTGAGAATAATATTGGTTTACAAGAATTACAGGAAGCGCCAAGATTATTGCAAAAAATATAGTTAGGTAACTACTTAAAAAAAAATGAGAATAAAATTTATTTTAGAGCATTTTCTGCTCGCTTTGTTCTATAATCGGTATTACATTCCATATTTTTATGACACAAAATTAACAATATAATTTTGACAAATGCTACCCCTTTTTTATGGTGTAAATTCATCCAATGACTTCCCCCGCTCTTGGGCGGTGCGAGAGGGCGTGTCAGACTTTTACTGACTAAAACCTTCTCATGTTCCTTCTTTGCCTTCGTCCCAGGGCCCCGGGGTCCTCTTTCGCACAACCCATGGCCCCAGTAGGCTTCGACTCTGCTGAGCCCCTACGGTTTGCTGACATCTGCTTGAGGCGCACGTGGAACACAGAACACTACGCGCCTTCGACGACTTCGGCTCGGTCCGGACGGTTACCAGACGGTTGGACGGCGAGCTACCCATTGCTTGCCGTCCGCAAGCCCGCGTCTACGATGGCTGGAAATTGGGATCGGGATCCCGGCGGATGGGGTGTGAGGGCAGTTCCCTCGCGCGTGCGGCCGCCTCCTCATCAGTCTCACACATCTAATTATGGAGCGAGCGAAGCTAGCTCAAGATGCTATTTCACCGCTACGTAATGGCTAAATCTTTCAGCTTTTCTACACAAATAGACCTATTAAGTAGTAGTTGACTCTGTAGAAAAGTTTGAGAAAGATGATAATGAAGGATGCCAGAGCAAGCGCAGCGAGCTCATAAATTTAGGCTCTCCAAATGAAATCCATGCGAGACGCGGGTAAAACAGTTCTTCTTTTTCTTCTTTCGTATCGATCTGACTCAAATCTGGTCCGACCAACGGCCACCTGCCGTGGAATGTGCAGGTAGTTGTGCTTGCTGGACAGGAAAGGAGACGCAAATCCAGTGAAGGGGCTCCACACTGGCACTGTATTTGCGATGGGTCAAGGATATTTGGCCAGATTATCTCTGCAGCGGCCAACCTGAGCCCGCAGTCGGTTTAGAGATTTTCAGATTGCCCATTGCAGTTCGTGTCTTGGTGGCAGTTGTTCTGCTGGAGAGATGAAATTTTGAGGGTGGTATTTGGTATCTTTTCCTCTTCAGTTCACGTCTCTGGCCCGAAGCGCTGTTCTCCGGGGAGGTCGTAGAACTCAAAAACAAAACACTAGGTAAACATATTGTAAATCAATCGGTAGTAGAATTTAGGCGTAAAGAAGACAAGCCTTGTTTTTCAAATCATTGATCCGGTTCAACCAGACAGAACCTCTAAATCAAACTGCCTAACATGTTCCAAATTACCTCTTTCGAAGAAGATGCCAATTTTTTCCATAACAAAAAAGTATTGAACTCTTTCGATCTGTTTACTAAGAAACTAAAGTTCACTGCCCTATTCACATAGGAGTGATATATGTATAATTAGGCTGGACTTAAGGGATTAGGCTATGAGTCCAAGCTTGCTTGACACGAGGAACCGAGTTCATTAACATTGTGATATTAAATTAATAGGTAGGTAATAATATGTTTTTTTTTTTGAGGTGGGAAATCATCGATTAATTCCGCCCGGTCTGTTATATTACAATCTTATAAACAAAATAAACTAATACATATTAAAAATATACACGTAACATCGGCGTCGTGTTCCGTTGCGTGGTGTCGTGTAGCCGTCCTCGGAAACGTCCTCTCTCAAAAAGGTCTGTAGATGGTGGGTTAGAACTCGTATTACGAACGACTTGAGCGCGAATCCAGCCTTTCGACCCTCAGAGTCCAGTTGCTCTTTATCTTCATATACTCCATGACTTCCTCAACCTTCGTAGAGCAATGCAGACGCAAAATATACAGCTGCGTCGTAGGCACAGCAGGATGCAGCAGCATACTTGGTCCACTCGGTGCGGTACCGCACAGGTTACGGGAACAGGGCTTTTTCTTCTTTTCTACTCGAGTGAAATCCCTCTTCATCAACTTGGCCCGTTTTTGGCAAAGAGGTAACCGTAGTTAGGGTAGGTTGAGAACCCGTTTTCACTTTGTTTTCGTTTTCTTTTATCTTTGTTTGTTTTTATGAACCCACCTGTATTCCTATAGTTGCCTTTTGTGTTCTAGGTCTGCGGTAACTCTTGCGAACAATCTCGCAGCCCTGTGGGCTACGTCAAGTTTGCTGACAGCTCTTTGAGGAGCGCGTGGACCATAACGCGCCGTCGACCCCAGTTTGTTTCTTATCGGTCGGTGAACTACCCATTGCTCGCCGTCAGAAAGCCTGCATCTGCGGTAGCTGAAAAGCGCCCTGAGGCTCCTTACGCCCAGGCTGCCTAGGTGTCTCCTACGTCTGAAAACACATATGAAGTGAACAAGTAGTACATTGTCACTCCATTTGGTTTGCATCAACTTCATGTTGACTTCATTTATGTGCCAGTGGGTGTATTGCTCGCAGAACAGATGGTCGATGGGTATACACTTTTCAAATCCATTCATTATTAAGTTAGAAACTTTTTAAATCTGGTGAAACTGTCAAGTAACAAAATAAGAATACAGTCAGAATTGTGACGTCGCCGCCATTAAGTTGGGCACGCCAAATTATGGCGGTAAGTCCTCTTTTTGAGGAGTGGCTGGAAAGATCTCACGGCGTCCTCACCTTCCGCATGACGCAGATTCTCACCAAACATGGTAAGTTCGAGAGGTTTCTGCACCGGATTCGTGCGGAAGAATTGTCCGGGCCTCATCACTGGGTGGACCGCCCGGAGGACACGGTGGAGCATACGGTAGAGGTGTGCCCCGCTTGGGCAGAGCACTGCCTTGTCCTCTTGGGGACGATCGGCGGCAACGATCTCTTGCGCCGGGCCTTGGTACAGGCCATGGTCCAAAGCGAGGAGGAGTGGCAGGCGGTCGCCTACTTCTGCGAAGCAGTAATGATAGCAAAGGATGCGACCGCACGCGCGAGGGAACGACCCTCACGCCCCAGCCACCGCTTCGGGAACCCGATCCCAATATCCGGCCAGCATAGGCGCAGGTTTGCGGACGGCGAGCAATGGGTATCTCACCGTTCGACCGTCCATTAGGCGTCCGGACCGAGCCCAAGTCTCTTCCTCATACCAATATTTGAAATGCTAATAGACGCTTCATTTAATTAACAATTTTCATGCTGTTTTTAGAAGAAGATTTATTTTTACTGTAATTTGTTGTTTAATATAAAATTATATATTAGTATTAAAGTATTGTTGTTATAATTTGTTGTGAACCGATGACCTGGTAAGGGTTGCAGGAATCCGATGTATGCGAAAGGCTCAGAACCGGTGCTTGTGGCGACACTTAGGGGAGGCATATATCCATCAGTGGACATATTTTAGCTGAAATGTTGATGGTGATAAAATATTGCACAAAAACAAACGCATGAAAGTATCCAAAAAAATTTCGAAATTAGGTTCTTCATTTATTACATTTTTTGCAACAAATGAATTCAATAAATGGCGGATCATTTTGTTAATGGGGATTTTGCTGTCAAATTGAAACTTGTAGGGTAGAGTAGGGTCCAGTAGGGTAGAGTAGGGTAGAGTAGGGTAGGGTAGGGTAGGGTAGGGCAGGGTAGAGTTGGGTAGAGTAGTCAGTTGACGGGAGCGAAGCCGCGGGCAAAAGCTAGTACGCTATATAACATCACTTTTGAATCGCAAGGAGACGGTCCTAAGTGTGTCCTCTCTTAAGTCCGGCTTTGCGGCGAACCGCTCGGAGATCGGGTCTACAAAGTTATTCATATAATTGACCGCATGAAACGTTAGATGGCGAAGATCTGGGATACTGAGCTCTTTGAAAAGTCTTTGATGTGATGGAACTGTTTATGTAGATACACTGTACTAAATTAAGTATTCAGTGATAATAAACGGGAAGAAAACTATATCATACTCCTGTGAAAATGCCGGAACCCAGCGAGGTAAAGTCATCAACGGGTGATGGAGTTGGATCTCAAGGAATTTCTTTTTATGTGGTGCTTCTCTCGCTCTAGGGAGGAGTGGGAGAGCGTGTCAGTTTTTTACAGACTAAAACCCACTCCTATGTTACTTTTTTGCCTTGCGTTTCAGGGCCGGGTTTTCCTTTCAGAAGCGAACCCATGGCCCCAGTAGGTTTCGACCCTGCCGGGCCCCTACGATTTAGCTGTCATCTCCGCATCTCAAGGAAGTTTGATATAACTGAACTTGTTTATGTCAAGTATGTGTTGATAGCTGATTCAAAAAAGTTATGACGGTTTTGCTGGTTTTCCTTCAAAGCTTACAAAACAAAAAATTAGGAAGTTGGTGTTTTTCGTTCTGTGTTTTTCGTATAAAATTTTACACCAACTTCCGAAATTAAAGTTATTCTGTAATTTATTGTTGTTTATTTGGAAGTTGGGTGATATTTTTTAACAGGCCAGCAACAAAAGTTGTCAAATAAGCCCAAACATAGCGCACTCACCATAGTTCATAGTGTTTTGACACTGATCGCAGATTTAACACAAAGAAAAGTACGACACTTGGCCAAATGTTAGTATTATACTTCTACCAAATCCTTCGAGGGTTGGTATGCTGGATGAGAATACATCAGAAATAAGCATCACCTTTGTTTCCTTTTTCTTGTTTGTATATGTGTACATTAATTAACCATTTTTTATCCTTTAGAAATAATGGCTTATTTACGAAGTGACTTTAAGCAATACAGCATTAATCCTTATCCAATTAAGTACCTTAAATACATTGTGCATTTAATATAAATCAATATGACCCTTTACAGGATGTAGTTTAAATGAATATTTTTGAAGATATTACAGATTTAAAATGCCGGGACATAGCGGTTGCAGTGGTATCAGCATTGCAACCGTTCGAAGCCCGGGCGGGTCGCTAGTAAATATACGACAACAAATGGCGGTTAATTATTCGGTGATTGTGTGTTTGTATTTAGTTACTTACCGTGGTCCTAGAACGGAAATAGGAACTGAATTACATAGGTGTGTTTTAGTCAATGAAAGTCTGATACGCTCTCTCGCCCTTCCCTAAAGCGGGAGAATTCATTGGATGATTTCCTAACTCAAAAAAACCTGTTCAAACTCATTTTATTTAACATAGGCCTAATTATGGACACTTAAAGAACGTCAGAAGCCAGTGCACGGTTGCAATTGGTTGGTTCCTATGGAGAAGAACCAGCAAGAAACTCCATGGTTCATTTAAAAAAAAAAAATTAACAGTAGACCGGTCAACTTTGTGCCCAAAAGCATAATAAAAATAGTAATCTATGAAGCCGCAGTCTACAGTGTCCTCACATTCACATTATAAAAAGAGGTTATACAAAAATAAAAATAAAACCTATCAATAAATGTGATGTTTAAAATAATACATTACTAATATGGACTTATTACAGTTTTGTTTAAAATAAGCCAAAGCTCACATACTACGCCAAACCTGCCTCGTATATTTGTACCCCTGGGACGCCTAGACAGCTCGCTGCCGAATATAATTAGAAGGCTATATTGTTAACAGATAATTGAGCTCACTGTACTACGCTTATATGGGTCCCAGCATACTGCCAGAAAATACAAAAATACTCCAAAGGAATTACGGTTAAATATATTTTTCTCTCTCCGTGTGTCTTTTACGAAAGGTTGCCGATCTTCCCGAATAGTCGTTTTTGTCCGGCAAACCACCATTTTTTTTACCTCTAATGCTGAGGCTACATTTTCGCACGAATATTCGTGCGGCCCTGTGGTAACAGCCTCGAGCGCGAGTCCAACTCGCACTTGACCGGTTTTTTATAAATCCAACCCACTTTGGTCCACAAACCTACCTCTTCCCTTACAAACTACTTGCATGGGACTGAGTGCGAATGGGACTAAGTGCGAATGGGACCCAGTGCGAATAGGACCAAGTGCGAATGGGACCAACTGCGAACGCAGTACGAAGTACGAATGGGACGAAGTGCGAATAACCCAGCCCTGACTTACGAGTTGTAAGACGCGGGTTCAAACCTAGCCAGGCGCATTACTTTCTGTAATTTATTTCATCACAATGCTCTTAAAACGGTGAAGGAAAACATCATGAGGAAACTGGCATGTTCTAGAACCAAAAATTCGAAGCTGTGTGACATCTACCAACCCGCGCTGGGCCCATGTGATGTATTACGGCCCTTTGCCTCTCTTAGAAGGGAGGCCTGAGTTCCAGCAGTGGGAACATTTTAAGGCTGATTATGTTATGTTTATGTTATGTATGTATTCGTGTATCGTGTGTCGGTGTGTCGCAATAACGCTGCGATAAAAACACCGTTTTCAGGTATAAGCATTGTTGTTGTCTACATTAGCAATGACAGTACTGCAACAAGCATTCGTGTTCGCCCGATGGCTTCGTGATTCGATGAACTACTCGGTATTCTCTCGAATATTCGCCGAATCCCGATAATGTAGGCACAGCGTAACTAAAATAAACAAAGTAATGGGTCGAGGAGTAGGTTTTTTTTGTTTATATGTTACCTACTTATTAGAGACTTTTTTGGACCGATTTCGCTGCCAGCCAGTTTACAATTGCGGTCAGAGAGCTGGAGTGCGTGAAAAATTAATGATCTAAGAGTTTATTAATGAAGATTAAAGATTCAGAATACTTTCAGAAGTTTCGTGCACTTAAAAAATTGGTTTAGTAAAGATTACTTTAGGTAGGCACTTTTCCGTTTTATAGAGTACTTCATGTTATCTTCAAGAATTCTTTCTTTAGTAGCAGTATCAATTTGTAAATCAACAAATTGATATTTTACTTCACACTTTTTGTTTTGATGTGGGAAATCATACAATAACTCCTCGTGGTTTGGGTGGAGCGAGAGCGAGGTAGTTTCGGATTTTACTAAGTAAAATCCACCTGTGTTCTTCAGCTGCCTTTTGCGTTCCAAGACCACGGTATCTCCTTTAAAAAGTCTCTTGGCCTTAGCGAGCGTCGGCCCTACTGGGTCCTTACGGTTTTGCTGGCATATCTTTGAGGTGCACGTGGCTCGGTCCTTACTGGACGGCTGGATGGCAAACTACACGTTGCTCGTCGTCCTCAAGCCTGCTGAGGGTATATTCCCAGTAGCCCCCACATGGATTGCCACCAGGTCGCAAATGGGAATTAAATTGATACGAATTTATACCAGGTTTTTATGATAAATAATAATAATAATAAGTTATTAAACTACGAGGAAGAAAATTTTGTTTGTTTGTCCCTAATAAAGTTACTTATCTACTTTTAAAACCACATTGACTGGCCTGTTGGTCTAGTGGTTAGTGGCCCTGACTGCTATGCCGGAGGTTGTGGGTTCTCACCCGGGACAAATGTTTGTGTGATGAACACGATCATATTTTGTTCTGTGTATGGGTGTAATTTATCTGTAATATGTATATATTTAGAAATATATAAGTATGTTTATCAGTTGTCTAGTAGTACTCATAACATAAGCTCTGCTTAGCTTGAGACTAGACGGCGTTATGTGATAGTTGTGGAATACATTGAAATCATTGCCACCTTAAGACAGCGATGATCAGATAACGGTCCACGTCCCAATGCACAGCAGTTTGAAGTGTGGGTAATAATTGAATTCCCAGTTGACTGGTGACAATCCATGTGAGGGCGACTGGGAATATCCTCGCTGAGAAAGATAGGTGTGATGAGGTTATAAAAGGTACTCGATTCCTCTTTCTAAACCATTGGTTACGTAAGATAAATATGTCCCAGGCACTGGTTTCCAGAAATATTTTTTTTCAGAAACTGACTTTATGAGTTCGATGACCGGACGACGAAATAATGAGTTTGCAAACAGGAAAGTTTATAAAGTAAAATTGTTTTGCGTCAGCGTTTTCTTTTCCACAGAGCTATGGTTCTCTTTTTTATTTTGGCTATTCTTGTTATTTTTCCAAATTCAAAGAAAAAAATAGCAAAATTTTGCATGAGCATAAGCACAATCAGCCTTATAATGTTCCCACTACTAGGACTCAGGCATCCTCTCTAGGAGAGAGAATGGGCCGTAATCCACCACGCGCGCCCAGTGCGGATTGAATGTCACATGTCTTTGAATTTTTGGTTCTAGAACATGCTGGTTTGAACACGATGTTTTCCTTCACCGTTTTTAGAGCAGTGGTGATGCAATAAATTATACAAAGCAATGCGCCTGGCTGGGTTTGAACTCGTGACCTTACAAAAGCTGTTAATATAATAATAAATACATTAAAAACATAAATTTTCCATTTAATTATATCTTAACTTTGTCGTTAAAGTGGTGAGTGGTGGGCGTTTTTGGAGCTGACTCTGTAGGCGTTCAAGAAAGTTGAAATCTCCAACTCTACCTTATCTTTTGAGCGATAACTTCTGGTCAAATACCAAAGCGAACAGCAGGCGTTAGCGCCTTATAAAGGGCCTATTACACTACGCGTTATTCAGATAGTCTTAGTCTATGTATTGAGCTTTTAAATTTGCAAGCTTGTACATGACAAGGGAAAGCTAGCAGTCGATACAACGACCAGGTGCGGCTCAGTTGAGATTTGAGATCAAATCAGTGTATGTAAGTTGTCACGAAAACATGAAAATATCCAATGCCGTCTATGAGGTTTCGGAATAAAACACTTTATAATATTTATTACAGTGTCTGGAACCCCTAGGGTTAATACGTCCGGCTCGCTCGGTGGCTAGCTTACAACTGACTGAGGGCCGATTAGCTCTGCTACCGCAGCGTGCCGGTCTATGCAACCCATAGGTGTATACTCTTTATTTTTATACATTACTCCGTCAACACACTCGCATAGACTGCGATACAACACTGATGAAAATCCGCAGTGCGTAGACGTGGAAAGCCGAGGGCCAGGTTCATCAGCAAGCTCCCCCAGTGATCCATACTACACTGATAACCGTAACTACACACGGCGAATTAATTGTAGATTTTCAGGGCAAAAAAAAACGTATGTGTACAATAGGCCTTAAGATTTATCATCACAAAATTACGTATAAAGTCAATCACTTTTCCCAACAAAAAACAATTTTATTATTCTGGCAACAGAATCAGCTCGGATCCGGAAATCCCTTAACTGTTCTCTTTCACGGTCAAATTAACGTCAAGAAAATTCGTTTGTTTTGTTTACCAAGACTTTGTTGGAAAGAGTGGAAATTGCGGGTAATTCGTTAACGGTGAAAGTGTTACAAAGAAGTTTATTACATTTCTTTTTTATTGTTTTATAGAGATGTACTTTTTTTAAAGTCTTCTTGAAACAGTTACGGTAAGATATCCATTAGTTTATTATCCACTAGCTGTCCCGCATCTTTATCTTTGGTTACTGCCCTACTTTCATGGGTGATATGGGTGGTTTCATAGCGTGATAATTATGTATTTTATTTCAATAAAATTATACTCCAGTAGGTACACAACAACAATATTTATTTCAATTACATACGAGTATTATATATATGTTTACCCTAGTCCGTGCGTCACTGCGGGGTGCCAACTGAAAACCAGCGCTGGGCGTTAGACACCCAGCACCCTTTCGGTGCGGGCACGCTCGGCCCAATCTGTACTTTTGTTCTTTTTTACTTTGTGTTTTTATCCGTTGTGAGGACAGACGCAACTGTCCTCAATAAAAGTATTTCTATTCTTTCTATTCTATTCTATAATAAATAGCCTATTTTTTTTGTTGGAAAATCATCTAATGTCTTCTCTCGCCCTAGGGTGGAGCGAGATGGCTTGTCAGACTTTTACTGACTAAAACCAAATCTATGTATTAACCTATTGCCCCAGTAGGCTTCGGCCCTGCTGGACCCCATCGTTTTTGCTGTAACACTACACGCCGTCGACGACTTCCTGAACCAGTTACTGTGAAAAGAAAGAAAAGAAAGAAAAGAAAGAAAAGAAAGAAAAGAAAGAAAAGAAAGAAAAGAAAGAAAAGAAAGAAAAGAAAGAAAAGAAAGAAAAGAAAGAAAAGAAAGAAAAGAAAGAAAAGAAAGAAAAGAAAGAAAAGAAAGAAAAGAAAGAAAAGAAAGAAAAGAAAGAAAAGAAAGAAAAGAAAGAAAAGAAAGAAAAGAAAGAAAAGAAAGAAAAGAAAGAAAAGAAAGAAAAGAAAGAAAAGAAAGAAAAGAAAGAAAAATATTTTATTTGGCACACGTACACAGATACACACAATGTAGAAACAACATGTAAAAACCTAAGATAAAAAAAAAATTAAGAAAATAAAATAACTAACATTGTGTGTCTCGCGCCTGTGAGAGAAAATATATTAACGACTAGCTGTCCCCCGCGGTATTACCCACGTCTTTGGTTACTGCCGCACTTCCATTGGTCGTAACGTGATGTTATACACCACTCATTTTTAATTAGTACAAATACTTAAGCTGTTGATCCCCGCACGAACGCCCGCGTTCGTGCGCCATTGTCTTACTATTGTGTCTCTAATTACACTACTCAACCAGTTAAAGAGCTTATTAGAAAAGGTCTTGAAAGTCTCAATAAATAATATTCATAATCAGCAAAGTTATTAGCTTTTGTTTATATCCCAAAATGTCACTCAATTTATGGAAATATTTTAAAGGCTATATTATTGATTATGAATAAATGAATGACGATCAAAATGGAAAAACACTGCCCGTAGTATTTTCTAATAGCAATAGTTATGAATGATTGATTCGAATTTTCGTGGAAAATTTTGGGAGTTCGTTTTTTTTTACTTTTGACTACACAAATATGATCAGTAACGGGTACGGATAAAGCCTCATTATTTTGTACTAATTAAAAAATAGGGGTGTATAGCCTATACTGTTTATCAAGAACCTGGCTATTCCATACAGATTTTTTTTCCAATCTTACTGGTAGTTCCAGAGATTAGCGCGTGTAAACAAACAGAAAAACGGTTCCGCTTTATTATATTATACTAGCTTTTGTCAGCGGCTTCGCCGGCGTGAATGTAGATACTCCATACAAACTTTCGACCCCCATTTCATTCCTTTAGAGGGTGAATTTTGAAAAATCCTTTTTAGGGTTCCGTACGTTAAAAGGAAAAATACGGAATACTTATAGGATCACTTTGTTGTCCGTTTGTCTGTCTGTCTGTCTGTCAAGACCCTTTATCTCGGGGACGCGTGGAGATATCGAGTTGAAATTAAAACCATATACTCAAGTCTGCGGTCCCTCGAAGCTGTAAATTTCAAACTTTTAAGTTAACGGATAAAAACAATACGGCCGCTTATGTCGCAAAAACGTGTGTTTTGACACTTAAAGGAATCAAAATTCATAGGGTACTTCCCGTTGACCCAGAAACCTGAAATTTGACATAAAGCAAGGTGTTATGGCACAGATATGGGAATAAATCTGGAAACAGTAAATTTGTTGTAAACTATGTCACAAAAAAAAACATTTTTTTTTGTATTTCGGAAAAATCATCGAGACTCCATTCTGGAGTTGAACTATTTACATAGGTAAGTTTGTATGGAACCCTTAGTGCGTGAGTCAGACTCGCACTTGCCCAGTTTTTTATTCTTTGTATACATCATAAAAGGAGCCTGTGTGGAAAATTTCAGCGTTCTCGGTGCAAGGGTTTGGGCTGAGCGTTAATGAGTCAGTTTGTGAGTCAGGACTTTGCCTTTTTACCGACTTTAAAAAGGAGGAGGTTTTATGTTCGACTGAATGTATTTTTATTTTTTAATGTATTTTCACCGATTTCTCGAAATTGTACATAATAATTAAAAAAAAAAATTCGAATTCGAGTTTTTTTTCGATTTTTGCATTTTCTGAGAAGATTTACTATAGTAACATTTTTTTTTCACCATCGGAAAGTAGAGATTTCAATGAACAGAAAACATACCAACTTTTTGAAAAAAGCTGATATTTTGACGGGTGAATTTTCGATTGAAAATTAGGGTGCTTTTTCGATATTAATTCAAAATAAGGTGAAAAAATAAATATTTCTAATCAAATAAATTACAGCGTATTTGGAACATAAAAAGGAAAGTTTTCACCAAATTTCGTGAAAAATTTTTTTTTTTAAAAGATAAAAATAACCATAAAAAATAAAATAAACCAAAAACTTGGTTTTTTGAATTTTTCACATAAATTTTGAGGTTATGTGAAAAAAGTGTAAATACAAAAGTTTTAGATCTTTTTATTACCTACAACTTTGCCATTTGACTTTTTTCCATAGGACTTTTAGTTTTGCCGGAAATCGAGGAAAACCGTTTTTACCCTTAAAAACTCACCCCCATCCCCTTCCCGACTTCAGATCGCCCGTAAATTATTTTTCCTTTCATTTTTATAATATTCCCCTCCTTTTCTAATGGGTTTCATCCTACTATTATTTTTTTTGGTTTTAAAAATTATCGACCCTGGTCTATTTAAGTTAGGATGAGGGGTACTTTTTAGTGGTGGTCCCATAACTAAAATATGTAAAAAAAAATACATATAAAAATACAACCGACTTCAATGTAAAAAAAAAACACTGAAAAATGTACTTGTAGGTACTTTAAATTCTTGTATTTTTTTTAACGACTTGTATTTTTTATTTGTATTTTTTTTAATGTTTAATACACAGATATAGATAGAAAATCTCTTGACGAATCAATAGCACTACAGACTGTCGCGACTAACCGATATGATAGCGATTTAAATAGTCTTAACGTCTGTCAAACGCGTTGTTGTACTGCGCCTTTCTGCAGAGCAATTTTGTTAATCAAAGTAGGTATGTTATTGTTCACAGAGACGAGGTTTTTACCTACCTTATGTAATAAAACAGATACTTCAGTATAAAATAATATATTTATTACCTTTGAGTTGTCAAGAAGTCAGTCAGGAAAATGATGCTAATTGCACATTCCAAAGCGTAGATCTCTATGGAGAAAAATATGCAAGAAACGCCATGGACACTCTTTTATTTTAATCATGTTATTACAATCTCGGTTACATATTTCTTGCTCACATTCTTGCCGCTACAATAAAACAAGAGACAAATTTTGCGTCCGCTCTCAACCATTGCTGACTCAACACGAGACCTATCGCCTGCCATTATGCTACATCGGCAGTTTTACTACAGATAATTACAAATACGTTTTAGTGTTGCCAGCACAATTAGTCGATTGTAATGAATAATCGAATACAAAATAAATAAAATAATATTCTTGGTTAAAAAATAACAGATTAAATAACCTGATTACGTATCAAAACCTAGTACTTATATAAATCCTAGACTAATACGCGGAAGATTCTCGATCGACGTTCCCCCCTCACATAATGCCTTTGTATGGCCATTCCTTAGCATCTTTGTTAGGTTAACGACACATTGTTACCAACCTAATGGTAGCGTCTTACCGCCCGCGCTTGCCACCCTCTGCTCTCTTCTAAAAAAAAAGAAACAAACGACTCTCTCTCACGCACGCGCTCGGATCTCGACTGGACTCCATTTTGACACATTGTGAAAATTTTGCAAAAATATATTAATAAAACCCCTACACATTGAATTAAACGACTCCTTATATACGATATACCTACCAAGTTAATCTTCATTATATCTGACCCTAAACACAGTACCAGTGGCTCATTTAGCTGAGTACCGCTAACATATTGATGATACACTTCAAGTTCTGCTCACGAACGAGCGGCCGGAACGAGCATGAATATATAAAGACAAGTACAGCTAAATAAATTGGAGGCGAGTTTGGGATAGTTGGGGGTTTCGAGTAAAGATGTAGCAATGGATTAGGTCAGATATTTGAATACGTGGGTTACATTAACGGTATTTCTAATTGATTAACTATCTCGTCGGACTAGTGGTCGCAAACTCGACTGTTGAGTGTAAGGTTCTGGGAACGACACCCGAGTCGGGCAAAAAGTTTTTAGAAGTGCACGGAACAGGGTGTAAAGCCCCACGTATCTCCGTTGAAAAAAGAGGGTCCTCTGACCAGACAAGTGTTATAACCAGGGTCGGAATTAGGAAGAGTTATTCATGTACTTGCATCGAAATGTTAATATTAATATGAATCTTCCCGGGATTTCTAATGAAAAATCCCGTGTGACCACGTGACTGAGCGTTGAGATGACGTCAGAACAAAGGAGTCGGAGGAATCGTTGTTTAAAGGAGGTACCGCAGCCCTCGCAAGAAAGGACAACTGAGAGAACACTGTAAGTTTTAGTCAGTAAAAGTCTGATACTGTCTCCCACTCCACCCAGAGCGGGAGAAGTTATTTGATGATTTCTCACGTAAAAATTCCCCTATATATTGACAATAACTAAAAAGGACTAAATGATATTTCATTTCCATCGCAAGAATACTCTCTTGTACGAAAATTAAATTTTAATGCTTTAGATTCACAATAAGCAAGCATTAACCTAGTTTGTGCCAGCATTAGTTGAAACATAACTGTTACAGACAACGTACTTTGTAAAATTGTGTCACAGTTAGTAACATACCGAACGTGTTAGAGATTTGTAGGACGCTGTTATTGTTCTCCTGTAAATGCTAAGATAATCTATTTCGCTATTAAAGAAGAGCTTTATTTGAAGGAATATACTACTTTGTTTGGGCATTGAATGAATTGTATTCCTACGAAATTAATAAATACTTTAATTCCAGAATCGAGTCTCGAATCACAAAAAAGTATTTATTTTATAATAATAATAATTATATTCCACAACTATCACACAACAGCAGAGCTTGTGTGTATGAGTACTAGACAACTGATAAACATACTTATATATTTCCCAAATACATACATATCTTCTGTATATATAAAAATGAATACCTGTTCGTTAGTCTCGCTAAAACTCAAAAACAGCTGGACCAATTTGGCTAATTTTGGTCTTGATATATTCGAGATAGTTCAGGGAAGGTTTAAACGGTGAGAAAAATGGAAAAAAATCACGAAAATAAAATCCGAATACAACGCCATCTCTAATTAAAATGTCATTAAATAAAATGAATTATGCTGATCTGGTAATGCCTGTAGATGGCGTTATCCTTACTATTAGGCGGTACGAAGTTCGCCGGGTCAGCTAGGAATAGATAAATTACACCTAGACACAGAACAAATGATCGTGCGTGGTGGGAATTGAACCCACGACCTCCAGCATAGCAGTCAGGGCCACTAACCACTAGACCAACAGGCCAGTCAAACTAAATTGTTTTTTCATCAAATAACTCCTACTTAGGGTGAAGCAAGAGGTAGTTCCAGACTTTTACTGTCGTAACTACTTAGGGCATACTGGAAGTTTTTGGATTCTGAAAAATAAGACATTTAGTCTCATAAGACTTACGATACATTTATTGTTTTTCAAAGTATATTCCCACGGAATTTATGCATTTTTGCATTCGCTGAAACCACTGTACAAAGCAGTTGGACCAGTCTTCTTTAGGAACCTCTTCAATGGCTTTATGGAACGCATTCACAGCCGATTCAGGGCTCGTTAAATGTGTGCCTCTAAGTTTGTTTATAATTTTTGGAAACTAATAGAAGTCGCAGGGTGCGAGGTCCGGGCTGTAAGGCGGATGCGTCATCAGTTCCACATTTGAAGCCTTCAAAAAGGCTGTTGTTACCTTAGCAGAATGTGAGGATGCGTTATCGTGATGGAGGAGTACATTGCTTTTCGCGAACTTTTTCTAAGACTCTGGGCATGCAAGTGTTGACGTACCAATATGCAGTCAACGTCCTTTGATCTTCAAGTTCGATAATGTAGTGTAATGTCCTGATTAGCCGAAAAAAGAAGCAAACATTTTTTTACCAACACTTCGACTTTTCTTAACTTTAGTCGGCAAATCTTCAAAAGGAAAGATTCACTCTGGCGACTGGCTTTTTCTTTCGGGTTCAAAGTAGTACACCCAGGTTTCGTCACCTCTCACGATATTCTAGACAGCAAATGACTGACCTCCATTAAACTATTTTATCTTTTTACGGCACCACTGGTCACGCAGTCGTTTCTGGTCCTCCTTTAAGTCATGTGGTATCCATCGAGTGCAAAGCTTCCGAACCTTCAGATGCTGCAGATGTTTTGCACTTGGCTCATTCCAATGCCTAACAAAGCACGAATTTGCTGGCAAGTAACTTTTTGTCAGTTTCAATAACTTGTCGTGCGGTGTCAAAATTCGAGTCTGTAACCGCAGTCACCGGCCGACCTTCATGTACCTCATCATAGAGATGATCACGTCCACGTCTAAATTTTCCAAAGTTTGAAGTTGAAGTGTCTGGCAACTCTCTTGTTGACTTAAGCCTTGAACAAACAACGAAAATCATAACAAAATCATTGAACGAAAATGTTCATCAGTAAAATTCATTTTGATAGCGACACAAAATCTTCGAAACGCGACGCCACGATGAAAAAATAAATGGCGGTCTCGCAAATTAAAAAGTAACATGGTCGCAGAGTTCCATTTTCGAATTCTATGATTGTTTTTTCATTCTTTTATTGTAAGTGGCCAGAACTAGATACTTTCAGTATGCCCCACGAATAAATTAGTTTAGCAGGGCCAAAGCCTTGGTACTGGGGCCTTGGGTTCCCTTTTGAAAGGAAAACCCGGGGCCGTAGAACGCAAGGCAACATACGAGTAGGTTTTAGTCAGTAAAAGTCTGACACACCCTTTCGCCCCACCCAAGGGCGTGAGCCGGGGCGAAACTCCGCTGCCGCGCTAAGTCGCGGCATGGCGGAAAAACTTCGGCGGGATCTCATGGTGGAATGGCGACAGCAACTGTCGCAACCTAGTGCTGGGCACGCCATAATTATGGCGATAAGTCCCCTCTTTGAGAAGTGGCTGGAAAGACCTCACGGCGTCCTTACCTACCGCATAACGGAGGTCCTCACCGGACACGGTAAGTTCGGGAGGTTGCTGCACCGGATTCGTGCAGAATAAAACGCCCGGGAGGACACGGAGGAGCATACGGTAGAGGTGTGCCCCGCCTGGGCAGAGCACCACCGTGTCCACGTGGGAGCGATCGGCGGCAGCGATCTCTCGCGCCGGGCCTTGTTACAGGCCATGGTCCGGAGCGAGGAGGAGTGGCAGGCGGTAGCCTCCTTCTGCGAAGCAGTAATGAAGGCGGCCGATCGCGTGAGGCAAAGGTCCTCACGCCCCAACCACCGCCGGGATTCCGATCCCGATTTCCGGCCACCGTAGGCGTGAGCTTGCGGACGGCGAGCAATGGGTGGCTTGCCGTCCGATCGTCCGGTAACCGTCCGGACCGGACCCAAGTCGTCGACGGCGCGTAGTGTTCCACGCGCGCCTCAAGGAGATGTCAGCAACCGTAGGGGCCCAGCAGGGTCGAAGTCTACTGGGGCCATGGGTGATGCGAAAGAGATCCCCGGGGCCCTGGAAAAATGGCAAAGAAGGAACAGGAGTGGGTTTTTATTCAGTAAAAGTCTGACACTATCTCGCGCTCCACCCAAGAGCGAGAGATGTCATTAGACGATTTTCCCACCCGGAAAAAAAACCCAAGAGCGCGAGAAATCATTGATATTTCTCACATTAAAAAAAAATGTTTGATAATAATTCCAGCTTGATACCTCCACGTGTTCCTGAGAAAAAGGGTCTTGACAGACGGGCAACAAATTGATCATATAAGAGTTCTGTTTTTGCCAACTGAGGTAGGTATGGAACCTAAATAGGCAGTACTAGATGTTATCCAATGGATGGTCATGGTCAAACATCCCAGGATTTATCATTAAAGATGGAGAGATCTAATTCAGTCAGCTGTAAAAGGCATATAATTCAATGTATCGCTCATAAAAGTGAAAAATTCAAAACAGACTCGCAATTTAGCTTCACTTTTATGACCGACCGACATTTCGACAATTCAAAAGTGCCTGTAAATGGTTTAAACTGACTGACTGACATATCAACGCATAGCCGAAAGTACTGGGACTAGGAACGTGAAATTTTACTCAAGGCTTCCTTTTATGAAGTAGGCGAGCACTAAGAAAGGATTCTTAGTAATTCAACTTTTAAGGGGGTGAAACGAGGTTCCATAGTTTGTATGGAGATACATACTTTCATGCGAGCGAAGCCGCTGACAGAAGCTAGTTTGATTTGATAGAAAAACCGAAATTGCTACAAAATGCTCCAAATTATAATAAAACCTAACTTAATAATTAAGCAAAATCGACCTTGCAATGTTCCCACTGTTGGGACTCAGGCCTCTACTCTAGTAGAGGAAATGGGCCGTAGTCCACCAGGCAGGCCCAGGGCGGGTTGGTGCATGTCACATGTCTTCGAATTTTTGATCCTAGGACATGCCGGTTTCCTCACGATGTTTTCCGTCACCGTTTTGAGAGCAGTGGTGATAAAATAAATTACACAAAGTAATGTGCCTGGGTTTGAACCTGCGACCTACAACTTGTAAGTCAGGGGCGTTACCACTTGGTCAGCACTACTCACACCTTACTCAATATTTTTTTTTAAATTGGTATAAACCAGTGCTTGACTGCAATCCCACCTGATGTTAAGCAGTGATGCAATCACTAATGGTGAGGCGCACTAGTTTATTAAGAGCCTATTCATTCTAGCCTTGAAAACACCTAAATTATAGTTGGACGGCAAATTGTTCCAGTCCTTCGATGTACGCGGTATAAACGACGAAGCGAAACGCTTAGTCCGGACCGTCGAAGTTTCAACAACGGAAGGGATGATACTCGACGTACGTCGGGTTGTCCGATGGTAGAAAGGAGATGGCGGAATCAAGTCATGCAATTCCCGCGTTACTCAATACTGAAGATATAAATCTTTTCTATCTCCAAAAGTGAACAACAAAACTTCTAGATTGTTCGAACGATAATTATCTTGAGAACTTCTCCCACAAACTGGGAGGGAACGATACTTACGTCGGAGTACGTATGTTTAATGATGTGTGGAAGTGTGACCCATATCGGTAATACGTAGTGTGTAACCCATTAGTATGATTAATTGAAAATATGAGCAGAAACCTTTTAGGTTAGTGGTCAAACGCCTCGGATATTGAAGCCGGAGTTCAACCAAGAGAAAATCGTTGTATTCATAGGTTCATTCAGCTCGTTGACTGGAGTGCTATTCTGTAAAAATTACTCGAACGCGAATTCATTTTTAGGGTTCCGTAGCCAAATGGCAAAAAACGGAACCCTTATAGATTCGTCATGTCTGTCTGTCTGTCTGTCTGTCTGTCTGTCTGTCCGTCTGTCCGTCCGTATGTCACAGCCACTTTTTTCCGAAACTATAAGAGCTATACTGTTGAAACTTTGTAAGTAGATGTATTCTGTGAACCGCATTAAGATTTTCATACAAAAATAGAAAAAAAGCAATAAATTTTGGGGGTCCCCATACTTAGAACTGAAACTCAAAATTTTTTTTTTCATCAAATCCATGCGTGTGGGGTATCTATGGATAGGTCTTCAAAAATGATACTGAGGTTTCTAATATCATTTTTTTCTAAACTGAATAGTTTGCGCGAGAGACACTTCCAAAGTGGTAAAATGTGTGTCCCCCCCCCTCTAACTTCTAAAATAAGAGAATGATAAAACTAAAAAAAATATATGATGTACATTACTATAAAAACTGCCAACGAAAATTGGTTTGAACGAGATCTGGTCAGTAGTTTTTTTTTAGTACGTCATAAATCGTAAACCGAAGTACGAAATTCAGAAACGTGGTCATACTTGCGCAAGCCAAATATGAACCTGATACAAAGATTATTATTATGTTACTTGCTGCTACGGAACCCTCCATGGGCGAGTCCGACTCGCACTTGGCCGGTTTTTTTTAATGTGTTTACGTTCTTAAAGTTTAATAATTTTTAATAATAATTTAATAATATTCCACAACTATAACACAACGCCGTCTAGTCTCAAGCTAAGCAGAGCTTGTGTTATGAGTACTAGACAACTGATAAAAATACTTATATATTTCTAAATACATACATATTATAGATAAATTACACCCAGATACAGAACAAATGATCGTGCTCATCACACAAACATTTGTCCTGGATGGGAATCGAACCCACGACCTCTGGCGTAGCAGTCAGGCACACTAACCACTAGACCAACATGCCAGTTGCTTCCATAGTAGGAGACTAGCTTTTGCCAGCGGCTTCGCTCGCATGAAAGTATGTTTCTCCATACAAACTTTGGAACCTCGTTTCACCCCCTTAAAAGTTGAATTTCTAATAATCCTTTCTTAGTGCTCGCTTACGTCATAAAAGGAAGCCTCGTGTAAAATTTCACGTTCCTAGTCCCAGTACTTTCGGCTGTGCGTTGATATGTCAGTCAGTCAGTTCCTCCTTTTATATTTATATAGATAATTAAAAAAAACTGGCTATGTGCGAGTCGGGCTCGCACGCGAAGGGTTCCATACTACAATATGCAAAAAATAGACTAACAAAATAACGTTTCTTCTACTATAATTTTCAAATTCATTTTAATTTTGTTATTTGTTATTGTAGTGGCAATAAAAATACACATTCTATGAAAATGTCAACTCTCTACCTCATACGGTTTATGAGATACATCCCGCTGACAGACGGACGGATAGATAGCGATATGGCTTAGTAGTAAGGTCCCGTAGTCATCCTTCGGGTACGGAACCCTAAGAACGAATGATAAGCAGCCTTCTCTAAAGCAATAATGCTAGCGAAGGAGACAGCCGCACGCGTGAGCGAACCGACATCCTCACGCCCCAGCCGCCGAGACCCCGACCCCGACTACCAGCCTCCGTGGGCGCGGGTTGGCGGACGACGAGTGATAATTAGCTTACCGTCCGGCCGTCCGGTAACCGTCCGGACCAAGCCCGAGTCCTAGACGGGGCGTGTTTCACGTGCGCGTGATAGCAGATCAGCATGGCTGTGGCCGTAGTAGATACTAAGGCCATAGGATGACTCAAAAAAATCCACTATGTACCTGAGTTTAATTTGTCCAAAGTTCATTTTTAAAATTGTGCCCCACGTCGATTCTCCATGGTTTTATTTTTTAGTTAAAAAATGTAATCAAGGCGTCCGATCTTCATACGCGAATATTTTACCTGCCCGTCACATCGACAATAAGTTACATGATTTATTGCTTTATTTTGTCACAATTTTCTTTGTTTACGTAAATCAGGATATTTATGTTGCAATCTATCATGGTACTTTAGTATCTAAATATGTTTTAGCAGGTGAAGAGTATGATAAGATTGATGAAACGGTATTTGTAACACAAGATATATTAACATTGTAATTACCTACTTCATAATTATGCTTTTTTTGGGGTTAGAAATCATCGTATAATAACCTCTTCCACTCTGAGTGAAGCGAGGAAGAGTGCGAGAGGGGTGCGAGTGTGTGTGTGTGTGAGGGTGAGTGAGGGGGGGGAGCTTTGGTTGACTCAATCCCACATGTGTTCCTTCAGTTGCCCTTTGCGTTCTAGGGCCGCGGTAACTCTTTCGACCAATCCCGCAGCCTCATTCTGCCTATACCTTGGTGGTTTGCAGGCGTGATGTTATATTATGTTAATACTTTGAACATACAGTATTTCCTTTACAAGTAAACATAAGAATAATTACTCGATTTCCGTAATGTGATCTCACTCTGTTAGTCAACTCAAGGAAATGTCAGCAACCCTAGGGGCCCAGTAGGGTCGAAGCCTACTGGGGCCACGGGTAGTGTGAAAGTAAAACCCTGGGCCCTGGGACGAAAGCAAAGAAGGAACAGGAGTGGGTTTTTAGCCAGTAAACGTCTGACACTATCTCCCGCTCCGCCCAAGGGTGACGGTGTCATTAGATGATTTTCCCACCCGAAAAAAAAAAAACTCTGTTAGTCAAAGGTTTGCTGGAAGAAAACTCATTGTTGAGTTAAGTTCGCCTTTGTACATAAATTGTCAAATCAGTGTGTTACGAGGCATGCCTTTTAAGTTTTGTCGTTTGAAGAAAAAAACACAACTAGAAACTTACAGTACTTTTTATTGTTTTTCAAAGTATTCACCACGTAGCTTAATATAGTTTTCCATTCGCTCAAACCAGTTATTATAACATTTATTCCACTCTAAAGTGGTGTTCAAAATGGCTGACTTGAAAGCGTCGACTGCTTTTTCACCGGACTGGAACCTTTGACCACGAAGACTTTTCTTAATTTTAGGAAATGTAAAGAAATCGTTAGGGCTTAGGTCAGGACTGTATGGAGGATGGTCAAGGATTTCTACCTTTTCCTGCTTCAAATACTCAATCATTTGACGAGCGCTGTGTGAGCTTGCGTTGTCGTGGTGCAGGATGATGCGTCGCTTTGAGTTAGATTTTCGAAGTTCGGCGATGACTTGTGGTAAAAAAACCGTGGTATACCACTCTGCGTTAACCGTTCTACGATCTTCAAGCGCAATAGTCGCAACGTGGCCGGTTATTCCAACGAACGTGGCCACCATTTTCTTTGAAGTGCTTTGAGAACGAACAACTTTAGTCGGCTTTGGCTCGTCTTGAAAGACCCAGATTGTAGATTCTTGTTTGGAATCAGTATCGTAGGCCTAGATCCAAGATTCGTCACTACTGATGATGTCGTAGACGTGATTTGACTCTCCTCGGTTGAACCTTTGCAGAGTTTTCTTATACCATTTGACGCGGGCCGCCTTGTGATCGTTGGAAAGCAGATGCGGTATCCAACGGCAAACTAGCTTTCTCACACCATACGCTTCATGCAAGATCTTCTGAATGGTTGTCCCTGAGATGCCTAATAGAGGCTCTATCTCTCGATATGTCACATGACGATCTTCGAGAATTAGTTGTCTCACAGCAATGATGTTATCTTCAGTGAAGGCGGATTTTGGGCGTCCTTCACGAGATTTGTCACTAACACTAGTATGTCCACGCTGGAATTCTAAATACCAGCGTTCAACAGTCCATCTCAGGCTTCATCACTGAACACAGATGTTAGCTCTTCAAAATACTGAAGCCGTCTCAGGCCTCTTCTAAAGTTGTAGAAAATTATTGCACGAACATTTTCCTTAGAAAGATTAATTTTCGTACGTAACCTGACATATTCCAATCAACGCTGTGACTAAACAATAGCATTAATCCTAATGCTTTCAACTGTTTTGAGATTCGAAATTTAAACACATTCGAATATAGAACAGTTCCAAATTCAAAATTGCCGGGAAATATGGAAACGACAGAACTTAAAAGGCATGCCTAGTAATATTAAGTTTTATGTACAATTAATAATTATACCTACTCACTTTTCGGTTTCAGTAAGCATATCGTCACCGGAAAGCCAATACTACTTAAGCGCCATTTTGACCAAAATGAGTTATATATATCGTTGGATTGGATTTTTTTTGCTGCGTCGATTAGTCGGGATTTCGTAATAATCTGAGCATTTTTTTGGCGCTTAAGCACTGCAAAAGTATGGTATTTATCATAATTTTGATGTTTTAATAAATACTTACGTAATGCAACTTATGATTATATTTTAGTCGTTGTCAGTTTAGTATTTTTCTATACTGACATCAGCCACTTTAACTTTGTTCAGCAACTCAAAATATTGTAGTTTGAGTCATTGATGTCGCTTTAGTATTTTTTGCCGACCGTAAATATGAGTTGATATGTAGCTAAGTAAATTTGCTTTACGTAAGAATTGATGAGCATGGCGCGTTAGTATATATTGTCTTCGCAGCTTTCTGAGAGGGAACGGTTTTAGTAACTTTGCTTTTCATACCTAAGTATTTGAGTGTCTATTTAGAATGTTTTACATTCAATGAAATCGAATAATTATTATATTAAGCATGGATTATTTTACTCGACTAAATATTAATAGTTTGTTTAGCATTTAAATGTGTGAAACACGTACAAAAAATATTCAGTTAAGTCTTTTGAAATAAAATTTTGTTTTGATTACGATTCGTTGAGTACTTATAATTTATATTTCGCGCGCGAGTTGTAGGCGGTTCTGTCGATGAGTCGACCTTGCTTTTGCTTGTAGTCGGATCCCCGCAGCGACAAAAGAGTGACGCGTGTATGAAGTTCCCGCAGCAAACAGTTAACAAGTTAGGGGGCTGAGTCACCCGCGTCCGTAGGAGAATACCCATAGCTAGGCCCTACACGTGGTCCCCGGGTGGTGCTAATCAGGTGACATTAACTGGTGGTAGGTTTCGACCGACGGCTTGTGACCACCCACTGGGCATCGTACCGGAACACGGCTAGGCCGTTTGGCGGTACGACTTTGCCTAGTAGCCAATTTAGAGGAGTTGGGTCGAAGTGGTGGTTCTAATGTATGCAGACCAGCCGGACCCGCGCTGGTATTGACGTATCGGGAGACTAGTCGCGGAGGGTAGCGGGATCCGAGGCACGGTGCACCGCTGGCCGACCGCAGTTAGTTGGGGGCCCAAGTAATGTGCTAGCCACACATGAAAGGCTGTCCCGCCAACTGACGAAAAATCCCGGAATGCACCATCGTGCTGGTTGGCGACCAGATGAGAGGGCCCGATAGTCATTTCCCGGGGGGCTCGGGCGTCCCCGCAGTCTCCAGACTAGTGCCCCAATGATGATGTCCTACCAGTGCGTGACTGAAGGTTAGCAGCATGGGACTCCATTTCACTTCCTTCTCATCTTCTACCTCACTCGTAATATGCCAGGGTTGAAAAAGAGAAAAGTAAAACAGCGGCTGCACTCCCTCTCACTTAAAGATCACCTTAGCAATATTAGAGGTCTGCACTCCAATCTCGCAGCAGTCCATCATCACCTGGAGACTGAAAAACCTTCCCTCTTTTTTCTTTCGGAGACGCAGAAAAGAAGTCCGTCAGACGTGTCGTACCTGTCTTACCCAGGGTTTACACTGGAGCACAATTTTAAATCACACGCTGGTGTGTGTTTATACGCCAGGGACGACATCTGCTATCGGCGTTTCCGCAACCTTGAAGATTCCAGGTTCTCAACGCTTTGGGCTCTGGTGGACACAGGCATGGATAAAATTATCTATGCTTGTGTCTACCATTCGCAGAGTGGTGATCAAGAGACGATCAGGCTCACACAGTACCTTAGTGAGGCGGCGGATGCGGCTCAGCAGAGGTACCCTTCCGCACTACTGGTGTTACTGGGGGATTTTAATGCCCACCATCAGGAGTGGCTTTTCCGATACCAGTGCACAGATCATGCTGGTCGAGAGACGCAAACGCTTGCGCTAGCGTTAAATCTCACCCAGC
Organism: Mythimna impura; assembly: GCA_905147345.3. Taxonomy (NCBI): domain Eukaryota; kingdom Metazoa; phylum Arthropoda; class Insecta; order Lepidoptera; family Noctuidae; genus Mythimna; species Mythimna impura. The sequence continues at coordinate 14,090,415 of LR990362.1, read as the reverse complement.
TGGTCCAGGGAGCTACGAGGGTGCCGGATGTTGATTCGCACACGGCCAACTGCTTGGACCTTCTGCTGACAACAGATCCAGACCACTATTCAGTGTCGATATCATCACCGTTAGGTAGTTCCGACCACTGTCTGGTGAAATCTATATCAGTCTACTCTCCGCCCGATCCCTGCCCTAGAGGCACCAGGCGGGTTTGGCGATATAGGTCAGCAGATTGGGATGGCATGCGATCTTTCTTCGCATGTTATCCTTGGCAGCCTACTTGCTTTTCTTCGGATGATCCATCGTCGTGCGCAGATGCTGTGACAGATGTGTTGCGGCTGGGGATGGAGTACTATATTCCATTCTCTGACGTAACAATGTCTGACCAGGCTCGCCCTTGGTTTGGTGCGGAGTATGATCGTGCTAACGCACTTAAACACATCGCATTCCAGGCATGGGCCGACGCTCGTATGCACAAGGCGAGTGACGTGAGTCAGAAGAAGACAGCCTGCAACAGAGCTGCCAAGTCTTGCAAGAAGGTGATGCGGAGGTCTCGGTTCGACCACATTAGCCGCTTCGGGAACAAACTTGCTTCATACCCCGCTACTGCTGAAACCCGACGGGTCGCTGGCCCATATCGCTGAGGAGAAAGCAAACTTGTTTGCCTCACTCTTCGCGGAATCTTCGCATCTAGATCCTGGTGACACGCGGCCCCCTGTTAATCCTGATGGTTGCGAAACGAGTATGTCTGATATTCGCATCCATCAGAAGGACGTCCGTAGGGTGCTGCGTAACCTTGACGTGAACAAGGCTAGCGGTCCAGACGGGATACCGGCAATTGTTCTGAGAACGTGTGCGCCTGAACTGTCTCTGATTCTGACACGCCTATTTAGGCTTTCATTTGAGGCTGGAAAAGTGCCGATTGCATGGAAGCAAGCTAACGTACAGCCCATGCCCAAAAAGGGTAGTCGGGCTGATCCAGCTAATTACAGGCCAATCTCAGTAACGTTCATTCTCTGTAAGACTATGGAACGTGTACTCAACACTAAGCTCCTGGCATACCTAGAAGCTAATGCCATCCTAAGTGACCGACAATACGGCTTTCGCCGAAATCGGTCAACTGGTGATCTTCTAGCGTATGCCATCCACATCTGGAGTGAGACCATCGAGAAACACGGGGAAGCGCTTGCCGTCTCCCTCGATATCTCGAAGGCTTTCGATAGGGTCTGGCACGAAAGCCTTATTAGTAAGCTTCCTTCTTTCGGTTAACCTGCTGGTATGTGTGCTTGGATTGCAGACTTCCTGAGTGACCGGTCTATCCGAGTGGTCATCGATGGCTGCTCGTCCGGTCAAATGACCATTAATGCCGGGGTCCCTCAGGGGCCAGTACTCTCGGCAACATTGTTCTTGCTGCACATAAATGATCTGCTTAAGCCCGGTACCTTTGGGTATGCAGACGACAGCACTGTTGCTGAGTGTTACACATCCAGCGCTCAAGCTAGTGGGTCACAGATCCAGTCTCTCCGAGAGGCTATGGTCGAGCGCTTGGACTTGTCCTTGGAGGCAGTCTCTGAATGGGGCGATGCTAATTTGGTCAAGTTCAATGCTGCTAAAACTCAGGCGTGTCTATTTTCCGCTAAAAGAAGCCAATTCAGCCCTGCTCCAACTTTCCGGGGCGTAACCGTGCCGATAACAGACCATCATGACCTTCTTGGTGTCACGCTGACGTCAACTCTCAACTTTGGGCCATACATCGAAGCAAAGGCTCAACTGGCAGCAAAAAAGCTGGGAATCCTCGCGAAGGTCAGACAGTACTTCACGCCGGAACAGCTGCTAAAACTTTATCAAGCCCAAGTTCAATCGTGTTTGGAGTACTGCTCTCATCTTTGGGATGGATCTGCCCGATACCAGCTTGATGCACTTGAGGCAATTGAGAGGCGAGCCAGAAGGATCATTGGCAATGATGCACTCGTTGAGTCGAGGCTTCAAAGTCTTGAGCATCGACGCGATATATTATACACAGGTATTCAAAATCTACTAGACCTAATCAATTTGATCTCTTCGAAAATTGCGCCAAACTGTTACCCAATACATAACATTGTATTTAGATTAAGCATTAGCCCGCATTAACGCCGGCGTTCACGCGCCATTGTCTTACTATTGTGTCTCTAATTACGCACTCAAAAGGTTAATAATAAAACTGTGTTGCGTTTATTATTCGTAGTATGTTGCGTGACTTTTGCTATAAGCAATTAAGTTTAAAGACTGACAAGAAAACTGTAACCATTTTTTTAAATTTTTCATTTATAGTGATTACTAAGCAAGCTGTATTTATTTATATTTTCCTTTTTCAACCAATATAGTAAAAAGATGCAGTCGAATTCAAATTAGGAATTACAATAGTATTCTCATTAATATTATTCGCCGCTAGTACCATTGTTAGCACTTACTTATTGTTGTCTATGTCCGATAAGAATAATATATTTAAATTTAAATGATATATCTTTTACATAAGTCTTTTTGGCATAACAATGGTATCAACTTTTAATGCTATACACCGTTTTTCTGTTCGGTCCTAAGACATTATTATAACGTTTAAGTACTTTTATCCTGAGACTACATCAACCCGTAATGCGTGTTAGTACATTTTCCTTTCATACATTTCAAAGGACTTGACTTGTCAGTACTTTTCGACAACCGCACTTAAAAATTATTATGAAGATAAGTACTTTCTCCTTAAGAAGAGTACAGAGCATATGTACTTAAGTGACAGCTATCTCCTGAATTACATTAAATATGCAGAATATCTCGATTCCAGTACGTAGATAATAGTGGCACAATTATTTTTTGCCTTTACTGTATTTCGATTACTAAATTAGAAAAAAAGTTAGACATGGTTTTGTAAAAAAAAAAACTTAAAATGTCTCTATTGTAAAATGGCCTTTTGGCGTTTAAGTAGTATTGGCTTTCCGGTGACGATATGTATAAAATTCACATAAGCTCATTCAAAAAATAATAGTGATAAGCCACTACGCACCGTAATATTATATTATACGTTGGCATAAAAAAATTATGGGCTGTAACCGGCGGTCTAAAATATAATCCCGGACGAAACTCCGTCAATGTAACGTGAAAGAAGGTTGAAAATTATATTTTTACTGCCAAGCACGTAAAATGCTAGTGAAAATTATATATTTTTACGAAAGTGAAACGATTACTTTTATACTAATTGTCCAAAAGTTCTTTCGAAATTGACGTCAGATTTCGATGGAGATAAATTGTATTACAACGAATAAAAACCAAAATCAATTTATATTTATACAATTTATGTTGATTTTGGTTTGTACAATTTATTGGGACATGACATAAGACTTTTAGTTCTAGTACATTAGAAGATTGTTATTTGTTGCTAACAAGGTGCATATATTTGAGTACTTGAGTAATTGTTTATTTTAGTGTATATTAATTATAATTATGAATAATTTGTAATAAGGTACAATGGGGTTGAAATACTCTTATTTGAACAAAATTTTCTAAATAACTTGCTGACATAAAAAAAAAATGACTTTCTTCTCAGAGCAGCCTAACATTTATTTCTAAAAGTTTTTTTTTTTATTTCAAACAAAGCTAACACAATATTCAAGCAGAAGTTGACACAAGATTTATTTTTACCCTGAACTTCAGATAAACTCATTGTTTCAAAACTCATATTAGAATCAAAGTTTCTAAACACCTAACAAACAATACACATCTTAGAACTAAGTTCCTAAATATAAGTATAAACATGAAAGGGACAAACACAGCACACCCCCTGAGGCATAGGCGTGATATCTCATCGATCACCCGGCGGAATTCCGTCGAAAGCTTGCCGTAGCACAGTCGCGCTCTAACCGTAGCCCGCTACGCTCGTAGCGCCGCAGTCTCGTAGCACCTGCTACGCTTTTGACGTGTGTACTATATAAAAGTGTGTTGTTGTGAAAGTGAAGTGACTTTTTGTGACTTTGTAACTACTTGGAAACGTAAGTTTTAGTTTTGTTTTACTTAGTTTTAAGGCAACGTAAACTAACTTATGTTGTATTTTAATCGGTGGCGTCTACTGTTGGAAATTAATTTTATTAAAAGAAAAATGTCGGAGATTTACTCCTTAATTTTTTTTTGCAAGATAATGATTGTATATTAAATTCTTAGAATGCTAATAAGTCAGCGTATTTATTTATTAGCCATTCTAAGATTATTCCACCGTTTAACTTAATGATTTAGACCAATATGCAAATTATTTGCTTAATAGTAGATATGCGACACAGCATGCAAAAAAGAAATAACAAAAAAAATCTTTAGTAAATCTTTATTTTGAATCAACCATTTAATTTTTTTTAACAACAAAAAAAAAACAAAAAAAACTTTTCCTCAAACATAATTTCAAACAACACCAAGTCCTCATCTGTTTTACTCCGTATTTCCCATATTCAAAGGCAAAAGGTGTCCCTGAGTGAAGATTCAGGACGACAGAAGTGGGTCAATGATCTCGCGTTAGGCTGTAACATTTTTCTACCTGTACGAGATAAATATGTTTCAACCGGTTTTAAATTTAATTGAGGCCTCTGAATGGAATTTAATTATGATAGTATTTATGTTATATTCAATAAGATTGTTTTTGCTCTGAAAAATAATAAAGAAACGTACCGTGTACGAAAAATATGGAATTAAATTGTAATAATTTTGTTTATAAAATAATACAAAGCATAAAACAATAATTTCTAGAAAATCTTTCCAAATAAAACCAAAACACAAATACAATAAAATATTGCTTTAATATTTTATACGTACAAAAAATGAACAAACAGTCTTCGCTTAGAAAAATAATAAAAAACAACGTGCGTTTTTGGACAAAGCGGGGTAGCTTTAACGTAAAATAACAAAAAACAATATTACAAAGCATAAAAATTTAAATGTTGTTGTTATTTTTTTGATGTCATTGAGATTATGTGACTAATTGTCATTTTTATTTTAGTCTGTTGCTTGTCCAGAGTAAATCTCGAATAAAAATCTTCCTTTCTTTTCTCTTTTGTGTGATTATAAGCAATATAATTTTAACGCAAAGACTACTAAAAACTAAAATTGAAGTAATATTAATAATGCTTAAGAGGCTCCTTTTTCAATCGCCTGTCGTCAACATCGAGCATGGTTTTAAAGCTTGTTACTTCATCTAACGCAATCCAACGAGATGTTTGACGAAGAGGCAACGCGAAAAAAGAGAAATAACGCCTGAACACTCTGTTAGCATTTGGTAATTCCGTGATTTACTCGAATATTTCAGAAATAGGAAATACGTGCTTTTTTTAAACCCTAAATAGTTTTCGAAAAAAATGTTGTCATTCAGAATCTTGATTAAATTTGCAAGTCTTCTTTTGTTATATTTTTTTGACTTTTTTAATTTTTGAGTGTATTATGAAATGTCCAAGTTCATGCAAAATAGCCGATTTTACTGGATTAGTTTTACACAAATTTACAAATTAATTTCAATAGAAGCCTAGATAATATCCACAAGATACTGTATTTACAGAATATGTAATGAAAAATGTGTAATAACATCATAATCGCGTAAGAGCGGTTGTATGAAAAACAGTGAAAATGTAAGTCGAATTGCATGCCCATATATGTAGCTCACAACAAGATAACAACGTATTCTGCAATTCAACTTATTAACATTTAACTTAAACTCGTTTAGCTCCACTGGAACCTTCCCTGTCGTTAATACTGCCGGTCCATGAGATAATTGCAACTGCAGATGGACCTAATTGCCAATTACTGACCACCGCTAGACAGTCTTTGAGGAGACCTAGCTTTGTGGAGGAGTTTTATTTTCCTTTGAAGGTTGTAAGTGCTTTTGTGGACTAAAAACAAGAGAAACGTTTAGAAATTTTAGTCGAAAGTACAAATGACAAAGTATGTGCTGTGTCACGAATACTTCGTATGTACGTCTGTGGCTTGATGGATGTCCAACTCGAAAACTCAGAGAGCCCAGTCGTCAACAGCGCGTAGTGATCCACGCGCTCCCCAAAGAGATGTCAGCGAACCGTAACCCAGCAGGGCCGATGCCCCGCTAGCTAGGACCGCGGGGAATTACTGAAAAGGAAACCCGTAATCCCAGAAAGCAAAGGGCAACTGAAGGCCACAGGTGTTGTTTTAGTCAGTAAAAGTCTGACACGCTCACGATCCAGCCAGAGCGGGAGAAGTCATTGGATGATTTCCACCCTTAAAAAAAACCTATGCTGCTTAAGTTTCTTTTTGCGGTCTACGAGTGGTCCTCCAGCGCTAGGAAGCAAGGTTCCTTTCTTAGTTCAAAGTCTTGGGTTTGGACTAAAAAAGGAACCTTGCTTACTGAACTTTAAAAGAGACTTTGACCTCTGGGTTTGTTTTGGTTTTCTTTTTAGGGTAGTCAGCTAGAAAACCCCGGCCTCATCTAAATTGACGTGTAATTGCAAAAAAAACTATTTGCAAAATACATATCGTTTACCACCTCGAGGGCCGATTGTACATACGTCTGTTTAACTTGAGTGACCTTGAAAAACGCTTAATTATCGTTTTGTACACACGGATGCGATATTTATTCGGCCGAAAATTTTGGTCTCTATATCTTAATTTTTCCTTTATTTCTTTTTGGGGAATAATAGTACCCCTATACGCGCGAGGGGAAATGAGGATTCCTTCTGAAGCCGTAAAAACTGCAAAATGTGTAATTGTAGATAGTCTCAGAAAGAAATGAAGGAAGGTTGAAAATTATTCCTCGTTTCCTTTTCCAGCCCATACAGCTTAATAGGACTTTTCTGGGAATCTGAACTGGAGTTTACGACAACGTTTACCAAGGTTACTAAACTAGGGTTATTAGAATTTATTTTAACTTTATATTACACGGGGGAACTGTTTTCTTTTTGGTATAAAATAAATTTACTAAATAACTGGTACATAATTGTACGTACTTCTACCAACAGTTTACCGCGTGAAAACAGAAAATTATTCCAAATGAATCATAATTTAGAAACAACGAGTATCCTATTAACTATTTCTGGTTATTTTGGTCAACGCGTGTGCCTAATCTCATCCAAATCGTGAAGGCCAGCGTGAAGGAGTAACAAAATTTCGCCTTTATAATATTACCGTGATATAATTATTATAGTGCGATCTACTTAATTATGTAGGTGGAAATGGTAATCTTCGAGAATAGGGCACCAAAAAAATATATTAGCGTTTTTTTAATCGGTGAAAATCTACAACTACATACATGTAAACTAAATTACTGTACTGTAATTTGATTAGAAGCTACTGAGAGTGCGTACGTGTGCGTACCTACTGTACTGTACTGCATTGTATTGTATTGTATTGTGTTGTATTATTGTATTGTATTGTATTGTATTGTATTGTATTGTATTGTATTGTATTGTATTGTATTGTATTGCATTGTATTGCATTGCATTGCATTGCATTGCATTGTATTGTACTGATTGATTGGTTGATTTTGTCTATTGATTGAGAGCTTTAACGTTGGCAATGCTTAGCCGTTGAAAATGAAGTTAGAATATCGGGCGAAACAAAGTTTTATCAAGGGTTCTTCCATCTCAAATATTTCCACCGAAATTCTGAATTTTGTACTCGACTAATAGCAACAGTATGCCCCATAATTCATGAACCTTGCCGGTGTACTCTATAGTACAACGACGTTGTGCTAGTAGGCGGATCGTTTTAACTCAGTAAAAGTCTGATCCTGCCTCCAGCTTTACCCAGAGTGAGAGGAGTTATTTGTAGATTCCCACCTCCGAAAAAAATCCTGAACACAAAGTAGCGAGGGAAACATCTGAAATTCTAATTCAGCAAAAACATTTCCTGGTTACCTTCACCATTCCAAAGAATTTGATGATAAATTATTATTACGGCATTTGGCAAGCGTGTCACGTACAGTTTAATAACAAAAGTCGGGGTTGCGTGACAGGCGTGAATCACACATACCTAATAATATAGTTCTTGATACTTGGAGGGCCTGTCAAGGCAACCTTGGTAAATTTTCTTCGGAAACTTACATATATGCGTGAAAGTTTTACTGTAGTAGAGTATGGTAATTTTGGGCATGGTACAACAACTGTGAGTGTTTAAGTAGGAAATGGGTTTTGGAATTGCGGAATTGCTTTGCTTCTTTGGTTACTGTTCCGTTCCCGTTGGTCGTAGTGTGATGTTGTATTGTATTTCGGGTTGGTGTCCACAACTCTACGTCTAAAGCGCGTATTTAGCTTACGGGTCAGACAAATGTGTCCTTCGATCCACCCCAGCTCCTCAAGGAAGGACAGCAGCGCCTCGGTGTTACTGACCATATCATGGAAGGACCTGCGTTGTAGCGTGATGTTAAATGGCGGGTGTACTACGGTGAATTAAATTATACCAATTACCAAGGGGGTGTTTCGCACTATGATGACACCCAGACGTTTCTTCCGGCTGAATCTGGTGCAGGGATCAACCGAATTTACTATGTCCGTTGAGGACTTGCATCATGCGGAAGGTAAGAACGCCGTGACGCCACTTCAGCCACTCTACAAAGCAGGCACATACAGCCATGATTATAGCATGCCCCGCACTTGGTTGCGGGAGTCACTGTCACGATATCACCATGACATCCCGCCGAAACTCTGTCCGCCATACCGAGACTTGTCGTGGCAGCGGAGTTTCACCCCGGCGTTGCATCTCTATGCGCAAACCGTGCTTGCGTGCAAGGACTGTTGCCTCCAGATCCCATGACGGCAGGCCGGCAAGGAGGCTTACCGCTTCGCGGGAGATGTGCGGTATCCCCGCACCATTCGGATGGCCACGCGTTCGGCTATCGGATATCGGTCGCTTCCACAGCGACGGCGCCCACACCGGCGCCCTGTAAAGGATAATGGATCTCACGATCTCCGCATAGAGCTTCCGGGAGGAAGCATCTGGACCCCTTAGATTAAGTGGGAACCGCTTGGGCTGCCCCCCCGGCCCGCTCCAGTTTGGGAGCCAGACGTCAGAACCCCTCCTATCATTATTTACCTCGGTGCTGGCGCGTTCGACGCCCATGAGAGCACATGGTCTCGAACTTGTGCAGTGCCTCCTCATCGTTACATCGTAAAGCAGATAATATTTAAATGGTTATTAATACAGATTAAGTAAAATTCGTTTGGTCTAGTGATTTAGAAATGACTAAAAAGATTACCTTTTTATCAAAAGAAGAGTTTTTTTTTTCTAAAACTTGTATCTAAGTAGTATTAAACGCGTGACCGCTCCTGTTCATTTATTGTCCTCGCAAAACATTTAATGAACACGTTCCAACAAAAGTTTTTCATTCATTTGTTCGGTCTTTATTACCGTTCTACCGTTCAGTGAGACTGAGCTCGTTATAAAGTTGTTAGCACACATTTAATTCGTTTCACATTAATTGTTAGTTGCTGGTATTTTTTTAAAACTGGGATTAAACTAACTGACGTTAATTAGTGGGTTTGGTAACATTGTTATATATGTTAGTTTGGGATTATGAACATTTAGGACTTACAAATTTTGGGTGAAAACATCAAATTAATGTTCCAAACCGGCCTAGTGCGAGTTCAACTCGCACACGAAGGGTTCCGTATCAATAACCGAAAGATGTTACTTGTACAGAAATAAGACAAACAGACGGATAAGCTAGATGTTCCTCAGTAGCTCTTAATTTAAGTGCAGTTTCAACAATGCCTACCATAATTTTAATATTTACTTCAAGTATTTCATCATCATCATCATCATCATTTCAGCCAAAAGACGTCCACTGCTGGACATAGGCCTCCCCCAAGTGTCGCCACAATGAACGGTCCTGTGCGTCTCGCATCCATCGAACTCCCGCAACCGTTACCAAGTCATCGGTCCACCTTGTAGGAGGCCTTCAAGTATTTACTGGAAACAAAAAAAAAATATTGTTACTGACAGGAATACCCCATACTTTCATAAAAGCCAGAGAAGTAGAAAGTAGAAATTCAGGGCTTTGTCTTACAGCTCCGTGACGGAAAACAGGAACATTCGATGGTAAAATATTAACAAACGTGTAGGATACACTTCTATTCTTATAGGTGTGAGAGAGAGGTATTTTTCTTCAAACCACTCCTTTCGCTCTGGGTGAAGCGAAAGGGAGTTTCAGATTTTTATTTACTAAAACCTACCTGTCCTCCCACAAGGTGGACCGACGACTTGGTGTGAGTCGCGAGAATGCGGTGGATGCGAGACGCACAGGATCGGTCGTTGTGGCGACGCTTGGACGGGGAGGCCTGTGTCCAACAGTCTTTAGGCTGAAATGATGATGATGATTATGAAACCTACCTGTGTTCCTTCTGTTGAGTAGTTATCACAAAACATAACATAATCAGCCTTGTACTCACTGTTCCCACTGTCGGTTTGCGGGCTTTCCTTTCTTGGTGAGAGAATGGATCGTAATCCACAACGCGGGCCCTGTGCATTGTCTTCGAATTATTTTTTCTAGGATATGCCGGTTTCTGCACGATGCTGACACCACCGCTCACCGCACGCTGTCACCGTGTTGTTAGCTGTGGTAATTCAATAAATAACACAAAGTATAAAGCCTGGCTGAGTTTGAAACCACGAACTTCGAAGTCGGGGCCGTAACCACTCAGCTAACACCTGTGTCCCTCGATATAATATTAGTTCGAATAAGTTTGTTGTGGGAGAAAAACTATTAATATGCTACTGTATGTATTTATGTACCTAACTCATATTGGATCGTAACCAAAGCAGTATCATATTAACTCATATTTTCGGACTATTGCTTAGATAAACGTAATAGACAAACACACACGTACATGATATCACTTTCAATAAAACTTATTATTAACTTATTATTATTACTACTGGTGATGAAATAAATTACACAAAGTAATGCGCCTGGCTGGGTTTGAACCCGCGACCAACAATTCGTAAGTCGGGGCCGTTACCACTCGGCCACCACTGTTCTCAAAACGGTGAAGGAAAACATCGTGAGGAAACCGGCATGTCCTAGAACCAAAAATTCGAAGACATGTGACATCCACCAACCCGCACTGGGCCCGCGTGGTGGATTACGGCCCATTCCCTCTCCTAGAGAGGAAAAAAAAAGAAAGCTGAATATGTATGTGTATTACTACTGAACCTTTTAGTGTGATTTTTTCGTGTGTCATTTAGTGGCTATTTTTGTTATTTGTAAATTACTACTATTACTACTGGACAATATCTACACTAATAAATATTAATATAATATTATAAAGAGGTAAAGTTTGATTTTATATTTTTTTTTTGTTTGTAGGAGGTAATCTCTGGAAGTACTGGTCCGATTGCTAAAATTTTTTCACCGATAGAAAGCTGCTTTATTCCTGAGTGACATATGCTATATTTTATGTACGCGGGCGAAGCCGCGGGTAAAAGCTAGTGTGGAATAATTTAAATAGGTGCTGGCTACCTCAGCGAAGCTTGCTGAGAAAGCTTACTCGATACATTTGCTGCCAAAATACTGCCGGGCATTCGAACAGATGTTGAAAGGGCCGAAAGGTTCTAAAGTGGTGACCGTGTACTGGAAGACGCAGAGTAAGTTAGCCTCCCACAAGGTGGGGCGATGACTTGGGCGAGGCCTATGTTTAACTACTGAAATGATGACTGCTAAAACATTAGAATCAAAGAATCAAGAATCAAAGCATTTATTTCAAACTAGCTTCTGCCAGCGGCTTCGCATGCGTGAAAGTCGGTTTCTCAATACAAACTTTGGACCCCCATTTCACCCTCTTAGGAGGTGAATTTTGTAAAATCCGTTCTTAGCGGATGTCTACACCCTATAAGGAACCTACCTGCCAAATTTTAAGTTTGTAGGTGTTATAGTTTCTGAGATTTCGTGATTAATCAGTGATTGGTATTTCGCTTTTTTATATAATATAGATAAACCAAACAAGGCACTTTTGAATTGTCAAGAAGTCAGTCAGCCAGAAAAATGATCACACAAACACATTCCAAACTCTCAACTACCATGCCCATTTATGTAAAACCATAACTTGCTCCATGGACATTTACAAACTTAAAAAAAATCTGCTTCTACATTACACAATACTATAATATTTTCAATTTAAAAATGAAGTAATTTCCAATCTAATCAATTTGTGCGCCCTAGTGGTAGTGGACCAGCATTGAGCCAAGCATTTTTGTTTTCAATATAATCCGCCAGCTTATAATATGCTTGCTTGAATAGTGTGCACAAGATTTAAATGTTGTTTCATTAAGTTATAATATAGAATATGTTAAATAATTTCTAAATATGTCACTGATTAAATAAGAAAGAAAGAAAGAAAAAACATTGAACCTGTCTCTTTTCCGTGAAAGGAATGATTGATTTTATTTATATAGTGGTTGAAAGTTCGACATTTCCCTGAAGAATTTAGCCCTGAAGCCATTTTTGAAATAGCTGTTTTGTCAATTTGCGGTACCTATCTGACTTCTAACCTTTACGAGTTTGGAGTTTGGGGATTTGCTCGATAAATGATAACAGGATTAGTTTATAATCTTTTTATATTTCAGTTGGATTTTAGTAATTATTTTTAGATGTTTTTCATCAATTTAAGGATTCCGAAATTGTTTTTAGTACATATACCGAAGCCTTCAAATAACGAGTTAGTAATTAGCACAAAATTAGAATTAATTATAGATATTTTAAAAATGGAATGGGTTTCTAACGACGTGAAACAAAAAATTGTAAATACTTTATAACAACTGCTGCTGACAAGTTTAGATATTTTTTTTTTGTTTTTCTTCAAAAAATAATTATAGTACGTTTGAGGAGTTTTGCAAATTAACTGCTTTTAAATTGTCTGACCTGTTGGTCTAGTGGTTAGTGGCCCTGACTGCTATGCCGGAGGTCGTGGGTACGATTCCCAGCCAGGACAAATGTGTGTGTGATGAGCACGATAATTTGTTCTGTGTCTGTGTGTAATTTATCTATAATAGTAATATATAAGTTTATTTATCAGTTGTCTAGTACTCATAACACAAGCTCTGCTTAGCTTGGGACTAGAAGGCGTTGTGTGATAGTCGTGGAATAAAAATCGGTTGTCTGTAAAGTCGGTTTACTGACGATAGTTGAACGTGACAACGTGTTACATTTATTTGTACGCATAAATACAAATAAACAATTAACACGACATTCACTTTTCACTGCACTTTATACTTAACGAAAACATATTGTAAATGTATTATTCTATAGCAGTTGTCACGACGCAGACGCATCGCTCACTCAAGTAGGAGAGAGACAGATGTCGAACACTGCCGAACGCGGAGGCCTTAAATGGATCGCCTCAGAGCGAGGTAACGCCGCATGCGTCATACTTTTTCGTGCGTGCAGCCGGCTCCATCGAATTATAAGACGTTGTCACGTCAAAAAAAATGCTTTTAAATCTAAACTTAATATTATAAAGCTGAAGGAACGCACTAAGTTTAGGAACTATTGGTGGTCGGGATTTTTTTAGTGTTGCTTAGCCCATTTATCGAGGAAGGTTATAGTCATGCTATTTTGAACTAGGGGAGCGGCACAGAAGCCAAAGATGCTGGTGAAACCGCGGAGGACAGCTAGACATTTCAATGCATGTATTTTATTTCAGCGAAACAAAAGCAATATCAACTTCAAAACCAATTTTCCTGTACTATTTGTTTTTCAAGAATGCAGCTATAAAACTAGGTTAGAACTACGCACATTAAAACTCGAATACTAATACGATTGCAGACTCCTACAGTTTTTTAATTTGTTTGAATTCTAAGGGCGTTATCACACTAGCTGTTTGCGAGCGGCTGCGGGGCGGGGCGGGCGCGCAGCGAATGCGTCGCGAACACGCCGTGGCTTCAAAGCGAAGATGTCGCGGACGCGTGGAAATTCGCAACGTTGTCAACGCGCGTTTGTAGCAAATTAACGACGTACAATACACTTAGTAACAAAATGGATTCCGACGAGGAGACACTGCTGTTGGCTTTGATACTTTGAAGATGCCGGAAACCCGCATCTCGTTGCCGGATCTCGTTGCGCTTCAGCAACAAATTCGCTGAGCATGCGCGGCATGTTCTTTGAGCGCCCGTAACGTATTCGTTGCGCACCCGCTCCGCTTTGAGGACGCTCGCAATCCGCTAGTATGATAAAGCCCTAACTAGTATTTTAAATTGGTTTCATCGCGTTAAAGTTAAAACCAGTTGGATTAGTTTTACGCTCTCGATTCAAGATAAAGTTTCACCGCACTATATAGTTTATTTTACTGAAGGAGATCCAGAGAAAAGGGGCATTTGTTGGTTCCGTACCTTTTTTTTGGTGTGGGTAATCATAAAATAACTTCTTCTCTCGCTCTAGGATGGAGCGAGAAGGCGTGTCAATTTTTTACTGTTTACAACCCGCCTATGTTGCTTTATTTGCCCTTTGCTTTCTAGGAGCGTAGTAACTCATTGAAACTAAACCAAATTTGCAAATGTTCATAATTATTTGCCATGCTCAGACTTTTTGATTTTTGATGTTACTATGTTATCACAACCGAGATTATCCAGGTAAGCTGGAGATATTATAGTTCTCAAGCGTATGTACCTATCCATCAATTTCTAATAAAGTACTGGTCGACTTCGAAGTTTAAAGTTCAAAGTTCGTCATGCTCGTGAACGGGTACCGTCAGTTGAGACAGGTCATCTCTTTGCTGCCAGTGGCTTAATTCAATTTCTATTTTTTAATTAGTTTTTTTTTTAATCGTTATTACTTATCTACATTGTGCTCACATAATAGAAGATACAAGAAATATGTAACCAAGATTTATGTAACTCATACCTATATGATTTAAAAGAGTGTCCATGGAGTTTCTTGCACGTTCTTCTCCATAGAGATCTACGCTTTGGAACGTGCAATTTAAGTTGACTTTTTTGACTGACCGACATTATGACAATTCAAAAGTGCCTGTAATTGGTCTATTTGAAATAAACGTTTCTGATTTCAAAAATATTTTATTTCACGCACGGTTCGTTTTCTATGGAGAAGAACCGTGAAGACTTAAAATCAAAAGGTCACCCGACCCTCAAATATGATTTATTTTAGGAATGAGGAACTCGGGTCGCGTTGGGAATACCTCTCTACGGGTTTGTCGCGACTTACAGGAGCTAAAGTATTTACGCTGAACCCGCAATACTCTTAATGTTATAAGTTTTTTACAGTCATCATCATCATCATCATCATTTCAGCCGAAAGACGTCCACTGCTGGACATAGGCCTCCCCCAAGCGTCTCCACAACAACCGATCCTGTGCGTCTCGCATCCACTGCACTCCCGCGACTCTCACCAGGTCGTCGGTCCACCTTGTGGGAGGCCTTCCGACGCTGCGTCTTCCGGTGCGCGGTCGCCACTCTAGAACCTTTCGGCCCCATCGACCATCCGTTCTACGAGCAATGTGCCCTGCCCACTGCCACTTTAGTTTGGCGATTCTTCGGGCTATGTCGGTGACCTTGGTTTTCCTGCGGATATCTTCATTCTTTATGCGATCACGCAAGGAAACTCAGAGCATAGTCCTTTCCATTGCCCTTTGGGTGACTGTAAGCCTTCTGATGAGGCCCATTGTAAGCGACCATGTTTCAGTGCAGTGTTTTTAGAGTACAGGTTACAAATTGTAGGTTTTGAGCGAGTTGAATGAAGTTTAAATATATTAAAATTTAATAATTATGAATATAACCTTTATACTCATATTTACCAATAGCTTGTCTCAGTGGTAAAGTCCAGTTCTACTGGTGAAAGAATTTTTAAAATCGGATTTTAAGGGTTCCATACCTCAAAAGGAAAAAACGGATCCCTTATAGGATCACTTTTTTGTCCGTCTGTCTGTCTGTCTGTCAAGACTCTTTATCTCGAGAACACGTGGAGGCATCGAGTTCAAATTAAAACCATATACTCAGGTTTGCAGTTCCTTGAAGCTGTGAAAATCAAACTTCTAAGTTAACGAAAAAAAAGGCCGTTTATGTCGCAAAAAACGTATATTTCGACACACTTAAGGTAATCAAAATTCATAGGGTACTTCCCGTTGCCCTAGAACCCTGAAATTTGGTATGAAGTAAGGTCTTATAGTACAAGTATAGGAAAAAATCTGAAAACTGTAAATTTGTAGTTACGTCACAAAAAAAAAAAAACATTTGCGAATTGAACTTTTTTCATAGGTAAGTTAAATTTGTACGGAACCCTCGGTGCGCGAGTCCGACTCGCACTTGCCTAGTTTTATTTTATTTTATTATAAACAAAACACAAATCTTTTCTCTATAATCGGATAGAGAAAACCTTTTTTTTTGGTGGTACCTACTCGTCAAAGGACTCCTCGCGCTCTGGGTGAAGCAAGAGGGACGGTCAAACTTCTACTGATTAAAACCCACCTGGGGGTTACCAAGACGTGTTAAAATGTCAGTCGTGCGAGCGAGAAAGAGGGATGGAGTCATACTCCCTATACAACATTATTTTAAATAAATGTGAAACCTGAATATAGTTTGTTCAGAATCAGTAAATAAATCGATTGCAAAATTTTTACACCATGTTATATTTATTCCCAAAAATATTTAAAAAAGGACACAAGTTGGACACGACCGACACTAAGTACAAAACAGGTCACGGCAGGTCATAGCGGGCATTAAGCGCCAGCGCACAGCTGGGTGTGGGAGCAAAACAACCCTGAAATCGCCCAATGGGCCCGGTGACCATGTATTTATGTCGCCAACCAGGTACCATAACGGGCTTATAGATTCTTTACATAAAATAATAGACAGGTGTTTCAGGTTTCGCATATACTATAAATAAGGTTGTATAAGTATTTCTTCAGTTGTACTTAGCGTTCCAAGGTCACGGTAAGCGTTTCAAACAATTCCGTATAGTATTTACCACCTAACTCCATACCTACGTATAGTATATTATATACCAAATGAAATACACTCAGGCGTAGGAGTACCTACTCCTCCATATCGCTGTCATCTGGACAGTTTTGAGCTACGTGAGTTGACGTAAACATACGTAGACTTTGTAACGCCAAAATGTATTATTAGATGACTCACACTATATGTAACTATAGTTTGATGCTAATGTCTACAATTACATTCTGTCGAGTACTCCAAAAGTAATTCAAACTGTCTTTGCATATATTTATTTAACTATTCATGTACACACATAACATAATAGATAAGAAGAAGGAAACAGAAAAATAGGTACCAAGGTGATGCTTATTTCTATAGAAATCTCTTTCAACTTACGTGTGAAAGGAGAGTTGGAAAAAAATAGAGATGTAGACACCGTGTGTACGAGTAATAGAAAAATAAGAAGAATATACATACAGATTCATTGCACATTATTATCTCATTTTATTTTATATTATAACTTTCAACGTTAAATTTAAAAATAAGTATAAGTGTTTTAGCTGCAGTCTTGTTTTTTGTGTTATATAACTCGTTATTCTGTCAATGCTGGTTGAATTGTAATATATATAGTAAAATGTACAAAATCAATGTAGATTTCTTTTATATATTAAAATTAAAATTATGTGTAACTTGATATATTATTTGTTTGTTTCATCGCAATCAGTTGACTATATTTATTAAAACTTTATGCACTAGTAATAAACACTGTACAAAGGCGGACTTAATGCCTTAAGCATTTTCTACCAGTCGACCTTAGGGACTTTAGGGCCTATATCGAAAGATGTATTTCACTCATTGGTGGTACGAAGTTCGCCGGGTCAGCTAGTTGTTATCTATACCTGTAAATACACACATAAGCTGTTGGTTTTACTTTAATAAATAAATAAACCTGGGTTGGACATTTGCACAAATATACAACCAAAATTAAGTGTTCCCAAAACACAAATCTTGTCACAGATAATGAAACATGAGTGATGACATATCATTCTGAAACGAGGTCGCTCACAATGGGCCTCATCAGAAGGCTTAAAGTAACCCAAAGAGAAAAGGCAAGGGCTATGCACGGACTGTCTTGCATGATCGAATCAGGAATGAAGATATCCGCAGGAGAACTAAGGTTACCGACGTAGTCCGAAGAATCAGCAAACTAAGTGGCAGTGGGCCTTGCTCCTAGAACAAATGGTCGATGGGGCCGAAAGGTTCTGGAGTGGCGACCGCGTATTATTGGACCGATGGCCTGGTGAGCTTGGTGAGGTTCGCGGGAATCCAGCGAGATACACAGGCGACACTTGGGGATGGCCTGTGTCCAACTGTGGGCGTCTTTTGGCTGAAATGATAATGATAATGAGACTGAGACAAGATTTTCGTTTAATAAGTGTTGTGTAAATTAGCCTTCTGCTGTATCTACAGGAACTTAGAAACTGCTATTTGTCACTTAAGCAGGCTCGTACGTCAAGACAGTGATTTCTAAGCACTAAATATACGATATCACACCACGCGTACTATCAAACTAAACAATTGGAGGGGTTTGCGACAGCCCTACAGAGATAAGCACGGTTTAAGACTAGATCCATAGAGTATAGAAGAGTACAGAGGCGGCAGTGTCCAGACTGACCATATTAGCCAAGCGTGACCACTCCCATTCACTTTTATAAAGAAGAGGCCTGAAACTCAGCTGATTCTGCTATAATAATATTCCACAACTTTCAGCCGAAAGACGTCCGCTGTTGGACATAGGCCTCCCCCAATTCAGTCCTGTGTATCTCGGATCCATCGGATTCTCGCGACCCTCACCAGATCATCGGTCCACCTTGTGGGAGTCCTTCTAACGCTGCGTCTTCCGGTACGTGGTCGCCATTCCAGAATCTTTCGTCAACGTTCACAATTTTCACACAACGCCATCTAGTCCTAGCGTAGTTACGCAGCTTGTGCTATGAGTACTAGACAACTCATAAATATAATATATATTTCTAAATAAATACATATTATATAAAATATTATAGATAAATTACACATAGAAACAGAACGAATGATCGTGCTCATCATACAAATATTTGTCTTGGGTGGGAATCGAACCCACGACCTATGACATAGCAGTCAGAGCCACTAACCACTAGACCAACAGGCCAGTCAAATGGTTTCTAGTCGCTGGTAGCGGGGTGCTTCCGCACTCTATGATTAGCTCGGAGTTTCAAGCTTAGCATTTTAGACGGCAGAGAACTTAACAGACGGTTCGTATTATGGTTTAGAGACGTTTATCGATCTACTTGGACCGAACAAATGGGATATATTTAAGTAAATTCTTGAGAACATTATGTGGGAGCAGTAGTGGCTCTGTGATAACGACCCCGGTTTACGTGTTGTACATTGTGTGTTCGGATTCGGGCAGGCGCTTTACTTACTTATTTATTCATCACCACTGTTCTTATAACGTGAGGAAACCGGCATGTCCTAAAACAAGAATATCGTAGACATATGACATCCACAAATCTGCACTTGGCCCTCGTGGTGGATTACAGCCCTTTCCCTCTCTCACATTATAAGGTTGATTATGCTTAAGCGTATCACACTAAACACAGAACTGAGCACAGATGGCCGTTGGGGCCGAAAGGTTCTGGAGGGGCGACCGCGTACTGGAAGACGCAGCGTTAGAAGGCCTCCTACAAGGTGGACCGATGACCAGGTCAAGGTTTCGGGAGTCCGATGGATGCGGGACGCGCAGGACCGTTCATTGTGGCGAAACTTGAGGGAGGCCTATGTCCAACAGTTGACGTAATACGAAAAAAATTCAATTCCCGAATTGAGTTACGAAGATTTTTCTGAATCGCAAAAAAGTTTTATTTTTGTGACGTAACTATAAATTTACAGTTTTCAGATTTTTTCCTATACTTGTACTATAAGACCTTGCTTCATGCCAAATTTCAGGATTCTAGGTCAACGAGAAGTACCCTATGAATTTTGATTACCTTGAGAGTGTCCAAGTATACATTTTTTGAGACATAAACAGCCGTATCTTTTTTTATCGTTAACTCTGAAGTTTGATTTTTTAACAGCTTCAAGTGACCGCAGACCTCATTATATGATTTTAATTTCAACTCGATACCTCCACGCGTTCCCGAGATAAAGGGTCTTGACAGACAGAGAGACAGATGGACAACAAAGTGATCCTATAAGGGTTTCGTTTTTGCCTTTTGAGGTACGGAACCATAAAAAAATACCAGGTTCTGGAATAGCACACAGGATACTTTTATCCCAGGTCTATGTTTCCTTGAGACCACAATCACGCGGGCAAAGCCGCTGGCATCAGCTAGTATTAAATAACTTTAAATCAATACTTGGTTGTGTCAAAACTGGCCATATTTAGCGCGTTTGCAAAAAGTGCTGAAAATCAATCAGTCTTGGTTCTCTTTCAACCAAAGTCTGAACAGGTCTCATCAAATCAGCTGACACCGACCTTTAAAAATGCAGACATGAACGTGAAAATTAGGAAAAAGCCGACGAAAAATTCCAACCGAGGTACGTGGCCAGAATGATTTACTAATTCCATAGCAACACGTCCTCCTTGCACGCTGAATAGATAAGTAGAGATTGGTTTTTACAAAGAACTTGGTAAATTAAATTGGCTTCGTAAAGACAGGGACTGAAAGAAGCACGTTATTTAATAACTGACTTCAAAAGAAGGTGTACGATCTCATTTTGCTGGTCTTTTTTATTTAATTTAAACAGAATGGCTGAAGCCAATTAAGTTATTTAAACACTGTGTGACATCAAAGACAGAACAATAAAAAAACTTTTAACAAAAAAAAAAAAAATACAACCGACTTTAATGTAAAAAAAAAAACACTGAAAAGTGCAAAATAACCTTAATGTCGGAAGTCGGTGTTCCTATGATAGTTTTGTTTCTTCGTTATTTAACACCGACATCCGAAATTTAAGTTATTTTGCTTGTTCGGTTGTATTTTTTTTTTTGTTAAAAGTAACCCCCCAGCCAAACTTAAATACCTTATAGCCAGAGTGCATCTCATGACAATTCTAAAATCCCAAACACGGTTAGATTACATTAATTTATTACAGAGTTCCGGTGCCTAACTTCAGGCTTCATCATCAGATCAGTTCGATATATGGGCTCTTCTTTCAGTCAATCATCGACTACACGTATAAACGAAGCAATTTTACTTGTTACGACGGTTCTGCTGTGATCCTATGAGGAGTTCTGTTCCATATCTTCGAAGTTCATGATCAGATCATAACAATATTTTTATGGGACCAATTCGGAAGCATAACCTTGCAATAAAAAAAAAAATTCAAAATCGGTCCACAATTGACCGAGAAATCGGTGAACATACATAAAAAAATAAATAAAAATATACATTCAGCCGAACATAGAACCTCCTCCTTTTTGAAGTCGGTTAAAAATAGAGTATCACACTAATATTTTAAAGGCGAAAATTTGTGAGTGTGTCTGTATGTTTGTTACTCTTTCACGCTCAAATGGCTGTACGGATTTAGATGAATTTGACACACAGGTAAAGCCGCTGGTATCTCTTAACATACTGATTTTTTCTTGAACTGTTCGTTGGATGACGAACAGTTCAAGAGTTATGAAAATGTAACCCCGTGAAAAATAGAACATAATAATAACGTAACAAGAATCTTTAACACAGGTTACTATGTAACCTAGCTAAGACAACAGTTGCGATATATTCTGTGTCGGAACCAATTTTTTAATGCACCTAAGTTGTGTTTGTAATCTTCTTAGTGGTTTTTTTTCTGAGACTTAATAAAGCATTATTATAATTATTATTCACGTTTCTTTTTTTAACAAAATCATATAAAAAACATTTAAAAATATAAAAAATAGTAGTGTTATTATTATTTCGTATATTCATTTCCAATACATATTTTGAACATTTTTAAATATTTTTAATACACATATATAAAAAAAAACCATTATTATTATTATTATCTAATAAATAAAAATCTAGTGTCACAATGTTTGTTATCGAACTCCTCCGAAACGGCTTGACCGACTTTTATGTTTTTTTTTTGTATATTTACCTACCCCCGCCCATAATTTTTTTCTTTGATAACAGAACATAGTTCTATATATAATTTTCAGTCGGCGATTTACATGTACGAATGAGCATCAATATTTTATGGCAAAGTACCCCGTTCCGTTCCGTTTTATACCTTCCATATTACCATAAGATATAAACATATGTTTACCAATTCCCATACCACTTTTATGTGTATGTTACAAACATCGTTCCATTATATTACCATAAGTTTATAACTGAAAGTTGAAATTTTCCCAGAACACAATATGGAATATGCAAATAGACCACAAATCTAGTTTCGAGTTTGGATTACATTATTTACAATATACTATGTAAATACTTTTGGCGATATTTTACATAATTTGTAATTATGGTTTTGTCTTTCTCCGTTGATTTTCTTATATATTATATTAAAAGAAAAACTGACTGACTGATATATCAACGCACAGCCAAAAATTATTAAAAAAGTGAATTATTTGTATGACATTTTACCTAGCCCCACAGAAAACAGTCAAGTGGCATTAAGGTAGACGATATCGGTGGACGCTGGATTGAAAAGAGATGTAAATGAATGTAACGTAGCGCACGGAACATGAAACAAACAGACGAAATAAAACACTGATTTTGAAACTAACTTTTAACAATTTCAGCGCATTGTGGAATCGTGTATCGTTCCACGATCAATGAGCAGACTAAATAAGTACAACTACCCGCTAAATTTGATAGCTATAGCTTAACTAAGGGCGGAATTCACTAATAAAACTAATCGCGTTTTAACGTTTGGCTCGCATAATCGCGTTTAACCGCTGTCACTAGTGTCACTTGTAAAAATACAACAAAAGAAATATACAGACAAGGTACTCGATTATGCGAGCCAAAAGATAGCTGCTATAAACTGTCAAAGTTCGAATGTACTTATTAAAAACCCTATATAACAGTAAAAAAATGTAATCTGTGACCTTTTTCCAAGTTTTTTTTTATCGATAAGCCATGACCTCATCGATCTCAAGTAGGTATTTACTGTTGCTCTTAGGATTAATTTTTCCTTCCAAGATCCCGCCTACGCCCTGTTCGCTGATAAATGGTAGTTTTCCGTTACGCATTATATCTTAGAGCTGTTTCCTAAATAATCAGTGGAGCGAGTAAAAGTGTCTTGAGAAGTAAATAACATTAGAAATATCTGGAGATTTTTTAAAGGTTAGTTGGGCTTTTTCTGTGTCCCACGAACTGTACATAACTGCCTTGTGCTGCAGCTTAATTTTGTACAATATATTATAGATAACAATAAAGCACAATAAAAATAAATATGTTTTTATGAAGACAGCATCAAAATGAAATTAGCATTTCAAATATTATGTTGAGGAAGAAGGAGCAACCCAAAATTGCAGTGATGTTACATTTTAGTAGGTCTTTTTTTTTAGTTAGGATTATCATCTAATGACAAATCCCGCTCTCGGGCGCAGCGAGATATAGTGTCAGACTTTTACTGAATTAGTAAAAAAAAGTTTCTAATAAGCCCATACACGGCTTTTTTTTTCGGTGGGAAAATCATCTTATGACATCCCCGCTCTTGGGCGGAGCGGGATATAGTGTCAGACTTTTACTGACTAAAAACCCACTCCTGTTCCTTCGTTGCCTTTCGTACCAGGGCCGAGTCTTACTTTCAGAATCAGACCCTTGGTCCCAGTAGGCTTCGACCCTGCTGGGACCCTACGGTTTGCTGAAATCTCCTTGAGGCGCGCGTGGAACACTACGCGCCGTCGACAACTTGGGCTTGGTCCGGACGATTACCAGACGGTCGGACTGTCGGAATTTCCCTTACCACCAGATTTAAAAGATTTCTAAAGTTTTTCAATTTTCAACCTATTTGGCAAATTCTTTCTATTTGCAATAATTCATTATTTCAGCCGAAAGACATCCACTGTTGGACATAGGCCTCCCCCAAGCGTCTCCATAACCACCGGTCCTGTGCGTCTCGCATACATCAGATTTCCACGACACCTTCACCAGGTCATCGGTCTATCTTCAGTCGGTGCAATGTTTCATAAAGTTAATTTATAAAATGATGAGTCAAGTACATCTAGGATCAGTGACAAGGAACGGCGTGTCAGGTTAATAAAAAGTGTATAATGAAGAATTACTGTACTTTTCAGATGGATGTTATCCAGTTCTGTTATGTTCGACAACAGATTTTTGCAATTTTGTTGATGAATGATAATGGCGGTGATGTACAAAGCTTCAAGGTCGAGAGTAGATTTTGTTTTCTTTGTTTTGGTAATAAACATTTGCACAATATTTTTGGTAATAAACATTTGTAATTTTTACTATCTTCTAAGATCATACTTTAAGACTAATAGAAACTTACAAAATTTGCAAAGTACCGACCACAAATAAATCGAGATAGTATCGGCACAAAATGATCTTAATACCAGAGGAAATATACCTATTTGCGAGATTGTTCAAAAGAATTACCGCGGCCCCAACACGCGAATTGCAACTGAAGAAACACAGGTGGTATAGTCCGTAAAAATTTGACACTTTCTCTTGCTATACCTGGAGCGGGGGGAGTAAATGACTTCCAAACTCAAATAAAAAAAAGGAAATATAATAGTTCTCTTTCAAAATTACATCATACCAAGTGAAACCACTATCATAAACCAGAAAGCCACTGATCCACCCCAATAGACAAATATACCGATAAATAATAATATGAAACGACACTTTAGGTCAACCTACCCTCTTTCAATAAAGAATAGCTACATAAGCAATCTCTGTAATGGCAAATTGAATTTTCACACTCCACTTCAGATCAAACTTTGGCATATTCCGGGGTAATTGACCTCCGTAGTCCAAACTACGGGGTGATCAGATGTCTAGGGTTATCCTTGGCAGTACGCCAAGAGCCGAATGGCCGCGAGAAAAACCGAAATGTCCCGAAGACTAGTTCGTTATGATGTGGACCATTTTTTCTTAGTTTTCCTGCCAGGGGTCACACTTTAATATCAGTTCGTTCACACTACCTCGGGGTTATTTCTTTGTTTGTTTATTTTTTTGTCAGCTGTTATTAATACGTAGTTGTAAGTATGAGTTTTGTTTAAGTAAATCTATTAATTTTTGTAGGAGGTAAATCCTGGGGAGATTGGAAGGGATACCTATACATAAAATCACACCTCTTTTCCATGTACATGGCATGGCAGAAACTTATGTGACAGCTGAACAGATGGTGGAAGACCCATATTGGAAGATCTCTCAAGATGGAACGATGGCCTGGTGAGGGTCACAGGAATCTGATTAGATGCGAGACACATAGGACCAGTCAGCTGCGGCGACACTTAGAGGAAGCCTACGTCCTGCAGTGGACGTCTTTCGGTTGAAATGAATGATTTGCCTCATTCATCAACTACAGAATGCTAACGGCTACAAGGATTGCATTCTCCACTTGCTTTATGTAAGCGATGTCTGTATTTAAATTTCGACATTGTTTTAGAAACTATAAAATAACATAATTAGCATGGGTGGACTTAGGTCAGTATCAGTCTAATACTCCCTTTCACTCCACTCAGAGCTGGAGAAGATATTTGATGATTATGAACCCTCAAATCAGGAATGAGGATATCCGCAGGAGAACCAAGGTCACCGACATAGCACGAAGAATCGCCAAACTTAAGTGGCAATGGGCAGGGCACATTGCTCACAGAACGGATGGCCGAAAGGTTCTGGAATGGCAACCACGTACCGGAAGACGTAGCGTTGGAAGGCCTCCTATAAGGTGGACTGATGACTTGTAACGGTTGCGGGAGTCCGATGGATGCGAGACGCACAGGACCGTTTATTGTGGCGACACTTGGGGGAGGCCTATGTCCAGCAGTGTACGTCTTTCGGCTGAAATGATGATAATGATGATGATGAACCCTCAAAAACCAAAGGTTTGAAAAGAACAGTTATCCCTAATAACAATAAGCGTCTATTAGGTATTTCTAGCTATAACATTTAACAGACATTGATCTGAGAATTTGCCTCCCTTTGCTCTCTTAAACCTTATTGAGATTGGATTAATTATTTCAGCCACAGCCGGCATTATTCGTACCTTATCCTAAAAGCCCAGATTGCAGTCGCTTATACTAATGTATGTCCAGGGGCGCCGACTCCGTGGGTGCTCGGGGGCTCGAGCACCCATGAGAAATAAACAGTGGGTGCCGAGCACCCCTGAGAATAGACATCAAGAAACAGATCAGTTATTGACTTTTAGGTTACGTTTATATTATAATATTTCTTGATAATAAAAACTAGTTTCATTTTTATTTACAAACACACACATACACACACACACACAAACGCGCGCGCACCATCACACACAAACACACCCTCACACACACACATACACACAAGCATGCGTTATTTATTTATTTATTTATTTATTTATTAATTCTTTATGCACACAAAAGTACAGAGGCGGCCTTAAGGCATTTAGGCGTTATATCTTAATTAATAAAAAAAAAGTTATATATATAATTGTATATTGATGTGGAAGAGCGGAGTCTCCTAATACAGGCATTACATGCTTAAAAGGAGGCTCCAATCACCTACTAATGTAAACTATTTTGTTAAGAAATAAAGATTTTGTTTTTTTTTTTTTTGATTTTTATATAATGGTTTCATTTTATATTTTTATCAAACATAATTAGTAATTAAGTACGCAGTATGTAAGGAGGAAATTTATTTATTTGTCGGTCGATCAGTGTGCATTTCTCTTCTCATACTTCGCCACTTTTTTGAGTCATCAAATGAGCATGAGCACCCATGAGGTTTTCTAAAAGCCTGCGCCCCTGTGTATGACGTAACAATATCCACTCTAGCCAGCCGATAGCCTAGTGTTATGAAAATGAGGATATTGACTTAGTAGACATCTTTACTCTCTCACACAGCTTTCCTTTTATGTATTTGTTTTAGAAGATTGTACCAATATCAATATAAGGCATTCGTTTCAAGGATGGAGTTTTAGGACTTGTATTAATTATATATAAAAGGAGAAACTGACTGACTGACATATCAACGTACAGCCGAAACTACTGTGACTAGGAGCGTGAAATTTTGCACAAGGTTTCCTTTCATAATCATGACGTAGGCGAGGACTAATAGAGGAATTTCCTGAATTGTACTCCTAAGGAGATGAAGCGGGGTTCCAATGTTTGTATGGGGAAAACTAATTTCACACGGGTGAAGCAGCTGGCACAAGCTAGTATTTTTATACAATATTATAATCATACGCCGACATAGCTCGAAGAATCGCCAAACTTAAGTGGCGGTGGGCAGGGCACATAGCTCGTAGAACGAATGGTCGGTGGGGCCGAAAGGTTCTAGAGTGGCGACCGCGCACTGGAAGACGCAGCGTTGAAAGGTCTCATTGGATGAATTGGTGAGAGTCGCGGGAATGCGATGGGTGCGAGACGCACAGGTTCGTTGTGGCAACACTTGGAGGAGGGAGGCCTATGTCTAACAGTGGACGCCCTTCGGCTGAAATGATGATGATGATGAATGTTATATCTCTCTTTGATATTTGAAGTGTAGTCTCGGATTCGAGAGGTCGTTATCCTTCACTACATAGTATAAAACAAAATCGCCGCTGTCTGTCTGTCCCAATGTATAGCAGTAGTAGTAGAGAAACATTGATAATTTTAGAGGTTTCTAATGTGATGTAAATAAACACATTTTTTGCGCTTACATTGCAAACGCTGGCTGAACCCTACGAGATAGATCAAAATAATGTACTACAGTATCATACATTAAAAATGTCTATAAAAAGTCCAAGATGGTATACGTCTATCTCTTAGGAATAACCCACAATAACCATTTTTTATCCCTTACTTTTTTCGAGAAATAATGGGTTATTTACGAAGCGATTCTAAGCAACATGGCATTAATCCTTATCCATTTAAGTACCTTAAATACATTGTGCATTTAATATAGATCAATATGGTCTTTTACAGCATGTAATTTAAATAAATATTTTATTTATTTATTTAGTCATAGGAGAACCAACAGCTATAACAAAAGAATAACAATAGTGTAAGAGACATTGAGCCAATTACAGGTTCTCACGGGTAGAAACAGGTAAAGTAATAGAAAACTTACGATTACTAATAAGCACGATAAAAAAAAGAACATAATTAAACATCTCTTAAGTAAAATTAACACTATGCACTTTTGAAAAAGTCCGCATTCAGCTGAGAATTTTCGAAGATATTACCTACAGGTTTAAAATGGGGACATAGCGGTTGCGGTGGTATCAGCATTGCACCCGTGCGAAGCCGGGGCGGGTCGCTAGTTTAACTATAATGGGTTAGACAATAGACACCCATACCTACACATGAAATAAATAGAGAGGGTTCGAGAGTTGTGACTGCCGCTCGTGAATATAATATTGTTTGGGACGGAGAGTAATAAAAGACTATTGTGTGTCTAATTAGCGGGTTTATTCCTAGAAACACTATACTTTAACACATTATTTATATAAATATTAAATCTGCCTAGCCTAGTGGTTCTCCCGCCTCTCGTGCATGAAGTTGTGGGTTCAAAAATGAGCCCAAGTACCAATGTGAATTTTTCAATTCAAATCTACTTTTCTAAGTTTATCTAGGACATTATTGACACCCAATATTTCTTCTAACGTTTTATAAAGCTTAAGTGGAATAAAAAAAAAAAATTTTTTTTTGAACAGTGCCTCAGAAAACACCTAAAGCCCTTGGTCCCAGTTGCCATTCGTGGATCTTTGACAGTCGTTACAGGCAGTAAGATGCCAGAAAGTTTGACTATCAGTTGATCCAAGGAGTATCGTTGCTCAGTAACTGGGTTGTAGAGGTGTGATAGGCAGTCGCTCCATGTAAAACATAGGTTCATTCTGCATCCATGTAAAACATAGGTTCATTCTGCATACATTTGAACCCGACCCCAAGCTAGATGGGAAAAGGCTACGGAGATCATGATTGAATCCGCCTAGCAGCTTGACGACCATCGTAACTGATTTCACTTACAAAAAACAAATCATTTTATTTTTTATTTTTTTTATTTTATTGATATAAACCAGCGCTTGACTGCGATCCCACCTGATGTTAAGCAGTGATGCAATCATTGATGGTGAGGCGCACTAGTTTATCAAGTAGGATTTTTATCCTACTATGATATGGATTATCCTTTACTAAAATACACGTTGAAATTAACGTAGTTCATGAGGTACTACTCTCGTCTTTGGCACGAATCTACCTGATACAAAGTCAATTGAGAAACATTTATCACCAAATTTAAACACCTATTCTATTTATTTATTTATCAACTGCTTGCTATACTTATAGTATGCACCAAGGCGCACGCCAACAAACCAACAATTTACGAACTAAAAAAATTGATACAAACATTTATCATTTCTTTACTGCTATTAAAAATATGTCGAATTTGGGTTCCTTAGCAATCAGGGTGTTCAGCAGATTGAGCGCCTAGGCTGTAGGGGCATATCGAGCCGTTACAGTACGTATGCATAATAATATTTTAAAGTATAATTGTTTTGCCAATCCTTAAGTTGATAAGAGCCACGTAAAAAGATTGCACGTAGCGGAGATGAGAAGAATGGATAAAGTGAGAAATGAGTATATTAGGGGAACTTTGAAAGTGGCGCCAGTGACTGAAAAGTTGAAAGGGAATCGTTTATCTTGGTATGGTCATGTGAACAGGAGGGATGAAGCGCATGTTGCTAAAAGAGTTATGAATTTACACGTGGATGGATGGAGAGGGAGAGGGAGGCCAAAGAAAAGATGGATGGATTGTGTGAGAAGTGATATGAAAGAAAAGGGAGTTAGTGATAGCGCACGAGGACAGAATGGAAGAAAAAAACGTGTTGTGCCGACCCCAAATAAAACGGAACAAGGGCAGGAAGATGATGAAGTTGATAAG
Organism: Mythimna impura; assembly: GCA_905147345.3. Lineage (NCBI taxonomy): Eukaryota > Metazoa > Arthropoda > Insecta > Lepidoptera > Noctuidae > Mythimna > Mythimna impura. Next base: position 14,060,461 of record LR990362.1, on the reverse strand, counting down.
AGCCATATATAGGTCATGCAATCTCCTTTGGTATCATAATACTAATTGACCTGGCGAATTTCGTACCGTCTTATAAATAATCAATTAATGTTGTGATACCTTTTAGCAGAACTGTCAAAGGATAACGCCATCTACTGGCATTACCAGAACTAGCATAATTAATTTTAAAATGACATTTTAATTAGAGATGGCGTTGGATTCGGTTTTTCTTTCCTTTTTTCTCACCTTTTAAACTTCATGAATATTTCAAGACCAAAATTAGCCAAATCGGTTCAGACGTTCTCGAGTTTAAGCGAGACTACCGAACAGCTATTCATTTTTATATATAGAAGATAGATTGAGAAAATTTGTGTTTGAAAGAGTGAGTACTAAAATACACGTTGAAATTAACGTAGTTCATGAGGTACTACTCTCGTCTTTGGCACGAGTCTACCGGATACAGAGTTAATTGAGAAAAATAAAATCCCAAGAAGATCATTGGCAATAATGCTCTCATCGAGTCCCTCGAGTTCCTGAGGTCTTGAGCATCGACGCCAATTTGCTAGCCTATCGATTTTGCATTTAGGGGCGTGTGCGTTTGAATGACGTAACTTAATTCCACCAAGATCGTTCCATCATTGGACCACATGACAATACTTACGGCGATACGAAACCGGTAAATGGTGAACATGAATCCTAGTCTGGGTATTTGGAATATGTGAGTTAACATGCTTGTGAAAGCACCCACGATACAAGAGTAATATCTAGTGTGGGCCTGAAAAAATAAAAGCATAATATATATAGGTAGGTACCTATTTTTCAACTGACCGACGTCGATGCTGATTTAAACACAATATGGTGAAGGAGGCGACCGCACGCGTGAGGGAACGGACATCCTCAAGCCTTACTCGCCCGGACCCCGACCCCGACTACCAGCCATCAAAGGCGTGGACTTGTAGATGATGAGCAATAGGTAGCTTGCCGTCCGCCTGTCCAGCAATCCGAACCAAACCCGAGTGGTTTTAGTCAGTTAAAGTCTGACACGCCCTTTCACTCCGCCTTCGAGCTGGAGAAGTCATTAGATGATTATGGTAACCGTCCGGACCCAGCTCAAGTCGTCGACTGCGCGTAGTGATCCACGCGCGCCTCAAAGAGATGTCAGCAAACCGTAGGGGCCCAGCAGAGTCAAAGCCTACTGGGGCCATGGGTGATGCGCGTGGAACGAAGGCAAAGAAGAAACAGGAGTAGGTTTTAGTCAGTAAAACTCTGACATGAAAGGGCGGGAGATGTCATTAGATGATTTTCTACCTGAAAAAAAAAACCTTAAAAAAAGAAACACAAATATTTCACTCACAAAAATCACCGGTGTTTTGTAAGTAAAATATTTGTCAATCAGTTTATTCTGACCAGACAATCCCAATTTGAAGAGTATTTTAACAGTTTATCTGCCTAGCATTTCACGAATCGTCAATCAACCAAAATACCCTAAACCTAGTTCCATTTCATCACCATAAACCCCAAAATTTTCTCTAAATAATAAATAAAGCAACAGGATACGCCTATAAACTGTTGATTGCTCCACTAACGTTCAGTAATCGTTCGTGTATTAATCAATTAGAAGCTTGCGAGAGACAGCTCGTAAAATTACGCCATCTTTTTTTTACACAACGCTTTCGCACCTAGACAAAGTTTTATTATTGTTAGGTTCACTTTTTATTGCGTTTGAGATGGTTTTCGTGTTGAAATTGAAAGTACGTCATACTTTTTAAGGTTCCGTACCTCAAAAGGAAAAATACAGAACCCTTATAGGATCACTTAGTTATCCGTCTGTCTTTCTGTCAAGACCCTTTATCTCAAGAACGACGAACGTAGATATATCGAGTTGAAATTAAAACCATGTACTCAGGTTTGTGTTCCCTTGAAGCTGTGAAAAAATCAAACTTCTAAGTTAACAAAAAAAAAAAGATCATCATCTTCCTGCCCTTGTCCCGTGTTATTTGGGGTCGGCGCAACACGTTTTTTTCTTCCATTCTGCCCTGTCACTCGTCATACTATCACTAACTTCCTTTTCTTTCATATCACTCTTCACACAATCCATCCATCTTTTCTTTGGTCTCCCTCTCCCTCTCCATCCATCCACATGTAAACTCATAACTCTTTTAGTAACATGCGTTTCATCTCTCCTCTTCACATGACCATACCAAGACAAACGATTCCCTTTCAACTTTTCAGTCACTGGCGCCACTTTCAAACTTCCCATAATATACTCATTTCTCACTTTATCAATTCTCGTCACACCACACATCCATCTTAACATTCTCATCTCCGCTACGTGCAATCTTTTTTCATCCGTCTTTTTCACAGCCCAACATTCTGATCCATACAGTATGACAGGCCTTATCACGGACTTGTAGATTTTACTCTTCAACTTGAGGGGCATCCGTGGGTCACAAGTTGTTCACAAGTGACCTGTCGCCATTTCATCCATCCTGCGTTGATCCGATGTGTTACGTCCCGGTCTACCTCACCATCCCCTTGGACGAGTGACCCGAGGTACCGAAAGTCGGAGCAGATCGGTATGGGTGTTCCAGCGAGAGATAAGGGCACTGGATTGGAGAGACCACCGAAATCGCAGAACAAGTATTCCGTTTTGGTTCTACTCAATTTCAGGCCAACACTCTCCAGTCTGTGCCACCACACCTCCAATCTGTTCTGGACCTCTAGGCCACTCTCGGCAACCAACACAATGTCATCGGCAAACAGCATACACCAGGGAGCCTCTTCCTGAATGTCCGACGTCAGAGCATCCATTATCATCAGGATGCTAAATTCTATAACAAAAAAAAAGATACGGTCGTTTATGTCGCAAAAAACGTATACTTCGAAACTCTCAAGGGAATCAAAATTTATAGGGTACTTGCAGTTGACCCAGAATACTGAAATTTGGCATAAATCAAGGTCTTGTAGCACAAGCACAGGTATAAAGCAGGAACTAGGTATATCAGACCGTTGGAACGCGGAGATCGCGTGGTCAACTAGATCTTTAAAACTAGTCTATACTCCATTAGGTTAGGGATTAGGGGGGATTAGAAGACTATTTTACCTTTTCGTTATGTAATTACTGTGATTATTTTCTATAATGTTTTGCCTCTTCTCGCCTGAAACACAGGATGACCTAGTTCAAGCACACAACATATGAGAACTTGGCATACTCGTAGATTTACTTATAAAAAAGACGTACTAAACAGTGAGTGAGTACCTCTTAGACAGGAATTTATGTGTACAATTATGATAATGGTTACTTCTTTTTAAGTCCGATCTACTTTACTTATCTACTAATTGTATTTATTTTAATCACATTTTTAATGTTGTTTTTTTTATCTTACTATCGAGATGTTTTTGAATTTACAACAATTTTGCATGCCTAATTTGGTAAAACACAATTAACTGAGCATTCACATAACATCCAGAAACGTATATAATTTATTGTATTGTGTTCTGTAATAAAGATTTGACTTTGACTTTTGAACCTTTTTTTTTAATGTGGGAAATCATCTTATGACTTCTCGCGCTCCAGGGCAGTGCGGGCGGGCGTGTCAGACTTTTACATACTAAAACTACACCTATGCTCCTTCAGTTGCCCTAGCGTTCTGGGACCACGGGTATCATTTTTGTACTTCCCCGATGGCCTCAGCATCGGCCCTACTGGCCCCTAGGGTTTGCTGACATCTCTTTGATTGATCGATTTTTATTTCTGTGGTTAATGAATTATTGTTTTTTAACTTTTCAAAAAAAATATTTTTTTGTATAATTTAATAAAAACACATAACTAATTAAAACTATATATATATATATATATATATATATATATATATATATATATATATATATACACTAAAGGCAAAAACTACTAGCTAAAATATGGCGTCATAAAACTCCTCCGCATCGCTGTCGATTGGAAGTGTGCCCAAAAGACTGGCGGCATTGCCACGTTGTATGGCAATGCTTAGTGAAATTGAAACTTATATGAATAATAATGACTGTCATTATTAGTTTTATCAAAACTAAAATCAAAAGACGGTTTAAGAGATGTTCAAGTTTTTATGAAAGCATTCTTGCGCACGAAGTCGCGGGTAAAGTGTTAGTCTGCACGTTCTTCTCCATAGAGATCTATGCTTTGGAACGTGCAATTTAGCTTCACTTTTTTTGACTGACCGACATTTTGACAATTTATTCAAAAGTGCCTGTAATTGGTCTATTTGAAATAAACGTTTCTGATTCTGATTCTGTAATATAACCTGAAGCCAGAGTACCTACATTTTTTTCGTAACCCTTACGTTAGTTGGTCGGTGGGGTATTATGAGTTATTCCGGAGGAATATGACACGGCGAGGGAGGGTAAAGTGATTTGTTCAACATGTTGTGGTTTATTCTTTGCTTTGATAAATTGCCGAGCGTGTGCGATATCATCTCATATTTTATTTTGTTATGCCCGCCATATTTTTAGTTTCATTTTTGGATGTTGTTTTTACGTAATAAAGTTTAGTATTTCGACCAAGCAACATATATTTTTACGTATATCACAGCATAGCTCAAAAAGTTTTTTTTTTTTTAAATTTGGTTTACCTCAAAACTCCGTCGTTTATGGACTGATTAAAAAAAATCCCCTTATTGGATATGCTTCCAGATTGTTTTTTTTTCAAAATCCTTTTTTGATGATAGAAATTGAGGGAACTCCTCAAATATTATAGGGAACCATATAGTGATTATTCCATTACCGGTGCGGGCTGTCACATATCTTCGAATTTCTGGTGAAAAGCCGGTTTCCTTTACCGTTTTGTAATAGATCATCATTTTAGCCGAAAGATGTCCACTCTTGGACATAAGTGTGTGTGTGATGGTGTGACGGTGTGTGTGTATGTAAGTTAGTCCTGAGATTGCATAGAAAACATCGTGAGGAAACCGTCATGTCCTAGAACCAAAAATTCGAACACATGTGACATCCACCAAACCGCACTGGGCCCGCGTGGTGGATTACGGCCCATTCCCTCTCCTAAAGAGGAGGCCTGAGTCCCAGCAATGGGAACATTATAAGGCTGATTATGCTATTTTTCTTTCACAACGGACAGTCTTGTGCGTCTCGCATCCATCGGATTCCCGCGACCTTCACCAGGGCATCGGTCCACCTTGTGGGAGGCCTTCCAACGCTGCGTGTTCCGGTGTGCGGTCACCATTCCAGAACCTTCCGTCCCCATCGACCATTATGTTCTACGAGCAATGTGCCCCGCCCACTACCACTTAAGTTTGGTGATTTTTCGGGTTATATAAGTTTAGATTTAACGAATTTATTACTCGCTAGCTTCTGCCAGCGGCTTCGCCCGCGTAAAAGTCGACTTCTCCATACAAACTTCCAAACCCCGTTTTACCCCCTTAGGGGTAGAGTTTTTAGAACCTACTTGCCAAATTTTAAGTTTGTAGGTGTTATAGTTTCTGAGATTTTGTGATTAATCAGTGAGTGGTATTTTGCTTTTATATACATATATAGATAGATTAAGACACACACACAGTTCAGAGTAAAACGCATGCTTAATTCATTATACCCCGAGCGAACGCCGGCGTTCGAATGTTCATTCATTGTCTTTCTATTGTGTCTCTAATTACGCTACTCAATAACTAACTAATTTGAACTAATTTGACTCGTAAATCGGGGCAAGTATCACTAGGCCTGGTGGTGGTGAGAGCATACAGAATGGTGGACCACTCCGTATGCTGTCACACACTATTTTTTTCGGCATAAAATGCAACCCATGATAGTCATCGATGGAGCGCCTTTCCATCAGTAAAGCATTTTCTTAATCACATCAATATTTCCAGAGATTACCTCTAAATAAACGATTTAGTATTTAAACTGAGAATCCTGAGGCCCTACTACGAGATCTTAACGCGATGTTTTTGACGATCTTTAAAACTGAACTGTTTAAGGGATGGATCTATATAGGGTGTATAGCTCCATCCCTTTTTCTCGCTCACATGCCTGACCTTTTTACGCGTCATGGGAAGCTTCCACGAAGTTACCAAGCGTTTGGTTTCTAAATACAAGCGATATTCGTACAAGATTATAACATTACTACGGCGTAGCTCGTAGCAGAGCCATGACGTCATTGCTACGCTAGTGGCTACACCGGTGTAGAAGACGCGTTGAGACATAAATTCGTAGAACCTTGTTAAATAACCGTTTTTTATTTGTGAAAATAAAGTGAAATAAAACTAAGTTTATTAATGGGATTACTAAAAAACCAGGGGAAAAGTTACACTAAACTTAAATCTCTTTTACGGTAAAACAGAAGTTAAAGTTATAAAAAAGAAATTATAAAAACGGAATAAACATAACGTCTCTAGGAAATTAGACATGAATTCTATAACCTTGATGGCTACAACCCGGGAATCTTTAAGTCAAGAGTGAATAGGTTGCTTCTAGGTAAGCGCGCTCCATCGTTGACCGCATCGTCACTTTCCATCAGGTGAGATAGCGGTCAAGCGCGAACCTATCAATATTACATTACCCTGCCATGGCTAGACATAATCTTTTTATATAAAAATCAATTGCTGTTCGTAGATCTTGATAAAACTCAAAAACGGCTTGACTGATTTTAATATGTTTTTATTTTGTTTTTTATTTTTTCGCAACAAATAGGGAATAATTTAAAATTGATTGAACGTTGGAAAGTAGGTACAAAATTTTCGTTTTGTATACGATAACTCACATCCAAATTAATTAGTTTCCAATATAATCGTGTCTTATTTAGAAAAAAATAGTTTACAATTACTCGCGATATTTTACAATACGGCGTTTGTAATTTTCCGGTGTCATACTATATACACTTAATTTTTGTTCATCAATGAATGATGCCTGTTGGCGAAAACTACATGAAAATCCGTACAGTAATTTTTGAGTTTACCGCGTTTATACAAGCAGACAGACGCGGTGGGGAACTTTTTTTATAATATATAAAGCTATAACGGCTGTACCCCAACTCTACGCATCAGGTGGGGGTAATTATGACCCCACTCGTTCTATCCACAATCGGCACATAATCGGCGGGTGTCATAACGACCCCACAGTTAAGTGTTTATGACCCATCGGTCTTCACAGAAGTTATAGTTTATCGGCACAAACTTATGGCTGTGCTTGTGTAGGTTTATTATGTTATTTTATTGTTCTTACTTTGGTATCAGGAGTGAATTAAACTGGTAAGTATATTGTTTTACGATAAACATGTTTATTGTCCGAAGTAAGGCCTACTTGTACATGGACGAGTAGCTTCATAGACGCGTATTCGTCATTATATATTTAGTTATATATTTATCATATCTATATTTAGTTTTTATTTTTACTTTATTTACATTGTTCTCACATGATAGTAGCGACAAGAAACATGTAACCAAGATATTTGTGATACATAAAATAATTGAAAAGAGTGTCCATGGAGTTTCTTGCACATTCTTCTCCATAGAGATCTACGCTTTGGAATGTGCAACTAGTATCATTTTTTTTTCTGACTGACTGACTTCTTGACATTTCAAAAGTGCCTGTAAATGGTTTATTTGAAATAAAATGCTTTGAATCTTGAATCTTGAATCTTGAATCTTGAATCTTGAATCTTGAATCTTGAATCTTGAATCTTGAATCTACGAGTATACGCTTGGTGTACGTCTGCGTGAAGCTTCCATACAAAACTGTGTCGACGAAGCGGCAACGACACGACGTCACGACGCTGCCGATTCGTCGACAGAGGAGACAGAGACACAGAAAGCCTTAGTGTAACAGCTAGTTTTGAATAAATAATATAATAATATTCCACAACTACCACACAACGCCGTCTAGTCTCAAGCTAAGCAGAGCTTGTGTTATGAGTACTAGACAACTGATAAACATACTTATATACTTCTAAATACATACATATTTTAGATAAATTACACCCAGACACAGAACAAATTATCGTGCTCATTACACAAACATTTGTCCTGGGTGGAAATCGAACCCACGATCTCTGGTATAGCAGTCAGGGCCACTAACCACTAGACCAACAGGCCAGTCAAATAAAAAATATATCCTACAGTAACATTGTTGTTAAATTTCAAAACATGTGTAATTTAAATCCAGTAATATGTAACCCTAATGAGCTTGTGTTTACATAATTAAGTTAATTCAAAGGGATTTCGTCTTAATTATAATTTGTGCTTTTAATTACGGACGTCGTTACAATCCAGCGGTGTCACATGTCGCTCAGAATAAGGGCTGGAAATGTTGAAATATGAACATTAGCGTTTTATTATTGTCGGAATTAAAAAGCGTGTTTTCATTCGTTGTTGTCAAGTCGTTTTGTGTAACGTTGAATCTCACCAAAAACATAAATGTGATATACTTATGACATTTATTTTGCAATTTGGTTTTAAAAAACACTTTTTACGTCGTCAATTTTTTCGTCAGTTTACACTAAATGACGCCAGTGTTTTCTAGCTCAAAAGTCTTTCAAAATTCATACAGCAAATACGTAATGATCAAATCATATGAGAACCATGCAGATTGATGCCTGAGAAGGTCTTTTGAGGAAAAAACCATACAAAGAGTAGACCTGTCTAGTCAGTGCAAGTATATGTCAGTATTCGCAAAGCTCAACTCAGGACTACTAAAGAGCTCAACGAATTGACGAACAATAAAATACAATGTGAAAATGGAAGCCAAGTTCAATATTATGATTTGGTGTCGTTGTCGACTATCGACAAAAGAATTGATATTAGGTGCCAAGTTCTGTAGAAAATCCTGAAATTTACTTATAAGAACTTTTTGTGTGTATGTACCTAAGTTTGTATTTATTATTGTACATATTTCTTTTCTGTTTGCCTATTTATTAAGTTGGCAATTGCAGCTTTATGTTTCCGTCATGTCCGTGAACAGGTGCTGCCAGTTGCAATTTTAATATCTATATTCAGTTTTTATTTTTACTTTATTTACATTGTTCTCACATGATAGCGACAAGAGACATGTAACAGAGATATTTGTAGTTACATAACGTGATTGAAAAGAGTGTCCATGGAGTTTCTTGCACATTCTTCTCCATAAAGATCTACTCTTTGGAATGTGCAATTAGCATCATTTTTTCTGACTGACTGACTTCTTGACATTTCAAAAGTGCCTGTAAATGGTTTATTTGAAATGAAATGCTTTGAATCATTGAATCTTTGCACCACCCTAAGATCGACTGGTAGATAATGCCTGAGGCATTAAGTCCGCCTTAGTACCTACAGTGTTATTTACTAGTGTACAGTTTTAGTAAATAAATGAATATAACCTCAACTTTTATCTTGGCTAGTTTTCACATACCAGTCATCAGAGTTAGATTGCAAGTATATGTCAGTATTCGCAAAGCTCAACTCAGGACTACTAAAGAGCTCAACGAATTGACGAACAATAAAATACAATGTGAAAATGGAAGCCAAGTTCAATATTATGATTTGGTGTCGTTGTCGACTATTGACAAAAGAATTGATATTAGGTGCCAAGTTCTGTAGAAAATCCTGAAATTTACTTATAAGAACTTTTTGTGTGTATGTACCTAAGTTTGTATTTATTATTGTACATATTTCTTTTCTGTTTGCCTATTTATTAAGTTGGCAATTGCAGCTTTATGTTTCCGTCATGTCCGTGAACAGGTGCTGCCAGTTGCAATTTTAATATCTATATTCAGTTTTTATTTTTACTTTATTTACATTGTTCTCACATGATAGCGACAAGAGACATGTAACAGAGATATTTGTAGTTACATAACGTGATTGAAAAGAGTGTCCATGGAGTTTCTTGCACATTCTTCTCCATAAAGATCTACTCTTTGGAATGTGCAATTAGCATCATTTTTTCTGACTGACTGACTTCTTGACATTTCAAAAGTGCCTGTAAATGGTTTATTTGAAATGAAATGCTTTGAATCATTGAATCTTTGCACCACCCTAAGATCGCATAGCATAGCATAGCATAGTCGGCCTTATAATGTTCCCACTGTTGGGACTCAGGCCTCCACTCTAGGAGAGGGAAAGATCGACTGGTAGATAATGCCTGAGGCATTAAGTCCGCCTTAGTACCTACAGTGTTATTTACTAGTGTACAGTTTTAGTAAATAAATGAATATAACCTCAACTTTTATCTTGGCTAGTTTTCACATACCAGTCATCAGAGTTAGATTTTGAGTTATGAAGGCGGTCTAAAGTTACAAATGGTTCGTGTAATATTACTAACGGGTGCTGTTCGGCAGTTCAGTTTTGGCTTGAACTTGGCTTGACTCAGGATCAACTCAAGATCGATCACTTTTGACGGTACGGTTTATGCAATGATTCAGCAATCGATTACTGGGCTGCGTGTCACGATTCCCGGACGGAACAAGTATTTATATAGCTTATATATCAACACCCGTAACGAACAAGGTTGTAAAATTAATTCAGTCATTTTTCAAAATGAACCTAAAAGTGATAGTGCCATGTTTGAATTTTGTTTGGACTGTAATCCGAGATGCGGCCTTGTTCGATGCGGGTGTCAATATAGTTTTTCTGAGTCTGAACGCACACACGATACAGGGGTAGGTAATTCCTAAAACGGAGAAACGACATTTTATAAAAAAAATAAAATATTCTGTGGCATTATAAAATGTCTTTGTTATTTATTTCTTAAATATGGAAGAAAATACTTGGATACTATTTATTTCCTTCTTTCAACGCGTATTTTTTTTGTTTCCTTGAAAAATCAGTTTTGTATTTCCGATCAAAATTAGTTCATTATTAAAGCAAATGTAATTTCATCCTTCTGCCCAAGGCTGGGGGTGCGTGAAAACTCTTTTGATTTTCTTATCACTCGATAAAGCATTTCTATAAAAAAATTAATCAACATCATCATCACTTCAGCCGAAAGATGTCCACTGTCGGACACAACGACCGTTGATATGCGTCTCAAATCCATCGACTCTCACCAGGTCATCGGTCATAAGTTCATAACAAAATTAATTTTGTGAAAAGATGCTTAGCTTATATCGTCCATGCTTGTCACGACCACGAGTAATCTTATACAGAGTGCGTGGGTTGTAACAGAAAAAAATACTTGGCACAGCTCAACATAATATATGCTACACTGGACATAACAGATGCTAGTATAAAACACTCGGTAAGCGAGTTGATAGCTCACAGTAAAAAAGCCAAAACTCGAATATAAATTGCCATATTTCAAAGTCAAAGCTTGGTAATTTTGCCAAAGCTGTGCACTTCACCCGGATTGGCTTTCTGCATGTTAATCACGACGAATTACCATGGAAAGCTATTGTTAGTGACTTTGTGGCATCCGACACTAAAATGGCGACAGGGCTGCATAAATCTGCGTAAAATACGCGACTAGATGTGCATGGTATGGTCAGCAACTAAATCTGCCCCCCCTAGCCAAGTTACGATCGTTTCGTTTGCGTCGAACGCCTCTAGTAGGCCACGCCTCCGATTCCTTTGTTCTGACCACGAGACTGAGCGTTGAGGTGACGTCAGAACAAAGGAATCGGAGGCGTGGCCTACTCGAGGCGTTCGACGCAAACGAAACGATCGTAACTTGCCTAGCGGGGCTGTTTACGCATACGAGTAGCAGATAGCAGATAAAATAAAAGCTGTGTAGTAAAATAAAAGTTCCTGGTCGCAAGGGTGTTTGCACTCCAATCACATTTATTATTTAAACGGTGGCTTATCTGGGTAGAATAGCTATAAACATCAATGATAAATTATATTTATAGACATAACAAAAAAAAAATTGGTCATTAATGATGAAATTTTCTGTTTAGAATCACAAAGTGCCGTTAAGTGCCATAGACAAAGGTTCCAAACAAAAGACACGTCGATTAATAGTTTTAGTTATGCCCAGCGCCATTTCGAACAACTTTCTAGTTTTCTTCATGAATGGTCAACTTTTTCTCAACTCTTAAGCGGACTTTGTACTTTGTATAAAGTTTCCTAGTCAAGTTGTTAGAGTTTCAAGTTGTAGTGCGCAAAAAGAAGTTTAACTTGTTATAGAGTTTCTTGTAAAAGTGCTTGTCCAGGGAAAAAGTTACTCTTACACGCTGCGTTGCCGTATTCCGGTTTAAGAGGTATGTCTACAAGTGAGACTTGCTGAATAAAATTCACCCGTAGTCAGTTTCGGTTTAATTTCCCTTTCAGTTGCTCTTTGCGTTCCAAGGCCGCGGTAAGATAAAACAGTGCTTAAATTATGATTGTAATTTAATTTTCTAATAGGGGTGTCGTATAACGGTGTGCATTTTTCCAGTTCTTTATTTAAATATATGTTACTTTTTCGGTGCAGTGGTGGCCGAGTGGTAACGGCCCCGACTTACGAGTTGTAGGTCGCGGGTTCAAGCCCAGCCAGGCGCATTACTTTGTGTAATTTATTTCATCACCACTGCTCTCAGAACGGTGTCCTAGAACCAAAAATTCGAAGACATATGACATACGCCAACCCGCACTGGGCCCACATGGTGGATTACGGCCCATTCCCTCTCCTAGAGAGGAGGCCTGAGTCCCAACAGTGGGTACATTATAAGGCCGACTATACTATAGGTACTAAGTAAGTTTATGTACTTACATAATTATAGTATATAGTACACCCTCCCGGTAGTATCTAAATTACTCTCCTGCGAACAGCCGTTACATGTGAATTACATCCGTTGAATTTTATCACCGGGGGGTTGAAATTGGCAAATTTTCACTTTGAGAGAGGTAAGGTTCCCATTTCCATGCTAATTCACCAATCAGGGATTATGTATCAATTGGACGGGCTTTTGGGGGTTGTAAAATTACGGGTGAAATACGTAGATGTATGTTTTGTGAGGTAAAATGAATATGGGAATATGATATTACAGATACTTACAGCTGGTTTATTCATTCGTCACAAGTAAACATTACTAAAATTGCTTATTTTTACTGGTTTGGAAAGTTGAACAGTAAGTAAAAATTATTACTTACGTCAACACCATTATTTTTAATGTATGTGTGGTAGTGGTGAGTAGTTAGTGGTGCCAGGCCGGCGGGATTGTTCGAAAGAGTTAAGGAACGTGAAGGTTAACTGAAGGAACACGGGTGATTTTTAGTCGGTAAAAGTCTCACTCTCCTTTTCGCTTCACCCTGAGCGGGAGAAGTTATTTGATATGATAATAGTGATTAAAAAATACAGTTTATTTACACAATAACTCGTATCTAAAATATGGCGTCAAAAAATTCCTCCGCATCGCTGTCGACTGGAAGTGTGCCCAAAAGACTGGCGGCATTGCCACGTTGTATGGCAATGCTTAATCTCTGACCGAGGTAAAAGCCAGCCCTTTGGTCACGTGAAGTGTCAACTAGCCGTTTGGATAATTCTTTAAAAAGGGCATGAGCACTCGGACCCCACGGCCCAAGAGTCTCAACCCCAAACGGCTCAAAAATATAACTACCGACGAGGTTGTTATATTTCCGCCGCTTGAGGTTCTCCGGAGCCGCAGCGGCAGCACCAGCACAGCGTGACGAGCAAGGAAGATGGGATGGCGCAAGAGTGTCGACACAGGTAGCGTCCCACACTAAAGGCCTACCCATCTTCCATGGAAATAAAGACATACCGTCCGGTCTCTTACCATCGTCGCGTGCCAGGCCATGAACGTGGCAATGTCGCCAGTCTTTTGGGCACACTTCCAGTCGACAGCGATGCGGAGGAATTTTTTGACGCCATATTTTAGATAGGAGTTATTGTGTATATATTATGTAATTTTAATTAGTTAAGTGTTTTTATTTTTCATGTTTAAATAATCATGTTTAGTTGAATAAAGTCATATTGTTAATGAGAATGTCACAAGGTAGTAGGTAACTAGCTTAAAACTTAAAAATGAAAAATTAAACTTATAACAAAAAAAAAAATAGTAGCTTCTTAATGTTTATTTACACAAAAAAAGGTAGATAGTCGTACTTAGATAATATCTGCAACAATGCATTCTCTATTAGCGAACCTTTGGATTTCAGAGAGTATATTAATGGTTTAGGACGTTAAATAGCAAGTAAATGACCCATTAACATTGTATTAGAAACATAGGATACATATTACCAACTATCTTATTCAAGGTAAAGTTTCCAAATCCTCGACACAGTGACATAGCCAAGTTAGAACCGTTTCGTTTCGATTCTCTTTTCGTTGATCGCCTCGAGTAGGCCACGCCTCCTATTTCTTTGTTACATGTTCCATTGAAGCGGAGTTGGGCGGAGCGGAGCGACAAGTTTGTCACTTGTCGCTCCGCGAAGACTGAAGACTGAAGCAAAACGGTTTTTTTTTTTTTTCGGTGGGAAAATCATCTTATGACATCCCCCGCTCTTGTGCGGAGCGTGAGATAGTGTCAGACTTTTACTGACTAAAAACTCACTCCTGTTCCTTCGTTGCCTTTCGTACCAGGGCCGAGTATAGGAGTGGAGTTGAGCTACCCTCCGCTTCGTGCCCTCGTTGCGTTTGAAAGTCCGCTCAGCTCCACTTCACTTCACTTAGACTGATTCCACTGATGCAGAGTAGACATTTCGAGACTGTAATTGATCAATTACCGATCCGCTCCTCTACACTCTGCCTAGTTCCGTGTCATTGGAAACGCACCCTAAACTGTAAGTAATCTAGTAGGCTGATAAAAAGTTGATCATACAAAACTTTTAGACAAACTAACAACCTCTAGAGATTGAAAACATTTTGCTATTACCTACAAACAAAGGTTTCCACATCATAAAGTCTATTAAAACTTTCTATATCCCAAAAATAAATACACGTAAATGTCAGAAACTTTCTTAAATCACAACAGACAATGCCAATAAGATTCTTCTATACAATAAAGTGCCAAAGTAACTTTTCTAAAGACATTTTTTATTCATAGTTCATGTAACCCGTAAATTAGTTCCGGGCTGTAGAACTTCTATAGAAAAAGAAGATGGTGATAACATATAGCATAAGCTATATAGAGGTGTATTTTATCGGTTATGATGTTGAAAATAAAATGTGTCTTCGGATCGTATTGTTCCTTTTGTGTAATGTGATGTTTCTTTGTGAAAAAAGGCGGCGGATTAAGTCGCGTGGAAGTTTTCCTTGGTAAGCTTTATTTGAGGTTGAGATTAGAAACACACACATTCATTGTGCGTTCAGCTAAGGAGTGGAATTTCCTGTTGGAGTCTGCGTATTCTGATTGCTACAACCTAAGGGTCTTTAAGTCTAGAGTGTATAGGTTATTTGTAAACAAGCGTACTCCATCGCCGACCAAATCGACGAGTCACAAGAACAAAATCGTATATGACAAATTATCAATTCTCAAATTATTAATATCAAAAGTTCTGTAAATAAGTCATAAAATCCATTGCATCTTATTTTTCATATACGATTTTGTTCTTGGGATCCGTCGATCATCGCTTACCATTAGCCATTAGGTGCGATAGTGCTCAAGCGCGAGCACATATTAGTAAAAAAAAAAAAACTTATATAAAGTGCACTCAGTCGGCCCTTTTCAAGACACACATACATTCACTGTGCGTTCAGCTAAGGAGTGAAATTCCCTGCAGAAAACACAGACTCCGACTCCACAGACACAACCACACCACGATGGCAGGACATATGACCAATACTCGTCTATGAAGCTACGCGTCCGTAGATAGTAGGCCTAACTGGATTTATTTTAAAACGTATAAGCTTGGGACCAAGAGTGGATTGTATATATTTATGCTCTACTGTAGACACTCACTACTTCGGTACCCAATTTAGCGTTTCTTTTTTACGAATCCCTAAAATCCGTCCACTTGATACGGACCCTAAATCAAAGCTCGCCAAATAAAAGAAACCGCTGGAAGCCTTCTGCTAACTCTGGATAAGACGGAGACCAGTCGGGACATGAGACAAGGGTTCAATAGACGCGGATTAGGAACACAATATACAATTTAGTTGGGTCGGACTGGACCGATTGATCTGACGTCATCGTCTATTGTACGCAAAAGGTTATAACTTGAATTGATTTCTACTAATATTTTGCTTTATGTACTTAGGTATAAGGTCAAAAACATTCCTGCTGGGGACGGTTCTATTGTACATACAAGTTATTCAATTTTACCCAAAATAAGTATTTTTACGGCATACGTAACAGTAAGTTTAGATAACGATCACTTTCGCCGAACGTGCTCATCATTAAGCATAAGCATAAGCATAATCAGCCTTTTTAATGTTCCCACTGCTGGGACTCAGGCCTCCTCTCTAAGAGAAGGAATGGGCCGTCATCCACCACGCGGGCCCAGTGCGGGTTGGTGAATGTCACATGTCTTCGAATTTTTTGGTTCTAGGACATGCCGGTTTCCTCACGATGTTTTCCTTCACCGTTTTGAGAGCAGTGGTGATGAAATAAATTACACAAAGTAATGCGCCTGGCTAGTTTTGAACCCGCGACCTACAACTAGTAAGTCGGGGCCGCCCGTTACCATTCGGCCACCACTGCTCTATTGCTCATCATTATTTATATCATATTATCAAATTGTCCAAACTATGCCAGTAAAATTGTATCTAGGACAATCAATGACTATAAAATAATCGATCATTTTAACTCCATCAACTTTATCATTTAAGTGCTCCCGTATAACTTTATGGTCCTTCGAGCCGGATTAGTTATGTATTCCAAACAAATTAGTTAATTAAATGCGTTACATTTAGATTAGCGGTTTGGTAACGCTAATCTAAATGTAACACACTTAATTTATTTGATCAACAATGTTTCACAGGTTCAAATGATGACGATACTTATGATTTATAGAATTTGTCAATTAGTTAAATTAGTTTCACGGATTGTGCTATGAAAGCCAGTTCGTTAGCTAATTGTGATCTAGAGAGATTACCGGTCTGTGGTACAAATGAGCCACAAAGTGAAATTTCAAATGTTGGTTTTGATAGTAATGTAATAATGTAATAGTGATTGGATAGCAGTTAGTGGCCTGTGCACTCTTCCAATTGACAGCAATGTGTACGAAATTTTGGACGAGCAATGAATCAGTATTTAGAATTTGATAATTTTTAGAATAGAATACAATAAACAACCTATTGTATTGCCTGCATCGAATAAACCCTATTCTATTCTATAAGACTAGATCTACTAGGTCTAGGGGGACTAGGTTGCTGACATAGCACGAAAAATCGCCAAACTTAAGCAGCATTGGGGCCGAAAAGTTCTGGAGTGGCGACCGCGTACCGGAAGACGCAGCGTTGGAAGGCCCCCTAAAAGGTGGACAGATAAATTGTGGCGACACTTGGGGGAATCTATATATGTCCAACAGCATTTTTTTTGTAGTTGGGAAAATCTTTTTTAAAAACCCACTGCTGTTCCTTCGTTCTTCTTTCATACCAGGGTCGAGTTTTCCTTTCAGAAACAAACTTTTGGCCCCAGTAGGCTTCGACTCTGCTGGGCCCCTACGGTTTGCTGACATCTCCTTGAAGCGCGCGTGGATATGTCCTACAGTGGACGTCTTTCGACTGATATTATGATTATAAGACTTATGATTAGTTACTCCATAGTAATGTAATATTATTAATTTAATTAATTACCAGTGACGCTTTGGTTGTATTATATTGCTAAGTACACCAAATGACCTAGAGACACACAATGTATTCGCAATATTTGAAAACAAATGAGTCGCTTTTTGACAACAGAGTGATCCTATAAGGGTTCCGTTTTTTCCTTTTGAGGTACGGAACCCTAAAAAACACCTTACGTACTTACTAGAAACCTATCAATTTTATCACACTGTCCAAAATGGATAACAAAGCGTCCGAACAGGAAATTCGAGTCCCATCCAGACGCCGAGCATTTTCCACAAATAGTTTTCCTTACGTAAGGAATGTGCAGAGAATTGTTCGCAACGATCTCAATTTACCATCGTTCTCTAATTTCCTCAAGCGGGGAAGAATGTCGTTTGTGCTTGTATTGGCACGCATATGGTTTCTGTTTATGTTGTCGAGGAAAATTTATTTTTATTTATTTATTTATTTAAAAATAGAAATAAATATTTTACACTAGTTTTTCTCAGCGGTTTCTTCTGCGTGAAAATAGGTTTCTCCATATAGACGTCTCGTCCCCTAGATTCTAGGGGATGAGACGTTTAGGGGTGAAGAATTTTCCAAAGTTCACCTGTGAATTTTGGAAAATCCTTTCTTATCGTATTATCATTTCAGCCGTTGTTGGACATAGGCCTCCCCCAAGTGTCGCCACAATGAACGGTCCTGTGCGTCTCGCATTCATCGGATTCCCGCAATCTTTACCAGGTCATCGGTCCACCTTGTAAGAGGCCTTCTAACGCTGCGTCTTTCGGTACGCGGTTGCCACTCCAGATCCTTACGGCCCCAATGGCCATCTGTTCTGCGCAGCAATGTGCCCTGCCGATTGCCACTTAAGTTTAGCGATTCTTTGTGCTATGTCGGCAACCTTGGTTCTCCTGCGGATGTCTTCATTTCTGATTCGATCACGCAAGGAAACTCCGAGCATAGCCCTTTCCATTGCCCTTTGGGTGACTTTAACCTTTTGAGTGCGTAATTAGAGACACAATAGTAAGACAATGGTGTGTGAACGCCGGCGTTAATGCGGGGATCAACAGCTTAAGCCTTTTTTGTATCACACTAATATTTTAAAGCTGAAAGTTTCTGAGTGAGTGTGTGTATATGTGTATGTATGTATGTTTGGTACTTCTTCACGCTCGAACGGCTAAACGGATTTCGATAAAACTTGGAATGTCCTGGAATAGCACATAGGTAGTATATATAGTACTTTTTAACCTCGAGAATGTTTCCTTGGGATATTTTTTTACTATTCTGCAGGTGAACCTCTGTGCAAAATGTCAGCGTTCTAGGTCCAAGGTCACTCGTTAACACCCAGCCTAGATGGGTGTTAACGAGTCAGGAAGTGAGTCAGGATTTAGTCTCTTATATATAGAGAAGATATGCATATCTTCTCTATTCCAGCATTATGTATTTCTGTTTTAGTTTTAGTATAACGACTTAGGTCTTGGAATAATCATTTTTACAAAAAAAAAACATTATATATAACTTATTTTGCACTTTTGATAACTTTTTTTACTATATTACTATAAATATATAGACGGTGGTAACCTAGAAAGGCTCATTGTTACCGGTAAAGTGGATGAACGCAGCCCAAGTTAAAGTGATGAAACAGGGAGGTCACGACCCTCAGCATTGAGGAGTACGACACAAGGAGGAGGAGGATAGATATATAAATACACAAAATAAAAAAAAACCCTTGAGAACTAACTAAAAGTAATCAAAACTATGGCGTCTAAAAACTCCTCCGCATTGCTGTCGACTGGTAATGTACCCAAATCTAATAGCACTCGGACCCACGATCCTTTGTTTCAACCCCAAATGACTCGAAAATATAACCAACAAGGTTAGGAGTGGCAGGCAGTCGCCTCCTTCTACGAAGCATTAATGCTAGCAAAGGAGGAGGCGGCACTCGTGAAGCAACGGTCCTCACGCCCCAACCACCGCCGGGATTCCAATCCCAATTTCCGGCCACCGTAGGCGCGGGCTACCGGACGGCGAGCAATGGGTAGCTCGCCGTCCGACCGTCCGGTAACCGTCCGGACCGAGCCGAAGTTGTCGACGGCGCGTACTGTTCCACGCGTGCCTCAAGGAAATGTCAGCAAACCGTAGGGGCCCAGCAGGGTCGAAGCCTACTGGGGCCAAAGGTCTGCTTCTGAAAAGAAGACTCGGCCCTGGTACGAAAGGCAATGAATGAACAGCAATGGGTTTTTAGTCAGTAAAAGTCTGACACTATCTCACGCTCCGCCCAAGAGCGGGGGATGGTTAGATGATTTTCCCACCGAAAAAAAAAAAACCAACAAGGTTCTTATAATTCCGCTTATAGTGGGTGGTATACTTCTGTCTAATCCTTCGAGGTATATAGACGTGCTGTTTGCTCAGTTAATATCAGCATCTGCTATCCTAGGTAAAGGGATAGCTCTATTTCTGCTAACTGTAAAACGTTTCATGTAATCTTGCGTAATTTTCTTTCAGTATCAAGGAAAATGTTATTTATTTCGTCTACCGGAACCCCGTTACGCTTACATATGGCTATATGTCGGCTGCAGACATGTTCGGCCTAATCCTATTTGAACCCGACAGCCTTTAGAGCCGTCGGCGTCGTGGCTAAATTAGTTTTGGAGCGCTGTTGTATTTGGATATGCAGTTTCATGTCTGTTATTTTAGATGTAGTACACTTAAATATGCGGAATGATTTGAAAGAGTTAACACAGTCCTGGGAGGCAAATTGCTACTGAAGGACACAGGTGGGGATTTATTTTTCCATTTGACAACTAAGTACATTTATTTGCGTATGAACATCAAAACTAATAAATATTAATAACTTAATAGAAATATATACAAACTGAAATAATATTTTTTACAAACGGGTAGAATAAGAAATTATTGGGTATCAAAAAAATCATCCACATCGATAAATGGGAAAAGTGCCCAGAACGAAAAGCATTGCCATTTGACTGATTCGTTGTCCAAATAAAAGTCC
The DNA here is from genome assembly GCA_905147345.3 of Mythimna impura. Taxonomy (NCBI): domain Eukaryota; kingdom Metazoa; phylum Arthropoda; class Insecta; order Lepidoptera; family Noctuidae; genus Mythimna; species Mythimna impura. The sequence continues at coordinate 14,039,850 of LR990362.1, read as the reverse complement.
AGCCCCTCTGGTCATACGAAGAGTCGACCAGTTGTTTGTTGATATCACGAACAACTCGATGAGAGCTCGGACCCCATGGCCCTAGTGTTTAACCCCAAACGGCTCAAACATATAACTTCCGATTAGGTTATCATATTTACGCCGTTTGAGGTTTTCTGCACTTACAGCAGCCGCCCCTGCACAGCCTGCCGTACTCAGAAGATGGGATGGCGCAAGTGCGTCAACACATGTTGCATCCCACACCAAAGGCCTACCTAACTTCCAGGGCATTATGGTCATCCCGTCTAACCTCTTTCCATCGTCGCGTGCCAAGCCATTGGGTGAACAGCTGGTGGGGATTAGACAGTAAAAGTCTCATACTCTCTATAACTCCTCTCAGAGCGGCAGAAGTTAGCATAATAGTAGCATAACATAATTAGTCTTTTAATGTTCCTACTGTTAGAACTCAGGCCTCCTCTCTAGGAGAGGGAATGGGCCGTAATCCACCACGCGGGCCCAGTGCGGGTTGCTGAATGTCTTTTTTTTATTATTTAACAATTTATGTACACACACAGAAATAAAAGATTCGAAGAAGGAAACAGAAAAATAGGTACAATGTCGCATGTCTTCGAATTTTTGGTTCTAGGACATGCCGGTTTCCTCACGATGTTTTCCGTCACCGTTTTGAGAGCAGTGGGGATGAAATAAATTACACAAAGAAATGCGCCTGGCTGGGTTTGAGCCCGCGATCTACAACTCGTAAGTCGGAGCCGTTACTACTCGGCCACCACTGCTCCAGAAGCACGGCAGAAATTAATTACGACCAAAAAAGGGGACTTAGCAATTTTTGTTGACAAAAAGGTAGTATAATAAATTGGATATTATTGCACTATTGTTGTCATGTCATTTATTTCATCAATTTTTTTTAGGGTTCCGTACCTCAAAAGGAAAAAACGGAACCCTTATAGGATCACTTTGTTGTCCGTCCGTCTATCTTTCTGTCTGTCTGTCAAGACCCTTTATCTCAGGAACGCGTGGAGGTATCGAGTTGAAATTAAAACCACATATACTCAGGTCTACGGACTTTTGAAGCTGTAAAAAAACAAACTTGTAAATTAACGAGATAAAAAGATACTTCGGTTTATGTGGCAAAAAACGTACATTTCGATACCCTCGAGGAAATCAAAATTCATAGGGTACTTCCCGTTGACCCAGAATCCTGAAATTTGTCATAAAGCAAGGTCTTATAGCACAAGTATAGGAATCAAACTGAAAACTGACAATTAGTAGTTACGTCTCAAAAAAAAAACCTTTTTTCTATTCGGAAAAATCTTCGACACTCGATTCGGGAATAGAACTATTTACATAAGTTAGTTTGTACGGAACCCTCAGTGTGCGAGTCCTACTCGCACTTGTTTTTTTAAATGTAGTTAGGTATTTCTGAATTTTTTTAGTAGTAGCCTGGGGTTTGGAAGTCGGTGGTGTGATACCCTCATACCTTGGAATGTACGTAAAGCCGGCGGTCCTGACCTGATCTCTCTCTCCGGTCTCCGGTCTCTCTCCGGTCGTGTCGGATTGCCGTCCCATCGAACTATGAGAGTGAAGGAACATAGAGTGCACCTGTGTTAGCGCACAAACTTGTGCACTATAATATCTCTTGTGTACTTGGCTAATCTTCATTAGGTTGGTTACCGAGCTCGTAATCCGACCGTTGGAAACAAGCTTCTTTTAAAAATAAAACTTTGCCCCACACTGAAACTAAACCGCCCGGAGTACACGGTGGAGCATACGGTAGAGGTGTGCCCCGCCTAGGCAGAGCACCGCCGTGTCCTCGAGGGGGCGATCGGCGGCAGTGTTCTCTCGCGCCGGGCCTTGCTACAGGCCATGCTCCGGAGCGAGGAGGCGTGGCAGGCGGTCGCCTCTTTCTGCGAAGCAGTAATGCTAGCAAAGGAGGCGGCCGCACGCGCGAGAGAACGGCCCTCACGCCCCAGCTGCCGGGATCCCGATCCCGATTTCCAGCCGGGGGATGTCATTGGATGATTTTCCCACCGAAAAAAAAAACCATGAAACTAAAAAATTACCAATTTCGAAAAAAGAATAAAGTGCTTTTAATATAGAGCTTAATTGAACGTAGAATTCCAAGGCAGTCCGAAATATTACAGTCCAAAGCAACGTGTTTTAAAAAAGGCCGGTTTCAAAGGGTAGAAGACCTTTATAAGAAAAATAAACTTTAATGGCAAAAAATGAGCCGAAGATATTTCGTCGCACAAAAATAGCTGTGTTTCTAACTAAACAAACAAGAGTATCACAGACTACTCTCCTACTGAAACGCTTGTTGAATATGGTAGTCGACAAATACGGGCCTTCAGTGTGTGCATATATGTGTGCTTTTTATTCATATGTGCAGAAGAAACTAAAACAATATTGTATGCTGCATGATTTTGATACCTATAGAATAGAATAAAATAGAATTATTCAACGTAGGCAACACAACAATAATTACAATTGAGTGAAAATTCGCAAGAGCAAACGTGCTTGAGAGAAGGATGTATAATCCAGTAAGGTGCTGGTAAGGATCTTGACCGTACTTAGGGTCGAAGCCTACTGGGGCCACAGTTAGTGTGAAAGCGAAACCCGGGGCCCTGAGACGAAGGCAAAGAAGGAACAGGAGTGGGTTTTTAGTCAGTAAAAGTCTGACACTATCTCACGCTCCGCCCAAGAGCGAGATTTGTCGTTGGATGATTTTCCCACCTTAAAAAACAAACCGTACTTCCGGGATTGTCCTGATAGCCATGGTCCTGCCTCAGTGTTCTGACATAATTATACTTATACATAATAATAAATCGGCAATAATACGAAATAATAAATTACAACTGCAACAACCAAAATAACAAAAAAAGATTACAGAAATACGATACAGTTGCACTGAGCGTGCCCGAGCCGAAAGGGTCGCCAACTCAGCAATTGCTAGGCATCAGACACACCTGTATCCTTCAATTACCCTTTGCGTTCTAGGGCTACGGGTTTCCCTTTCAGAAATTCTCCGCGGTCCTAGCTACCGGGCATTGGCCCAGCTGGGCCTCTACGGTTAGGCATTAGACACCCAGCGCTGGTTTTCTTGAGGCAGGAACCTGCCGTGAGCGCGTTTTTTTTTCTGGTAGAAACAGTAGCACAGTGCATTAGTAAGACACTCAGGGATTGTTTAGCTTGACTTTTGGAGTTGCAGGGCTTCTCAGCTGCCGTCCGCGCGGGCTTGCGGACGAAGGGTCATGAGTAGCCCACCGTACGATGAAGACCAAGAAAGCCTGCCAGGGCTGGGGGATCGATCGAAACAGTCACCGCAGATCTGGTACGAAAAGGGCAACTGAAGGAACATGGACATGTTTTTATTAAATAAAAGTGTGGTAACCCTTATTCGATGATTTTCCACCCAAAAAACCAAAGATAGCCTTGCTTTTCATTAGTGTGAGAAGTTTCATAATTACATCAGTTTTCTCAATGGTGGCTAAAATAATATTAGACACAAGGGTCGATCTCCTAAGTGGATGACCACCTCCTTTGAAATGCACGTGAAGTCATTGGTACTGGCTGTCATTTGTAGATCTTTGACAGTCTTTCTGGGAAGTCAGATGCCAGAACATCTAACATCTGGGTTGTGGAGGTCAGATACGCAGTCGCTCCATGTAATGCAGCTGCATCAGAATAGATGAAAGCCCGTCCCCAATATTATAGTTGTGAAGAGGCTAGGGAGATTGTTTGGCCTTTTTATTATGTACTAGTTTTTGCCCGCAGCTTCGTCTGCTTTCATAAAATGTAGCCTATGTCACTCAGGAATAAAGCAGCTTTCTGTCGGTGAAAAAAAAATTTTAGCAAACGGAGACCAGTACTTCCAGAGATTACCTTCTAAAAACAAAAAAAAAACAAACTTTACCTCTTTATAATATTAGTGTAGGTAGATATACTTAAGACTAGCATTCTTTTAAAGTTTTTCTTGTGAATCTAATTATTTGTTCAGACAGGGGTCTATCTATCTCTGAGCATTTTTAATCCATTACAATTTGACGCCGATTTGCGCAGGAGTTCAGGCGTGAAAGTGGTAGTAAAAAACAAATTATTCTAATTTATAAGTTGGAATTTATTATTTGCTAGCGGATACCCCGGTGTGTGATACTAAACTAATAAAAAAAGAAATACATTTTGTTTAATTGTTGGGAAAAAGAAAATTTATTTTATGTTTTAATGATCTACTAGCGACCCGCCCCGGCTTCGCACGGGTGCAATGCTGATACTAAACTTGTGCACTCTATTATGACAGTTTTTAGTGTTTTTGCCAGTTTATTAATAAAATAACAGGACAACCTACTTTCAACACTATTTTATGAGAAGGGGGCTAGCGCAACCGCTATGCCCCTGCATTTTAAATCTGTAATCTCTTCCAAAATATTTATTTAAATTACATGCTGGAAAGGACTATATTGATCTATTTTAAATGCTCAATGTGTTTAAGGTACTTAATTGGATAAGGATTAATGTTGTATTGCTTAAAATCGTTTCGTAAATAAGCCATTACTTCTCGTAAAAAGTAAGGGATAAAATATTGTGGGTAAGAGATATACCATATACCATCACGGACTTTTTTGTTAGACCTTTTTGAGGTGTACAGCACTGTAGTACATTATTTTGATCTATCTCGTAGAGTTCAGCCAGCATTTGCAATGCAAGCATAAAAAACAGACACAAATTAGAAACTTCTAAAATTATTAGTTTTTCTCTACTATATTATGCATGTACCTATTATACATATAAACCTTCCTCTTAAATCACTCTATCTATTAAATAAAACCGCATAAAAATCCGTTGCGTAGTTTTAAAGATCTAAGCATACATAGGGACAGACAGCGGGAAGCGACTTTGTTTTATACTATGTAGTGAAGACCATTTTGGCATTTTTCCTTTCTAATAAAACCTTTCCAGGTCGACCTGGAAAGAAGTGGCGAGATGATCTAGATGCCTACCACAAGGGCTGGTTCGATATTCGTAAAATATTAAAGTTCGTGTTTTTACTACGTCGTATATAATGACATTCGTTATTATGTATAACACATGCATGTAGAGAGACCTAGACAACTGTGTTGTCTATGGTCATATTATGGTTTCTTTTTTTAGGTTGGAAAATCCTCTAATGACAAATACCTCTCCTGGGCGGAGCGCGAGTTAGTGTCAGATTTTTACTGACTAAAAACCCACTCCTGTTCCTTCGTTGCCTTCATCACAGGGCCCCGGGTTTAATTTTCACACTACCCATGGCCCCGGTATTAGGCTTCGACCCTGCTGGGCCCCTACGATTTGCTGACCTCCCTGAGATGGTCATAATGGTGCAACACAGTTATGCCCGATACACACATGGCTTGTCAGGGAAACTGGGAACTGATTTTTTTAAAGCAATTGAATTTATTTTGATAGGTACCTCAATCAAAAAGACCACACGTTCGGTATTTCATGCGTATGATGTGAAGGGTTAAGCCAAATAATATTCTGTTGAATAATTTAATCCGAAGTGGAATTTGTTTGCGTAATCGTTAATAGGATCAAATCGTAACCATAATAATAATAATTAATTATAATTGATATTACAGACACTTTAATCAGTGTTCGTGATATATAATTATAGTTTTATTCATCTATTTGAATCTCTGAATTTACTGGTAAAATATCTACCTATCTTTCTACTAAGGTGTATATTTTATTTTGAATATAGAAAATCATCGAATAACTTCTCCCGTGCTGGGTGGAACGGGAGGGAGCGTCAGACTCTATCTGTGCATGGAGATGCAACGCCGGGAAACTCCGCGGATAACTGCTCTCGAAACCGCGGATAACTCCTACGGATTTCCGGCCACCGTAGGCGCCGTTCGTCGTTTATACCGCGTACATCGAAGGACTAGAACAATTTACCTGCTGCGGTCTTTCCGTCCAACTATAATTTAGGTGTTTCAAGGCTAGAGTGAATAGGCTCTTAATAAATAAACTAGTGCGCCTCACCATCAATGATTGCATCACTGCTTACCATCAGGTGAGATCGCAGTCAAGCGCTGGTTTATATCAGTAAAAAGAAACGTCCACTGTTGGGCAGAGGCCTCCCCTAGTGTAACCACAATGAACGGTGCGGTGCATCTCGCATTGTAAATACGATCATATATTATACATGTTTTTTCAAAGGGACTAGCGATTGTCGGTATAAAACAAGAACGTTCCATCTCCATTTCTAGAGAGACTTTTACGCAAATAAAATTAGCATATAAATATCTCCTGCTCACTAGTCTCCTTTGAGATTGGTCACCATGATCGAAATTTGACCAGAAAGATTATTATTAAATCGTACATCAAGAAATACTTCGAAAGTATGACATCAAATGAAAACAAATTATATTATCCTCTGCAATTTATGGAGCAGTGGTGGCCGAGTGGTAACGGCCCCGACTTACGAGTTGTAGGTCGCGAGTTCAAACCCAGCCAGGCGCATTACTTTGTGTAATTTATTTCATCACCACTGCTCTAAAAACGGTGAAGGAAAACATCGTGAGGAAACCGGCATGTCCTAGAGCCAAAAATTCGAAGATATGTGACATCCACCAACCCGCACTGGGCCCGCGTGGTGGATTACGGCCCATTCCCTCTCCTAGAGAGGAGGCCTGAGTCCCAACAGTGGGAACATTATAAGGCCGACTATGCTATGCTATGCTGCAATTTAGATCAACCTCAATGAGTTTTAATTTTAAAATGAAACTCAATGTCTTGTCGGGTAATGAGGTGATGTGGGGGCGGAAGCGCAATTGCATCGTCGTCGGAGAGAATGAGAGGAATACTAATGTAACACTTGTGAGGACTCCTCAAATGTGTTTCTAGTTATTTCCAACTAGCTTTTGCCCGCGGCCTCGCCCGCGCTCATAAAATATAGCCTATGTCACTCAGGAATAAAGCAGCTTTCTATCGTTGAAAAAATTTTAGCAATCGGACCAGTAGGTACTTTCAGAGATTACTTTCCACAAACAAAAAAACAAACTATACCACTTTATAATATTAGTGTAGATGGTTGGAATTGCTTGGTTTCTTATGATATACCTTCTACAAAGCCCTAGATATAATTCAGGTAGGTGGCCTGTCATACCCCGGGTCCGAAAGACCCCACCTCCCAAGCTCGTTCGTCAACTATTGTGTCGTCACAGCTCTATAATAAATTGCTTTCACCCTTCCGCATAATCATTTTCTTTTAACCGACATTCAATTGTAGTTCCGGATTTATTAAATTCTAAAAATATGGTGAAGTTTGTGAAGATGTTACTTTAAATGATGAAAAGTAACGTGTTCCCAAAGAAATTGCTTCAAATCATGAGAAACAGGAATTGAAAACATAGTTTGTTGTAAGTTTCATCATCATAATTTCAGCCGATAGACGTCCACTGCTGGACATAGGCGGAGAACGGTTCTGTGCGTCTCGCATCCATCGGATTCCCGCAACCTTCACCAGGCATAGTATAAGTATACAAAATAAAAAAAAATAACTTTATAATTAAACGAATTTAGGTTGCTAAATTACACACCTTTGTTACCTGCCAAAGCCACCATTACTGAACCTTAATTTAAGGGCATCGTTCCTACCTGTGTCGGGGACATGCACTGACAAACTATAAGCTTTTATAATATGACGAAAGTCTGTCATACACGGGCTCTCACTCTATAAAGTTACGTTAATTAACAGCATCAATTTTAAAATAGGAACGTTTCATTTGAAATGCACTGGTTCGTGCATTAATCCGTTTTAAATCCTGCAATAACAATAAAACAGAAGGTCACACACCATTGATTTAATTCAATAAAAGTTAATTGGTTTAATATTAACTACTGCGTATTGGATTCTGTATTGTTATTCAAAACTACGGTCCATCATATAAAACAACACACCTACCTATTTTTATTTTAGCCTAATACTTAATTCAATAGGAATATTGACAATTTTTTTGGACAGTTTTCATTTTATAAATGTTGATACTACATGTAACAAAAAAAATGGAAAAGCAGACTCAATTAGTTTATTGTTTATATTTTACCCATAAACGCTTCAAGCTGTCACGTGATATTGATTACGTCACAATGTGATAAATAACTTCAACTTCCACTCTTTATTTATGGCATTTTTTTATTGATATAAACCAGTGTTCGGTTCAGTGTTAACTGCGATCCCATTTGATGGTAAGCAGTGATGCAATCGTTGATGGTGAGGCGCACTAGCTTATTAAGAGCCTACTCTAGCCTTAAAGAAAGGACGCTGGAGTGCCAAATTATAATCGAACGGGAAGACCGCAACCGGCAAATTGTTCCAGTCGTTCGATGTACGCTGTATAAACGACGATTAGAAATGCTTAGTTCGGATCGTCTTAGAGGCTTAAACAACGTAAATGATTCCACCCAATCAACATGACAGTTTGACAAGTTGTCTCGGAGTTTTTTCACACCGTGACGTAACGCGTTTCGAATGGCGTTTGCATTCACGTGATCCTCCTCCTTGCGTCGTACTCCTCATTGCTGAGGGTCTCCTCCCTACTTTATTTCATTCTTCACTTTCATTCAAACGATATTCCTCCATCTGTTTCTGTCTCTGGCGGTGTGAAGGGCAATGTATAGCGTAGAGTCAAGAGCGGTGTGGATCTGGTCAGATCAACGTATTGGGTTGCGTCCACGAGGCCTTTTCCCATCTACTTTACCGGTCACGATGAGCCTTTCGAGGTTGCCACCATCTTTCCTTGCAATGTGACCGAAGTATTATAGAATCTTGTGTAGACACTCTGACGACAACTGCGAGCAGATTTTGAGTTCTCGCAATATGGATACGTTGCACGTTGGTTCGAAATGCTGTCCAATGTATACGGAGCTTCCTTCTCCAGCACCACATCTCGAAGGCGTCAATGCGTTTGCGGTTTGCAGCTTTTAGCGTCCAAGTCTCGGCGCCCTATGAAAAGATCGCGAGGACCAGGGTCCGTACCAGTTTGGTTTTGGTTTTTACGGAAATGTTGCGATCCCTCCAAATTTTGTCAAGCTGAGACATGGTGCTCTTAGCCATGCCAATTCTCCTGCGAACTTCCTTCTCGCACGAATCATCGTTACTGATATTGGAGCCCAGGTAAATAAAATTGTCCACTATTTCTAGGTCCAATGCACCAGTGAGCTCCAATTTCCTAGATCTGTCTACCACGATGACCTTGGTTTTTTTAATTTTGGAATTACGGTGGCGTAATTATTAGTAGTTTGTTGTTATTATTTTAGCCACGAGCCCCTCAAAATTTATACTCTTTAATAGCAGACAGCGTCACACTGTCATGTCATGCTTATCTGTGAAGACTTAAATCTATGTTTTACCTCAGATTTACACCGTCCAAGTAACCGATAAATCTTGATTCAACCTGGGTATTAAATTCACTAGATAAACCCTCTCTTTAGTAGCTTGTTAATTCAATTTCACCTCAAAAATATTGGTTCGCGCTTGACCGTTGACGATGGGGCGCGCTTTGACAAACGCAGACTCCGTTTAAGCTTTTCTCACAGAGTACAATTCGAAGAAAGATTAATCTTTCATTACTGAATAGTAATTTATTAAAAGGTACCGTTGTTTAAATATGGATAAATATTACAAAGGTGTTCAAATTATTAAGCAAACTGTGTTTATGCAAAGGCCTATTGAAGTTGTCAGCACAAAGGAATGGGGAATTATATCCATAGAGTACAGAACGTCGCAAATTGCAATTCAAACCACCATTAATTACGCCTGTAATAATATCTTTGTTTTAGTTTATTCTTATGCACTGTAATTGTATGGAAAATCTTGTTAGTATTAACTAAATGTACACTTTTGTAAACGTTGTTATTTGAATAAAGTTTATTATTATTATTTGTTATTATTATTAAATGTAAATTTATTTTAAGTGAACCATTTTTTTTTTGGGAGTAAATTAATTCTTTAAAGTCATAACCTGATTTGTCACAAGTCAACAATATTTATAAGTAAACGATGACTCTGACTGACACGTTTGGTTTGTATGGCAAGTTTTGAGACTGCCGTTTCTAGCTTAGTTACCGCCAAAGCGTCTTCTTGATCTGTGGAATATTCTAGTAGCCATTTTGGATTAAATCCGATCGGTACCTGTTACACTGGAAGATGTAACTTTGGCAGGAATTTTTATTAAGCAACCAAATTGGAATTCTCGTTAGGTAAATGTCACATCGATGAAGTGTAGATGTGTCATTATGTCCTTAACAAGGTTAGAACTGGTTTATAATTTTGTAAGATATTGGCAGTGGTGCAGTGGTGTGCCAGGTGTATTACCAGAATGTCCTAGAACAAAAAATTCGAAGGTATGTGACATTCACCAACCCTTACTGGGCCCGTGTGGTGGATTACGATCCATTCTTATTCCTAAAGAGGAGGCCTGAGTCCCAGCAGTGGGAACATTAAAAAAGGCTGACTATGCAATGCTAGATATTCTAAGGACGTCAAGACTATCGCTTTCGCGAACACGTTTTAAGGTGTTTTGTGCGATATTAATTTTGAAATAGCGTTTTGTAAATCAACTGGATCTAAATATCCATAAATTTAAAAAAAATGAGCACCGGAGCTGGAGTAAGGTGGTTGTATATTTGATTCTTTCAATTCGGAACACGTTTTAATGAATAATTTATTTCGTTTCGCGACAACAGAATCAAATTTTTTCCTAGTAGCCACAGCATCTTTCTATTCTGTACAATGCTAGAACGTCCTTGGGTATAAAACTAATCGCATTTATAATACGCCTCACTATCAACGATTGCATCACTGCTTATCACCAGGTGAGATCGTAATCAAGCACTAATTTCTATCAATTACACGAAATCAATCACATAGCACGAAAAATCGCCAAACTTAAGTGACAATGGGCAGGGCACATTGCTCGCAGAACGGATGTCCGGTGGGGGCGGAAAGGTTCTGGAATGGCGACCACGTACCGGAAGACAGCGTTGGAAGGCCTCCTACAAGGTGGACTGATGACCTGGTAAGGGTTGCGGGAATCCGATGGATGCGAGACGCACAGGACCGTTCATTGTGGCAATACTTGGGAAAGGACTATGTCCTTTCGGCCCCATCGATCATCCTTTCTATAAGCAATGTGCCCTGCCCTCTGCCACTTAAGTTTGGCGATTCTTCAGGATATGTCGTCGACCTAGGTTCTCCTGCGGATATCTTCATTCCTGATGCGATCACGCAAGGAAACTCTGAGCTTCAGCTTCATAGCCGTTTCCATTTCCCTTTGGGTGACTGTAAGCCTTCTGATGAGGCCCATTGTAAGCGATCATGTTTCAGTGCCATATGTCATCACTAGCAACACACACTGGTAATGGACTTTCGTCTTGAAGCGTATATATAAATCATCATCTCCTTAGCCTTTTCCCAACTACTAAGCACGTAAAGATCGCCCGCCCACCGCGTAGAGCCCGCGGGGTGTCAGTAATGTCATAGATACACTTAGAAAAGTATCTATGAATTGAAAACTTAAAACCACAAATTATTTAAACGTAAGTATTATGTTGTGACATTGCTCGTATGAACAAAGATAAATGGGCTCAAAGAATAACTATTTGGCCGGGACCACCCAATAAACGGAAGAAGGGAAGACCAAAGGAGAGATGGATAGACGAGATAAATGAAGTGGCGGGAAACAACTGGATATCAAAGGCAAAGAATAGAGACAGTTGGAAAAAAATGGAGGAGGCCTTTACTCGTTGCGAGGTCCTTAATTAATAATAAAATTAATAAATAATAATATTAAATAAATTTTAGTTAACTTTTACTTAAATATTAGATTATTATATTTTGCATGAATTTATATAAATGTTTGAAATTAAATTTATTATTTATTTGTAGGGATTTTTAAATCAATTTTATGTAAATTTTAAAATTATTTAATTTATTTTATATGAATGTTTAAATTAACGAATTTGTAAATTATCTATTTAACTAAACTATTAACAATGCTTATGTAAATGAAATGTTTAATTATATTAAGGAAATAATAAAGGCTATAATAATAATAATAATATATTATGTTGTGACACAAAATGAAAATGAAAAAGTAAATACACAGTACGATTCTGTTAACACAATTAAGCTCTGAAATTAAGTAATAATTAAAGATTTAATTTGGCCCCGAGACCAATCTCTTTGTTGTCATGACGCTGTTATTTATTGTTCAATTTTTATTATCTCTAAGTATAAAAGGAGAAACTGACTGACTGACATATCAACCTTTTATAACGTAGGCAAGCACTAAGAAGGGGTTTTTGAAAATTCAACTTTTATGAGGGTGAAAAGGGGGAAAATCGTTTGTATGTAATATTAAATCCTTGAGCTAATATACTTTTTTTATTATGGATAAGCTCGCGTTTGACACCTATCTCACCTGATGGTAAGCGATGATGTGGCCGATAGTGGAGCACGCTTGCCTAGAATTTGATTTGATTGTTAGTATTGTGTTTTTTTTACTTCGGATAAGAAACTTTGATGTTTTTAATTTAATTTCTGTTTAAGAGTTAGATCGTTTCTGATGAAGATTATTTCTGTGCTGTAATTATCATGGAATAGTAAAGAATCTTCTTCATCAGCAGAATTCTCACCCTAGCCTTTTCCCAACTAGCTTGGAGTCAGCTGTCAGCCTAACTGGATGCGGCTGAATTCGTGGTGTTTTATGCGAAACGTCTGCCTATCAGACCTCCCCAGACCAATTGGTATCTACATCCCCTTCAGCGCCGATGGTACATACGGTTGTACAACTTGAATGACCTTGAAAAAACGTTTAATTGTCGTATTGTATACACGGGTGTACGAAATTTATTCGGCCGAAAATGTTGGTCTGTATATTTTCGTTTTTCCTGATAAAAGTTTTTTTTTTTAATTTTGTTTTTGTTTTTGTTATTTAACTAAAAAACACGCTATTGCTTAATGATAATACCCCCTGGCGTTCGAGGGGTATATAAAAGGAAAAACTGTCTGACTGACATATCAACGCACAGCCGAAACTACTGGGACTAGAAACTTGAAATTTTGCACAAGGTTTCCTCTTAAGTCGCTGGCGAGCACTAAGAGAAGAGGATTTTTAAAAATTCCGCCTCTAAAGAGATGAAAGGAGGTCTAAAGTTCGTATAGAAAAACCTACTTTCACGCGGACAAAGTCGCTGGCAGAAGCTAGTTAGGCAATACGATCTTCATATAGCAATTAAATAAAATACAAGAACAATTTATAAAACAATATTTTGCGCGTTTTTACGTAAAATCACCAAAAATAAAACTTTTTCAGGTTTTTTCCAGGAAAAACGAAGATATAGAGACCAAAATTTTCGGCCGAATTTTCGTACACCCGTGTGTACAATACGACAATTAAGCGTTTTTCAAGGTCATTCAAGTTGAACAACCGTATGTACAATCGGCGTTGGAATGTCTAAAGAAATTTACTAACGCCACCTCACCACAAAAAATAAAATGAAATAGAAGACGAGAAAAAAAACTATACCTAATGAGCGTAAAAAGAGACACAATAAAAACCTCGAAGCCTTAGGGCCCTTTCGTAAATTAATTTCTCATAAAGAAAGTCTGTGCGTACTGTGTATGAATAATTCATATTTTGCCAACACGGTTCTGTAGAAGGGTCATTTAGGCGTTTTAGTAGTTACCCCTTTTTTTGAGGGTGGGTAATCTTTAAATAACTACTCCTGTGGTTGAGAGAGAGGTAGTTTCTGACTTTTACTGAATAAAAGGAGGAGCATGCGGTAGAGGTGTGCCCCGCTTGGGCAGAGCACTACCGTATCCTATAAGTGGGGGCAATCGGCGGCAACGATCTCTCGCGCCCGGCCTTGATACAGGCTAGTCCGAAGCGAGGAGGAGTGGCAGGCGGTCGCTTTCTTCTGCGAAGCAGCTATATATAATGCTATCAAAGGAGGCTGCCGCACGTGCGAAGGAACGGCCCTTACGCCCGAGCCGCCGGGATCCCGATCACGATTTCCGGCCACCTTAGGCGCGGGCTTGCGGACAGCGAGCTTGATGACCACCACCCAAGTCGTCAACGGCGCCGGCGCTTAGTGTTCCACGCGCGCCTCAAGGAGATGTCAGCAAACCGTAGCGGTCATGGGTTCGCTTCTGAAAGGAAAACCCGGCCCTGCATTGCAAGGCAACGAAGGAACATAGGAGTGGGTTTTAGTCAGTAAAAGTCTGACACGCCCTTGCACCCCATCCAAGGGTGGGAGATATCATTGGATCATTTCACACCTACAAAAAAAAACTGAATTATGTTCTGACAGTTGTCGTTTACGTTTTGGGCCTTACCATGATGTGTTAAAATGTCAGTCGTGCGAGTGAGAAAAAGGGATGGAGCTGTACAACCTATATAGTTCCATCCCTTTACTTTGATTGTGGGATACCTATTAAAGTTGTCTGTGAAAATTGATGAAATACACACAAAAAAAACGAGCGTATTTTTTGCCAACGTGGGTGATGATTTAGTGGGTAATAATTAATTGCAATATCTTAACAACAAGGTTGACTAAAGCAACTGTTCGACGACAATGGTTTTTCACGAAGAATAAGTTAGTTCATTGATTCAGTGGGGGATGATACTAAGATTGAAGAACCAGATCTAGTAACAAATGAGTCAACATGTAGTCAAAACATTTCAAATAGCTCTGATGTTTCCCGACTCAGTGATGATGAGACATATGTTCCCAGCAGTGATTATGAAGATGCAGACAGTACACTAGAAGATAATGATGCAAAAAGACCAGAGTCTAAATCAATAAGGACCAGAAAGATTTGGATTTTCCAACTTATGTGTAGGCAGTCTCACCTATGATGATGCAGCTGGTTTGTCTCTCTATGAGGCTTTGAATGGACCTGAAAAGGAGCAATGGGAGAGGGCTATTAAGGAAGAGTTACAATGTGTGACTGTTCCTAAAAGACCCTAGGCTGATAAAATTTTCGTTTTTCCTGAATTTGCCTACATGAAGGTATGAAGGTCGGCTACCCCCTAAGGGGTAGAAATAGGGCCCCTCCGCCGCCCTATTCTGTGGTCCTCATCCTGATGACCTGGACAGACCTCCACCACAGTAATGGACTCCCAGGAGATTTATCACCACGTCCCGACTTAGAAAGTTTAAGGGACGGGGATAGGGTAGAGAAAAACAAAATTAAACAATTGGGATTGGGAATCCATGGGTAAGGAAGGATAATCTACTTTTCTTTTGAATTATGAAATTTAAGGGACTGAGAGGGCTACAAAAGGGAATATGACACGTGACGCTTGTATTTGCAAATCAAATTATTTTAGAATTACCTTGTTCCCTTTCGCCCGTGCATGTCCTGACCAATCCTACGGCAAAGGGTTGTGAGGCCTCTGCTATTGGATAAGACACACTTTCTATAACAATCAATTCCTTATAACGACCTATCCACCATCGCCAATACAATACAAGATTTAAACAAGCGTGACGCATCGTCAGTCGCCGTAGAACTCTTTACAGTTGCCTCGCTAGACGCCGAAGTGGTTTATATATCGACACTTCTCACTTCCTTACTCTGCCCCAAGGTGAGGACAACATAACCTACACACCTCCGAGCTATGCCTAGCTGCGGAACTTTTCTGAGATGTGTCCAAGCTTCGTCTCTCGTTAAATATTATTTTTTTGTATCAGAGGCTGGCCTACGGGGGCCGGGTTGATTTAACGAGATGCGATCCCTAGCGTTCCTTAGAACGACTATCCATGCAGTTCAGGCTGTTAGTGAAGCCTACCCCCACTCCCTGGAAGTGTGCGCATATCAAGAGCAATGCAAAGTATTCTACTGTCAGTCAGTCCATAGGGGGAGGTAACCGTCGCTAACGTTTGGTGGTTTGTGATCTTATTATAGCTTAAACTGGCTCTAGTATGTAACGAATATATATTCGGTTCAGCCTTCAATCGGCAGTGCCTCAGTCATAGTTGCGTCAAGTAGGTACGCCGGCCGGCAAAAGGTCAAGTCCACCCCGAAGGAAATCAGTGTCGAGCCCACCCCTAAGAAGTTAATATCAAGTTCACTCCAAAGGAAGGCTTTCTCCGAGTCCCTAACACCAACCGCAAGCTTAGGTCACCTTGTCAAGGAATGGTATAAGGATAAAAGAGTTAACACTCACCCATTCGGTCACCAACACAGTCGCTAAGATTCACTCGCGTACTTACACACTACTTACGCACAACCAACGCCCATCCATTCGTACTCTAACTCACACACGGATCTGTATTATAAATATTATGCAAGCCTAAACTGGACTTAGTCCACTTGTATCTAATACTGGATCACAATCCTAGCACTTCTAAGAATTACAACGAGACATTATGTAGCCCTACAATATCTACTGAGTCAGTTCGCTTTTCCTGCTGGACGTCAGAGCCCTACCCTCGTCCGAAACCAAGTGTCCCGTATCGTGCCCGAGTCCACACTCCCCGCTCCTTCGCGTCGGGAGGGAGGAGTCGCTTCCCACGCATTCCTAACAAGTTCTTATTGCACCGATTTTTGTATACTTTCTTAATTGTTTGCACATGGTGTTTGGGCCCTTTGTATTGCCAATAGAAATTGCATAAGTTCCTCGTTTCTTTAGAATTCTGTCGGCCCTTTCATTAAAAGGACAATTTATGGGGGTCACAGAGGCCCGGCGTCATTCGTGGTATTTAAAAATAAATATAATTTCTTGTTATTAATTTGGAATAAGTGACAGACAGTCACATTCCCCCCTCTGAAAATCAGACGCGCGACGTAGTACAGCGGATGAGCTTTCACAATTGGATAAACTTTTCATTCTCATTAAATCTAATATAGAATCTTATTCCCATTCGGTGGGTTAAAATAGTCTAATAATCTAGTTGGACTGGTACATGAGTCCAATAAGATAAAATGTATGCTAAGATTTCCTAACGTACTAGACGTCAACAAGGAATCATCCTCTAGTGACTACATTCACTGAATCTATATCATTCATAATCCCTTAAGATTGGCATACTATAATACCTAATTAATAGACATGTATGTCTATAACCTTGTTTTACATACATGTTATTATGAGATAGGATTAAAATCTAAAGAAACCATTTGGAATTCCAAAAAAACTTTGTATTGTAATAAAACAAATAAAGAATCCTATAGCGCTTTACCCTTCCGGTATGTTAGAAAGAAAATAAAGAAAAAAAAAAAACGTTTATTCGTGACTCACACAATCGTATATACACACAATCGCACACACAATCTAAAAAATCAAATCTAACAACCAATCAATCTATCCAGCTACAATTATTCCAGTAAGATGGAATGTCGGCTATAATTTGGCAATGTGTAATTGCTACATCCTGGGTTGTTACACAACCGCTTTACCTATCTCTACCTATAGTCTATAAAAATGGCTAAGTTCTCACTCTTTATCCAAACTCAGTGTGCGCGCTGTTTGCTCACGTGGTTTTATCACCAAGACCCTTTTTTTTGTTCTATAAGGGTCGGCCACATTGCGACAACTTGAATTTTTTTCTTTGCCTTAATGTGCGTCGGGTCATTTCGTTATTGACTTTTAGAATTGTGATGAATATGGCATCTCAATGGGCACAAAATATTGCTTTCGACACATGGCGGACATAAATGTGGGCTTGTTTCCCATAAAACTCAGGCTAAATGAGTTTTCAAGAGGTCCAAAATTATGTTACGCTATTTTAAAACGGATAACAATTTTTTGTTATTCTTAAACTAATTGACAGAATGTCAAGTCGTAAAATACACACTTAAGGTACATTTAAGTGGCTCGCCGTAACCGGCCTATATGGTAAACATATTTGGTCGTCATGAGTAAATTATATATCGATAAAACCTAGTCGGCGCTAGAGTTCCTATATAAGTGTCATAAGAAACTAATAACTAAAATGCCACGTGATAGGTACGGCAAAAGAAGCTAATACTCATAACCATTCGATTTGAAACATGAATCAATTAAAATGTACGTATATATAACGTCAATTATTATTGCATGATGTGTCGTAGAACCATCTTCAAGAGATACACAGTAGCTTTACCTACTTCAATACCTAGTTCTACAAAACGTTCTCAGGCCCATCTGACGTTCATTCGATACATAGCTGGTATATCTAAACCTAGTTTTACCCAATTACCACGAAGGTTTATTTTGAATAATACCTATACCTCTTGTCATATCGAAAAATCATGGTATTATGAGACCTTATGTTTATGTTTTTATTTTACATCAGCGTCTCATCTAACCTGTAGTCGGCGTGCAATTATTATAACGGGATTTTTCTGCGACTTAGTATTGTTGTCATTTTTCAACAATTGCATTTTAGTAGACCTGTGCATGCTAATAGTTTAATTTTACATACCAGGGTCTCTTCTAGGGTTACCTACGGTGTTCGCTCGTTTTAAACTCAGCCTATCGCTGTTGTCGCAGGACAAAGGCCATCCTTTATGCACCTTCACGCTGAGTCAGCTGCTGAGATCGACTCCAAGAGTAGCTGGAATAGTCCGCACATAAAAATATTAGATTGTATTTCACTGAGACGCAATAACCCCCCTCTGATTCTAAGAGGATAGAGTAGTCCTGAAATGCAACAAGTTTTTTTTGAAGGTTATTGATACTGATTCTGCTAGAACAGATAGTTTTGGATATCCTAGAGGAGCTGAGACGAATATCTACTCATTAGAGATTGTCTATTTCCTATAAACGTGGGCACTTCGAGAAATCTGATTGTGCCTCCTTCGTTCTTACTAATATAAATCAAATTAATCACTGGTGTAAATTGTGACGCGATTTGTACGGTACCTATGCCATTATTTTTTTTTTTTAGATTGGATTTCCCATTTACGAAATAAAATCAAATAACTCCTCTCGCTCCGGGTGGAGCGCGAGGAACCGTCAGACCTTTACTGACCAAAACTCAGCAGTGTTCCTTTATTTCTGTAACCCTAATCACTAATATTTAGTGTTATAACAAAGATCATACGCGAAGTAACGTAAGGGTCTAATAAAAGTGAAACTTAGCTTCGCAACAGGGACTTCGCTACAGCAATCACTGGAATCAGGTGGTGTCAGCCATCAGATGAACTACAGGCTAAACGCAACGCACAAACTGCAAGTTTAGTAACTGCGTTGTCGTAGCGATGTGAAGATTTAAATATCCTGGAATTTATAATAAGGCCACACAAGTATCTATTCGAATAATATAACATACGCTGCAGACTTGGCAGTATTTAGAATATCCTACTATAATGCAATCACTGAAAGATATGCCTACTACTTTCGTTGTAAACGAATTACCATGGTGTAGATAAACTACACGTTTGTTAATCCTAGGTACTAAATTATATTTCATGTCTATTCCTTTCAGTTAACGCACATACAGATCTCAACCTCAAAACCACATTTCATTTTCACAAACATTCATTCAGATTTAAAGCTTATGATTGCAGGGAGTCGAACCCACTCTGACATTAGATCAGGGCCCTATTACTGAAACTATTTACACTAACTAGGTACATAACATTACCTCCTCACATAAGCATGGGGATCGAACCCATTATTTGTAGCATATAAACACAAACACACATTCATACAAGCTATAATCTACATACATATGTCTCCGTGTTCATGGGAATCGAACCCTGATAACACAAAGAAATTTAAACTGAATAAATCATTATAAGTCAAGCGGGAATTGAACCCACAACCGTGGCACAGGAACTCCAGAATTTATCAACCAATGAATTAATCGGGAATCGAACCCAAAATTCATTACAAATAAAATTATATACCTAAACTAACAAATCATGCAGGAATCGAACCTGCTATAAAAGTATATATTTATGTAAGTACGTAGTTAAAGGATTCAACTACATACAAAATTCAGATCTTTACCTAGCCGTTGTAATTCTTTCTACGTCTAAATAGTCCTATCATTTTATATCTCTAGAAAATTACATTGTGTTATTTTAGTAGTAACCCATAAATATCGTTTCTCGTTGCACTGAAGTGAATCAGTACATTTAATGACGAGAATCCTGGTCACGGCACCATATGTGACTGTTCCTAAAAGACCCTAGGCTGATAAAATTTTCGTTTTTCCTGAATTTGCCTACATGAAGGTATGAAGGTCGGCTACCCCCTAAGGGGTAGAAATAGGGCCCCTCCGCCGCCCTATTCTGTGGTCCTCATCCTGATGACCTGGACAGACCTCCACCACAGTAATGGACTCCCAGGAGATTTATCACCACGTCCCGACTTAGAAAGTTTAAGGGACGGGGATAGGGTAGAGAAAAACAAAATTAAACAATTGGGATTGGGAATCCATGGGTAAGGAAGGATAATCTACTTTTCTTTTGAATTATGAAATTTAAGGGACTGAGAGGGCTACAAAAGGGAATATGACACGTGACGCTTGTATTTGCAAATCAAATTATTTTAGAATTACCTTGTTCCCTTTCGCCCGTGCATGTCCTGACCAATCCTACGGCAAAGGGTTGTGAGGCCTCTGCTATTGGATAAGACACACTTTCTATAACAATCAATTCCTTATAACGACCTATCCACCATCGCCAATACAATACAAGATTTAAACAAGCGTGACGCATCGTCAGTCGCCGTAGAACTCTTTACAGTTGCCTCGCTAGACGCCGAAGTGGTTTATATATCGACACTTCTCACTTCCTTACTCTGCCCCAAGGTGAGGACAACATAACCTACACACCTCCGAGCTATGCCTAGCTGCGGAACTTTTCTGAGATGTGTCCAAGCTTCGTCTCTCGTTAAATATTATTTTTTTGTATCAGAGGCTGGCCTACGGGGGCCGGGTTGATTTAACGAGATGCGATCCCTAGCGTTCCTTAGAACGACTATCCATGCAGTTCAGGCTGTTAGTGAAGCCTACCCCCACTCCCTGGAAGTGTGCGCATATCAAGAGCAATGCAAAGTATTCTACTGTCAGTCAGTCCATAGGGGGAGGTAACCGTCGCTAACGTTTGGTGGTTTGTGATCTTATTATAGCTTAAACTGGCTCTAGTATGTAACGAATATATATTCGGTTCAGCCTTCAATCGGCAGTGCCTCAGTCATAGTTGCGTCAAGTAGGTACGCCGGCCGGCAAAAGGTCAAGTCCACCCCGAAGGAAATCAGTGTCGAGCCCACCCCTAAGAAGTTAATATCAAGTTCACTCCAAAGGAAGGCTTTCTCCGAGTCCCTAACACCAACCGCAAGCTTAGGTCACCTTGTCAAGGAATGGTATAAGGATAAAAGAGTTAACACTCACCCATTCGGTCACCAACACAGTCGCTAAGATTCACTCGCGTACTTACACACTACTTACGCACAACCAACGCCCATCCATTCGTACTCTAACTCACACACGGATCTGTATTATAAATATTATGCAAGCCTAAACTGGACTTAGTCCACTTGTATCTAATACTGGATCACAATCCTAGCACTTCTAAGAATTACAACGAGACATTATGTAGCCCTACAATATCTACTGAGTCAGTTCGCTTTTCCTGCTGGACGTCAGAGCCCTACCCTCGTCCGAAACCAAGTGTCCCGTATCGTGCCCGAGTCCACACTCCCCGCTCCTTCGCGTCGGGAGGGAGGAGTCGCTTCCCACGCATTCCTAACAAGTTCTTATTGCACCGATTTTTGTATACTTTCTTAATTGTTTGCACATGGTGTTTGGGCCCTTTGTATTGCCAATAGAAATTGCATAAGTTCCTCGATTCTTTAGAATTCTGTCGGCCCTTTCATTAAAAGGACAATTTATGGGGGTCACAGAGGCCCGGCGTCATTCGTGGTATTTAAAAATAAATATAATTTCTTGTTATTAATTTGGAATAAGTGACAGACAGTCACAAATGTTTCAAGGACAATGATGCGTGGGAGTTGAGCGATGCTCCACAGGATGGCAGGGTTGTGAAGTGTAAGTGGGTGCTACGCAAAAAGTATGACAATGACAATAAAGTGCGTTTTCGTGCTCGTTTAGTAGCTAAAGGTTTCTCACAAGTTGAGGGTGTGGACTTTACAGACACTTTTTCACCCGTAGTGGGACATACTACATTGAGATTACTATTTGCGTTGTCAGTTCAGTTAAATTTTGATATAACCCATCTTGACGTCACTACCGCTTCCTTGAATGGTGTTCTTGAGGAGACTATCTATATGCAGATACCAGAATTTTTTTCGAAAGATGTAAAAAGTGGTCAAGTACTTAAATTAAAAAAGGCTATCTATGGACTGAAACAATCCTCAAGAGCATGGTACAGAAAGGTAGATGAATGCTTGTTAAAATTAGGCTATAATAGATCAAAAATAGAACCATGTATGTACACAAAAATTCAAGATAAGTTAAAAACTATTGTGACCTTGTATGTCGATGATTTCTTTATTTTTTCTAATGATAGTAGAGAAACAAAACATTTGAAAGATGTTTTATCTTATCATTTCAAACTTAAAGACTTAGGAGAAATTAAAAGATGTCTTGGTGTAAATGTAACTGTAAACAAATTAGAGAAAACAATAACATTAAATCAGGAAGATTATACTGATCAATTATTGTATAAATTTAATATGAGTCATTGTAAAACTGTTCAGACTCCTATGGAGACTAAATTGGAAATGTGTAATAATAAAAATATAGATGAAAAATTTCCTTATCAGCAAATAATAGGTTGCCTCATGTACTTGGCTGTGTTGACCAGGCCCGACATTGCATTTGCAGTAGGATACTTAAGTCAATTCAATAATTGTTATTCTAAAGAACATTGCTCATATGTAAAAAGAATATTAAGATATTTGAAGCTCATTAAACATTATGGTTTAAAGTATACCGCAAATGGGAATAAATTATTAGAAGGGTTTGTCGATGCTGATTGGGGGGGTAACATCTATGATAGGAGGTCATACACTGGACTTTGTTTTACAATATCTGACTGTGTAGTTTCATGGGAAACTAAAAAACAGAAAACTGTTGCTTTATCAAGTAGTGAGGCAGAGTATATGGCATTAACTGAAGCATGTAAAGAAGCTCTATATTTACGAAATTTACAGTATGAAATAACTAAGGAAATGTATATTATAAATCTGTATAATGATAACCAGAGCGCATTAAAGCTGACTGCAAATCCTATGTTTCATAAGAGAACGAAACACATAGACATAAAATATCATTTTTGTAGAGACTGTGTAGCCAATAAAATTGTTGATGTTAGATATTTGCAGACAGATCAGATGCCTGCTGATTTATTGACAAAAAGTTTATGTAGTGTCAAACATTATAATTTTTTAAAGAAAATGGGTGTTCAGAAGATTTAATATATAAGATCTACATTGTCAGATATAGTGGGGGTGTTGAAATGTTATATCTTCTATGTTTGATTTGGCATTGATTATTTATCTGTGTGATCTATGGTTGGATCAATTTAAAAAAAAAAATAAGAGTGGTGTTTCGCGGCAGAGAATTTCTTAATCCTTGAGGGCATGAAACATTACGTGAAGCCAGAAGAAGGAAAGAAAATAGTAGCTGCAGATGACGAAAAGACACGTGCAAAACTGATTATGACAATCGACCCGTGCTTATACGTTCACGTAAAAAATGTATACTCATCGGATATCCAGACAACATAAAAGGATATAGAGTCTATAATCCAGAAACAAAGAAAGTTACAACTAGTAGAGATGTCATTGTGATTGAGCTGGAATCAAAATCTGAATGTTTGATGGAAGTGCAAAACCAGAGTTTTGATTCAGTGGGGGATGATACTAGATCTGGTTCATTTCAAGACCTGATGCTTTATTTCAAGACCAAAATTAGCCAAATCGATCCAGCCGTTCTCGAGTTTAAGCGAGACTAATTAACAGCTATTCATTTTTATATTTAGAGATGTATCGTTTAAAAAGAATTTGAATTTATTTATTTGGATTTCAAAAACACGATACACATTTAAAACATATTTCACAATTACTTATACATGGGGTTCTGTATCGTGTACTCCTTTAAGTATAGTAGAATACAAAACATGGCAGAACATGGTCATAAAATATGACTAAGTGAAAGATAAAATGAAATAAAATTCACAAAATAATATTTAAAGAAAAAAATATGTTACAAAAATCTTATCAATAAATTATAAGAAAAGAAATTTTATAATTAAGGTTAAAATGCCCAGTTTTTGTTTGAAAAACTTACTTTTCAAGGATCAGACAGGATTATAGGATTATTGTGGGAAACAGTTTCTTTGCTGAGAAAAATATTTCTATCTTTGGTACTTAATGGGAAATGGTGACGTTAGCTACCTATAATTTTGTTATCAAGTATTGAGGCCCGAAACTTTTTTAACGTTCTCGTTAGATGGCGCTGAACACAAAATTTTTAGTTTATTTTGGTTTCAGTGTTTAAGATGGAAGGAAATGGTATTAGCTAAAATCAGTCATTCCACTCTTAAAGATCTTCAAACACAAACTTGTAATATTACGCTGATTGTGACAATAAACTATTTTTATTTTATATATATATATTTTTTTAAAGAACTTAGTGATTTTATTACCTCAAAATTCACTTAATTCTGACTGTTCACTTTAAAGAAACGATAATGTTATTCGGTAATAGCTTCTACCAGCAGTTTTGTCCGTGTGAAAGTTGATTGTTCATTTACAGTTGGTTAATCATTCTAAGGGAACGAATTTTCAGGATGAAAGTCTGTCCTATGACCTTTTCCAGTATCCAATCAATCTTTTTACAAAAAAGCTAACAAAATTAGGTCGACGGTTTCGGTGTGAAAATGTAACAAATATACAGGCTCTATTACCTATAATTTTGCATATATACCAATTTAGTAAAGGAGTTTGCCATCTCCGACGTTGACAACAATTTTTTGCCACCATTTTGTTCGAAGCCTACATTCGATTCTTAAACCATAACTTGTATCAACTTAACTAATTTTAAATTTAAAGTACCAACGTTAATCGAAAAACGTTTTGTTATGTTGAAAAATATTTTTTTAAGAAATTAGTTATCCTAATTGTAGGAAAATGATATGGTCATCGACGCTGGTCGACGCACGACATTGGTTGTGAATCGGTATCAAATTGGTGAATTGGTATACGCATGGACACACGAACATGCTAGCGACGGGATCAAGATTAATCAAGAATTTATCAAAATAAGTAAATTTTTATCTAAAAATATTATTTTTTTATTTTTTTATTCTTGATAGGTTCGCGCTTGACCGCTATCTCACCTGATGGAAAGCGACGATGCGGTCGACGATGGAGCGCGCTTACCTAGAAGTAACCTATTAGTGTTTTTAAAGTGGTGGTTATTAAAAGATATAAAATTACCTATTTTAAAAATAGCTGAATTCAATTCAGTATTCTAAACATATTACTTTAAAGTTACGAAATCTCAATAACAAAATTGCGAAAAAAAAATCAAATAAATTATTAATGGATAACTAAAGTCGTTTCCAACAGATTTAAGGCCCCGTCGCTGCGCCTGACAAGTCCCATTTTGTTATTTTGTATGGTTATTAGATTAGGAACCATAATATAAAAATCATAAATGGAACATGTCAAACGCAGCGATGACATTCATATAAGTACGAAGTAAAATATGTTTTAAGTATGGATAGTACGAAGTACTTTATTCGGCATTTTATGAGAACTACTCTCAGAGAAAAACGTCAACAATAGGTAGCCAGAAAGTACAGACACTACGGAAATTCAAATTAAGTTTCGTATTTCGTCGCCTACCAAGAAATACAAGGCACTGTTATGGAAGTCTGAGACTTCAGTAAAATTATTGCATAGCATTGGAAAGAGTACAGGAAGTAGGATAGAGAAGGATTGTTGACTGGACTTGAAGACGAGCCAAGAATTTAAATGAGGTGACTTTTGATGTTGACATTATGATACTTAGAAACGTTCGTCACTGTAACAAGTACAAGCGCGGTGAACATAGATATAAGAAAGGAGGAGATATGTTAAGTAGTAAAAAATGTACCGGAACACGATGTCTCCAGTTTTCCCTACTACCGCCGACACTACTACACATGCAGCAATAGTTATGCAGTCGCGCACACATCCGCAATTAATAAATCAGTCCATACTACACAGTCAATTATAAACCTTACGTTCCTAAAAACAGCGTGTATTTTCCATGCACCTACAACTTACGCACACATTAAATGTTGATGTGCTATGCAAAAGCAATTTATTTTACATTTACGCTAGTGATTGACTAAATAGAAAAGTTATCGATTTGTTCATTTTTTGTTGTGTTATTTCTATTGGGTCCCAAAAACTAAATCAATATGTCCAGAAAATAATATATTAATAATAGAATAATAAAATTTGCTATCATAAAACCCAAAAACTCTAACCATTTACCCGCATTAGGCCATTATATACGGCATTTTAGAACGTCAATATCACTAAAAACCGGCCAAGTGCGTGTCCAGGTTCTTTAAAATCCTGAAAAGTTTAATAACTTATATTATGAATTATGACAAAGCTTTCAGTTACTAAAAAAATTGTAACTCACTTCTACAAAAATAAGGTCTAGTCTTAATTTAAGGATTGCCCATTCAAAACAACTGCGTTTTTTTTTAGAGACTAAAGCATTTCTAGTTGAAAGTGAATTGAGCATTATGGTACTATATTTTTTTAGGGAACCAATTAGGTGGCCTTCCAGTGGCATCAATCCATTGCTTTATTAAAATTGCGTCTTTCAGAAAACTGAAAACATAAAATAACATTTTAGTTATCATTTTACCTAAGTTTCTGCTAAACCTCACCATGTAAGACTTTTATTAGAAAAAAAACAGTACAGAGCTTGTTAAATAAAGAGAACAAATAAAGAGCTAGAACATGTTGCCTTATTTTAAGCAAAAGTCGTTATTAAAATCTGAATCATGCCCGTTATTGTAGCGAATTCGAAACTTTTGAAGACTTTAAGAAGGAAGTTAAAATATCAAAATCAGAAATAAGTAAGGAAATAACACGAAGATAAGGCATAAAGATACGATATCTGAAACCAAAAAATAGTCCTTCAACTAGGTATTAACTTACAATTTAACTAACTTACTTTACGACAGTTGCTTGCGTATTTCTTTACTACTCTATAAAATAATCAAAGTAATAAAAATATTTACATTAATTCACTTCGGATATCCAACCAATCGATATTATGGTCGATAGTCTACAATAGTAGATCATACAGGCACATCATTAACTCACCGCAACTAACAGCGGCCGTATTATAAAATACACCGCATTGATAAAGTATCGTTATGTTATTTTTACATTGCTTGTTCAGTTGCTGAGCGTTAAAATTTGGTAGTGGTTAAAGAGCAATGTATTTACTGTAAGAGTAGGTAATACAGTCGCCTTGATATTTGAAAACAAAAATAACGTAGTAGCAGCAAGGGATATTAGAAGATTTGTTGTTTTTACTGATTTTAAAGATAAATATAGCATTAAACTTGTACTTATAGACCCAGGCTTCTCTTATCGCTTCGGTTCTTGCACGAAACCACTGCACAACACGGCATTTTAAATTTGTTTACGATCACGTATCGCGAATCTCCCAAGTTTATAACTGACGGCCATTTGCCCGTGTATGCCGTTTTTGCGCAAGTCGCGCGGACATGCACACGCCCCCTTGCCACTTCTCCTGTTTTTTATATTTCTATGGCGGTGAACAAAGCGGTGAAAGATTATTGGGGAGGTATTATTTTAAGTCAGTGGGAAATTCTGGTTGCTTTTAATATTGTAAAGGTATTGACAGTATTGTAAAATAATTTTTGTTATCGCCGTAATAGAAATACACATTCTGTGAAAATTTCAACTATTACGGTTTATCCACGCGCGCCTCAGGGAGATGTCAGCCAATCGTAGGGGCCCAGCAGGGTCGAAGCCTACTGGGACCATGGGTAGTGTGAAAACGAATCCTGGGGCCCTGGGACGAAGGCAACGAAGGAACAAGAGTGGATTTTTAGTCAGTAAAAGTCTGACACTATCTCCCGCTCCACTCAAGAGCGCGATTTGTCATTAGATGATTTTCCCACCTAAAAAAAAACTATTACGGTTTATGAGATACATATGGCAACCGCTGACAGACAGACAAATGGAAAGCGGGATGTTTACTTGTTAGTAAGCTCCCCGTTGTACGGGTTTAGTTGGAATACAAATGGGTACGGAACTCCAAAGGCTTAATAAAGACACAGAGAAATTCTTGACCAGAAGTCAATGCTCAAACGGGTCACGTCAGCCACATGTAGTGGGTGCCTGAGGATGGACCTGGATTGGAAGTGCTCTATGAATTTTGATTCCCTTGAGAGTGTCGAAATAGACGCTTTTTACGACATGAACGGCCGTATCTTTTTTTTCGTTAACTCTGAAGGCTGATTTTTTCAAAGTTTCAAAGGGCTGCAGACTTGAGTATATGATTTTAATTTCAACTCGATACCCCGGCGCGTTCCCTAGATAAAGGGTCTTATCAGATAGACAGACGGACAGCAAAGTGATCCTGTAAGGGTTCCGTTTTTTCCTTTTGAGATACGTACGGAACCCTAAAAACACAAAAGGCCTAATTAGATATGTAAGCGCAGAGGCCTCGTTACGCCAATCTATCTACATATAAACATTCGGAGAGCATCAGAATTAATTAGTTAATTGCATGAAGCGGCCTTTGCAGGTAGTGCTGGAGCCAACTTTGTTGGAAGTAAAAAAAATAAATGTTTAATCAGTTCTCTTATTTTCTCAGCAATAGCTACGTACAAATTCAATTGATACTTGAGAATGAATGATTTAGATTATTTATTTATTTATTAAAACTTTATGCACTAGTAATAAACACTGTACAAAGGCGGACTTAATGCCTTAGGCATTTTCTAGCAGCCGACCTTAGGGTGGTGCAGAAACAAAACATGGTAGGTGCAGCTTAATGCTAAAGGGATAGAAAAGGAATACAATAATAAATATATACTTAGGTACATACATACAAAACAACAATGTAATTATTATCTAGTTACACCGTTTTTTTTTGAGGTTTGGGATCAACCTATGGCTTCACTTGGGTGGACGGGGGGCGTATCAGGCTTTTACTGACTAAAACTACACCTGAGTTTTTCAGTTTTCAAACTTTATCAAGCTCAAGTTCGATCGTGTATGGAATACTGCTCTCATCTTTGGGATGGGTCTGCCAAATACCAGCTTGATGCTCTGGAGTCGATTGAGAAGCGAGCCAAGAGGATCATCGGTGATGATGCACTTGTCGAATCAAAACTCCAAAGCCTTGAGCACCGACGCCGAGTTGCTAGCCTGTCGGTTTTCTATCGATTACACTTCGGGGAGTGTGCGTTGGAATTGCACAATTTAATTCCACCAAGTCCATTCCATCATCGGACCACTAGACGTACGGCGTTGCGCCATCGGTACATGGTGGACATCCCACCCATACGTACAAAGCGTTTTGGGAACACATTCATAATGCGTACAGCTAAGGAGTGGAATTCCCTGCCGGAGTCTGTGTTTCCTGATAGCTACAACCTAGGGGTCTTTAAGTCAAGAGTGAATAGGTTACTTCTAGGCAAGCGTGCTCCATCGTCGGCCACATCATCGCTTACCATCGGGTGAGATAGTGGTCAAACGCGAGCCTATCAATAATAATAATAAAAAAAAAGTTTTTCAGTTGCCCTTTGCGTTCCAAGACCACGACTTCCCTTGCAGAAACTATCGAGCCGTTGACTCTCGAGCTCGGTCCTTAACGAGTGCGGACGGCGAGCTACTCATTGCTCGTCGCCCGCAAGCCCGCGCTAATGCTGGCCGGGGATCACCCTGTGGGTCCCGACGTCCAGAGCGTCTCCTGGGGCGGTGGCTGGGCCGTCAGGATGTTCGTTCCCCTTTGACCCCTGTACCTGTCTATCAGGAAACACTGACACCAGTTATGAATTCCACTCCTTAGCTATTTGCACAATGAATGTGTTCCCAAAGCGTTTCGTGTAATTTAACATTAATGTTACGTTTTAAAACTGCGAAATCTATTGGGTTAATTTATTTTGAGCAAGGCCCCAAGCGGTGGCTGGGGCAGCTAAAATTATATTATTAAATGACGTAAACGTGACCCAAAAGAAAAAGTTGGAGCTCATTGAAAATTTTTACGGAAGGGAAGGATGGAAAAAAATTGTAACTTAAATTTTTTTTGAAGAGTTTCTCAAATAACTTTTAAAGTAAAATGTAAATAGAATTTCTTTTTACCCGACTGCGCGACGCAAAGGAGGGTAATGTGTTTATCAGTCTACGTATGTATGTATATATGTATGTATGTATGTATGTATGTTTGTTTCTATGTGGCGTTCTAGAGACCAAATGCGTAGGCCGATTTTGATAATTCTTACGTCAATCGATTCGTCTTAACCTTGCGAGTGTCACTAAAGACATGACAGTAATCAAAATTCACCACAGCTACAACCAGACGCCATATTGTCAAAATGAAAAAAAAAATGTCGATGAACTAGTCAAGTCAAGTGGGGTGTCGTTGAATAGGTATTTTAAAATCATCTTTAGATTCCTTTTTATCATTTTTCATTTTAAATAATAGTTTAGGATATATAACGATTTAAAGTTGTTTAACAAAACAATCATTCTCGCTAATTTTCTTACTTATTGATTTAAGTTTTTATTTCCAGTATAAACACAAACAAAAAAAAAACAGTGAAAAAGCATGAAGAACAAATATTTTTGGTAAAAAAATAACTTTTATTCATCGCCAAGTCGCCGAGTAAAAAAAAGTTTACCACCAAGCTCGATAGATGGCGTTGTTCATTTGATGCACGTTTGTAAATCAAATAATTCGAGTTTTCCCATCTACTAGACAGGTCGATGAACATAATCAAAAGATGGCAACTATATTGGCAAAAACTACTAGGTTGTATAAATTACATGCAGTTGATATATCAGTAGAATCGAAAACATATGGTCAAAAACCGAAAGATGTACCTATATGTTTCTGATGATCCTAACAAAACTGGAGGAATCGTTAAATATTTAACAATCGGTTTAGGATCACGAGTTATGTTACGAAGAAATTTGAATGTTACCCATGGTCTTGTTAACGGAGCAATGGGTGTTATAAGGACAATTGAGTGGCCAGCTCTTCGGAGGGATCAATTGGAACCCGGGGAATTGCCACAAGCTGTTTATATACAATTTGACGAC
The DNA here is from genome assembly GCA_905147345.3 of Mythimna impura. Lineage (NCBI taxonomy): Eukaryota > Metazoa > Arthropoda > Insecta > Lepidoptera > Noctuidae > Mythimna > Mythimna impura. The sequence continues at coordinate 14,008,525 of LR990362.1, read as the reverse complement.
AAAGCAATTAAAAACAATGTTCCTGGAGTAGGAGTCAGAATCAAACCATCGACGACAGAATTCGATGCACTTCGCGGGCAGGGTAAAATAGAGCGAAAAATGTTGCCATTGATATTATACTGGGGTGTAACTGTACACAAGCTCCAAGGAACTACTTTGGACCGAGCTGTGGTTGACTGAAGTTCACGCATTTTTGCTAAAGGTCAAGCATATGTAGCTTTGATTGGAGCAGTGGTGGCCGAGTGGTAACGGCCCCGACTTACGAATTGTAGGTCGCGGGTTCAAACCCAGCCAGGCGCATTACTTTGTGTAATTTATTTCATCACCACTGCTCTCAAAACGGTGAAGGAAAACATCGTGAGGAAACCGGCATGTCCTAGAACCAAAAATTCGAATACATGTGACATCCACCAATCCGCACTGGGCCCGCGTGGTGGATTACGGCCCATTCCCTCTCCTAGAGAGAGGAGGCCTGAGTCCCAGCAGTGGGAACATTAAAAGGCTGAATATGCTAATATATGAATATATATGTAGCTTTGAGCCGAGTTAGGTCTCTAGAGCGACTAATCATCAGTAGTTTAGACCACCGCAAGTTACCCCCACGATATTAACTCCCTCAATGAAATGACTAAATTGCGAAATTTACCATCTTTTAACGAAGTCAATGAATCGTAACTAAAAAGTATAAAATAAAATAAAAATATTTAAAGAAAAACAAAAAACCCGACTGCGTCGAAACTAATTTTAAAAAATACGTGAAAAAATTAACTTAAATAAAAACTAAAAAGAAACAAACAAGCCCAGTAGTTTAGAATTCTAACTACACAATTGAAATAGTTTTATAATCGATACACACATAAAAAAAATCTAATGCAGAACAGAACGACTCACAGTCGGGGCCCCTTGGTAAGATTTGATTGGTAAAATTTGAATGGGCCCCGACTGTGAGTCGTTCTGTTCTGCATTAGATTTTTTTTATGTGTGTATCGATTATAAAACTATTTCAATTGTGTAGTTAGAATTCTAAACTACTGGGCTTGTTTGTTTCTTTTTAGTTTTTATTTAAGTTAATTTTTTCACGTATTTTTTAAAATTAGTTTCGACGCAGTCGGGTTTTTTGTTTTTCTTTAAATATTTTTATTTTTGTATGGTGGGTTTTAGTCGATATCGATTTTTAAAAATGGAGCAGGGAAAAGTTTTGTAGGTGTAACTAAATCTAAATAAAACGAAAATCTAGACAATTAAACACGTAAGTAAAATACTTCGCCTATCTAGCATACTTTTGAAGTTTTTTTTTAGATGGGAAATCATCTGAAATAAAGAAAGAACATCGTTTTATTTGCTTTTTACATGTTGCAAACATTTTCCAAGATAAAAAATAATCAAAAATAATATATATGCGCCACGTCCTAGCAAAACAACCGTATGTTCAGCATAATGCCGCCGTGTCCTCACGCAAAATACGATGAGTCCACAGCGCGTGGGCCGGTGACGTTACCGACTAACAGACGCCAGCAACGCTATTGTGTACCAATAGATTTGATTTACCATCTCTCGCCCTTGGGCGGAGCGTGAGGGCGTGTCAGACTTTTACGGATTAAAATCCACTCCTGTTCCTTCTTTGCCTTCGTTTAAGGGCCCCGGGGTTCTTTTTCGCACAACCCATGGCCCCAGTAGGCTTCGACCCTGCTGGGCCCCTACGGTTTGCTGACATCTCCTTGAGGCGCGCGTGGAACACTTGAGGTGCCGTCGACGACTTGGGATTCTTTTGGAGCTAGGAATTCATTGAATAAAGATATTAATATATTATCTTCTGATACTATCTCCCAAATTGGAGTCTCGATGTTCGGCTTTTTGCTACTAGAACCCATGTTTCTACAGTTGCTCTTAGCCACGATGATTCTTTCGAACAATCCTGCAGCCCTGCTTACCTAATCTAGGAATAGAACTCAAGCTGTCTCATAATCACAACCACCTATCTCATGAGTCAGTCCCTTTTGTAAATACCTACTTACTTACGTTTATTTATCTAATAAAACTTAATGTTCTTATATAATACAGAACAAAGGTAGACTTGATGTCTTAGGCATTGTCTACAAATCGACCTCAGAGTGGTGCAGAAAGATAACATGACAGGTGCAACATAATGGAAGACAAACATATAATACGTACCTACATACAAATAAATAATGATATTGTGAAAAAACAAATCCTACCAATCATGGCTGTGATCTTTCTTCCAACTAAAAAGTTGGAAAAATCATCAAAATACAACATCAAATGTGTCCTCGCGCCTTTTTCGTTTTATCACCCAAAAATAAAAACACAAGATTAAAGATCTAAGATATTCAGGGTTCAAGATTTGTTTAGCTTCACTCAAAAATGTTCACGCGACATACATTTTGCTCAAGATAAATAATATACACAATCTTCAAAAGAATTTTCGTAACATTTTTTCCCAATGGATTTATTGAAGTGGGAATGAAATATTGGTTTTCTCAGATTTACTCAGAAGGGTGGTCGTCCTAAGTACATAACACGTTGCCTACAAAATTGTATAAGACGTGGTATATGTACTTATAGAATACTAGCTTCCGCCACCGACTTTGCCTGCGATAATGTAGAAAATTATTCCAAGGGAACATCCCTACTCCCGCTATAAAAAGTATCCTAGACCCCTAAATGGGACTTAATTTAGACAGTTTTTCTTATTATTCGCATAATGCGAGGACTTTTCAAGAATAATACGAGGACATTTTTCCGAGTAGTACTTGTACAAAATGAGGACATTTTGAGAATTGTCAGTGGCAGTCTATCACACACTTATAATTTTATCTAAATTTGATTTGTATAAAATTCTTACATTTACGTATAGTGAGAAGTTTTTGATTAAAAATATGATGAAAAGGGTGTTGAAATATAGTTTTTGTTTAGACTGTGTTGCCCCATATATAAACATATTATTGGATCTATGAGATTAAGTCTCATAGATGGTGCCATTCGAATCTCGGCCGCAGGCTGCAGGCTGTGAATGCAGGTAGCACATGCATGACACGCAGCCGTTGCCTGCATCCGCAGCCGGGAGTGATTCCGAGGCTGGCTGCACGTGCTGCCAGTCGCAAATCTACGATTCAATTCAATATGAGCGCTATCGGCTCCGAATAGCGATTATTACGGACTTGTCTAAACAGGTTGGAGAGACATAACTACGTGCGTATCGACTTGCGGCCGCAGCACTACTGGTATGCGATCGGCTGCGGCTGCAGGTCGCGGCAGCAGTCGCAGCCGAAGCTCGGCAGCTCGTGCGGCCGCAACCGCGTTCGGATAGTTCGGAATGGTTTTCACAAAAGTCCATATTACTACATAGAGAACCAGTCATGCTGCTGCAGCCGGCTTCATGCAGCCGCCGCATGTGCTACCTGCATCCGCTGCCTGCAGCCGAAGTTCGAATAGCACCTTTATAGAATACTCGTTTCTGCCAGCAGATTCGCCTACGTGAAAGGAGAAAAATGATCAGAAGAGAACATACTCCCGGAATAAAAGTGTTATGTGCTATTAGTGGGCCAAATTTCTTCTAAATCCGTTCAGCCGTTTGATTTTAAAAGAGTAACACTAACCCACACATTCACATACCTCAATGCATACATACACAAACCTACCAAAGCCTTTATAAAATTAGTGTGATTAGACTGTGATGCCCCATACAAAAAAAAAACTGGGCAAGTGCGAGTCGGACTCGCGCACTGAGGGTTCCGTACAAACTTACCTATGTAAATAGTTCAACTCCTGAATGGAGTCTCGAAGATTTTTATGAATGGCAAAAAAAGTTTTTTTTTTATGACGTAACAACTTTACTGTTTTTCAGATTTATTCCTATACCCGTGCTATAGGACCTTGCTTTATGCCAAATTTCAGGATTCTAGGTCAACGGGAAGTACCCTATGAATTTTGATACCCTTGAGAGTGTCGAAATAGACGTTTTTTGAGATATAAACGGCCGTATCTTTTTTTTTCGTTAACTTAGAAGTTTGATTTTTTCACAGCTTCAAGGGACTGCAGACCTGAGTATATAGTTTTAATTTCAACTCGATACCTCCACGCGTTCCCGCGATAAAGGGTCTTGACCGACAGACGAACAGACGGACAACAAAGCGGGCAAAGGGTTCCGTTTTTTCCTTTTGGGGTACGGAACCCTAAAAAATGTATCTACAGTAAGACTTATAGAATGACGTAGTTTATTTTTTGCCAAATTCAATACTGGGAAAAACTTAGGATTTGTTTTTAGATACATTTTTATCCATTTAGGTGATTCGAGAAATATTAAGGTCACTAGGTTCCCCTTATATCCAGGACTTTTCCTCGTATATCGAGAAATGTCATTTGGACAGAGGTGTGCTTCCACAGTAATGGATAAAACATAAGGGACTCGGACACGTACTAACGTGCTAAGAGAATTCATATGTTTTTGTTTTCCACGAAAATACAATGCACCTATATCTCTATACTAGCTTTTGCCAGCGGCCTTGCCCGCGTGAACCCCCGTTTTTTCCCTTTATGGGGTGAAGTTTGAAAAACCCTCTCTTAGTGCTCACCTACCTCATAAAAGGAAACCTTGTGCAAAATCTCACGCTCCTGTTCCTAGTAGGTTCGCCTGTGCGTTGATATGTCAGTCAGTCAGTTTCTCCTTTTATATATATAGATAACTATTGGTTGATTGGTGATATTGGAGAATTCTCACGGCACTAAGTCCACCTCGTCCGGACCGAGCCCAAGTCGTCGACGGCGCGTATTGTTCCACGCGCGCCTCAGGGAGATGCCAGCAAATCGTAGGGGCCCAGCAGGGTCGAAGCCTACTGGGGCCATGGGTAGTGTGTAAATGAAACCCGGGGCCCTGGGACGAAGGCAACGAAGGAACAGGAGTGGGTTTTTAGTCAGTAAAAGTCTGACACTATCTCCTGCTCCACCCAAGAGCGGCATTTGTCATAAGATGATTTACCCACCTAAAATGAAAAAACCATGTTACCTTTCAAGATGTATAATGTATTTAAATACCAAATTAAAAAGTATTTAGATCTTATTGCTTAAGAGCCTAAGTACGGTGTTTGGTTGACATTGCGAGAGTTGTCTCTTATGAACCTGAGTGATTCAATTCTACCAATTGGAAGGCCACAATCGGAAGTCAACACACACGAAGTAACGGCGTCATATTTTGCTATGTAGTAGTTATCCTTCCCCGAAATCGTCGATACACTACACCCTTCGGCCAAAACTCTTATTTGAGGAAGGTCTCCTCATGTCAAGTACTACAAACTACTTAAAACTAGTGTTATGGCGAGATTCCAACTGACTTTCTAATTCCAGTTTGTCTTCACGCGTACATACTTCACGATCTCCTCAAACTTCGTCGTGAGTAATACTGAACGCAGCAGCTTTTTGGGTCCTGACAGCATGTTACCGCATTGGTTCTGATGGAGTTCCACCCAACTAATAGTAATGCATACAAACAAACTGTGGACTTATCGCTAAGGAAAGATCTCTAGTCTAACATAAATAAAATAAATAAATTATGGGCACCCTATTTCTTCCTACCATTACGACCAACTTAGAAGTTAATTCAAGACCATTAACCTTGAACCGATAAACTAAACTAACCTTAATTCAACTATATTTACCCATTAAGAGCTTATTTATGGAGAACTTTCGTAAACAATGTAGTAAAGCTGATTTTGTTTAACCTCACCTTTATTACATCTTTAACGGCAGTTTGTTTTTCTTGCAAAGATGAGGACACATTAAAGTTGTAAGTCTCCAAACAAACAGGAAAGTTTGCGTAAAGTATTAAATACATAACTAAGAGGACACGCTAAAACAATTGAGAGTGTAAGTTAACATAAAATGTTCTCATTTATTTATTTAAACTTCATGTATTAGTGGTGGTACATAGGCGGACTTAATGCCGCAAGGTATTCTCTACCAGTCAACCATTGGGTTAAAAAAGACAACACTGTGGTAGGAGTGCATAAATAAATAAATAACAGATATTTGAAATAGAATGTAGTATCGTTAAATTAAGTTGCATAAAATAATAAAATACATGTATTTGCTAATATAATAAACTAATAAATACTATGATAAATACGATATCATTATACGAGAACTTAAAATATAACAATTATGACGAAGACCAAACTAAGGTTGAGAGGACTTCAAGTAGTAGTTCCGAATTTTACGCTTGAAGGAAAATTTATTTCTTTTCTTATATTTGTTTATTAATAATAATACTTCAGGGATGGATTAAGTGTGCAATCAATACGTGACACACTCGATATTATGATTACCAAATTTCAAGTTTTTCATCAAGTTATAAACGAGTATATTTTATATTTAAATATTAATATAATCTAGATGTTTGCGGGAAAAACTTGGCCAGAGAAGGCTACAATCAGTAGGCCTAAAAAAAAAAGTAAAAATTACGCAGGCTGCTTGAGATTTCAAGCAGCCTGCGTAAAAGTCGAAAACTATCCCCGAGCAACCAGTTACTGGTAGGTATAAAAATATTTCCTAATGCGGGCGACACGGGTTCCTATTGTCAGTGAAATCCGTTTTGCCGTTAAAATATGATTGATTGTCTTATGTCCAAACGTACAGAATTCAACATACAATATTAGTAGGATAATTCGTGGGCTGAACAGCTGATCATTGATCATTATGCCAAGAGCATTCGGTCATACACAATGGTCATACACAAGAAACTTTAACGATAGTGAACCCTTTTATTTCTTTTTAGGGTTCCGTACCTTAAAAGGAAAAAACGGAACCCTTATAGAATAATTTTGTTGTCCGTCTGTCTGTCAAGACCGTTTATCTTGGAAACGCGTGGAGGTAACAACGAGTTGAAATTAAAACCATGTTACTCAAGTCTGCAGTCCCTTGAAGTTGTGAAAAAAACAAACTTCTAAGTTTACGACAAAAAATGATACGGCCATTTATGTCGCAAAAAACGTATATTATTATGTATAATATACGTTTTTTGCTCTCAATTCAACTCAAGGGAACAAAATACTATCCGTTTACCCAGAATCCGGAAATTTGCATTAAGCAAGGTTTTATAGTACAGGTATAGGAATAAATATGAAAACAGTATATTTGGTATTACGTCACATAAAAAAAAAAAATACTTTTTTGCGGTTCAGAAAAATCTTCGAGACTCTTTTCGAGAATTAACATAGGGAATTCATAGGGAATTGAACTATTTACATGGGTAAGTTTGTATGGAACCCTCAGTGCACGAATCCTACTCGCATTTGCCGTTTTTTTTTAGGGTTGAAACAATAACCTCTTCCGCTCTGGGTGGAGCGAGAAAGAATCAGACTTTTAGTGACGTTCGTTTCGGGACCACAGTAACTCATTTGAAAAATTCCGCAGGGCGATAGTGCGCCCCAACTAAAGGGTGGGTTATACCCCGTTAAATTAATTAGTAGGTAGTTAATAAGTTTTATAGTTGTTTGGCGTTTCTTGAGTCAAGGTCAAAGTATGTTTTGTTTCGTGACCTTGGATTTTAAAAGAATTTTGTAAGTGAAAATACAGAAAAACACTTCCACGATTGGTTAATTGACCTTTGTGTTTTTGGTTCATAAATCATGCTGGTTGTTTGTTAGCCTTATTTGATTTTTATTTACGATCGAAGAACAACGACAGCTGCCAGTTTTTTCAAGAAAATTATTAAAGATCCAAGTAAAGGGATTTGAACTGCCTAATAAATTGTTAGGTATATAAATCAATTTCAAAAGCACAACGTGGACTGTGTAAATGTTCATACAGACGAGTGGCACTTGATTGACGGTAGATATACTACTGCAGCCCCACCTGCCGCCGAATGGCAGGCAGTCGCCTCCTTCTGCGAAGGTGTAATGTTAGCAAAGGAGGCGGCCGCACGTGCGACGTCCCAGCCGCCGGAATCCCGATCCCGATTTCCAGCCACCGTAGGCGCAGGCTTGCGGACGGCGAACAATGGGGTCCGGTCGTCTGGTAACCGTCCTGACCGAGCTCAAGTCGTCGACGGCGCGTAGTGTTCTACGCGCGTCTCAAGGAGATGTCAGCAAATCGTAGGGGCCCAGTAGGGTCGAAGCCTACTGGGGCCATGGGTTAAGTGAAAATGAACCCCGGAGCCCTGGACCGCAAGGCAAAGAAAGAACAAACGATTGGATTTTAGTCAGTAAAAGTCTGACACGCTCTCTAGCTCCGTCCGAGGGCGGGAGATGTCATTAGATGATTTCCCACCTAAAAAAAACCTGCTGCTGATAATTCGTAGCTTCATTTTATTGTGATCGAAAATTTTACATCACAATATCCGCTAGGAATCAATTTGCGAATAATTAAAAGAGCTACTGAACTTCGTTCGAAAAATCGCGCTAAAACTTACTATATTTTAAATTATGTAGTGGAATCCATTTACCTATGTTATAACAAGGAGTTTACCAATCACCACGACCGACATCGTATTTAATCAGAAGCAATTTGACTTCTAATATGAGTGTCAACGGATGTGATTGGTGATTGACTGACTTGGTACCAAGGATGTTATAGATAAGAAAATTCGGATCTGCATATCGATACGAATATAGGAATAATATTATACCAGCTTCGGATACGGTTACAGAAATTAAATCATTTCGGATTATCCGCTAGTTTCGGATACGGATACTAGAATTTTAAAATTATACTAGTAAAATACAAATAGCAAGATTTGACTGTTATCTATATAGGGTGACTGGGAATTAGTGACCGATACTTAAACACATGATTGTACTCATGATTACAAACAACATTCCCAAATAAACTTTTTTATATTCTCATAAGTTTTATCACAATAATAAAACAGCTGTTTAAATACTCGCACGCGCGCCTGCGAACGAAGACCGGCGACCGCTCAGCTGTTAGCCGCGTGACGCCGTCGTACCTACAATAGTGATAGAACACCCGCGCGGCTTGCAAACTCATAGGTGTACGTACCTAATCAGTGAATGTACCTATAAACTAGTGAGTATATAAAAAAAACTTTCTTTGGGAAAGTTGTTCGTAATCATGAGTACAATCACGTGTTTAAGTATCGGTCACTAATTACCAGTCACCCTATATATATAAAAGGAGAAACTGACTGACTGACATATCAACGCACAGCCGAACCTACTGGGACTAGAAACCTGAAATATTGCACCAGGCTTTCTCTTATGACGTAGGGGAGCACTAAGAGAGGATTTTCCAAAATTCACCCCCAAAAGGGATGAAATAGGGGTCCAAAGTTTGTATGGAGAAACCTACTTTGACGCAGGCGAAGCCGCTGGCAGAAGCTAGTTTCTAATATGGATTAGCACTTCTTTGGCCGGGAAAAACCACAGAAATCGGCCGTAACCTGTCATTTAGCATAATAAGCATAATCAGCCTTTTTTAATGTTCCCACTGCTGGGACTCAGGCCTCCTCTCTTTAGGAGAGGGAATGGGCCGTAATCCACCACGCGGGCCCAGTGCGGGTTGGTGAATGTCACATGTCTTCGAATTTTATGGTTCTAGGACATGCCGGTTTCTTCACGATGTTTTCCTTCACCGTTTTGAGAGCAGTGGTGATGAAATAAATTACTCAAAGTAATGCGCCTGGCTGGGTTTGAACCCGCGACCTACAACTCGTAAGTCAGGGCCGTTACCACGCGGCCACCACTGCTGTCATTTAGACTCCGCCTTTATCCGGAACTTTAATATCGGTTCCGGTTACGGTTACGGATATTTTTTTATTTCGGACATCCTAAAGTTTCGTTCACGGAGCTCCATAACATCATTTGGTACTCGTAGGGATGTTAGTAAGTGCTGCGAGTTCTGTTCAATTTCGCAGTGCCTCGCAGTTTGACCCAGTTTCGATAGACTGTATTTAAATGTCAGATGTTTATGAATATTTTTTTTCGACGGTATCTTCGTTGATTAATGGCAAAGGAAATCGGAACACTTTTGTGAGTTACTGCTTTTTTTAATCTTTGGAGATTTTGATATAGGAATTTGTGGATTATAACGCATTTTGGAGTGCTGTTTAATAATAAATTAATAATAATAAATTTTATTTAAATAATGTTAACTAAAATATTATTAAAGGTGCAATTAATTGTGGTTCGGAATTGTAATGTTTGATAGTGGACCGCCCGATCTAGGTTAATTTAAACCTGTGTTTCAGGCCATCACTTTAAAGTCCTTTCATTGCGACAGTAAAATTTAAAGTTACAGTAAAACTATTATAAAAAGTTACAGTAAAAAAATATATTCTATTAAGTATAATAAATAATTACGAAAATAAGCTTATAGTACATTAATACCTAAAACTATGTCCATTAAATTATACAAAAATAAACAAAGCCAGATATTACGGCTTTTAATTAGCTATAAAAATTAATTAAACCCCCTTGTCTCTTTCCCGCGTGCAACAAATATTTTTATAACCTACAGATAGTAGTCCCGGGTCTGGGTGTCCTATGTATATGAGCTTACATTTTTGTGAACGCCCCCACGATACATAAGTAATTCCTAGTGAAAGGCAACATTAAAAAATTAAAAAACACGACTGCCATGTATGTGTCTCGAAAACTACTTGATCTACAAAACAAAATTTTTCATCGCCGTCGGGGGACCAGTCTGTAGAATACTTTTTTATATAAACTATATTGCATTTCTATATTTTTGAAATAGCCTATGTTACTCGGGACGATGAAGGATTCTAACGATACCTTATACATGTAAATCAGTTCAGTAATTTAGAAGTTATGGTGGAATAAAGAAACTCACATACATACATACTTACATGAACCCTGAAAACATAACACTCCTTTTTGGGGCAGTCGTGTAAAAAGAAATAAAAACAAAATACTCACAACTGTCATATTCACACCACTTGGACAAAGCAAATGAGTGAGCGGACCAAGTGAGTGGACGTGTTAGAAAACTACTACATGTTTAGTTTTTCATTGATTTATACACTAAACACTAATTGTATTCTAAATTTGAAGCTTCTATGTCTGCTAGAAGACCCTTAGAGTTATAATGATCGGTCAGTCAGTGAGTGACAAAATTAAGAAACTTTGACCAGTTATAATTCTTAAACTATTAGTTCAAATTGAATGAAATTTATATATACCGTTTTTATACAAAATGCCTGCTTGGTTACTGAAAATTCACCAGAATCACAATCTGCACAGAATGTGGTCCTCAAATTTTGCATAGTCAACTTCCTTTGGCGCCTGTACCCCCGATTTCTGAATTAAGCATTTGAAGTTGAGTATTTCTCAAACTCTACTTTACTTTGAAAACTTGTCAAAATATGCCATTTAAGTACAGTTTGAGACGTTTTTAACTCAAAATACTCAATTCAGAAACCCGTCCTAACTATCCCAGAATTAATTGAATTATCCGCGATTTTTGAATTAAGAATTTGACGTTGAGTACTTCTCAAACTACTTCAATCTGAAAACCTATCGAAATTTGACATTAAACTAGGGTTTGACACGTTCTTAATTCAAAATACGATATTCAGAAACCCATTCTTAGTATAGAAATGGGTACTAGGTACTAGTGAATAATTGATACCAAATTGCCTCTTAATTGATGGCATTACTAGCAATAAAAGATTGAGGGCAGATTGTAATGTTTCCTAATACTTAATATTCAGCTCGTTACTCATATTTTCTCATTTATGACACATTGTGGGCGTCGAATGACTAATAGCCCTCATAATATTATAACCATATTGGATTATGAGTAGTAAAAGAAAAATCCTAGTCCTTTGTGTTTACTGTCAAGTGTCCCGCGCTGGGCGCCAGTAACAAAGTTTTCGTTGTAAAGTGTACCTATTTATATTTTCCTGTCTTTTGGTAAACAAAAGCGGTGTTAAAATATTGCTATATTATATATTGTTCTTGATTGGAAGCGTGTTTATTTGTTTCGTTGGTGCGTAGATACATTAGTGTATTTTCTAAGCTGACTGCCTCGATGGCGCAGCGCGGGTGCCATTTTCTGTACAGGCTAGCTGGTCGGCGCTGCTGAGCTGGTTGCCGCATGCTCCGCTTACTACTTGGTGACCGCGGTTCGAGACTGGGATCACAGAAGTCAACATTAAAATTCATGTCATACCATACGTACAGCTAAGCAGTGGAATTCCCTGCCGGAGTCTGTGTTTCCTGATAGCTACAACCTAGGGGTCTTTAAGTCAAGAGTGAATAGGTTACTTCTAGGTAAGCGTGCTCTATGTTCGGCCACATCATCGCCTACTATCAGGTGAGATAGTGGTCAAACGCGAGCCTATCAAAAAAAAAAAAAAAACCGGGCAAGTGCGAGTCGGACTATCGCACTGAGGGTTCCGTACAAACTTACCTATGAAAACAGTTCAATTCCCGAATTGAGTTATGAAGATTTTTCCGAATCGGAAAATGAAGTTTTTTTTGTGACGTAACTACAAATTTACATTTATCACATTTTTGCCTATACCTACTTGCGCTATGAGACCTTGCTTCATGCCAAATTTCAGGATTGTAGATCAACGGGAAGTACCCTTTGAATTTTGATTCCCTTGAGAGTGTCGAAATATGCGTTTTTTTACGACATAAACGTCCGTATCTTTTTTTTCGTTAACTTAGAAGTTTGATTTTTTAACAACTTCAAGGGACTGCAGACTTGAGTATATGGTTTTAATTTCAACTCAATACGTCCACGCGTTCCCGAAATAAAGGGTCTTGACAGACACACAGACGGACAACAAAGTGATCCTATGAGGGTTCCGTTTTTTCCTTTAGAGGGACGGAACCTTCCGTACAAACGTACCTATGTAAATAGTTCAATTCCCGAGTCTCGAAGATTTTTCGGAATAGCAAAAAAAAAAAAATTTTTTTTGTGACGTGACAACAAATTTACTCTTTTCAGATTTATTCCTATACCTATGCTATAAGACCTTGCTTTATGCCAAATTCCAGGATTCTGGATCAACGGGAATTTTAATTCCCATGAGAGTGTTGAAATGTGCGTTTTTTGTGACATAAACTCTATCTTTTTTTTCCGTTTTCTTAGAAGTTTGATTTTTTCACAACTTCAAGGGATCGCTAACTTGAGTATTGTCAGGATGGGGGCGCAATGAAAGGCTTTATATACTTGAGAGTATTATTATATACATTTAAGCACTTTCATCTATATTTTCTATATAAAATATATATCCCGACATTTGTATGACGTCCTCCTATTCTATTGATTGAACATCAATCTCAACTAAACTTTTTTTAACATAAACCTTAAAAGTATAACATGCCAGTTTTGCGAGTTAATAATAACTGTGACCTCCATAGTCGTCACAGTATATTGTTTTAATTGCAACTCGATACCTCCACGTGTTCCCGAGATAGAGGATTTTGACAGACAGACAGACAACAAAGTGATGTCAATAAATAATAATTGATTGACTAAAATGAGTCACATAGTCATTGCATGACTATGTGACTCATTTTAGTCAATCTAACCTTTTGTTTTGTATTGTAATTTTTTATTATATTTTGTATTATAAGTTTTGTATTGTTTTATTCGCTTTAATACAGGGGGCCGGATTAAAAGAAAAAAAGTAGGCATTACCCATAAAAACAGTTAGAAAATTCAAAATGGATTATTTTATATAAGGATCACCTCTTAAAGGTGGGAGGTACTAATTTCAGGGGTTGAAGCCTCAGGCGACAGCTAATTTTTAAATATTTCTTAGGTAAACTAAATATTAAAAAAAAATATTTGAAAAAATGGTTATTCATCGGTACCGGGAACAGGGTCCAAACTACTGGCGGTCAAGGCTCCAAAGAGAGGAACGTCCTCACAATACGAGTCATATCTACAAGTATCTACCGTTTTCTTTTTTTACCCTTGTTCCAGTCGCCTAACGAGAGCATCCTAAGATATTAGTCAAAGCTCGTGGCTATTAATCAATCGACTGACACGACTGTCGGTATCTATAACGATCGCTGAGTTCACATCCCACATGTCGACAACTTTAGGAATAAAGTCAGTATACATATTCATACCTCGCAAGTCAAAACAATTGTTTTTGTTATATTATACGTGTTTTATATATTTTGTAGGTATTTTGATGCCAATATAGGCCAGTATGGGAAAATAAACAATTTTATTTTATATCTAATTTACATTTGGAATTTCTTAAAATATCATATTCTATTTGTTTACCAAATAAAATATTAGACGAAAAATATGCTGTAGGTACTTTCCATAACATAAGGAGGCTTTATTATCCCATACACTAAAAATAAAATAAAATAAAAATATTGATGCCAACGCCATCTAGTGAGCAAATGGCTGCTTTCTGGTCCATAGCTTTCACAAATGAGAAGATATAATAATTATGTATCCCATTTTTTTTTATTTAAATGTCCATTATGTAGGTATATAGTTCGTCTTCGATTTCAACATTTGACACGAGAATTTCAGAATTTTCCTTTGAACGTATTGGGTTGAAATAGTCTCAGCTTATTAAAGTGTGAATTTTTGAATTGATATGACACAAAAGCTGTTTGCAAAAATGTTTTAACTTTCGTTACAAACCAATACCTTCTCTCTAAGTCCTATTTTGGCATATCGAAACCTAAAAAACACAATCAACATTTTGACAAATAAAAGATTTTCTTTCAAATTCTGAAACACCCTCTATTCTATACAAGCAACTCGATAAGAGTATTGGAAATAGCTTTTGAGTTATATGAAAGCCTTTTGAAAGGCGACAGTATGATTGTAGTAGCCGGCAAAATGGCCAATAGTTGTGAATGCTGGAATTGCATCGTCCACACAGTGGCCTGAGCTGTTTTACCAACGAGTATTCGACAGCCTGCATTGAATTTGAAATGGTATTTGATTTTGGTTTTAGGAAAATTGCTACGATTCACATGGAAGAAAATATATTATGTTTATTATAAGTAATCTTGCAATAAAAAGTGAAAATAAAAAAAAAAGTGGCAATGGGGTCTTTACCCCATTGCCACTTTTGGCAATTTGCAGGGCACATTGCTCGCAGAACAGATGGCCATTGGGGCCGAAAGGTTCTGGAATGGCGACTACGTACCGGAAGACGTAGCGTTGGAAGGCCTCCTGCAAGGTGGACCGATGACTTGGTAACGGTTGCGGGAGTCCGATGGATGCAAGACGCACAGGACCGTTCATTGTGGCGACACTTGGGGGAGGCCTATGTCCAGCAGTGGACGTCTTTCAGCTGATATGATGATGATGATGATGATAAGTAATCTTTACACAGTATGGGTGTCTTGCAATGTGAGTTTACATGTTTGTGAGCCCGCCCCCGCTTGCATCATCCAATGCAGACGGGACTTTTGAACCACGGGCGTGCAGAGTGGGGACTCAGCCCGCCCATCGAGTGATTCCAAGGAAGACGGTGGCACAGTGATCACGTGCTGCCGTGCACAAAGAGGCTCAGGGGAGACCGTTGTACAGTCTCCTCAGGGATGTGCCCTAACAGGCGCTGCACAGAGCGGGTTCCGGAATGGTCTTTTAAGAGGTAAGGGTGCCCCTTCTATATGTGCTGATGGTGATCACCGGGGTGGTTTTAGTGAGGTAGAAATCCCACACTAACCGGACTTACCCCCAAAGTCCGGGCGCCTTTCAAAGGTTCCCAACGAAAATAAAAAAAAAGCGCGCCCATGATACAGGAGTAAATCCCAGTGTGTGACCATTTTTTTTAAAGTATCACACTAATATTAAAAAAACTTTTTACAGAAAAAGTACAACCGATTAAAAAAAAAAACACAAAAATGTGCAAAATAAAAATAAATTCGGAAGTCGGTGTTTCTATAATAGTATTGTCTCTTCGTTATTTAACACCGACTTTCGAAATTAAAGTTATTTTTCACTTTTTAGTGTTTTTTTTACATTGATGCCGGTTGTATATTTTTTGTAAAAAGTTTTTTATTTTACACTTTTTAGTTATGGTACCACCACTAAAAAGTACCCCTCAGCCAAACTTAAATACCTTATAGCCAGAGTGCATCACATGACAATTCTAATAATCCCAAACACGGTTAGATTACATTATTAATTTATTACAGAGTTCCGGTGCCTAACTTTAGACTTCATCATCAGATCAGTTCGATATATTCCTCCTTTACTTTCAGTCAGTCATCGACTAGACGTTTATACAAAGCAATTTCACTTGTTACGACAGTTCTGCTGTAATCCTATGAGGTGTTCTGTTCCATATCCTCTAAGTTCATGATCAGATCACAATATTTCTATGGGACGAACTTGGAAGCATAACCTTTCAATGATAAAAATAATTTTCAAAATCGGTCCACAATTAACAGAGAAATCGGTGAGCATACATAAAAAAAAATACATTCAGCCAAACATAGAACCTCCTTATTTTTACCCGACTGCAAGAAGGGTTATGTTTTTCGTTGTGTATATATTTGTTACTTCTTCACGTTTTTCGATGAAACTTGGTACACGTGTAGATCATGTCCTGGAATACCACACGGGAAACTTCTTATCTCGGGAGTATGTTCTCTTGGGATAATTTACTATTATCACGCGGGCGAAGCCGCTGGCAGAAGCTAGTAAAGTATATTTCAGAACTTTTCGCGTCTATGGTCATACTACATGCTCACATGAGCATTTAAGGTAGAACTACACTACGCACACGTGTGCCACGTACGTTGATCTGGGCGCGTCTGTCTCTATACATTTTATATGGCAACTAGACTTGTAGAGCTACATTAGATCCACGCCACGCGACGCCGTTCTATGTACAAATCAGGCATGGTCCACGTGTGCGTCGGTCTAATAAAGTTCTAGATTTATAATACGTCAGAAGCTACTCAATGCGGTCGCCGTATTCGGTGACCATCTTAATGTAAACAGAAAAATTTGATACTCTATTTGGCAAAACAGAATGCGGTCGCCGCTTTCGGTTAAACGCATTCGGGTCCAGTTGCCCGGGTCAGGCCACGGTACCTCCTACAAACATTCCTAACTGGGGTTTAAGTTTGTGTTAGGTGTCCAGCCCCCCTAGCCAAGTTACGACCGTTTCGTTTCGATTCTCTTACTTCGAACGCCTCGAGTAGGCCACACCTCCGATTCCTCTGTTCTGACGTCATCTCAACGTTCAGTCACGTGGTCAGAACAAAGGAATCGGAGACGTGGCCTACTTGAGGCGTTCGACACAAAAGAATCGAAACGAAACGGTCGTAACTTGGCTAGAGGGGCTGTTCGTGAGTTCAGATCCTCGTCGATGAAAGTGTCTTAGATTAATATTTATCAATGTCTATTAATAACTTCTGTGCCACTTTCAACCATTGTTTTATGATTTTAAGATCCCTGAACAATTTGTATCTAATACAGATTAACAGCTGTGTTTACTTTGAAACTGAGAATTGCTACAAATATTATTTCCTAAAATATCCTTTTGTTTTGATGCTAACTTTATGATAGCGTGGGACGAAACATCAGTCGTGAAACTTTTGAAAATCACAATAGATGAGTAAAGTCAGATTTAGGTTCAATCAAGGTAATACATTACGTACCAATCTGCGGTCACTGTCCTTTGATCTTCAAGCGATACTGTAGTGTAATGTCCTGATTTGCCGAAAAAAGCAACCATGTTTTACCAACACTTCGACTTTTCATAAATTTCGTATGCAAATTTTCAAAAGGAAATACCCAGTCTGCCGACTGGCTTTTTCTTTCGGGTTCAAAGCAGTACACCCAGGTTTCGTTACCTGTCACGATATTATAGACAGCCCAATAACTATGCAATCGTTTCTGGTCCATCGAGTGCAAAGCTTCCGAACCTTCAGATGCACATGTAAAAAGTTTTGCACTTGGCTCATTCCAATGCCTAACAAAGAACGAATTTGCTGGCAAGTAATTTTTTGTAAGTTCCAATAAGTTGTCGTACGGTGTCAATTTTCGAGTTTGTAACCGCAGTCGCCGGCCGACCTTCAGGTACCTACTTCGTCATACAGATAGTCACATCTTCGTCTAAATTCTCCAAACCACGAAAACACAGAGTTGCGACATGGTGCTTCATCATCAAATGCCAATTGAAGTCTCCGGCAACTCTCTTGTTGACTTAAGCCACAACGAAAATCATAAAAAGTCATTGAACGAAAATGTTCACGACTTAAATTCATTTTGATAGCGACACACAATCTTCGAAAGGACGCCACAATGAAAAAACAAATGACAGCTTCGCAAATTGAAAAGTAACATGCTCGCAAATAGTTCAATTTTCGAATTCTATAATTGTGTTTTCATTTTTTTAATGTAAGTGGCCAGAACTTTCAGAATGCCCCACGTATTACATTCGTTTTTTTATGAAGTTATGATTTTTTTTAAATTAGAAACAGAATGGCCAAATGACCATACTAGGTATACATGGGGGAATAGTAGATAGCTTCAACTCTTGTGTAGATCCATCTGCTGGGAATTATTGTCAAAAGTGATATAAAAATATCCCAGACTAAATCTACTTATTTTCTACAAAACTTTCCTTTCAGTCAACCAACATTCACATTACATTTTACTTAACTTATAATTAATAAATAATTTTGTTGGTTTGATTCACACCGTCACCGAACCACGCTGAAAACCAACGCTGTGGACTCGTCACACTAGCGTGTGGCGTGTGGCCATGACATTATGCTGAGCTATCGGCCATTTTGATCGGACGTGACGCATATTTTACCTATAGAATGTTTATAATTTATAAGCTTACCCTAAGATTGTGAGAGAGAGTCGTCAATTTCCACAAATAAAATATTTTTCTTTCGGTTTCTATATTGAATAAGACGTATTTTCCATTTTTCCCTAGAATTTCTAGCGTTCAGTCAAGCAAACGGAAAATGCTTCAGGCTCTAAGCCGTAGTGCCGGTATTAAGATCCATAGTAACGTGCCCGATATAAGGATGTGCTGAATATTTATATCCGCATATACATAGATAATGCCATTACTTTGTTGAATAAATTGCCTTGAATATTCTTAGGCTAACAAATGTATCATGATATTTTGTTTTCTTTTGTTTGCTCTTGGCTAGAATAATAACAGCCGTCTAACGCAATATCCCGTAGGAGCTTTGCCAACTGGGGCCATGGGTTATGCGAAAGAGAACCCCGGGGCCCTGGAACGAAGGCAAAGAAGGAACAGGAGTGGGTTTTAGTCATTCCCAAGAGCGGGAGAATTCATTGGATGATTTCACAACTAAAAAAAAGGAGTCAATATCCAAAGTTAAGCAACTTTGGATGGGTGGCCATTGTATCATCTATCTCCGTGCCTCGGAAAGCGCGTTAAACCGTTGTTCTCGACTATAATTAGTAGACCTTTGTCAGTCGTTATGGATAGTCAAAGCCCAGGAAATCTGGCACCAGTCTTGCCAAGGTGTATAAGTGTTACCCAATTATGGGTTGTGGAGGTCAGATAAGCACCTGCTCCATGTAAAATATTGATATCCAACTGCATCTGTCCCCCTAGCCAAGTTACAACCGTTTTGTGTCGAATTCCGTTCTCTAATCGGTAACGCCTCGGTGTCAACAATTGTAAAAAACGATAAGTTGGTAGCCATGTTGATACGCCTGAGTCGGCCGCTCGTTCTACAATGTCGTTCTACAATAACAAAGGATGTTGCGTTGAACATTGTAGAAACGATAACAATTCATTCTATCATTTTGAACGATGTGAACTTGGCTACGAATTTTCTATTCGTTTGTTCTGACCACGTGACTTAGCGTTGAGATGATGTCATTCCCTTACATTTCGATTAGCGTTAACGATTGCAGATTATCAACTTGGCTAGGGGTGCTGGTTTGACTGGAAGCCGACCTTTTCGAACTTTTTATTTAACTTTGCCCCATACTAGGTATCCTCATCACATACATATTCCTCTATCATGGGTGCGTTCACAAACATGTCAACTTACATCCACAAGCCACCCAGACCCGGAACGCTCATCTGTAGGTCATACAAATATTTTTTCGTGCGGGGATCGAACTCGCGACACGCATCGCTGCAGCCAATCGCTCAACTACTGTGCTAACCGTGCCCTCAAAAATATATGTCGGTGAAGTCAGTAGTACGGAAGCTTGAGAACGAACGAACGAGTTAAGTGACAAGTGACACATGTCACTTTGACAGAATCCGCGAATGAAGTTTGCACGAAACGAGCAGATAAAAGTGCCGACCGCAGAGGCCCGGGGTTCTTTCCTCTGTCGGCAGCCGTACGAACAACGTTTAGTCTCGGGTATTGTCTCACGGTTTGTTGTGTAAAGTGAATACCTAAAGCTTGCATCTTAATAAATCAGTTGTGTGATCTGGAATAGTTTGTTTATTGCTCGATATCCAGCTATCGTCCACAAAACAGAGACCCTGGACAGAGATTCAATGATGATCGGCATCCTCAGCCGAAATATATACATTAACTAAATAATTATAATAAACTAAATAATATAATAATACATTTATTTTACAAAGTGAGTTATAGACGGTACAGTTAACAGTAACAATGGGTATGGCTAATTAACAAAGTTGAAAAAGACTGTCATGGCGTCCTATTTAAACTAAAGCTGATACTACTACTTTGTTACTATTTTGGTGTACAATATAAAAAAAAAAAACAAAAAATACACTCAGGCGTCGAAGTACTCCTCACATCACTGTCATCCGGAAATGTGCCTAAAACACTGGCAGATTGATTGCGAGGTTTTTTTCCTTGAGTCATCGGTACCTATATTGTTTATTTACAACATGTTGTGCAAAATCTTGTAACAGTGATTTACCTATAGGCAGATACATATTTATGTTTTAACTTAAGTAAAAAACCAAATAAAATGAAAACAAAGTAACATACTTACACCTAAAGTTGTAATTTATTTTGCTGTTGTTTTCACAGTACAAAAAGTAATTTATTTTTATTGTAGTTCGCGGAAAATTCATTTATGGAAACTGTCTGCCCAGACTTCACAGTATTAAAACCACGTACTCGTATCATCATGCCTATGGGTACTCCTCGTAGGATTGTATAGAGATGTACCTACCTTTTTAGTGGGTAATCATCCAATGACTTCTCCAGCCCTGGTGTTGAGCGGAAGGCTTTTACTGACTAAAACCACACCTGTGACCTTCAGTTGCCCTTTGCGTTCCAAGACCGCGGCTTTCCTTTTCGTAAAATTCCCGTGGCCCTAGCAGGCATCTGCCCTGCTGGGCCCCTACGGTTTGCTGTCATCTCGTTGAGGAGCGCATGGAACACTATTCGCTGTCGACGGTTCGTGCTCGATCCTTATAGGACAAACGGACGGCGAGCTACCCTTTGTTCACTGTCCGCAAGTCTACTCTTACGGTGGCCGGAGATCACTCTGCGATTTCCGACGCCCTGTCGTGGCGGCTTTGGTTTGAGGATGTACGTTCCCTCACTCTTGCGGCCGCCTAATTCGTTTTGCCGAAGAACGCGACCGCATCGCATTCCTTCTCACTCCGGATCATGGCCTGGACCCCCTGGTCCCGGTCCCTACCGGCGCGTGGGTTACCATCGATGGAATAAAGGGCTACGGGATTGTTCGATTAAGTTACCGTGGCTCTGGAACGCAAAGGGAACTTGAAGGAACACAGGTCGGTTACTCAGTAAAAATCTGACACTCCCTCTCACTCCATCCAGAGCAGGAAAAGTTCTTTGACAATTTCCCACCCACACAAAGGGCCTTATGCTCAACAGTAACGTGTGCGACCACTGCATGCGAAGAAGCAGTCAGTTCAACCAAGTCATTCAACGTTGAATAAATAAAACGTAGACACAAACGAGCGTTAAGTTTCAATAAACATTTTTAAAATCCTCTAAGTAGCTTACCTTGGGTAATAAACTCCGTGTGTTTACTTAAAATTTTGGTATCGTGTCAACACACAATAAAATTACGACCACGACATTCGCGTAGTCATAAAATTTTTGCCGTAAAACAATTTCACCTTTTCGTGAAATAACCCTGAAATTAGGGTAAGGGTGTATATTTATGGAAATAGCAACGGCATTGACGAGAGTTTTAAGATTTATGGTCAAATAATGTTTATGGTGTCTGATCGATGGCAATTAACATTATTAGTTTATAAAACCTTGGGTTTTGTAGGTAGATATTAGTTATTTATTTATTTATTTGGATCTCCAACAAAGGTCACACAGATACAGTAGAAATCATTAGGCATGGGGTCCTTTAACGTGTGCTCCTTCAGTTACAGGAGACCACAGCATACACATTAAAACTTGGTGAAAGATAGAAAAATTTACAAATAAATACCAAACAGAAAAGACAAAAACTGGGCAAGTGCGAGTCGGACTCGCGCCCTGAGGGTTCCGTACAAACTCACCTTATGTAAATAGTTTAATTCCCGAATGGAATCTCAAAAATTTTTCTAAACCGATTTTTTTTGTTACATAACAATAAATTTATTTTTTTCAGATTTATTCCTATACTTGTGCTATAAGACCTTGCTTTATGCCAAGTTTCAGGATTCTGGGTCAACGCAAAGTACCCTATGAATTTTGATTCCTTTGAGAGTGTCGAAAACTCAATTCGGGAATTGAACTGTTTTCATACGTAAGTTTGTACGGAACCCTCAGTGCGCGAGTCCGACTCGTACTGGCCCAGTTTTTTTGCTCTATAAGGCTGCTTCTTGCCAAATAGGATTTAGGTCAACGGGAAGTATCCTATATAGGTTTTGATTTTTTGCGAGTGTCAAAATATACGGCCCTATCTTTAGATGCTTTAGAAGTTGATTTAGAAGTTTAATTTTTTCACTGATGCAATGATTAACTGACCTTGAGTATTGGGTATTAATTTTAGCTTAATATCTGCATTTTTCTGAGAAAAAAAGTCTTGACAGACGGACAGACGAAGAGCATAGTGATCTTTTATGGGTTCCGTTTTTCCAATTGAGGCACGAAGCCTTAAAAAAACCACAGAATGATTGCTTTACACGAGTAGTGGGAGCGGCATTTGTGTAGTTTCATGTCTTTTTATACATAAAAGCGCTGTAATTAAAAGCTGTGAAACATTTAAAATAAATAACATAGAAGAGCTCATATTTAACGTTGAAATATGAGATAGAAGAGGCATAAAATGATGTTAAAATATTTTCTATAGGAGAGTACGAAAATGACGATAAATCACGCTTACCGTCTATTTAAACTGTTCCCCTTTGTTTCATAAAAGGTCAACAAACCCGGGCTTTCACAACTTATTATAATTAATCAATTTTACCGCTACGGATGCTCTTTTCAGCGACTTTGAGAACTTTGGGAAATGTTTGCGAGTCATATTCTCTGTTTTGGACGTTTTCCTGTTTGTTTTAGTTATTTTAAAGGGGTAGTATTTAACTGTCCCTCAATTTATTCTTGTTTTCTACTACAAAATATGCCTTTTTTCCATCAAAAATACTAATTGTGCGCTAGGCTCTTCAGGGTGGTTTAAAAAAAAATAACCACGAAGGGGATGACGGGGTCTGTGTTCGCTCGCTTTACTCGCTCTCTTGAGCCCGTCAACCCCATCTAACTTAACCTGTCCGAGTCAGGTTAAGTTAGATGGGGTGGTTTTTATCATTGTTAAAGATTGGGGCACCCCAATCTTTAACAATGATAAAAACCATTAATATTTGGTGTACAATTAGTATTTTAGTGAAATGATAAATGATATTTATTTTGCAAATAGGTTTAAAAAAAAAACACTTACACGTCAATTTTTTTTCGTCAGTTTAAACTAGATCTGACTACCCTGAGAAGAAACATCGAAACAAACTCAGGGGTCAGTCAGTCTCTTTTAAAGTCCATACAGTACATGTAATGTTCAAATCATTTAACAACCATGCAGATTAGTGTCTCAGACGGTCTTTTGAAGAAAGAACCACACACATTTGAGTGGTAATGTAAAGTTTGGATTCGAATAATAAAAACTGGGAAGTGCGAGTCGGACTCACGCACTGAGGGTTCCGTACAAACTTACCTATGTAAACAGACACACACATACACAGTGTCTATATATTTCTATTTTCTCCAACTCTCCTTTCACAGGTTTGCTGGAAGAGATTTTTTTGGAAATAAGCATCAACTTTTGTACTATTCTTCTGTTTCTTTCTTCTTTTCTTTAATTATTGTGTGTACTTAAATTGTTATATAAATAAATAGTTCAATTCCCAAATTGAGTCTCGAAGATTTTTCCGAATCGAAATTTGACGTAACAACAAATTTATTGTTTTCATCTATATTCCTATACCTGTGCTAGAAGACCTTGCTGTATGCCAAATTTCAGGATTCTGGGTCAACGGGAAGTATCCTATGAATTTTGATTCCTTTGAGAGTGACAAAATATACGTTTTTTGCGACATAAACCACCGTATCTTTTTTTAATTTACTTAGAAGTTTGATTTGATACAGCTTCGAGGTACCGTAGACCTGAGTAGGTATATGGTTTCAACTCGATACCTTCACGCGTTCCCGAGATAAAGGGTCTTAACCGACAGGTAGACAGACGGACAACAAGTTGATCCTATAAGGGTTCCGTTTTTTCCTTTTTCCTTTTGAGGTACGGAACCCTAAAAACAAGCTCAAGTTTGCTTCATTTGCAAAGAAGTTTCCGTGTCGGAACGTACCTCATTTGTTACCAAGTCCTAGATGGCTAAAGTTTAAAGCATTACAGCTTAAAGTGCACTTAGTCTAAGTAAAATAGTTCTCCTTGGAACTTTGAAAGTCTGTAAATGATACAAGGATATTAAGGACAATAATTGTATCTTGGTAAATATAATACGGAGGAGCAGTGGTGGTCGAGTGGTAACGGCCTGACTTACGAGTTGTAGGTCGCGGGTTCAAACCCAGCCAGGCGCATTATTTTGATTAATTTATTTCATCACCACTGGTCTCAAAACGGTGAAGGAAAACATCGTGAGGAAACCGGCATGTCCTAGAACCAAAAATTCGAAGACATGTGACATTCACCAATCCGCACTGGGCCCGCGTGGTAGATTACGGCCCATTCCCTCTCCTACAGAAAGGAGGCCTGAGTCCCAGCAGTGAGAACATTAAAAGGCTGATTATGCTTATGCTTATGCTAAATATAATACGAGTATACTATTTTTAGAATATAATAAATTTTATTGTATAACAAAATAGTTACAATTTACAGAAATTTAAACCAATGGGTACAATGGCGATCTTATCGCTTACAGCGATATCTACCAGGCCACTTTAGGATGGACTACAGAAACTTAAACTAAAAAAACCGGGCAAGTGCGAGTCGAGTCTTACTCGCGCACTGAGGGTTCCGTACAAACTTACCTATGAAAACAGTTCAATTCACAAATCGAGTCTCAAAGATTTTTCCGAATCGCAGATTTTTTTTTGTGACGTTACTACAAAATTACAGTTTTCAGATTGTTTTCTATAATTGTGCTGTGAGACCTTACTTTATGTCAAATTTTAGGATTCTAAGTCAACGGGAAGTACCCTATGAATTTTGATTCCCTTGAGAGTGTCTAAATGTACGTTTTTTGCGACATAAACGGCCATTTATTTGTTTTCCCGCTAACTTAGAAGTTTGATTTTTTCACAGTTTTAAGGGGCCGCAGGCATAACCATATGGTTTAATTTAAACTCGATAACTATACGCGATCCCAAGGTAAAGGGTTTTGACAGATAGACATACAGACAGACAAACAGACGGGCGAACAACAAAGTGATCCTATAAGGGTTCCGTTTTTTCCTTTTGAGGTACGGAACCCTAAAAAGGGGGTATAAAATTAATACTACAGACAATTTTAATGACATTGTTGGATAGTGAGTGATTGGCTCTAAAGCTGTGTATCACAAGGACTGGATATTTGTATTGCCTGCAAATAGTTGTTCCGGGTATTCGAGTAGGTAATTCCTAGTATTAAGTATTTAAAAAAGTTGTTGTCAGAGAATTATTACCCGACCGCAAAAAACTACTAAGAAGTTCAATACAAATCACTTTAAGCAGTCTGATGCAATTGGTGGAATTTATTTCAGTTCAATCACGACGTCATCAACTGCATCAAAGGTTTATGACACTGTCAACTTTTTTGTTTCCTACGTTTTAGTGCAAAATATTTTTAATCGTCTCCTCGAGTCCTTTAATTCGATACTCTACATAAAAAACACGAAAAAAAAATATAGGTGCCAAAAATCCACCATATTACCACACCCAGTGTCATTCTCTTAATTAAGACAAATGTAAAGACACTTCTAAAGCTAAAATGCTACAAACCGTTTAGGCATAACCTAGCCATAACCTCATTGTGGTGCAGTCGGGTAAAAAAAAAGTTTCAACTAATATGGAAGCTTCTGGATTCCATGTATTTCAATACTCTATGCAATAATAAAAACATGCAATGTTCGAACTTCAAATTTCAATTAAAAACTGCCACGAGAGAAACAATTTGGTGTATGCACTCGTAGTGAAACCAGTTTTGACTGCGGTAACGATTTTTCATACTGTTATTCATCATCATCATTTCAGCCGAAAGATGTCCACTGTTGGACATAGGCCACCCCAAAAGTCGCCATAATGACCGGTCCTGTGCGTCTCGCATCCATCGGATTCCCGCGACCCTCACCAGGTCATCAGTCCACCCTGTGGAAGGCCTTTCAACGCTGCGTCTTCCGGTACGTGGTCGCCATTCCAGAACCTTTCGTACCCATCAACCATCTGTTCTGCGAGCAATGTGCCCTGCCCACTGCCACTTGAGTGTGGCCTACTGTTATTAGTCACAAGGAATTCCTGAAACTGTAGTCCTAGATCGACGCCAGAAAAGTCAACTGAAGGACACAGGTTAGTTTTAGTCAGTAAACGTCAGATGCGCGCTCACGCTCCTCCCTAAAGCGTAAAATTTCATTGGATAATTTCCCCGAAACCGTGGCCCTGGGACGAAGGCAACGAAGGAACAGGAGTGGGTTTTTAGTCAGTAAAAGTCTGTTACTATCTCCCGCTCCGCCCAAAAGCGGGATTTGTCATAAGATGATTTTCCCACCTATAAAAAAAACCTCAAACATAAAAAATAATGTTATCATGTGTTGCAGCCTGGTTTAAAAGGACGTAATTGGAAGTCTGACTTTGAATTGAAAGTCTGACTTTTGACTAGAATGTTCTCCTCACTCAGACTAATGTTATTGCATAAATCGACTTTATCCAGAACAAATTGAGACTTATTTGCCACATTGTTTAACTATTTCGATCCCTTCGGAATTCGCCTAAACAGTTTTCCTTATCCAAACATGTTTTACACCCTATAAAACGGACAGCAAATTGCATTGGAAGATAACATCTGTAATGGGTTTGTTTAAATACAAGTATTTCCTTGTGGATTTTTTTTTCATTTATTCTTAACTCTCCTTTCGCAGTCTGCTGGAAGAAATTTTATTTTGAAATAAGCAATACCTTTGTACAATTTATTATAACAATCTATCTTCTTCTGTAAAATTATGTTTCTGTACTCGTATGTGTGTACAAAAATTATATAATAAATAAATAAAAGAAGTGCAAATTAAAATAGTAGTTTAAAGTTTCAGGTTAAATTGAATCCTTGGAGTTTTAGGAACATACGTCAGTGTAGTATGGAACTCTACAGAACATGCTGGTTACGTCTACGTTTCTTGACTTTCTTCTTATTCTATTTGAGTCAATGGTAAAACACTTTAGATTATTTAGGTCCCAGCAGTAAGTGGCTACGTTGATTGCGAGATCGGTAGCATACATTAACCCCCGATTTCTGGTTTAAGCATTTGAAGTTGAGTATTTTTCAAACTCTATTTTATAGGCACTTCAGGCACGCTAGCGCGGGCACTCTTGACCGAGGGCACCGCATTCATATTGTGTATCTGACGGTTCTATTTTATTTTTATTTTATTTTATTTTACTGTAATCGGAAAACAAACAGTAATAACAACTAATAATAACAACAAATTATGCAACTATAAACCAATGACATGTTTTCTATAGAATCCTTTGTAGCAAAGTTATAATGGTAAGCAGTAATGCAAGTGAAGGAGGCTGACGGCGAACAATGGGCAGGTCACCGTCTAATAAACACTAGGCCTGGGTCGAAGAGTTGTTCTAATAAAATACCACTACTCTGGAACGTAAAGGGCAAGTGATAGAACTAAGGTGGGTTTTAGTCAGTACAAGTCTGGCACTCGCTCTCACTTCACCTAGAGCGGGAAGAGTTTTTTGATAATCCTCAAAAAAAAACTATTTTGTAGAATCTCATCGTATCAACTCAACCCTCGTTTCGATACAAGCGGCGTCTACCTTCTTTTTTTTTAATGATATGAACTAGTGCTTGACTGCGATCCCACCTGTTGTTAAGCAGTGATGCAATCGTTGATGGTGAAGCGCACTAGTTTATTAAGAGCCTATTCACTCTAGCCTTGAAGACACCTAAATTATATTCGGACGGGAAGACCGCAGTAGGCAAATTTTTCCAGTCCTTTGATGTACACGGTATAAACGACGAGACGAGTCTAGCTTGATTACCAAGCTTTAGGTAGATACCGAGATTATTATGCCAACCGTAATATTGCAGTCTTTGCGGGAACATAATAATCTATACAAAATATAATCCAAAGTTAATACGACACGGAAAACGGCACGGCGCTGGTTGCGGACCGGAACGGCTTAATTAAAGCGTTCTAAATTATTAGATTGTATAGCAGGACGAAAAACGAGCGATGCTTTAGCTTGTTTATTAATTCGTAGGTTTAAAATTGAATGTAAAGGAATTCGTAGAACTGAAAACGGTTGGCTTTGCCGTAATTTGGACCGAATTATGGGTAATCTTTCTAATTAGTTTTTAACTTGACACGTTTTTAATACCAAATTAAAAAAACGTGTCAAAACCTATTTTTTGAGATTTAAACTATCCTATCTCTCAAGTTGGATCGAACTGCACATGGTGTGCGAATTTTATTATAATCGGTTAAGTGGTTTAGGAGTCCATTGAGGACAAACATTGTGACACGAGATTTATATATATTAAGATGATAAAATTCAAATATTAAAATTTAAGAACCCATAAACCTTAGTGTATATGTTTGTTAATCCTTCACGCTCTAATGGTTGAATGAATTTAACTTTACAATATTATATCCTAAGTATCAGAATTGCATATAAATGGAGGAAGCCACTGGCGGAAGCTAGTTTGATATAGCATAGCATAGCATAATCAGCCTTTTTAATGTTTTCACTGCTGAGACTCAGGCCTCCTCTCTAGGAGAGGGAATGGGCCGTAATCCACCACGTGGGCCCAGTGCGGGTTGGTGAATGTCACATCACTTCGAATTTTATTGATTCTAGGACACGCCGGTTTCCTCACGATGTTTTCTTTCACCGTTTTGAGAGCAGTGGTGACGAAATAAATTACACAAAGTAATGCGCCTGGCTGTGTTTGAACCCGCGACTTACAACTCGTAAGTCAGAGCCGTTACCACTCGGCCACCATTGCTCTAAGCTAGCTTATGATATTGAAATATTATTACTGAAATACATAAGATGATTACTTCTTTAAATATAAATAAATTTATGTGGTTGTGACCTTTATAACTCGAACGCACCGCTCCGAAGTTAACCCAAATAAAATGCATTTTGTTTTTAATTTTATTTATACACATGCAGTAGTTACAATATATTTTAGGGGAAGTTTTTATGGCTTTCAAAGGGAAGTACTACATGCGGCTGTTGTCATTTATGTTCGTGTGTAATAAAAGCTACCACAAACAAGCTACAATGCGACAAGGCGTTTTCATATAAGCTGTTTTATGGGGAGAGCGGTTTAAGTTTAGCGTCTATATCGTAAGCGATATGTCCGTATCGTAAAGATCGAACGCATCGCATCAAAAAGATTGTAGTATTCTTTGTATAGAAAGTTTAACAACGTACGGATCGCTCATTGGCAATGCCGACACCGATGCACCGAGAGACGAGAGCAACGACAAATTGTTCGTTTTCACTTTCCTCTTGTCTCACAATCACATTACACACGTACGATCACTAGAAAAATCCGAATGAAGTGGCATCTGCAATCCGATTGCTGGTACTTGCAGCGGCAAATCCGATCGCTACCGATACTGTGGATGCATTAGCATTATCAGCATTTTAATGTTGTAGGAGAGGGATTGGGCCGTAATGAACAACGTGGGCCCATTGCGGGTTGGTGAATGTCACGTCTTCGAATTTTTTGTTCTGGGACATGCCGGTTTCCTCACGATGTTTTCTTTAACCGTTTTTGAGAGCAGTGGTGATGAAATAAATTACACAGAGTAATGCGCCTGTCTGGGTTTGCACCCGCGAACAACAACTCGCAAGTTGGGGCCGTTACCACTCGGCCACCACTGCTCACTATTTTTGCACATTATGAAAAATTAATGCGTTTTATGCGATGCGTTCGATGATTAACATAAAGATATGCGGACGCTTTACACTACTTCTTCAATTCTTGCAGACCTCCGTGATGGGCTGTCTCAGATGTGATAATCTTTTAAGTGGAATTGGGTGAAGCGAGAGAGAGTGTCAAAATTTAAGTTACTAAAACTCACCTGTGTTCTTTCAGTGTGCCTTTGCGTTCCACGGCCGCGGTATCTCGAGACTTTAAGGACTATATTTCACCAGGACACGAACGCGACACCATGGCGGCGTCGCCGGTTGCGCCGCCATGGTGTCCCGGTGAAATATAGCCCTTTCTTAAGATAGATTTTTATCTTACATACTCTTTGGTTGGGGTGTCACTGGCAGCTGGACTGGCGTCCGAGCTGGTTGCGCAACCAAACGGACACCAGGTGAGTAACTCTCTATAGAGCTGTATATATTTTGTTGGTAGCGGCGACTGGTCGCGCCGCCATGGTGTCCCGGTGAAATATAGCCCTAAAGACGGTAAAGATAAAGAAGCCTGTAACTTGTCCTGACTCACCCCGACATATTCTGGCCTCACATTGTGTGCCATATTCCGCTGCTAAAACCACTTTAAATAAATCACACTCCATACAAAAAAATCTATGAAGTTACGTTGCCGCAAGGGTTCGTTGACAAGTGCTCGGCTGCAGTGATAATATTAAATTATATTGTTTGACGTTGTAGCTGATATTTTAGATAGTGAAATGATTTTTTGTCGTCTACGCGTCTGTGTCTCATTAACATTATTCTAACCGAAAGCCTGCTGGGCATAAATCTCACCAAGTTTTTATTTATTCTTTATGCACAAAGGAGTACAGAGGCGGACTTAATGCCTTAAAGCATTTTCTACCAGTCAACCTTTGGGTGATGCAGAACAAATGATAATGTTGGGTGATGGTGGTGAAGTATCGCCGTAACGACCGGACCTAGGCGTCTCACATTCAGTGGATCACAAGTTCATCAGTCCGCCTTGTTTCAGGCCTTCCAACACTGCGGCTTCCAGTGCGTGGTCACCATTCCAGAACCTTTTGGTCGTATTGGACCATCTGTACTGTAAGCAATAAGGTGGTATGCAAGCAGTGACTTTCACAACGTAGCGCTGGGCACGCCATAGTCGCAGCGACGTAAAAACAACCCGGTATTGCCCTCCTAGGGTGGTTCACCACCGTGATCTCGTGGAGGCGATTGGCGGCGGTGACCTTTCACATCCAGCCCTGGCCCAGGCCATGGTGCGGAGCTAGAGGTTATGGGAAGCAGTCACCTCCTCCTGCGAAGCAGTAATGCAAGCAAAAGAGATGGTGGAAAGCGTGAAGGAGAGAGAATCTTCACGCCCCGGCTGCCGTAAGAGACGCTCTGAGCGATCGTAAGCGCGGGGTTACGGACGGCGAGCAATGAGTAACTTGCTGTCGGACCGGGCCCGGTTCGACGGCGCGTTGGTTTCGATGAGGGACGGGGCTCACTAAGGCCGATGCTGATTGTTCGAAAAAGTCACCACGACCTTAGAACGCCAAGGGCAACTGAAAGAGCTCAGGTACCCATCCGCGTTCCTTCAGTTGCCCTTCAACCAAACCTTCATACTGAAACCTGACCAAGAAGTTACTTGATGATTTCCCACCCAATGGAAACGTGTGGGGCGCACGAATGTGTACCTGATATACTGAAGTGCGGTGCCGCTGTTTCGTTGAGTTATGTTTCAAGCGGTTTTCTTTACTTTACTAGTAGGCAATCCCAGGGTTGTCATCATCATCATCATCATTTCAGCCGATAGATGTCCACTGTTGGACATAGGCCTCCCCCAAACGTCGCCACAACGAACGATCCTGTGCGTCTCGCATCCATCGGATTCCCGCAACCTGTCCCAGGGTTGTACAGGCTACCTTATTGTTCGGGCGCCTTCGGCCACTCGGCATTCTTCGGCTGCTGTCGTGAGACATCGGATGCGGCGAGCGGCGGCGGCGGCGACCACTTCGCTACCGATCTCCGAAAACGACGCGCGCGCACTCCAAACGTTTACCAACATGTATATTTTGTACTTATTCGGGAATTAGAATACTTTAAAATTACAATCCATTTGCCTTTCAATAATAGTCCTTAGATAGGTCCCTAACATAATCTATACTAATATTATAAAAAGAAAAGATTTGTACTTTTGAATTTTTGTTTGCAATGTATAAACTCAAAAACTACTGGATCAAATTTAAAAATTCTTTCACCAATAGAATGTTACTTTAGCACTAACTGACATAGAGTATATATTTTCTACTTTCTCGCGTGCGAAACCGCTGGCAGAAACTTGTTTTATAATATTTTCCGAAGCTCAAAACGCTTGTTGTTTGAAAATGTAGCTACGTAAGCCAAACATGTTGTACTGTTTTATTTATGTTAGTTCCTGTTTCTGCAGTTCGTTTGTTGTGATAGAATATGAAAGATAAACGTACTATGCTATTCCTCAGCGCTTGAAACCCTCTGCAGATTTCAATTTCATTGTACAAATACAGTTTGTATACTAGACTATTTATTTATCAAATGTTTGTAGCTATATTCGGGAAGCACATTAATCCGATGGGTGTCAGGAGTCGCTGGGCGTTCCCCGGCCACCGTAGGCGCGGGCTTGTGGACGACGAGCGAATGGGTAGCTCGCCGTCTGACCGTCCAGGTAACCAAATCCGAGTCGTCGACGGCGCATATTTCATGTGTGTGTGCATCAAAGAGATGTCAGCAAAACCGTAGGGGCCCAGCAGGGCTGATGTCTATCTAGGGCCACAGGGAATTTTTAGACCCTGGTCCTTAAACTTCCAGAGACCAACAGGCCAGTCAAAGTCAACTTTTGACTGGCCTGTTGGTCTAGTGGTTAGTGACCCTGACTGCTATGACGGAGGTCGTGGGTTCGATTCCCACCCAGGACAAATGTTTGTGTGATGAGCACGATCATTTGTTCTGTGTCTGGGTGTAATTTATATATGATATGTATGTATTTAGAAATATATAAGTATGATTATCAGTTGTCTAGCACTCATAACACAAGCTCTGCTTAGCTTGGGACTAGACGGCGTTGTGTGATAGTTTTGATATTATATTGTTATATTAAACACCAAGAGCAAATGAAGGACTCACATCTCGTTTTAGTCAGTAAAAGCCTGATACGCCCTCTCACTCTACCGTAGAGTGGAAGTCATTGGAAGGTTGCCCTACATTAAACCGATGGCTTCGGTTTACATTTTGTAGATTTTTGACAGCCGTTACGGGTAGCCAAGCCAGAAATTCTGGCACAATCCTTACCAAGAGTTATCGTGTTACGCAGTAACTGGGTTATGGAGATCAGATAGACGGTCACTCCAATTAAGATACAGGTGCTCAGCAGCATCCTTTCATATGGAATAATCCTTGAAGTATCTACATTTGGCTTTAAAAAAATGTGTGAAGAAACGTTGAAATCATAATCATCTTCCTGCCCTTGTCCCGTGTTATTTGGGGTCGGCGCAACACGTTTTTTTCTTCCATTCTGCCCTGTCACTCGTCATACTATCACTAACTTCCTGTTCTTTCATATCACTCTTCACACAATCCATCCATCTTTTCTTTGGTCTCCCTCTCCCTCTCCATCCATTCACATGTAAACTCAAACGCTGTAACGTTGAAATAAATATCTTTAATTTAATTATACCACAACCCTCTCCAGATCATCGGTCCACCATGTGGGATGTCTTCCAACGCTGTATCTTCCGGTACGTGGTCGCCACTCCAGAATCTTTCACCACTCAGTTCAATATGCCCTACTGCCACTTAAGTTTGGCGATTCTTCGGGCTATGTCGGAAACCTAAGTTCTCCGAACCTAATTACTAAGTACTAATCACCCAGGTAGGACTTCAGTTAATTTACAGTATTATAATGTATAGAAAGCCTGCATTTATTAGGTAATTACCTACGTGCCAGGCACATGCAAACATGTAGGTAGCTTTTTTTTGTAGGTGGGAAATTCTTCCTCTACACATTCAATCATCCGCTCTTGGGCGGAACGGGAGGGCGTGTCAGACTTTTACTGACTAAAAACCCACTCCTGTTCCTTCGTTGCCTTTCATATCAGGGCCGAGTTTTTTTTCATACAGGGACGGTTACCGGACGGCTCACCGTAGGCGCGGGCTTGTGGACGGCGAGCAATGGGTAGCTCGCCGTCCGACCAAGCCCAAGTCGTCGACGGCGCGTACTGTTCCACGCGCGCCTCAAGGAGATGACATCAAACCGTAGGGGCCCAGCAGGG
This sequence comes from Mythimna impura, assembly GCA_905147345.3. Lineage (NCBI taxonomy): Eukaryota > Metazoa > Arthropoda > Insecta > Lepidoptera > Noctuidae > Mythimna > Mythimna impura. Next base: position 13,973,756 of record LR990362.1, on the reverse strand, counting down.
TCGAAGCTTACTGGGGCCAAGGGTTTGCGTCTGAAAGGAAAACTCGACCCTGGTATGAAAGGCAACGAAGGAACAGGAGTCGGGTTTTAGTCAGTAAAAGTCTGACACACCCTCTGGCTCCGCCCAAGAGCGAGATATGTCATTGGATGATTTTCCCACCTAAAAAAAATCTAGGATGTACCTAAGCTATTATCTGAATTATAAGTTGGTAAAAATACTAAAGTAAGGTTATAGTTTATAAAGGGTAGGAAGTACTAATTTCACGTAGTCAGAGCCACGGGCGGTAGCTAGTCTTGTAATAAATGTGAAAGCCATGTTTGGATGTTTGTTAATCAATCACGTCCTCAGACCCTCAACGGTCGAACGGATTTGAGAACATGGGTAGACTACAAAGAATTGTCGTTTATGCGAGCAAAGCCCCAGAAAAAAGCGAATTATACCTAAAAATGGTAATTGTTTAGGCTCGTACTTTACAAAAAAAAATTGCATTCAACGTGGCAATGTTGCCAGTCTTCTGCCCCCCCTAGCCAAGTACCAACCGTTTCGTGTCGAATTCCGTTCTTCAATCGGTAACGCCTCGGTGTCAGCAATTGTAGAAAACGATAAATTGGTAACCATGTTAACGCGCCTGAGTCGGCCGCTCGTTCTAGAATGTCATTCTACAATAACAAAGGATGTAGCGTTGAACATTGTAGTAACGATAACAATTCATTCTATCATTTTGAACGATGTGAATTTGGCTACGAATTTACTATTCGTTTGTTCTGACCACGTGACTTAACGTTGAGATGATGTCATTCCCATACAATTGATTAGTTTTCGACTGGCGTTAACGATTGCAGATTATCAACTTGGCTAGGGGTGCTGGACTCGTTTCCGAATGACAGCGATGTGGAGGAGTTCTTCGACGCTTCAGTGTATTTTGTTTTCGTATCGATGTTTGTAGTTTCGTACTAAGGATGAAACGCATGTTACTAAAAGAGTTATGAGTATACTTGTGGATGAATGGAGAGGGAGGCCAAAGAAAAGATGAATGGATTGTATGAGGGGTGTTATGAAAGAAAAGGGAGTTAGTGATAGCGTTACGGATGAGAGGACAGAATGGAAGAAAAATACGTGTTGCGCCGATCTTAAATAACATGGGACAGCGGCAAGAAGATGATGATCAATTTTTGTAGTTAGGTTTTAGTATACTCGTAGATAGTAAATTTTTATTTAAGTTTCGGGTTAATATTTGAAAACACAATAAATCAAAACATTGTTTAGGAAAATCTATTCCCAACTCGTCACCAAATTGCATCATTTTCCCGCAGAATATATTTGCGTTCGTAATATTCAATCATGGAATTTATCCGTCGTTTTCTCGATAAATGCTTTCTCAAATTCTCGTATATTAAAATTTCCAGACGATTTTCATACCGCGGGCGATCTGGAGCTCAAAACTGCAAAATAAATTATAGAAGTACATACCTACTACCTATTGAGCTTACCAACGTCTGTCTGTATACCTTCTTTTCATATGTATAGAGGTGATTATTGCACACACGGTGAGATCGACTGCCTCCAGGCATCGTTACCAATTTGTATTTGCAAATAGGTTCAAAAATATAAAAGTCCAATTGAAATGAATATTTATTCTGTGGCTGGAAAATGTAGACTTTTGAATTGGTTTTTAAAAGATAGTTTCTGTCAGAAACGCGTGAAGGTCTACAATCCTTTGGACCAATGAAATATCAAACATCTTTAAATTCCAAAGAAAATTAAATTTCAGACCTCTCTTTATCTATACTGCTTTCATCAAGCAATTTCCTTTACCCACTCCCAAAGGCAAGTAGACTTGTAGACTGTAGATTCAAGCTGCACATAGAGTCATAGAGGAGGCTCTCCAGCAAAGCGTCACTCCACAAACATGCCCTATTTAGCACCGACTCCGGTTACTCGCCTTTGTGGCGTGACGTCACCGATAGGCCGCCCGCCGTGCCGCCGTCATACGGTATGAGAAAAGTTATAATTTTGTTACGGTTTAATAGTATTATTAGCTTCCTTCGTGATCGTGGTGGTTTTCAGCAAAATGTAGGTAGGTGTTTTCGTAAGTGTAGTAAAAGGCGAAAAATCCATACTAAATATTTAATACTATAAATGTGGAAGCAACTCTGCCTGTATGTTACTCATTCACGCTTAAAGTATCGAACCGATTTTTATGAAATTTAGTACGAAGTAAGCTTGAACCCGAAAGTTTGACTTCTATTTCGTGTCGGCAATAACCGACATACACGCGGATGAAGCTACTGGCAGAAGCTGGTAAGTTTATGAAGAGAACGTACAAGAGCCCTGCTGTTTTTTTACCTCATTTTCTTTAAAAAAAAGTGATTGCTCACTCAAGGAACTTCTCCTGTATCTTGGGTGAGTTTAAAAACGTTATAACTCACGTACATAAACAACCAGAATAGGAATAACTAGCTGTACATACAAATATTTGTTATTTGTGAAAATCGAGCCCGCTGCACAGTCGATGGCACGTTGCCTTCCATGCGCGCCTCAAAGAGATGCTAGCTTTATTGATGGCCTGCTACGGTCGAGAGCAGTGGTAGCCCAGGGGTTCAAACCCAGCCAGGCTCATTAATTTGTGTAATTCATATCACCGTGACTGCTCTCAAAATGGTGAAGGAAATATCGAAAGGAAACAGGCATGCCCTAGAACCAAAAATTCGAAGACAGGTGACCGTGATCCACTTTGGGTCTGCTTGGTGCATTACGGCCCATCGCTTCGCCTAAGTCCCAGCAATGGGAACATTATAAGGGTGATTAAGCTATGCTATGCTAGGGACGATGCCTGCCAGGGCTGCGAGATGGTTCGAAAGAGTCACTGCGGCCCTAGAACGCAAAGAGCAACTGTAGGAACGCAGGTGGATTTTAGTCAGCAAAAGGGTAACACTCCCTTTCACTCCAAAATTGTACAAATGTACTGCTTATTTCAATCAAAAGAATTGTCTTCTAGCAGACCTTTGAAAAGAGAGATTAAAAGAAATGTAGACAATAATAGAGAGAGCAGTGGTGGCCCAGTGGTAACGGCCTTGACTTACGAGTTGTAGGTCGCGGGTTCAAACCCAGCCAGGCGCATTACTTTGTGTAATTATTTCATCACCACTGCTCTCAAAACGGTGAAGGAAAACATCGTGAGGAAACCGGCATGTCCTAGAACCAAAAATTCGAAGACATGTGACATTCATCAACCTGCACTGGGCCCGCGTGGTGGATTATGGCCTACGAGTATTTCCTCTCCTAGAGAGGAGGCCTGAGTCCCAACAGTGGGAACATTATAAGGCTGACTATGCCAGACAATAATAGTGTACAAAAACAAGAAGAGTTTGTGAAATCTTAAAGTAACACAAATATAATTTAAATATACATTGGGCACATTGCTCGCAGAACAGATGGCCGTTGGGGCCGACAGGTTCTGGAATGGCGACCACGTACCAGAAGACGTAGAGTTGGAAGGCTTCCTACAAGGTGGACCGATGACCTGGTAAGGGTTGCGGGAATCCGATGGATGCGAGACGCACATGACCGTTCATTGTGGCGACACTTGGGGGAGGCCTATGCCCAACAGTGGACGTCTTTCGGCTGAAATGATGATAATGATGAAATACTTATATCACTATAATTATATACTTAATAATTTAAATGAATATATAATATGTATTGTATCGTGGTCAGATCTGAGAAATTAATCACTTCATGATATGGCCAAGTAAAACTGGCCAGATCGTTTTAAACGTTAAAGTTTGATGATATATCAAACCTCGTTTGGCTTTCTTTAGACCTTTTATTATCATAGAAATCCTACATTAATCATATGGCCAAACGAGGATTGACATATCATCAAATGTTAACGTTTAAACGATCTGGCCAGTTTTAGTTGGCCATATCATGAAGTGATCGGTTCTAAGATCTGGCCACGACATATACATATATGTGTAGCGACCTCTATGGCGTCACATAACAACTAATCCTGCATCGCGCAATTAAAGTTCTCCGCGCGATTTGAACATATAGAACAACCCGAAATAATCTATCGGGCAGTTACCCACCAGGCATAACACCCATCTGGTCGGAGGATCCTTCTTTTTCAACGGAGGTTTGCGGGACTTTACACTTTGTTCCACATACCTCCAAATATGTATATAATTATCACACCAGAGAGGAAAGATAGTGCTCCTTAATTGAATTTATGTTAGTTTCTGTTTCTGCCGTTCGTTTGTTGAGACAGGATTCGAAAGATAAATATAAGCCATTCTGCCTCGCTCGAAACCATCGACTTATATTCTACTTGAAACCTTCTGCAGATTTCAGTTTGATTGTACAAGTACTCCTACTGTTTATTTATGCAATCATTACTTATGTATGACTGCAGGATTGTGCGAAGGAGTTACGGTGGTCCTTGAACGCAATAAGTAATTGAAGGAACCTTGGTGGGTTTTAGTTAATAAAAGTCTCATATTATTTATTTATTTATTATATTCTTTATTGTACACCACATAAACAAAAATACAGGACTAACATAATTAAAAAGAAGTGTACAATGGGCGGTCTTATCGCACAGGGCAATTTCTTACAGACAACCTTTGGATGGACTGAAAGAAAGGAGATAGATTTAGGGCTGTCAGTGTACAACATCAGAAAAATACTAATAAGACATAATAACACAAATACATGTAAATACAATATAAGAAAAAAAAAATACTAATAAATATTAGATATATAATTGAGCCAGGAGAAGAAAAAATCAAAGTGAAAGGTAATGCTCCTTCACCAATTTTTTAAACGTAGGTAGCGTTTCATACTCGCGCTCTCGCTCTCGCTATACCCAGAGCGGGAGCAGTGATTAAAAAAATATGCCTGAATAGTTTTCTCGTGCTACTAGTCCTTTTCAAGGATTCCTTCTGTATTTTGACCAAAAAACACCCAAATCAGTGTTTGTGAACTTTTTGTACAGTAAAAGTAAGCCGCTTGCCCTTCCACTGGGGTTAGAAAGCCCTCTAAATTCCTATTTTTATTAACCTAAATTGTTGTCCCGCTTCAAGTCCTTAAATCCCCTAGCAAGCATTTACTTCCCAATCCACAAGCTGAGAGGCAATTGCCCGCAAATAACGAGAAAAATAAGGTAAATTTTACCTGAGGTGGTACACTGAAACCTTAATAATATTCCCTTGGGAGTGATTGGACTCTCCAATTCCCTCGTATTTATGGTTCGCTTTTCGTAAAATATAATAGAGACCTTCGATTTATTACTTGTAGCTCGTATCTAAACTAAATCATTTACCTTTATTCAGTGGCGTAGCTACTGAAGGACTACACCGGACAGTGTCCCAGGGCCCCCAAGCTAGAGAGGCCCTAAAAACCTCATTAACAAACCTTTGATTGAACTACCAAGAATTTCTTCCAGCTTCGAAATCTAAATAAAATAGGCTGCAACACTATCATAATCATGACTGCTCGTTTTAATCAGTAAAAGTCTTACTGTCCTTTCCGCTCCACCCAGAGCAGGAGAGGTTATTTATTGATTTCCCATGTAAAAGGAAGGGTCCCAGTTTTTTTTTTGGCCGACCAGGGCCGTTGGTCGCTTAGTTACGCCACTGCTTTTATTTGGTTCTAAGTTAAGAGGAACTCTCGCGCTGTAGCGTGGAAGAAATATGTGCGCACTAATTAATCTGGGGAAAAAGAAATGTGGGAATCAGAGGGATTTTCTCAAAGATATAGCAAGACTTTCTTAAAAGGTAATTATTTTATGTAACGGTATAATAGTTCTTTTATTTAACCTATTATCTTGTTTTTGCCTTTTTTTAGGGTTCTGTCCCGTATCGGTAAAAACGGAACCCTTAAAAAATCATTTTGTTGTCCGTCAGTCAAGTCTCTTTTTTTCTAGAACGCTCAGGTATTAAGCTAAAATTAATACCGCTTGGTATTAATTTTAGCTTAGGTACTCAGGTCGTTCGCAAGGAAATCAATATATATAGGATACTTCCCGTTGACCTAGAATCCTGACATTTGGCATGAAGCAAGGTCTCGTAGCAGAAGTATAATAAAAAGCCTGAAAACTGTAAATTTGTGGTTACGTCACAAAGAAAAATTCGTTTTTGCGATTCGAGAAAATCTTCGAGTCTCGAATTCGGGAATAAAACTATTTACATAAGTTTATACGGAACCCTCGGTGCGCGAGTCCGACTCGCACTTGACCAGTTTTTATTTTTATTTTACTGAATTTTATGGATTTGACTTTACGTAACTAGTAATGAAACAAAAACAAAATTATTAGAGTTTGTACTTTTAAGCTTTTTAGATCTACAATGTACTCCTGCTTTTTAACAAAAATATAATTTAATACGTTGTCTGAGAACGTTTTAAAAATCTAAGTAGGATCACTAGGTACTTGTAAATAAACCTCTCAGTTACTTTGACATAAGGCACTTATTGTTTGCTTGACTTTTTTTTTTCTTTTATTTTTATCTTTTAATATTGTTTTCTATTATTTTTAAGTTAAGTATTTATAAGTAGATTAAGTAGTTACTTTTTATTTTATAGTTGTTTGTCCTGTGCGAGTCTCAAATAAATGTTTTCTTTCTTTCTTTCTTTAATATTTTGAAAAGCGCTTTTAGCGAAGTATTATAAAACGTTACAACTAAATACGATGGAAGACAGCAGCAAGACGAACAAAACGCGTACCAGGAGGGCTGGTAAGAGGTGACACAAAACTACCAAAATATAAAGCAATGGCGACACTTGGGGAGGCCTATTTCCAACAGTGGACGTCTTTCGGCTGAAATGATGATGATGATCCGTTACATTGCGCATGTTAATATTTGTGTAACGCAGTGTGCGATACGATTGCGAAGCGTTCCGAAGCGATTGATGCGAATTTAACGCGACGCGGCGGCTTTATCCTACGTGCACGCAAAGTCACCATTTATACCAAAACAAGTCGCCACACCCCAAGAGTTCGCGCGAAAATATCAAACCAACTGCTCGCGCCCGCTTCGCTTCACTTGTCACCGCTTTGCACCTACGTGCGGTTAGTCAGTCACGTAGGCCACCGCAACAGAAAGCCAATTGTTTGTTCCAGACGTGCCGCAACGCTTCGCGTTCGCGTTTGCGTTAAATCATCTACGTAGAATTAACACCGCGTAAGGTCCACTGACTCCTACTGTCTACGGTCGCGTAGCTTCATAGACGCGTAACTTCGTGCCATCGTGTCGTTGCCGCTTCGTCGACAGAGTTTCATGGTTTTGTTTACATATAAGCTGTGAACAGGCGTACACCAAGCGTATAATGACGAATACGGGTCTATGAAACTACGCATCCGACTGAGAGACCTGACTGAGGGGCCTGAGACTTCAACCTATAAACCTGTTTTTTTCTTGTCAACAGAACAATGTCCCTGGTTCCGCCAGGGGGGGCGGACTCCCCCAGTCCGCGGCGGGCAGTCAGCCCACTGCTGGAGATGCGCCGCCCACATTGCACGTTAGCCTGCGACTACTGCGCAGCTGTACTCGAAGACAAATTCAAACGTAAGTAGATGTAATGGGTGCATTTTTGTTGGTTAACAAGTGGGAGTAGTCAGCGTCCTATTAGAGTTGTACCGACCACGTAGCACGCTAGCTTCCAAAGACAAAGACAAAGCATTTTATTTCAAATAAACCATTTACAGGCACTTTTGAAATGTCAAGAAGTCAGTCAGTCAGAAAATATGATGCTAATTGCACATTCCAAAGCTTAGATCTCTATGGAGAAGAATGTGCAAGAAACTCCATGGACACTCTTGACACACTTGCGACTACTGCACGACTTTACTGGTTTACAAGTGTACAGTCTTAAACTATACTTTTGCTGACCGGCCGGGTCTTGCACCCGACGTGCGTCATTTTATTACTATAAATAAACATAATTTTCATTAAATCGATGAATGCAATTACTGCTACGCGGTGACTAACATTATCATCTAAGACAAACCGGAGATATCAGATGGATGTCCTTTGTAGACGTTAGTTAGAGTGTTGAACAGCATCTCCTGCACCTCTAGCCAAGTTGCTTATCTGCAATCGTTAACGCTAGTCGATAACTAATCAAATGTATGGGAATGACATCATCTCAACGTTAAGTCACGTGGTCAGAACAAACGAATAGAAAATTCGTAGCCAAGTTCACATAGTTCAAAATGATAGAATGAATTATTATCGTTTCCACAATGTTCAACGCTACATCCGTTGTTGTTGTAGAACGAGCGGCCGACTAAGCGCGTCTACATGGCTACCAACTTATCGTTTTCCACAATTGCTGACACCGAGGCTTTACCGATTGGAGAACGGAATTCGACACGAAACGGTTGTAACTTGGCTAGGGGGGCTGGAACGTCCTCAAGCTGTTGATCAGTAGGCACGTTGTCAGTGAGGCAGAGTTGATGCAGGTATTAGCCGTAATTATTTCCATTTCCGTTTCGATGGATGCTATGTTCATGTTGGTCGAGTTGATGAATTTATCAATTTAATTGAATTGACGCTGAATATTGCCTTCGCTTTGCTTCAATCCTTGATTCTCCAGCTCCACAATAGTCGTTTGACTTTTGATTAGTTTAAGTAAGTAATTCTCGTTGGTCTGCAGAGATCGATGTCGTTTTGGTATTTATTCAAATAGGCCATTAGCTATGTAGCCGACTGCTTCGACTAAGCCTTTCTTCCTGTAACGTGGTTGAATGATCTTGTTCTAGAAGAATAAATGGTAGTCGTTTAAACGCAACCATCGCATTCCCGCTACTCTGGTCATCAGTCCACCTTGTGAGAGGCCATCCAACGCTGCGTCTTCTGGTGCGTGCCTACCACCACAAATGAGATTATGGCATTAAGGGGCTCCTATTAGCCGATGACGTTGAGCATTTTGTCTACCCCTCTTCCCCCTACTTTTATACTTGAAGGATAAAATACGAAAAATACGGGAGCGTTATGGCGTGACAAATGACGTACGTCCATCCGTCCAAAGGATTAGGCGATCTATGATTTGACATTTTGTCGTCGAATTGAAAAAATGCTAATATCTCAAAAATATGTACTGTTAGTAAAACAAGTTTTATGAACAATAATTTCAATCATTAGCCGATTTCGCGATTTTCAGTGGCCTATATGGAAAGCACTAAATCGGTTGCGAACCCAGGTAGGCCGCTGCAAACACAACTTGGCAAAATGGAATTTTATAGACCCGTCGGATATTCAATGTGAGTGCAGTGTTTCTGTTCAAAACATGAGCCATATATTAGAATGCCCCAAGTGCCCATACACCTGCACTTTGGAGGATTTGATGAGTGCTACCGATGCTGCTATTAATGTAGTCACCTATTGGGCCCAAACAGTTTGACGAGTTTACCATCGAATCGAAAAAAAGAAGACAATCATTATATTCTCTATAGACAGGTATAAATTTCGTGTTGATAATTGCTTTGGTAAAAAACTTTAAACACAAGTAATAAACGCAAATAGACATTTTTTATTATTATTTGTACAACAACAAATGAAAAAAATATTTGTACAAAATTGAAGACCATGAATCAAAGTATAGCAATTTTTTTTTAGAGCTTTATGATGCCCTTTTATGGTACTATATACAAGTTGAAACGTATATATTCAAAAGGAGCCGCTTCACTATACAAAAAATACGATACCATGTATGCCTATTAATTTTGAATACATATTAGACCTTACCTCTTAACAGGAACAAAAGAAAGTACATTTTCCATATATTTTCCAATATAACGTCGGGCTTGAAGCAAATTTTTCCCATAAATCCTAACATAAAATACTCTACAGGGAATTGCAGGCTTACCATTCCACTGTAATGGTTCAGTTTCTGGTTTACTCTGAATGCGACAAAGGTGTTTGGAATTGCGCCACCGAATAAAAAAAAAAGTAAACGGATTTGCTTCAATTGCTGCCAAATCCAATTGTGTAGCATTGTCAGATTTTTTCGAGCTAGTTTATAGAATTTGATAAAATTTGTAGCCTCTGGGCGTTTTAGGATTTTTATTGTTGAAACTTTCTTTTTACCCAATCAAATACGTGACGAATGTTTTGTACAGATTTCAAATGTAGTTTTTTTTTTTAGTACAGGGTTGCAGTTATTTATACAAAAGATATAAACAATCAATTGATATATTTGTGATCATCATCATCATCATCATTTCAGCCGAAACTGTTCTACCAAGGCTGTGGTACTTTGAATGTACTTTGGCCCTGGATCGCAAAGGGCAACTGAAAGAACACAGGTGGGTTTTAAAGGTCTGGCCCTCCCTCTTGCTCCACCCAGGGCGAGAAGAGTTCTATGACAATTTCCCGCGTCAAAAAAAAAAATGGTGGGGTTCGACTTTCGACAAGTGCGTCTAACTGGTAATATTTTCACTGAAGTTTTTTTTTTATTATGGATGGATAGGCTCGCGTTTGACCACTATCTTTAGGTTATTTCATATAGAGAGTTTATTGATTGTTAATTTATTATTTAATGTTCCTAGTAATTTCTAGCCTGAAATACAGGTATATACTCGTATACATATATAATTCAACCTAGTTTAGGCAAAAATGCAACTGTGTGCGTTATAATCCCTATATTTTATAAATAATCGATATTCTATTTTATTCTATTCTACTATCAAACTTGATGGTAAGCAATGATATGGCCGACGATGGAGCACGCTTGCCTAGAAGTAATCTATTCATTCTGGATTTAAAGATCCCTAGATTATAGCTATCAGAAAGCACAGACTCCAGCAGAAAATTTCACTCCTTAGCCAATTTAAATTACAACATATTGTGTAGTACTCGTAAGTAAATCGATTCGCATCTAACCGAGCAATCACAGTATGTATTGCGTTGCTCTGAACGTTTGGACGCATTAGCATATAAATGTGTGTGCGTTGGAATTGCAATTTAATTCCACCAAGTCCGTTCCATCATCTGACCACTAGACGTACGGCGTTGCGCCATCGGTACATGGTGGACATCCCACCCATACGTACAAAGCGTTTTGGGAACACATTCATTATGCGTACAGCTACGGAGTGGAATTCCCTGCCGGAGTCTGTGTTTCCTGATAGCTACAACCTAGGGGTCTTTAAGTCAAGAGTGAATAGGTTACTTCCAGGCAAGCGTCTCCATCGTCGGCCACATCATCGCTTACCATCAGGTGAGATAGTGGTCAAACGCGAGTCTAACAATAATAATTAAAAAAAAATGTCTTCTTGCGTACTGACTTTGTAAAGGAAAAAGTTTGAAACGTTAAAGCTCCAACATTGGTAGTTTGGGCTTCAACGTTTTAACATTCCCTAAAGCCAAGGTTTCCTTAAGACATTATTATACCTACTGAACTCTGAGGGTTTTGTACATTCTATGCGCATATAGGTCCGAAAGAGAGGCTATGGTAGAGCCGTACTAATATCTCACTTCAGGCAGTTTCAGTCAGATTCAACGTCGCCAAAACACAAGCGTGTCTGTTCACCGCCAAAAGGAGCCCATTCACCTTGGTTCTTGTTTTTCAGAATGTGTCCTTGGAGTGCACCGACCGCCTTCAGCTCTTGGCAGTTGAAATTTATTCAAACCTAAACTTTGGGCGATTCATTGAGTCCAAAGCCAAGGTAGCTGCTAGAAAACTCGGCGTTCTTGCAAAGGTCCGACGGTATTTCACACCGGGAAAGCTTTTAATGTTTTAAAAAGTACAGGTCCGATCGTATGTGAAGTACTGCAGCCACATATGTGCTGCCAAAATGCCATCTAGCGGCCTTGGATTAGGTGGAGAGGCATACAAAGAGGCTAATTGGTGATCTCATTAGGTTAAGATCAATCTACAAAGCCTGGAGCATAGACGTACGATAGCCAGCCTTTCGGTATTATTTTTATAGGATGCATTTGGAGAGTGTGCACAGGAATTACATGATTTGATTCCGCCATTGCCTTTCTACAATCGGACAAGTCGACGTACGGTGAGTGTCCACCCTATGTTGACACCTCTACGGCCCGGACTAAGCGTTTCGTCTCGTTGTTTATACTGTGTACATCAAAGGGTTGGAACAATTTGCCTGCTGCGATCTTCCCGTCCGATTATAATTTGGGTGTCTTCAAGGCTAGAGTGAATAGGCTCTTAATAAACTAGTGCGCATCACCATTAACGATTGGATCACTGCGTACATCATGTGGGATCGAGTCAAGCACTAGTATATATCTATTAAAAAAAAATCGGTAAGACTTTCACAGTTGGAAAAGACCCGATGGCGTTTATCGTTTGTTACGTACCTACGTGCTTGCAGATAACCATTGAATCATTATTTTTTATTATAAAAGGGCACACATATATTTTTTTGGTGTTGTTGTTTTATGATAAGGAATCGCGACATTTAATTTTAGTTGGTTTCTGCACAGAATATTTTAGACTTTTATAAGTATTTGTGTTTTAGAGCTTACACTCGTTGGCTGCAGTTGAATCACCATCAGGTGGTCGCTTTGTGTTGCCGTCTGGCATTACGCCGAGTTAAAGCCCAATTTTTTTTGTTTAATTTTATGTTGTTTCACTTTTTTATAATGCCAATAAAAGCAATTTTCTTTCTTCATTTCAAATCATCTCTAATTTTCTGTCACTTTCTAACCAGGAAGCGCCGACATGCGCAACAGAGGCACATCTCCACTATCAGCATCACCACGACAGTCACTCACTGGAGAACCACCCTGGACCCTCCCGGATGATGACCGGCCTGACTTCTCAGCACTCAAGGAAAATATACAAAGGATCAACAAGTAAGATTCACATTATATCAAGGTTTAATGTTGTTAATTAAAAGAATGCTTTCCGTGTAAGAACACAGATGAAAGTTTTTCTTGGTGACCGATTTTTAAGGGATATTTTCTTTAACCGATTTTAGTTTTATCTTTTTTCTACTTACTAGTTTTTTCCACACAGTTTTGCCCCCATGGCCTATTCAACAGGATTCCGAGATTGCTTTTCGGTGTAAAAAAAAAAAGCTTAGGACGTGTCCACAACTGGCGAATGCGACCCGCACCAGAGTTGCTCGTGTACTGCAAGCGTGCAATTAGTGCAATTGTTTCGTGCGTCTCTTTAGCGCAACTCAGGCAAGGTTTGTGCAGATATATAGCGTGAAAGCAAACGGAACTACATGGGAGCGAGCAGCGCGCTCGCGAAAAGTGCGCCGCGCGCACCCACTGTGCAAGCCTTGCCTGAGTTACACTAAAGAGGGAGCAAACGCAAGGGAACATACTCCCGCCCCCCTAGCCAAGTTACAACCGTTTCGTTTCGATTCTCGTTTCGTTGATCGCCTCAAGTCGGCCACGCCTCCTATTCCTTTGTTCTGACTACGTGACTGAGCGTTGAGATGACGTCAGAACAAAGAAATCGGAGGCGTGACCGACTCGAGGCAATCGACAAAAAAAGAATCGAAACGAAACGGTTGTAACTTGATTAGGGGGGCAGGGATAAAAAGTATCATAATTATGTGCTAATCCAGGACGTGCTCTACCCGTGTTCCAAATTTTATCAAATCCGTATAGCCGTTTGAATATAAAAGAGTAACAAACATGTACATGCAACCACATGCAGGAACATGTGTGTGGTACTTTCGTGTACCTATGTCTTGTGTTGTGACAAATAAATGGTTTATCTATCTAGCTACACACACACACGTTCACCTGTCTATTAGTGTGAATATTCTGTATGAAAACTAACCACAATCAAATTGAACAATGAGCCCTACATATACTAACGATGCAACAGGGCTTATTATGGTCCTAACAGGCTTACGCGCCTGATTAAATTGCCGCTCGGTTGCTGATTGGATGCACTTGTGTCGAGCGATACCGCAGACGAGCTGGTCATGTTATTGTGTAACAATAGAAGCAAAGTATAAGCCTAGCTTGTTCTCACTGTGCACTATGGGTATTAAGGTTTAGAATTGATCCATTGAAGTGCTGCATGAGTAGAAAGATCACGTGTATTGAGAAAAGAATAAAACGAAACGAACAAAAGACAAAGACACTAATTGGAGAGGATTTTTTAAAGAACTACCGTTATCCTGGAACGCTATTGCAGGCCACAGGTAGGTTTTAGTCTGTAGAAGTCTGATACGTCCTCTTGCTCTACAATACAGCAAAAACACCACAAAAAAAAACAGATTGGTGAAAAATTCTACGAATAGAAGTGGTAGGTACCTAATACATAATTATAGAAAGTTCATCACGGTGTTATTTAAAAGAAATGTTGTATAAATCAAATATTAAGTTGATTTATAGAATACGGACTGTGTAAACTAGTGTAAAGTCAATATATTTATAGTCCAGATGTTTCAAATGTGGTATTATATGCTTGCTATGTAATTTGTCAAGATACAGCCTTAATATCCAAAGCTGAATCAATGAAACTCAAGGCACTAACCCGCTGGTGCAATATCCGGAATTATACCGTTGGGACGTGAAATCAGCTTTACATATCTCGTCGGATGAAGACATGATCACGTGATATTTGCTTGAAAATGGAACCATCTCACGCTGCACCGTATATTTCCATGCGCACAAACGAATTACATCTACACAAATACGTTCTTGAATAATTTCACTTTGGAGCTTTTGAGCCGAATATATTGTATACTACTCGCATAATAAACTATTCCCTGCTGGAGTTGTTGCCTAACCTGAGAATCTAAGTCAAGAGTGAATAGGTTACTACTAGGCATGTGTGGTCCATCTTTGACCACAATTTGTCGCTTTCCATCAGAAGAGATAGTAATCAAGCGGAAGCCTATCAATAATATAAAAAATATTATTATTATAAAGTAGAAAAGTTTAATTAGTTGAACGCGCTAATCACAGGAACTACTGCCCCCCTAGCCAAGTTACAACCGTTTCGTTTCGATTCTCTTTTCGTTGATCGCCTCGAGTCGGCCACGTCTCCTATTCCTTTGTTCTGACCACGTGACTGAGCGTTGAGATGACGTCAGAACAAAGGAATCAGAGGCGTGGCCGACTCGAGGTGGTCGACGAAAAAATAATAGAAACGAAACAGTTGTAACTTGGCTAAGGGGGCTGGACTGATTTTAAAATCTTAAACTGTTAGATAGCCCATTTGTTGAGAAAGACTATATAACATCATTCTACGATTCACAAAAGTGGAGTAGTAATCAAAGACATGGGTAAAACCGCGGGGGACAGTTAATAAAGAATTAGCGTGGATTTAGTATTACTATGACTAAAGTAATTATCTTTTTTGTACCAGGGACTGCGAAACCTCAACCCGTCTGGACATGTTGCTAACTCAAGTGGAACAGTACGCTAACAACTTGGAGGCTCTGGTTGAGGAGAGGACCTCAGACTACCTGGAGGAGAAGAGGAAGTGCGAGGAACTGCTGTATCAACTACTGCCGAAGTAAGTGGGACGTTGAAAAAAAATTTTTTTTTTTTGGAAGTAAATAAAACGTTTCGTTAGAAGTAGAAGCTAAGGTGTATAAATACTTGTAAAATGCTAAAAATCATTAGGAATAAATACGACGGCTGTTTCACAAAATAGGTAGGTACAGAAGTCAATCTCATGTACGAGTATGTACTCCACTTATAATACAGGCTACGCTCAGCAATCGCGCTAGGGTCGTGGGCGTAGGCGTGGCGGTTAATACATAATATAATTTGTAAAAATAATACATGGGCACAAAGTCATGTTCGCTTTCCCGGCGCGGGACCACGGTCCACCGGGGTACCTACCTTAGGGTGTTTAATTTTTTGGTGATTTTTTATTTTTATTTGACTTCACTAAAAAAAAAAACATTAAAAGGATCAAAATAACTTTTTCGGAAGTCTGTGTTTCTCGGTATTGTTTGTTTGTTATTTAACACCGACTTCCGAAATTAAAGATTTTTTGATCCTTTTAGTGTTTTTTTTTTGAAGTCTGTAATTTTTTTTTTGTAAAAAAGTTTTTTATTTCACACTTTTTATTTGCAATACACTTATAACCAGAGTGCCTATTTCTCATGACAATTCCAATGAACCCAAACACTGCTAGGTTACATTGTTTTATTATGAAGTTCCTGTTTCTACCGTCTACCTTCCGGCTCCATTTTCAGATCAGTTCGATAGTACCTTATGGCCAAAGTGCATCTCATTACAATTCTAATAAGCCCAAACACGGCTAGGATACATTGATTAATTACAGAGTTCCGGTGCCTATCTTCCGGTTCCATCATCAGCAGGTCACTTCGATGATACCATTTTCAACATAACTATTCAGAACCATTTATTTATTAGTATTGTCATAATCGCTTAACTATCTTCATTGTGATATATAAGTGAGTATGAAGTTCCGTTGGCCATTTCTGGTATTTTTCATCAGTTCTACTTCATCAAATGGCTAAAACTTTTTGACTGTAAATGCTTAAGTTCTCGACGAAAATACCAAAATCACTATATGGTTGCCTATAATATTTGAGGAGTTCCCTCGATTCCTCATGGATCCCATTATTAGAACTGGATTTTGAAAAAAATGGGACCAATCTGAAAGCATATTCTATAAGAGGAAAAAAAATTGCAAATCGGTCCATAAACGACGGAGTTCTAAAGTAACAAACATAAAAAAAAAACATACAATCGAATTGATAACCTTCTCCTTTTTTTGAAGTCAGTTAAAAATCACCATAATCGGTTAAATATTTAGAGGTTGCACAACGCCAATAAAGTTTTCTCATAGGGCAATTTTTTTAATATTATACATACAATAGGCATACTAAACTTTTACTGACTAAACTCACCGTATGACAACATTGAAGACTAATATAAAAAAAAAGAAAATTAACATTACCGGCCTTAGGTAGGCAAACTAATTCACAAAGGGATTTAAGGCCCTAGCTCCCGAACTGTGCCATAAAAGAGTGATTTTTTTGAAGCCTACTCCTTGGTAGGTCAATAGTTTTGAAAAAATATATGTTTACTATCAATTCATTTACCTACAACATTATCAACATAAGATTTTTTCGTATGACCAATAATTTTGACAAAAAAAAAAATTAACGACATAATATTTTTTCGCTAGTTTTCCCTACTCCTTTCAAACGGCTTGGCTTACAGAAAAAAATTGCTGGTTAAGTGTTATTCAGAATGTACATAGCATAGCATAGTCGGCCTTATAATGTTCCCACTGTTGGGACTCAGGCCTCCTCTAGGAGAGGGAATGGGCCATAATCCACCACGCGGGCCCAGAGCGGGTTGGTCAGAATGTACATAATATGTACAGAATGTACATAATATATGTAAATCAATCAATATTTCGCAAGAAAAAATGGTTTTAAAGGTCAGTGGGGCTCTATGCGGGCACAGGCGGCAGTACGAGTATGTGTGCATTTAACTCCAGCCAGATGTTCAAGGGACTATACACCTTAACACATAGTTCAACCTACCTCAATTATGTATCCGTCCAGGTCAATCGCTTGACTAGGAATAATTATATTGACCCAACCGTTATTAATACGGGATACCTTGTCATTAATATAATGCGTTGGTGATTATGAGATAAGTACTGTATAGTGGGTACCGGATAGATTAGTATCTTGGGTAAATGTTGAGAGCGTTTGATAAACTTGTTATTTTGGTAGATAGTGTTGAAAGATCATGTCAGCTTTTGAGCTTCTTAGAGGATTTGAAATCGCAGGCGAAAGAAACGCCCGAGTGTCACCATTGTGCGGACCACCCGAAGGACATGGTGGAGAATAGGATAGAGGTGTGCCCTGCTTAGGCTGAACACCGCTGTGTTCTCTTAGAGGCGATCGGTGGCGGCGATCTCTCTCACCGGCCCTGGTTCAGACCATGGTCCGGTGTCCTTCTGCGAAGCAATAATGCGAGTGAAGGAGATGGCCGTAACCGTAAGGGAACGGACATCATCACGTTGAGAACCGCAAGGCGATTCCCGGTCACCTCAAGTGCGGGCTTGCAGACGATGAAAGAAAAAGAAAGAAAGAAAAATATTTTATTTGGCACACGTACACAGATACACACAATGTAGAAACAACATGTAAACACTTAAGATAAAAAAATAAGAAAATAAAATAACTAACATTGTGTGTCTCGCGCCTGCACCAAATAGGTCCAGTTCGGCAAAAATGCCCAATAACAACAACACACAACACAACAGTATACAATAGGTAGCTTGCCGTTCGGCTGATCATTAAGAACCAAACCCGAGTCGACGGCGCGAAATTTTCCACCCGTGCCTCAAAGATATGTCAGCAGATAAGAAGGACACAGAAGGGTTTTAGTTAGTAAAACGACTAACACGCCCTCTAGAGCGTGGGAAGAAATTTGACCATTTCCCACCACAAAAAACACGTGCTGATGCTGATCGCTGTATAATTACAATTTTATGACACTATTATTATTATTTTTTAATAATACTCGTAAGATGTGAATTTCTTAAGCGTAATGTTTTTGGCTTGGATACTAAGTTCTTTACGCCATGTCTTCGTATGAATAGTTAATTTGTTTACCATTAGAATATGGATGTAAATATTCTAATATTTTTGTAGTATTTGGCAGAAAATGTATCAAGCCAACCTTCTCGTCAAAGTGAGGTAGTCTACACTACAGTAAAATTCTCAGCTCCATTTTACCGAGATTGTACGTGTTTCAATAATTCCACATATTGTCCAGTTGCGCAGATACTTCAGATACATAGTAACAAATATTTTACATCACAATATCCGATAGGAATCAATTTGTGAATAATTAAAACAGCCACTGAACTTCTTTCCAAAAAATCCCGCCAAAAACCCATTAATTCTTTTATTGTAAGTGGACTACAGATAAATAAAACAAGTGGGCGCAGATAATCTAATTAATAAGTATTGACATTTCAACCCATACAGCTGCGATTTTGAGATGTGTTTGAAGTTTTTGAATTCTTAGGTTCATGGAATATTGAAACGGCAAAAGAATAGAGTTGTCTCATAGAGTCATATCTCAAATCACACATCACATTATTTTATCTGTACATTTTTTCCCTTATTCTGCTCAAACCTATTGGCACACTACAACGTTCTGACGTCTTTGTGTGGACACAACCATCGGCCCACGCTGAAAATCAGCGCTGTGAACTCGTCGCATTATGCCACAGCATTATGGCTATTTTCCCTATACACTCGTAAGTTAGTCTTAAGGGGATGCAACTCGACATAAATTTTCACTGTTTTTCATACAACCGCTCTTATGACGTTATCACATTTTTCATTAGATATTTTGGAAACACAGTATCTTGTGGGCTATCTAGGCTTCTATTGAAATCAATTTATAAAATTGTGTAAAAAATCCAGTAAAGACCTCTGAAAATCTGCTACTTTGCATGAACTTTGACACTTCATAATTTATTAAAAAATTAAAAAAGTCAATAAAGTATAACGGAATTACCGAATGCTAACAGAGTTTTCAGGCATTATCCATCTCTTTTCGCGTTGCCTTTTCGTCAAACATCGCGTTGGATTGCGTTAGATGAAGTAACAAGCTTTTAAACCATGCTCGATGTTCACGATAGGTGAGTGAAAAAGGACCCTCGGTTACGATAATAATAATAATAATTTCTGGGTGTTCTCATTTAGCTAACGGAGACTATTTGCATAGACACAACCTTGTAGCCAGGATTATCCACCAGCAACTTGCTCTTAAATACAATCTTGTGGAATCAGAAGTACCGTACTATAGGTATGTTCCCGATCCAGTTCTCGAGAATG
The DNA here is from genome assembly GCA_905147345.3 of Mythimna impura. Lineage (NCBI taxonomy): Eukaryota > Metazoa > Arthropoda > Insecta > Lepidoptera > Noctuidae > Mythimna > Mythimna impura. Next base: position 13,953,964 of record LR990362.1, on the reverse strand, counting down.
GCAGCGTCACAGTGTATTGGGATCGATCTATCATCACTGACAGGACTATTGTTGCCAATAAGCCTGACATAGTGGTGATAGATCGACTAGAGCGTGGCACAATGATTGTTGATACAGCGGTCCCTCATGACGAGAACCTCGTGAAAGCTGAAAAATATAAACAAACTAAATATTTTGACTTGGCTCGCGAGGTTGTCGACATGTGGGAAGTGGATAGAGCAATCATTGTGCCGATAGTCGTAACGGCTAATGGCTTAATAGCTAAGAGCCTCGAACAACATCTACGGACGCTCTCGTTAGGCAGCTGGATCAAGGGTCTGATCCAGAAAGCAGTACTCCTGGACACGGCGCGCATTGTTAGGAGATTCCTCTCTCAGGAGCGCTGACCACCGGTAGCTTGGACCCTGTTCCCGATGCCGGTGGGCTACTATTTTTTATATTTTTAAATGTTTTTTTAAAGACATATTTAAAAATGTAAATAATATGTTTATATAGAAAATAAATGGAATAATAATAATTGTTTATTGATCAAAAAGGGTACAGATGATAATTATGAAAAAACAAAACATAGACTAATAACAAGCACAATATACAAGATATACAAGGTTAAGTAACCACATTCTAAGGGAGAATATATTGGTGGAAATACATGGTACATCTGTTTACAAATTACGTTTCCCTGACTCTTAAACTAGGGTATACCTGTATCTTAAAAGACAGTGAATGTGATGTAAATACATTGTTTTTCTTTCTTTCTATTACATTGAAAAAGGTTACATTTCGTCGCTTAATAACACAACCACAGATATATCAAATACAACGTAAGTCTAAATCGGGAGCCTTTCAGGAGAGCAAATAAACTGTTGAGTGACGTACTGTTGTTCTGGGAGTACAACTGAGTTCCGTGGTTTTGCTGTAGCTTTTTTGTGTAAAACTGACTTACATATTGTTTTTGATGTTAAATGACGGGTCACCATTGGTTCAAATCCTCGCGTTTGATTCATCAAAGGCTGAGTTGTTTGATTTCCTGTCGCACACACACACACACACACATACACAAACACACAACATACACACAAACACACACAACACACACATACCCACAATCACATACATACACACACACACACACTACATAAAGTAATTAAAAAAAAAAATCTCGTGGTGTTAGAACTTTAGCGACGATTGGACATTTGATAATTTTTACATTTTTTTTTTTCTGATAACAATTCCATTATTTCTTAACCAATAACTATCTACTATATAATATACTTTCTTCCTCAGGTCCGTAGCCTCCCAACTCATAATGGGCCAGCCAGTCATGGCGGAGACGTACGACCAGGTGACGATTTACTTCAGCGACATCATCGGCTTCACCCAGTTGTCTGCAGAGTCCACGCCACTGGAAGTCGTTGATCTGCTCAATGATCTGTATACCAGCTTCGATTCGATTATTGAAAACTTTGATGTTTATAAGGTGAGTGTTTTTTGGTCCTTTTTAGGGTTCCGTAGCCAAATGGCAAAAAATGGAACCCTTATAGATTCGTCATGTCTGTCTGTCTGTCCGTCCGTATGTCACAGCCACTTTTTTCCGAAACTATAAGAACTATACTGTTGAAACTTGGTAAGTAGATATATCCTGTGAACCGCATTAAGATTTTCACACAAAAATAGAAAAAATATATATTAAATTTTGGGGGTTCCCCATACTTAGAACTGAAACTCAAATTTTTTTTTTCAAACCCTTACGTGTGGGGTATTATTTTATGGATAGGTCTTTAAAAATGATATTGAGGTTTAAAATATCATTTTTTTCTAAACTGAATAGTTTGAGCAATAGACACTTCCAAAGTGGTAAAATGTGTCCCCCCCTGTAACTTCTAAAATAAGATAATGATAAAACAAAAAAAAATATATGATGTACATTATCATACAAACTACCACCGAAAATTGGTTTGAACGAGATCTAGTAAGTAGTTTTTTTTTTAATACGACATAAATCGTAAACCGTAAACATAAATTTACCTTTCAAGTTTGTACGGAACCCTCAGTGCGCGAGTCCGACTCGCACTTGCCCAGTTTTTTTTTAAGGTTAGTATTTATCCAATTTTAATCTTTTAATCGCGTAGGCCAAAGTCGCACATCCACGACTAAATACTCCATCTCGTCAATTCTCCACCGTAGGCGCGGGCTTGCGGACGGCGAGCAATGGGTGGCTCGCCGTTCGACCGTCCGATAACCGTCCGGACCGAGCCCAAGTCCTCGACGGCGCGTACTGTTCCACGCGCGCCTCAGGCAGATGTCAGCAAATCGTACGGGTCCGGCAGGGTCGAAGCCTACTGGGGCCACGGGAGTGTGAAAGTGAAACCCGGGGCCCTGGGACGAAGGCAAAGAAGGAACAGGAGTGCGTTTTTAGTCAGTAACAGTCTGACACTATCTCCCGGTCCCCCCAAGAGCGGGATTTGTCATTAGATGATTTTCCCAACTAAAAAAAAAATCTCGACAATTCTTCTATCACCTATGGGGATTGAAGAGCTAAACGAGATGGAGAACTCAGTCCCAAACATACGACCCTGGTGATTAGGACACGAAAACACTCGTCGGATCAATCCAACGCAAGCGGTGCCCAAAGTGGAAAAAAATGATAAGATGTTGAAAGAAACTACGTAATTTCACCAAATCCTTTTTTTTTTTTGAAAATTCATCAAATAATTCTTCTCGCGGGGTGGAGCGAGAGGGAGTACTAGACTTTTACTGACTAAAACCTACCTGTGTTTCTCCAGATTGCCCTTTGCGTTTCAGGGCCGCAGTTTCGAACTATCGCGCAGCCCTTTATTCCATAGTACGCAATTTATTTCCTCTACCATAAAAGTAGAACATAGTGATATATCGCACACGATATGAAGGACCATCGTTCATCGAAGTTGGCTTTATTGGATGTAGTCGCGTCCAAAATAAAGGTTGTTATACACCGTGAATATACTATAATACGAGTATGTGCGAGTAATAGGAAATCAACCCATCTAAAAGTATTTCTTAGATAATTAATTAATAAATTATATTAACACAACAAAAAAGAATTTTCGATATTGATCCAGTCATGTGATGACTTGACCAAAGGAAATAGGGATTCATGTTAATGTATTATAGATAAAACAAGTGTTAAATCACATACGGTTGTGTTACGATAATTAATAATATGAAATCTTTTCGGTTCTTCCACAATTAAAATAGCTATTCGTCTTAACTTCGCACGGGTTTTAGAATGTTTTTGAAATTCTCTTCTTTTCTCTACTGTAATATGCATGTAATGTACACCTAAACCTTCCATATAAATTAATCTGTCTGTTGATGAAAACCGGATAAAAATCTATTCAGTCGTTTTTAAATTTATCGCGAATAGACGCGATAGGGAAACTTTGTTTTATAATGTGTAATGGTGCGTCCAGATCTGGCGAATGCACAACTCGCGAACCGTTCGCGAGCCGCTTGCGAACTACGCGCGTGCATTTCATGTTCGTATGAAGCATGCGCAGCGCAGGGGCTTCGTACAAACGAGCCGTGCGCGAAATGCACGCGCACCGTTTGCAAGCGGCTCGCGAGCGGCGAATTTGCCAGGTCTGGACACACCATTAGGATAAGGAAGGAAAGAAGAATGACATATTTACTTACTTACGAGTATATTCAGATACGGAGATATATTAACATAAGCCTTCGTTCGCAGATTATATTAAGTTACGGGCACATAAAATATACATTATCTTCGTTTTTGTCGTTGTATGTGTTGCTTCATTCAAATGTATGGCTGGCGATATTGTGAAATATGTTCAAAGATAGCTTCCTCATGGTGTGTGACGGCCTTAATTTTGTATAGATAAAGAATGAAGGAACTCAATCCCGAGTTAATTTAAGCTTTTACGTCTTCCTTTTGTGAATTAATAAGAAGATTTTTATGTCTTTTGATAATAGAATTTTCTTTATTATGAAGAATAGGGCGATTATAGTTGATTATATCAGATTGAACAAAGAATACGAAACTCTGCCCTGTTTCTTAAAATTAGATACTTTACAGAATATCAAACCATTTTTTGGGATGGAAAATCATACAATAACTCCTTCCACTTTAGTGGAGCGAGACAGACTATTTCTGACTAAATCTTTTTGATATTATTTTCATTTATTCATTAATATTTCCATATAGCATAGCATAGTCGGCCTTATAATGTTCCCTCTGTTGGGACTCAGGCCTCCTCTCTAGGAGAGGGAATGGGCCGTAATCCACCACGCGGGCCCAGTGCGAGTTGGAGGATGTCACATGTCTTCGAATTTTTGGTTCTACGACATGCCGGTTTCCTCACGATGTTTTCCTTCACCGTTTTGAGAGCAGTGGTGATGAAATAAATTACACAAAGTAATGCACCTGGCTGGGTATGAACCCGCGACCCACAACTCGTAAGTCGGGGCCGTTACCACTCGGCCACCACTGCTCTACATCTCAATTATTAGGTTTAATTCTTTTTCTTTTTTTCAACAATATTTCCATATAAATCATATTATTAAATATTTCAATAGAAAAAAAAAACAATAAAAATTATAAAAAATAGTATTCCACCACCGGTATCGGGAACAGGCATTACATTACATTTAGTTGATTACATGTAACTTAACTACAATAATCAAACTACGTGAAGTAAGTAGTTGTTAATCTGAATGCTGTAATCTAGTAGTTATAACTACTGATTATTTCTATACTAAGAACTTATATTTTGCAATTCAATAATCATGTAATGTGTTGGAATTATTGATTTATCAAAACTGAATCTGGTTCTAAAATTTAATTTTAAAAAAAGAAATCTAACTGTATAAAAAAATCACGTATGTTTACTATCATTAATAATTAATTGAATGCAAGTCGTAGATGATTATGTACTCATATTTGTTATATATTGTTAGTGCGTTGATTGACAAGTAATAAAAAAATCAACCTTTAAATATGTAGTTATAAAAAGTAGTCTCGTAATCGTGATTGCAACTACAATTTGTAGTTAGTAATCAAAATGTTTAAAATACATTTTACGATTTTATAATGTAGGTAATTTTTAGTTGTGATTACTAACTATAAAATGTAGTCGTAGTTATTAATCAGTAGTTAGATTACATATTGCCCAAAACTGCCTACAGTTGCCGTTGTTTCAATAAACCCGGCCCAGAAAATGGCAAATGAAATCTGTGACATTTCACAGCCACTCAAAAGGCAATCAGTAGAATATTCAATCAGTAACCAGCAAAGGGACAGAGTAATCAATGCATTATTAACTAGTGACCTATTTAATTCCGCATTGGACCATCATAGAATATTAATTAGATTCCGCCGGGTGGCCTTTGTAACTAATTTACACTGATGACATTTGAGAGCACACCCTTTGGCATTTAAAGCTGGAGGCAGATAAGAGGATTTTCTGTTTGTTAAATTGTATTTGTTTTTTTTTTATGGTTACTAAAAAGCATTTGGCTAATCCTTAACTAGTGTTTTTTTTTTCAGTTGCCCTTTGCGTCCCTGAATCACGCGTAACTCTTTCAGAACCCCTGACCTTAGTACGCTTCGGCCCTGCAGGGCCCCAGCGGTTTTGCTGATATCTCCTTGAGGCACACGTCGATGACTCGGGCTCAATCCGGGTGGTTACCGGTGGCTGGACAGCGAGCTAGCCCATTTCTCGTCGTCACCAAGACCTCGCCTATGGTGGCTGGTAGTCGGGGTCGGGGTTTCAGCGGCTGATGGTGATCGTCCGTTCCCTCATGCGTGCGGCCGTTTCCTTCACTGATATTACTATTTTGCAAGAGGCGACTGTCGCGCATTGCCCCTCGCTTCGGACCATGGCCTGTACCAGGGCCCAGCGCGAGAGGTCGAAGCCGCCGATCGCCCCCTCGAGGACACGGCGGTGGTTCGCCCTAGCGGGGCTTACCTCCGCCGTATGATCCACGGTGTCCATTTAGAACTAGTGCTACGTTTAGAAAGTATTTAGTACACAATAAAATACATTCTGAATACATTCTGTAGGCATAAGGATGGCATTCAAAGCAAAAAAAATGGTTACAATACAATTTTTTACTGCACCAGCCATTTGTCATGCAACCAACACAATAGAAGTCAAAATGGGTTGAACAGACTAGGCAAAAGAGGTGTTTAAATGTCTAATTTTATTTCAAATGGCGTATAGTATCTACTATATTATTTAAAATCTAGCAAAGAGAAAAAATGATACTTCTTTATAGCTTTATTGAATTCATCAATACTCTGTGATTGCATTCATTTTAATTGAACTTTATGAATGCTCGATACAAATTAAAATCACTATTATACCTACTGTAGCTTTTATTTTATTCAAATCCAATTAGTGAGATCCAATCATTGAGTAATATTATGTTATTAACTACAGGCGACAGTCCAATAATCCGAGACTTTGTTGAATATAAAATGGATTTATTTAAAAATTACACGACATCACGGTTTTCTTTCTTTGGAACGGACTAGGGTTGCCCTAAAGCAGCTCCTGCCCAACCCTGGGGGTCCAGACGCCTCCTGCCGGAGCCTTTACGCGGGAATCGTTCGGTCCATGGCCCTTTACGGAGACCGGTGTGGGCGCCGTCGCTGCAAAAACGAATGACAGCTATGACAGATGTTTCCACGCGTTCCCAAGATTTATCTCGGGAACGCGTGAAGGCATCGAGTTGAAATTAAAACCGTATACTTACGTCTGTGATCTCCTGAAGTTGTCAAAAAATCAAACTTCTAAGTTAACGAAAAAAAAAAGATACGGTCGTTTATGTCGCAAAAATCGTACATTTCAACACTCTCAAAGGAATCAAAATTCATAGGGTAATTCCCATTGACCCAGAATCCTGAAATTTGGCACAAAGCAAGGTCTTACAGTATAGATATAGGAATAAATCTTAAAATATTAAACTTGTAGTTACGTCACGAAAAATCTTCGTAACTCAATTCGGGAATCGAACTGTTTTCATAGGTAGTTTGTACGGAACCCTCAGTGCGCGAGTCCGACTCACACTTGTAATATATATAGATTACTAAAAATCACCTTGAAGTATATATAATTTTTCTTTTTTTTTTCTTTGGTACAGGTGGAAACCATAGGCGACGCTTACATGGTGGTGTCCGGCTTACCCATGCGCAATGGCAACAGGCATGCGGCCGAGATCGCGCGCATGTCTCTTGCGCTACTGAACGCTGTGCGCGTCAAGACTGTGCCCCATCGTCCTGGAGAGAGGCTACTACTGAGGATCGGTATGCATACAGGTAAGAAATTGTGATGATTGGCGATTTGTGTAAAAGGGGAGTGAAGAGATATCTGCGGCAATATCAAGTGAATTTTTGCTACTCAAGCAGGCCTAGCAGGTGGGTTAATTTCATGCTGCTAAATAGTTCGAAAGAGATGCCGCAGTCTTAGAACGCAAAGGGTAACTGAAAGAACACGGCTCTATTGTAACTGGCACTCACATAAATGTTTCGCAAAAGAAGGTGACTTCTTCCCATTCACTTCGTCCTGTGGCTGAATCAGGGCTGAACGCGAGAGATCGCTGCCGTCAATCAACTCTGCAAGGACATGGTTGCGCTCCGCCCGCTTAGCGGGTCAGACTTCCACCGTATGCTAAGTAGACCGATGACCTGGTAAGGGTCGTGGGACTCCGATGGAAGCGAGATGCACAGAACCAGTCGTTATGGTTATGGCACTTGGAAAAGGTCTACTTCCAGCAGTTGATGTTTTTCGGCTGAAATGTTGACGATGAAAATTTATAAAGAGGTAAAATTAATCTCTCTAAGTTTCCATGCATTCGGTTACTTTTTTGAACCCACACGATCGCTGAGTGTCATCCAAAAAATTTGTGCACCTGTTATGGGTAACACCGCGGGAAAAGCTAGTGATCTACAACTAAATGAAGCCAACACTGCTGGTTGTAAAACATTGGCTTGGTAGGGAGTTTTCAATTAAATCCTTTAAAACTTTACAGACGGCAGAGATCTTTTTTTTTGTTGCCGGTTTGGAAAATCCTCATGGTTGTCCTTCGCCTGGGGCAGGCGAAGGGGTCTGTCAGACTCTTACTGACTCAAAACCACCCAGGTGTTCCCTCCCACACTTGGACCGGGGATCGTGGGAGCCGATACGCCATCCATGATCCCCGGAGATGGCAGAGACCTTTTTTTTTTTTTTTTTTTTTTTTTTGTTGCCGGGGTGGAAAATCCTCATGGATGTCCTTCGCCTGGGGCAGGCGAAGGGGTCTGTCAGACTCTTACTGACTAAAAACCACCTCGGTGTTCCCTCCCACACTTGGACCGGGGATCGTGGGAGCTGATACGCCATCCATGATCCCCGGCTAGTGCCGGCCCACCTACGCGGGCCACCTCAAGCCGGGGGGAGTGTGAGGTGTCCTCCCCCCGCGACGTCCAATAGAGGCGCGCGTGGAACACTACGCGCTGCCACCTCGGGTCTTGCTGGATGGGGGACGGCGGACGACCCCGTGTCCGCCGTCCCTCCGGACCTCTTTATGGGGGCTGGAAGAGGGCGTTGTCTGCCCTCCGCCGACGCCCGGTTCGCCTGCTGCGGCACGGGAGAGTGGCCACGGCCTCCCTCTCCCTCTCCGCAGCCTCCTTCTGCGAAATTACGTCTTCACAGAAGGAGATCACCGCATCCCACGACTCGGCGCCCCCGACCATCGAACGAACGACGGCCGGCAGCGACAGGTCGGGGCCCACTTCAGATACAAGGGCACGGCGCTGCTCCTCCCATGCGGCACACTCTGCCAGTGTGTGTTGCGCCGTGTCCTCCCGACAGTCGGTGCAGTGATGGCACCGAGCGTCCGGCTCCCTGTTTATGCGACACAAGTACTTCCCGAAGCAGCCATGCCCCGAGAGCACCTGCGTCGCCCTAAACGACAGGGAGCCGTGTTTCCTCCCGAGCCATTCGTCACACCATTGGGGCTTATCTGTCGGAAAGGGAGATGGCAGAGACCTAACCCAACCTTTTAAGATATTAAGTATTAATAAGTGCAAGGATGCTGTTTTGCCTACAGAATAATAATTGTTTCGGGTATCCGTCTTGTGTATGTTCACTTTACACGTTTGTGAACGCACCCACAATACACGAGTAATTTCTGGGGCCCAAGTCTGCTATTTTTATAAATTCGTCATTCCAACACGATCCCATTGTCATTTTGCTAGTTGGTAATCTGCTAATTCATAATGATCGATCATTGATCGGTCAATGGACTCGTAATAGAGTTGTGGTAAAATAACAGTATCGAGCTTATTAAAAGCAATGACTGCACAATGACGTTCTAATGGTAGGTCACTGATCAAAGGAACTGTCAAAATTTTAGCAGATTACCGCATACGTCAGATATTCATTTCTTTCAATGAAGTGTCAGTGGTTAATCATTGGAAAGTCATAATGACGTCATTATATTAGTAGATTACCAAACTTGTCAAAATCAACAATTACGAAGTCAATGATAGACGATTCTGACACTATTGTAATAGCAGACTTAAGGCCCAGGTGTAGAGCAAAATTTTAATTAAAAAATGTGACTTTTAAAATTCCAAAAAGTAACAAGTTAGTAAATAGGCTACACCTTTCATCATAATTAAAGCCTATCATCAACAACATTTCAGCCGAAAGTCATCCACTATTAAACAGACCTCTCCCAAGTGTCGCCACAACGGCAGGTTCTGTGCGTCTTGCATCTGTCGAGTTCCCGTGACCCTCAAGAGGTCGTCGGTTTACCTTGAGGAAGAAACCTTCCCACTCTGTAACTTTCAGAACGCGATTGTTCTGCGAGCAATGAACCCTGTCCGATTGATGATTCTCCGGGTTATATTGGCAAAAAAATAAGAAGGATAATGAAACTTTGTCAAAATTGTCTGAATTTATGATATTGTTGTTCCTTTTCTATTTATTGTTATACTCATAATCTCAAGTTTTGTCTAAACAAAGTTTTACGCCATTATTGTTTGATAAAATCTTCTCATAAGTGTGTTTGGGGGAAAGTTTTCGTGTTTCTAAATAAGTAGGTACGTATGCGAAAACTTTGCTAACTTAATCGGCATCGTACTGACTTTCATTATTATTATGAGTATAAACGTGTGAACGTAAGAGTCGCTTGAATATTTTAAATTATCATCTGCACAAATTCTACTCGTACTATTATTACAAAGAAGTAATGCTTATATTTTTGTTTGTAATGAATAAACTCAATAACTACAGGTCTGATTTAAAAAAATATTTTAACAATAGAATGCTATTTTATCATCCGGCTCGAAGGACCATATGTTGGAGAGTGCCGTGGCTGGTTCAGCGATGAAGGAATTTTTTACTTCATTGGACTGTATAACTAATTATTATATACTGCACAAAAGTACCGAGGTTGTACAATGAGTAGGGAGTCGCGTCTACGGAATAGATAAACATACGAGTATATTCTCTAGTTAAGCTAATCTCGTTTAAAACATTTTAGCAACTAAAGATTAAGGTTTTTTTTTTTAAATAAGGAAAAAGTATTCTTCTTCCAGCGGGTTAAGCTACGCTAAGCAGTTGGTGCTAAGCAGTCCCAGTATCTTTTTTTTTTTTGTTTTCGGAGGGAAACCTTCAAAAGGCGCCTGGATTTTTGGGGAAAAGACCAGGGAGTGTGGGATTTTTACCTCACTAAAACCACCCCGGTGATCACCATCCGCACATGAAAGAGGGCCCCGTGACCTCTTAAAAGACCACCCCGGAACCCCCTCTGTACAACGCCTGTTAGGGCACATCCCTGAGGAGACTGAGAGGTCTCCCCTTAGCCTCGTTGTGCACGGTAGCACGTGATCACTGTGCCACCGTCTTTCCTGAAGTCACTTGGCGGGCGGACAGAGTCCCCACTCTGAGAGCCCCGTGACCTCGGAGTCCCGCCTACCTTAAATATTGCAAGCGGGGTTTTAGCGTTTTAGGCGTCGCTGGGATTTATTTCCAACACGTCCACAGCACCGAATCTTAACGAGCAAGCTACTGCTAGCCTACTCTCTGACAACAGTAGAGAGATTGGCTTGCTAGATGTAGCCAACGCGGCGGTATGGCTGAATTCACCTTTCACGAAGGTACAAAAAGTGTCAAAGAGAACATCAACTCGTGTACAATTTGTGCGCCCGCCTACCTCTGTTGCCGATGAGATGGCTAGTGACACCGGCGAGTCGTCCTGTTCGCAAATGTCATACGCCTCTGAGACGTCGACGAGATCGACTCGAGCCCGCACGTGCAAGCGCACGCAGACAAGCAAAAGAAGAGAGTCGATCACAACCAAGAAGAATTCTGTTAACCCACTAAACCTTAGCAAACCCCTCACTAGCGATGGACACCAGGGTGGAGACTCAGAACCAGCGAGTCCACCAGCAAAGCAGGCAAAGACCCGGGCAACGGTAAGGCAGGACCTACCGGATTCAGAAATTCTGGCCAAGACGATGCAGGCGCAACCAACAGCAGAACTTAATACCTGCATTAATAATAGTCTTAAAACTATAGAGGAGGTTGCAAACGAATCATGCAACCTTAAAGGGAGCTACGCTTACAACCTCAAACTGGCGGCAGTCACTGTACAAGCTGCAGTGGCTGAGTTGGCCTCGTGATCAGCAGTTGAGGTTAATGTTGAGAGATTGGAGACTGAAAACACTGAGTTAAAGGCTCGGCTTGCCAGTCTATCAGCGCAGGTTGAGAAGTTGACAGCGCAGGTCAGCCTTTTAAGTCGCCAGGGCGGGCTGACAGAGAGCCCCATTGTGGCAACACCATCGATGGGACCAAGTCAGGCCGCTCCAGTGGCCGGACATTACGGATCTGACGAGGTAGAGGCTCAGTTTCGGCGTTCTATAGCCCTAGAAGTTGGGTTTATGGTAGACGCTAAACTAGCCGCTATAGAGAAGAGGTTGCCTCCTGAAAAGCACTTGCGGCCGCCACTCGCGGCAGATGCAAGAACAATATCTTCATCAGTTTCAAAGGAGCAGTCAATACCCGATCCGAAATTGATCCCTGATCCCACTGGGAAAAAGAGGAAAAGAAAGGGAAAAGGCAAAAATAAAGTTGTGGCCCCAGTAATGGAATTAACCACCGAGTCTGCGGCTACTAAGCAAGCCTCCCAGGCTTTGCGGGATGCGGCAAGTACTAGGACGGAGACCTGGTCTACTGTGGTAGGGAGGAAAGCAAAGAGAGACAAGACTCCTCAATCCATCCCCAAGTCCATCCCTGCAAAGGGGAAAAAGCAGCAAGTGAAATTGCCTAGGGTTCCCACCACAGCAGCTATAACGGTGTCGGTTAGGGAGGGATCGTCCACCTAACTCAGCGAGGTTATAAGCAGTCCCAATATCTAATTATATGGAATAGTCAAGCCAGAAAATCAACACCAGTCTTGCCAAACCTATTAACTCTAGTAAAATGGGTTAGTAATAGTATTTTTAAGGTTCCGTACCTCAATAGGAAAAAAAGAACCCTTATAGGATCACTTTGTTGTCCGTCTGTCTGTCTGTCTGTCAAGACCTTTTATCTAGGGAACACGTGGAGGTATCGAGTTGAAATTAAAACCATATATTAAAGTCTTCGGTCCCATGAAGCTGTGAAGAAATCAATCTTCTGAGTTAACGAAAATATAGATAAGGCCGTTTATGACGCAAAAAACGGGTATTTCGAAACTCTCAAGGGAATCAAAATTTATAGGGTACTTCCCGTTGACCTAGAATCCTGAAATTTGGCATGAAGCAAATTCTCATTGCACAAGTATAGGGAAAAATCTGAAAACTGTAAATTTGTTGTACGTCACAAAAAAAAAAATGCGTTTCGTAACTCAATTCGGGAATTGAACTGTTTTCATAGGTAAGTTTGTACGGAACCCTCAGTGCGCGATCCTGATTCGCACTTTTTTTTCTTTATATAATATATACTACAGCTTGACTGCGATTCCACTTGATGCTAAGCAGTGATGCAATCGTTGATGGTGAAGCGCATTAGTCTCTTAAGAGCCTATTCACTCTAGCCTTGAAGACACCTAAATTATAATCGTACGTGAGGACCGCAGCAGGCAAATTGTTCCAGTCCTTCGATGTACGCAATGTATACTTAGGACTATGAAATTATGTTATCGGATCAGGTGTTTCCAGAGAATACCTTTTACTAATGAACATAAAAACAATTTCACTTTTTATAATACAAGTTTTTACCACAAATTGAAAGGAAAATTCTAGTTTTGATCCTAAGTTCCTACTCGTATTATGTTGCTCATGCACTTTCGTTTAGTTTAAATTAGTTCAGATAATGATAGCACAGAAAAGGACACTGAGCGCGTGGGAATAATGTTTGGTTTGCCTCGTGCAGCCATTTGAACATTTAAGATAAAGTTCATAATCGTAGTATTTGCGTAGCAATTGTGGTGGGATGCTACCTTGTACCTACCACATACTACATGTACTTACATAGTCATCTCATTTAAATCGTTACGCTCGTGCAACCTTGCACTTATCAACATCTACACTGATATTATTATAAAGAGGTAACCATTCTTTTTTGTATTTTTATTTTTTATATGTTTGTAGGAGGTAATCTCTGAAAGTACTGGTCCGATTGCAAAATTTTTAGAAACTACCACCCCGATAGAAATCTACTTTATTCCTAAGTGACATAGGCTATATTTTATGTAGGTACACGGGCCAAGCAGCGGGCAAAAGCTAGTCTATTTTAAACTTGCTGTCCCTCGCGGTTTCATCACGCGTCTTTGGTTACTGTTCCGTTCCCGTGGCTCATAGCGTGATGTTATTCATAGCCTAAAGTCTTCCTCAATAAATGGGTTATCCAACACTACAATAATTTTACAATTCGAATCAGTAATCTCCGAGATCAGCGCGTTAAACAAACAAACATTTTAGCTCTATAATAAAAAATTAAAAAATTAAACATGTATAAAAATTTGTCCATATTTCCCATGGTCGCGCCATAATCTGAAAACAACTTTACCCATTTTATTCTAAGCCCATTAGATTCTAATCTTGTAACCGGATGTTTTTTAAGAAAATTGCGCAGAAAATAAATTGGGGAATTTCAGAAAAATTAACTTAACGACTAAAATTCGCGTGTTTGATAGAATAGTCATAGCAAAGACAGGACAATATCTATCGAGTCAGCTATTGTTAGTATAAATGCGGGTAAGAGAAGGATATAAGAGAAGGAAACACACTTACCTACTGTATTACACAGGGATAAATCCTTCAGTCTAAATAGGGAGCAAATATGTATAGTTAGGTCCTTTTTTGGTATTCAATTTTATCAGAAATCAAGCTTCTTTATTTCTCAAGATAAAAAAAGTTCGAATAGAAAATTAAAAAATCGTAGATCTTGTAAATCTATTGTGATAATAAAGAGTAATAAATTAAAGAAACCTAAGCACTACAGGTAGGTACCTACTTATCGCTGAATACCTAGATACTAAGATCTCGGACGCATTATTTTATTTTATTTTTCTACCCAAATCTTTTTGTACAATGCACCGTTCGGGCGTCTTTATGTTGACACCACCACCGGCCCACGCTGAAAACCAGCGCTGTGAGCTCATCGCATTATGCGTGAGGCCGCAGCTTTATGCAAAGCGTTCGGCCGTTTTGCGCGGATGTGACGCATATCTTCCCTATCAATTGATTATGTTTGTAAGCTAGTTTTAAGATTGCGTCATTACGCGTGAATGAACTGTTTTTCTTTCTTTCTTTCATTACCACAGGTCAAAGACCGTCACAAACGGTCCCGATCGTCATTAAGTTTAGTCCCATGTCACCACTCTCAGAAGTGATCAATTCTGCGGGAATATTCGAATGGATGCCACGGCCCTGAAACTTAATTTACTCTACCCCGCGTTATCTTTAGCGGTATCCCGCTCTGGGTCAATTGACTAAAGAAGAGTACCAAAATATTAAAATATAATATTTAGTAGGTACTTAAAAGACCAACGAGAGGATAAAGTGAGAAATTAATATAAAAGAGGAAGTTTGAAAGTAGTGCCAAGAAACGCATGTTACTAAAAAAGTTATGATGAAGAGGGAAAGGGAAGGGGAAGAGAAAAGATAGATGGATTGTGAGAGGAGTGATATAAAAGAAAAGTGAGTTAGAATAGAATAGAATAGAATAAACTTTATTGCACACCAAAATAGTAACAAAACTTTTATACTAAGCAACTTAAATCTTTGGGTACAAAGGCGGTCTTATCGCTGACAGCGATATCTACCAGACAACCTTAGGATGGACTGTAAGAAATCGAAATAGAAAAAGGGGGTAATCTGTGGTGTACTGCAAATGAATAAAGTAAATATTAGATTAAAATTATATACTAGACTATACATAGATATAATATAGCTATTATATATAAAAGAAAATATATAAATATTATATATATATATATAAATACTTAATATACCTAAGTTACACAATTTCATACAAAGAGATGGAAAAAAGAAAAGAACAATAAGGTGGGTTAGTGACGGAAGAACTGAATTTAGGTAGAAGCAGGATAGCAATTAGAGTGAAAGGAAGTGAGCTTTGACTAGATTTTTGAACGAAGCTAGTGACTGAGCTTGCCTGATTGGCATCGGCAACGCGTTCCACAATCGCACCGCTTGGACTGTGAACGATTTGTCACTAAACTTGGTAGAATGCGAGGGCATTAAAAGTTTATAAATTCTCCGATGATCTCAAGTGTCTAGAATGTGTGTCATGAAGGAACTTGAAACGTTCTTTAAGATAAGAGGGGGTTGTAGGAATAAACAGAACACTGTAAAGTAACGATAAAATATGAGCATTCCGGCGAAGGCGGATTGGCAGCCACTTGAGCTTAATACGAAATTCAGAAATATGATCATATTTGCGCAATCCAAATATGAATCTAATACAAAAGTTTTGAAGTCGCTCAAGCTTATCTAGCTGCACTTCAGTTAGGTCTAAATAACTGACATCGGCATAGTCAAGGATGGGGAGAAGGAGGGATTGGGCGAGCGCAGTTTTAGTGGCAGTTGGAAGGAAATTGCGGAGTCTTCTCAAAGACCCCGCAGACGCAAACAACTTGCGGCTAACTTCCTGCATCTGAGGTCCCCACGAAAAGTCTTTATCAATAATGATGCCAAGGTCTTTCACTGAGGTGCTGTATGAGATGGTTGAGCCATCAAAAATAATCGGTGGGAGCCGCGTCCAGTCGATTCTTGAGCGCAACCTAGGGCTGCCGACAACAATGACTTGGGTTTTTGTAGGATTGACCTTCAGACCATGGGCCATACTCCACTCAGAAATACGAGCTAAATCTTTATTGATTGTGTTAACGGCCTCGGATAGATTATTTAACGGAGCTTGCGAATATATTTGCAGATCGTCAGCGTAAAGGTGGTAGGATGATATAAGTTCATTAAAAATAGAGTTTATAAAAATTGCAAAAAGAAGAGGAGATAGAACGCCCCCCTGTGGTACGCCGGCAGTTGTATTGCACCATGATGATGATGAACCATCAATGCGAATACGTTGCCGGCGGCCACACAGGTAACTACGAAACCAATCAATCGCCATTGGAGATATGTTAAGAGAGTTAAGTATGCCGATTAAGATATCAAAATCGACGGTATTAAAAGCGTTGCTGAAGTCTAACAAGGAAAGTACCGTCAGATGTCCATCTTCCATACCAAGTCTAATGTCGTCCGTAATGTTAACAAGCGCTGTTGTAGTGCTGTGTCCTGGACGAAACCCGGATTGGAAATGATTAAGGAGGCGGTTTTTGCAAAGGAAAGTACTAAGTTGACTGTGAATTAGTCGTTCAAGGACCTTGGATAGGAAGGGTAGTGGAGATAGGACGGAATTCAGAGAAGGAAACGGGATTACACTTTTTTGGAAGAGGTGTGATTTGGGCATCTTTCCACGAAGAGGGAAAAATACCACAGGATACAGAATGATTAAGAATATGGGAGATGACAGGAAGGATTTCGTCAAGGATAGGGAGTATAATTTTATGACTGATACAGTCACTACCGACAGCATTAGATGTGATAGATTCTATACTCTTCTTAACATCACAATCGGAAAACTGATTTATGACGAATGGTGAATAATCGGGAGTAGGAAGAGATGAAAGATCATTTAATGTTTTTGTTTTGATAGAACCGTTGAAATTCGAAGAAGTGGAAAAATGTTGATTGAGTAATTCAAGATCTACGTCCTTAGGAATAGAATCTTGGCGCGACTTACCAACTCCCATTGATCTAAGAAATTTCCAGACTTTAGCTGGGTTACTGTTTTCAACGGATTTATGAATATGGCGGCGTTGAGCATCCCTACACACCAAGTTGCTGCGATTACGGATTGCAACATATTTTTCACGATTTAAAGAATTAGGCCTACTTTTAAATCTAGACTTAGCCGTTGCTTTCCTCCTCAACATATCCTTCAAGTCGTCTGGTTATCAGAGGGGTTATCAAGGGGCCGGCTGATGTTTAATTTTCACGGGCCGAACAGGTGCATGGACATCGTAAAGTTGAAGAAGTTTAGAGTTAAGCAAATCGACTTTTACATCAATCGACTCAGCGGCAACAAGGTCAGACCAGTCAATGTTGCCAGCATCCTCACGGAGACTCTCAAGACTCATACCACCAAAACTTCGCTGAAGGAGTATTTTAGGTTTCACCTTAGGAGGGCGAATTTTGTAAGAGAGGAAGACAAGGTCGTGATAGGAGAAGGCATCAGCTGTACATTGCCCATGCTTAGCGATATGTTGGGTGGAAGAAACGAGAATGAGATCAAGTAGTGAAGGAGTACAGTTAGGAAAGTGGTGAGTGGCAGTCAGAGGAAGAAGAGACAAATTACAGGAGTGAATAATAGATTGGAGTGAGGAAGACCGTGAATCGCGTTTGAGAAGACAAGTATTGAAGTCTCCCATTATAATGGTGTGACTGTAAGAGGGAATAAGTTTAACAAGGAGATTTTCAAAAGAGAAAAAAAAGTCGATACGCAAAGAGGGACAGTAGTAAACACCAAGCAGTATCTTCGAGTGATGAAGGTTAACTTCTAAAAAGAGATGCTCGCCAGCATTCGGCGGTGGTGGCTGTGATGACATATCAACAACAATGAAAGGAATATTAGCACGAAGATATATGGCAACACCGCCACCACCACAGCCTGTGCGATCATTTCTAATTAGTTAGAAATTCTAATTTCTAATTAGTTTCTAATTAGTAGAGTTAGTGATATTGTAATGGGTGACAAGACGGAATGGGACCCCAAGTAACATGAGACAAGAGAAAAATATTAAAACTTTACTTATTCTTTTACATTTCCTTATGGGGTGAATTTCGGAAAATCCGTTCTTAGCGGATGTCTACACTCTATAAGGAACTTACCTGCCAAATTTTAAGTTTGTAAGTGTTATAGTTTCTGAGATTTCGTGATTAATCAGTGAGTGGTATTTCGCTTTTTCTATATATATATATTTAACGATCATATAATCAGCTTGGATTGATAGTTATTTATCCTAATGTGTATCTATTTATTTAATACCCGGCTTTGAAACTGTTTGCCAATGAAAGTTTGCAAAAGAATTGCCTTCAAGTTATTTAGGAATCATTTTCTTTTCAGTTGGCTCAGACAAATAATTTTGCAATCAGCTTTCCCGCCAAATAGTAAAAACAAAATGTATGATGCGTTCCAAATAAGAATAGGATCGATTGCCATGTTGTGACGTCACGTCATAACTACTGTCAAATCGAAGAATTAATATGGTGAGCAAAACAAGAAATTTTTAAAATTTATTAATATTTACGAACAGTGAACGAAAAAAGTTTAATCAGAATCTAGTTCTTCAATTTTGCTCATCTCTGAGTTCTTCAATTTTGCCCAATTTCTTGCGATATGACAGTATGACGTGACGTCACAACATGGCAATCGATCGTATTCTTATTTGGAACGCATTGTATGGCAATGACATTACCCGTCACGTCACTTGTCACATGACTTCTCCGCAGGTAACGTCATTGCCATACATTTTGTACTTGGCGTTGGGATTGCTAACAGAAAAGTCACTTGCAGCCTGCAGTTTTTACAAACCTATTGTAATCTTCCTTTGTATCGGAATAACAACGAGACTCATAATTATTGCAGTCGCAGGTGCAAACTACTCCTTTCAGTTTTTTTACTTTCTCCGCCAGTGAGCTTGCTTAATAAGAGTTTCATTTAGTATTACATTTTGTATGGGTGTAGTACAACGGCAACGTGTCTCAGAAATAATTCACTTTCGTAGATGCATAAAAAGTAGCAAATATATTTGTATTACAAAATCAAAAACTGACAAAATTATTTCTTGAAAATAATAAGTATTATTCAAATATCGTCCTTCGCGACTTTGGCACTCTTCAAAGCGATCTCTAACATTCAAGAAAACGTTCATAAGTTGAGTAGGAATGTTGACTTTTTTGTCTAATGTTTTCCTTCAATTTTCATTTATGGTTGATGGATTTCTGTTGTACATCCTACGCTTCAGATAACCCCAGAGAAAAAAGCCGGGCTCTGTGAGGGGGATGAAGGAAAACATTACACGAAATTAATGTACTTGTCAACTTTTTATGCATCTACAAAAGTGAATTATTTTTGAATCGCCCAGGTATTATAAGCACTAAGATAGAAAAAAAGATATATGAGAATTTACAGCATTTGCAGTTTTTTCTTTATATTCTCATCTCACGTCGCCCCTGTAAATTAAGGTGGAGTTTTTAATATCGTTTGGTTTATTTTATTTGGAAATCAAAGATTAACTCCGGTGGTATATGGTACAAGGCTTTATTAAAATCGTCAGATATATAGAAAATGTATTAAAGTATGATAAAGGTCTTAGGTAATAAACACTAGACCTATATTTAGTGTAACTATCTCACATTAGAGATCCAGTTCAGCATGCCATAATTATGGCGGTAAGTCCACTCTTTCAGAAGTGGCTGGAGAGGTGTCACGGCGTCCTCACCTTCCGCATGGTGCAGGTCCTCACCGGACATTGTAAGTTTGGGAGGTTTCTGCACCGGATTGACGGAAGAAACGCCTGGGTGTCATTATTTTGTAAACCACCCGGAGGATACGGGAGGAACATAAGGTAGAGGTGTGCCCTGCTTGAGTGGAGCAACGCCGTATCCTCGTGGTAACGATTGGCGGCGACGACTTCACACAACTGGCTCTGATTCAAGCCATGGTCCGGAGCAAGGAGGAATGGCACGCGGTTACCTCCTTCTTTGAAGCAGTAATGCTAGTAAAGCAACCGCATGTGTGAGGGAACGGACATCTTCACACGCCAGCCACCACAACCATGGTAGGCGCGGGTTCGTGGCCGGCGAGCAATGGGTAGCTCGCCGTCCAGCCGTCCCGTAATCGTCAGGACTGAGCCCAAGTCTTTGAGAGCGCGAAGTATTCTACGCGTTCCTCAAAGAGATATTAGCAAATCGTAGGGGCCCAGCTGGGCCGATGCCCATTATGACGATAAAGACATCACGCGGAGAGTAAACTAAACTTTCTCGGCCTGTCATTGTACTATCAACAATATAAATAAACAAATTGAAGCCCACTAATAACGCTCAACAGTGGCCAGCATAATTACGTTGAAATACTAAAAGTTATTCTAAGTTCAAACATGTTTTAGGAGTTGAAGCAAAAATTGTACAAAAGAATGACGCAGTGGTAACTAGAAACTTTATTGCCTAGACTAAAATTTCTAATATTTGGCGTCCAATTCGTCACACCATCTCCTTTTGGGACTACCGCGGCGCCGGTTCCTGACATTTGGAACCCAATATATGGTTATTTTTGCCCAGTTTTCTTGTAGAATGCGTTTAGCGACTGTGTTGTCTACTAATCAAATTAAATGTTATAAAGTGTCATCGAAAAATCTTATGTAACAATTTGAATTCTCACCAACAGATAGCCTTCGTCACGCATGTACCCTATAAACTAAGAATCAATTTGCGAATAATCAAAACAGCCACTTCATTCCACTTGAAAAAATCCGGTCAAAAGCTCGGCTAAAATAATTTCTTGCTTCCCAGGTCCCTGCGTGGCAGGCGTCGTTGGACTCAAAATGCCGCGATATTGCCTCTTCGGCGACACAGTGAACACCGCGTCAAGAATGGAGTCCCATGGAGAGGCGCTGAAGATCCACGTCAGTCCGAAGACCAAGGAGGTTCTCGACCTCTATGATTGCTTTGAGCTGGAATGCAGAGGAGAAATTACCATGAAGGTAGACAAATGTATTTATTGGAGTCAAGTATGATTTTAGTTCAAACAAAAACTAAACAAAACTATAGAAATAATGTACCAGGGACCTTACCATGACATGTTAAAATGTCAAGCGCGTGAACGATAGAGTTCTTAAACAGTTCTGCCCCCCTAGTCAAGTTACAACCGTTTCGTTTCGATTCTCTTTTCGTTGATCACCTCGAGTCGGCCACGCCTCCTATTTCTTTGTTCTGACCACGTGATCAGGCGTTGAGATGTCGTCAGAACAAAGGAATTTTAGGAACTAGGGTTTATTTTAAAGGAACATTAAAATATTTCCGTCCTTACAACTATTTTCAATGTCAAAAGCCAGTATAATAAGCAAAGAGCTTTGTCTTGTTCTACCTAATGTTATGTCATGAATTTTCATCAGAAGCCTTCGAGCTGTAACGGGAATTCATAAGAAGATGGATGGAAGTATTCTAATCTAATAATAAACAGGAATATTTTAACTACATAAATCTTTAGGGATAACTCGGGTTAGGTAATTTGTAATCGTTATTTGCTTTAGCGGTGCTTTTAAGCTCCAATATTAATACAAAGTTTGGTACTAAAAACAACCGAGACTTGAAAATTGTTTTGGATATTGCTAACAATATTTTAGTGAAAATAACAATTTTGTTCGCAGGGAAAGGGTAAAATGACGACATACTGGCTGATTGGAGAAAAGAAGCCAGAAAATCAGGAGTGTTACTACACACAAACAAACCATGTGCAGGCCACTCTGGTGAACAACCCAAGCATCACATTCCAGGGTCCCGACAGTCCAGCATCACATTCCCTAACGCAAAGCCATAGTCCAGAACAAAATGCGCCAGAATCTAAAGAAAATCACAGACCACTTGAGATTCAAAGCGAAAGAGATCGCATAAAGCATGAGATAGCGACGTTTGTGGCAAAAGATTTGATAAACAATATAGATATTGCTGTCAGAGAATTTCGGAAATCGCAAAGCGCATATTTTGTCACAACAACAAACACTAAACCCTTGTGTAATGGGAATGAAAAAGGCCTAATTACTCCAACGTATGATAAGGAACTTGTCATCAGCAAAGGTAAGGTACGGGATGTAGTGAACAGATTCAACAGTTGTGGTATTGCCAGTGATGGAGTTAACAAATGCACAAAGATGAAAATAAAAAATGAAGACTGAAATGCGAAGGAAGGATTGAACGCTTATTGTTTTTCCCTGCCCGGTCTAAACAGATTTTAAAACTTTAGAAGTGCTTATAGGAATACTTAGAAATTTAATTTAAAAAAATATTAGTATATTTTGTGCCAAGCACATAGATAACTTCTTTTATAGTCTAGTCATTACTGTTTTAAGAGATTATTATATTAATAACAATAAATAGTACATTCTTATTAGGAAATTACATGTTAAATAAAGGTAGTGGGTGACCAAATACCCTCCGAATTCTAGTTAAGTATTAATAGATGATTTTAAATATATTTAATAGATATTATACGTGTTAGTTTTAAGATGAAAATCGCGGAAGCGATGTCAAGAAAGCTGTAGTGAGAATATTATGTGTGAATAATAAAAATTAATTATTGTATTATACACTTGAACCCTGTAGTGTTTTTACTGACCTTTTATACTTCCGTATCTTTCTAGTCCATTGTATACTCGTCGTGAAGTAAGAGAAATTTGTATAATACATAACTATATTGCACCTACTTTGATGGTGTCATTTCATCATCCCTCTAGTGAACTTCAGGCTTAAAGTCATTAAATGTTTTAAGATTTTCCTTGCTATATATTCACAACTTCCTAATTTTACCCACGTTTAAATAGGATTAAGTGGTTGTTAGATGGTCTTCTTATTTAAGATTGTTCGTTGCGTCTTTTATGCTGTAAGCATTTAAAATGATTTCAATGTTTTCATAGGATTTATTATCGTGTTAGCTTTACGAAATGTATTTATTGTTACTTTGGATACAATACTGGCAATGAACGGTTCATCAAGTTGGGTTGATTTCAGGATATTGAATATAGCTTCGAACAAGAGATGATCATTACCAGTATATTCAATAATTGGCTGTATTATTGGTTCAGCTTCACAGTATTTTGCGTAATCAAGTTTTACACAAACGTGATTATATTGTTACGTGAGCTGCGATCTGAATACTCTGTTATTGAAATTATTGGTTCCTCTGAGAATTACAATTATAGTAAAGTTTCTTGTTTAGTGATGTTGTTAGTTTACATGTTTTTTGAACGCATTCACGACTCGAACAATATATGTATTAATGATTGTACAATATTAAATTGCCTGTTTTGTATCCCACAGTAATATTTCTGTTGGTATTATAAATACATATTACAGTAATATGTCTAGTATAATTCAAAGATCTCTATTCTAGTCAGTGTTGAACTTTTGATTGTGATATAAATATTTTTATTGAAGTATAACTTTACCGGAGCTGTGACATCTTACTTTATCAAATTAATTGTTTATCAATATGTTCCTTTGTCTGTTAAGCACAATATGTTGCGTTATTGTTTGAATCACAATAAAATAAACCAATATAATAATAATTTGGTTTTATTTAAGTACTTTTCTTCTGCTGTTATGTTTTTTAGGGTTCCGTACATCAAAAGGAAAAAATCAGAACCTTTATAGGATCACTTTGTTGTCCGTCTGTCTGTATATCTGTCAAGATCCTTTATCTCGGGAACGCGTGAAGATATCGAGTGTAAATTAATACCATATACTCAGGTCTGCGGTTCCTAGAAGCTGTGAAAAAAACAATCTTCTAAGTTAACGAAAAAAAAAGATACGTTCGTTTATGTCGAAAAAAACGCACTCTCGAGGGAGTCAAAATTCATAGGGTACTTCCCGTTGACCCAGAATCCTGAAATTTGGCCTAAAGCAAGTTCTTATAGCACTGGTATTAATTAAACTGTGGAGCCGTACCCGTTCCGGGTTCATCAACCAATGTCTGTCTATAGGAGGATCTGTAGAAGGACTGCTGCGGTCCCCTGAGTCTTTGCTTATATTTTGACGTAAAAATGCTTTTTAAACCTGTATCTATCTAAACCTACCTGTATAGAGAAAATATATCTGTCTAGTTTGAAGATAGATACAGGTTTAATTTTAATAAGCATTTTTACGTCAAAGTATAAGGCAGAGACTCAGAGGACCGCAGCGGTCCTCCCACAGACAGACATTGGTCGACGGACCCGGAGTGGGTGCAGCTCCGCAGTACAGTTAAGGAATAAATCTAAAAACAGTAAAGTTGTTACGTCACAAAAAATACTTTTTGCGATTCGGATACAGCTTCGAGACTCCATTCGAAAATTGAACTGTTTCCATGGTAAGTTTGTACAGAACCCTCAGTGCGCGAGTTTGACTCGCACTTGTCCAGTTTTTGTTTTAATTGGATGGGCATAGTTCTATTGCAACCATGGACAGTGCTTTCTTCAGCGGTTATTAGTTACTTCTTCACACTAGAACAGCTGTTCAGGTTTCAATGAAACTTGGTACACGGGTAGACAATATTCTGGAATAGAACAAAAGATTATATATCCCGGGAGTATGTTACCTTGGGATAGTTTTCGACTATCATGCGAGCGAAGCTCCAGCAGCTTCGCAGCAAGTATAAATCTATGGGTCAATTATACGCAGAAGACAATCGACGCCCTGTTGCGGTTGCTGCGGCACTGTAGCGCATCTGGCATGTTTGCCGATGCGTGTATTGATGGCTTTCATGCCATCCTACGTAAGACGACCGCATCGCCTAAGTCGTGTCCGCGGCAGTTTTTTTTTTTTAAGTTGGGAAATATCCAAATGACTTCTCACGCTCTGGGTGGAGCGCGAGGGCGTGTCAGACTTTTACTGACCAAAACCACACCTGTATCCTTCAATTACCCTTTGCGTTCTAGGACTACGGGTTTCCCTTTCTTACCCTTTGCGTTCTAGGACTACGGGTTTCCCTTTCAGAAATTCTCCGCGGTCCTAGCTAGCGGGCATCGGCCCTACTGGGCCCCTACGGTTTGCTGACATCTCTTGAGGAGCGCGAGGATCACTACGCGCTGTTGACGACTGGGCTCGGTCCGGTTAATCACCATACAGCCGGACGGCGAGCTACCCAGTTCTCGACGTCCGCAAGCCCGCGTCTACCGTGGCTGGTAGTCGGGGTCGGAATTACGGCGGCTAGGGCGTGAGGACCTTCGTTCCCTCACGCGTGCAGCCTCCTCCTTCGCTAGCATTACTGCTTCGCAGAAGGAGGCGACCGCCTGCCACTCCTCTTCGCTCCGGACCATAGCCTGAACCAGGGCCCGACGCGAAAGGTCGCTGCCGCCAATTGCCTCCACGAGGACACGGCGGTGCTCTGCCCAAGCGGGGCACACCTCCACCGTATGCTCCACCGTATCCTCTAGGTGGTCCACACAATGATGACACCCGGGCGTTGCTTCCGCCTGAATCTGATGCAGGAACCTCCCGAACTTGCCATGTCCGGTGAGGACCTGCGTCATGCGAAAGGTGAGAACGCCGTGTTGCCGCTCCAGCCACTCCTCAAAGTGGGGACTTACCATAGTCCGCGGCAGTAGCAACAGTATTCTTAGAGTTGTGGCCGGTCGATTAGACTGCCCAATATTGTGGCATTGTATTATACAGATGCATGTCAAAAAGTAATGTGCGTAGTTAATTTCAGATTACTAACATAATTTTTTAAGTATCTACTAACAAAAATATGTATCTCCTATATCTGAGACAAATAAATTATTATTATTATTATATTATATTAAGAGAACTAAACAGGACAGGAATAGATCAGTGAATGTCTATTGGTAAAAGTTTTTTCATTACCAACTTTTTGTTTATCAAACTTTATCTTTTACGATCCAGACGCTGTATTTATTTACATTTTTCACAAAGCTTAATTAAAATGACAGCTTCAATTTAGTCTTAAATTCAGCATAAATAAAGATGAAAATATTTCATTCTTCTTTCTTTTAAATTCCGATAATGGCCGCTTGGGAAGAAACGATGCGATCTATTTTGCTCCGACGTTTGTAGATTGATGTGGTCATTTTCGAGTCTTATCGATTACAAATAAAGTAGGTTTGGCTGAATGAGACGGATATTAGACTATTCTGGAGTAATATCTTATCAAAATTGTGTACGGTAGGTAAGTGATGTAGAGATCTTGAAAACTGATCCTATCAAACCAATCACAATTAAAGGAGATCTTCAATACTTTATCGAGCTGTTTATTTAAATGTCAGTTACCCAACAATTGATTTGCAAATTTTCACTTGACAACCAATGATTGGCAAAAACATGTTTCGTCATTTCATAATTATACAACAACAAGTTTTCGAAATAATTTACTTGAAAAACAAATCACCAGATAAACTTTTGTTTAATAAATGTGTCATTTGACTAACGATCCATTTTATCTCATAAAACCACGTTTGAAATATATAAGGTTTTGTATATTTTTAGTAGGCTACTCGGAACCCAGTGTTTTTTTGTGTCATACCATTCAATGTTTGTCAACGCTGCCGCTATTATTCCCGACACTCATTCACTTAATAAAAAGGCACAGAGAACATAAGAAGCAAGAGCGAGCGAAGCGAGCTCGGGGACTTGGAGCACCCTGACTCGGACAGGTTAGGTTAAAAGGGGATGGCGGGGTCTAGTGAGCGAGCGAAGCGAGCGAATACAGACCTCTCCATCCCCTTCGTGGTTAATTTTTTTTTTTAAAGTCCAGCAAACCTCCGTTGAAAAGGGAGGATAGATGATTTCGGGCTATTCTATATGTTCAAATCGCGCGGAGAACTTTAATTGCACGATGCAGGATTAGTTCTTACGTGATGCCATAGATGTCGCTACAAGAGCATGTTTTAGTACCCAATTAGTATTTTTAGTGAACAAAGGCATAATTTGCAAAAAAAAACAGGAATAAAATGAGAAAAATTTAAATGAAATTGGGGAACAGTTGGGAACCGATCACTTTTCCGAATATTTTTTATTCGAATTTTACCGAAAACTATTGACTAACGTCTTTTTTGCAATAATATGCATTATTTGACATATTTTTAGATCATCGAAGTATAATGTGTCATAAGTAGATATTATTTTACCGAACTATATTGCAATGGTGAGCGTTAAATCCATCTGCGATGATAAGCTCGCGTGGGGCCGCCCAAACCTCACAGCGCTAGAACCGTGACTGAAACAATGCTTGCTGCATGTTACATGCCTGCATGCTGCATACCTTCTTGCATGCTGCATGTCTGCTTACATGCTACATGCCTGCTTGCATGCTCCTTACTGGGACCAATTAAAACCACTTTATTATTAAGTGTAAACAGTGGTATAATGAATGTTAGGAAACATAATACCTCGAACAAATGTTATTTCGGCTAAGTGTAACTCGATGGAAAGTTTTCGACCAAAAAAAAACGTCAGAGTAACGAAAAAAATCGAATTGATAATAGGTTAATGATACAGTGGCAGAATTTTTCATAAAAATTTAGTCTTCTTTTATTTTGAAGGCTTAATTAGCAAGTTCATATTTGTTGCACAATACCGTCATGATCGTTTAGAAAATTTGTTATAAAATGATTTAGTCTAAACATATTTTTTCCAAAAGAATCAAAATATTATATGAAAAATGTATAAATGATCAAATATCATCCGAACCATTTATCAAGAGAAACATTTGCCAAAAAATTGTTTGTTATGCAAGAGTTTGTCAAATGAAATATTTGTAGAACGAATCGTATGTGAAATAAATAGTTTACGAGACTTTGGTTGTTAACTAAAAAGGAGAATGACCAAATTAGTATGGGCACTGGACCAAAAAAAAAATTGCTGCCCCCAGGGTTGACTCTTTGTTTGTGGGTTAATACTGTTGGTTACAGAGTAATTCGACGTTATATAATACTGCAACAATACACTTTCGCTTGCACCAATTTTTTTTTTGTATATTATTTCTGCTTGTTAAAAATGTTGTTATAAGGATTCACTAAATAAAAATAAATAGATGAATAATGAATTAAAAAAACGACATAGTTATTTAATAATTGTTTATTTTCGAACAATTTATTTTAAATGTTATTCATGACTTACTATTCTGCACAGATGGTAATATAGAATGCGTATTATAAATCATTTTCATCTATTACAATACTGTCTAAAAACTGTGCTGGATGGTCAATATTTTCGTACCGCGCATATGCCAAAAACCATACTATAGACATTACATGAGCACATGTGCCCAAAGTACGTCTGCCACTCTTACACGAACAATAATAATGATTTAACCCAAATGTAGAGGTGTAAATTCTTCTTTTATACAGTCTCTTGCGGCTTTCATTTCTCTTTCTAAAGTTGTTCGGCTTATGTGAAACATATCGGCCAGTCTTGTATTGGCTTCACCAGTTCTTAACTTAATCAAATATGCTGCTAAAGCGGTTTTGGGTCTTTTGCTCCTTCTAGACAAAGATGGCGTTTCTACAAACATTCTATTGAACTGTTCGAAACTTCGACCAAGAAAGTAAACTTCATTTGGATCCATGGTTTCTATATTTTCAAAATCCACCCTTCCCTCTTGCGGCATAGTTTTCAAAATCTGCATCAGGTCCATGATGTGAGCTTCGTTAAAGTCATGACTTACATTTCTGGCTGCAATAAAATCTCAAAATCATTTAAAAGCAAATGTTCTTCACAAATGCGTGCAAAAGGTGGTGCGTAGTAGTTAAAATCTTTCAACAAACGGATTTTCATGTGCTTTGGTATTCGATGCCTTGTCTCGCCTGTACATCCGAATAAAATGCAAGAGTTTGAAGTATTCGGTGCCGGACTAATATGTGGTAACTGTATAATAGAATGTTGAATATCTTGTTCGTCAACTACTGCTCCACGTTGATCACCAGCATGCGGTACCACAGCTTGATCTGGTTGTACCTCGGCTTGATCTGGTTCTATCACAGGTTGATCTGCTGGCTGTTCAGAAGGGCGTACTGGTGGTTCTTGTTCTCGTTCACTGGACGCACGACGTCTTGGTGGGTACGCCTCGCGTCGCCAGCAAGGCTGACAGATAAACTCGGCGTTGTTAAATTGTATCTGAAACAAATAGTTACAGATACAATTACACATCATACATACACATCTTTTTAACAAATGTTATTCAGTACATGAATAAACCAATTAATGAATAGCGCCGCTACTGAAGTCCCTTTGACGCGGCGCTAGTGTCTATGTCATTACATTACATTGCATAAAAAAATGTAGTACCACAATATTCCGCGGGCTTTCTTTCGTGACATGCACTCTATGCATTGTTACATGGTTAAATAAGTCATTATTGCAATCATTTAAGTACTTTATTTAGTTACTCACATGATAAGGAAGAACTCGTTCAGTTATATTGTTTGCAGCGATTGGATATTCGTCAAAAAGCTGCGTAGTTAGTGTTCTTCTTCTGATCGACCGCACTGATCTACCACACACTAGACACACTTGTCCAGCAGATGCAAGAAACATCTTTAAAACAGTGTTTCCAAATCACAGGGCTTATGTAAATCAGGTCCAGGTACCGTAATGCAAGGGTCAAACACGTAATCACAGGATATCCACAGAAAATATTCGCACAGTACACAACTATAAGCGAAGAGTGTTACAGAAGGACTGCACAGTTGCAATGCAAAGCGCATACATGTGTGAGCAAGAAGGTGGCTCTATCGCCTTCTCGCTCACACAACTATTGAACAATGTACAAAGAAAGCAAACTCGCGTGTAAGCTAATTATCTGCGATAAGAAAAGGTCACCTACCTGTGTAAAAAAGTAAAATATGCAACTTTTTCATAAAATCACATTTTAGGTTATATTTATGTTTCTGTGGGACAGATTTTTTCGGTTTCGTAGAATAAAATGTTGCATTTGAACTCTTCTTTCAAATGAGGTATGTGGCAAATCTGGGGGCAGACATTGACTTTTTTTACCAATTTTTGGTCCAATTTGGTCATTCTCCTTTGTGAATGGAGTTTTGGTGAAATATTAATTAGTGAACCAGATGTAAGATTTGATTATTTATAATTTTTGGAATGAATTTTTAACCGACTACAAAAAGGTGAACGTACCTATGTCTGAGTATCGTCAATTATGGATAGATTTTAACTTTTTTTTTAGATTAGAACATTGTGTTCCCGATTTGGTCGCGTAGAAATATTATTATTATCTGATGACGAACTTCGAAGATTTGGAACGGAACACCTCATAGGATCATAGTAGAACTGTCATAACAAGTAAAATTGTTTTGTCTATACGCACAGTCGATGACTGACTGAAGGAAGAGGAGGAGGGGATACATCGAACTGTACTGGTGATGAAACCGGAAGGTAGGCACTGGAACTCTGTAATAAATCAATTTATCCTAACCGTATTTGGGATTATTAGAATTGTCATGAAATGCACTCTGGCTCTAAGATACCATCGAATTGATCAGATAATGGAGCCGAAAGGTGGAAGGTAGACACGGGAGCTTTGTAATAAAGCGATATATCTTAGCCGTGTTTGGGCTTATTAGATTTGTCATGAGATACACTCCGGTTTTAGGGTACCATCGTGCTGATCTAATGATGGAAAGTAGATACGGAAACACCGTAATAAAACAATGAATCCTAGCCGTAATAATATGGCTTATTGGAATTGTCATGCAATATTACCTACATTGCATCTCTGGTTATAAGCGGTTATATAATGATTAAATTCTATAGGTAGGTACCTTAATATAGAACTTGCACACTATTTAACTTTGGCTGAGGGGTACCATAACTAAAATGTGTTAGAGTCGGTGTTAATATCGAAAATATTATAAATATCGATTTCCGAAATTAAAGTTATTTTGCACTTTTTAGGGTTCCGTACCTCAAAAGGAAAAAACGGAACCCTTATAGGATCACTTTGTTGTCCGTCCATCTATCTGTCTGTTTGTCTGTCTGAATGTCAAGACCCTTTATCTCGGGAACTCGTGGAGGTATCTATCTATCTATCTATCTATTTTGTACGGTTTCCGCACTTAGTCCTGTGTGGACCATTGTACGTGGGCCATAGCGGCCACAACCTTAGGTGGGCTTATTCCAACCAGCCCACCTCTCTCCAAAAACAGATAAGGCCTCTTAGGTTTTTCAGGGCATCAATAAGGGAGTTCGGGGATCCTAAGGTTCGTGTGCGTATTTCAGTGACACCTGTGCAGTCCAGGAGCACATGTGCAATTGTCTCCTCCCCCTCCAAACATGCTCTGCACAAGGGACTGTCTGTGATGCCTATCGTGTGAAGGTGTTTATTCAGTGTGCAGTGTCCGGTGATGGTCCCCGTCACCAGGCGCAGGCCGCCTCTGTCCAGTCTTATGAGTTTTTTGGTGAGGGCTTTATTGAGATGTGGTAGGGCCTCCTTGGCCTGCCTGCATCCCGGTGTCGAGGACCACCAGCGTTCTGCTTGTATATGCGTGTGTTCACGTAGCCAACTACGCAGCTGACCAAAGGGGACCGGCACAATTGGTTCGGGCCCGAAGGCCATCGCTCCAGATCCTCTCCTGGCCAGTTCGTCCGCCGCGTCGTTGCCCAGTGAGCCGCTATGTCCTTTAATCCACTGTAGTGTCACCGTGTTGCGTTTCGGCACTGTGACACTTTCCAGTGCTGAGTGGCATTCTTGTATAATTTTCGATGTGGTATAGTTTTTGCCTAGGGATTGTATGACTGAAGCACTATCGGAGAGTATCCGAATGTGTGTGTCCGTTACATTCCTAGTTTCTATGGCGTGGGCCGCTAGGATTATACCAACACATTCCGCCTGGTAGACGGTGTTGAATTCTCCTAGCGTTCTGGATATTCTGATATTGAGGTCGTTGGAGAAGACTCCAACTCCCGTGCCAGCATCTGTCTTTGATCCATCCGTGTAGACTCTCAGTTCAGCTGGGCCTGAGTAGTCGTGCTCTTCTTCTGTTAGTTGAATATTGAAATTCTTTTGGAAATGATACGCCTTTGGAGCTTTGTCGGTAGGTGCTGCCATCATAGGCTGTCGTTTGATGGCGTCTTCCATTATGCGTATGTGTTTGATTCTGGAATCTTTACTCAGGGTGCCCGATGCGCTGAGCCTGAAGGCCGCCGAGGCCGCCTCCTCCTGCACTATTAGATGCAGTGGGGGCAGTCCCAGCATCG
The DNA here is from genome assembly GCA_905147345.3 of Mythimna impura. NCBI lineage: Eukaryota > Metazoa > Arthropoda > Insecta > Lepidoptera > Noctuidae > Mythimna > Mythimna impura. The sequence goes on along the minus strand of LR990362.1, from coordinate 13,921,434 downwards.
CTTGCAGGGCAGCCGTGGGTGTGGTTCTCATGCTGCTAGTGATCGCTACGCAAGCGAGTCGTTGCAGTTTTTCAAGATCTTTTTGTGCTGTGCTCAGTTCGGTCCTGGGCCACCAAACTAGGGAGCCATATGTGATTATTGGTCTAATAACAGAGGTGTATAGCCAGTGAGTGATCCTTGGGGCTATGCCCCAGCTGCGGCCTAACATGCGCTTACACTGCCACATAGATATACTGGCTTTTTTGGTGATGTACTCAGTATGTTTTGCCCAATTCAGCTGTTTGTCCAGGTAGACGCCCAGGTACTTGACTTCAGTTGACAGGCTAAGGGTAGTTCCAAAGAAACGTGGTAGCTGTAGTGCTGCCAATTTCCTTTTTTTGGTGAAAAGTACTAATTCAGTTTTAGTGGGGTTCACAGTCAGTTGGTGTTCCTTACACCAGTCCTCAACTATTTTCAAGGCCTGTCGCATAAGGTTGCATAGTGTATTTTCGTGAGTGCCATTTATTATAATGGTTATATCGTCGGCATATCCTACGGCGAAGTAACCTTTGGTGTTAAGTCTTTTAACTAAATCATCTGCAACTAAGTTCCATAGTAAAGGCGAGAGGACACCCCCTTGGGGACAACCCTTCGACACCATGGCCCTTGTAGTGTTATTTATATTTGCTTGTACTGCTCTAAGTCTGAGCATATTTGTGATCCAGCCACTCAAGGTCGGGTCAACACCGTGACTTTCGAGTGCTGTGCTGATGCTTCGGAACATAGTCTTATCGAAAGCTCCTTCGATGTCTATGAAGACTGCTAACGAAGAGCCTTTGTGATTTATAGCGCATTCAATCTTTGAGATCACGCTATGTAGTGCAGATTCTGTTGATTTACCTGTTGAGTAGGCATGTTGCTGCTTGTGGAGCGGTCTCTCCAAGAGAGGTCCGTCCCGGATATATCTGTCGCAAAGCCTTTCCAGGGTTTTCAGTAGGAAGGATGTCAAGCTTATGGGCCTGTACGCCTTGGGTTGTGTATAGTCAGTTTTGCCGGGTTTCGGGATGAAAATAACTTTCACCTCACGCCATGTGTGTGGTACATATCTGTGTGCTATGCAGGCACGGTATATCACCAGCAGCCACTGCACTAAGGAGTGTTCTCCCCACTGCAGTAGCGCCGGAAAGACACCGTCTAGTCCTGGTGACTTGTACGGTTGGAAGGTCCTGATGGCCCATTTAATTCGGTCTTCTGTCACTATGTTATGTGCTCTGGACCAGTCAAGATCCGTTGGGGTCTGTTCCGGTGCGCTCGACCACGTCCTGTCCTCAAGTAGGTTGCAGTCCGGGAAATGCGTTTCCAGTAGGACCTTACTGGTCTCATGGTCTGTTAGTGTGTAGCTGTTGTCTGGTTTTTTCAGCGCACCAAGGGTACGTTCCTGGTCAATTGACAGGATTTTCCTGACCCGTGCTGCTTCAGTGTTGGATTCAATGCTTTCGCAGAAATTGCGCCAGGCTGAGTTCCTGGCGGTCCTAACTGCTTTCTTATATCTGTATTGAGTTTCTTTGTATTGTTCCCAGTCCTCTGGAAGTCTTGAGTTTTTGGCTCTGTTAAATTGTTTGCGTAATGCATTTCTGAGTTTGCCAAGCTCTGCGTTCCACCAGGGGTTTCCTTTTCCCTTGATGTGTGGGGAGCTTAGTTGACAGTTTGTGTGGTATGCTTTAATTATGTTGTCTGTGAGTTTTGTCACGGCGTTATCCAATTCTACGGAGTCAGTTATTTGATTTACGGGTCTTTGTTCCCTGGCTAGTAGGGAAGTTAAGTGGTGTTTATATTCAGGTACATTTGTACGGCGAGGATTGCGCCGTGGTTCTGGGTTTTTTGTAATGGCTGCCAGAGAGAAACATATTCTTCTGTGGTCAGAGCAAGAGGGTTCATTTGATACGCGCCAGTTAGAGATTAAGTTTGTCGCGTTTTCTGTAGCTAAAGTCAGGTCTATGATCGTTTGTCCGCGGACCGTGACCCAAGTGGGTTCCGTGCCTCGGTTCACGATGTTAAGGTTAGTGGAGAATAAGTATGTGGATAGTGACTCACCCCTGGTGTTTGATACTTCACTACCCCATAGTGGGTGATGCGCGTTTGAGTCGGTGCAGATGATCAGGTCCAGGTTGGCGTTTTCGCAGTGTTGAACCAGATCAGTCAGTTCTTTTGGTGGGCAGCTTTCGTCGTCGCCAGGCATGTAGGACGAGGCTAGTACTAGATTCGGGGTATCATTACCAATCTGGAGCCTGATTGCTGTCAGGTCTCTGGAACAGAATTGGGTTAGTGGTGTGATCGGTATATCTTGGGGTATGTAAATGCAAGTTCGAGGTTTATCTATATTATATGTATTTGATATCAGTTTACCTCCAATGTTTCCAAGTCCGCATATCTTGTCATTTCTGACCCACGGCTCTTGGATCATTGCTATGGTTCGGGGATTGGTCTCCAGCACCCTGCGTAAAGTAGCTGTGGCAGTTTGACTGTGCTGAAGGTTGGTCTGGATGATCGGGATTGGGTTTGGTGTGGTCGACGACGGCGTCGGAATGGAGTTAGGAAGAGGTGGAGCCATCGGAAAGTGTTTCTCCCTCCTCCATCCTTCGCCAGTCGTCAGTGGGTGAGGACGCCAACAGCTGCGCCGTCCATCCGGGGGATGCAGGTGCCTTATCGGCATCGGCGTCAGCCATGGCTGCTCGGGCCATTTCTTCCTCGAGCGTGTCCATGTCCTTGTCGGTGTCATTTGTCTCCGTCTTGGTCAATTCAGTGCTGTCTTCAGTTTTGGGATGGGTCTGGGGGTAGAAGCGAACGTATATAGAACCCAGAAGGTACGATATACGTCGCTCCCGACCCAAGACCTTGTCAACTTCATCGGTGGGTATACCCAGGGTCAGATATGTCCCAAAGTTATCCCCACCGACTTTGGTTGCCCTGTATAGCGACCACCTCCCAATGTCGTACCAAGCATTCTGACGGATCAGAAGGCTCTGGAGCAGCGCAATGTCCCCATTGAACCTGGGAACAAAGAGCGCCGCTCGGACACGGGTCGGCACGTCGGACTGTCTCATGACTGTCAGTGTCTGGTCGGTGTTAGGGAGTTTCAGCAACGGTGTGTTCAGTGTCAACCAAGTCAGGGCATTGTCGTCCTCACACCACATCTGCACGGTGCCGTCCGTCACCCGAGGGTAACCTCGGAAGGCCGGGAGTGGTTTCGTGGGGTCTGACATGATCAGGAGTTTTTCTAGTTCCGATTTGACGTAAGTCGCCTCGTCACTCGTCAGGTCTCTCGAGGGGGGAGGGAAGCAGATCGCTACGGCCAACCGCGCCGGAATATCCTTCGTGGCCCGCGCGTATGTTCTCCGCTCCCCTTGAGCGGTCTGGGTCCTCACCCGTTTCGGATCCCCCTGCAGTGCGCTCGGTGAGGCCGAGTCGTCCGGGCGATCTCTCTTCGCCGCCCCTGAGCCGCTTGGCCCAGGTTGTGGCTTAGAGGTACCCGGCGTAGTGCGCCCAGTTGGGATCCGAAACTGGCGATTAGTCCCAGCCCGTTTCCCCCTCTTCTTCATGTGCTGTCTGTCAGTTCGGTCCTGGGTCTGGTCAGTGGTTTCGGCGGATTCCGCTGCCAGCGAAGGCTTTTCGCGTCGGGTGACCCCGTCGCGTACTTGCCCCCGCTCGCGTGTTTCCGCGTCCGGCCTTTTTCCGTGTTGGGTTTCCCCTTCACGTACTGCGGGCTGGTCGCGTACTCCGGCAGTTTCCGCGTCCGGCCTTTTTCCGCGCTGGGCGAACCCTTCGCGTAATTCGGGCTGGTCGCGTATTCCTGCTGAGCTAGCCACCTGCACATCGCGCTGGCCGAGGCCTGCGCGGATCTTGCGCATGCGGTTGCTCAACTCCCTCTCCCTAATACGGATTTTTTCGCGCTTAGAGGAAAGCAAGCGTACTTCGTCCGCTGGGATTGGGGTGAACCCACCTGAGCCATCAACTTTTCCCGAACCTATTTCTGGGTCAGCGTCTCTCAGTCTAGCCTCGGTCTTCGCGCGCTGTCGTGCTAATGCACGCAGTTCGTCACCGAGGCTGGTCAGTTGGGCTTTGTCCGTGTCGTTGTCAGGGTTATGCGTTACGCTGTTCCTAACGATGCTCTGTTGCCAGGCACTCGTGGACGGTAAGCTCAGTGTCGGTCTGATCGGTGCTTGCGCACCAGTCATGTCAGGGTCAGTAGGCGCAAAAATAGCGTCCGGTGTAGTCGGCTCTGGCGCTGTAGAGATAGCAGCCTGGTCTGTGCGGGGTAGGGGCGCTGTCGAAACAGCAGCCTGGTCTGTGCGGGTTAAGGGCGCTGTCGAGACAGCAGCCTGGTCTGTGCAGGATAGTGGCGCTGAGGCAGCAGCCGGTCGCGCTGAAGGCGCGACCTCAAAAAGCAGAGAGGTGCCCCCTCCCAGAATACGATGGGGGCTGACCGACGAGTCGGCATGGGATTCCCCGGCTTGGCCGGGACCCACCTGGGTAGTTTTTTTGTCTACCTGCTTTTTCATTTTTTTTTGAAGAGTTGGTGGGCTTTTTTGGAACCGAGGTTGCCCGTCCTCTGGATCGATAGGATGGCGGGATGAAAGGAGGGAGTGAGTTTGGGGTATAGGAAGACGGGAAAATAGGGGGTATCGGGTTACCCCTAGCCTGGGATTTGGCTTCGGGGAACTTCTCTTGTCCGGAGCCTCCCCCGAGGCACTCCGGAAGGGGATCAACCTCAAGCAGTCAGGAAGCGGTCCCCAAGCCGGAGCTGGGCTATCCGCAACCTGCCCACCCGCTCGGTTGCATGAGAAGAAGTGCCTGGCGGTCCGTGACGGCCCGCCATGTTGGTACGTGTACCGCCATGTCAGGTCGCCACAGCCAGCCCCGAGAAGCCCTCGTGGAGGTATTGAGTTGAAATTAAAACCATATACTTAAGTTTGCGGTCTCTTAAGGCTGTGAAAAAATCAAATTTCTAAGTTAACGAAAAAAAAAGATACAGCCGTTTAGTGTCAAAAAACGAATATACTCTCGAGGAAATCAAAATTCATAGGGTACTTCCCAATGATCCAGAATCCTGAAATTTTGCATAAAGCAAGGTCTTGCTTTATGCAAAATTTCAGGATTCTGGATGTTACGTCACAACAAAAAAAAAATGCGATTTGGAAAAGTCTTCGAGACTATAAAAAAAAAAAAACGTTTATTTGACACAATTAGCATAATAATTACAGTGGTTAAAGAGTCACATTCAGCAAGTACAAATTTCACAGTACATCTGATGTAACCACCAAACTAGGCCGAGGGCCTGTATTATGGTGGTCCATCGTTTAGCCATGAAGTTCAATTAGAGAGTACATAATTAGATAATTAGAGTGCCGCTACATTGGCACTTGTTTTTGCCTACGAGACATAGTCTATAATACTCTGCATTCGGGAATTGAACTTTTTACATAGGTAAGTTTGTACAGAACCCTCAGGGCGCGAATCTGACTCGCACTTGCCCAGGTTTTTTTTTACATTGAAGTCGATTTTTTTTTGTTCAAAGTTTTGTATTAATTACTCTTCATCTAAGTAGTCTTCATATTAGTATCAAAATTGTCTGTATATATCCCAGTTTTTTTTAAGATGTGAAATCATCTAATGACTTCTCTCGCTCTAGAGCGGAGCGCGAGGGCGTGTCAGAATTTTACTGACTAAACCACACCTTAGTTCCTTCAGTTGCCCTTTGTGTCTCAGAACCACGGGTAAATCTTTCAAAAGTCAACCCATGGTGGAATTTAGACTTTTGAATAGTCTAAAAAAAAATAAGCTAATTGCTCATTCCAGTGTGTAGATCTCTATAGAGATGAAAAATGACTCTTTACATACTAGTACGTAATACGTACGTATTGAATAAATATATTCTTTTTGCTTTTGGCAGACGCGTCCGTTCGCAAACATGATGCGTGTATCGGCAAAATTTAGCTCAACCATTGGAGGGAACTAAATGATCCAACACACGCACAACATCCGTAGGGGCCCAGCAGGGTCGATGCCTACTGGGGCCAAGGGTCTACTTCTGAAAGGAAGACTCGGCCCTGGTATGCTCCGCCCAAGAGCGAGGGATGTCATTGGATGATTTACACACGCAACACCAACGAGACATTTAAGTACATACAACCTCTCTAAAATCGCCCCAGTGATCACCATCAGCACATGAACGAGAACCTCATGTGGTGTTAGTGCCCCGGTTACCTACATAATGTAAAGAAACATAAATACGCCCCTGGCGATAAAAGTAGATTAAATGGCCATTCTTTCTTTAACTGCAGGGAAGTAAACATTCCTAGTTTAAGTGCGTTGCATTTAGATAGCTTGTCGGGCCTTCTTATGAGCAATAAAGTTTTAAACGCGAACGATCCGCGAGAAGAATGGGAAGCCTTTATGTTTTTTTAGGGTTCCGTACCTCAAAAGGAAAAAACGGAATCCTTATAGAATCACTTTGTTGTCAGTCTGTCTGTCAAGACCCTTTATCTCGGGAATGCGCGGAGGTATCGAGTTGAAATTAAAACCATATACTCAAGTCTGCGGTCCCTTGAAGCTGTGAAAAAATCAAATTTCTAAGTTAACGAAAAAAAAAAGATACGGCCGTTTATGTAGCAAAAAAAAACGTGTATTTCGACACTCTCAAGGAATCAAAATTCATAGGGTACTTCCCATTGACTTAGAATCCTGAAATTTGACATGAAGCAAGGTCTCATAGCACAAGTACAGGAAAAAATCTGAAAACTGTAATTTTTGGTTAAGTCACAAAAAAACAACTTTTTTCGGAAAAATCTTCGCAACTCAATTCGGGAATCGAACTGTTTTCATAGGTAAGTCTGTACCGAACCCTCGGTGCGCGAGTCCGACTCGCACTTGCCCTGTTTTATTTTTATTTTTTTAGGAAGCCATGTCGGGATTGGATTATTTTTCTTATGATATTTTAGCAGTATAAGTAAAGTGAAGTGACTGAAACCCTGATCAAATAAACCTACTTTTTTTGGGGTAGTGGAGCGAGAGAGAGTGTCAAACTTTTAACGATTAAAACCCAACTGACTTTAACACAGTAAACTCTTTCAAACATTAACAGAGCTTCAGCAGGCATCGGCCCTACTGGGCCCCTTCGGTTTTGCTGACATTTCTCATGAAACACTAGGCGTCGTCACTGTCGTCGACTCGAGCTCGATCCTTAATGGCCGGGCGGTCAGATTTGCGGCGGCTCGCAAACCAGAATCTACGATAGCGGAAAATTTCCTTGCGACTCCTGGCGCTCAGGACATCTCCTGAGGTGGCGGTGGCTGGGGCGTGAAGATATCCGCTCTCTCAGGGTTGCCATTACTCACATTATTTACTGTTTGGCAGAAGAAGATGACCGCTAGCCATTCCCTCTTGTCTCTGAATCATGGCCAGAAGCAGATCGCCTCTACGAGGAACAAGGCGGTACTGCGCTCAAAGAGGGCAGAATTCCACAGTATGCTCCAATGTGTCTTCCGCGTGATCCGCACAATACGCCTGGGAGTTTTTTCCGCTTGAATCCGAAACCTCGCGGTTTCCTCCCGAGCTTCCCATGAAACTTTAAACTACAGGCAATTCCATAAAAAACTAACCATACAGATATAACAAGCTACGCTGAACGAGCCAGCAGCTACTGTACAACGTAGATAAACACAGAAGGTTCAGGGGCCTAAGTTTATCAATTCGTCACAAAAAAGGTTGCCGGTAGGACCAAAAGTTGCTGAAGTGGCGAGCGCGCCTACCAGAAGATGGAGCATCGGAAGTCCTATGCCAAGATGGACCGATGATCTGGTGAAGGCTTTGAGAAGTATGTTCGATGATAGGAACACAGCACCTATGACTTTGGCGACGCTTAAAGGACGCTTATGTTCAGCCGTAGACATATTTCTGTGGAAATGATGACGATGCGTGATCGATCTTTGATATCGTAAATGTTAATTTTTGTTTTGATAATATTTTACCACAGATAGGCCATTTAAAAAAATATTGATTCGTATTTTAATGCCTGTTTTTGAGGATGGTAAATCATCAAATAACTTCTCTCGCTCTGGATGGAACAAGAGTGCGTGTCAAACTTATACTGACTAAGGGTGTTTTTAATGTTGTGTGGATTTTATCACGCATGCAGAATTGCTCCGCATGCGGGGCTGCAGCCCTATATCACGCCCCGCATCCTGCATGTGTATTCCATGCATTACAATAAATGCTTGTATGAAAAGGACATTTGTGGGGGCTACGCGTGCGGAGCAATCCCGCATGAGTGATGAAATCCGCACGATATTAAAAACACCCAAAAACCCACCTGTGTTCCTTCCATTGCCCTTACGTTCCAGGGCTGCGATAATTTTTTCGAACACCTGTTTTCGCTTGTCGTATAACATGAACCTTCTGTACCTTTCTATAATATAGCTATTGGCCTGATTTATAGCATCGTTGAGATATTGGACTTTGAAAAATGATACGTATGTGTACCAACATTGAGAAGATACCCGTCTTCTGTGATCGATGAGAAGCGGGGCTTGCTATTGTTTCGGTATTACGACGGAGAAGTTTTTTAAGTGAATGGCGTAGTAGGACAGGGATAATTGAATGGACGTGGATGACAATAAGTAAAGATTTTTTTTAAAAGTATTCTTTGATAAAAGTTTGTGATGTTAATTTAATGTACACAATTAATATAAAAGAGAGCATCTTGGAATTATTTTATTGAAATTGACCATATAGCCAACCGATTGATAAAAATTAAAACATGATATAAATTAGTTAACTCGAAAAAAAAAAAAAGCACAAATCGGACCCTAACTTACGATTTCAAACATATGTATATATACGAGGTTACATCACGGAAATATTTGAAAGTTACATAAAATATAGCCCGTTTTTTAAAAGGGCCTGGTAAAAACCAAAATCTTGAATAGTTACTATGTTTTTTTTATAAAATAAAATCGCTGTTACGATGCCGAGAAGTCGACACGAAATCCGGGCTACAAAATCCTCTGTGACTACAACCGGCTCTTAGATAGATAAAAATAAAAATGAGTACTGTGGTGTCCATAGAGGCCATACATAATGCATAATAATATAATGTAATATAATATTCACACAACTATCACACAACGCCGCCTAGTCCCAAGCTAAGCAGAGCTTGTGTTATGAGTACTAGACAACTGATAAACATACTTAAATATTTCTAAATACATACATATTATAGATAAATTACACCCAGACACAGAAAAAATGATTGTGATCATCACACAAACATTTGTCCTGGGTGGGAATCGAACCCACGACCTCCGGCATAGCAGTCAGGGCCACTAACCACTAGACCAACAGGCCAGTCAAAATACATGTACTGCTAACTTTCAAACTGGCAAGATAGTTAAACCTTTTAAGGTTTATGTTTTTTGCCGAAACTACACAAGGCTTCCTTTTATGACGTAGGCGAGCACTAAGAGAGGATTTTCCAAAATTCACCTCCTAAAGGGATGAAACGGAGATCCAAAGTTTATATGGAAAAACATACTTTTACGCCGGCGAAGCCGCTGGCAAAAGCTAGTTTTTATATAATACTGTAACATAATGAGTGCTTCTAGCCGTGATTCTAGCAATATAATACAGTAAATTGACTATAGAAGCGTTTCATTCGCGCTCCGTCCCCACAGTACCTACCTTCTACAAAAGATTGTGTTTAAAATATTGTTTGGTCATTTCTTTCTACGTACTTAAAACATTATTTTTCGAACTTGGCACAAAATGTAACGTCGACAAAGTCTTTAAAAGGGATATCAATTTACTAAAAGCTTCAACACCGTTAGTGGCACTTGAAGATATTGCGACAAAATTTAACCGAGGTCTTTATCTTATATTTTATTTTAATTGTCCTATCGTGCTATTTCCTTGTCTATTATGGTTATAGTTATTTGTACTATCAAAACCATTTAAGGGTAGTACAACTATATAAGAGTAAAGGCCTCCTCCATTTTTTTCCAACTGTCTCTATTCTTTGCCTTTGATATCCAGTTGTTTCCCGCCACTTCATTTATCTCGTCTATCCATCTCTCCTTTGGTCTTCCCTTCTTCCGTTTATTGGGTGGTCCCATTTTTTGGAAAAAAATGGAGGAGGCCTTTACTTGTTGCGAGGTCCTTAATTAATAATAAAATTAATAAATAATAATATTAAATAAATTTTAGTTAACTTTTACTTAAATATTAGATATTATATTTTGCATGTATTTATATAAATGTTTGAAATTAAATTTATTATTTATTTGTAGGGATTTTAAATCAATTTTATGTAAATTTTAAAATTGTTTAATTTATTTTATATGAATGTTTAAATTAATGAATTTATTTTATGGGAATGTTTAAATTATTGAATTTGTAAATTATCTATTTAACTAAACTATTAACAATGCCTAGGTAAATGAAATATTAAATTATATTAAGGAAATGATAAAGGCTATAATAATAATAAAACTATATAAGACCTAACTAAGATCCTATATATGTATATGTTACTGGCAATCTGTATAATTCAGGTATTCTATACAATACCTGGGTAATGTAAAGAATACCTGGGGCGTCCAGGCAATGTATGAAACATTATGAATATTATTGTCCATTACATACTTTACCTAGATAATGTCATACAATTCCTAGGGATTGTATAGGGTACCTGCTGGGCCACCGGAAATGTATAAAATAAATAGATTTTGGTCTATATTTATCACTGTTTACCGACCTACCTATAAAATGACAGGCAAATGAAACATGTTCTATTACTTAAAATTTTAAAATCAATGTGTGTAAAAGACAAAAGCAGGAAAGGAATTGAATTTCTGTGTATGGGATATAAAGTTATTGCGAATTTCATAATGGACAAAAACATCGAACAAAGAGTTTGTCTTAAATTTTGCATCGCCAATGGAATTTCGTGTTCGGAGTCACTGAAAATGTTACAGAAGGCTTACGGTGAATCGACTTTATCAAAAACACGTGCTTATGAGGGTCGAGATGTGATGGAAGATTTGCCTGACTCTGGTAGGCCACCAACGTCATCAACTGAAGTTAACATTGCAAAAGTGAAGGAAATAGTGACTGAAAATCCTCATTCAACTTTGAGAGAGATAGCCACCGAACTTTCTGTATCTCACGAGTCGATCCGTACCATTTTAACTAATCATTTGGGTATGAAACATGTTACCGCTCGGCTAGTCCCAAAAGACCTGAATTTTCTCCAAAAACTCAATCGCATGAGAGTCGCTGAGGACATGCTAGAACGAGTCAATTCCGACCCAACATTCATGAAACGCATTTTTACTGGTGACGAGACGTGGCTTTACGAGTTTGACATGCAAACTAGTCAACAAGCTTCGGAGTGGCGCCTTACAACTGAACCGAAACCGAAAAAACCACGCCAAAGTCGATCAAATGTCAAAGTCATGTTGACTGTTTTCTTTGATTATCGCGGTGTTGTGTACTCAGAATTCTTGCCGGAAGGTCAGATGGTAAATAAAGAATATTATTTGAGCGTTATGCGGCATAATTTAAGAGAGCAAATTCGTCGAAAAAGGCCCGATTTGTGGAAAGAAAATTCTTGGATTTTGAACCACGATAACGCGCCTTTGCACAAGGCTATCATTGTGAACGAATTTTTGACCAAACACTCAACAAATACCATCGAGCAACCGCCACATTCACCAGATATGGCTCCAGCCGACTTCTTTCTTTTTCCTAAACTCAAATTATCACTTCGTGGCACCCGTTTTCAATCGGTAGAAGACAATAAGGAGAAATCGCGGCGAGAACTGAACTCAATTCCGGAAACAGCATTTAAAAATGGTTTGATGATTGGATTATTCGTTGGCGTAAGTGTATCGTTTCTGAAGGAGCATACTTTGAAGGTGATAAAATAAATTTGGATGAATAACAAACATTTTGTGTGTTATTGATCTTTTCCCGGTATTTTCTTGACAGAGTAGTATATCCAATAAATAAAGAAGTAATAATAAATTATTTACAATAGTAATTTATTTATTTGCCAGAATGTAGGTGTACTTAATAGTATAATCTTAATTTAAATGAAGGTCATTTACATTCTACCATTACTTGTGGTGTGCGAATAATAATACAGTGTACATTAAATTTATTAAAAATGACATTTTCATGCTTCGGTTATTATTGTAATTGCTACAAAATGTCTGATTAAACAAATTAATTGTAAATATTTAATTTCATGAATCATTAAATAATTAAAAATGTCATAATAATATGACATCAGAAGTTACCAATATCTGCTATCACTATAAAATGTCAGTATAAAATAATTGAAATGTCTATTAATATTGTTAAAATGTCAAAATAATGAAAATCAGTAGTTACATAAATATGTCGATGGTAGTTACCAATATCTACTATCACAATAAAATGTTAAATTCTATACAATAATTTATTGAAATGTCCATGAATATTGTTAAATGTCAAAATTGTAACAGATTTACTACTGTCACAATTTAAAAACACAATTATAACGTATTTAATAAAATTCTCATGACTATTGTTAAAATGTAAAAAAAAAAACATGTCAAGCGTGTGACTGAGAGCTATACACCCTATAGAGCTCCATACCTTCACCATTTCAGTTTAGATCGTCAAAAAGGATTGTGTTAAAATCTCGTTGTAAGTCTCAGTTCAGTTCATACTTGGCTTATCCCGGCAAAGAATGTACACAAACCTTTTTCATTTATCGCCTTTTTTTAGTAAAAACTGCATCAAAACCCGTTCCGTGGTTCAGGAATCCTTAACGGATAACAGGCAGACACGGAAAGAGACCACATAGTTATAATCTCAGTTAGTCTTACCTTATCGAATGAAAAAGTCATTCAATAGGACAATATCACGGGCTACCCTGACGCTGTTACTTTGACCCAAGATTATAATTTACCATGGAGGAGGCTTCAGTGGCCTCCACAAGGTAGACCGATAACCTGGTGAGGGTCGCGGGAATCCGATGGATGCGAGACGCACAGGACCGGTCATTGTAGCGACATTTGGGGGAGGCCTATGTCCAACAGTGGACGTCTTTCGGCTGAAATGATGATGATGATGATGAGGCTTCAGTAGCTCCTATGTCATTGCGAGATCGAGGAATTAGGAGACCAGACGCCTTGTCAAAGGACATGTAAATCGCAGAACACCATGTAGATTTGAAAGAGGGGAGGAATCACGTTGCCTTGCACAGGGACAGCCCCTACTCGTAGTAATAGAGGATAATCAACGTTTTTCGAATTTTTGGTTCTAGGACTTGCTGGTTTCCTCACGATGTTTTACTTCAACGTTTTGAGAGCAGTCGTCATGAAATAAATTAAACAAAGTAATGCGCCTGCCAGTCAGGCGCCAACCTGACTGTTTTGAACCCACGACCTGCAACTCGTCAGTCGGAATCGTTACCACGGGGACACTACTGCCCCCCTAACCAAGTTAAACCGTTTTGTTTCGATTCTCTTTTCGTCGATAGCCTCGACTAGGCCACGCCTCCGATTCCTATATTCTGACGTCATCTCAAAGCTCAGTCACGTGGTCAGAACAAAGGAATAGGAGGCGAGGCCGATTCGAGGCGAGAATGAAACGAAACTGTTGTAACTTGGCTAGGGGGGCTGCTGCTCGTCACCACGAGTTTTTTTCTTCTATAAAAACGTTGCCTCACACTAGGAATTATTCCTATATCGTGGGTGCGTTCAAAATCATGTAAACTTACATAAAAAAGTCACCCAGATCCGGAACAACTATCTGTAGGTCATAATATTTGTTCCGCGCGGGAATCGAACCCACAACATACAGCGCAGCAACCAATCACTCAACTACTATGCCGTCATGCCGTTTAATTAGTAATTGGATATGTTCGATTGGTCCGTAGGTTATTTTATCCTCCTACACCCACTTCTATTTATATGGCAGAATAACGTATGGCCGAATCAGATAAAAATACTTGTATTATATTAATTTATTTCTTTGGTCTCGGAACCAAAAAAAAAAAAACAAAAGAAAATCTGAAGGCACGTTTATCAAGATCGCAGTAAGCGCTCAAGGATTTAATTCATCAGATGAGTCAGAGATCAATCAAGCTGTGATGGAACAGTTTACAAATCGATGGAGTACTTCAGTGGCTTGTTCCAGTTTATTACACATTCATACTGTTGGTCTGAGACTGAATTACAGAGAGAAAATATTTGTAATATTGCTTTAGGTAGAAAATACTCGCTTCTTTGTGTTTCGTGCCCTTTTGATCATTTCATATCGGATATCCGGATAGCAAGTTGCTTTGATCTTGTGTATAGATATTTTTGGGTTTGTTTTTTCATGCTGGGATGAGACTGAATATTTTTAGTGATAGACTACAGACGAGGACTGAAACGCATGTTACTAAAAAGTTATGATTATACATGTGGATGAATGCTACTACCACTGCGAGAGCAGTGGTAGCCGGGTGGTAACGGGCCCGACTTACGAGCTGTAGGTCGCGGGTTCAAACCCAGCCAGGCGCATTACTTTGTGTAATTTATTTCATCACCACTGCTCTCAAAACGGTGAAGGAAAACATTGTGAGTAAACCGGCATGTCCTAGAACCAAAAAAAATAATAAAATAAAATCGAAGACATGTGACATTCACCAACCCGCACTGGGCCCGCGTGGTGGATTACAGCCCATTCCTTCTCTTAGAGAGGAGGCCTGAGTCCCAGCAGTGGGAACATTAGAAGGCTGATTATGCTATGCTATGCTATGTGGATGAATGAATGGACAGGAAGAGAGAGAGGCCAAAGAAACGATGGATGGATTAATTGTAATTGAGGAGTGATATGAAAGAAAAGGGAGTTAGTGATAGCGTGACGAGTGACAGGACAGAATTGAAGAAAAAACATGTTACGCCGACCCCAAGTAATATAGAAAGAAAGAAAAAACGTTTATCCGTACCTCACACATACAGTAAAATTAAAATACAGTATAATACATTGGAATTATAATATAGTAGAATTAAGTATAAAAAATAACTGTATGATCTGTGGCAAGGCCAAAAAGGCGCCTAACTCAGCATATGCTGCGTTATTTAAAACGATAAATAACGCAGCGCAACGCAGCGTAATAATATGGGGCAAAGGCAGGAAGATGATGGTGGGAAATCATCAATAAACCTTTTAACCTTTTCCGATCTGGGTGGAGCAAGAGGGAGTGTCAGACTTTTACTAAAACTCACCTATTTTTCTTTTTTTTTTTAACAGGCTTTGATTAGCTTCACTTGTAACTAACTATGTATGTAAGAAAATCTTGGAATCTTAATTTGACCCACTTTCCGGTCTTCGATTAAGATGAAATTTTGCACACGCTCTGAACTCTGATGACAATACATGACTAGCTAAGAAACGTCATTACAAATCCAATATGGCGGCCTCCCCAAGATGGCGGACTGGCTGTTTGAAATCCACCCCCATGATATGGGTATCAAATGAAAGGGTTTGCTGTCAGAAAAACGAAAAAAATAGTCACGTGACTTAAATCCAAGATGGCGGACCGGCTATTTCAAATGCACCCCCATGATATGGGTATCAAATGAAAGGGTTTGCTGTCAGGAATACGAAAAAAATAGTCACGTGACTTAAATCCAACATGGCGGACATCCAATTGTAATTTTCAGTGCGTGCTAAAAGCGTGTTTTTTTAGTTTTTTAAACTATTTTATTTTCGTTTATTAAACAATAACATTCATGCTAACTCTTCAGTAGCGCTTTGCATTCCAGAACCACGATAACTTTTTCGAACAATACCGCAGATTTAGTTTTTTTTTGCCAAAAAAAGGAAATATGAAGAAATGTGCTTTTTCAAATCATTTGTATCCTTGCCTACAAAACCAATAAAAAGGGTACCTACTTCATTTCAGACATGAAAGCGGGAAAATTCCAAAACATAAATTGCTACCCAAATTTAGCAATAACAATGCCATTCGTATAATAATTTGCGAGAACGGAGTAGTGTTGATGTCATGCCCATGAATGGAGAAATATCACAGAGCGGGATAGGGTTGCAATGCTTTTGTGATATCAAGGATATGTCCTGGCCAAGAAATTTTTGTTTTGCATTCTAAATAATTAAAAGCCACTAGATTTCTCACAAACAAGATATTCGCGTTTATATTTAACCTTGTGCTTACCATCAGGTGGGATCGCAGTCAAGCACTAGTTTATATCAAATAAAAAAAAAACTAAAAAAAAAACTGGGCAAGTGCAAATCGGACTCGCGCACTGAGGGTTCCGTACAAACTTGAAAGGTAAATGGCGGTTTACGATTTATGACGTATTAAAAAAAACTACTTACTAGATCTCGCCATCATAGTGTCGCCTTCTAGGGAGGTCAACATCGATGATCAGTTGTTTGAACTGGTTTGTGCATTAGTGTACCAACGTAGTAGACTATTGTTTTTGTTGTGTGTAGTTTATATTCCACCTAAAGTGAATATATGGTAATATTTAATATAATTGAACAGTTGTGTAAACGTTTTTTAAAGATGTTATTGTAATTGGAGACTTCAACTTGCATTCTTGTCCTATAAACGTTCACAATTATTTTCAATGTTTTCAAACCCATTGTGGATTCACTCAGAGTAACGAAGTAGGTAATTGTAATGGTCGACAGTTGGATCTTGTGTTAAGTGCATTCGGGGAAGATGGAAGGGAGGCGCCGCTCGTGCCGGTCGTCGCCTATCACCCGCCGCTCGATTTGACGGTGAGTATCCAAGTGCGCCAGCGCCTGCGCACCAGTTCGTCGGCACCGACTGCGGGTACACATGAACCTACAGGTTGGATTTTCAATAAAGCAGATTTTTCTTTATTGTATTCATCAATTGCGGCCATAGATTGGACTCAATGTATAAACTAGATTTGCAAACGAGTTTAAATTATTTCTATGACCATATAAATTCAATTTTGAATGACTGCGTTCCCAGAAAAAAGCGAAGTCGTGTAAGCTCAAGGTACCATTACCCTGAGTGGTACACTGTTGAATTAATTCGCGACATTAAAACAAAGGCTATTTTTTTTTTCGGGTGGGAAAATCATCTAATGACATCCCCTGCTCTTGGGCGGAGCGCGAGATAGTGTCAGACTTTTAATGACTAAAAACCCACTCGATCCTGTTCGCCCTCTTCCTTTGCCATTTTTTCCAGGACCGGGGGTCACTTTCGCATCACCTATGGCCCCAGTAGGCCTCGACCCTGCTGGGCCCCTACGGTTGCTGACATCTCCTTGAGGCGCGGGTGGAACACTACGCGCCGTCGACGACTTGGGCTCGGTCCGGACAGTTACCGGACGATCGGACGGCGAGCCACCCATTGCTCGCCGTCCGCAAGCCCGCGCCTACGGTGGCTGGAAATCGGGATCGGAATCCTGGCGGCGGTTGGGGCGTGAGGACCGTTGCCTCACGTGATCGGCCGCCTCCTTTGCTAGCATTATTGCTTCGCAGAAGGAGGCAACCGCCTGCCACTCCTCCTCGCTCCGGACCATGACCTGTACCAAGGCCCGGCGCGAGAGATCGCTGCCGCCGATCGCCCCCACGAGGACACGGCGGTGCTCTGCCCAAGCGGGGCACACCTCTACCGTATGCTCTACCGTGTCCACCGGGCGGTCCACACAATGGTGGCACCCGGGCGTCTCTTCTGAACGAATCCGGTGCAGGAACCTCCCGAACTTACCATGTCCGGTGAGGACCTGCGTCATGCGGTAGGTAAGGACGCCGTGAGGTCTTTCCAGCCACTCCTCAAAGAGGGGTCTTATCGCCATAATTATGGCATGCCCAGCACTGGGTTGTGACAGTCGCCGTCGCCATTCCACCATGAGATCCCGCAGGAAGTCTTTCCGCCATGCCGCAACTTGGCGCGGCGGCAGCGGAGTTTCGCCCCGGCGTTGCATCTCCATGCGCAGATCGTGCATGCGTGCAAGGTCTTTTGCCTCCAAATCCCACGGTGGTTGGCCAGCAAGGAGGCTCGCTGCTTTGCGGGAAATCGTGCGGTATCCCCGCACCATCCGGATGGCCATGACCCTCTGGCTTGCGTTCAGCTTGGCCACCGGTCGCTATCGAAGCGACGGCGCCCATACCGGCGCCCATAAAGGGCCATGGATCGAACGATTCCTGCATAGAGCCTCCGGCAGGAGGCGTCTGGACCCCCTAGGTTGGGCAGGAGCCGCTTGAAGGCAGCCCCATTACGATCCAGTTTGGGAGCCAGACATCGGAAATGCTCCTCGAAATTCCATCGGCTGTCGAGGACAAGTCCAAGGTACTTCATCGTCGACTCGACGCCGATGTGAACCCCTTCTACCGTTAGTTGAGAACCCGATGGTGGCACATTCCGAGGGCCGTGGAAGCACATGGCCTCGGACTTGTGCAATGCCACCTCGAGTCCCAACTTTTGGATCCTCTCCACGACTGTCGCAACCCCGCGTATCACTAGTTCGACCGCCGCCTGGTACGACTCTCCCCGCGCCAGGACCAGCGTATCATCTGCGTAGCAGACCACGCTGACCCCGTCAGGGAGATCGCCGCACAGTACGTAGTCGTACCCGATGTTCCACAAGGGTGGTCCTAGTACCGATCCCTGTGGAACACCGCACGACATCTCTCGCCGTTTCCATTCTCCCAGGTGACCAGGATAGATAATGTACCTGGCCGACAGGTAGGCCTCGACAACATGACAGAGGTAGTCAGGCACCCGGTGATACCGGAGTGCCCTCCTAATGATAATCCAGGGCAGGGAAATGAAGGCGTTGGCGATGTCCAAAGACACCGCCAAGACACACCTGCCCTGGGACACCGCATCCCCCGTCGTGAGGGCTCGCACGCGCATGATGGCGTCCACCGTAGAGCGCGCCCTGCGAAAGCCAAATTGGCCGTCCGAAAGATCCAGCCCCACCCGTGTTAAGTGCGCGACGAGGCGGTCTGCAATAATTCTTTCAAAGAGCTTGCCCACCTCGTCGAGCAGCACGATGGGCCGGTACGCGGATGGTGAGTCCGCAGGGCGCCCCGGAAGTGAGACGAGGTCTGATTACGAAGCGTTTGCGCAGTGTAGGAACAAAGTTAAAAAATCGGTATCCTGCGCACGAGAACAACACGCGCATCGTGTTCAAAGTCAATTGCTGGAAGACCCTAAGTCGTTCTGGAATTATGCAAAATCTAGGAAAGATAGTAGAAATCCGCGAAAGATTTTAAAGAATGGCGAGGAGGTGACTGATGAACAGTGTGTCCAGGAATTTGCCGAGTACTTTTATTCAGTGTATTCAAGCAGGCCGCGTTGAATGTGAGTGCGGCTATGATCGAAGCAGGGGGAGAGAATGGAGCAGCGCGGGTTCATCTTGATCACTTACGCCTGTCTGACGTATTTTGTGCGCTTCAACAGCTCAAACCGAAAAAGTCTTCGGGCCCGGACGGCATTCCACCCTACATCCTAAAGGATTGTCGGTCGGCGCTAGCCAAACCGTTGCAATACATTTATAACAAATGTTTGGAAGAAGCAGTGTTTCCGGAAAAGTGGAAGGATACCCGTGTCGTTCCAGTACCAAAGGGAGGTTCAGGGACGACGGTGGACGGCTACAGGCCAGTAGCGGTGCTGTCGACTCCGGCAAAGGTTTTTTAGGCTGGCATATTTCAGCAGGTCAGTAGTCAGCTTTCGGACGCTCAGCATGGATTTCGACCAGCAAGAAGCACGACTAGCAATCTCCTCAGTCATATGGCTCAAATTTTGCCAGCAGTGGATAGTGGGGGGCAAATTGATGTTGTCTACTTCGATTTAAAAAAAGCATTAGATCTTGTAAACAATGATGTGTTGCTCAAAAAGTTAGTAACAGTTGGTTTCACCACACATCTACTAAGATTTTTTGCAAGTTACTTGGGTAATAGACAGCAATACGTAGAATATGAGGGACATAAGTCAGAGCCATATTTTACCAGGTCGGGGGTTAGTCAAGGCAGTAACTTTGGGCCTTTGGAGTTCATTCTGATGATAAATGACCTACCAAAAGTGGTCAAGAACGCCAAATGCTTACTGTTTGCTGAAGACCTTAAGCTGTCGCTCGAGATAAATGAGTTGGCCGACTGTGACAGGCTTCAACGAGATATAGACGCAGCAGGTAGTGGCCTGGAGCAAGAAGACTTCTTCTTACAGTTTAACGTCTCCAAGTGTGTAACGATCACTTTTTCACGCGAGCGTTCTCCTATCCTGTATAGTTACAACTTGGATGGGATGCCAATTGCTAGGGTTACGCAAGTTAAGGATTTAGGAGTTAATTTCAACACTGGGTTAACGTTTCGTGATCACGTCGTGAGTTGCTGTAGAAAAGCTTACCGTAATCTAGGTTTCATGCTCCGTATGGTGCTTGACTTTACGAATATAAAAGCGATTATTGCTCTGTATAATGCTTTGGTTAGAAGTCAGTTAGAATCTAACGCAGTCATTTGGGCTCCACATGAATCTAAATATAGGCTCATGCTGGAGAAAGTACAAAACAAGTTTGTCAGGTATTTGTACTTGCGCTTGTATGGTGTTTATCCATTTTACTCATTGACGTACCCAACTTTATTTATTCTGGGTATGGCTGGATTTCACGAATTGATGGTCAGGACAGATCTCGCACTCATTTCGTACATATTCAAAGAACTAAGAGGAAAGGTACACAATGCGGACATATTAGGTCAGGTAGGTTTATGTGTTCCAGACCGGTACGTGTGGCGATGACGACAGTCACGGCTGCTGGCTGAGCCGCGCGCTCGAACCAATCTGTTACGGGAGGCGCCGATGACGCGGGCGCTCCGCGCTCTCAACCTCATATCTAGTGACACGGACATATTCTGTTGTTCTCTGAGTGAATTTACAATAAATGACTGATTTGTGTTAAGTTATAAACTAAATTGAATAGCATATGTATGTTATTATATAAATTAGCAGAAAAAACAAAAAGTAAACTATCGCATTAGGTTACCCTGTAAATATAGTTTTAAGTTGGAAAATAAATAAATAAATAAAATGATCTCGTTCAAACCAATTTTCGGTGGAAGTTTGCATGGTAATGTACATCATATATTTTGTTAGTTTTATCATTCTCTTATTTTAGTAGTTACAGGGGGACACATTTTACCACTTTGGAAGTGTCTCTCGCGCAAACTATTCAGTTTAGAAAAAAGTGATATTAGAAACCTCAATATTATTTTTGAAGACCTATCTATAGATACACACACGTATGGGTTTGATGGAAAAAAAAATTTGAGTTTCAGTTCTAAGTATGGGGAACTCCCAAAATTTATTGTTTTTTTTTCTATTTTTTGTGTGAAAATCTTAATGCGGTTCATAGAATACATCTACTTACCAAGTTTCAACAGTATAGTTCTTATAGGTTCGGAAAAAAGTGTCTGTGACATACGGACAGACAGACAGACAGACATGACGAATCCATAAGGGTTCCGTTTTTTGCCATTTGGCTACGAAACCCTAAAAAGGCAACAGAAATTATTTGTCCTGCACAATAAATAGTAATTGGCAACCCTAGCATTGTAAGAGAAGTGGCCATTGAGGGGTGGTTCAACGGCTAATAGGGATGCCTCTACACTCCGGAATGGCTTGTGCAATCAAATAATATGCATTGAATTTGTATGACTATTACGGCTATATTAGAAGTCATGAAATAATAATAAGAAATATTATATAGGTCCACTTTTATTAAAGTATAAAAAGGTCTCTAAAATTGTGTTTGCGGTTCATGTACCCTTGGGATAACCGACTGGAAAAATTAATGGGGGTTAATATTGAGCTAATAGGATTAAAACCCTCATTGTCTTTTTGTTTTGTTTTTTTTTTTAATTATATAAACTAGGACTTGACAGCGATCCCACTTAATGGTAAGCAGTGATGCAATCGTTGATGGTGAGGCGCACTAGTTTATTAGCAGTCTATTCATTCTAGCCTTGAAGAAACCTAAATTATATTCGGACGGGAAGACCGCAACTGGTAAATCGTTCCACTCCTTCGATGTGACTGGTATAAACACGAGGCGAAACGCTTAGTTCGGACCGTAGTGGTGTTAACAATGCCTCAATGTTTTAACTGCCTCATTGGTTGCACGTACTGAGAATGAGGTTAGGAGGAGTTGATTTCTCAAAGGTATAAAATCATCGGACTATCAGACGTGCGTACGACGTTGCCCCACGGGTACATGATGGGCATCCCACCCATACGTAAAAAACTTTTTGAGATCGCATTCATTGTGCGTAGAACTAAGGAGTGGAACTCCCTGCCGGAGTCTGTGTTTCCTGATAGCAACAACCTTAGCAGTCTTGAAGTCGAGAGTTAATTGGTTACTTCCTAATCAAGCGTGCTCTATCGCCGACCACATCATCGCCTAATATTAGATGACATAGTGGTCAAGAATGCCTATCAATAGCAATAATAAATAAACAAAAAAAAAAATATAGCTAGTAATATATGTATGTGCTTCTGTCTAACCCTTTCAAATATACAGGCGCAATATTACATAGCAAATTGTTCTCAAAGGAGGTTTCATTTTACTCCATTTCGCTCCACCCAGAGCGGGAGAGGTTATTTGATGATTTCCTAGCAAAAACATAAAGGGCTTTTTTTAGGTGGAAAATCATCTAATGACATCTCTCGCCCTTGGGCGGAGCGAGAGGGCGTGTCAGACTTTTATTATACTGACTAAAACCCACTCCTGTTCCTTCTTTGCCTTCGTTCCAGGGCCCCGGGGTTCACTTTCGCACAACGCATGGCCCCAGTAGGCTTAAACACATAAAGGGCTGCGAGATTGTTACAAAGAGTCACAGCGGCTCTGGAACGCATTGCAACTAAAGCAATAGATTTGGGTTTTAGTCCGTAAAAGTCTAAGTCTCCTTCTCTCTTCATCCAGAACGAAAGAAGCTATTTGATTATCCCCCTCAAAAAAGAAAGAGATATTTTTTTTTTTTTGTATTATATTTGGTCCATTTACAATCAGCCATCCAGCTATAATAAAGTTTGTCTGACATCATAATTCATTTTTGAGAATTACTACATCCAACGATGTGTTATCTTTTTAATCGACTTCAAAAAGGAGGAGGTTATATGTTCGGTTGAATGTATGTTTTTTATTTTTATTTTTTATGTATTTTCACCGATTTCTCGGTCAACTGTGGACCGATTGTGAAATTTTTTTTTTTTGATTGAAAGGTGTTGCTTCCGAGTTGGTCCCATAGAAATATTGTTATGATCTGATCATGAACTTCGAAGATATAGAACAGAACTCCTCATAGGATCACAGCAGAATCGTCGTAACAAGTAAAATTGCTTTGTTTATACGTAGTCGATGACTGACTAAAAGTAGAGGGGGAATATATCGAACTGATCTGATGATGAAGCCTGAAGTTAGGCACCGGAACTCTATAATAAATTAATGTAATCTAACCGTGTTTGGGATTATTAGAATTGTCATGAGATGCACTCTGGCTATAAGGTATTTAAGTTTGGCTGAGGGGTACCTACTTTTTAGTGGTGGTACCAATACTAAAAAGTGTAAAATAAAAAACTTTTTACAAAAAAAAATACAACCGACTTCAAAGTAAAAAAAAAACTCTGTAAAGTGCAAAATAACTTTAATTTTGGAAGTCGGTGTTAAATAACGAAGAGACAAAACTATTATAGAAACACCGACTTTTGAAAAAGTTATTTTGCACTTTACAGTGTTTTTTTTTTACTTTGAAGTCAGTTGTATTTTTTTTTGAAAAAGTTTTTCATGACTTGAAGCATTGGGGTCCTTATCTTCTAAGAACTTACGAAATATAGTGTCTAAAGGAAACGTATTGCATCTTTTATTCTGTGAATATTTCTTGTTTTCTAAACGTACTACCGTAGCGTGATTTATATTGTTTTTCACGAATTTTGTCGCTCGAGTTGTTGATTTTTTAGGGTTCCGTACCTCAAAGATTATTTGATTCCATACGGTCAAGACCCTTTATCTCGGAAACGCGTAGAGACATCGAGTTGAAACTAAAATCATATACTCAAGTCTGCGGTCTCTTGAAGCTGTGAAAAAATCAAACTTCTAACTTAACGAAAAATAAAGATAAGTACGGCCGTTTATGTCGCAAAAAACGACAATATTCGGACACTTATCGGAGGGCTGGATGGTGAGCCATCCATCGCTCGTCGTCCGTAAGAACGCACCTACGTTGGTGATGAATCGCCCTGCGACTCTCGACGCCCGGGGCGTCTTCTATCGCGACGGTTGGGGCGTAAAAATGACCGTTCAAGGTTGTGGATATTTCTTTCGCTGAAACTACCAACTACCCGGTTGGTAGTTGAACCTTAAGAAATTACAGTTACAAAACTGTATTCAGCAGCAAATCGCTACGGCGTCGAGTTTTATAATAGCATAGCATAGTCGGCCTTATAATGTTCCCACTGTTGGGACTCAGGCCTCCTCTCTAGGAAAGGGAATGGGCCGTAAACCACCACGCGGGCCCAGTGCAGGTTGGTCACATGTCTTCGAATTTTTGATTCTAGGACATGCCCTCACGATATTTTCCTTCACCGTTTTGAGAGCAGTGGTGATGAAATAAATTACACAAAGTAATGCGCCTGACTGGGTTTGAACTCGTAAGTCGGGGTCGTTACCACTCGGCCACCACTGGTCTACGAGTTTTATAATGGCGTCAATAAAAAAGTATGAGAGATATCAGGAAAATACTTTTATCTGCCCACATTCACGTGGAATATGTAAGAATGCGATAGAATGCGAAGAAATGATATGGAACGTGATGGAATGCGATCGAATTCGTTTGAATGCGATGGAATGCGATGCAATGCGATGGAATGCGATGCAATGCGATGGAATGCTATAGAATACCACAGAATGCAACGGAAGGCGAAAGAATGCGATTGAATGAGAAGGAATTCGATGGAATGCGATCCATCGCATTCCATTGCATTCCAATGCGGTGGAATGCGGTGGAATGCGGTGGAATGCGTTTGAATGCGATGTAATGCGATATAAAGCGGTGGAATGCTATAGAATACAACAGAATGCGACGGAAGGCGAAATAATGCGATTGAATGAGACGGATTTCGATGGAATGCGTTGGAATGCGTTTGATGCGATGGAATGCGATAGAATGCGGCGGAATGCTATAGAATACCACAGGATGCGACGGAAAGCGAAAGAATGCGATAGAATGAGACGGAATTCGATGTAATGCGATGGAATGCGTCGGAATACATAAGAATGCGACGGGACGTGATGGAATGCGACGGGACGTGATGGAATGCGATGGAATGCGATGGAATGCGATAGAATGCAATTGAATATAATTGAATGCGGTGGAATGCGGCGGAACGTGATGAAATGCGTCCGAATGCGTTTGAATGCGATGGAATGCGATTGAATGAGAAGGAATTCGATGGAATGCGAGGGAATGCGGTGGAATGCCTTTGAATGCGGAGGAATGCGATAGAATGAGACGGAATTCGATGGAAAGCGATCAAATGCGATGGAATATGATGGAATGCGATGGAATGCGTCGGAATACGTTAGAATGCGATGGGACGTGATAGAATGCGATCGAATGCTATGGAATACGACGGAATGCGAAATAATGCGAAGGAATGCGATGGAATGCGATGGAATGCGATAGAATGCAATTGAATATAATTGAATGCGGTGGAATGCGGCGGAACGTGAAGGAATGCGTTCGAATGCGTTTGAATGCGATGGAATGCGATTGAATGAGACGGAATTCGATGGAATGCCATTGAATGCGGTGGAATGCGTTTGAATGCAATGGAATATAATTGAATGCGGTGGAATGCGGCGGAACGTGATGGAATGCGATAGAATGCGGTAGAATGCGATTGAATGAGACGAAATTTGATGGAATGCGATGGAATGCGATTGAATGAGACGGAATTCGATGGAATGCGTTTGAATGCAATGGAATATAATTGAATGCGATGGAATGCGATGGAATGCGTCGGAATACGTTAGAATGCGACGGGACGTGATGGAATGCGATCGAATGCGATGGAATACGACGGAATGCGAAATGCGTTTGAATGCAATGGAATGCGATTGAATGAGACGGAATTCGATGGAATGCCATTGAATGCGGTGGAATGCGTTTGAATGCAATGGAATATAATTGAATGCGGTGGAATGCGGCGGAACGTGATGGAATGCGATAGAAAGCGGTGGAATGCGATTGAATGAGACGAAATTTGATGGAATGCGATGGAATGCGATTGAATGAGACGGAATTCGATGGAATGCGATTGAATGCAGTGGAATGCGTTTGAATGCAATGGAATATAATTGAATGCGATGGAATGCGATGGAATGCGTCGGAATACGTTAGAATGCAACGGGACGTGATGGAGTGCGATCGAATGCGATGGAACACAACGGAATGCGAAATAATGCGATATAATGCAATGGAATGCGATGGAATGCGATAGAATGCAATTGAATATAATTGAATGCGGTGTAATGCGGCGGAACGTGATGGAATGCGTTCGAATGCGTTTGAATGCGATGAAATGCGGTGGAATGCGGCGGAACGTGATAGAATACGATAGAATGTGGTGGAATGCGACTGTATGAGACGAAATTCGATAAAATGCGATGGAATGCGGTAGAATGCCTTTGAATGCAAAGGAATGCGATAGAATGCGGTGGAATGCTACAGAATACCACAGAATGCGTCGGAAAGCGAAAGTATGCGATAGAATGAGACGGAATTCAATGGAATGCTTTGGAATGCGTCGGGATTCGTTGGTATGAGACGAAACTCGATGGAATGCGATGGGACGTGATGTAATGCGATTGAATGCAATGAAATGCAATGGAATGTAATGGAATGCGACGGAATGCGGTGGAATCCGTTGACGCATTCCATGGCATTCTTTCGCTTTCCGTCGCATTCTGTGGCATTCCACCGCTTTCCATCACGTTCCGCCGCATTCCACCGCATGCAATTATATTCCATTGCATTCAAATGCATTCCACCGCATTCAATCGCATTCCATCGAATTCCGTCTCATTCAATCGCATTCCATCGCATTCAAACGCATTCGAACGCATTCCTTCACGTTTCGCCGCATTCCACCGCATTCAATTATATTCAATTGCATTCTATCGCATTCCATCGCATTCCATCGCATTCCTTCGCATTATTCCGCATTCCGTCGTATTCCATCGCATTCGACCGCATTCCATCACGTCCCATCGCATTCTAACGTATTCCGACGAATTCCATCGCATTTTATCGAATTCCGTCTCTTTCTATCGCATTCTTTCGCTTTCCGTCGCATCCTGTGGTATTCTATAGCATTCCGCCGCATTATATCGCATCAAACGCATTCCATCGCATTCCATCGAAATCCTTCATGTGACGGATTGAATGATCAATCGCATTATTTCGCCTTCCGTTGCATTCTGTGGTATTCCATAGCGTACCATCGCATTGCATCGCATTGCATCGCATTCCATCGCATTCCATCGTATTCAAACGAATTCGATCGCATTCCATAACGTTCCATCGCATTCCATCGCATTCCATCGCATTCCATCGCATTCCATCGCATTTCTTCGCATTCTATCGCATTCTTACATATTCCACGTGAATGTGGGTAGATAAAAGTATTTTCCTGATATCTCTCATTCTTTTTTATTGACGCCATTATAAAAATCGTAGACCAGTGGTGGCCGAGTGGTAACGACCCCGACTTACGAGTTCAAACCCAGTCAGGCGCATTACTTTGTGTAATTTATTTCATCACCACTGCTCTCAAAACGGTGAAGGAAAATATCGTGAAGGAAAATATGTCCTAGAATCAAAAATTCGAAGACATGTGACCAACCCGCACTGGGCCCGCATGGTGGTTTACGGCCCATTCCCTTTCCTAGAGAGGAGGCCTGAGTCCCAACAGTGGGAACATTATAAGGCCGACTATGCTATGCTATTATAAAACTCGACGCCGTAGCGATTTGCTGCTGAATACAGTTTTGTAACTGTAATTTCTTAAGGTTCAACTACCAACCGGGTAGTTGGTAGTTTCAGCGAAAGAAATATCCACAACCTTGAACGGTCATTTTTACGCCCCAGCCGTCGCGATAGAAGACGCCCCGGGCGTCGAGAGTCGCAGGGCGATTCATCACCAACGTAGGTGCGTTCTTACGGACGACGAGCGATGGATGGCTCACCATCCAGCCCTCCGATAAGTGTCCGAATATTGTCGTTTTTTGCGACATAAACGGCCGTACTAATCTTTATTTTTCGTTAAGTTAGAAGTTTGATTTTTTCACAGCTTCAAGAGACCGCAGACTTGAGTATATGATTTTAGTTTCAACTCGATGTCTCTACGCGTTTCCGAGATAAAGGGTCTTGACCGTATGGAATCAAATAATCTTTGAGGTACGGAACCCTAAAAAATCAACAACTCGAGCGACAAAATTCGTGAAAAACAATATAAATCACGCTACGGTAGTACGTTTAGAAAACAAGAAATATTCACAGAATAAAAGATGCAATACGTTTCCTTTAGACACTATATTTCGTAAGTTCTTAGAAGATAAGGACCCCAATGCTTCAAGTCATGAAAAACTTTTTCAAAAAAAAATACAACTGACTTCAAAGTAAAAAAAAAACACTGTAAAGTGCAAAATAACTTTTTCAAAAGTCGGTGTTTCTATAATAGTTTTGTCTCTTCGTTATTTAACACCGACTTCCAAAATTAAAGTTATTTTGCACTTTACAGAGTTTTTTTTTTACTTTGAAGTCGGTTGTATTTTTTTTTGTAAAAAGTTTTTTATCTGAAATTATCTCCAGTTTGAAGCTTGTCTTGTCCTTAATCGGAATACGCAATGATCAGCACCCCTAGCCAAGTTGATAATCTGCAATCGTTAACGCTAGTCGAAAACTAATCAAAATGTATGGGAATGACATCATCTCAACGTTAAGTCACGTGGTCAGAACAAACGAATAGAAAATTCGTAGCTAAGTTCACATCACGGGTAGTGTGAAAGTGAAACCCCGGGGGCCCTGGGACGAAGGCAAAGAAGGAACAGGAGTGGGTTTTTAGTCAGTAAAAGTCAGACACTATCTCCCGCTCCGCCCAAGAGCGAGATTTGTCATAAGACGATTTTTCCACCAAAAAAAAGCCAAGTTCACATCGTTCAAAATTATAGAATGAATTTTTATCGTTTCTACAATGTTCAACGCTACATCCTTTGTTATTGTAGAACGACATTGTAGAATAAGCGGCCGACTCAGGCGCGTCAACATGGCTACCAACTTATTGTTTTCTACAATTGCTGACACCGAGGCATTACCGATTGGAGAACGGAATTCGACACGAAACGGTTGTAACTTGGCTAGGAGGGTGTTAATGAGCGCTTTCGCTAACTGGTTATTGTAGCGTTTTAGACTTTTTTTTAGGCTTGTCAGGACTTGTCTATCTGTTCTTTAACAGTAGGCGTTTCTAGTTATTTTGTATTCTTTACAAATCAAAATCTTTGAGGCTTTATTTTGCAAGTGTTGTAGAATTTCAATATTAGAGAGATAACAAAAATACAAGTGTTGTTTTTATAGTTTTTCGCCCTTTAGGTGTAGTGGTTCTATCAGGGATGACGTAGTTTGGCACACTTAACTGGGCTCATTATGTATTAATTAACTATAGTAAACATGTTAGAAGACAATTGCGTCGTTGTTTAATAACAAAGATACCTATTACAAATATAATAAATTCTTGAAACAAAGTGAAGAACTAGATTGGCAAGCATGACATATAATAGAAAATTAATAAGTAGTAATGACTATACAGACAGCCGTGACGCAGGTGATTTATATACCTAATAATATATTAACGTAGAACATGGTTCATAATAAAGTAAAATAATTACAATAATATTATAATGAGTCATAAGCCACATGTGCTTCTGCACATGTGGCTGTCCTGGTAACTTATTAACTATATTATGGTGTAAATGTGTCTATGAACTGCTCCATCTTTGTTTTATAATGTACTGTACCCTACTCTACACTACTCTACCCTACTCTACCCTAGTCTACCCTACTCTACCCTACTCTACCCTACTCTACCCTACTCTACCCTACTCTACTCTACTCTACCCTACTCTGCCCTACTCATAAAAAAAAAGTATCCTATGTCCGTCTCCTGGTTCTAAGCTACCTCCCCACCAACTTTCAGCCAAATCGGTTCAGCCGTTCTTGAGTTATAAATAGTGTAACTAACACGACTTTCTTTTATATATAATGTATGCATATTTTTTTACTTTACTTTTTTCAATATTTTTTATATTATTTAGCCCTCAACCACCTTAACTTCGTTAATGGTTTAATTTTGTTAACATCTCAATTATTAGGTTTAATTCTTTTTCTTTTTTTTAAAGCCTCTTTTTTATAATGTAAATATGAGAAAACTAAGTACTACGGATTCATGAATTTCTTTTAATATCGCCTCATTTAATTTTTTTTTTTATTGTGCCGGTTCTTCTCCATAGGAAACGACCAAATGGAACCGTGCACTAGCTTCAGACGTTTTATAAGTAAGTACCTACCCATGTAGGCTTATGTGAAATAAAAACATTTTGAATTTTGAAAAAAGAAAAAGTCAGTAGGTATGTATATACAGTTAACAAAGGAGATGAGGAACCTGGGTTGTCAGATAGTG
Organism: Mythimna impura; assembly: GCA_905147345.3. NCBI lineage: Eukaryota > Metazoa > Arthropoda > Insecta > Lepidoptera > Noctuidae > Mythimna > Mythimna impura. The sequence continues at coordinate 13,890,629 of LR990362.1, read as the reverse complement.
TCTGTTGAAGCTGTATCGGAAACCGATAGATAAATATGAATTAATTTTATTTTTATTAATTAGTTATTTATTTACTATGAATTTAATTATGTTTTATTCATATCCATCCATCAGTTTTCATGTTGAACTCCTTTGTTGACTGTACATATTTACGTGTGTACTTATGTTTGTAACTCTTTCACGCTTAAACTGCTGAACAATATCGTCGAAGCTGCTGGCAGATGCTAATTTATTACTAAAAAGAAAGAAAAATATTTTATTTGACACACATAGATACACACAATGCAGAAACAACATGTGGACACTTAAGAATAAAAAAAAGAAAACCGACATTGTGTGTACTAATTTGTATTAACACACATGTAATCATGTTGGATTTGTACAATTTAATTCCACCAAGTCTGTTCCATCATCGGACCACTAGACGTACGGCGTTGCGCCATCGGTACATGGTGGACATCCCACCCATACGTACAAAGCGTTTTGGGAACACAGTCATAATGCGTACAGCTTTTTTTTTTTTATAGGTGGGAAAATCATCTTATGACAAATCCCGCTCTTGGGCGGAGCGGGAGATAGTGTCAGACTTTTACTGACTAAAGGAGTGGAATTCCCTGCCGGAGTCCGGAGTGTTTCCTGATAGCTACAACCTAGGGGTCTTTAAGTCAAGAGTGAATAGGTTCCTTCTAGGCAAGCGTGCTCCATCGTCGGCCACATCATCGCTTACCATCAGGTGAGATTGTGGTCAAACGTGAGCCTAACAATAATAAAAAATTAAAAAAATCGTCGTTAGCTGCGTTATTGTGTTTCCAGATAGAACAAATTATTTCTGAGCATTTTTTTTGCATGTCAACAATCAAAAGACCAGTTTTTGATAGACCGTTAGAAACAATTACAATAGAAGTAGGTATACTTACCCATTGTAATTAATTAGTACATAGTATTAAGAATCACAAATAAAATTTACCTATAGCCATATCTATTAACTATATTGACCTGTTAAGCCAAAAAGCGTTATCTCATAATTTTACGAAAGTTAATTTTTTTTGTATCGAAATGCATAAAACGCTGCGCATCACAAAACAAAATCTTTATTGGAATAATATATTGAAAAAAAAAACAACCCGTACATACTTATATTATAAATATGAAACTAAACGTTCGTTTGATACTTACTGTCATTAAGTTGCCGCTTTTTGGTTTAATAGGACATTATAAGTCATTATAAAAAGAGATATTTCATAGATAAATAAGTATCTAAGATATCTATATACGCAGTACTTTTAAGTAGTGCCATTTGAGTCGAAAACGAAAATCGTAAAGTTAGGTTTATAGGTTCCAGACGTTATGTCCGTCTGAAAAGCCGTGTCGGCTTGTCGAGACATAGACACGATTGTGTACTTTTATGTCCTATTTTATTATTCGTCTGATTGTGACAATCAGGTGCGAAATTGAGTAACTTAAGGTGTATAGTCCCTTGAACATCTGGCCGGAATTAAATGCACACGTACTTGCTGTACGAGTATCTGTGCATTTAATTTCGGCCAACTGTGCCCGGTTAGAGCCCTGCTGACTTTTAAATCTATTTTCTTTGCGATATATAGGGTGACTGGCAATTAGTGTACGAAACTTAAACACGTTTGCCTGCTGCGGTCTTCCCGTCCATCTATAATTTAGGTGCCTTCAAGGCTAGAGTGAATAGGCTCTTAATAAACTAGTGCGCCTCAACATCAATGATTGCATCACTGCTTACCATCAGGTGGGATCGCAGTCAAGCACTGGTTTATATCAATTAAAAAAAAAAAAAAAACAGCTGTTCAGTACAGTTATGTTTGCCTAATGTACTGAACAACTGATATTTTTTTCGCGATTTCGGCTTTGCTCCCATACTAAAAATTTTTTGTTATCATGAGCACAATCACGTGTTTAAGTATCGTACACTAATTACCAGTCACCCTATATTGATTGATTTACATATGCTATGTAGGTACATTCTGAAGAACGCTTAACCAGCAATTTTTTTTTGTGCAAACATGTTTCTAAAGATTAAAGCCGTTTGAAAGAAGTAGGGAAAACAAACGAAAAGATATCATGTTGTTAAAAAATATCTTAGAAGTTAGGGCCTTAATACTAAGGTAGTCATAAACTTGAAAATTCGGTGGAAACAGGAAGGTAATTAAACAAGGATATTAAAAGTACCTCCTTACGATTCAGGTGTAGCATACATTATAGTACGTTTATATATTATACGTTAACTTTATTGTAGACTAGAAATCCGCCTTAGCTTCGCACAGGTGTTATGAGTCATTGAATTTTATTTTAATTTAATTTAATTTTATTTGGTAACCAACAGCCTACATAAAGTATGTTACAGAGTAAGTGCTTTACAGTAAACTATGCAGTAACAGTTTTCCCTTTCTAATTGGGATAATTATATACCAATAATTTATAATTAGTACAAATACATAAAGAGCTTATTAGGAAAGGTTTTCTTATTATTTAAGTAGTCTCAATAAATAATATTAAGTTTTTGTTACTATTTTGGTGTACAATAAAGTTTTATTCTCTTCTATTTCTATTCTAATATTTATAAACAGCAAAGCTATGCGTTTTTTTATATCCCAAAATACCGCTCAATTTATGGAAATATTGTACAGGCTATTGATTATGAATGAATTAATTACGATCAAAATGGCAAAACACTGCGCGTAGTATTTTCTGATACCAATTGTTAAGAATGATTGATATAATTATGAACTTACCAATTATGTCAAATATTCGTAGACAATTATTTTGGGATTTCGTTTTTTTTTTACTTTTGTCTACACAAATATGATCAGTAACGAGTACGGATGGAGCCCTATTTTTTATACTAATTAAAAAATAGTGATGTATAACACGCGAACGAACTAATAAGAAAAAAATTAAAAAAATGTAGTTATAATTTTGCTTGAATAATTTTGGAATAGAAATTAGTTCACAAAATAGATTAAATTATGAGAGATTAATTGTTAGTCATTTGCCTTCTTTTATAGTTTTAACAATTAGTATATTGAAATGTATTCCTTATAGAAACGTAAAATAAAGGTATTCAGCCGCATCCGATTAGACTAGAAGCCGACCTAATTGGGAAAAGGCTAGCATAGCATAGTCGGCCTTATAATGTTCCCACTGTTGGGACTCAGGCCTCCTCTCTAGGAGAAGGAATGAGCAGTAATCCACCACGCGGGCCCAGTGCGTGTTGGTGGATGTCACATGTCTTCGAATTCTTGGTTCTAGGACATGCCGGTTTCCTCACGATGTTTTCCTTCACTGTTTTGAGAGCAGTAGTGATGAAATAAATTACGCAAAGTACTGCGCCTGGCTGGGATTGAACACGGAACCTACAACTCGGCCACCACTCACTGCTCTAAAAGGCTAAAGAGAGGATTTAAAAAATAATACATTTATAGCCTTACCTTGACATTTGCCCTACATTTTCTGAAAACTTGATAACTTCGTCCGACGTTCAACATGGCGACTGTCATAACTTAAAAGGGTTCAAGTCAAGTAGACGTCGCATTATCACCCGCCGCCATCGCTCTGAGATTACGTCAAGTTTCAAGTCCAATTACGTTTAGTACTACAAAATATTAAGCATTTACGTATCAACAGTTTACTAGGATTTAGTAAACACTAAATACTTGGTGGCAAAATGCTTTTTGAATTTATGGTAAAGCGAATTAATGAATTGCATAAGTGTTTTGAGGAACCTACACTAATTTATTTTTTAAAAGATTTTTCTTTTTTTTATTCATTCCTTCAGTTACCCTTTTTTTTTTCGGTGGGAAAATCATCTTATGACATCCCCCGCCCTTGGGCGGGGCGGGAGATAGTGTCAGACTTTTACTGACAAAAAACCCACTCCTGTTCCTTCGTTGCCTTTCGTACCAGGGCCGAGTCTTCCTTTCAGAATCAGACCCTTGGCCCCGGTAGGCTTCGACCCTGCTAGGCCCCTACAGTTGCTGACATCTCCTTGAGGCGAGCGTGGAACAGCACGCGCCGTCGAGGACTTGGGCTCGGTCCGGACGGTTACCGGACGGTCGGACGGCGAGCCACCCATTGCTCGTCGTCCGCAAGCCTGCGCCTACGATGGCCGGAAATCGGGATCGGAATCCCGGCGGCGATTGGGGCGTGAGGACCGTTGCCTCACGCGATCGGCCGCCTCCTTTGCTAGCATTACTGCTTCGCAGAAGGAGGCAACCACCTGCCACTCCTCCTTGCTCCGGACCATGGCCTACCAAGGCCCGGCGCGAGAGATCGCCGCCGCCGATCGCCCCCACGAGGACACGGCGTTGCTCTACCCAAGCGGGGCACACCTCCAACGTGTGCTCCACCGTTTCCTCCGGGTGGTTCAGTTACCCTTTGCGTTCTAAGACCAGAGGTTTCCTTTTCAGGAATTCCCCACGGAGTTAAGAAAAGGCTAAGCATGCAATTGGTTTGACGGTTATTCTTAACTACTATACTTACATAAAAACTACCCTTTGTAGGTCCCATTAATCTACCCTTGATTTATTTTTGAAAATCTATTACGAAAAATAACTTTTGGGTACGGATCATAAAAGGTTTTTTTATTTTCTAGCAAAGTTTACGAGTTTTCTTTACCTAACTATTAAAGTGAAAAAAATCCGCAAAGAACCTTTTTCAGTCTATACGAGAGTCATAAAAGATATGGCTTCTAAATAAAAAATTGACTTCGGAGACCGACTTAAAATATTTAGACCTACATATTGTGAAAACTTTTTTATAGGTCACCGAAGGGTAGGGCTTTCATAAATTGATAAAAGTAGACTTTCAAATCCTTTGCTGCTTAAATTCTGTCTTAAGTCTATTCAAGAATTTTTTATTAAAGAATTTCCATGTTCAGCTATATACCGGTGGTCGTAACATCTACACTAGACCATAGAAATATGATTAAAATTGTATCATTTTTGTAACATAAACATAATCAATCTTATAAAATTCCCACTGCTGGGACTTAGGCCTTCTCTGTAGAAGAGAGCCATTACGGATTGGTGGATGTCACACATGTCTTCGAATTTTTGGGTTCTAGGACATGCTGATTTGAAAAAAACAATAAGCACTGATAATTATCGATTTTGTAGTACGCATATTAAAATATAAATAGGTATATTTTAATGTGCGTATTGCTAAGCCCAAAATGAAATAATAAAAAAATTACAAGTTTCAGATTCGAGAGTTTACCTGGGGACAGTCGAGAAGTATTGCATACCAGGCAATTTCACTGGAGTGACAGTCAGAAATAGGACCCAGTTCAATTCCTAGACCTGTCAAAGAGTAGAGAGCTCTCAAGTTTAGTCTGAAATTTGGGATCGGATCTGAAAAGAGAGCCGCTACGAATGTTGATTGATAGTGCGATCATGTGTGAACTACATTCAGACTATGACTAGGTATGCGTGAAATTGGCGACTAGCTTTGTGAAGATTTAAATTACGTTATAAATCCGACGTAGAGTGCTCAATCTAGATTTCTATTAAAACATTTTTGCGACTGAATGTCGTGCCGTGACGATATCCGCAGGAGAACCAAGGTTGCCGACATAGCACGAAGAATCGCCAAACTTAAGTGGCAATGGGCAGGGCACATTGCTCGCAGAACAGATGGCCGTTGGAGCCGAAAGGTTCTGGAGTGGCGACCGCGTACCGGAAGACGCAGTGTTGGAAGGCCCCCTACAAGGTGGACCGATGACCTGGTGAAGGTTGCGGGAATCCGATGGATGCGAGACGCACAAGACCGTTCGTTGTGGCGACATTTAGGGGAGGCCTATGTCCAGCAGTGGACGTCTATCTGCTGAAATGATGATGATGATGATAAAAGTCGTGCATCTTTCTAGAACTGGGGCCTTTCTATGACGTGTTCAAATTTCAGTCATGCGAGCGAGACAGAGGGATAGAGCTAGTATAGTATACACCAATACCTCCATTCCTTTAACAGTTCAGTTCAGGTCGTCAAATGGATCGTGTTAAGAGCTCCTGGTAGGGCCTTTGAAAATTAAAACAATGGTGATAGAAGGCCTGTTTAAGATGTATAAGTATATCATCATCATCATTTCAGCCGAAAGACGTCCACTGCTGGACATAGGCCTCCCCCAAGCGTCTCCACAACGACCGATCCTGTGCGTCTCGCATCCACCGCACTCCCGCGACTTTCACCAGGTCGTCGGTCCACCTTGTGGGAGGCTTTCCAACGCTGCGCCTTCCGATGCGCGGTCGCCACTCTAGAACCTTTCGGCCCCATCGATCATCCCTTCTACGAGCAATATGCCCTGCCCACTGCCACTTTAGTTTGGCGATTCTTCGGGCTATGTCGGCGATCTTGGTACTCCTGCGGACATCTTCATTCTTTATGCGATCACGCAAGGAAACTCCGAGCATAGCCCTTTCCATTGCCCTTTGGGTGACTGTAAGCCTTCGAATGAGGCCCATTGTAAGCGACCATGTTTCAGTGCCATATTATTATGTCATCACTGGCAACACGCACTGGTCATAGACATATAAGTATATGTTACCGGATTATTGTAAGTCTGAGAAAGAATTTTCGAACCTTCTACAAACAAACAAACGATTTTACCGCTTTATTGGTTTCTGGGGTTGTCCATCTGTCTGTCGGTCTGTCTATCTAGACCCTTTATCTCAGGAACGCGTAGAGGTATTCAAATCATATACTTACTCAGGTCTGCGGACCCTTGAAGCTGTGAAAAAATCAGGCTTCAGAGTTAACGAAAAAAAAAAGATACGGCCGTTTATGTCGCAAAAAACTTACTGTGTTGGAACGAAACGCTAGTTTGCAAACATTTAATTGTGATAAATCACGTAAAATTGTGAACTCTTTTCTTTTAACAAGGCTCGGACTTTGCTAAGGTGAATTGATGCGCGGTGGGTACCCAATTCATAACACTCTGTCTGTACCTATCAATTGAATAAAAACCGAGTGCGAGACGGATTCGTGTATGAAGAGTTGAGTAAGGTCCGTATCAGAAAAAAACGTCAAAAATATTACGAAGGGAGCTCCACTTAAATATTTATTTTATTCTTTTTTTAGTATTTGTTATTAGCGGCAACCGAAGTACATCATCTGTGAAAATTTCTACAGACAGATGGACGAGTCTTAATAATAGGATCCCGTTTTTACCATTTTGGGTACGAAACCCTAAAAAGTACCTAGCCAGCGCAGAAAACTGATTGTTCTTTGTTCCAATCAGTTTTCTATGAAAAACACGGTTTAAAAATCCAGTTCTCAACATTAATCACAACATCACTTAGATTAAACTGGGTCAACCCCGATAATATCCGGTTTTTGCCAATATCATGAAATCTTCAAGTTAAGATTGACCCAAATTACAAAATAATTTCGAAGGAAACGAATTTATCTTATTTTCTGATTTACGGATTTTATGGAGTCGTGATAATTATGATCACTTATATTATAAATATATTTGTACAAAATTTGTCTGGTGGGCAACTGCCCGATAGATGATTTCGGGCTGTCGTATATATTCAAATCGCGCGGAGAACTTTGATTGCGCGATGCAGGATTAGTTTTTATGTGACGCCATATATGTCGCTACACTTTCAAGTGAATATTACTGCTACTATCATCGTCATCATCAACTTTTCAGCCGAAAGACGTCCGCTGTTGGACATAGGCCTCCTCCAAGTGTCGCCACAATGAACGTTCCTCTGCTACTATAATGATTTTTATCCATTGCATTGGTGTAGCAATGGATGAAAATGATTTTAGTAAATACCTTTTACTGCTACCATACATTAAAAAAAAAACAGCGTCATCTAGTGAGAAAATGGCCACGCTTGAGCCCGTGTAGCTAAATGAACAATATATAAACGTGTGGGATTGACATGCGCTACTTAAATGTGAGGTGGACAATCCCAAGCAACTCCTGAAAACTCTGTTGGCATTCGGTAATTCCGTAATTTACTTGAATATCTCACAATTTTTTTTCCAAAAATATGTTTTTTTTTAAAAACCTTGAATATTTTTAGGCAAGTTTTTTTCATTCAGAATCTTAATTAAATGTGCAAGGTTTCTTTAGATACCTACCTATATTTTTGAGTACATTATGAAGGGCGAAAGTTTAGGTAAAATAGCAGATTTTTAGAGGTCTTTACTGGAATAATTTTACTTAAAATGTTTTGATTTCAATAAAAACCTAGATAATATCCACAAGATAATAATAACGTCATATTCACGTAAGAGTGGTTGTATGGAAATGTTTTTCTGGATGGCCGCTCTTAAGTCCAAAGTTGTATCAACTCGATACTAGCAAACTGTATCAATAGGTTACGGACTGCATCTAGGTTACACTCCTGTGACGTCATGGGTGACATTTAACCTGTGTGACGTCATAGCGGGACTCGTTCGTATGGTACGTTGAACTGTGAACCGTGGTAATTTTAACCGACTTCAAAATGAAGGAGGTTCTATGTTCGGCTGAATGTATTTTTTTAAATGTATGTTCACCGATTTCTCGGTCAATTGTGGATCGATTTAAAAAAAATATTTTTTGAGTGATATGTTATGCTTTCGAGTTAGTCCCATAGAAATATTGTTATTGTTATTATTATTATTATATCCTTTATTGTATACACCAATACAAACATAAAAGGAAACAAAACTAAAACACATACGTACATACAATGGGCGGCCATATCGCATTCCGCGATCTCTTCCAGGCAACCTGGAATGGACAGGCCTGGACAAGAAATGGGGCTGTCATTGGTGTGACAAATTTAAAGTAGCCTTAAACATATTATATTATAATAGATACACAGATATATACATATGCTATATAATAGATACATATATACATACATAATTATTGAAAACTATAGACAGAAATATGAATCAGAACTTTCGATATTCACAGCGACAGGTAATGTTCCCTAACGAGTCTTTTAAAAACAGGCAACGATTGAGCGCGTTTAATTGTGTCTGGTAATTCATTCCACAGACGAGCAGCCTGGACAGTAAATGATTTACCATAGAAAGTCGTGGTATGGATTGGCCATTTAAGTCGCAAGTTCTCTGATGATCTTAGCAATTTTGTATGTGAGTTGCAGAGAAACTCAAAATGTTTTTTAAGGTAAAGAGGCGTGAAGGGGGAAAAGAGAATATTATATAGGAGAGAAAGAATATGAGCATTCCGGCGAAGACGAATTGGCAACCACTTGAGCTTTATACGAAATTCAGAAACGTGATCATATAAATTGCGCAAACCAAATATGAATCTTATACAAAAATTTTGAAGCCGCTCAAGTTTATCCAGTTGTTCTTGAGTAAGGTCAAGATAGCTGGCATCAGCATAATCAAGGATGAGAAGAAGAAGAGACTGTGCAAGCGCAATCTTGGTGGCAGTCGGTAGAAAATTGCGGAGTCTTCTCAAAGATGCAGCAGAAGCGAATAACTTACGGCTGACTTCTTGTAGTTGGGCAGTCCAGGAAAAGTTCTTGTCAATGAATATCCCCAAGTTCTTAACTTTATCACTAAAGGGAATTACGGAGTTGTCAAAAGAGACTTGGGGAAGAGTCGTCCAGTCGATCCTTGAAACCATCCTAGAACTGCCCACCACTATAACCTGCGTCTTTATGGGATTTACCGTAAGACCATACTTCTTGCTCCAATCGCATATGCGGGCCAGATCACGATTGATGGTGATAACAGCCTCAGACAGATTTCCAAGAGGTGCTCGCGAGTAAATTTGCAGATCGTCTGCATACAGATGGTAGGAAGAAGTTAGTTCATTGGAAATTGAGTTTATAAAAACTGCGAAACGTAATGGGGATAACACGCCACCTTGCGGAACCCCGGCAGAAGTACTACACCAGGAAGACAAAGTCTCTCCGATGCAAATACGTTGCCGGCGACCGAGCAGGTAACTACGAAGCCAGTCAATCACCGATGGAGATATATTATTAAGAGAGCATAGAATACCAAGCAAAACATCGTAATCAACAGTATTAAAGGCATTACTGAAATCAAGCAATGCCAAGACCGTTAGATTACTGCTTTCCATGGCTGACCTTATATCATCCGTGATATTAAGAAGCGCTGTAGTCGTGCTATGACCAGGACGGAAGCCGGACTGAAACGGGTTAAGGAGATTATGTTTGTATAGGAAAGTACTTAATTGATCGTGGATTAATCGTTCAAGGACTTTGGAAAGGAACGGTAGAACGGATATTGGACGGTATTCAGAAAAGGATGAGGGATTGGACTTTTTAGGTAAAGGAATAAGTAGGTAAATATTGTTATGATCTGATGAGGATCTTCGAAGATATGGAACGGAACTCCTCATAGGATCATAGCAGAACTGTTGTAACAAGTAAAATGGCTTTGTTTATACGTGTAGTCGATGACTGACTGAAAGAAGGGGGGGAGGGGATATATCAAACTCATCTGAATATGAAGCTGGATGGTAGACACCGGAACTCTGTAATAAATCAATGTAACCTAACCGTGTTTGGGATTATTACAATTGTTATGAGATGCACTCTGGCTATAAGGTACCATCGAGCTAATCTGATGATGATTAGCTGAGGGGTACATTTTAGTTGTGCTACCACAACTAAAAAGTGTAAAAAAAACTTTTTACAAAAAAAAAATATAACCGACTTCAATGTAAAAAAAAAACAGTACAAAATAACTTTAATTTCGGAAGTCGGTGTTTCTATAATAGTTTTGTCTCTTCGTTATTTAACACCTACTTCCGAAATTAAAGTTATTTTGTACTTTTTTTGTGTTTTTCTGAGCCATGGCTGGCGATATTATATATACTGTTTTGCTCCGTAACTAAAACCATCACAGTGCTTTCCTCCAACGCACTTATTAAATGTCACCGTTACAGCAACTATAGTTTAAATAAAAACAAAAAGTTGTTAGTAAGCCCAAAATTGTGTATGTACTTACCTACTTATAACAAATTGTTTTTCAGTACACATACTCAAAAACCCGCTCTTATCCCACCGCTTTTAGGCTCACAATGGACTGTTTTCCGCACTAGTGCGGAAAAGTGCGCGTGCTATCCCCACCACAATTTTATTACATTTATCGTATCAGGCTGGGCGCGCGTCGACCCCCTCGAGTCACCGGTCAACCCCCGTTTATTCATTTCTTGGTAATTGTATTGAAAAAAGTCGTTTGATACACGTGCAAATTTATCACTGCAGCCCTCGCCTCGGCTCCATAACACACTCGCTTACGGCACGTGCGAATTCCACCTCGGTTGCGATGACAAACTTTCTGCACGTGTATCAATATGTACTTATATTGATGTTACTGTATGTATGTTTGTTAAACTAAGAATAGCTGGCATCCGGGTCGATCTCCAAAGTAAAGTTTACTGAGGTCGGTTGGGCTGTGGATACCTCGGGAAGCACGATAAACCGTTGATCCCGGCTGTCATTTGTAGACAAAATGAATAAAAAAATAAATGCTTCCTTCTATTTCTTCCATCTATCGCGGGCCGTCTTCCTTCCTCCTTCCAGTTCTGGCGAAACCTGTCTAGTTCGTTCCGCCATCTCCTTCGTGATCTGCCGCGACCTTGTTATGCATGGTCAGAGAAAATTTTTAATAACCGTCAATCTAAAGATAATGCTGTTTTTGTTCAGTTTATATCCTGAAATTTGGTAAGTTCTCATAGTACAGGTCAAGGAAAGTCTGAAAACCGTAATTTTGTAGTTGCCAATAAACCTCGTAAAGAACAGACGCATTTCATTTTAAAATCTATTGACACAGTGCTAACCAAAAGTTTTTTTTTTTTTTAATTCATATAAACCAGTGCTTGACTGCGATCCCACCTGATGGTAAGCAGAGATGCAATCATTGATGGTGAGGCGCACTAGTTTATTAAGAGCCTATTCACTCTAGCCTTGAAGACACCTAAATTATAGTTGGACGGGAAGACCGCAGCAGGCAAATTGTTCCAGTCCTTCGATGTACGCGGTATAAACGACGAAGCGAAACGTTTAGTCCGGACCGTTGAAGTTTCAACAACGTAAGGGTGGATACTCGCCGTACGTCGGGTTGTCTGATGGTAGAAAGGAGATGGCGGAATCAAGTCATGCAATTCCCGCGCACACTCTCCAAAATGCAACCTGTAAAATACCGATAGGCTGGCTACCCTGCGCCTGTGCTCGAGGTTTTGTAGATTGGACTTAACCAAATCTGGATCCCCAATTAGCCTCTTCGCACGCCTTTCCACTGAGTCCAAAGCTGCCAGATGGCATTTTGCAGCACCAGCCCATATTTGACTGCAGTACTCCACACACGATCGGACCTGTGCTTTGTATAACATTAGAAGCTGTCCCGGCGTGAAGTACCGCCGGACCTTTGCAAGAACGCCTAGTTTTCTAGCAGCTACCTTAGCTTTTGACTCAATGAACCACCCAAAATTGAGGTCTGAGGAAATTTCAACTCCCAAGAGCTGAAGGCGGTCGGTGCACTCCAGAGATACATTCTGAAAAGCAGGAGCCAAGGCAAACGGGTTCCTTTTGGCGGTGAACAGACACGCTTGTGTTTTGGCGGCGTTGAATCCTACCAGATTGGTTCAAAAGTCAACCTAGTCACCCAAAACAATCACAAAATAATATTTTTTGTCAATCGACCTACTTACATAAGTAAGTTTGTACGGAACCCTTGGTGTGTAAGTCCGACTTGTACTTGAACGGTTTTTAAAGAGTATCTCAGTAGGCAACGCTGCAACCACATATTTTTTTGTTGCATTGGTCGAGCAATTAGCTGCTGCGCTACATGTCGCGGGTTCGATTCCCACACGAAACAAATATCTATGTGGGCTACAGAAAGGTGTTCTAGGTCTGGGTGTCGCAGGCGCGGGCTTGCGGACGGCGTGCAATGGGTGGCTCGCCGTCCGACCGTCCGGTAACCGTCCGGACCGAGCCCAAGTCGTCGACAGCGCGTGCTGTTCCACGCGCGCCTCAAGGTGATGTCAGCAACTGTAGGGGCCCAGCAGGGTCGAAGCCTACTGGGGCCAAGGGTCTGATTCTGAAAGGAAGACTCGGCCTTGGTACGAAAGGTAACGAAGGAACAGGAGTGGGTTTTTAGTCAGTAAAAGTCTGACACTATCTCCCGCCCCGCCCAAGAGCGGGGGATGTCATAAGATGATTTTCCCACCTAAAAAAAAACTTACGATATTAGGAGTTAGTCGTAGTATAGGGCCAATGTTATTTTTTTTTAAGAGAAAGAGATGAGTAAAAAAAAAGAGAATAGTGATTGTTTGTGTAAAACAATTAGTAGTTATGGAACCGTGATATTTGTTGTGACGTAGTTTTGCGTGTTACTACGTCATTGTTACCGTTTAAAAATAAATCGTAGGAAGAGTTGAAAGGTCAATAGGAGGGAAGGGATTTGATCACAGCTTTGATCTGTACTATGATTTATGGGTAGATATAAAGCATTTATATTGTAATCTGTCTGTCTGTTTGTTTATTACGTTTTCGTGCAATAAACCGCTGAACCAATTTTAATATAAATATAGTATAGATGGACTATAGAAAAGCAAATGGGAGCCTCTTATCCTGGGAGTCGTTTTCTTTGGGAAGATTTCTAATTATCACACGGGTAAAGCTGCTATAAAGGGGTGACCAGATGGTTGCAAATCAACGTCCCAACCAAGGTGACCTTGCTAGTTTCAATCTGTGTAGACAGCAGATGTAATCCATGACCTTCAACGCCCTCGGTTGGGAGGCGCGTTTTCCCAACCACCGAACGTGTTGGCGCGTGGTTTACATCCATGTAGCCGCAACACAAACCAAACACATAAATCAAGGTCACCTTGGTTGGAACGCTAGTTTACAACCATCTGGTCACCCCTTTAAAACTTAGCTGGTTACTGGGTCATTGTGATGGCACAGTTGGCGTAGTGTAGAGTGAGATTAGCTCCGATGCTGCGGGTCAATCCCCACACGCAAGAAATATTTAAATGGCCTACAGATAGGTCTTCCGGATCTAGGTGTCTTGTGTATATGAGTTTACACCACGATACAGGAGTCATTCCTAGGGACGGTTGCCCACGTTTAAAGAAAAATCGAGAGCGTGCGAAAACCCCAAAAGCATTATTTTTTACCCCATTCGACAAGAGAAAACTCGAAATATCATAATTTAATACACAATATCCACACCCGAATTAAACCCACAAAAGAATACAAAATAATCCCTCCGTTGATCTCGAATAATTGCTTTTAAACTCCAGTATCCATAGACCCAATTAAACAGAATCATAATCCACCGACGCAACCCCAAACATCGATTTATTTTGTCCAAAAATAACGGATTACAAAAACGGATTCATCTCGAATAAAAATTGAAAGCCCTCTAAATGTTGAGAACCCATTACATAACGGTTCCTGAATAAAAATTCAAATGTAAACCTTTGATTTATTAATTTAATTTCGGTCTTCGCTGAGTGGTTTTATATTTAGAAGCATGGGTTGGTAGTCGAAAAAAATTGGTAGAAAAATATTATGAAACGAGAAGAATTATGAAATAACCTAATAAAACAAAGTTTTTAAATTAAAAATGGTTTTGTCTATTTTGATATTTCAGCTGTATGAGCTTACGACAACCTTCGATCCAGTCGCACGGTACAGCATCTTGTAGGAGCAGCTTCCAAAGTGTGAAATAACCCAAGGTGATGGGATTTTTTTATAATGTGAATGTGACAACACTGTAGACTCCGCGAATTCTTAGGTTACTTCCTATTACGACTCACTTTTTTTTTAATATGATTATTTTTATTGTGTTTTTGGGTACAATATTGACTGGTCTACACTGTGCTTACATAATATCTATTAATACTGTAATATGAAAATATTGTAAACAACCACTTTTTTTAAAAGAGTAACACCATGGAGTTTCTTGCCGGTACCCGACACACTATACCCTCATTGAGGAGTGAGTATAGACCATTTTTTTCCTTTGCGTTTGCGTCGAATCTTTACTTTTGCGCTTCAGGACAACGAGTTTTCCTTTCGGAAGTCAACTCATGGCCCCAGTAGGCTTCGGCGCTGCTGGGCCTCTACGATTTTGCTAATATTTCGTTGAGATACGCGTGAAATACTACGCGCTGTCGACAACTCGGGCTCTCGTCCGCAAGTCCACGGACTCTATAATTGGGAACCCGTTTTCCCACTAATATACTATATCGAGAGACGAGATTACTTACTATGCGGCAATTGTACATTTTGAACTGCAGCTGAGGTGACAGACCAGCGAACGCGCAGAAAGCCTAAGTGGAACAGATCTTTATGCAAACTTTTTGAAAATAAAGATCGTATTTGTATGAAAAAGTTAAGGCGTACTAATCCCTTGAAAATCTGGCCGGAGTTAAATGCACACATACTCTCGTACTGCCGCCTGCGCCCGCATAGAGACTTGCTAAACTTATAAGCCATTTTCTTTGCAAAATATTGATTGATTTACATATGCTATGTACATTCTGAAGATCAAAGTCGTTTGAAAATAGTTGGGAAAACAAGCGAAAAAATATCATGTTGTTAAGATATATTTTTTGACAAAATTATTAGTCATACGAAGAAATCATAATATGTTGATAATGTTATATGTAAATCTATAATAATTATAATTTTTTTTCAAATATAATAACCCAACCGTTACTGAGGAGTAGGCTTCAGAAAGTCACTGTTTCATGGCACTAAATAGGATTAAGAGGACCATACTGTGGAAGTCTGTGTTCTCGTGGTGGCGATCAGCAGCGGCGAATTCTTGCGTCCATCTCCGGTTCAGACAATGGTACGAGGCGAGAGGGAACGGCAAACAGTAAGTAATGCGAGCAAAGGAGTGGCCCTGGAACGCAAAGAGCAATTGAAGAAACATATGTGAGTTTTAGTCGGTAAAAGTCTGACACTTGACCATTCAGAGCGAGAGAAAATATTTGATGTTTTACTTTCGCCTTTATACTCGTAATAATTTTGTATCTAATCCACATTTATAATATTTTTGTACAAAATCAGATGCGTTACAAAAGTTGGATAAACGAAGTTAAATATTTCCCTCGTATTTTAGGAGCGGGGCTTTTTACTTCTACTTGCCAGACCTAATCGTTTCAAGAAATTAGCTAATTGATCTACGAGGTCAGACACCATGTACCACTCTTATTAAATACTTTGTTTAATATTTCTTATAGGTTGAAACTTCATTGAGAGCGTTCACGAAAATATCAAAACAAATAATGAAACTTTGATTTGGTTTTTAGTCTTCTGGAAACCAATTATAATAAATTATTCTTCAATTAATTTTGGTGCAGAGTGCGTATTACTTAGTGTTTTTATCTACAACACTAAAAAGAACCAATTCTTTTAACAGTCTCTGACAAAAATCTCTTTAAATTTTTGCGTTATTTTTCCATTTTAATTATACCAATCCATCATGCTTTCACAGATACTGGAAGGAGGGCTCTTAATTACTCCGACGAATATAAGTAGACATCGATTAGAATTTAAATCATCACAGACGCAATTAATCGTCTTCTAGCGATTTTGCCCTTGAAGTAGAAAATTATCTCTAGGATATGCCCGAGATAAAAAAAGATATCCTTGTGCTATTTGAGGGCATGATAACCGCACCCAGGCCTTGGTCCAAAGCGAATGGGAAGCGGCCTTATTCTGCCAAGCAGTAATGATAAGGAAAAGGCCACAACCGTGATGAAACTGACATCTTTACAGTCCAGCCGTCGCCGAAGAAGACGTCCCGGGCGTCGAAAGTCGCAGGGCAATTTCCGGCCATCGAAGGCACGGGCTTACAGACGATGAGCAATGGATAGCTCGTCGTCCACCCGTAAGGACCAAGTCCGAGTCGACGGCGCGTAGTGTGTTAAGCGCACCTCAAAGAGTGGTCAACAAAGTTGAAGGGGCCCAGTAGGGCTAATACCTGCTATGTTAGTTGAAAACGCTTTTTAAGTTTTACACGTGCAGCCTGTGGACCATGTATACCCAGGGGACATACAGCGACCTGCGTGTACAGTACAATAACGCATACAGTGTGCTTTTGGGGTTGCCGTGGCGATGTGTAGAGCGTCAGTGATGTTCGTGGACGCATGTGTTGACGTGTTCGCCGCGATCATGCGGAAGCGATGCGCTTCCATGTTGGCGCGCCTGCGTTCCTCCTCCAATGGCATCCTAAATGTGTTTTCAGACAGGTGGGTCTTTCCCCTCTTACAAAAGTGGATAAGTGTCCAGACACACTTGTCCAAATAAACTAATGAACCATTGAACTGTTCGTAAAATGGTTCATTGGTTCTTTATTATTATAATTGAATTTAATACTAACATTAGGCTAAGTAGTACTACTACTAACACATACGAATGATTATTCTGAAATAAATATTTGAATTTGAATTTTGAATTTGAAAAGATTGAAATTGTAACCGTGGCTTTAAAACGCAAAAGGCATTTGAAAGAATATCGTCCGTCTGTTCGTATGTCTGTCTGTCAAGGCCCTTTATCTCGGGAACGCGTGGAGGTATCGAGTTGAAATTAAAACCACAAATTCAAGTTTGTTGTCTCTTGAAGCTAAGAAAAAATCAAATTTCTAAGAAACGAAACGAACGAAAAAAAAGATACGGCCGTTTATGTCTCAAAAAACGTATATTTCGACACTCTCGAGGAAATCAAAATTCATAGGGTACTTTCCGTTGACCCAGAAACAAGCATAAAGCAAGGTCTTATAGCACAGGTAATGAAATAAATCTGAAAACTGTAGTTGTTACGTCACAACAACAAAAAATTTTGCGATTCGGAAAAATCTTCGAGACTCCATTAGGGAATTGAACTGTTTACATAGGTAAGTTTGTTCGAAACCCTCAGTGCGCCAGTCCAGGTGCCCAGTTGTTTTTATTACTGCTACTACTACGATAGTACAAATGTGAATATGCTATGTTGTTTTATCACCACTATAGTTACAGGTGACATTGACGCAAAGGCATGTCAATATTAATAGCAAGTAAACAACTCGCTCATATTGCACAGCTGTCATGGAGAGTTAGGGTCCCGTGAGGATTTGGGTAGTTTAGAAACCCTTGGGTTTTTTTTTTGTTTAACGGGTACACTTAGATAATGAGCTACGGGTTTTAGTATCTAGATATTTATACTTAAGCAGTACAGTTAAATCATGATAACAATAATATTTTAATAGATTATTAAGTAATACTGGAACAATAAGTGCTCGAAAGAAGGATGTCTAATCCAGTAAGGTGCTGGTACGGATCTTGACCGTACTTCCGGGATTGTCCTGATAGCCTCTCCACTCCTCAAGCACCTCAGCCCCCCTAGCCAAGTTAATACCGTTTCGTTTCGATTCTCTGTTCGTTGATCGTCTCGACTCGGCCACGCCTCCGATTCCTTTGTTCTGACGTCATCTCAACGCTCAGTCACGTGGTCAGAACAAAGGAATAGGAGGCGTGGCCGACTCGAGGCGATCAACGAAAAGAGAATCGAAACGAAACGGTTGTAACTTGGCTAGGAGGGCTGGATATGTGGCCCTCATGTTGCTACGTCAATTTGTACAAGCAACCGTTTTTGGGGGACCAGTTATTGAGTGTGTAAGTAACCCCTTGCCTTTTATCGATGGATATTAATAACATTGCTCAGGCAGGGGCCATAGTCTGAACATAGTTCCAAGTTACCAGTCCACTTAAGACTCCAAAACCATAGTCCTGTTATCTTTGTTTTCCATATGTCGCAATCGTTTTTCACCAACCGGTGTTTGTCCTTGGGTGCACTAGCATAGCGCGTACAGGGATAATCGTCGGTTGGTATCACGTTCCATTAAAATTATCTAAACGGCCTCTATGAGTTGGCTTCGGCCCCTCATACGCCTTCCAAAGGTCCAGGACCACAGGGTTCTAAGACCTTAATTATTTAATCTGTGACTTGACTGATTCGTCGAATAGTTGACGTTGTGTTGGGGCTTGCGCGCTCCATTAAACCGTTGATATGTGCCGGTAGAGTTTGCTTTACCGCAACATGTCTAGGCTGAGGAGCCAGAGTTTTGTAGTAAATTGTTGGGTGGTGGAGACCACACAGTATGATCTCCTGGGAGAAGTCTTATACCTTATCTCTAGCTTGTCTTTATTGGCTGGCTTGAGTGTAGATTGGGATGAGCAAACGGGCTCGAGAGAAGGATGTATAATCCAGTAAGATGCTGGAAGGGATCTTGATAGTACTTCCGGCATTGTTCTGATGGCCATGGTATAATAATAATATAAGCCTTTATTACTGTTATTCATATATTTTTTTTACACTAGTTTTTTTCAGTAACAGCGACAAAGGCCTCCACCAAACATTTCTACCTATCTCTATCTCTTGCGATTCTGATCCATTCTGGACCGGCAACTCTTTTTATGTCATCTTCCTAACGTTTTATTTGTCGACCTTTAGTTCGTTTGCTATCCCTGGGGTATTACTCTGAAATTATTTTAGTCCATTTCTCATTTTTCAGCCATGGTATACCTCTCCACTAATCTAGGGTCCTGGTATATATAAAGACACTAGGTCTTTACCTGCGACTTCGTTCACGAAAATGTTTACATAAAAGGCAAGTTTTTATTTTGCATTGGGCAAGTTACTATGACACTTGGTTGCGCAACTTTTGACACAGTATAGTAGTGGAAATTAGAAACAAAAAAGGGGTAGTGTCATGCTTTAAAACAAGGTTAAATTCAAAATGTTATATTGCGGGATTTTTGAAAATAATAATAAGTTGAGTGTTGAGGTTATGTTACATCTTAAAACAATTCGTTTTAAAATCCTGCCTCCAGGCCATGGATTCAGTTGCCTCTCTGATTTGGTGACTAGGCAGTGGGTGTGCTAATAAAAGAGAACAATTACACAGCACGACATATTGTTTTAAGTCTAGATCAAATCACCATGGACTTAAAAACGTTCTAATAATTCACTTCACAGCGCACACACAAAAAGAGTCAAATCGCTCGATGTAGTAAATGAACGTGGAAGAATCCTAAAACTCAACTCGACACGAATTTATATTTGTTAGCAGAGAAAAGCTAAAAACTATATTCTCGGCTTGCCGGCAGTTAACACGGTAAACGATTTTGTTTGACATTTCATCGAATAGTGTTGTGACACACCAATTGACTACGGCGTTATAACATTATCGATTATATCTTAATTGTTTTATTTTTGCCCAAAAATTGCTTTTTAACGAAAGAAATATTAACATAATTAAAGAAAAATAATAATGACAACTCTTTATATTTTTTAGTTGCGAATGTAGACTGTTTTGTTGTTTCACGATTTATGTTAATGTTTAATCGATCGATTATAATTGAGAAAGAAGTCGCTTCACTATAATGGAACGAATGACGTATTTATTGTATTAAATACTAATTAAAGTGAAAATAGAAACCCCACAAATTATTTCAATTAATTTAAGTATGAATTATACAATAACTCAAATGGCCATACGCGTCAAAAAGTGAATCTATAAGTGCCCAATCTCCTTTGCATACAAGCGAAGTTACTCCAATTTACCCCCTTAAAGTTTGAATGCCGGATGACGACCCTATGTATTCATTCTGACGCAGCATCTGGTCGGTGCTTGTCAATCATATCGTGAGACACAGGAGGTCGAGCGATTCAATACCAGAAATGGAGGCAATCACTATCAGCCACCAAGATCTAGCCCGCGTAGTTTATTCATTGCCTAATTGGAAATCTCTAGAGATAGATGGACTGAACAACTTTTAGACACAGTGGCTACATCGGTCACTTCCCAAGTTTCTTGCAATAGGAGCTACCTTCTTACCTACCTACCTGCTCCATAAATCAGGTAGCACCGCGTAACTCCAAAATTATAGACCGATCACGTGCTTAAGAACTATATAGACCATTCTATACGGTTCTTACATCAAAGGTGATGTTTGATTTTGGGTTACCACTATGTACAGTAGCATAGGATATAAAGTATTGAATAAACTAGTTGTGGACAATTGAACTTATACAGCAAAGAAATTTTAGCCACTTTAGCATTTGTAGAGTGCAACTGCACTTTTGATCCCTGACTGTACACTACATAGATAAATTGGAAAAAAGCAGTAGATTTTCATAAAAATACATTCAAGTTAATTTGAATAAAAGTACAGGCGTATATAATTAATTATTTGAAAAGTTTTTTAGTGAGATAAATAACCCTTTTTAAAGTTAGCCATGATAGTGGTGTTATGAGGTTTGACTAACGACTTTAACAGTTCTACGTTTCGTTTCCGTTTAATTTTGAAACGTCGTGTTCGCGAGGGTTGAATTGGATGTCTCTCGGAGTTTTTAGTGATTGTTTTTGTTTTGCGACCCAGTTTACTATTACGGACCTTGATTGATTGCTTCTCTGTTGACCCCGGCTTTGTTATATATGGTTTCTGATTCGCCAGTGATTTGGATCTCGTCGTATGTGGTGTTTTTTCTACAATAACAAGTTCAGTTTCAGATATATGTTCCCTTTAAACCGTGCATTTACTTGTTATGTTCAAATGTTATTTCTTTGTGATGTTTTGTTGGTTTATTGACAATGGCGTGTGTACAGTGCACCTGGGTAATAAATGAGAATGTCATCGAGTGGTATCTTGGTCATCAAGTTTACTAGCTGTTACCCGCGACTTCGTCTATGTCAAGTTAGTAAAAATGCACAAACGTAATTAATAATTCTGTGCTTGTGACTCATGCCGAAAGCATCTAATTAATTTATAGGAATTTAATTCCAGTAAATATATTATGTAAAACGTATTTCTTATGTCCAGATATATAATTTATTTTATTTAGTTCGATCCCCAGTCATAGTAATAATTTTTGTGAGTATTTTGTCGTCATTTTTGTATATAATATACGATAGTACTTCGATTACAATAATAAAAGGACTTTTAGCATATTTTTAATACATCATAGACATTTTTACTCCATATTATTGTAAAAAGTAATCAAAACATGTAATAAAATCGAAGTGGTGAAACGAAAATAATATTTTTTTCCATTTAGCTACAAATTCAATATCTATCTATTACATATAATAAAACAGTAAAATGGTGGAGCGTTGGTATTAGTTGGCGAAAAAACTACTGAACCAATCCTGTTCAAATTTTGCATACATAATCCTTATAGGCCGGGTCAACTGTTAGGCTACATATTATCACTCTATTTGCTATGGGGGGTGAGCAATAATCCAAAATGTCGACATTGAACGACATTTGCCACGAGTTCAATCCCCAGCTACAGTTAAAAATTTTGTCATTATTTTATCTTCTTTTTTGTAATAAAATAACTTTTACCATTTTTTCAAAATAAAATTGACATTTTGTATTCGATATCTTCTAAATATTTTGTAAAAACTAATCAAAACACATAATAAAATCAAAGCGGCGAGAAAAATCACGTACTAAAATGTTGTCAATTCAATTCAATTCATTTCAATTCAATTCATTTATTTATTCTCTCTTCACAATAGGTTTTTTGACAGTAACAATAGGACTTACAGACTATACTAATAAAGAGAAAGTACATTGTTAGTTACAGAACAGACCATAACAAGGAGAAAATAGAAAATAATCAAAAAATAATAACAATAATAATAGTTATATAAAACCAAGGTAAAAATAAATAAAAACTAAAACGTAACAGAAAATTACTGTTTTTGCAGAGCAAGTTATTGAAAGTGTCTTGGGGATGTGTATGTGAGTGTCATAGTGTTTGGGAGCGAGTATGAGTTTTAAATCAGCCGTGGAGGAAGGGAATGAAGGAATGAATGTTTATTTAAGGACTGTTAAAAGATTTTCCGTGTCCTGATAGTTCAGGGTTTTGAGAAATGCCTTTACTGTTCTGTGACAATTTGATTTGGTTTTTGGGGTATAGATTGAGGGTGACATTTAATTTGTTGTATAAGAACTGACCAAGAAAGCAAAGGAATCTCTGAGGGAGTGTGGATTTGAAAGGCGATGAGTTGCAGACTCTTCCCATGCGTCGTTTGTCTTTAATAATCTTGGGGTCAAACTGAAGCTGGGAGTGTTTTTTACCTATTGCGTGGAGGATGAAAGTTTGTCTAACCGTCAGAATATCCCATTCTTTATACAAATCTATAGTCGGAAAACGAAAAGGAAGACCAGCACCAACCTTAAGTATAGCGCGCTGCGCCCTTTCTACCTCAATAAGGTGAGTTTTGGCGGCACTGCCCCAAGATGTGACGCAATACTCGATTAACGACTGGCATAGGGCAAAGTAAATCAATTTAATGGTTTTTCGATCTACAGTACGTCTCAGTGTTTTAAAAATATATATAAGTTTGCGGAGCCTTGGAACAAGTATATTAAAATGAGGCTTAAAAGAAAGATGAGAGTCAATGATTATTCCAAGATATCTCATATTTGGAGTCCTTTCGAGTGTATGACATGTACATCTGGAGCTTGTAGAACCACACGTGTGCGCCGTAATAGAAAAAGTTGATGGAGGAAGAAGATTAGCTCTGTGTGCAAATGCTACATACTTGGTTTTTGACACGTTCAAAGTCAATAGATTGTTTTGCAACCAGTTACTAACAGTGTTTACGCCCAGTTGCGCAGCATCAAACACATCATCCCAGCTATTAGCACTAAAGAACAGGGCGGTATCGTCTGCAAAGGTGACTATTTTTCCCTTGGCTAGAGAAAGCTGGCAGAGGTCATTGATGTACACTAAAAAGAGCGTAGGGCCGATAATGCTACCTTGTGGAACACCAAAGTTGACAGTTAGCTCATCACTGAGCCTATTATTAATTGTAACTCTTTGCTTTCTCCCAGTAAGGTAATCCTCCAATAATTTAAGAGGAGTTCCTCTAACGCCAAGCCTATCTAATTTTTTTAGAAGGTGCGGAATAGAGACTGTGTCAAACGCTTTTGCAAGGTCGAGGAACACCGCTAAGCATTTC
Source organism: Mythimna impura (assembly GCA_905147345.3). Taxonomy (NCBI): domain Eukaryota; kingdom Metazoa; phylum Arthropoda; class Insecta; order Lepidoptera; family Noctuidae; genus Mythimna; species Mythimna impura. The sequence continues at coordinate 13,866,617 of LR990362.1, read as the reverse complement.
ATCCTATCATCCAGATTAACAACAATAGAGTCAACCAGCTCATGGACAGCATCACTCGTACTCTTACCGGTTCTGAAACCAAATTGTGACGGAGAGAGCAGTCTGTTTGTTTCCAAAAAGTTTATTAGGCGTGAATTAATTAGGCGCTCCAGGACCTTGGAAAGTGTTGGTAAAATGGAAATGGGTCGGTAGTTATTTACACAGTCTCTTTCACCAGCTTTATGGATAGGCTTGATAAGAGCAATTTTAAATGCTTCTGGGAAAACTCCTTTAGATATAGCCAGGTTGCAAATGTGGGACATGGGAGAGGTAAGGATGTTTGCATATCTCTTGACTATTTTACCACTTATGTGATCGATTCCTACTGCGCATTTATCCTTTAACCCGTTGATTAGTGTAAAAATCTCTTGCTCGTCAGTAGGAAGGATGACCAGTGAATTTACGGGGGGTTTTGAATTATGATCATTGCAGTATTTGGCCGGAGCTCGTATATCAGAGGAGATTTTGTTCGCTAGGTTTACACCGACGTTTGCAAAGAAACGATTGACGTTATTTTCGTCCGTGTCGGGATTATCAGATGTCAAGAGGGATGCCGAATGGTCTATTCTCCTATCAGAGCCACTTATTCTTTTTATAGCTTTCCATAACTGTTTTTTGTTGTCCTTAGCATTATTTAACTCGTGTTTGTCGTACATCTTTTTTGTTTTCTTGAGTAGTGTGTTACAATAGTTACGGTAGAAGGTCCCGGTTTTTCATACAGCGTAATAGCCCGTTAGTAATCCATGGTTTGGAAATCAGCTTTTTTTTGTTAGTTTTGCCTATGCTGGTATTGTTTTTGATTGCCGTAGATAAGTAAGATACAAGTAGCTCTGTTGAGATGTTTGCGTCTTGGGAGTCAATAATAGGCTGGAAATTTATATTCAACATTTCTTGATCGAGATTTTCGTAATTAATTGAGCTATATGTTTCGTTTATGTAATGGGGACGTGACTTGGGTTTACAGCTAATAGCTACAGTATCGTGATCAGTAATGGAAGTTTCAAAAACAAAACAAGACACCTCCATATTGGTCTTCAGCATCATGTGATCTAAACATGTCAGTCCATGTGTTGGCAGAGTGTGCCCTGAGAGCATACCGTGGCTAGCCAACAAGTTCAGATAATCATAAGACCGTTTGTCAGGACTAATTTTGGGACTATGTTAATGTTTATGTCACCACAAAGGACAATATTTTTAAAAGTTTTCAAGTTTGTGAGAAGTAAGTTAAGAGAATCGATAAATTTAGTAATATTAGTCTGACTTGGTGGGCGATATAATCCTATTATGCAAGTATCTTTGTTTAATTTTAAAACTAAACAGTAAGCGTCGACAACTGAAGGTTCTTCGACAGTGGCTTGTAGATGTTTATTGTAATAAATAACAACTCCTTCGTTTTGTATATTGTTCGAAGTTGTCGCTACATGATTAAGGTTGTCGAGGGAAGGAATGTATTTTGCAGACGGAAGCCAGCATTCAGAAAGGACTAATATGTCCCAAGATAGTTTGGATCTATGGAGAAGTGTTATGAGGCTTGGCATATTACGATTAATGGAACGAATATTTTGAGATAAGATATTGATAGTGTGCTTATTACTACTCATACTTATGTGTTTTTTTACGTGCTCTATGTCGCAAGTTATTGCATTAGCTACCCGAAATGCGTCCAAATCTAAGTTTATTTCGTTATTTTGCATGATACCTAGTTGTTGTAAATATGGCACCACACGCAATTCAGATACTCGCAACGCCATCTAAAGACTGAAAGTAGAAATAATGATGACAATGATAGTTGAACGTCATATTTGATAGATGGCATTGTGTATTTTACGTAATTTTCTGAATGGCGGAAGAATGACCATCGCCCAAGTTTGCAGACAGTTTTATTGTTTAAAATTGAACGAAAACCGTTATGGTTAAACTGGAGTTAGACGGAGACATTTTTAATCCTATTGCTTTTTTCCCCGTGGTTGTAACAAGCTAATTGACCGTGATTATTCAAGGGATACCAACCAAAGGCGATAAAAGTAAATACTTATATGTATTTAATTATTGACTGTAAAATAACACGGCCAAATTTTCGGAAGGGGTAGCATGGCACCTTGCGTTGGAAGGCCCCCAGGTGGACCGATGACCTGGTGAGGGTCGCGGAAATCCGATGGATGCGAGACGCACAGGACCGGTAATTAGGGTGACACTTGGGGAGGCCTTTGTCTAACAGTGGACGTCTTTCGGCTGAAATGATAATGATGGCACCATTATTTTTCTTTTTTTAAGGGTGGAAGTCATCCAATGACTTCTCCCACTCTGGTTGGAGCGGGAAGGCGTGTCAAACTTTTACTGACTAAAACCACACCTGTGTCCTTCAGTTGCCCTTTGCGACATCTCTTTGAGAAGCGCGTGGATTACTACGCGCTGTTGATGACTGGGCTCGTTCCGGTCAATTACCGGACTGCCGGACGGCTGTGGACGACCCATTGCTGGATGTCCGCGAGCCCGCGTCTACCGTGGCTGGTCGTCGGGGTCAGAATCTCGGCTCGGCGTGAGGACGTTCGTTCCCTCACGCGTGCGGCCTCCTCCTTCACTAGCATTACGGCTTTGCAGAAGGAGGCGACCGCCTGCCATTCCTCCTCGCTCTGAACCATAGCCCAAAGTCACAAGGCCCGGCGCGAGAGGTGACTGACGCCGATTGCCTCCATGAGGACAACACACACCTCTGTGTGCTCCACTGTGTCCTCCGGGATGATGGTACCTTGCGGCCTAATAATGGTGTGTTTTATTATTAGCAGTCACTGCTTCATATAAAACTGGGTCGAAAGGTTTGCGTTCCTGATCACAGTTCGACAACGTATGATGTATCTCAGATTCCTTGCAGCCTTACGTCGACATCCGTACGTTACCTCCTTGCAGTGAGTGGTGACCAACATTGGAACTACCCTCTGAGGGAGGCCAGTCTCAGGGATAACACTATCGGCTGCTACATTTGTTTACCGGAATTTCATTGTTTTATGGATACACAAGCTCAGGACTATTGAGGGTGTTTGACGCGGTTTCTGTTCCGGATTCGGTTGGAAGTACCCTGATATTACCATTTTACAAATCGCCCGGAGGACCCGTTGTAGCATGCGGTGGAGGTCTATCCCGCTTGGGTGAACCGCCGTGTCTTCATAGAGGCAATCGGCGTCAGTGACCTCTCGGTTTGGCCATCAATATGCGAGTTCGATTGGACGGGGATACACGCGTTCAAGATTTCACCAAAATTTATTCAAAAGTTGCAGATTCTTCACAGGGTAGTTCTCACTATGGAATAACATTTGTCCGATATACGAGGACGTCAGTCAAACACATACCAAAAAATCCTAGGTAAATGAACAAGTAATTTTTACGCCCAAAATGATCAAGCTGCAACAATCAATGCAAGCATGCTCTCGCAAATTCTTCATAAGTACTGTTTTGGAGGAAGGTAGTTGATGATTATGGTAGTTTTAAGATTCCCTGGCTTTTTGGCTTTGCACTATCAGTGCACGTTATCCAGCTGAAGGTCAGTGTCGGCGGCTTAAACTCTTCAGTGAAACATTATTGAGGCGAAAATTTTACGGGAGGTAACTCTTTCGAACAATCTCGCAGCCCTAACAGACATTGGCCCTAGAGGGCCCTATCCATTTGCTGACATCTCTATGAGTCGCGCGTAGAATACTACGCGCCGCCGATTCAGGATTGCTTTGACCAGACGGCCGGACGGCTCCACCGCAATCGCCCTGCGACTTTCAACACCTGGAGCATCACTTGCAGCGACAGCTGAGGAGTCAGGATGTCGTATCCCTCATAATTTCAGCCACCTTCTTCGATCGTAGTGCTTCACTGAGGGAGGCTACTGGTTGACATTTTTTCCACCAATCGCCTCCATGAGGACACGGCGGCGCCGGCGCTCCTACCAAGCGGGACTGACTTCCACCGTATGCTCCATCGTATTCTCCGGGCGATCCGCACTATGATGAGATATTCATTGACGTTCATACATCTGGATCTGGACAAGTACATAACATGTATCCTGAAGGTAATTTGCGTTTTTACCTTTAACCGTTCGTACTTTTACATAAGTACAATAAATAATTACGATGCTTTCAGAATGAATTGCAAGCACAGAATTATTGTACAGTTTTACGAACTTAACGCAGACGAAGTCGCGGGTAACAGCTAGTTTTAAATGTAATGCAACATCAAACTGCAACAATTGTTTCCACAAATTCTTTATAAGTACAGTTGTGGAGCAAGATGACGTCGTAAGTTACTCTGTAGTGTTTTAATAATCGCTAGCAGCAGTTACCGTACAGTTACCAGTGCACGTTATCCAGCTGAAGATCGGCTGAAGCCGATTATGCTCCTTCAAAATTCACTTCCACCAGAGTTGCATAACGGGACCTGGCTAAACCTCTGCAGAGAAATATCATCGAGGCAAATTCTTATGGGAGGTAATTCTTTCGAAAAATATCATAGCTCTCGCAGAAATTGGCCCTAGAGGCCTGAGTCAGGCGGAAAGAGAGGACGCTGTTTTGCCTTTCTAACCTTTCCTCAAAGAAGGGATTAGCTGCCGCGTGCAAGTTACCGTAGCCCTAGAACGCTAAGGGCAACTAAAAGAATACAGGTGAGTTTCAGGGGAACCGATCACTTTTCCGAAATTTTTTTGTTCGAATTTCATTTTACCGAAAACTATTGACTGACGTCTTTTTTGCTATATGCATTATTTGACATATTTCTAGATCATCGAAGTATCAAGTGTCTTAAGTATTATTTTACCGAACTATATTTCGCCGATTTACAAAATGTTGTGTTGTGTATGTCAAAGTTAAAATGGGCAGAAGTTTTTTCTGATCAGGAAGCCAACAGTGCGTTTAATCAGTTTCATGATACACTTATCTTGTTCTTTGATTTGTGCTTCCCTAAAGTCAAGATCAAAATCAATCAAGTAAAAAAATATGCAAAATGGATTTCCAAAGGTATTAAAAAATCAACTAAAACCAAAAGGAACTTGCGTTTTAAATACTACTTCTCATCAGATAAAGATAATAAAATAAAATACTTAAATTATAATAAATTACTTAAAAAATGTATACAAAAAGCACAAAAACTTCCTATTTCTAATTACATAACTAGGGCTAAAAATAAATGCAAGGCGTCATGGGATTTAATAAAACATTATTCCAATAATAATCAAATTCAGGAGTCAAATATTAAGGAGATAGAAACTGATACCGGATCACTAACAAACCCCATAGACATTGCCAATTATGTAAATGATTATTATATCAATATGACGAATAACGATTTTGACATTAATACTAATAATTATGACATTGATCCCATTAATTCTAGTATATTTTTAATGCCCACCAATGATGACGAAATACAAAAAGTAATAAAATCACTCCGGGATACAAACTCAACAGGTTATGATGAAGTACCTACAAACATTATAAAATATATAAGCCTTATTATTAGTCCGGTATTAGTACATTTAATAAACTTGTCCTTATTTACGGGAGTGTTTCCTGAGAAATTAAAAATGACAGTTATTAAACCAATATATAAAAAAGGTAACAAAAAACTTGTTGATAATTACAGACCGATAGCTTTATTGCCTATTTTAGCGAAAATTTACGAAAAGGTCATGCATACGAGATTAATAAATTTTATCGATAAGTTCCGAATTTTGAAACATGAACAACATGGATTCCAAAAAAAGAAATCGACAACCACAGCGGCATTTAATTTAACTAACCTAGTTACTAAAAATATTGACCAGAAAATCCCGACCACTGTTGTATTTTTTGACATGTCAAAAGCCTTTGACTTTGTATCGCATGAGCTACTACTAAAAAAATGTGACAAATATGGAATACGCGGTAAAGCAAATGCATGGTTACAAAGTTACCTTACAAACAGATCGCAATTTGTAGAAATTACTGTGGATAAACCAAACCAAAACGGTGAAATGAAATTTAAATCCGAATTGCGAACACATTCATAGTGCGTACAGCTAAGGAGTGGAATTCCTTGCCGGAATCTGTTTTTCCTGATGGCTACAACCCGGGAATCTTTAAGTCAAGAGTGAATAGGTTACTTCTAGGTAAGCGCGTTCCATCGTCGACCGCATCGTCGCTTTCCATCAGGTGAGTTAGCGGTCAAGCGCGAACCTATCAAGAATAAAAAAAAAAAAAAAAAAAATTGGGTTACAATTGTACAGGCGTTCCACAGGGCAGTATTTTAGGTCCCCCACTCTTTCTGTTATATATTAATGACCTGACAGAAGTAACTGACTATCCTTGCATACTCTTTGCAGACGATGTGTCCGTATTATCCCTAAAACTAAAGAAAACTATAATGAAGAAATAAATAACACCGTAAGAAAAATAATATCTTGGATGGAAAAGAATAACCTTAAACCTAACATAGATAAAACAAAATATGTACAATTTCTTAACAAAAACTGGAATAAAATTAATTTAAACATCACTTATAATGATAAACAAATACAACAATCCGATAGTATGACTTTTCTTGGGATAGTTCTAGATGAGAGGTGCTCCTGGATTGGTCATATTGATATGATATGTGGAAAACTCAGTAAGTTTGCTTATGTTTTATGGCGTTTATCTAACCTAACAAGTAGACAAGCCACATTACAGGCTTATCATGCTTATGTTGGTTCAATACTGCGTTATGGTATACTGGTATGGGGAAACTCGGTGCATCTCGGAAGAGCCTTCATCGCACAAAAGAGGTGTATACGTGCGATTTGTAATGTAGACCCACTCACATCCTGTAAACCACTGTTCAAGAAACTAAGAATACTGACATTAACAGGTATCTATATTGAGGAAATATGTAAATTTACCAAATCTCATCCAGAGATGTTTGAAAAACTGGGAGATAAATGCTCGTTCAGAACTAGATTTCCTAATAGATTGAATAATCCTAAAATGAGAACGGATCTATATAGGCGAAGTTGTTACCCCATGTGCATTAAAGTTTATAATAAGATTCCAGACCGATTTAAGAAACTTCCAATGGTCCGCTTCAAAAGGGCCTTACGCAGGTGGTTAATTGAGAATCCCTTTTATACTATAAAAGAATTCCTTCAGTTCAAATTTAATTAATAATAATTTGTTTATTTGTACTACAATTGGAATAATAATTAATTAATTTTACCTGTAAAAAATTTGCATGTCATTATGTTATGATTAAATATGTTAAGCAACTATTATATATAACCATTGTAAGAACTTTTATAACCATATTTATCTGCAAATAAATCTTTGACTTTGACTTTGACTTTGACTTTGAAATAACTTTTTGCTAGTGGCCGAAGCCTCTTTTGAACTTTTTTCATTTTCCAAATGATTTATTTGCCATATTTTCACCACACCGAAACAACATTTTACGGAATTTTGGTCACAAATATATAGACGGTTACTTGGTAGCATTTTCAATATTAAATTAAAATAGTATCATAAAAATTCAATATGTTGTGTTACAAAATTTAGTGACAGAAACAAATCGCTGCAAAACCGACTTCATACAGTCTTGTCTGCCCTACCCCTAGAGTGTAATTAAAACCCGCGTAGGCGCGGAGGGGTAGGGCGGTCTGCGAGCTGAGGAGTAGGTGGTGAGCGTTAAAACCATCTGCGACGATAAGCTTGCGTGGGGCCGCCCAAACCCCGCAGCGCTGGAGCCGTGACAGAAATAATGCTTGCTGCATGTTGCATGCCTGCTTCCATGCTGCATGCCTGCTTGCATGCTACATGCCTGCTTACATGCTACATGCCTGCTTGCATGCTGCATGCCTGCGGCATGTTGTATGCCTGCTTGCATGTTGCATACCTGCTTGCATGTTGCATGCCTGCTTGCATTTTGCATGCCTGCTTGCATGCTACATGCCTGCTTGCATGCTGCATGCCTGCTTGGCAAGGATGCATGCATAAAGCAAGCATCCTTGTTTGCATGCTTCTTACTGGGACTAATTAAAACCACTTTTGTTCATAATCAACTATATTATAAAGTGCCTTTAGCATAGCATAGCATAGTCGGCCTTATAATGTTCCCACTGTTGGGACTCAGGCCTCCTCTCTAGGAGAGGGAATGGGCCGTAATCCACCACGCGGGCCCAGTGCGGGTTGGTGGATGTCACATGTCTTCGAATTTTTGGTTCTAGGAAAGTGCCTTTACATTTGAATAATTCTTTAAAAAAATATTAGGTTAAACTAATCTGAAATGAGCTCCTGTTGCCTCAATCATGCCACTGTAATAATTACATTTCTAGGCGTTTGATGAAATGAAAATATGGTAATTAAAACAGTGGTATAATGAATGATCGGAAACATAATACTTCGAACAAATGTTATTTCGGCTAAGTGTATCATCGGTGAAAAGTTTTTCGACCAAATGAAACGTCGGAGTAACGAAAAAAATCGAATTGATAATAGGTCAACTGATACAGTGGCAGACGTGACTTCGATGAAATAAAAAAAAACGAAACGAAAATAGTTGAAAGGTTTTAGGTGAAATGAAATTCGGTCAAATATTTTTCGAACTTATGTTAGGTAACCGGGTTTCAGTCTGTAAAAGTCTGACACAAACTCTCGCTTTACCCAGAGCGGGGGAAGGTATTTGATGATTTTCTTCCTAAAAGTAAAAAGTACTTTATCCACTTTTTTTGATAGCTTACGTTAAATAACATTTATTTAGTTTTGTCAAAAGATAACAACGGTTTCATACAATTTTAGTATATTATTATGAACCAATCATATTAAAATCATACAGCGTTGTTTCATCATAGCATAAACTAGCATGCTGCATTACATTTAAAATAGAAAACTAGAATTTGAAATAGAAACCTCTCTAAACACTCTATAACCCCCTCATTACTCCATGTTTGTGACTCCACAAAACTATAAAATGATAGCAAACAAATGTCGCAACAAATTGGGGCTGTGACTGACACTGGCTCCGTCAGAATGTTGTCCTAGTGTTGATCACCACTCACTGTTAAGGAGGTAATGTCCAGATGTCGACGTAAGTCTGAAAGTAATGTAGGATCATCATCATCAATGTAGGATGAATGAAATGGAATGTAGGATACATCATACGTAATCAAACTGTCTTCAGGAACGCAAGCCACGTCGGGGCCCGGTGTGAAATATGTCTTCATGGGTTTTCCGTGAAATTCTAAATGATCCACAATTCTTGGAATCTTTGAAATGAGGTATTTTTTCCAAACAGTAGGTTGTGATCAAGTCCGAGGGTGAGACTACATGAAGTACTGGTAACCTCCACGAACTACTCAAGAAGCATCTTTCTGTGATTAGGTACCGATATTTGCTGGGTTTTTGGCGGAATTCCAAAACATGACATTTTGTGACCATGGTGACACTCGAGCGTTAGTTCCCGCTGAATCCCAAACAGGTACCTTCCGAAACATCTATGTCCGACGAAGACCTGCGTCAGGTGGAAAGAGAGCCTTTTTAGCCTTTCCTCAAAGAAGGGATTTGCTGCCGCGATTGTGGCGTGCAAGTTACCATAGCCCTGGAACGCGAAGGGCAACTAAAGGAACACAGGTGGGTTTATTTAAAAATAATACAATTAATGACAAAGACTCTCTGCTTCTCTTCTACCAAGGAGAGAACAATAGCGAACAAGAACTACGACAAAAGCTCGAATTTGCTAGGGTACAAGTTACTAACAACAGAGGTGCATTCCGTAGGTGACGTAGGAATTTTATTAGGCGGTGCAGATTATGTATTATGGTCAGAGGCAGGAATTTTGAGCATTTATTTTAAAATGTTTTGCTTAATAAAACAATTATTTCACAATCGTTGTTTTGTTTTTTCGTCCTAGAAAGATATTAGAGCCACTCATGGCCATGTGTAATACCTTTTCAGAATCCCTATTAAATGCGCCAAAACTTGTAATACAGGGTCACTTTTCAGTAGAGTATTTTTTTTTTCACAGTGGGGTCCGAAGTAAATAAAAAGTTATGATTTGAGAAAAAAATAAATCGTAAAACTTAATATTATCTTCAACACACCCAATAAACAACCATAAATTGCATGTCTAACGCAAGGACTCATCAGTACCAATCTAGTAAAAATTATAAAAAAGATACAGGATGTAGATTTTTTCGAATTTTAATAACAATTAGTAAAAAAAAGTCATATTTCCCATAAAAACACAAAATAAATTATAACTCTGCAGGGGTTGACCTTAAGGACCTCCCGTAGAACAACTTTTTGCAGCTGATGACCCCATCTAACCCGTAGTTGCGTTTGATCCACGACTTTTGGGCCACCCTGTATATATAATAATACGGTGGCTGGAGCGCGAGGGCCATTGCCTCGCGTGTGCGGGGCCGCCTCCTTTGCTAGCATTACTGCTTCACAGAAGGAGATGACCGCCTGCCACTCCTCCTCGCTCCAAACCATGGCCTGTACCAAGGCCCGTCGCGAGAGATCACTGCCGCCGATCGCCCCCACGAGGACACAGCGCTGCTCTGCCCAGGCGTGGCACACCTCTACTGTATGCTCCACCGTGTCCTCAGGCGCGGTCCACACAGTGGTGACACCAGGTCGTTTCTTCCGCACGAATCCGGTGCAAGAACCTCCCGAACTTCATAACTAGACGAAAAAACAATATCTGCCTGAGACGACCTCGAACCAACTACTGAAGAAAAAACATACTATATGAGGGAGCAGAATTATACAACAAATTGCCTAATGACATAAAAGAGATCCAATCCTACACGTTATTCAAAAAAACCTTGAAACACCACATCTTGAAAGATTTTTCCCGTTTTAATTAAATTAAGATATAAAAAGAAAAAAGTCAATGTAAATTTCCGTAAATTAGAGTCAATAAAATATATCTACAATTAATTTAATAAACAAGCTTAAATTAACAAAACATAGATAAAAAAGTTAGATACAACAAAAATATGTAATTGCTATCGACTTGCCTCTAAGAAACGATACGTAATGAGTTCTTATTACAACAAATATGTACTTTTTTTTCTTGTTACCCTCATGACATTGTAGAATTTTGTGTTTAGATAATTTAATACTTACTAGTTTATTTGAGTACCTACATTTCTCATGTCAACGTTTTAGTATTTAAGAATAACTTGTATTTCTCATATTGACCTTTTGAGTGCGTAATTAGAGACACAATAGTAAGACAATGGCGCGTGAACGCCGGCGTTAATGCGGGGATCAACAGCAGTGAATTGTATTCTTTTTGAGAAATAAATGTCTTAAACCGTAACTTACCATGTCCGGTAAGGACCTGCGTCATTCGGAAGGTAAGGACGCCGTGTTGTTTTTCTAGCCACTCCTCAAAGAGGGGACTTACCGCCATAATTATGGCGTGCCCAGCACTGGGTTGCGACAGTCGCTGTCGCCATTCCGCCATGAGATCCCGCCGGAACTCTGTAGGCGGAACCTTATAATAGAACACCAACTACGAAATAGATATAATATACTTTTCTTGACCTAGGTTGGGTTGGTAGGCCTTACTTAACTAAAGTATAACAATTATATAGGTCAGAAAGTAAAAATAAACACAGGATTGATAAAATTGCGCTGTCTGTTCAATAAATAAACGTCTGAATGCATAACCGCTGGATTTTTGTCATGTATAGTGAAGGTCGGTATCTGCTTAACTGCTTCGAAAGTGCTGATGTAGAAACCAGACTGTCAATAAAATAATAAAGAGCAGTGGTGGCCGAGTGGTAACGGCCCCGACTTACGAATTGTTGATCACGGGTTCGAACCCAGCCAGGCGCATTACTTTGTGTAATTTATTTCATCACCACTGCTCTTAAAACGGTGAAGGAAAACATCGTGAGGAAACCGGCATGTCCTAGAACCAAAAATTCGAAGACATGTGACATTCACCAACCCACACTGGGCCCGCGTGGTGGTTTACGGCCCATTCCCTCTCCTGGAGAGAGGAGGCCTGAGTCCCAGCAGTGGGAAAATTAAAAGGCTGATTATGCTATTTATATCTATACATATAATAAAACAGTAAAATGGTGGAGCGTTGGTATTAGTTGGCGAAAAAACTACTGAACCAATCCTGTTCAAATTTTGCATACATAATCCTTATAGGCCGGGTCAACTGTTAGGCTACATATTATCACGCTATTTGCTATGGGGGGTGAGCAATAATCCAAAATGTCGACATTTAACGACATTTGCCACGAGTTCGATCCCCAGCTACAGTTAAAATTTTTGTCATTATTTTATCTTCTTTTTTGTAATAAAATAACTTTTAGCATTTTTTCAAAATAAAATTGTACTAAAATGTTGTAAATATAGCACCACACGCAATTCAGATACTCGCAACGCCATCTAAAGACTGAAAGTAGAAATAATGATGACAATGATAGTTGAACGTCATATTTGATAGATGGCATTGTGTATTTTACGTAATTTTCTGAGTGGCGGAAGAATGACCATCGCCCAAGTTTGCAGACAGTTTTATTGTTTAAAATTGGACGAAAACCGTTATGGTGAAACTGGAGTTAGACGGAGACATTTTTATTCCTACTGCTTTTTTTCCCCGTGGTTGTAACAAGCTAATTGACCGTGATTATTCAAGGGATACCAACCAAAGGCGATAAAAGTAAATACTTATATGTATTTAATTATTCACTTTAAAATAACACGGCTAAATTTTCGGAAGGGGTAGCATGGCACCTTGCGTTGGAAGGCCCCCAGGTGGACCGATGACCTGGTGAGGGTCGCGGGAATCCGATGGATGCGAGACGCACAGGACCGGTAATTATGGTGACACTTGGGGAGGCCTATGTCCAACAGTGGACGTCTTTCGGCTGAAATGATAATGATAATGATGGCACCTTTATTTTTCTTTTTTTAAGGGTGGAAGTCATCCAATGACTTCTCCCACTCTGGTTGGAGCGGGAAGGCGTGTCAAACTTTTACTGACTAAAACCACACCTGTGTCTTTCAGTTGCCCTTTGCGACATCTCTTTGTGGAGCGCGTGGATCACTACGCGCTGTTGACGACTGGGCTCGGTCCGGTCAATTACCGGACGGCCGGACGGCTGTGGACAACCCACTGCTGGATGTCCGCGAGCCCGCGTCTACCGTGGCTGGTCGTCGGGGTCAGAATCTCGGCTCGGCGTGAGGACGTTCGTTTCCTCACGCGTGCGGCCTCCTCCTTCATTAGCATTACGGCTTTGCAGGAGGAGGCGACCGCCTGCCATTCCTCCTCGCTCTGGACCATAGCCCAAAGTCACAAGGCCCGGCGCGAGAGGTGACTGACGCCGATTGCCTCCACGAGGACAACACACACCTCTGTGTGCTCCACTGTGTCCTCCGGGATGATGGTACCTTGCGGCCTAATAATGGTGTGTTTTATTATTAGCAGTCACTACTTCATATAAAACTGGGTCGAAAGGTTTGCGTTCCTGATCACAGTTCGACAACGTATGATGTATCTCAGATTCCTTGCAGCCTTACGTCGACATCCGTACGTTACCTCCTTGCAGTGAGTGGTGACCAACACTGGAACCACCCTCTGAGGGAGGCCAGTCTCAGGGATATCACTAATCGGCTGCTACATTTGTTTACCGGAATTTCATTGTTTTATGGATACACAAGCTCAGGACTGTTGAGGGTGTTTCACGCGGTTTCTGTTCCGGATTCGGTTGGAAGTACCCTGATATTACCATTTTACAAATCGCCCGGAGGACCCGTTGTAGCATGCGGTGGAGGCCTATCCTGCTTGGGTGAACCGCCGTGTCTTCATAGAGGCAATCGGCGTCAGTGACCTCTCGGTTTGGCCATCAATATGCGAGTTCGATTGGACGGGGATACACGCGTTCAAGATTTCACCAAAATTCATTCAAAAGTTGGAGACTCTTCATAGGGTAGTTCCCACTATGGAATAACATTTGTCTGATATACGAGGACGTCAGTCAAATACACACCAAAAAATCCTAGGTAAATGAACAAGTAATTTTTACGCCCCAAATGATCAAGCTGCAACAATCAATTCAAGCATGCTCTCGCAAATTCTTCATAAGTACTGTTGTGGACGAAGATAGTTGATGATGATGGTAATTTTTGGATTCACTGGCTTTTTGGCTTTGCACCATCAGTGCAAACGTTATCCAGCTGAAGGTCGGTGTCCCGATTATGTTCCTTCGTTTACCTCTACCAAAGCTGTCTGACGGCTTAAACTCTTCAGTGAAACATTATTGAGGCGAAAATTTTACTGGAGGTAACTCTTTCGAACAATCTCGCAGCCTTAGCAGACATTGGCCCTAGAGGGCCCTATCCATTTGCTGACATCATTATGAGTCGCGCGTAGATTACTACGCGCCGTCGATTCAGGATTGCTTTGACCAGATGACCGGACGGCTCCACCGCAATCGCCCTGCGGCTTTCAACACCTGGAGCATCACTTCCCTCATCATCCTTCATAGTTTCAGCCACCTTCTTCGATCGTAGTGCTTCACTGAAGGAGGCTACTGGTTGGCATTTTTTCCACTAATCGCCTCCATGAGGACACGGTGGCGCCGGCGCTCCTACCAAGCGGGACTGACTTCCACCATAAGTTCCATAGTATTCTCCGGGCGATCCGCACAATGGTGAGACTCGAGTGTTTCTTTTCGCTGAATTCGATACAGATACCTCCCGAAACACCCACATCCGGTGAGTCCTGCACAAAGAGAGGATGCTGTGACGCCTCTGTAGCCACTCCTTCAAGACAGGCATTACCGCTGCGATTGTGACGTGCTCACTTGGACAATGTTGTTTTACCAGAACATAAACCAGAAACATACTTACTTACATACTCTTTCTATTCATTGACGTTCATACATCTGGATCTGGACAAGTACATAACATGTTTCCTGAAGGTAATTTGCGTTTTTACCTTTAAGAGTTTTATGTGAAAGTACAATAAATAATTACGATGCTTTCAGAATGAATTGCAAGCACAGAATGATTGTACAGTTTTACGAACTTAACGCAGACGAAGTCGCGGGCAACAGCTAGTATGCAATAAAATAATAGTAAGAACGCAAAAATATATAAGAATTTCTTAAAAAAAAATACAGTAAAACAAAATAAAACAATCACAAAAAAAAACCGAGACTCGAACCATTACCCCCCTACACGCCGGTCTAACACTGAGACCACTGTGCTAGGGCGTTCGCTGGTTTCTGCCTATAATAGGTGTTCAAAACGTCATCATTGTCTGCTTAACCTTTGTCAATGAAAGCGTGATGATTTTCATCTAAGATATTAAATTTGTAGCTAAATGGAAAAAAAATATTATTTTCTTTTCACCACTTCGATTTTATTACATGTTTTGATTACTTTTTTACAATAATATGGAGTAAAAATGTCTATGATGTGTTAAAAATATGCTAAAAGTCCTTTTATTATTGTAATCGAAGTACTATCGTATATTATATACAAAAAAGACGACAAAATACTCACAAAAATTATTACTATAACTGGGGATCGAACTTACGGCAAATGTCGTTCAATACTGATATTTTGGAATATTGCTCACCCCCCATAGCAAATAGCGTGATAATTTATAGCCTATGTCCTTCCTCAAACTCTATTCTATCTTTGTACCAAATTTCATCAAAATTGGTTCAGCGGTATAAGCGTGAAAGCGTAGCAGACAGACAGACAGACAGAGTTACTTTCGCATTTATAATATTAGTATGGATGTAATGACTGTAATATCTTATTCCTATTAACAATGTATTACATAATCTTTTATTTCAGATTTAAGTTCAAGAAAATTTGCTGACATCTCTTTAAGGAGCGCGTGGATCACTACGCGCTGTCGACGACTGCGGTGCTCGGTCCGGTCGTTTACCCGGACGGTGAACTACCCATTGCCCGAAGTCCGCAAGCCCGCGTCTACCGTGACTTGTAGTGGATGCGTATATAAGTGCATGTTTTGTGTGTGCAATATTATGGACGATGTTATCATGACGAATACTAACGAAAAATTGTAAAGGATGGATGGAACATTACATCGGTCGGGCATGTCACCGTCCGTAACTTTTACCTTAAAATAGAGCCGAACTCAACAAAACGTATAGCTATACCAGCTCGTACTTGAGGGAGCTATTTGTTTATATTTGTTATGTGCCTTAAGAAATCAAATGCATTTTCATTGCTTTCTTTCTTGACAAAAGCGAATAATGAAATGTACATCAATATTATTGGTATTATTTGCTACTTCAATTCACATTCGAATAGTGTATCAAATTGGCATGTGACGCACTAGTAACTATTGTCTACCTTTTTGTTCTGCAGGTACTTAAGACCAGCAGCTCTGTTTCTGCTACATTGTACATTCTACAGCTGCTCCTACTACAGGAGCAAACATGAAGTGTCTACTTACGGCCACTTTACTGGTAAGAATTAGGTCTTTAACTATTAAATTGCCGTTTTTTAAAACGGGTTGCTTTAAAGTGGATTGACTTTGAATTATAAGTTCAAATAAACTTTATATTAAAGGTAATAATAATAAAAAATTATAATAATAAACCTTTATTATTCCAAAATATACACAAATGTTACATTGTTGGAGCATAGCTAAGTGAGCCAGAGCAAAAAGACCCTGACTTCTAAACTAGGAATAACCTGCTTCTTAGAAGTCAGTGTACCTTCGAAATTATGTGCGCATAATGATTATATGGTACCTACGTTTTATTCTTTTTTTCAAAATTAGGTATTTATTGGTTTCTTTGTGTTTTGTATTTTCTGTAATATCGCAGTACTTGTAACTATTTTTGTATGAAATATAAGAAAACTCGCATTATTTTGTAATATGAGTTCTACCGTGAAAACAATGTGTCTCAAGCGGTATACAATATTGATGATGTATATGGACTTAAGGCTAATGAATGGGATGTCTATTTTTTTTCAATAATTTTTACGTATGAAATTTTATCTCACGAATAACTTTTCTCCACAGTGCGGCAACAAGACAAAATTTCCAAAATGAAAGCTATTAAACCTAGAGCACAAAGTTCTTTTGTTAGAAGAAAGTCGTAGGTATACGTAATTGATATTGCTTACCCTTTGAAATGCATAGTTTCTACGTTGGAACTCTTAATATGAAAAAAAAAACGATTTTTTATTAGCTTTCATGGTTATAAGAACTGCGATATTACAGAAAATACAAAACACAAGGAAACAATAAATACATAATTTTGAAAAAAGAATAACGTACCTGTTGAGACGAGCTATGCTTAAGTCAATTATATATTTAATAGGAAGTACTACTCTTCCCACAAAACCAGCTGTTAAATATACTTGAGGCACAACACACGTCCTTTTATTTTGAATCCCGTACAAAGTAAAGTGAACCTTATACACATCAACATATGGTCGTATTCGAGCCGAATGCAAAAACTACGGAGCGAAAAACATCTGGTCGATTGAACAAAAGAACCGCATTCCACATCGATAAGGATTCTTAGAAAAAAACGCTTCGATCTAATGAATTGTGAATTATGTTTGCAACTAAGTAATTAGTGTTATTACGGAGGATTACAAGATTTTCGAATAATTTGTTTGAAGATTTGTTTACAAAAATATATCAAATCAATTATGAATACTACGCAGGAACAACAGAAGTATCTCGCGGTGTTAGAAGATGGTGCTAATTTACTGCAAAAAACACAAACAAACTTAAAAAAGTGTCCAAAGGGAAGATTGACAAAAGGATATATAGAAGCACGATTGAAAATTATCGATGAATATTGGATGTCATTCAAGAATGCACATGACGGGTTAGTAAAGATAACGCCCAAGGAACAAAAGGGAGTTTTGCCGTACTTTTTGAACGAAGAATTATACAGCACATTACAAGGTGATTTGAAGGATATGCTTACGTCGTTAACGGAACAGACATCAATGGATTTGCGAAATTCAAGTATGAATGAATAAAATAAAATAATAACCTCAGTGATGTACAGCGATTACATTATTTAAAAACCAGTGTAAGTGGAGAAGCTGAGGCGTTATTGACTCGTATACAAGTGACATCTAGTAATTACGCAACTGCATGGAATGTTTTGAATAAAAGGTATGGTAACAGACGCATAATATTGAACTGTATCATGAAAAGGTTATTTTATCAAAAGAAATTGACTTCGCAATCAGCCGCCCAATTAAAAGGCTTGTTAGATACCACTACAGAATGCCTTAATAACATA